>CM067325.1:126092302-127569604 GCA_034376525.1 Nicotiana benthamiana
GAAAAAATCTAGTATTGATATCTCCTTCTTGTACCCATGAAATTCTAGCCCTTAGTTTCCAGTAGTCGTCTTCAATTTTTAGTAAGTTATTAAAGTCAGCTTGAAGGGACCGTTCTAAATTTTGAAGGAATATGTAGTTATGATAGTTTTGAGGTCCTTGGATGCCTTTTAGTCTTAGCAAGAATTCTCTTTTTTATCTTTTCGGGTATTATCAAAACAATTATTATTCCAATCTTTGACCCTACTAATAAAATTCTTGGAGAATTCTTGGTAGTCTACACCCTTCCAGTTTTCTTTAACAAGGATGGGGAAGCTCAGGTGTCTAAACTTGAAGGATTCTAGCATGAATAGTTTAGTAAGTCTGTTAGTTTTGTTAGTCGTTAATTGTAAAAGTAAGTAATTATGATCAAAGTGCGTTTTGGGAAAATGAGTGACAGAGGCATTGGAAAAAGCACTGATTCAATTGCTATTTGCTAGTATTTTGTCTAGCCTTTCCATGATTAGACTTTTATTTTTCCTTCTGCGATTAGACCAAGTAAATTTGCATCCCTTGTAACCTAAGTCTATGAGGACACATTTATTAATACCATCCAAAAGGAATTTTGTATGTCTGCTACTAACCAAGCTTCCACCTAATTTTTTATTAGAGTCTAGAACATCGTTAAAGTTTCCTCCTACTAACCATGGACCTTAAATTGATCATGCATGCTAATAAGATTTTTCCCAAAGCTGGTTTCTTTCCTTTACCTTATTACTAGCATATATAGAAGTAAATAACCAAGTAATGTTAGTAGGGATTACCTCGATGGTTGCACTGATTTCTTGGTTCCCTCTAACAAAGTTGTGCACATTAACTACAGAGTGATTCCAAAGAATTACCATACCCCCTGATTGACCATTAACTGGAATTTAAATCATATTCGTGAAGCTGAATAGATTAAGAAGAGCCATATGATTATCCATACGTGTTTCCAGAAGAGTAACTATGCTAGGTTTGTGGGTGTCGATCATCTCCCTAAAGTGGAGCCTGAAGGTGTCGTTGTTCCCCCTCGAATATTCCAAATAATAAATGATAATGGCCTATTCATTATTCGGATTCCAGTTGTGGAGATCCCCATTCTCCAGAATTTGTGGGGCATGGACTGGGTTCCTTCTCTATAATGGCACGAGAATCATTGCATGTTGACCTGTGGATGGATAGGCCGGTGGACGTATATCCATTGTGAATTTGTAGAAGGCTAAGGGAAATTTGAGAATTTTCCTCTGTTCCTGCCTCTTTAAGAAGATGAAGACTTTTACGTCTTCTAGATTTGAACTATCGATTATTAGTTCTGGTACTAAGTTGAGAGGCTCCACTGCTTCTTCCATCCTGGCCTCTTGGGGGGTGGGTGTTTGGTTGTGCATGGGATTGTGGAGTGGATTGGTGGAGAGATATGGTTGCATTGCGGACACTGAATCTTGTATTGCATGTATGTCCCAATGAGTGAATATTGGGTTTAGGGAGGTGGCTATCTCTAGGGTAAAAAAGGGGAGGTTCTAACTAGCTGTGCTGATTGGAGAGGGACAAAGTGTGGTGGCATAAGCCATTCCCCCATAATTATTTGGTTTGCATGTTGTGGGAGGTTTGGTTAAATTGGTTGTAGGACATTGTTAAACCAAATATGGTTCAGGTAATTGTTCATTGAGATGAGGATGCCTTTCGATATCAGTTGTGCGATTTAGTGTGAGTTATGGAGAACAATTATTGTTTCCCTCCCAATTAACATGATGATGAAGGAGAGGGCTTGGACCATCAGTCCTAGTTCCACCCAAGATTATGGCTGGTGGTTCTCCGGTATAAAAGGTTGAATTAGGATTTGTTGGAGGCTGGGACGAGGGTTGATTTTGGTTGTTTTGTTTTGCCATGTTCTGTTGGAGACAGAGGAGTTGAATTAACCTATCATGTCTCTTGTTGATTATTGGAAGTCTGAGCATTGCGTTGTTAAAGAAGCTCGATTTTAGAAGGAGTTTTTTTCTTCTTGGGAAGACACAGTATCAGTGTCAGTGATTGTGAAATCCCTTTGCATGTTAAATGAATGGGATAGCGTAATAGATTTATTAGTAAAGGAGGCAGATTATTTTTTCTTACGTGTTGTTTGGCATTGGCCATTTAGAACCAGAGCGTTATCATTGGTTGACAGGTATGTAATTGTGTTAGTATTGCCCTTATTGGTATGGGTACCTAGATGTGAGGTATGGGGTTTCACCCTTATTGGTTCCCCAGGGATATGGGGTAGTAAGGGGTGCCTTAGGGTCTAACGCATGCTTGGTGATTTTATTAAAATTATCATAGGGGTCATTATTAGAGAAGGTAGAATTATTAGGCATAATAATATTGTTAGTAATATTACTGTTTGATAGATTAGAGTAAGCAGGCATATTAGCAATATTATGCAGAGATGCTTTAGGTAAGTCCTCTAAGTTGTTTTTGGGAATATCCAAAACCATGTTATGTGATCAGAGAGAGGAGAAAAAGTTTCGGGAAATATTAGCCATTGGTAGGTGCATTTGGGCATGCTGGAGGTTTGAGATATGATTCCTATCAGTAGTTTTTACACCCTTGTTTTTAAGATTGGATCTAGCTTTGTAATTGAAGAATTGAGATGTAGGAAATTTACCTGTAGAAGCATCATAGATATTAACGTTTATACCTGCTCTTGAAGTAGGTTCCTTGTTCGGATTTTGTTTTTGATACCTTTCTTGAAAGAAACTGTTTGCCATTCCTCTGTTGTTGCTTGATCCTCCACTTATGAGAAGTGTTTGTCACTTTGGTGAATTTTCCTTTGTTCTTCTAGCATGTTGTTTTTTAGTAGATTTTCCTGCAGTTCTACTTTTCCTTTTGAAGTTGGGCTTGTATTTGGTTTTTTTGTTTATGCATTGGCTGGAAGGGTGTCCTAAGAAGCCACAATTTAGACAGAGAAGTTTTTCACATTCATATAGGATCTGTTGTTTGTGTGAGCCAATCCACACGAAGGGTTTAACTTGTTTAGTGGTAGTTCTACATAAATTCTGGCATAACTACCTCGAAGTGTTGTAGAGGTGCATGCGTCCACTTTGAGCAGACGTTCCATTTTGTTTCCAACTTTAGAGAGGATCTTTTCATAGTAAAATTCTGTAGGTAGTTCTGGCAATCTTACCCATATTGCAGTGAGGGTTTGTTTTACTCTAGATGGCACAAAATTAGGCTCCCATCATTACACTGATAAAAAAGTATCAAAAATGAACCAGGGGCCTTTTTGAAAGGTTGTTGCCATATTTTCTTCTTTATTGAACTTGATTGTGTAGTAGCCTTCTCCCATATCAATGAGAGGGAAGGCTTCAGAGGGCTCCATTGATCGGTAATCTTTCATTTAAGTACATGATGGAGTATCTTTTTTCTCTTGTAGTTTGATTATTACAGAGAATCTCCAGGGGTAGTAAATGTGTTGCATGTCCTCTCCACTTGTTTGGACTATACAGTTATTTTCTTGCACATTTGGTGATTTTCCAAGATCCATCTCAATGGGGTTGATGGCCATAGGCAGTAAATGTGGTGGAGTTGGGGATAATGAAAAGTTTTTTTCATGGTCATTGGTCAGCAGCTTTTCCTTAAACGATGAGGGGGCTGTTAATTAGTCAGATGAAATATCAGGTGGTTTAGGGGGGGTGTCCACTTGAATATTGTGGCTGTCCACTGCAGATTTTAAGGTAGTTATTTCGGAGGTGTAATTTTGTCTGGGAATTTGCAGGGTCGAATTTTGATGGTTAGAGAGAAGGAAGTATTTCATTAACAGTTGAGGTCGTTTTAGTATCGTGGAGGAATAAAATTGAAAAAAACGTAAGGAAAATTGGAAAATGGAGAAAGTTCTGGCTGCTCTTCACTTTTAGAATTTAGAAATTGAAAGATTGTCTTCAATCTTTTTCTTTTTCAAAAATGGTTTTCATTTTTGGATTTAGTTTCCTCTTTTCTTTTGTGTTGTTTGTGGAAGATATATAAGTGTAGGTATAAGGAATAATTGGTGGCCAAGAAAAAAGAGTGTGTATGTGCACGTGAGTATTTTAGGGAGAGCCTATGAGTTTATTACAAAAGATAAAAGAAGAATCTTGCCACATGGAAATGACTCATTGGCTCTTTCTTTAATTAATATTTTTTTCCTTTTCTTTTAAGATTATAAAATAAAAATACTAGCTAATATTTTAAAAGCAAGAACATATAAATTTTTTTATGTTTTTATTTTTTTAAAATAAAACCTACTAAAAATAAAATAAAGGTTAACATATGCAGATTAAACTTAAAATTATTTACATACTAAAAAGTGTTGAAAAATCCCAAATAATGTAAAAAATTAGGTACTCGCATCAAGATTTAACTTTACTCTGATATGGAGACACTAGAATGCAATTAGTAATATATTACAAGAGAATCATTTTTGCCAAGATTTTGTTGATTATGCAAATTCAAGACTGAAGTTCGTTTTTAAGCAATCTATTTGCATGTGCGGGTATTGTCATATTATGATATTCTACAAATGCTGTCAACTATTGATTCAAGTCATGCTAAGATATTAACAATTTATAAAGCAAGTGAATTAACACACAAAATATAAATTTTCTTTGAAAAAGAAGACTTCAATAATATTGAAGACAATGTTGCTTGCTTATCTCAATTGGAAGGATATATTGAAGGCGACAAAGTACACAAAAGTTCTTTTTAGACATGATTTTTGATAGATTGGTGATATAGATGTTCAACAAATTAATTTGATTGATAATTTGGTAGATTTGTTCAAAAATCATTACCAACCTCAATATTTGAGAAGCTGGTATACGGGATTGAATTGCGTCATTCCGTAAAGTAAAGTGATGTTTTCATAAGGAGGAGTAAGATACGTGCTGAACTCTTTTCTTCTTAGCAGAAGTTGTCACGCCCCAACTTCGGGAGATGCGACCGGCGCTCAATCGAGTGAATCCAACCGAGCAAGCCTTATCGAACGCTTTCCACCCAACTCAATATAATTAAGGAAATCATGCTTTCGTTGATTTAGATAATAGGAAAGGTTGTACATTCAATATTGTTCGTTGATTTAGATAATAGGAAAGGTTGTACATTCAATATTGTTAGTTCATTTTATATCACAATCTTAAACCATATCTAAGTTCCCAAGATTCCATACAGTTACAATTTAGATAAACAAGAGTTTAAGATTACAACCTAGTTCATAGACCCGTCCAACACCCGTACATAACCTACACAAACGTCTACGGAGCCTCTAAGGATACAAAAGACAAGTATGATAATACCGTCAACAAGGCCCCAACTATACCTCAAAAGTAAAAATCTACAACAAAAGATGTGTAGCATAACCCCTTGGAGGAAAAAGGGGCTCACCAAGACCATGAGAGGAGGATACTATGCTATGCGCGATATGCATTTGTCTGCTATGGATCCACCTACATTCATTTAAAAATGTAGCGTCCCTAGCAAAAGGAAGTTAGTACCATGGAATAGTACTAGTATGTATAACTGATAACTCTGAATTATACATGATTTATGCCCTTTCTTACCTTAGTTTTGTGCATAATTTGCCCTTGATTAGTCCTGAATTACTTACAAGTTGCGCTTGATTGCAGGTTTGAGCGACAAGATGATTAAAATCACAAATCGGCTCAAGAAGGAGTGAAATCTGCCAAGTCACAAGAAGATTACAAAAAAGTGGGAATTAAGGAACCTGGGCGGACCGCACTATTTTTGTGTGCGGCCGCGTAGGAAGGTTCAAGAACTTATCAATCTACCATGCGTCATGCGCGATCCGCTTGTTTGTGTGATGCAGCCACATGGAAAGAGTTCAGAGACTTGGCATTGAGGGAAAACCCACGTGGGCCGCATCCATTTGCATGCGGTCCGCATTGATGACGGTTCAGAGGCTAAGATATTCAAGGCACAAGACCCACACGGCCGTGCACCAAAAGCAGGCGGTCTGCGTGGACACAAGTTCAGAGAATCAACTTCTTGGCAATTCGTCTTCTGTGGCCGCACATCACTTTCATGCGGTCCGCCTGATCCAACCTACGTGGCCGCACTGCATTTCCATACAATCCGCTTGACAAGACCTATGAGGCCGCGATGCATTTTGATGCGGTCTGCATCCCCTATCAAGAGGCGACTGAAGTGAAGACACATTGCCCTATGCGGCCGCACGCCATTTTTGTGCGGTCCTCACCAGGCCCTCAGGGGCATTTCATCCAGGTTTTCTTGAGTAGTATAAATAGAACACTTTACTTTTTAGGTTAAGTTTTATGTTCTGAACATCGGCTGCACTCGTGAACTTTTATATTAGCCTATTTTAGGCAACTTATTCTTGTAATTAAAGTGGATTCAAGTAGATTTATCATATAGTTAATGATTACGTTCATCTCTTCCGATATTTCTGCCTTTTATACTTCTTCCATGTCTAGCTAAACCCATCAGCTAGGGTTGTGACTCAATCCTAGTGTAGGTAATTAATGGGTGTTTTTGCCTAATACTTGGATGTTGTTGGGTGTTTGGTATTTGGGTTGTGTGTATATTTTCACTTTGATTTGGTGGTTGAAAATACTAAGTCAAGCTTAGTGGGTCTTGACTCTTCTTGAGAAAGAGAGTCTATGACCTCATATTCAATCCAACAAGGATTTGGGATGGACCCATGAGAATGGTAGTCCCAATTAACGGGTTAAACCTCGAGAGAGTAATTACCCTACTTGAACCTTGTGTTGCTTGGGAAAATTGGCCTACCCAATTGGTCTCGAGAGAGTCAATTGGGCAAAATCGTTCTCTCTACCGAGAGGTGTGAGAGAGAGTGCTAAAAGAGCAAAGGTTATCCGTATTCCCCATATTTAGCATCCTTATGTTAGAACTCTATGCTCATTGATTATCCGCCTAGGTGAGTGTCATGACCCTAGTGCTTCTCTCTTATTATTTATATCTAGCATCAATCATCTTAGCTTAATTATAGATCATAGTAGTAGTTGATAATTGTAGTTGATAACTATGTCGAAAATCCAAAAATGAAAGAAGACCAATTTGAAGTAGAACACATTTCTAAGCCATACAATTACTCATATCCAACTTGAATCTCCATGAGGAATTTACGACCCCGATTTACTATTGGGTTATTAGTTGTCGCTCCCACTCTTTCTTCGGATTGAGTTCGACAATATCACTTTTTGGCGCCGTTACTGGGGAGCTTTACCGTGTTTGACTATTTGTTGGCTAGTTTTGTGTTTTTTCTTCTCTTTCCTTCTTTTTACTTATTTTGTTTGTTCAATTCACTCTGGTACCAATGGCTTTAAATGAAAATGATCCTACAGATAATTGGTTAGAGAGAGAAGCTCTGCCTTCTCTCTAACTTTCTCATCTTCTACTTCACTGTTTCATCGTCTTCTTCTCTACTGCTTCTGCATAGGTAAGTAAATCTGGCAGAGGTTGTTATGGCAAAGACCAGAGGTCACCCAAGGATAGAATTAGTACCAATTTATGCGAGTGATGTAGTTTTCCCAAAAGCAGTTAACACTGTACCAATGGTAGGTACCACTGTTCCATTGAAATCAGCTGAGATAACTGTTCCACTGCCTCATGCAGTAATAGATCCACAACCATCTGGAGTCTCCTTGATACCAACAGCAAATGTGAGGATTACAGAGCCTCCCATCAATCCAGTATTTGTTCTGATGGAGCCTGAGAATAGAGTTCAGATCTGCATGCAACAACCACCACCAATTGATGTTCCAAAGGCTGTTTGTGATGAAGGTCCAAAATCAGATCCACCCAAACAGTGGGCTAGTCTTTTCCAGAGTAACCGACTTGCTGCAAATGGTATGTCGTTAGAGTATATTCCCCCTACACTTGTTAATGGCAAACCAGTTGGTCAGCTGGTGAAGGAAGAAGTGGAGGAGGAAGAAGTGAAATGGAAATGTGCCCTTGTGGTATTTGTGCTAGGTAATAGCCCTGGGTATAATGGCATGCAAAGATTTATTAATCTTCACTGGTCTCATGTTCCTGAGCCTGAGCTATTTTATCATGATGAGGGCTATTATATTGTTAAATTTAGTTCACTAGAGGATGCCAAAGAAATTCTGTGTGGAGGGCCTTATACTATTGCCAACAGACCTATGATTTTGAAGCAGTGGTCTGTTGATTTTGACTTCAAGGCAGCCTTTCCTTCAGAATTCCTTTGTGGATCAAGTTCCCTAACTTGCCTATGTCTTGTTGGGGTAGCAAATCTTTAAGTAGGATTGCTAGTGTTCTTGGTAGACCTATATTTGCTGACGAATGTACTACTAAGCAATCCAGAATCTCATATGCTCGTATGCTCATTGAGGTAAATGTGTCAAAAAAGTTACCTAGTGAGATAGAGATTCTAGATCCAAATGGAAAGAGCTTCATGCAGGATGTGATTTATGATTGGAAACCTGTGTATTGTGAGAAATGTTTGGAGGTTGGACACAACTGTTTGGCTAAAGCTGCTCAACCTGCACAGAAAAGCAAGGTGACACGGGAATGGAGAGTGAAAGCACCAGTCACAGTGGTCCAGAGTAACCAGATGGCTCAAATCCAGTGTCAAGAGGTATCAAAGGAGACAAGCACTATAGCTGTAGCTGATGGTGGGAACAAACAGAAGCAGGTTGCTATACAAGACTCCCCAGTCTTTAACATTACCAATTTCCCTCCCTTATCTCCTCTTGTGATGTCTAACAGATTTGAAGTTGGGACAGTTAGGTGGGCTGATCATCCCCTGGATGAAGGGGGAACTAGCAATACTCAATGAAGTGGATCTTTTGGAATATTAGGGGTGTAAATAAAAGGTTTAAACAAAACGAAGCTCAAAATTACTTTAGAATTAATAAGTTTGACCTTGTAGGACTTGTAGAGACTAAGGTTAAACAAGGACTTGTAGAGACTAAGGTTAAACAACACAATGCTAGTAGAATAGCTAGTCTTTTGGTGCCTAATTGGAACATGATTACTAACTATAGTGGAGCAGTAAATGGGAGGATATGGATCATGTGGGACCCTACAAAAGTGGTGGTTACTGGATATCTTGAGGAAGCTCAGCTTATTCATTGTAAAGTTCAAACCATCACTGGGGATATTATCTGCTGGCTTACAGTAGTCTATGGATTTAATGACTGTGATCAAAGGAGGATGCTGTGGAAGTCTATTCTAAACTTATCTGCTGGTATTACTGATCCCTGGATCATTGCAGGAGATTTTAATGCAATTCTGTCTAGCAAGGAAAGACAATCCTGCCAACAAGTGAAGCAAAGGGACCTTGTTGATTTTAATAATTGCATTCAGCAATCAGGCCTAGTTGAGCTGCCATGGGAGGGAAATTATTTTACCTGGTCTAATCAACAAAGTGGTAATGATAGAGTATGTAGTAGACTGGATAGGGTGTTTGGTAACTTCGAATGGCAGATGAAGTGGAACCATGTGCACACTGTATATGGACCTCCCCTTATATCTGATCACAATCCCATGTTACTAACCCTGACAACAGATACATCTACAAGGAAGACACCATTCAGATTCTTCAATGCTTCGATCCAGCATAAGGAATTTCCTGCTATGCTAAAAACTTACTGGAAAAGCAAGGAGCAGAATACTCTTCAAGGAGTATGGAACAATCTTAAATCTCTCAAACCTCCCTTAAAATCTCTTAATGTTAGAGAATTTAAGAATATTTCTCAAAAGATTGAAAGTGGTAGAAAGGAACTGGAAGATGTACAACATCAAATGGCAATTTCTTATTTAGACACACTACAGCAAAGAGCAAAATTCCTGGTTCAACAGCTAGAGAAGTGGTCCTTAATTGAAGAGTCAGCTTTGCAGCAAAAGTCCAGAGCCAAATAAATCAAATTTGGTGACTCCAATAATAAGTATTTCGCAGCAGTCATGAAGGAGAGGAGTCAGTATAAGAAGATTATTGAACTCTCCACAGAAGGAGGACTGAAGATAACTGATCCTGCAGATTTGAAAAAGGAGATTAGGGATTTCTATAAATCACTAATGGGAACTACAGCCAATTCCCTACCAGCTGTGAATAAGATATATATGAGGAATGGTCCAAAGCTTTCTCAGCACCAAAGGAAGGAACTAGTTGCTGACATTACTGAAACAGAGATACTAGACAGCTTGAAGGCTATTGGAAATAATAAAGCTCCAGGGATTGATGGATTTAATGCCATGTTCTTCAAACAATCTTGGCATGTCATTGGTAACCAGGTTATGCAAGCTATCAGGAATTTCTTTCAGACCTCCAAGATGTACAGACCTACTAATTGTGCCACACTCTCTTTGCTGCCCAAGGAATCCAATCCTCAAACAGTCAAAGAGTTCAGACCTATAGCTTGTTGTTCAGTCTTGTATAAAATTATTTCCAAGTTGTTGGCTAACAGACTCCAGAAGGTTATGAGTAGTATTATCTGTAATTCTCAGGCTGGATTTATACCAGGAAGAAGAGTAGCAGATAATGTTATATTAGCTCATGAGCTAATAAAACAGTACTCTAGATCACATATCTCTCCCAGATGTATGATCAAAATTGATCTTCAAAAAGCTTATGACTCAGTGGAATGGTGCAGTTTGCAACAGATTATGGAAGAACTGGATTTTCCTAGCAGATTTATCAGGTGGATCATGGAGTGTGTGTCCACACTGTTAGCTATACAGTTGTGGTTAATGGAGAAACAACAGAGCCTTTTCAAGCTGCCAAAGGATTGAGACAAGGAGATCCTATATCTCCCTTTCTGTTTGCTATTATAATGGAATATCTTAGTAGATCCCTGACAGAGTTGAATCATACTATAAGCTTCATATATCATCCTGGTTGTAAGAAGTTGGGAATTACTCACTTAAGCTTTGCTGATGACTTACTATTGTTTGTCAAAGGAGAGCTTCAGTCAGTAAGTTCTATGTTCTTATTTTTCTCTCTGTTCCTTGCAGCTACTGGTCTTAAAGCAAACTTACACAAAAGTGCTGTGTATTTTGGTGGGGTTTCTCCTGTGATTCAGCAACAAATTCTTGATCAGCTTGGTTATGTTAGAGGGGATCTCCCTTTCAAATATTTGGGAGTACCTTTAACTACCAAAAAGTTGACAGTTGCTCAATGGCAACCTCTGGTTGATAGGATTTCTACTAGAATTACTTCCTGGACAGCTAGATATCTATCCTATGCAGGCAGAAGCCAGTTGGTGCAATCAGTTATATTTGGTGTTCAAGCTTACTGGGCTCAATTATTTATCATGCCTTCAAAGGTTGTTAAATTGCTGGAGTCAATATGCAGATCTTATATTTGGTCAGGATCAGTTAATATCACAAAGAAAGCTTATGTGGCTTGGGAAAAGGTATGCATGCCTAAATCTGTTGGAGGTTTGAATATAACAAATATCTTATAGTGGAATAGGGCTGCTATAGCTAAACTTAGTTGGGATTTAGCACACAAGAAAGATCTGTTGTGGGTAAAATGGATTCATACTGTCTATATCAAACAACAACAGTTGGAGAACTTCACTGTCCCAACAAATGCTAGCTGGATGGTAAGGAAAATTGTGGAGGGAATCAAGCTGCTACAACAACATCAATTGCTATATAACACTGACCGCTCCATAAGGAAATTATACTTGCAACTGCTTGGAGAATCAACTAGAGTTCCTTGGAAGAATTTGGTAATACAAAATGCTGCTAGACCTAAAGCTATCTTCAGCTTGTGGTTGTTGCTGCAAGATAGACTTCCTACCAAGAATAGACTGCTGCAATGGAATCTGAATATACCAGGCATCTGTGTTATGTGCCAGCAAGAAATGGAAACTAGAGACCATTTGTTCTTGCATTGCAATTTTGCTTCCCAGTTGAGATACCAGACACTGCAATGGCTAGGAGTGGCAGACTTCACTGGACAAGATTAGTCACAATTCTGCCAATGGTTCATTGAACAATCTAAAGGGAAATCTCTCCGAGCTCACACATTTAAGATGACAATAACAGAAATGCTCTATGGTTTATGGTTAGAAAGGAATGCGAGAATCTTTGAAAACATCTATTGTAATTGTGATAAGCTCCTAAGTAGCATAGCCTATATATGTAATGTTCGAGCTCCTCCTAGGCTTAGTTCATATATTCAGCATCTTATGTTATAAATGCTGATTTGGCTAGAGTAGTATAGATAATTCATGTTCCAGTTTGATAGGCAGTTGAGCTAAAAACTGTCCTATGATTTTGTAAGGCAACCATTTGGTGATTAATACAATTTTAATTACCAAAAAAAAGAAAATGATCCTATTAATGTGGGACTGGAGGAGGTGGAAGATGTGGAACAAGATGAGATTTTAACTCAAGCACAAACACGGGGTAGAAATGCTAACGCAAATGCTAATGACAACATACCAGACCCTCCTCCACCTCCACAAAGGGTTGCTCTGTGAGTTCTACCCAATCAAGGGTATGTGAGTGCAACAGTCCCTCTCCTAATCCGAGCGGGAAATTTCCAAATCACCAATGTCATGATTACTTTGCTCGAACAACAAGGGTATTTCATAGGCGCTTCGGGCCAAAACGCCTACAAGAATTTGAAAGGGTTTGTGGATACATGTTGGGGGAGCAAACAGACCAATGTTTCGGAAGATGCACTGAGGCTAAGGCTTTCCCCTTCTCACTTCGGGGGAAGGCATTAGATTGGTTGGAGAGGTTGTCAAACCATTCCATCACTACTTGGGATGAGTTGGCGGATAAATTCATTGCAAAGTTCTTCTTGCCTAGTCATATTGCGCCTATTAGAGATGAGATCCTAGCTTTCAAACAAGAGCCGACGGAGCCTTTACATGAGATATGGGAAAGATTCAGGATAATGGTGATAGAGTGCCCCAACAACGATATGAATGATGTGATGATCCAACAAATGTTCTATCTGGGTATAAATACAACAAACCAATGCATTGTTAATCAATTGGCCGATGGTAATTTTATGAAGCTTCCATACAACGAAGATTGAGATGTTCCTGACGAAATGGCCGATACTTCTTCGGCATGTCAAAGTTGGGCTAATGTTCCTCAAGGTGAACCCAATGTTATACACTTGCATAAGGAGTTGCATGATCATGGTCATGCCATCGCCGAACTTACAACAATAATAAACCAATTGTCTAAGGCTCAACTTGAACAAGATCAAAACCTGCGCCAAGTCAATGCTATGGAGGGAGTGAGTATGATGAAAAGAAGGCAAAGAGGGCAACAACAACAACCTTTGGAAAATTTTGACAACTTTGATGATGAGAATGGTGGTTATTTGGATGAGTGTTATGATGACCAAAGTCAAGAGGTCTAATATTTGAATAATTACCAAGGAAATAGAGGAAATAAAGGGAATCAACAATGGTGTTCCCAAGGCAATTGGGGGAACCAACAAAATAGTGTAAATTGGAACAGCAATTGGGGAAATCAAGGCAATCAAGGTAAAAATTGGGATAATCAAGGCAATTGGGGCAGAAACAGCAATAATTGGAACAACAACAACAACAACAGTGGGTGGAACAATAATCAAGGAGGCAATCAAGGCAATCGAGGGCAAGGTTTTCAAAGGCCTCTGATGTTTCAACAACCGAACAATCCTCCCCCATTACAATCTCAAGGATCGAGTTCTTCGGGTCAAGATATGGGTAGAATTGAGAGCATGCTTGAACAAATGATGAAGAGGAATCACGACTCGGATGCCCAATTAGCCTCCCACACCACTTCGATTTGGAACTTAGAGGTGCAACTTGGACAAATATCACAATCTCTTAACACTCGCCCGAAGGGTGCACTACCAAGTGATACGGTGGTCAACCCTAAGAGTGGGCACAACAATCATGTTATGGCGGTGAAAACGCGTAGCAAGAGAGGGGGTGATGTGCAAGAAAATCAAGCTAGGGTCGATGATGATGAGTTGCGGGAAGATGATGTCCTATTAGTGGTTGAAGATACTGATGAACCAATTGTGAGAAATGAAGTGAGAATAGATATTGATGAGGGTGAGGAGGAGACTCAAGAGGCCGTGAACCCATATAGGGAACACATCATTGACATGCCGGAACCTACGGTTCCAAAACCCAAGGCACCTTTACCTAGGCCTCCTTCACCATATCCTCAAATATTGGCCAAGTAAAAAGGTGACAATCAATTTAAAAGTTTATTGAGATGATGAAGAGTTTGACAATCAATGTGCCTTTGTTGGAGGCACTTGAACAAATACCGGGATATGCAAAGTTCATGACGGACTTGGTTACCAAGAAGAGATCTATGGAGTGCGAAACTATAAAGATGACATATCAAGTGAGCTCCATTGTGCACTCCATGGCTCCGAAGCTAGAGGATCCTGGTGCCTTCACAACACCGTGCACCATTGGAAGCGCGAATTTTGCAAAAGCCCTATGTGACTTGGGGGCAAGTATCAATATCATGCCTTATTCGGTGTTCAAAACTTTGGGGATTGGGCAACCTCGCCTGACTTCCATGAGGCTTCAAATGGCGGACTGATCTGTGAAGCGGCCCTTGGGTATTATTGATGATGTCCTCGTTCGTGCTGACAAGTTTATATTGCTGGAGGACTTTGTGATCTTGGATTGCGAGGTAGATTTCAAGGTGCCTATTATTCTTTGGAGGCCTTTCCTAGCTACGGGAAAGGCCTTGGTTGATGTAGAGGCGAGAGAATTGACTTTTCGTGTTGGTGATGAAAAAGTGGTCTTCAATGTATGCAAGTCTATGCGCCAACCAAATAGCACCGAAGTGTGCTCGTTTGTTGACATTGTCACGGTAGTGATAGTGTATGACACAGCGCAATGGCAAATGTTGAGGACCCACTCGAGGCTGTGATCTTAAACTTGGATGTTGATGATATTCTATAAAGGGTGGAGTGTGTGAATGCACTTCATGGAATATGAGCCGAGGAAGCTATCTCTTGATCTTGAAAATCGCAAGACTCCACCCACCAAACCATCCATTGAGGAGCCACCGCTGTTGGAGTTGAAACCACTTCCTCCTCACATCAGGTATGAGTTTCCTGGTCCTAATTTCACTTTGCCGGTTATTCTTTCTACTTGCTTGACTAATGTGCAGGTGAACACCACTTTGGCGGTTCTTCAAAAGCGCAGCGGGCGATTGGATGGACTTTGGCGGATATTTGGGGTATTAGCCCCACCTTTTGCATGCACAAGATAATATTGGAGGAGGATGCTAGGCCATCTCTTGAATCAAAGAAGACTCAATGAAGCCATGCAAGAGGTGGTTAAAAAGGAAATCATCAAGTGGCTTGACGCCGGTGTGGTATATCCAATTTCTGATAGTTCATGGACCTCTCCAGTTCAGTGTGTTCCAAAGAAGGGAGGAATGACGGTAGTGACAAATGATAATAACGAGCTGATTCTGACTCGTACTGTGAAGGGTTGGAGGGTATGCATGGACTACCTAAAGCTGAACAAGGTTACAAGAAAAAACCATTTTCCCTTGCAGTTCTTGGATCAGATGCTTGACCGTCTAGCGGGCCCGGCGTTCTATTGTTTTCTAGATGGGTACTCCGGCAATAACCAGATTCTCATTGATCTAAAGGACCAGGAAAGGACAACCTTCATATGTCCGTATAGCACATTCCCATTCTCGCGTATGCCATTTGGACTATGTAATGCTCCAACAACCTTTCAAAGATGTATGATGGCAATCTTCACTGATATGGTGGAGGACATATTGGAGATCTTCATGGACAATTTTAGTGTGGTCGGGGACTCATTTGATGAATGTTTGAAAAATCTTGACGTGTGTTGGCCCGATCTGAAGACACAAATTTGGTGCTCAATTGGGAGAAATGCCACTTTATGGTGGAAGAAGGAATTGTGTTGGGTCATAAAACTTCGAAGAGGGGGATCGAGGTCGACAAAGCAAAAATCGAGGTGATCTCAAGACTTCCTCCCCTATCTTTGTCAAAGGGGTGAGGAGTTTTCTAAGACATTCTGGCTTCTACCGGAGATTCATCAAAGACTTTTCTAAAGTAGTGAACCCGTTGTGTAAATTGTTGGAAAAGGATGCAAAGTATGTGTTTAATGAGAATTGCATAGAGGCGTTTGAGCTTCTGAAGCAAAAGTTGACGACTACACCCATCACTACAGCACCCAATCGGAGCATACCCTTTGAGCTCATGTGCAATGCTAGTGATGTTGCGGTGGGGGCGGTCTTGGGCAAGAAAATCAACAAGTTGTTCCATCCGGTGTACTATGCTAGCAAGACAATGAATGAGCCGCAAAGAAATTATACGGTCACTGAGAAGGAATTGCTTGCAATTGTATTTTCCATGGAGAAGTTGCACCCATACCTAATGTGGGCCAAAGTGATTACTCATACCGATCACGCCGCCCTAAGGTACTTGATGACTAAGAAGGATTAAAAAGCAAGGTTGATGAGATGGGTGCTTCTTCTACAAGAGTTTCACTTGGAGATAGTGGGTAGAAAGGGTAGTGAAAACATAGTGGTGGACCACTTGTCTCGTTTGAAGGAGGAATGGAGGCCTTCGGATGTCCTTGAGATAAATGATTCTTTTCCGAATGAGCAACTCCTCTCGGTTTCTATGCTTGACATGTTGTGGTTTGCCGACATTGCAAATTATTTGGTAACCAGTGTCCCGTGTGAGCTCTCTTCTAACCAAAGGAAGAAGCTCAAGCGGGATGCTTTGGACTTCTATTGGGATGAGCCTTATCTTTTCAAAATTTGCACCGATTGTGTAATTAGCCGGTGTGTTCCAGAGGAAGAACAACTAAGTATTGTGTAAGCTTATCATTCTTTGCCTTATGGTGGACATCATGGCGGCGTGAGAACGGCGTCCAAAGTGTTGAGTTGTGGTTTCTTTTGGCCTTCATTGTTCAAGGATGGCAGTGACTTTGTGAAAAGATGTGATGAGTTTCAACGTGCGGGAGGAATTTCAAAGAAAGATGAGATGCCCCTTAACACGATTCTTGAGGTCGACATTTTTCATGTTTGGGGGATAGATTTCATAGGCCCTTTTGTGAGTTCTTGTGGAAACACCTATATTTTGGTAGCGGTGGACTGTGTGTCAAAATGGGTTGAGGTCGTTGCCTTGCCTAACAATGAAGCTTGTAGTGCGGTGGCTTTCTTGAAGAAGAGAATCTTTACTAGGTTTGGCACACCCCGTGCCATAATTAGTGATGGTGGCTCCCATTTTATAAACGGGCTTTCGATTCTTTGCTCACCAAGTATGGGGTAAATCACAAAGTGGCCACTCCTTATCATCCTCAAGCGAGTGACAAAGTTGAGGTTTCAAACCGGGAAATTAAGAGTATTCTCTCCAATACAGTCAATGCGAACAGGACCGACTGGTCAAAGAAATTGGATGATGCTCTTTGGGCTTATCGTACTGCTTTCAAGACTCCGATTGGTATGTCACCATATCGGTTGATTTTTGGTAAGGCATGTCATCTTCTGGTGGAGTTGGAACATAAAGCAATGTGGGCCTTGAGAAAGTTGAATTTAGAGTGGGATGTCGCAGCCAATCTCCGGGCTGAAAAATTGAATGAGCTTGATGAGATCCGGTTTCATGCATATTCCAGCTCATCTTTGTACAAAGATAAAATGAAGTATCTCCATGACAAGTACGCCTGGGGAATAGAGTTCAAGGTTGGTGATATGGTTCTTCTCTTTAATTCTCGGTTAAGGTTATTTCTGGGAAAATTGAAATCCAAGTGGAGCGGTCCTTTTGAAGTGGTTGGTGATACACCTTTTGGTGCTATTGACCTCAAAAAAATGGTGAAGTGTTCCGGCTAAATGGGCATAGGGTCAAGCACTATTTAAGCAAAATTGATGATAGCCATGTGGTGGCGCTTCTTCACTTGAAATGATCATGATGGTAACACGAGTCGTGCCACGACGTTAAATCAGGCGCTTCTTGGGAGGCAACCCATGTCTTTTCATTTTCTTTGTTTTTCTTTTGTAGAGTGGGATTTTTAAGCTGATAGTTTGCGGAGTGTTGCAGGGATAGGAATTAAATTAGTGCAAGGAAAAAAATGGAAAATGCACAGTATTTGTCCAGTGCCCATGCGGCCGCACCACAAAATAGTGCGGTCCGCATGGACTTGATTGAATCAAGGAATAATCCAAGGGGGTACCACGTTACCGCATGGCACTCTTGTGCGGTCCGCGATGGAAGAGGTGAAAAATGGACACTCTTTGATGAAAGTTTCATGTGGTCGTGGACAAAGCCAGGAGGGCCGCATAAGAAGTGGCATCGAGTACAATGAGGAAACCCTGCGCGGTCCGCATGCCACTTTTGTGCGGCTGCACAGGTAGGTAAGTACTGGGCCCCACGGTGGTCTATAAATAGACGCCTATGGCATCCTTCTACCCTTTTAGAAAAATTTCATTCTGAAGCTAATTCTCTACTGTTCATCCACTCAATTGTGCACTTCATCTCATTCTCATTATTTCTTGGTAACACTCCATGAATCTTGTTGATTATTAGTGAATTTCTTAACTATTGCCATTACATTTTGTTAGTTTAACTTCTTAATTTCTATTTTTCCTTTTAGAAATTGATTAGGTTAGTTTCTTTAGTTTCTATTGTTTCTCTTGTTCAAGCATGGGCATAAGCTGATAATTACAAACTCAGTAGGGGCAAAACTTAGGATTTTTCATGTTAAAGTGTGAGCTTAAATGCTAAAATGCCCTACCCGTTCCGTCTGCCCTACGCGACCTCATAACCTTTTTTGTGCGGTCCGTGTGAGTTTACCTAACTCCTAAGGCACCTCTGTCGTGCCCGCATGACCACTTTTGTGCGATCCGCATGGTGCCTTGTGCGGCGCAGTCCAAAACCAGGCGGACCGCATGGCTGGTTTATCAGAGACCTTGATATTTTTGAATTTGACATGTGTGGACGCGGTCCAAAACCAGGCAGACCGCATGGCCTGTTTATCAGAGTGTTGGAATTTTTGGTGCTAGCCTGTGTGGACCACGACGAATTTAGTGCGGTCCACGATATCTCTACGTGGCCGCGAGCCCTAATGATGCGGTCCGCGTGACCTGTTCTGAGCTATGAGTGCTGAGGCTACTATGCCTTTGCGGACCGCGTGACCTTTTTGTGCGATCTGCCTCAGCCCTGTCTGCAACACAAGTTTGTTCAAGTGTTTGATCTTTCAATTGCGTATTTCTTCGGTGCTTTCACAAACAATGTTAAATGTGACTCTTTTGCAGACAATGCCTCCAAAGGGTAAGCAAACACAACATGGGCGTAAGGACAAACAACCAGCGAACGGTGGGGCCCCTAAGGTAAAGACAGTTCAGAGAGTAATCAAACTCTCTGCTAAAGAAAAGGAGAACATCAAGAAGACTAGAAAGATTATACGGGAGGCAGACAAGGCTTCCTCTCATTCTTCTGGCAATGAGTATGCACCCTCCCGGAGTTTGACTTCAAAGTCCGTGCCCTCGCAGATGTCCATAGAGGTCCCAGTGCCAGCGTCATTATCTTCTGAGCATGAGCAGACAAAGGTGGCTACTTCTAAGAAGTCAGGAAACAGGATAGTCTCGGATTCGTCTGATGAGTCCGAGGCTGAAAAGCAGCTGATGAAGAATATTCCACATCCCCCAACATATCATCATCAGAGGAGGGTGAAGGTGGCGAGCCACACATTGTGGGGCTCGAGAGAACTAGAAAAAAGCAAGTCTGGGAGGACAGATTGTAAATGAGGTCGCCTTCCACATGTATAGAACATGGTGGCCAAAAAGGAAGCTGATACTAGAACGGAGATTAATTCTAGATGATTTGCTCCCTCACAACCCTCATGTACACGCTCAGTTCCATACGCGAGAGGGTTGGGGATTCATTACAGAAAGAGTAGACATGGCCAACGAGCACATGGTGAAAGAATTCTATTGCAATGTCCACCACATGGTTAAGGGTGCTACAACTACGAACGTGAGGGACAAGGTGATTCTTTATGATGGGAAGACTCTGAATGAATTTTTGGGGTTTGCTGAGGATGACGAGTCTCAGTACCTGGAGAAACTGGCACTTAAAGAAGAGGTTCGCCTTGGTTAGACGGGATTATTGTAGCTCCAGGTATTGTTCCTGAATGGATAAAGGCACCGACAAGAATCTTTAGAAACACGCTGAACTTCGAGGCAAAAGGGTGGCTATCATTTGTGTGCACCATACTTGACCCGTCCACTCATGACAACTCAGTGCCACGTGAGCTTGCTGTTCTCGTTGCCTCCATTATGGCGGGTTTCCCGTTAAATGTGGGTAACATCATGCAGAGGGTAATTTCCAAGGTGGGGCATGATACTCAGCAAAACTACCCATTCCCCAACACCATGGCCATGTACTTCAATGATATGAAGGTGAGACAGAAGAATTATGATATTGAGGTGCCCCGGTGGGTTCCTACTCATGGTATGATCAAAAGGGTATGGATAACTCTAAGGGCTCCAAGAAGGGGCAAGCATTGACTTCTACTTAAGCTGGCCATTCTGAAGAGCCAGTTGCAACTGAGCATCCATCAGAGCCCATTACTGAGGCATTGCAGTCGGGTCCATCTTAAGCTCCTCCTTCTACTTCTGTGGAGCCAGTGATCCTGATGTCCAAGACTCATAGATTCACATCTTACCAGTCGTCTCAGTATCTTGTTAGGTTGAACAACTCGGTATCGGCTGGACATCCAAGTTGTCAACATTGACTACGGCTGTTGAGTCGCAGAGGGCACCAGTAATGGTTGAGGTCCTTGCTTCGATCGAGGAGAATTTGAAGAAATCCTGGAAAACCAGGTAGCTATAATGAAGAGGCAGGATCAGTTGGAGAAATCAGTTGATGAGCACAGCAAGGCACTAAAAGAATTGGCCAAGGACAACAGAAAGATCAGAAAAGATAGAGCCTCAAAGGAGTCAGTGAAAGAGCTGCGAAAAGATGTTGACAGACTCCATGTCGATCAGATGCCCCTGGATTTGCTACTAGGGGATCCTATTGCTGAGGTAGTAGTAGCACAGCCACAGGTGGAGGAGAACAGACCAAGGAAGAAGAGGAAGCTCTCGAGCACAGAGGGGGTGGTGATTGAGATAACACCAGCCCCGGAGGGCCCATCAGTTATTGCAGATATTGAGCCTCCTGCAGCCCTAGTAGGAGATGAGCCACCCCAAGAGCAGATAGTTGATGTCCCAGCACCACAGCAGCAGCAGGCTAAGGACCGGTCTGAGGTCCCCGCCGGTACAAAGGACACATGAGCCGTTGACCAGCAGAGAGCTGTTGATGAGGCTTGAGGGGCCACTTCTATCTTTTCCCCTATTTTTGTGCTTTATTTGATAGTTAGCATTGGGGACAATGCTAGCTTTTACTTGTGGGGGTGTGTCCCTACTTTTTGATTTGGATGACTGTATATATACTACTTACTGTTTACTTTCAGCACATTCATAGTTTAGATGGTTTGTATATAATTTTGGATTCTGAACCCCATTAGTTGTACATTCTACTCCCCATATGTATATATTCATTTGGTGCTCATTTGAGCTTTCTTTCTTTCTTGTTATTTTCGTTATTTTCGTAAATTTTTTTGTTTTAGCGCAAAGTTAGGCTCGTAGCCTCCTTTTTGGTTTCGTTGATGTTGCAATAAGCCATAGGTTTTCTTAATGACACGGTTCTTTTCAAGGGTAGACTGTTGTGTGAACCGGGTGACTCTTCCAATGATAGATAGCATGACACCTTTCTTAAGGGCTGAGTCAGTTTTTTTGTTTTGTGTCTTTTGATTTTCAAGCTTTTTGTAGTTAAGAGTACCTCAGGCAAAGTATCACTTGGGCCTAGCACATTTTCCTTCGATCTTATGGTCAAAGACATCAAGTTGTGTTTAGGAGGGTGAAAGTCGTGACCTTGAGACTCTTGTGTTGACCAAGCAATCATCATATGGTCGTGTGGGGCCATTGTGTGTTTAAATCGTATCAATGGTCGTTGTTGGCCCTCGACTCCGTCTTTGGCAATCCTCGAGTGTATGTGTGGTGAGAACTCGATTTATGAGCCCAAGTGTTGAGTCGATGGTCTAGGACTTTTCCCGAATGTTTGTTGAGGCGAAATAGTGGGTGGAACTTGATTTGAGATATGATTGTAGGCTCTCCTTGATCCAAAAATGTTATTAATTAATTGCACGACCTACCAATAGAATGATCCCTAGTTCACCCTTTTGAGCCTAAATCCTTTTTCTTTCATAAACCAAGCTACAAACCTTCTCTTGGCACCCAAAATATTCCCTTGGTTATTGGCAATTGCATAAGTTTTTTTTTGGGGGGGGGGGGGGGAGACAAGAAAGGAAACAAAGTGGTATAAGGTACAAAAGGAAAAGAAAATGAAGGCAATGAAAAAAAAGAATAAAAAAAGAAAAGGGGAAAGTCAAAAAGAGAATAAGAATCAAAAAGGGAATCAAAGTACAATAAAAAGGTGGAAAAAGGTTGAAAAAAAGTAGAAAAAGGAGAAAAGGCTTGTTTTGCAAAAAACGAAAGAGTGACAATGTGTCTCTCTACCCTCCCCCCCCCACCCGAAGAGGTGAATTACATGTTTGAGTCAAGAAAGTGTGCCAAAACGAAACAAAAGAAGCGCTCAAGGGAAGAGTAAACTCATGTGAACAATTGCATATCCTTCATGTACCCAAAAGCATTCACAATGACTCCCAAAAAAGCCCTACATGATCTTGAATTAAGGAAAAACCTACATTAGGGGATACTTACATAAAGGCAAGCATCTGGTACTTAGAGCCGGACTTAGGGTCTTTTCTTTGTGAGTGTTGAGTGAGAGAGCCTTCCACCTCGATTTGTGTGCATATATATTCAAAACAGTGAGGTTCACTTAGGGAGAGTCGAAGATGTATGAGTTTGGGTTCCATGATGACCAAAGTACTTGAGAAAAAGCTCCATGATGATATGTGTCAACTCTTGAGGCTCTTGTGACACACTTGATCCACAAGTTTGCAAAGTTCAAAATTTTTTAATGATACATTTGCATTGGAGACAATTGTTAGTCCCAATTGAGGCTTGTTGAGGTTACTTTAAGGCAAACAGGAATTACTGGGTTGTTTTCTATTGAGGGGTGTGTCTCATTTTAGTTGCTTGAGGACAAGCAAAGGTTTAAGTTTGGTACTGTGAATTATACATGATTTATGCCACTTCTTACCTTAGCTTTGTGCATAATTTGCCCTTGATTAGTGCTAAATTACTTACAAGTTGCACTTGATTGCAGGTTTGAGCGACAAGATGATTAAAATCAAATATCGACTCAAGAAGGAGTGAAATCTACCAAGTGACAAGAAGATGACAAAAAACTAGGAATTAAGGAACCTGCGCAGAGCGCACTGTTTTGGTATGCGGCCACGTAGGAAGGTTAAGAGACTTATCAATCTACCATGCATCCTGTGTGGTCCGCCTGTTTGTGTGATGCGGCCGCATAGAAAGAGTTCAGAGACTTGGCATTGAGGGAAAACCCACGCGGGCCGCATCCATTTCCATGTGGTCCACATTGATGAAGGTTCAGAGGCTAAGATATTCAGGGCACAAGACCCACGCGGCCGTGCACCAAAAGCAGGCGGTCTGCATGGACACAATTTCAGAGAATCAACTTCTTGGCAATTCCTCTTCTGTGGCCGCACATCACTTTCATGCGGTCCCCCTGATCCAACCTACACGGCAGCACTGCATTTCCATGCGATCCGCTTGACAAGACCTATGCGGCCGCGATGCATTTTGATGCGGTCTGCATCCCCTATCAAGAGGCGACTGAAGTGAAGACACCTTGCCCTATGCGGCCGCACGCCATTCAGTGCGGTCCGCACCAGGCCCACAGGGGCCTTTTCATCCAATTTTTCTTGAGTAGTATAAATAGAAATCTTTACTTTTTAGGTTAAGTTTTATGTTCTGAACATCGGCTGCACTCGTGAACTTTTATATTAGCCTATTTTAGGCAACTTATTCTTGTAAATTAAGTGAATTTTAATGATTATGTTCATGTTTTCCGATATTTCTCCCTTTTCTACTTCTTCCATGTCTAGCTAAACCCATCAGCTAGGGTTGTGACACAACCCTAGTGTGGGTAATTAATGGGTGTTTTTGCCTAATACTTGGATGTTGTTGTGTGTTTGGTATTTGGTGTGTATGTTTTTACTTTGATTTGGTGGTTAAAAACACTAAGTCAAGCTTAGTGGGTCTTGACTCTTCTTGATAAAGAGAGTCTATGACCTCACATTCAATTTAACAAGGATTTGGGATGGACCCATGAGAATGGTAGTCCTAAGTAACCGGTTAAACCTCGAGAGAGTAATTACCCTACTTGAACCTTGTGTTGCTTGGGAAAATTAGCCTACCCAATTGGTCTCGAGAGAATCAATTGGGCAAAATCGTTCTCTCTACCAAGAGGTGTGAGAGCGAGTGCTAAAAGAGAAACGGTTATCCATATTCCCCATATTTAGCATCATTGTGTTAGAATTCTATACTCATTGATTATCCGCCTAGGTGAGTGTCACGACCCTAGTGCTTCTCTCTTATCATTTAAATCTAGCACCAATCATCTTAGCTTAATTTTAGATCATAATTGTAGTTGATAACTATATCGAAAACCCAAAAATGAAAGAAGACCAATTTGAAGCAGAACGCATTTCTAAGCCATACAATTACTCATCTCCAACTTGAAGCTCCCTGAGGAATTTACGACCCCGATTTACTATTGGGTTATTAGTTGTCGCGCCCACTCTTTTTTCGGATTAAGTTCGACATGATCAAGTACTAAACACCATATTGTTAGAAAGAACTATCATACAAGAATTCAAAGAAATCACAAGAGACAATCAAAGCTTTAACCGAACACAACATTATCAAATAAAGAATCATACAACTTTCACATCACTTTCATAACTTTAGTTTGGGGCATTTCATATGTTCATCACTGTTCTCAATACCACCACTATCTTGAGTGGAGTCCGATCACAACCCTATCGGCTAAGTTGCCTCATTCGAGACATATACCTCAATCATCATCTCATTTCCCTTTTCCGGAATTCAATATCAACACATTACCACCATGTGTGTGGCATGGTGCCCGATCACGGCCTGATCATCTAGGACGCCTTATCTGCGCGTTATTTCTTTATCATTAATCATCTCATTTGAATATTTATTTCACATATACCATACCAATTCATCGATGCTTAAGGCCACAATTATCACTTCATTTCCACTTTCAATATTAATCTTGCAATTTATGATAATAGGCACGTATAAAACTAATTTAAGTTGTAAGCATAGGTAAGATTTCACATAATTAGCATGACAATCTCGGTTTTAAATCTTGACGTAAAGTCTAAGCAATTTCAACACGTGGTTCATATTCTTTGCATATTTTTAAATATCTAGAGTAGTACTTTGCACAAAATGAGGTACACCTTTCATGTATATATATATACAATTTCAAACCCAATTCATATAAAATAACAATCAATACATCATCAAGTTTTCGGTCTTACCACATTTGCACATACACATACCAACAGAGCTCAATTTCTAATATGAGGGGGTTTTAGCCATACATACCTCAATAACGCTTTCTTTAAATTCCTACAAAATTTCGGAACTTTTAGCAACTTCAATCTGTTTTATAAAAAATGCCAATCGAACCAAGAATTAGACACATGATTAAGATTCTAGCTCATTTAAGTAAATTAACAAGCACTAAGTGTGCACTGTGATTTTATGACCCCTTTTATGAGAGATTCCTACCATATTACATCCCAATTGCTATCTTTTTAGTTCACAACCTTCCCGTACTCTATTATCTTTAATGCACAAGAGAATCCATTCTTATACCTATGACCCCCCCCCACCCACCCACCCAAGCTACCTACTCATTCTAATGCGAATTTCGAAACCAGAGATTAGGGCTCAAGTTCTTACCTATTAGGGGTGAAAGCCTAGTAAAATTTACTTGAAAGTCTTTAAAGATTTGGCAAGGTTTAAGAGTTTGTTTCTCCCTCTAGAGCTCCCACTCTTACACTATTTGCAGTAAAAATAACATAAAAGAGGTCTAATGGGTTGTTTTTAATGAGATGGGATCGGGTTTTAAAAGTTAGAAAATAAGAGCCCCGACACAATTTGCGATTGCATATAATGGACATGCGGCCCGCAAAATGAACCTAAAAATGATCCCAAAACCTAAACAAATTGTCTGGATATGCGATAGAATGCGATCTGCATACCTGTTCTGTGGTCGCATAGTGCACCTCTGAACTGCTTCTCACAAAAATTCCAAGGGGATTATGTGATAAGTATTCGGTCCACATATAGATTATGCAATCGCATAATTGGCCGCATAGTTGACCTCAAATTAACCATCAAACTATCTGACTCTGCAGCGATTATGCGGTCCACATAGCTATTATGCAATCACATAATGGCCCGCAAAAATGCACTTTTCTGGAAAGCACTATTCCTTAAGTTTTAATACGCAGATCAATACAAGGGTATGAACAGCGGCAAGCAACTCGCCACGAAGAGTTTTACGAATTTCTAATACATGATCCTAACTTGACACTACAAGATTTTAGGTTTTTGAGTGGAAATTTTCACGGGGCTTTACATCCTCCCCCACTTAAGATCATTCTTCCTAGAATGAGGATCAAGGTTCACTTATTAGCAATCTTTTATGCAACATCTGCCTTTAACAATATGAAGCATATTAACAGTCCATAAATTTGACTAACTCACTAAATTTCCAAAAATTTCACTAGAGTTTCCTTTGTATCTAAGACTAACCACTTGTCAGAGAGCCCCGAAAACATATCCTAACAGCATATACACATTCAATAGACATAACATAACTTGTACAACACTAACCATGGCCGCATAGGCAACATATAACCAAAACGGGATAGTTTTACATAGATCCAATAAAAAGATAAGAGTTCATAGGAACCAAATGCATACACGCTATTACATGACTATTCAAACAAATGTAGGTACTTCCTTCTCATTTCTTCCTCGACTTCCCAAGTGGCTTCCTCAACCTGCTGGTTTCGCCATAACACTTTTACGGAAGCTATTTCATTATTTCTCAATTTTCAGACTTGCCTGTCAAGAATGGAAACTGAAAATTCTTCATATGACAGTTCCTCATTAACCTTAATAGTTTAAACTAGCATAGTAGTGGACGGATCTCCCACTACCTTCTTCAACATAGACACATGGAAGAATGGGTGTACCAATGACATCTCGGATGGCAGCTCGAACTTGTATGTCACCTGACCAATACTCTAAATGATTCTGTACTATCCAACATACCTCAAACTCAATTTCTCTTTCATTCCAAACCACATGATACCCTTCATGGGGGGAAATCTTGGAAAATACCCAATCATCTTTTTTGAACTCCAAATCTCTGCGACGAACGTCTGAATATGACTTTTGGCGACTTTGAGCAGTTTTTAAATTCTCCTTAATCATTTTGACTTTATCCATGGCCTGATGCACAATGTCCAGCCTATCAATTCTGCTTCTCAACCTCGAACCACCTAATGGGGGACCTACATGTCCTACCATACAATGCCTGCAATGGTGCCATTTGGATACTATCATGGAAGCAGTTGTTATAAGCAAATTCTATAAGTGACAAATGGTCATCCCATCTACCCTTGAAATCAAGAGTACAAGCACACAACATGTTCTGAAATGTCTGAATAGTCTGCTCTGCTTTCCCCGTGGTTTGAGGATGAAAAGCTGTGCTAAGATTTACCCGTGTACCCAAGCCTTGTTGAAATTTCTCCCAAAAGATGGCTGTGAATGTGAACTGAGCCCCTTGATCTAAAATGATTGATACTGGAGTGCCATGCCTTTTGACTATTTATTTGATATACAACTGAGCATACTATTTCGCCGTGTCTGTAGGTTTAACTGGTAGGAAGTGCATTGAATTCGTGAGTCGGTCCACGAACTTGCGTGGAGTGTGCGGCAACCCTACCACAAAATCCATGTTGATCATCTCCCATTTCCACATTGGAATTTCTATGCTTTGAGGCAATCCACTAGGTCTTTGATGTTCGCCTTCACTTGATGACAGTTCAGACATCTAGCCACAAAGTCCGCCACATCCTTTTTCATGTTGTTTCACCAATAAACTTTCTTGATATCATGATACATTGTCGTAGAACCTGGGTGCACGGAATACCTGGAAGAGTGAGCTTCTGCCATGATCCTTTCCTGAAGACCGTCAATATCAGTAACACATAGGCGGCCTTGGCACCGTAGGGTACCATCATCCATGCCAAAGGAAAAAACTATGGTCATGTGTTTATAAATCCCCTCCTTCAATTGTGCTAATAATTGATCGTTGAATTGATTCTCCTTCACCTCATCTACAAGCGATGATTCAGCCCTATTTTACACAACCACTCCTCTTTCATCAGAGTCCACGAGGCGAACTCCCAAGCTAGCCAACTGGTGAACCTCCCGGGCCAAGGGCCACTGATATGCCTCCAAATGAGCCAAACTTCCCATAGATTATTGACTAAGAGCATATGCCACAACATTAGCCTTCCTAGTGTGGTAGAGAATATCATTATCATAGCCCTTGATTAACTGTAGCCATCTTCTTTGTCTCAGATTCAACTCCTTCTGCTTGAAAATATATTGAAGGCTCTTGTGATCTATAAATATATCCACATGGACCCCGTACAAATAATGTCACCAGATCTTTAGCGCAAACACCACTGCCGCAAGCTCTAAGTCATGGGTTGGATAGTTATTTTCATGGTTCTTGAGTTTCCTAGAAGCGTAGGCTATTACCTTGACGGGCTACGTTAACACACACCCGAGCTCGATCCTCGAAGCATCGCAATACACCACAAATCCCTCTGTACCCTCTGCTAGGGTTAATACCGATGCTATAGTCAATCTTGATTTCAATTCTTGGAAGCTCCTTTCACAAGCATCAGACCACATGAACTTAATTGCTTTCTGCGTCAATTTAGTCAATGGAGAGGCAAGAGTAGAAAACCCCTCCACAAATCTCCTGTAGTAGCCAACCAAACCTAAGAAACTGCGAATCTCTATTTGAGTGGTAGGTCTAGGACAATTCTTCACTGCTGCAATCTTTTGAGGATCAACCATAATTCCTTCCTGGAGACAACATGACCCAAGAACCCGATAGATTCAAGCCAAAGTTCACATTTTGAAAACTTTTCATACAGTTGATGTTGCTGAAGAATTTGCAAAACTGCCCTGAGATGGTGAGCATGGTCCGACTTCGGGAATACACAAGAATATCGTCAATGAACACTATCACAAAGGAGTCTAGAAAAGGCATGAAGACTCGATTCATAAGATCCATCTAAGCTGTCGAGCATCTGCTAGGCCAAAAGATATCACCAGAAATTCAAAGTGCCCATACCGAGTCCTGAAAGTTGTTTATGGAGTATCCTACTCCCCTATCTTCAATTGATGATACCCGGACCGCAAGTCAATATTTGAGAAACACGTAGCACCTTGCAATTGATCAAACAAGTCATCTATTCTTGGTAGAGGATATTTATTTTTGATTGTGACTTTGTTGAGTTGCCAGTAGTCAATACACACCCGTAGCGACCCATCTTTCTTCCTTACAAACAAGACCAGTGCGCCCCACGATGACACACTCGGCTGAATGAAACCCTTTATAGCAAATCCTTCAGTTGTTCCTTTAGCTCTTTCAATTATGTCGATGCCATTCTGTAAGGTGAAATTGATATAGGCTGTGTGCTTGACATCACATCGATCCCAAAATACATCTCCTTGTCTGGTGGGATCCCAGGGAGCTCATCTGGAAAGATATCCGAAAATTTATTCACAACTGGTACGGACTCAAGGCTAGGTGCCTCGACATTGGTTTTCGTAACCCGAACTAAATAATAGATACACCCCTTCTTGATTATCTCTGCGGCCTTAAGGTAAGAAATAAAACAACCTTTAGGCACTACATTATCTCCCTTCCATTCAACAATGGGCTCATTAGGAAATTCAAGCCTCATAGTTCTAGTCCGACAATCAAGTTTCGAAAACATGAATAAAGCCAATCCATTCCCATTATTAAATCAAAATCAACCATTCCTAATTCAACAAGAACGTCCATGGTATCCCTACCACGCACCGTGACAACACAACCTCTATAAACTCGAGTAGCCGTAATTGACTCACCAGCCAGAGTAGACACCGAAAATGGCTCATGAAGCTGATCCAGTTCTATCCCAAATTCCATAGCAACAAAAGGGGTAACATATGGCAAGGTGGAACCATGTTCAATAACTGCATACTCATCATGAGATTGGATAGTCAGAATACCTATAACAACATATGGAGAAGCCTCTGCAGTCTGGTGACCACTCATAGCAAAGAACCGACTGGGTCTTCCTGAACTTTGTGCACCACCCCTAGCTGCTCCATGCCCTGCAGGTGCTGGGGTACCTCGATCTGGAGAGGGGGCTGAGGATGCAACAATTGTTGGATTGGATGACTGTGCTATGCCCCTACCAGCTCCTTGGAGGGATACACGACAATGCCTCTAAATATGACCCCTCATACCACATCCATAGCATACGGGTAACTCCAAATAGCAAATCCCTGAGGGCATCTTCCCGCACCTAGGGAACAGGGACCTCTGCTGCTGCTGAGGCCTCTTTCCTGACTGACCCCGCTGATAGGATACCCTATTGCCCTGACCGGGCCTAAAATGACTCCACTGCTGCTGGTTGTGCCATGATGATGGTGCACTAGCCGAAATCTGTGCAACAGACTGGGACGACCCCGATGATCCTCTCCTGAAAATTGATCTTCCCCTACCTAGTGACTCTCCCATGTTGCCTGTAGACCGGGCCTTGCTGTTACCCTCTCTCTCCATTCTGTTTTTTAGTTTACGATTCTCTGTGGCCTGAGAAAATGCTACTATATTCCCATAATTCATGTCAGAATTCAAGGCAGCTCTAGAAGCCTCATTAATAGTCGGCGAACCGGGGCCTCCATTGTGGGAAACATGTGAATGGAATACTTGTACAGGCGAGCAAACTCCATGTGGTACTCCCACGCACTTCTGCTACCTTGCTTCAGATTCTCAAAATTTGCTGCACGGGCTGCCCTTGTCTCAGCAGGCAGGAAATGGTCTATTAAAGCATCGGCAAACTTGCTCCACCTCGGCGGAGGGCTCCCCTCCTCACGGGAATCTTCCCACAACTCAAACCACAAATAGGCCACCATTTTCAGACGATAAGCAGCCAATTTTTACCCCCTTTCTCAATTGCACGCATAACCTTGAGGGTCTTGTGCATCTTATCAATAAAATCCTAATGGCCTTCTTCTAGATTGGCACCCGTAAACACTAGAAGGTCTAATTGAAGAAATCTATTCACTCTGGAACTGGTGTAATCCCATTGCTGGTTGGATGAACTGAGCACAACATTTGACCTCTGGGACTGAGAGGCCACTAGCTGGGTCAACATCTAAATAGCTCCCCTAAGATCCCCATCAGAAATACCAGAAGCGAAAGTTGGGGCTGGAGGTGGAACAAGAGTATCAATGGGAGGGATGGTGATGCCCTCCGTTGGTGTAGGTCTTGGAGTAGTCTCCTCTGGAATAGAATAACTAGGTAGGGCGACTACCCTCACCCGCAGTATCAACTAGTGATTCATCAGCCACCTCTGAGGTGGTATTGGTTTCTTGACCAATTCTCGCTTTCTCTTTAGGTGTCATTTATTGAAAGATAGAACAATGCACTAGTTAGAGGGGGAATAGTTGCATAGCAAATTTCGTCATACGATCCAAAATAGCAAAGGGTGTTATTCCTAGATGCCCAAGTATACTCCAACTTATAGATGAGGTCGACTACACACCAATAAGAAGGACTCTACTAGGCACGGATCCGTGACATCCTAGTACACTTCAAAATCTTAGGCTCTGATACCAAGTTTGTCACGTCCCAACCTCGGGAGGCGTGATCGGGGCTCAATCGAGTGAACCCAACTAAGCAAGCCTTAACAAATGCTTTCTACCCAACTCAATATGATTAAGGAAACCATGGTTTCATTTATTTCGACAATAGGAAAGGTTGTACATCCAATGTTAGTTTAGTTATATCATAACCTTAAACCGTAGCTAAGTTTTTCCATACAATTACAATTTATAGAAACAAGAGTTTAAGGATTACAACATAGTTCATAAACTCGTCCAACACCCGTACATTACCCACACAAACGTCTACGGAGCCTCTAAGGATACAAAAGACAAGTATGACAATGCAGGCAATAAGTCTCCGGCTATACCTCAAAAGTGGAAATCTACAACAAAAGATGTGCAGCATAACCCGTTGAAGGAAAAGGGGGCTCACCAAGACCATGGGAGGAGGATACTCCGCTACGCATGATCAGCAATGTCCGCTATGGAGCCGCCTACATTAATTTTAATATGTAGCGCCCTCGGCAAAAAGGACGTTTGTACCATGTAATAGTACAAGTATGTATAACTAAACATCATCTTATTAGAAAGAACTATTATACAAGAAGTCAAGGAAATCACAAGAGACAATCAAAGCTTTAACCGGACACCACATCATCGAATAAATAATCATACAACTTTCACATGACTTTCATAACTTTAGTTTGGGGCATTCATATGTTCAACATTTTTCTCAATACCATCACTATTTTGAGTGGAGTCCAATCACGACTCGATCGTCTAGGTTACCTCATTTGAGACATATACCTCAATCACCATCTTATTTCCCTTTTTCGGAATTCGTATATCAGCACATTACCATTATGTGTGCGGCATGGTATCCGATCAAGGCCCGATTGGCTAGGCCGCCATATCTAGGCGTTGTTCCGTTATCATTAATCATCTCATTTGAATCTCTATTTCACATATACCATACACATTCATCGGTGCTTATGGACACAATTATCACATCATTTCCACTTTCAATGTCAACCTTGCAATTTATGATCATAGGAACATACAAAAGCAATTCAAGTTGTAAGCATAGTAAGATTTCACTAATTAACATGACAATCTCAGTTTTAAATTTTGATATGAAATATAGACAATTTCAACACGCGGTTCATATTTTTTGCATATCTTTAAATATCTAGAATAGCACTTTGCACACAATGAGACACACCTTTCATGTGTGTTTGTGTGTGTGTGTGTGTATATATATATATATATATATATATATATATATATATATATATATATATATATTCAAAACCAATTCATGTAAAATAACAATCAATACATCAATCAAGTTTTCGGTCTTACCACATTTGCATATACACATACCAACGGAGCTCAATTTCTAATAGGAGGAGGTTTTAGCCATACATACCTCAATAAAGCTTTCTTTAAATTCCTACAAAATTTCGGGACTCTTAGCAACTTTAATCTATTTTATAAAAATTACAAACCGAACCAAGAATTAGAGATATGATTAAGATTCTAGCTCATTTAAGTAAATTAACAAGCACTAAGGGTGCACTGTGATTTTAGGACCCGTTTTGTGAGAGATTCCTACCATTTTACATCCCAATTGCTATATCTCTAGTTCACAACCTCCTCATACCCTACTATCTTTTATGCATGTAAGAAAATCCATTCTTATTCCCATGAACCCTCCAAGCTAATTACTTATTCTAATGTGAAACCAGAGATTAGGGCTCAAGTTCTTACCTCTTGAGGTGAAAGCCTAGCAAATTTTGCTTGAAAGTCTTCAAAGATTTGGCAAGGTTTGAGAGTTAGTTTCTCCCTCTAGAGCTCCCTCTTTCACTCTATTTGCAGTAAAAATAACATAAAAGAGGTATAATGGGTGTTTTAATAGGATGAGTCGGGTTTTAAAAGTTAGAAATAGGAGCCCCGACACAATCTGCAATCGCATAATGGACATGCGGACCGCAAAAAGGTTCAAAAACCTGAACAAACTGTCTGGGTATGCGACAGAAATACGGTCCGCATACCCGTTCTACTGTCGCATAATGCACCGCGGAACAGCTTCTCACAAAAATTCCAATGGAGTTATGCAATGACTATGCGACACGCATATAGATTATGCGATCGTATAATTAGCTGCATAGTTGACCTCAAAGTAACCATCAAACCGTCTGACTCTGCGACGATTATGCGGTCCGCATAACAATTATGCAATTGCATAATGGCCCGTAAAAACATACTTTTCTGGAAAGCATTATTCCTTAACTTCTAATGCGCATAAAGGGTCTGAACCGCAGGATGCACATGATCCTAACTTGGCACTACGAGATTTCGGATTTTTGAGTAGAAATTTTTACGGGGCCTTACAGAAATTTTATCCCACTAGATTTTCTTAGCAAGGTTTTTAACAAGGCAACAAACAATGTATATTATATGATATGTGTACTCTTTTTCCTTCACTAAGATTTTTTCTTGTAGGATTTTTTTCTTAATAAGGTTTTAATGAGGCACATTATCTATAGTAAGGCTGTTCTCTGTCGCGGTTCCAAACCGGAACCGGACCGGAACCGTGGCCCTGCCGGTTCTACCAGTTCCGTTGGCCCGGTTCCGACGGTTCCGGTTCTACCGGTTCCATGGAACCGTGATGGGCCGGTTCTAACCGTTGGAACCGCTAGAACCAGACCCGCCAGACCCGGAACCGGCTGGCGGTTCCGGACCGATTCTGGCGGTCCTAACGGATATTTTTAAAAAAAAATTTTTTTTTTTAAAATTTCAGTAACGGCTCTTTGAAAAAAGTAGCCGTTTGGAAGTTTAAAAAATAGCCATTTGGCCCCCAAACTTTAATTTAACCCCAAGCTTTATATAATTACACTATTTCCCATTTCTCAACTATAAATACCCCCTCATTCTTTCATTTTTATTCACCAATTCATCAATATCTCTCAATCTCTCTCAAGCTCTCTTTCAATCTTTCTAGTGCAAGTGCTTAATTTATTGTTGCAAATTCGTGAAAAATTGTGAAGTTGTTGAATTGAATTTCAATTTTCAAGAAGTTGTTCGTCCATCCGGTAAACTCGTTTCAACTCTTACGTGCTAATAGTATTTTTTTGTGTTTTTAGTTTGCTTAATTCTAATTAGTATGGCATTTTTGTTGAAAAAAATGTTCGGTAAAGGAAAAGGTAAAATCGGTGAAAGTAGTGGCCAAAATACTCCCCTTCCCCCGGCTCCCCGACCTAAAAAAGATAAGCAAGTTGAAAGTAGTAGCCAACCTAGATGTCCTAATCAACCCTTCGTAATCCTTGATAGTTATCACCCTTGTTTTCAATTTAGCGATAGTGAATTTCTACATGATGTAGCAGTATGTGATAGATTAGATGATGATACTATGAATGCTCTTTATCCTAATGAACCTATCTTAGAGAGAAATGAGGATGATGATGATGATGATGAAACCCAAGCACCATATTTAGATGATACACCTACTAGTCCTGCTCATAACTTAGGTAATGAACCGGCACACCCACCTGTACAAACTCCCACTTTTAGTAAACAACCTCCTAAACGTACAGAAACATCATTAGTTTGGCAATTTTTTAATCAAGTAAGAGAACAAAATAAGGCTCAGTGTAAAACCTGTGGGAAATTACTTGTTCATAGGTATACTGGAGATCGTACCGGCACGGGTAGTTTGACTAAGCATATAAAATTACACCCAAGAGATAAGGCTAGATTTATTCAAATGAAAGCGCAACAAGAGGGGGGACAAGTGTTGATTCTCAAGTTAACCCAAGTACTGGTTCAAATCTAGTTCAACCAGAAATAAACACTATCACCGGAGGTATTTTATACTACGATCCAAATAAGGATCGTGAAGAATTAGCAAAAATGATTACTGTTATGTGCTTGCCTTATAATTTTGCTTCTAATGTAACAAGTCATTGGATAGATGAAGACTGGACAATGCAAAAATGCATAATTGCATATAGAATAATTAATTCATGGCACATGGGTAGGTTTATAGCTAACACTGTTTCAGATATATATGTAGATATTTTTGCTTTAGTGATAAAATAATGGCAATTTCTATGGATAATGCTTCTAGCAACACTAGTGCAATAGGCATGCTAAAAAAAACACTTAATCCTGCATTTAGTAATATTTCCATGTTAGATGTATTTGTCATATTTATCATTTAATTGTTGGTGATGGTATGCGAATATTAAACATAGAAATTGAAAAGGTGAGAATGGCTCTTAATTGGCTATTTCATTCAAACTGTAGAACTAGAATTAAGGAATATTTTAAAAAATGTGACGAATATGGCCTTAGAGAAAGAAAGGTTCCTAAACCTTGCCCGACTAGGTGGAATTACATGTACGAAATTTTAGTAGTAGCGTATAAATATAGAAACCCAATTAATGCTACGTTTAATTCTCGGGTAGGTGGTGAGGATGATGATGAAATGCTAACTACCCAAGATTGGACTAATGTCAAAATTCTTTTAGAACATTTTCAAGTGGCTACAAATGCTTTTTCTGGACAATATTATCCGACTATTTCTAACTGTTTAGTTTATATTGCCGCCCTTGCTGATTTATTTGTTGATTTTAGCGAGGGTGGGGACATTTATGAACTTGCAATAAATGAAATGAAACAAAAGTTTAAAAAATATTTTTTTCCAATCCCTCCTCTTTTTGGTGTAGCTGCTATGTTAAATCCAACAATGAAATTAGAAGGTCCTCACTTTTGGTATTCTAATATTTATAGAGCTTTAGATCTTTCAGAAGACGAAATTGCTATACTAGCTGATGCGAAAGCATCAATTAAAGTTAATGCTCAAACTGTTTATAATGCTTATAAACAGGCGTTAGAGCATGCTAGGCCAAATATTCCAACCCCTACTTCGTCTACATCGCAATCGTCTAAAAGAGTTGCTGGCTTAACAGCTCTTAAATCGTGGACGGAGCTCAAGGTGATAATTTTGATGAAATTTCTCATCTGAATGAGCTTCAAGTTTTCTTGTCACAGGGACTAGAAAAGGAGAATCCAGACGGCTCTTTCGACCTTTTGGAATGGTGGAAGTCAAGGGAAAAGCATTTTTCCGTTCTTGCAAGGATGGCTCGGGATGTTCTATCAATTCAAGCGTCAACTGTTGCATCGGAGAGCGCTTTCAGTCAAGCAAGACTACAAATAGGTGATCACAGAGTGTCGATGTGGGAGAGCTTGGAAAAATCAGTGCTTTTTAGAGATTGGATCCGCGCAGAAAGAAGGAACTTTGGCATAGCAGAATCACAACCGGCAATAGATGAGGCATATGAATAAATGATAGCAGAACTTGCTGAGGAAGCGACTTCACCCGGAAGTGGTGATGAACAAGCTTCATTTCCACCACCGCCAACACAACCACCTCCCAACCTTGACGGATTTATGAGATTTGTTAGAAATACAACATAAATTATGATGTAACTTGTACATTGGCACGTCTTCTTTTAGTTTATTTTCCTTTTAAAGGTGGTATTAGTACCATGTTGTGCTCATTCCATTGGGAGAAGGAAGACTAAGAAAGATATGCCATTTTGGTCAATAAATATGCTCTTTATCATATCCTTGAATATCTTTTTTCTCAATATTTCTTTGTCTTTACTTCGATATCAATCCTTGAATATTTATATAACATACAATATATAACATACAACACAATATACTAATGACAACATTATTTTATCAATATATACTACTTATATACAATTTATACTAATTACTAACTACAACAAAATATACACTACTAATATACAATATATACTACTTAAATACAATATGTACTACTTATATACAAAATATACTATTTATATACAATATATACTAATTACTACAAAACAATATATACTATACTAATAACTTAGTACACCATATAAAATATATTCTACACTATACTAATGACTACTATACAAGATATTGAATTAAAAAAAAAATTCAGACCCACCAGACCCGCCAGAACCGGAACCGCATGGTACCTGGAACCGTCATGGGCCGGTTCCACCATGAGAACCGCCAGGCCCGGAACCGCCAGAACCGCCAGACCCGGAACCGTCAGAACCAGAATCGTCAGACCCGGAACGGCTAGGCACAAATAGACCCAGAACCGGAACACATTACAACCTTAATCTATAGACATCCACGGAGAGTGTTGTGAAATATTATAATTATATTAGTGGATGTCTATAACTTCTAAAGAAGTTACTTTCACTACTCTTCTCCATTAACCTCCCACTACTTCTTACCATTGTGGTTGTAACTCCCACACCTCCATAACTTCTTACACGATCTTCTCCTATGATTTCAATAGTTAATACAATGTTCATGAGATCCCTTTGTAATTCCTTAATATCATCATATAAATAAAGAGTTTGAGCATCACATTGTAAATACTTGTACACTTGATGAAACAAGAAAGTTCTTTCATTTTCTCTATGGGTGTGTTTGGTAAATTAAAATGAAGGAAAATATTTAACGGAAAATATTTTCCAATTTTTCATGTCTGGTTGGCTTAAATATTTTGGAAAATATTTTCCTCATGAACTCATTTTTCTCCAATTGGAGGAAAATGTTTTCCTTATCAAGAGAATGGAAAATATTTTTCAAAACTCCTTCTCAACCTTCCCCACCCTCACCAACCTACCACACACCCACAAACCCAATCCAACGCCACACCTACCCACCCCACCGCCTCTCTCCAAATTTTTTTTCGTCATCACCCACCCTGCTACTCATTCCCTCCCCTCCCCAGGCAAAAAAAATATTTTTTTAAAAAAAATTTAAATTTCTATTTTTTTATTTTTTTTACACCACTCACCCCCACCGCACAACTGCTCCCTTCACTACACCCCACCACGCACATCCGAAAATGACACTTGGCATTTTAAGACATTGCTTTAAATTATTAGAAAGTAGAAATAGGAATTATAATTTTATTTTTACTAAGAAGTAAAAATTTTGTTATTAGCATTTAAAACCGTTCAAAACACTTGAACATCGTAACTTCTAAACTACGACTACTTCTCTTCAATTTTTGTGCTTTTTTAATTTCTTTAAATTATTTTATTTGTTAAAATCAGACGGCTTACTCAAATATTGGAGTAGCCTTCAAAACCCTTCTCACTTCAAAATCGTACGAACTTCTCTTCTATCCCTAAATTTTCTCTGCTAAGGCACGATAGCTTCACGATTTTGATAACTGTGTAACCCACGATTTTAATAACTGGGTAGTTACTGTTCACAACTACAAATATATATTTCTTCCACAACTACACGTTCAATTCTAACGTTCCTTCTTCTATCAAGATTTCAAGAAAACTTATGTCTTATGCTTTAGATGGCTACTCACACTGATTCATCAAGGATATAACAATTCCGAAGATGCAATGGAAGTTGAAAGTTCGTGTTGTCCGTTTGTTGGAAGTACCAGATCTAGGAACTATATTCTCGATTGAACTGGTTCTACAAGATGAAAAGGTATTTTTAATATCTTTTTTCCTTGCTAATTCGGTTTGGTTTTCAAAATTGTTATATAATTATAGATACATTTGTTTTGCTCCTCGAAATTCTGTTGCTTTCTCTTTGAGGCAATCAATAGTACTTGATGATTGGTTTTTAATCTTTATGAAATTTTTGAGTTCTGATTTCATTCCCAAGAAGGGATTTGGGATGATGTATTCTATCTTATGAAGGAGGAGAGAACTAATAATATGTCTTCCAAAGCTGAATTATTCATCAGGAGCGGATGGGTAAATGAGGGAGAGTAGACAAACATTTAGTTAGAGCAGTTTTACTATTCTAATGCATTTTTCTTCCCTTTTTTCTTTTTTAAAATGTTGTATCTTAATATTTTTATGTGCTTCCACCAGGCAAACGATTTTACGACCATAGGATTTGTTTACTAGCTTCTTCTGATGCATTTCGAGCTATGTTTGATGGTGGCTACCTGGTGAGTTGTATTCCTAGCCAAAACATGTCTATATTCTATTTTTTAAATTATTCATTTTCTAATTGTGTAAAAGTTATCATCCATTGTAAAACTCAATCTTGACAACTTTAAAAATGATATCGTGCATAATTGGAGAAGGGTAAAGGGGTGGGCCATTAACCATCGAGTTACAAACTGTGAGCCTCATGTCTTTTACAACAACTCAATGAGTTCCCACGAATGAGGTATGCAATATTACCCCTACCCTGGAGGGGCTCATAAATTTTTATTTTTATTTGATGGCTAGCGATTTTGTTAATTATGCAAGAGCATACCTGCTCTATCTTCAATGTTTGTGTAAATTGTTTGTTTATATTATCTTTTCTTTTGTACAACAATAACAAAAAATTCGGTGTAATCCTACAAGCAAGGTCTGGGAGGGTAGTAGTGTGTACATAGCCTTACCCCCACCTTGTGAAGGTAGAAAGACTATGTAGGCATGGCCATTGCAAAAGGAGTGACAACTAATAGCCAAACATATTTGCTTAAACTGTGTAAGCTTATTTGGGTTTTTTTGATACTTTGTTTCTAACAGTCTGTAAATAATGTATTGCATGAGAGAGATGTCAAAGACATAGAGATCCCAAATATCCGATGGGGTGTTTTTGAGTTGATGATGAGGTAGAGTGCACTTCAATTACTATCACATCCTTTGGGAGTCAATCTTGCATTATTAAAGAGAAATCTCTCTTGGTTGCAGATACATATACACAGGATCTGTAGATGTTAATTTAGATGTTGCACATGATCTTCTAAGAGCTGCAGATCAGTATCTATTAAAAAGCCTTAAACGTCTTTACGAGTATTTCATTGCACAGGTGAGTGCTGGGATATTTGGGTTTGGGGGGGTGTTCTGTCACAATTTTACTAATGATTTTTGCCTTTTCTAGGATATATCTGTGGAAAGTGTCTCTCTCATGTTCGAGTTCTCGGAAGCCTTTAATGCTTTGACATTACATAGTGCTTGCATTCTATTCATTTTGGAAAAGTTTGACCAATTAAGCGGCATGCCATGGTATGTCCTGAATTTCACTATCCTCAATTACATTATTTTTATCCTTCCAACCTTAATCTGTGGCCAGCCATTAAAATACAGGTTTCACCTGTGCTATTACATTGCTTTCATAAATGGTTTCTTGATTTCTTTATACTTCACTTATATCCATCTTTGGCTAAGAGTAAGGATACGACCGAATCTAGGCCGCGTGTTTCAATTAGCAATTCAGGCTGTGGAACCAGGGGTGGTGCAGAATGGTATGTTGGGCGTGGCGGGTCAGGTATATGCATGATAATGCACAATCTTTCAAACCTAATTAGGTCTGACTTTCTCATAGTTTGTCATCTTATCTCGTGAGGGTATAATTTTATTTCTGACCACCTTTTTCCAGAGCCTACCAAACCTACTCCTGGATATAAAAAGGAGAATGGATCTTATACAAGTAATCTGACTTCTACTCCTGTAGTTTCAAGAAGTAATATAAGCAGGAGGGCTGCAACCATCAGGTTAGTAGCTTCGAAGTCTTAAACGTTTAGTTTCTTTCAAAAGGTCATCAGTTAGATTTAGATGCTCGTGTTGTTGGTTTCACTAGGGTATTCCTTTACCCACAATATATTTTTTTCTGTTGAAGTATCTGCATTAATTTAACTAACTTAATAGCTACGACCACTAGTCATTGCATTGGCTTATTTAAGTTACAAATTCTTTTCATTCACTTCAATAATGATGCAATGTAAGCTATTTACATATGCATGTGACTAAGCACACTTTCAGTGCTCTTTTAGGAGTTGCATAATGCTACCTTGAATTTTCTTTGAATGTTTTTCATAGTGATGCTGCTGCAAATGAAAGTAAAAAGCCAGCACCAGCAGCAATCAATCTCATAGCATTCTTCTGGATATCAACCTACTTGGGGCGGGGTGCCAGATCAAGTTTCCATAACTGATATTGTGATGATGGGTAAGCCGCAGAGCAAAGTGCCGAGTGTACCTAATGTATCTCACCATAATGCCAATGCCCACCAAAACCATATTCAAGGGCTTCTGTTTGGTGCATCACATCAAAATCAGTTTTCTGACGACCGTACATCCAATATTTCTGATGTATATCGAGAGTTTGGAGATTATCAGGTGCAACATCGTTCAACCTATGAGGAATGACCTCTAATCGATCAGCCATCAGTTGCTAGCCAGCCTTCTATCTCAGAGCCTCCCACAGATTCTGAGCTGCATCCTGATCCAGCTAACATATCATATGAAAGAATTAATCATCAAACTAAGATTGATGAGGTTCAGAGGATAGATGACAGCACTGCTGAAAATCTTGGTAGTCCTCCAAGCATGGGTAGTTGCATTATGTTACAAGGATGGAATAAGCAAGCTAAGTACGAATTGTTTCAATGTTCTTTCATCAAGATCTGTGCTTTATTGAAAAAAAAGTCTGGACAAAGCTTTTCTGATAATCATGTATCAAGCAGGCTGAATTTGGTTAACTTGGTCTCTCAGAAAACATGATACTTTAAAAGTCGTTGATATTTGCAGTGTATAGAAATATTTGCAGTGTATAGAGTTATTTGCAGTGTTTGAGTTGGAAGAGTATGTTGATCAGTGATTTGATGGCTAGTAATATTAGTAGTTATTTGAAACTGTTTGTTGTAATCCCATCTTGCGTACTATATGCATGTAAAGAGCTATTCTGAACATTTAATGAGGAATCTATATTAATGAGGAATCACAAATTAATGAGGAATCGATCAAATGGTTTAAATTTTACGATTGATCAAGTAATAAAAATATGAGGTGGTTAAGCAACTAAGTTAATAATTTATTATATTTTTTTCTTCGTATTTTACGCGCATCACGTGGGTACTATACTAATAGTTTTTAAGATATTTTGTAGTGTTTGGATGAAATAAAAAAATACTTTTAATCATTTGTTTAAACTAAAATAACCCCCCAAAAAAGTAAAAAACTAGAATTCCTAATTTTTGGCTTATGCTTAAAAGTCACTTAAATTAAACGCATCCAAACGGGCAAGTAACAATACTACTGTTGGCACCCCAAACCCTCCCCTCTCTGACTTTGATCGACTTGTCCGCACAATGTTTTTTTCGAGATTTCTACAAGATATTTGAATTATAGTTGAAAAGCTATATATGAATTGATAATAGTATGGCGGTGAGATGAATATGTTCCTTTCACCCTTAATCAAAGTAATTCGTGTTCGAGAATTAAAAATGATTTTTTTTATAAATAACTTCCCCCCTTTAATAACTATATGCAACACAAATTTAAATAATTGTAGCGAGAATTAGACTTGTCTCTAAGGAGGTACTAGTTTCGTATTTCTTTGTCTTAGATTTCTATTACTATCTATTGTTTCTTTTCTTTGATTTTCCTATTATTTTGCTATTGCTAATGCTTTTCTGTTCATGGCTTCTTCACTATTGTCGTGATTTTACCTTTCTCTAGTCGAAGTCGGTCCCGGGCTTCGTGGGCTCAATAGGTGAGACCAGCCCGTGATGGGCCTAAGCCCGTATGGTCTTGGGCTTAGCGGGCCTAGTGGGTTTTTTTATTTTTTATTTTGTTTAAGGCAATATCTTGTATAGTAGTTATTAGTATAGTATAGTGTATATATATATATATATATATATATATATATATATATATATATATATATATATATATATATATATATATAGTTACTAGTATAGAATATATTTATAGTATATATAATATATATTTTATTGTATATTGTATTGTAGTATATATTGTATGTTATGTATATGTATATTCCCTTATATATTTTCTTGTAGTATATATTGTATGTTATGTATATATATTCTCTTATATATTTTCTTGTAGTATATATATTGTATCTTACGTATATATATTATATCTTATTACTTATATATATTTTTTGTAGTATATATTGTATGTTATGTATATATATTCTCTTATATATTTCTTGTAGTATATATATTGTATCTTATGTATGTATATTATAACTTATTACTTATATATTTTTTGTAGTATATATTGTAGCTTATAAATAATTCCAAGTAAAGATAAAGAAATATTGAGAAAAGATATTCAAGGGTATGTTTTATCATTTTTATTACCAAAAATGGCATATCTTTCTTAGTCTTCCTTCCCCAATGTAATGAGCACAACAAGGTACTAATACCACCATTAAAAGGAAACAAAACTAAAAGAAGATGTGCCAAAGTACAAGTTACATCATAATCTACATTGTATCTCTAACAAATTTCATAAATCCTTCAAGGTTCGGAGGAGGTTGCGTTGGTGGTGGTGGAAAAGAAGCTTGGTCATCACCACTTCGGGGCGAAGCCGAATCCTTCGCAAGTTCTGCTATCATTTCTTCATAAGCTTCATCTATCGCTGGTTGTGATTCTACAATTCCAAAGTTTCTTCTTTCCGCGCGGATCCATTTTCTAAACAGTACCGATTTTTCCAAGCAATCCCTCATAGAAGCTCTATGATCACCTATTTGCAGTCTTGCTTGACTGAAAGCGTTATTTGATGCAACAGTTGAAGCTTGAATTGATAAAATATCCCGAGTCATCCTTGCAAGAACCGGAAAATACATTGCCTTCCAACATTCCAAAAGATCAAAAGAGCCGTCTGGATTCTCCTTTTCAAGTCCCTGAGACAAATAAACTTGAAGCTCATTTAGATGTGAAGTTTCATCATAACTATCACCTTGAGAACCCCTGAACTCTGTCCAAGATTTAAGATCTTTTAAGCCCGCAGCTCTTTTAGACGATTGTGAGCTAGACAAAGTAGGGGTTGGAATATTTAGCCTAGCATGCTCTAAGGCAAGTTGATAAGCATTATAAACTGTCTGAGCATTAATTTTAATTGAGGCTTTTGCATCTGCAAGTGTAGAAACTTCCTCATTTGAAAGATATAAAGCCATATAAATATTTGAATACCAAAAATGAGGACCCCCAATTTCATTGTAGGATTTAACATTGCAGCAACACCATAAATAGTAGGGATAGAAAAAAAATATTTTTTAAATTTTTGTTTCATTTCATTTATAGCAAGTTCATAAATATCCCCACCCTCACCAAATTCAACAAACAAATCAGATAGTGCTGCAATATAAACTAAACAGTTAGAAATAGTTGGATAATATTGCCAGGAAAATGCACTTGTAGCAACTTGAAAATGTTCTAAAAAATCTAAAAGAATTTTAACATTCGTCCAATCTTGAGTAGTAAGAATTTCCTCATCATCCTCACCACCTACCCGAGAATTAAACGTTGCATTAATTGAGTTTCTATATTCATATGCAACTACTAAACTTTCGTACATACAATTCCATCTAATCGGGCAAGGTTTAAGAACTTTTCTTTCTCTAAGGCCATATCCATCACATTTTCTAAGATACTCTCTAAGTTTAGTTCTACGGTTTGAATAAAAAAGTCAATTAAGAGTCATTCGAACCTTTTCAATTTCTATGTTTAAAATTCGCATACCATCACCGACAATTAAGTGATAAATATGACAAATACATCTAACATGGAAAATATTAGTAAATGCAGGATTTAGTGTTTTTATAAGCATGCCTATAACACTAGTGTTACTAGAAGCATTATCCATAGAAATTGCCATTATTTTATCGCTAAAGCAAAAATATCTACAAATATCTGACACAGTCTTAGCTATAAACTTACATATGTGACGTGAATTAATTATTCTATACGCAATTATGCGTTTTTGCATTGCCCATTCTTCATCTATTCAATGACTTGTAATAGTTACATAATCACAATCATTACCACTTCTACCAATATCAGTAGTAATAGAAATCCGATTAAGTATATGAGTAAATAAATAACGAAAATATTGTTCATATTCATGTTTGAATTTATAAATATCGGCCTTAACTGTTGCGCGATGCCAACCTTTATAAGTAGGATAAAAACTGTTCTAATATAATGAACCCAATTAGGATTCGAAGCAAAAGTATTAGGTAAGCACATAACAGTAATCATCTTTGCTAATTCTTCACGATCTCAATTTGGATCGTAATATAAAATATCTCCGGTGACAGCGTTAATTCCTGGTTGGACTAGATTTGAACCTGTACTAGGGTTAACCGCAGAATCTACACTTGTCCCCTCTTGCTGCGCTTGCATTTGTAAAAATCTTGCCTTATCTCTAGGGTGTGTTTTTATGTGCATAGTCAAACTACCCGTGCCGCTACGGTCTCCAGTATATTTATGCACCAGTAATTTCCCACAAGTTTTACACTTAGCCTTATTTTGTTCTCTTAATTGAGTAAAAAAAATTCCAAACTAATGATGTTTCTTGACTTTTAGCAGGTTGTCTATTAAAAGTAGGAGTTTCTACAAGTGGGTCGGCCGATGCATTAGTTGGGTTATTAACATGACTAGTAGGTGTATCATCTAAATCTGGTGCTTGGGTTTCATCATCATCATCCTCATTTTCCTCTAAGATAGGTTCATTAGGATAAAGAGCATTCATAATTTCATCATTTAATATATCACCTGCCGCAACATTATGGAGAAATTCACTATCGGTAAATTGAAAACAAGGGTGATCACTATCAAGAAATTCAACTTGCTTATCTTTTCTAGGTCGGGGAGCCGGGGAAGGGTAGTATTATGGCCACTACTTTCACCGGTTTTAACTTTTCCTTTACCAAATATTTTTTTCAAAGAAAATGCCATATTAATTATAATTATGCAAACTAAACCACGCAAAAATATATTCTTAAAACGTAAGAGTTGAAACGAGTTTACCGATTGCCGAACAACTTCTTGAAAATTAAAAATCGTTGAACACTTGAAAACTTCAATTCAACAACTTCATAATTTTTCACGAATTTTCAACAATAAATTAAGTAATTGTAGTAGAGATATTGAGAGAGGTTGAGAGATATTGATAAATTGGTGAATAAAAATGGAATAATGCAGGGGTATTTATAGTTGAGAAATGAGAAAAAGTGTAATTATATAACATTTGGGGTTAAAATAAAGCTGGGGCCAAATGACCATTTTCTACACTTAAAAACAGTCATTTTTGTCAGCCCAAACGACTATATTTTAAAGATGACCATTGGTGAATTTTTAAAACAAAATTTTTTTTTAAAAAAAAATAGACGTTGGGCCCAATTAGGCCCGCCAGGATTGGCCCACGCCTGATTGACGGTCCCGGGCTAAACGGTCTCGGGTTCGTGGGCTCTTCGTATTGGACCGGCCCATCACGGGCTTCTCAAGACCAATAGGAACGGCCCACTAGGCCCGTTAGGACGGCGGGCCCGGCCAAATTTTGGCCCGGTCCACTTTACCGCCCTATCATAGTAACACTAATGCTACCGAACTAAATAAAGGAAAGAAAAATTTTCTACCTTAATTTTTGACTTTCGCGCCATATCCTCGTTGAGCTCCACGTATGCCATATCTCACCTAATAACACTCCTTAATTTTTATTACCAACTAATAAATGACAAAATTAAGCACATAATGTTAGTTTATAAGCCAAAGTGTACCTTTTCCCCGAATAGGAAAAAAAGGTACATAGTGGTGCATCCAAAAAAACTCAGCTCTGGATAGTACTTGTTATTACTATTATTATTATTGAATGAAAAGTTCATCCCAAACAAAAGGAGAGTCGGCTGCAAAAGGAAAAGAGTCAGAGAAGTCCTCCGAATTTCAATACAAATAAGGGTCCACAACAACAATAACCACCCAGTATATTCTCATCAGGTGGGGTCTGGAGAGGATAATACGTAGACGAGCCTTACCCCTACTCGAAAAGGTAGAGAGACTGTTTTCATTCGACCCTCGGCGCATAGGATGAAATGAAAAGCTGCATTAAAACAAAAACAAAAACAAGAGAAAGACAAAATTAGAAACAAAAACAAGACAAAACAAAATACGAGAGCATTAGTAAATCCCGCAGAAATAACGTAAATAATTATGTAAACATAAAAAACATAAATACAGTCGCATGCAATAATAACAAACTGTAACTAACATACTAACAACCATAAGGGGACATAAGCTAAAACATTAATCATGTATGGATAACCCTGCTATCCCATACCCAACCCCGGGAGAGGCGTACGAAGAATTCTATGAGCCTGTAGCCTACAAGATTCTAGATCTCCAGACTCCCCTATCAAGGGTAATGTCCTCGAAAACCTGCATTCTAGTCATGTCCTGCCTAATCACCTCTCCCAATGCTTCTTAGGCCTTGCTTTTCCTCGCCGACCGCCAACAATCTCCGGCCGCTCGCAGCTCCTCATCGGGGTCAAAGCTAACTTATTTTTGAACTGGGCCGCTCCTCACTACAGATCAAGCACGTCAGATTTGAGATTAATTCTCTTTTTTGCTTTCCATTTTCTTGCTCGATCTACGGTAATCTCTTCTCCTCATTTTTCTCCATTTTTACGTACACGTTTCATTGCTTTTCTTCATTTCGACTCTCTACTTATATCCTCAATTCGTCAATTTTGATTACTATATTAATTTGATTTTCTTCGTTTATCGACGAGTGCGTTTCGGAAAATTGTGTTTTGCTGTCCAATCGCTACTCTATTAATTTGACATTCAATTACGTATTTTTGTCTTAATTGCGGTTTATTTTGCAATCTAGTTTTATGAATTTTGTCTGCTGCCCCACTTTGTGGGATTATACTGGATAGTTGTTGTTATTGTTGTTGTTGTCTGCTGCTGTGAAGCCTGCATAATATTGGATTTACATGGACTATATTTTGTTTGGTCATTCGAATGTGAATATGTGATTGCTGAGAATTAGGCTTGTTTGAAACCTGAATATGCGACATAAGCTTAAAATAATTTATAATACACACGCATACAAGGTAGAAAAATTATCTTTTTAGGTTGGCAAGCGAAGCAAACTGTTAGCAATGGTGAATTACAGAGAGAAAAAAGATTAGATTGTACTTGTGAATCCATGAGTATTTATTGTGTTTGCTAGCGTGCAGAGCCTTTTACTTTCTTTGTATGATATCCATGAGCGGGAACAGTCTGCCTAAATGATTCTGAAGCAGACAGAGTCGGAGCACATTGAAATTTCTTATTCCATAGTATAATGGATGATTCTTTATCTGGTTTGTGGTTCAATTGGGATCTAAAGAATATATTGCACTCTTTTTACTCTTGTACCTTAGCTGCTTTCTCTTTATGTCAGGCTCTTGAACAAGAAGTATGAAATACTGTGAACGAGTAGATAATGTGGTTCTCAAGGTAGCTGGAAAGACTTAGGTTCACTAAAATGTCATGTGTGATAATAGATTATATATTTCTTGGCTTTCTACCTGTTCACATGCAATAAATGTATGAGTAGATAGGATGGACATCAATACCTTCAGCCTAGGGGTGATCAGCCATCTCCAAAGAGGCCCAAGCCCCAACAGCTTCTCTTTATTGATTTGACATGACTATAGCAATATCCCCCGCTCCTTCCATAGGGTCTTGATTTAGTATTCAGCCATAAACAACTTATTGTTTGATTTAGTCACGTAAATTTGTGTTGCATTACGGAAGTCTAAGAAGAATCAAAATCGATTTTCAAAAAACGGGAAGATTGGAATAAAAGACCATGCCTTAACACGAGGGATTAGTGAGGCAAAGTCAATTCCAACTGAGCAGGAATAGACGAGGCAAAAGAAAACATTCTTCATATTGTTGAAGCCCGTTCTTATTAGTATTTTGGTTAACAGTTTGCAGGTACTCTATATTTGTTTCCTTCTTGTTTTATGACTTCTCTGAAGATTATTACTTTTCTTTTAATTAGTCTATGAATTTCCCTTTTTGTTTAAGTTAGTTTATCGAGTGACTAGATTAGGAACCCTTAGCTTAAAATTAGAGTTATTATGGTCCTTTTTTCTCATATAGGATTCCTTGTGGTTCACAGGATCCCTTCAATTCCTCATTTCGCCACTGTGTCTAAGACTTTTTTCTTTTGGAATTGATAACCGTGCTTAGCTGGAGGGGATAAGAAAATTAAGAAATGGAATTCACATAGCTAATGGTTTTACCCTCTTTCTTTATGGTCTGCAGTCTGCACTGATTGCTATTGACTTAAGTTTTCTGCAAGTTTCATATACTTACACCTTTCTTACTTTGGGGTTTCCTTATATTAAAATTGTTTATTTAATTTCTTATGTTTACAGGTGGTGGCATTTCTTTGCAGTCAAGAGAATAAGTGAAGCTCCCAAGGATAATCTCGTAGTTTCCTTGCATTTTGAAGCTTAGATATGGCAGAAAAGGCATGTGTAAAGCGACTCCAGAAGGAATATAGAGCACTTTGTAAAGTATGTAACCTTTTTGCTGCTGGGAATATATTATACATAAATTTGTTGCATTACCAGACAACTTCATTTACTCTCTCCCATGAATGAGAAAGAGAGATGTGCAACTTAAAGTGTTAGTCAACCACATTGGATCTTACATGTTATGAACCATACTTGTGACTTTCATCTTCTTGCCCTGGGGAAAAAGGTTACGAACCATACTTGTGACTCTAAATTTGTCATTAGCGTTTGTTAACTTAGTTGAAGTTCGCTTGTTCTCCACCCCATTGCCACTTGCCATGTGTGAAACTATGACACTTAGTATCGTAATTTCTGTCACAACTAAGAGCTAAGTTTTATTTCATTGACTTGATGCTAGATGGCATCTCCTATGGCTTTATCAACTGGTCTTTCTTGCTGTGTTTGGACATTTTCTACTGTGCTGTGAATCCTCTGAAACTGACAAAGCTTGTTATATTGCAGGAACCTGTCTCGCATGTTGTAGCCCGCCCTTCTCCAAATGATATTCTTGAGTGGCGTAAGTCCCTACTGCTTGTTCTATATACCTGTATTTCTCAATATATTCGGTTAAACCTTTAGAATTGTATGAACTTTGTCTAGTTCCTTTTTTTATAAGTAGGCCTAGTTTTATTCCTTTTCCTCTTGATACCTCCTCTGCATGAATATTTGTTTCTTCTTCTTTGTGTGCCATGCATCTAAACACACTGTTGGTTATGTAGTCTAATAAGGAATGAACTTGGCTTGAATCACCTAAATGCACCGTCGATAATGCAGTCTGATTAGAAATGAAATTGGCATGTAATCTGATGCTCATCTTCTAATACATATTGTTTTAGCAGGCTTATTTGCCAGTAGTGATCTTTTAGATTCTTTTCATCAGATAACTCATTACCTGCTTTTCCTAATATTCCTACTTTTACCTAAATCCCATGTCCAGATTACGTGTTGGAGGGGAGTGAAGGAACACCCTTTGCAGGTTTCTATTTTCTCTAACTTTGGTATTTATTGTGCAATGAACTAATACTGTTAGGTGATGCGGTCTTTTTCCTAGACACTGCTATGACTATCTTTTTGTCACCTCTGAATACTTTTGTCATTTTTCTCTGAGTTATTCTTGCTCTTGTGGTTGTTTCTTATGAAATGCCGCCTACTCCGATAATAAGGTGGATATTATTATGGGAAGATTAAGTTTCCTCCAGAATATCCATTTAAACCTCTAGGAATCAGGTCATCTAAGTTCAGATCAGTTTGATATTCCCAGACTTGTTTCTCTTTTAGCAATGTGTGTCTATAAGGCTTTCCTTTTTGTATTTTTTTTTCCTTTTTGGAATCACCTCAACTATGTTTGCTTCGTCTGTAGCATGGTAACTCCAAATGGAAGATTTATGACGCAAAAGAAAATCTGTTTATCTATGAGTGACAGTAAGTGTTTTTGGAGTTGCATTGTAGTTACAATTGCTTGTTGCTTTGAGAGGATTCCATGTTCCTGACCTTCAATTGGCATATTTATTGCTTCACAGTTCACCCAGAGAGTTGGAACCCTATGTGGTCTGTGTCAAGGTAATAAATTACTATATATTTATCAAAAAAAAGTATGGTGATTTGTCTGGAAATAGTTGCTTTAGGGCCTATATGGTACAAGAACTTTAATTTTCTCTGAGAATATGAGAATAAGGGACGTCTTTTGAATTGAATAAAACCTGTTTTATAATTAAAAAATTGTGTTTCACCTCTTCCTACTTATTAGAAAGAGGTGTATAACTTGTAAAATATTTGGTATTCAGCGTTAAAGGAATTAAAGATAAGAGACGAAACATTTGCTTTTCAGAACCACTTCTCTCTTCTCACCGCAATTCTCGCCTCACTTCTACCCATAAAAAACCTCAACCTAGGCATCCCTTTCACTCCCACCGTTTGCCATTGTTTTCTTCCTCCATGGCTCTGCTTTCAGTTAACTTGTTTTTGATAACCGAGAGATCCCCGAGGGCCAGTGGCGCAATGTTTGAAATTCGGTGGATAACGGCCCCATCTCTACCCTTCTCCACTTAAATACTAGACTTTTGTCTACAGCCCACTAGACCAAAGCCCGTGGGGGCTACTCTTCAGTAAAATTTGTTGGAAGAACTTTATCTGCTTCCCAAACTTGTTTTTATTTTTTTGTTATTATTTTTTTTATAACGAAATTCCAAAAAGTTTTCTGATTAGTTTTCAGAACAAAATAGCGAAGGCATGTCCTCTTAATTTTTTGATAAAGAGGAACGCGCTTACACTAATTATATTGACTGCATAATTCTTTTTTCCATTTGAACTGAGTTCCTCTATTTTCTGTGCAGCATACTCACGGGACTGCTCTCATTTATGGTAAAGTTCCTGCAAATCATAGAATGCAAAGGATCTGCATTCTCATCACTAATTGTTTTCTGGGCTGTGCTCTTTCGTTTAGTTCATGTTCATTTTCATGACAATTTTACGTTCTTCCGTCTCTGCACCTCTTTGTATAAATTTCAATATTAGGCCTGCATTATCCACAATGCATGGTGGTGCTATCTTGAAAATCATAGACGACTACTATCCATGAAATAATCTTCCATAATTCCTTTGTTTACAATTTCTTTTTGCTTTGGGAAGCATTCATTTGCATTAATGGTAACTTTTATGTCTACCCATGCATTTCCTGCAGATGGACAACAGTCCTACCACAGGCAGTGTAACAACAACAGTTGCTGAAAAACAGAATCTTGCTAAGGCTTCACTTGCTTTCAATTGTAAAAAGTGAGTCAACTGCGAATTCCCTGCTGCATACCTTGTATGTTTCAGATTGCCTCAAGTGTATAGTTCCTGCAGTACAAGATCTGTTGCGTGAAAAATTGAGCTACTAGTTTCACGATGTTGTCAATTGTTTTTAACTGCGCTGATCCCAGTTGACTTACTAGTTATTTTTATGACAGCCCAACCTTTAGAAAATTGTTTCCAGAATATGTAGAGAAGTATGAAGAGCAGCAGCTCCTGATGCATCCTGCTCAGGAGCAGGTTTCAACCATGCCAACTCAAGCAGAAAATTCTACACCCTTGTTGGATGGTCTGAATAAAGTAGAGCCCTATAAAGACGTGAAAAACCAACAGAAGAAATCTTGCCCAACTTGGTTATTGTTGTTGCTCGTATCAGTTTTTGGTGTTGTAATGGCTCTATCTCTACTTCAGCTTTGATGGTGAGTTCCATTAGTCAGAAAATGTATTATTACGCTACGCTGTAGACCAAAGCATCCGAAATCTGTGGTTGTGTAATCCTTATCTGGGTTATTACCCAGAAGTCCAAAATATTGTAGGGTTTTCTTATACCTCTCAAGAATGTATAGGCCTAGTGGAGATCAAACTGATCTCTAAGTCTAGCTGATGGGTTTTCCTTTTCTACTTTTGTAGTCTTGTCACTTAAAATATGAAATTCTGTGTTGTAATAGTGAAGGGCTCAGAGTTGCAAATGGTGTCTGTTTATCCTTTCATTGGTTCCTTTTTTGGCGGGTAGGAGGTATGGTTATCGGGAGGTCAACTTGCTGTTGTTTCTCGAGCTTGTTCAGGAATGCATTTTACTAATCTAGGTACTTAAAACATGTTCTGTATTAGTGCTTTCTTTTCCTTTTGAGGTTGATCAGTCGTCCTAAACGCATCCCAGAACACTAGTGTAATACAGGGCGAGAAAGGAGAGCATAAAGTGGTGTGTATGTACCACTACGTTGAATATTTTGTTGGGTTTATTTAGTTGATTAATAAGTTATATACTTAAAAGAGGGTGAATTGGAAATGGAGGGAAATGAATTTTTTGAGTGAAATTTCAAGTTTTCCCCTTGGAATATGGACATTGTCCCTCATTGGAAAAGGAAGAGATTTAAGGAAGAGATTTTTTATGGATATATAAGCAATTGCTCTCCCTCTAGCTCTTAAAGAGTTGAGAAGAAAGCAAGCATCGTGCCACCGTCGTTGCTCGGCTCAGCTTTGGCTTCGGTTTTCGGATTTGATGTAGAATAACTTTTTGGATCAAATTTATCTGTTAATATTAAAATACTGACAGAAATATGTTATTTAATATTTGTTTTAATAAGAAAATATTAATATTAAAATATCAGTTATCCAGATTTTAGTTTTCTGTTTTGTAACAGAAAATTAACTACCCATCAATTTTCCCTCTTTATTTTTCCTCTTTATTGTTGAGTAAATAATCATTTATGTAATGATATTTATGTTGTGGCAGTTTTGCAGAAACAACCATTCTGAAGAGTTGCACCTCTTCATATTTCAGCCCAAATTTTGGCTATAAATACAACACTATTCCGCTCAGAATTTCACTACGAATTTCTGAGTTTTCTCTCCTTCTTCTGCATACTTTTAGCATACAAACAAAGTAAAAAGTAAGTGTGATTTGCTACTGATCTTTGTGTTTGCTGAAACACTAGCGTTTAAAGTACCACTACACCAGTGTGTAATTCATTCTATCCTGGAAGGAAATAATCCATAACCTTGGAGGCTAGAAGGGGATTAAATTCCTTAAGGAAACATTGTGAATTCAGTGGGCTCGAATTATTTATTTCATTTTTGTTTATGTCATTTCTGTTTATATTAATTTCTGTTCATATTCATTAATATTTTCAGAATTGTTTTACGAATAGAGTTTACTAACAAGCTTAAGGAATTTAATATATTTCTATATTTTTATTATTATTTCTGGAGAGTAACCTTTGTGGTTTTGTACTCTATTAAAATCTACGTGATTTTAAGAATGGTGTCATTCTTTTACAGAAATAACTAATGAGAATGAGAACCAAGTTGTTCCAATTGTGACAGCCAATGCATCAACAAGCCGAATGACACCGGCTGCTTTGGAACCGACGGAGAAACCCGAAATTTTTCGGGATTGATTTCAACTTTCAAGCGCTGGCAGCAAAAGATGTTCTTCTATTTGGCTACTTTAAGTCTTCAGAAGTTCATCAAGGAAGATGTTCTTGTGCTGTTTGATGAAACTCCGATAATGAACGCTTTCTCGTGACTGAGGTGTGGAAGCATTCAGATTTCTTGTGCAAGAATTATATGCTTAACGGGTTGGATGATGCTTTGTATAATGTCTACAGTGACGTGGAAATGTCAAAAGAACTGTGGACTGCGCTTGAAAGGAAATATGAAACTGAAGATGCCGGGTTGAAAAAGTTCGTGGCTGCGAAGTTTTTGGACTATAAAATGGTAGATAGCAAATGTGTTATTACCGAAGTCCAAGAACTGCAAGTGATTATTCACAATCTCCTTGTTGAAGGAGGGGTGTTCATCGGGCGGATTGGGCGGCTTTTACTCTTAACGGTTAGGCTTAACGGTTATCGGCTTTTAAATGTATTCATCCGTTAGCCACCCAATAAGATATCGGGCGGATTGGTATCGGGTTAGCTCTTACCGGGCGGTTACCGGACGGTTTATCGGTTTATTAAAGACACTGAGAAAGCTGCAGAATTCCAGAATTTTATAATTTGTGTTGAGATGCTTATTGCTGCTGTCGGCCATCTTTTTGCCTTTCCATACAAAGAGTATGCTGGGGCTAATGTTGGTCCTTCTCATGTCTTTTTGGCTAGCCTTGGCCATGCCCTTAAACTTAATGACTTTTACCATGAACACTGTCCACCAGGTAAACCAGGCAACATGCTCATTTTCCCTTTTGCCTTCTACTGTATAACGAAATGTATCTAATCTTCACAAATTTATGTTCTTCCACCAAATGCAGTTTGCTCCTACTTATCATGATTACGTGCTCTATAATCATAGCGAGGGTGATGAGGGAGAAAAAAAATACACTTACACTTATTCATTTTTAAGGTTTTTAGTTTTTATATTTAATATATATATAATTATGTAAGTAAAAATAAAATTTATATATATATATATATTTACATTCTTAACGGGTTAACGGATTATCCGCTAAGAAAATTGAATAATCCGCCCCCAAACTGATAAGCCGTTAATAAAAAAATTCAATCCGTTCTCCATCCGTTAAGCCGTTAACATTAAGCCATTAAGCTTCGGTTCGGTTCGGTTTTCGGTTTCGGATCGGTTTTGAACACCCATAGTTGAAGGTATAAATCAAATTAATATTGATATTGAAAGTAGTAATCTTAGTATTCTTACTAACAGAAATTTCATTGAAGGTCTTGTTATCAATGAAGCATTCCAAGTAGCAGCAATGATTGAGAAGTTGCCTCCTTTGTGGAAGGACTTCAAAAACTACTTGAAACACAAACACAAGGAGATGTCCCTTGAAGATCTCATTGTTCGATTGAGAATTGAAGAGGACAACAAAGCTGCTGAAAAGAGAAGCCGTGGAAGTTCAACAATAATGGGAGTAAATATTGTTGAAGAGAACAAGAAGGGGAAGAAGGTTTCTGGTCTGAAATACAACCCAAGAGAAGAAGCGGTTCAGTGGAAACTACGACAACTGCGAAAAAATCGGACACAAATCTACGGAGTGTCGTGCTCCGAAGAAAGACAAGAAGAAGGGTCAAGTACACATGGTTGAAAAGCATGATGATGTTGATGACGTATGCGCCATGCTTTCCGAGTGCAACTTGGTGTACAATTTTAAAGAGTGGTGGATTGATTCCAGAGCCACTCGCCATGTTTGTGCTGTCAAGGAAGTTTTTGCTACTTATGCTCCTGTTGGACCCGATAAGACAATTTCTATGGGAAATGCTACAAAGGCCAAGATTGAAGGATGTGAGAAGATATTTCTCAAAATAACTTCCGGCAAAGTGGTGACTTTGAACAACGTCCTTCATGTTTCCGAGATTATGAAGAATTTAGTCTCTGCTGGACTTCTTGTTAAGAATGGTTTTAAATGTGTTTTTGTTTCTGATAAGGTTGTAATAAGTAAGAATGAAATGTTTGTAGGAAAAGGTTACCTCACTGAGGGCCTTTTCAAGCTGACTGTAATGGTTGTGGAGAATAATCATAAAATTTCAGCTTCGTCTTACTTGCTTGAGTCAAATGAATTATGGCATATACGTTTGGGTCGTGTTAATTATAAAACCTAACGAAAAATAATTAATTTGGAAGTATTGCCTAAATTTGAATGTGACAAATTAAAATGTCAAGTATGTGTGGAATCCAAGTATTTTAAACATCCTTATAAGTCAGTTGAAAGGAATTCAAATCCTTTAGACTTAATTCACACAGATATTTGTGACATGAAGTCAATACCATCTCGCGGCGGAATGAAGTATTTCATAACTTTTATTGACTATAGTACTAGATATTGCTATGTTTACTTAATAGTAAGATGAAGCAATAGACGCATTCAATCAATACAAAAATGAAGTTGAAACACAACTTAACAAGAAAATCAAAATGATAAGAAGTGATAGGGGTGGTGAATATGAATCTTATTTTGAACAAATATGTTTAGAATATGAAATTATTCATCTAACAACGGCCCCTTACATGCCCCAATCCAATCGGATTGCAGAAAGAAAGAATCGTTCATTAAAGGAGATAATGAACGCATTACTGATAAATTCTGGTTTGCCACAGAGCTTGTGGGGGAAGCCGTTCTTACGGCTAGCCGAATACTAAATCGAGTACCACATAGCAAAACACAATCAATTTCATATGAAGAATAAAAAGGAAGGAAGCCCAACTTAAATTATTTTAAAGTGTGAGGGTGTTTGGCAAAAGTGCAAGTTCCTAAACCCAAAAGGGTAAAAATACGACCGAAAGTTGTTGGTTGTGTTTTCATAGGATATGCGACTAATAGTAATGCATATCGATTTTTGGTTCATAAATCAGAAAATCCCGACATTACGGTTATAGAATCAGATAGTGCTGAGTTCTTTGAAAATATATATCCATATAAAAAGGAATGTGTATTAGTTGGTGAAGGATCTAAACGACCTTGGGAAGAAACGAAAGAAAGTTCACATAACCAGGAGGATCCAAGACGTAGTAAACGTCAAAGAACGTCTACTTCATTTGGACCAGATTTTGTGACTTTCTTGTTGGAAAATGAGCATCAAACATGTAAAGAAGCTATGTCTTTTTTGGAATCATTATTATGGAAAGAGGCAGTCAATAGTGAAATTGAATTCATACTGAACAACCATACATGAGAATTGGTTGATCTTCCTCCTGGAAATAAACCATTGGGTTCTAAATGGATCTTTAAGAGGAAAATGAAAGATGATGACACTATTAACAAATATAAGGCAAGACTTATGGTCAAAGGGTATAGACAACGAGAAGGTCTTTATAATTTTGATACATACTCTCCAGTTACAAGAATTATGTCCATACGAACGTTAGTAGCGTTAGCTGCATTTTATGGTCTTGAGATTCATCAAATGGATATTAAGACGGCCTTCTTAAATGGAGAGTTAGAAGAAGAAATTTACATGGAACAACCTGAAGGGTTTGTGGTTTCAGGTAAAGAAAAGAAGGTTTGTAGACTTGTTAAGTCCCTTTACAGACTAAAACAAGCACCCAAACAATGTCACGCAAAATCTGGCCAATCAATGTTGTCAAATGGGTTTAAGATAAATGAATGTGATAAATGTATGTCCATTAAAAATGTTCCAAATCACATAGTCATGTTTGCTTATATGTGGATAATATGCTCATAATGAGTAATGACATTGCCAACATAAATGCTACTAAGCATATACTAACTAGCAATTTTGATATGAAAGACTTGAGAGTTGCTGATTTAATTCTAGGAATTAAGATCCATAAGACTTCTCAAGGTCTAGCATTGTCACAATCTCATTATATTAAGACGTCACTTGAAAACTCAAGGACTTGGGCTTTAAAGTTGCAAAGACTCCAATTGATGTGAATCTTGCATTAGCAAAGAACAAAGGCCAAAGCATATCACAGTTGAATTATGCTCGTGTGTTGGGATGCTTAATGTACATCATGAATTGTACACGATCAGGTACAGCTTGTACTATAAGTAAATTGAGTCCATATACAAGCAATCCAGGTCAATCTTATTGGATGGCCATGAAACGAGTTTTGGGGTATTTAGTACATACCCAGGACTTTGCTTTGCACTACAATAAATATCCTGCAGTCATTGAGGGATACTGTGATGCAAACTGGATCACCGGATCAACTGATTCCAAGTCCACAAGTGGATATGTATTCACTATTGGTGGAGGAGCGGTATCTTGGAAGTCGTCCAAACAGACTTGTATTGCCCCATCTACAATGGAGGCTGAGTTTATAGCCTTGGATAAAGCCGGTGAAGAAGCTGAATGGCTCCGGAATTTCTTGGAAGATATTCCATTTTGGTTCAAACCGTTAGCACCAATATGCATACATTGTGATAGTCAAGCGGCAATTGGAAGGGCTGGGAGCATTATGTATAAAGTTAAATCTCGTCATACACGACAAAGATATAAAATCGTTAGACAATAACTCTCTAGAGGAATTATCACGACTACCAATATAAAGTCAAGTGAAAATGTATCGGATCCACTTACAAAAGGCCTAACTAGAGATGTAGTTGAGAAGTCATAAAGAGGAATGAGACCGTGGCCAAGAACAAGTCATAGTGGCGGTAACTCTACCTAGAAGACTGGAGATCCCAAGATCTAGGTTCAAGGAGATCAAACAAAGTTATTTATGACGGTTCAACATTTTCAACTAAACTTTTGGGCCATTCTCATGATGAGACAATGTTCACTACAAAGGATAAAGAATTAAGGATTTTTAATGATTTCTAAGTTTGATACGGGGTATATCAAATAGCGTATCTACGGGATGACACATTTATGAATCACCTATGTAAGTGTGAAGTGTTAGCCACTTCAAGGAGAATTTTGTAAGGCCAGTTCTCTACGCACTTATGAAACCATACGATGGTCATGGCTGAAATGAACACAACTATGAGAACCAAAGACGGTTAATGGTTGGTTATGTGACTTGTGGTTGTCTAGGTATACACCAAAGTTCGACAGTTCAAAGATATAAAATCTACTAATTGATCAAGTATATCCGTCATAAGTTCACTAAGGAAAGTTCAAAGGGAAACCTATTTATCCAGATGCAATTAATCCTTGCTTGCGAATCGCACAGTTTTTCATGCATATTTCCGCGATATAGCCATTCCCTATTCATGTGGGGGATTGTTTGGTTTATGTATTTAATAAATAAATTAAATACTTAAAAGAGGGTGAATAGGAAATGGAGGGAAATGAAATTTTTGAGTGAAATTTCAAGTTCTCCCCTTGGCATATGGACATTGTCTCTCATTGGAAGAGTAAGAGATTTTTTATGGATATATAAGCAATTGCTCTCCTTCTAGCTCTTAAAGAGTTGAGAAGAAAGCAAGCATCGCGTCGTCGTCGTCGCTCGCTCCGCTCGGCTTCGGCTTCGGATTTGATCAAATGATCGATTGATTGAATAACTTTTTGGACAGATTTATCTGTTAATAGTAAAATATTAACAGAAATATGTCATTAGATATTTGTTTTAATAACATAATATTAATATTAAAATAAATATTAATATTAAATTCAAATCAGTTATTCAGATTTCAGTTTTCTGTTTTGTAACCGAAAATTAACTACCCTTCAGTTTTTCCTCTTTATTTTCCCTTTTTATTATTGAGTAAATAGCCATTTATGTAATGACATTTATGCCGTAGCAGTTTTGCAGAAACAACCATTCTGAAAAGTTGCACCTCTTCAGATTTCAACCCAAATTTTGGCTATAAATACAACACTATTCTGCTCAAAATTTCACTACGAATTTCTGAGTTTTCTCTCCTTCTTCTGCATACTTTTAGCATACAAACAAAGTAAAAAGTAAGTGTGATTTGCTACGGATCTTTGTGTTCGTTGAAACACTGGCGTTTGAAGTACCAATACACCAGTGTGTAATTCATTCTATCCTGGGAGGAAATAATCCATAACCTTGGGGACTAGAAGGGGATTAAATTCCTTAAGGAAACATTGTGAATTCAGTGGGCTCGAATTGTTTATTTCATTTTTGTTTATGTCATTTCTGTTTATATTAATTTCTGTTCATATTCATTAATATTTCCAGAATTATTTTACGAATACAATTTACTAACATATTTGAACCTAAACTACGTAGGAGTACTGTAAGCATACTTTTGTTCGATAATTGAGTGAATACCCTTGCAATCTGTTGTGGTTACGATAAAATTTGGTAAAATGCAAGTTTAGAAGAGAATCTAATTTCCCATAAAATAGTCATGCAGCGATACTCACCAAACCAATAAATGCGATTGAAACTACACAAAGACTTCTCTTTTGGCGAAAAGCTTGCCTTCTTTTTACCCTCACAGACTTCACAAAGACAAACAAGACATTCTAATTGTTAGATTCTCACATCTGAGTGGGATGAGATTATTTACCTCTTTATATTATCTTGGACAATCCTCGCCTCAAGAGCTAGTTTTAACGGACAATTATCGCTTCGTGAACTAGCTTTAGAGATTAAGTTAGGCTCAACTCTTAAGGTTCATTTCTTATCACAATTAATCCATGTAAGTTTAGGCCAAAATACAATGTGATCTTAGAAGTGATTTGCCAAAACAGACCAAATTCATGTGAAGAAAGAAAGCTGAAACTGTGATCATATCACTGTAGCAGCCAGAAAATATAAGAAAACTAAGAGTCATCAAAATAACTGAAATTACTCTTCTGTAAGAGAAAGATTGTTTCATTCTCAAACAGAGAGGCCCACTGCATTGTTTACACATATACAATATAGTCACTGCCTACATGCAGATGAAAGATTCAATCTTTACATCTACATCAAGAATCAAAAACTTTAAACAAATGAATTATAGTTCTGGAGATACCATTCATCTCCAAATTCAATAGCAAACATCAGAAAATATCGAAGCTAATATCACATTATAGCTCAACTATCCATATTTATAAACTCCTACTAGCTCTGGCCTCTTGCGTACAATAGACCCTTATGGTCTGGCCCTTTCCTGAGTCCCGCACATAGCGGGAACTTAGTGCACCGGGCCCTACTAGCTCTGGCCTCTGACTCCTTGTTCTACATCCACAATTCTCGGACTGGAAGGATTAACCCTCCTATCCCTACTCAAGAGCCTTTTCAAAGACCTCAATCTTGTGGACATTATTGGAGATTTCTGTTCATCTTCTGCTTCATTCGTTTGGCTCGGAATATCAATCACCAATGCTACACAATGCCTATCACTCGTAGAGGCAAATGACGACGACAAGGATGATGATGGTGGTGGTGGCGGCGGAGGACAAGGCGCGTTAGAAGAAGAATTACGACCTTGTAAAGAGTCCTCCAAACTACTCACTTGAGTCTCATTTCCCCAAAACAAGATATTAGTTGGGAAATTTGCCACCTCTATAGAAACTGAATTCTCTTCTTCCACTGTCAATAATTCTATAGAGGTGGGATTCTGATCATCAGAATATATACTGGAAACAGGATTTCTACAAAGTGGACAAGTGGAATGAGATTGAAACCACATATCAATACAATCCACATGAAATCCATGATTACATTTAGGCAAAAGTCTTGCCTTTTCACCTTCAGAAACATCACAAAGACAAACAGCACATTCTAATCCATCCTTAAATTCTTTAGGACTGAATAAAACTACAGGAATAGATTCAAGAAGAGTGCGGTCCAGACCCCAACGGAGAGCCGATGTAACATTATTCACTTCTTGATGATGACCGGCTGAAGAAAAGTTGAAGCCGTGCCGCCGCCGTGTGCTTGCATTTGGGTTGCCGCCGTCTTCTTGACGGCGGCGATTCCAAAACCATTTTGAGTAAAGGTTGAATAAGAAAACGAAGATTATCACAAGAAAAATAAGTACAATTGCTAGCACCATTATTTTTCCAGTGAGCTCAAACGTACCTGATTCCTCTATTTTACCACTGGTATGGGACGCATCTTCCATTTTCAGACAATTATTTCGCAATAATGGAGGAATTTTGGGTTTTAAGAAAAAAACCCAGAAAGGAAATATGTCGTATTGTATAAATTTTCTGAGAATGAAAAGTTAATAGGAAAAATTAATAGCTGTAGTTGGGTTATAAAATGGGAAGTGGGACTAGAAAAAATAAAGATTTGGTCTTTAAGGAGAAAGTGTGTAGATTCTTGAGGAAAATGACAGTAGAAAGGATATTAAGGAAAAAGGAGTCAATGAAGAAAATGGTCACCAAATGGCTGCAGCGTCTAGAATGAGTAGTAGTTACTAAAATCTAGAATAGTATATGAAACGACGAACAACATTTCAACACCTTCCTTTATCACTTCAACAGTTACCAGGGAAGCTTGTGATCTTGAGTTTCGGTAAAGTTGTCTCCATATGAGTCGAAGCCGAGCATTTATTAAAAACAGTTTTTCTATAGACTATCTACCCTTTTCATTTAGGGTGTTCAATACCGAATCGAAACCTAAAATCAAATCGAAATCGAAGCTTAATTACTTATTGGTATCGGATTAACGATTTAATGAACGGGGATCAAAGTGAAGTTGGCTTATAGGTGTGAGAGCGAATTATTTAATTTTCTTAACGAATAATCCGTTAAACCGTTAAGTATATATAAAGTAAAAATGCCTTCCACCGTTCGTTTCCTATCAACAAATTATTGATTTGAAAACCTCGTGGAAGGGCTTTTGTACCCCTTTCTAATAAGTAATATAGCTGTAATAAAATGGATCTATGTACATACATACACATAAACACACATTTATTAGTTTGAATGTTAATTCCATTATCTTATATGATACTTCTTTCTTTTTAATCTTCTCTAGCAAATTTAACATATTTATACTTAGAAATCGTTTAACCTTAACCTTTTAATTTTTATTTCCATTGAATTTTATGTTTGAGAAATATTTTTTCGGATACAACTTAAATCTGGTGTAGATATGTTTGGGTGTCCGCCAACCTCTCGGAAAGCTAGTTATGGTGGGAATTGTTAACCTCACCTGAATTAGACCGATAAATCGCCCAATAACCACCTAATAAGAGCTAAACCGATACCAACATGTCCAATATCTTATCGGCTGACTAACATATTTTAGTACTTTTTGTAGTGGGGTCCTCATGTGCACTGGGCTTTATCTTTTTCTTTTTCCTAGAATTGAAGCATGGAAATTCTAGTCATTTAAAGTTATTAAGTTTTATACATCAATAAGTTACTAGGTTTGGCCGAACTAGTATCTTTATCACTTAGCTTCACCACACTTTCAACGTTACACCAAGTTGTTGAAAGGTTAACCGAAAATCGAAGCACCAAAGTCGAACACTGAATCGAATTCCAAATTTTTTAAAAATATGAATCGCAAGCGGACCGAAACATCGAATAAACCAAATCGTCAAAATCGATATTATCGATTCTGACGATTTTTTTGGTTCGATCGGTATTATATCCACACCTAACAACAATCATCTTTACAACAATCATCAACTAAAAGAGAAATTGTGTACAATAGTAGGATAAATCGGGATATTTTATGAGATTACCTATCCTACCTTTAGATGAGATAACTATATCTCGCTATATTAGTATAAAATTTATCTTGGAATTAGCTAATACATATAACTAAATATATATGGGGCAAACACAATCACAAATTCTATCCCGGTATTATATTTCTTATCCCTGGTACTAAACAATCTCTCTTAAGACTTATGTAACCAATAAATTTTGGGAGCTAGGGTTCGATTACTTATTTTTGAAGTACTAAGAGTAAGATTTTATCTCTGAGCCGAGAGTCTATCGGAAACAGCCTCTTTGCCCTATTGAGACAGGGGAAAGGTTTGCGATTTTGCATATACATTACCCTCCTCAAACCCCACTATGTGAGATTTTATTGGGTAATTGTTGTTGTTGTTGTGAGAGTAAGATTTTATATTCGACTTCTCATATTAATTTATGCAACACTCAATGGTAGAAGATAGATAACAATTCAAAGATTAACTATATTGATTAAAATGGTAAAACTGCCCTTCTGGCAAAATATAATCAGATTCCTACTTAATGTCAAAACTGAAATAAAAAATTTAAAAATTAAAATCAAGCACATATTTTTAGTTATATTATACATATATATACTACTACTACTTATTTTCATATGATGCACCAAACAAATCATAATAATCTAGTACTTATTTATACAACAACAACAACAATCTTGCCATCGGCATCCTTCTCATAAAAATTTCCCCATTTTGCTCTTGGGATGATTCGAACTTACAACCTATTAGTTAAAAATAAGGATTACTTACGATTAGAACAACCGTACAACTCTTAGTACTTATTTATGAATTCAACAAAACCACCCGTTAACTAATGAGTAGTTGAGGTAGAGGATGCCACGCCCGCGGCAGTGAGCCCCAGTCATGTGTTGAATATTTATATTTTTCTTTTTTTCTATTCTATTATTATTTTATATTTATTTGTATTTATATTTATATTTATTTTATTTACATTTATATTTATAGAAAAGAAAAGAGGAGGTCGACCAAGGGCATCACGGTCATTTCAAATATATTGCTGCATTGTTTGCTTGTATAATATCCTCAAAAGCTTGTTTGAAAACAGATTGCTTCTGCCCTTCACTTTTTTAAAAAAAAATATAAAAACTTTTTACTAGAAAAATTATATTCTTGATAATTTTATAATTCAAACATTCGTTAAATTAAAGGTATACTATGGTAACATATATTAATATATAACAATTCTATTATCTCCTTTCATTTTTCTTCTTACACTTATTGACTATTTTAGGTAAAGAAGATTTTACAAAAAAGAATTGACGATAATTTATGTAGATTTACATTTCATATGTTCTTATATTGTTATCAATTGATATCATTTTATAAAGGTTTTAATTAAATTGCAATTTCATTTGAAATACTATATAAAATTAGCAAAAGACTATTTAAAAATAAAATATTAGAATTTGTTCAAATTGTATTAAAAGGATTTCCGCTCTAGAACACTATTCCCTCCGCGTTCAGTAAAAATTCAGCATTATATAAATTTAAATACATCAATATACAATTAACTATTTTTAAAAAGGCTCAACAAAGAATTATGGTGAAGAGAGTTGCATTGTCCCTAAATAATATCTCAATCAAATCAAATGAAGAAAAAAAGTTGATAATGCTTTAATTTAAGGTAAATTTGATTAGTATTTAGAGTGATCAAGAAATTAATTTATTTTTAGTGATATGTCATTAAACTAGAATGAAATATGAATTTACTGTTAAAAAATTCTTAATAATTAAAAATTGCGATTATTATTTTAAAGAAGCAAAAATCACATTTTTCTCAACTATTTGGGAATAAATTTAATTGCTTTATTATTCAAATTTTGGTTAGCATAAAAAATAAAGTAATATATTAACACAATTGAAAATAATAAAAGAGTAAAATTATATATAGTTCAATTTAAACAATGAGAAAATACATCACGACTTATTTTTCAACTAACTTTTTTATTAATTTATAATCAATTTTAAGTTTAGTGATGCAAATCTTTTCTAAAGTAAAAAAGTGTAGAACCTACGTAGAAATACTCTAAATTGTAACTGAAGTTTTGTTTATTTTTGAGAAAGTTCACATAACACAAGTAATAGTGATTTAATACGTTATGAGAGAAAAGCCTATTATCTTTTCTTCTTTCCCTAAAGGCAAACAAATGTGTGATTAGTAATAGATCAGGAAATATTAAAAGAAAAAAGAGCAGGCCCGTGCAATGCATGTTTACATCATCTAGTTAGTATTAGTATATATATATATATATATATATATATAAAGGATGATTCAACAAGGTCGTGGTGTCCATCCCATTTATTTGTATAAGCATGAGCCCATTTCACAGGTATTGGCAGGGAGCTTGGGAGTCTATCGCGGTCAAGCGAATAAGCAAATATACGAGATCGTCAAGTAATAAAGTGATAAGATAAAATGTCGAATTCACGATGGTTTGTATCAACTATTAACTAGATCCGACTATTTTAATTATCTAAACAAGAATTAAATCTAAAGTAATGATGCTGATAATTAAACTAAAAAGAAAATAATAATAATCTTTGAACAAAGGAATTGTAAATTTTTATGTTATTAATATAATAAAAACGATCTAGAGTAATAGGTTATCTAAAATTCTATTGTATTCTTTAACTGAATTGATTAACTAAGATATCTAATTCAAAACAAAAAAGGTTTTGTCAAGTAAGATATTTGGTGGTATAAATTAAAATTCATTGAGAACAAAATAATGGTACTTTTATTATTAGATTATTGTCTGAAAATTGCACTCCCTGCAGCTACAAAATATGTAATATTAGTTCAGTAGATGTATTGATTCTTCTAGAAAGGAAATACTGACTTGTTACATGCACCTCATTAATTCCTATTGCCAAAATGTCACAGGGTTTGAACATCTTTTTAACCAAAAGGAGATTATCTTACTCAAGGACAGTTCTTTTTATTTTTCATTTTTTATAACTTTAGTTGTGATAAATGTTAGGCAATCCAGCCAGAAGCGGACCTACATGAGGACTAGAGGGGTCACGAGAGCCTGTTAGCCTCGACAAAAATCGTGTGTATATAATATGTACACAACTCAAAAGGACTGTGTTGTTGGTTTAGCATTCCGCATTTGTTTCCTCAGTTTCTATATAACCTGGGTTCGAGACATAAAAAGATTAAAGGAAGTTAGACTCTTCCTCCTGAAGTATGGAAAAAGGAAGAAAAAGCAGTCAACCACAGGGAAGGAAGGAGGTATAGCTCAACTTTCTTGCCTCTTCCTCAATCCAGTAGCGAGGTTTCAACGAGTTCTTTGTACGCGTGTAACGAAAAGTATATATACTTTTTATCCCGAATTTCCTATTACTCTCGGTCCTTGTTCTTGGTCTCTGTGAAAGATCCCGTCGATGGGAATGAATCCATGTTCAAATCTTATTACCGGGTTCGATTACGGGAAGGAAATAGAGAAGGTAAGGGACCACTTTCCTTGTTCAAGCCGGTATTGTTTGAGTAAGTAGTAAGTAACTGAGAAGTGGTGAATTGGCCAGGAGGAATAAAGCTTATTTCAAGTACTAATAAAAGCATTCATTACAAACTCTTGTGCTCACTTATCCCAAGTATAGGATGTTTTCCCTGAGCCTGTCTGTGTTGAATACACTTTTTCCGTGTAGAATAGAGATTCTCTCTAAGGTTGATAAAATATACGTTTTCTTTCTCTGATTAAAGGTTGTCCAAAGAGGACTAAGATACAGATGTTGTGCTTGCAAGTAAGCTTCAGCCAAGCATCAGATAAACCAAGTTCGGGTTGGGAAAAGGGCTATTTACCCCAGCAATATAGAATAATTATTACCCCCAAATGAGAGCATCGTCTTTACCCCTAGAAAAGGTGCGATGTAATTTCCTGGTTCGATTACATTGCTCGATGTAATTGAGTCTTAAAAGGTAATTGCATAAGTAATCTCTTTTCTTATGAGAACTACGAATCATCCTCATGAATAAGCTCTACTCTAACTTAAGGAGATGTGGAGGCAATAGGTCCCGTGCAGCTTTAACTAACTCTACTCCTCCATACGCCTATCCTTTAGTTTAGTGGGCCAGGTCCTCCAGCCTTCCATTAGCTTTTGATTTAGTTTGCATTCAAAGTCTTGGAATGCAAGCTTATGTGCTTTCAGGTATAGGCACCATTCGCCTGACTTTCTTGAAGTCCTAGGATTCTCCCCTAGTATTCCATTCTCTCCCCTTCTCGGCCTTGCTTTCATTCCTGTCTCATTTGAAATAGCTCCTAAGGCAGGGAGTCTTCTCGAAGTTGTCTAAGTCTTGTAAGGCTCCTATATCTATATATAGAGAGGTCATGGTATGGAGGGAGGATTTCTACGCGCAACATCGTGGTTGGGGCATTCCTCCTTCTTTTAAAAGAAGACTAGAGGACGAAAGAAGAAGCTCTTACATCGGATAAAACCTAATTCCACTGTCCTTTGAAGATTGGAAGATAGTGAAGGCCGACTTCCTTTTTAAAGATCACTCAACGATGTGGCAAATCCCCTTCTTCAAGTCTATGAATTGGAAGCAGGAAAGACTCTTCTTGAAAGTGAGTTCAGTGGCTCTCTGGTGAGGGGCACGAATGGTATAACATAGTTGCCACGAAGACACTTTTTTTTCTCTTTCTGTTTTTGAGGTCTGATCCGAAGATAAACTCTAGACACATCGCACATGCGATTGACGGCTTTAGGATCAAAGGAGAAGCTAGGGTTCAAAAGGCCCAATGAAACTGCTAGTGGACTGACTTTCTAGGCCTTCTCTCTTGCAAATGAACAAAAGGCTAGGCGCCTCACGAAAATGTATAGTGCTGCGGGAGTCCGTTCACCTTAGAAGTGGAACTGTTGTGACGGGGAATGCCACTAGTTTTGATGCTTGCTGCTCTGGTTCCCTTTCGCCCCTCTTAAACACAAGAAAGAAGGTGATAGTAAGCACGACTTTCTTCTTCTCTTAACAATAAGAAAGTCTAGCCGGAATAAACTTTTTCACCTAAGCAATAAACTACATGAAAGCAAGCAGAGGAAGAGGTACTTGAGAGAATGAGGGCAGGGGCCCCGAATCGAACGCAAGGAAGAAGAGTGGGTTCCCCTAAGCATATGGAGGCGTCTTCTTTGAACTCAAAAACAATTTCACTTGAATTCTTTCTGTGAGTGAATCCTATCAACTAGACTATCCTCCTTGTATTTTCGAAAAAAACAAATAAAAGAGTGGAAGTGGGCTAGTCCCCGAAAATGCCCGGTACTTTAGCGTTGGGGACAAGTAAGATTGAAGCCAATCCCCTTCGTTATCCTGATAATTAGTAGTAATAAAAATTATTATTTTGCTCAAAAGATTCACACACCTTGTGAGCTAGAAAACAATCAAAAAAGTGTTTAGGTAAATCGTAATCAAGTATAATGAGTGCTAGAGGAGATTACTTAGCCAAGAATGTGATAGAAATGAAAGTATATAAGGTTGTAGGAAGCATAAGCACCAAAGGAAAAATGGAGAGATAATTTGCTTGATAACAGTAGAGAGAGAGACTAGAGAGATAATATTATTCAGAGTAAAGCCCATGTCCGTTACAAAGGTGAAGGTCCCCTTTATATATTAGGAGACCTTCCTCGAAATAATCAAAAGAAAAGTACAAAAGTTGGTATCCTCCTTGTACGAAGGAAGCCAGGCCTTAAACAATGTCGTTCTTCTACCTAGTAGACTAAGACGTCCTTGTCTGGGTCGTCCTTTCCTAAGGCGACGCGATTTGAGGACGATATTGTCATGAAGGACGTGTCTGCTTAGACGGGAGTGGGGCGAGCCTGATTCTACCCCATACAGTTCGTCCCTCTGTCCATTGGAGGCATGCTCAACGGACGTCTTCAATGGACGGATATGTATGCTCATATGGCGATATAAAGCCGTTGACGCTTGGCTCATTTTTAGAGTTATGTCACCGGTCACGTGCATTATCATTACTTTTGCTCCCGAGATGGGTCAGAGCCTGACATGACGTTTGGGTTTCCCGTGCCAACTTTTGATAGATGTCGCTTCTATTTCCTTGTATCTCGCCTCTATAAACAATGGAGCGGTTTGAAATGATTCACCACTCGAACCTTCTAAGTACATTTATCTCTTGCTTTCATCTTGTTTTCCGGCAATCACTGCTTTTACTTGAGAACTGCTGTTTCTAGGGATCAAACCTTGTATCATTAATAAACTTCTTTTATGCAAACTATACCATGGTGAAACATACACAAGGCAGTAAACGGTCCGCAGATAAATCTCCTCCTAAGGTTTCACCTTCCTCCGATGGTGAGGCGGAGGAGGTTGGAGAATCCCTCGTTCTTCTGTCGGTGGCTAATGTTCTCCCGAAAAATATGAGCAAAAGGAATGACTTTAGTCGTAGAAGCTCACCTCCACCCTGGGAAGGCAGCGAATTGACGCTCTTCCACTCTGATGCCCTCAGGATGAAGTATGGGTTTTCTGATCACGTTGATATAGTTCCTGCTGGAGAGGACTATGCCAACGTGCACAAGCTCGGGTTCTACACATTATACGAGTATGCATTCCGGATCGACTACAGTTTCCCGCTCAACCCTCTAGTGGAGGAACTTTGCCGCTTCTTTAGAGCGTGCCCAGCTTAGCTCACTCCTTACACACTGAAATTGTGTAGGATACTTACCACACACGTGGAGAAAGCCCGGTGTGTTGTCATGATATACCACCTTTTGCAAATGTTCAATGTGAGTTACCTGAGGGGTTCGATGTTGCATCAGACACGTCGCGGCAGGAAGAGCTTCGTGGTAAAGTCCGACGACAAGGCCAACCGTGGCTATTGGAAGAGATTCTTCTACGTCCAGACGGAGCATCTAGTGGTTAATCCCGAAGGGTTCCCGGAGGTGTGGAATCCGGAGTGTAGTGTCCCTTTGTGCTTTCTTTATTGGTTTTCATTATGACGGCTCAACCACTCACGACTGTTTTATCTGTTGTTTGCAGTGGCGGCATGTATGCTTGTAGATTCCTTGTCCCTTTCCTGTGCGGACGACATTAGGTCGTGGGTGGAGAGGATGATGCCGCAAGTAGAGGAGTGCCTTACCTGAGCTCAATTTTGTAGCATGTACGGCCCGACTGGTAACGATCTTTCCTCTTTCTTTTTCTTGACTCGAGGGTTTTTCTGTTTGACATATCCTTTCCCTGACAGGTGGGGGCACTTCTAAGAGGGCCAAGAGGAGGAGAACTGATGCCGGTCCGTCTGGGGCGGAGCTGGGCTCTGGTGAGGAAGATGTGCCTGCGGGAGGTTCACCCAAAAGTTGAGCCCTCTCGGCCCCCCCAGCAGGAAGTCACACCGGGAGCGATATCCGAGGTGGTGACCGAAATAATGGCGTAAGTGGCGTCGGAGGAGGTTTAGGTGGTGGCACCTGTGGTCGTACTCGCGAGGAGGATCGAGGTCGCGTCCGGTGATGAGGCGCTTCCCTTAGGGTCGCCTTCACAGCCCGTGTAGGCAGCTCCTGAAGATGAGGAGCCTTTTGAACGTAGGAGGCGCCAGCTGATCACCGTCAAGGGGGTAGCTACTGAAGAGGAGAGGGTACAATTACCTTGTTGCGAGTCGGGGCAGCCGTTATGGCTGATGCGATCCGCTCGGAGAGGACCGCCCCTTGGAGGGTGGCTAAGGTCGATGTTGGCCCGCCTTCTGCTAGGGAGGACGGTTCGTCGGCTGCAGCAGCATGGACAAGTGCCCCCGCAGAGAGGATGGATAGAGGAAGGAGCTCTCTGGCTCGTGTTAAGATGACAGCCGGTAGGTCTACTTGCCGCATTGTTATTCCCAGCGGCTATAACCTTTTGGAGAACTGTGAGATGGCGGTTGTGGACATGACCCTCCTTTGTGCGGGTGCCGAGGGCGAGGCGTTGGCGGAGGTCGGCGACAAGGGACTGTCCCGAAAGGTAGTGGCAGGGCCTTACAGGTAAATTTGACTCTCTTTCCTATTGGTCTTTGCCGGGGTAATCCGCCTACATATTGATCCATCCTTTGATAATTTTCAGGTTCTTATTTTGGAGGTGGAGAGGGGGTGACGCCTGGCGATGAGGGCGGATGCCCATAAAAAACTATTGCAGAGGTACAAGCGGGTCCGCGAGGCACATCAGACGTTGGCTGATTTGTACAAGTAGGACCATAATTCAGGCTGTTCCACGGGGCCTGTATCGAGATGGAGGATCAATTGAAGAAGCGGTTGGTCGAACTGGAAAGTGCTGATGAGCAGCTTGTGGCCGTGGTTGCTCGGAATACTGAGTTGGAGGCTCTCCTTCGGGCGAAGGATGATGAGTTGGAGCTAGGCCGTGCAGTGGCGGCAGAGGCTGCTGAACTTCGGGCGCGGGTTGCGGCCTTGTCTGCCGAGCTCAGGGCTAAGGAGGCCGAGATCGAGACTCTTGTGCGGGTCGCCCCACAAGAGGCTGAGCGCCAGGATGCTCATGACATGTGGGTGTACCATGATGCCCGGCTAGTCGTGTTTGAACACCTCTTGGCAGCTGGTCGGGTCTCCGAGGTAGAAGTAGATAAGCAGCGGAGTTTAACCCGGGTTGCTCGTGAGGCGGCCGGCTACCTCTCTAAATCACCTGCTAGAGAAGGATATAACTTAGAAGATATTAACCGCCTGGAGTCTGCCTCTTGGATTTCTAGGGACTACCCGCCAGGATGTGGTGATAGCCCGAGTACTGGTTATGCTGGCCAAGATGATGGGGGTTCTTATGGTTTTGTATTTGTACCTTTTTTGTTGTAAATGGGGCATCTTTCTGAGACCGGACATGTGTATATACTTTTTGGATATAATAATACATACCTTTTTCCCGTTGTTATTCTTCCTTTGTTCCTTGGAACTTTTGTCGTGTTTGCAACTTGTAGTTTGATCTTAACTCGACTGTCGTTGGGTCTTTCATTTTGCTGTAGTCGATATTGGGTCGACTGTTAACGGCGATGGCCTGAGCCATGTTGAATCAATGGTCTTAGCCAAGGTGATATGATGGCCTTAGCCACGTAATTGACTTCGACTGTCACCGAGCCTTTCGTTCTGCCGTAGTCGACATTGGGTCAACTGTTTAGCGGCGATGGCCTTAGCCATGTTGAATCGAATGGCCTTAGCCATGATCGTGTCGATGGCCTTAGCCATGTGATTGACTCGAATGGCCTTAGCCATATGATTGACTTCGACTGTCGTCGAGTCTTTCGTTCTGTCGTAGTCGACATTTGGTCGACTGTTAGCGGCGATGGCCTTAGCTATGTTGAATCGAATGGCCTTAGCCATGAAGATGTCGACAGCCTTAGCCATGTAGTTGACTCGAATGGCCTTAGCTATGTTATTGACTTCGACTGTCGTCGAGTCTTTCATTCTGCCATAGTCGACATTGGGTCGACTGTTTGCGGAGATGGCCTTAGCCATGTTGAATCGAATGGCCTTAGCCATGAAGATGTCGATGGCCTTAGCCATGTAAATTATTCGAATGGCCTTAGTCATGTGATTGACTTCGACCGTCGTCGAGTCTATCGTTCTATCGCAGTCGACATTGGGTCGACTGTTAGCGGCGATGGCCTTAGCCATGTTGAATCGAATGGCCTTAGCCATGAGGATTTCAATGGCCTTAGCCATGTAATTGACTCGAATGGCCTTAGCCATGTGATTGACTTCAACTGTCCTCGAGTCTTTTGTTCTGCCGTAGTCGACATTGGATTGACTGTTAGCAGCGATGGCCTTAGCCATGTTGAATCGAATGGCCTTAGCCACGGGGATGTCAATGGCCTTATCCATGTAATTGACTCGAATGGCCTTAGTCACGTGATTGACTTCGACTGCCATCGAGTCTTGCATTCTGCCATTGTTGATATTGGGTCGACTGTTAGCGGCGATGGACTTAGCCATCTTGAATCGAATGGCCTTAGCCATGAGGATATCGATGGCATTAGCCATGTAATTGACTCGAATGGCCTTAGCCATGTGATTGTTTTCGACTGTCGCCGAGTCTTTCGTTCTGCCATAGTCGACATTGGGTCGGCTGTTAGCGGTGATGGCTTGGGCCGTTTCATTCATTGGGGATGGCCGTAGCTTTTCTGTTGATGGGAGATGGCCATGGCCTTTTCATTCACTAGAGATGGTCGTAGTCTTTTCATTCACTGGAGATGGTCGCAGCCTTTTCATTCACTGGAGATGGCCGTAGCCTTTTACACATTGGAGATGAAGGTGGCCGTAGCCTATTACACATTGGAGATGAAGATATGGCCGTAGCCTTTTACACATTGGAGATGAAGATGTGGCCATAGCCTTTTATACATTGGAGATGTCGCTGGTCCAGACCCTGTATCAGGTCGGGCTTGAGAGCATATGGAGAGGCTGACGTGATACACTTGTTCCGCAAATATCTCCAGGTGTTCCTTGTGTCGCCTCGTTAAAAACCTCCCCGAGAAAACCCAATTGGGACAAAACTAGAACGAGGGAAAAATAGCGCGACTTGGGGGATGCCTTTTAGAAATGGAAATATTTGAGGTGGGCGACGTTCCAGTTGCTCTAGAATGTTTTTCCTTCCATTGTTTCCAACTGAAATGCCCCTTTGCCAGCTGCTGCTGTGATTTTGTAGGGCCTTTCCCAGTTTGTGCCCAGTTTTCCTTCACTTGGGTCTTTGGAGGCCAATGTCATGGCTTTGACGACGTAGTCTCCTACTTTGAGCGGCCTTACTTTCCCTCGTGTTATAATACCTTTCGACTTGTTGTTTTTGGGCCACCATTCTGATGTGGGTCATTTCTCTTCTTTCCTCGGCTTTGTCAAGGTCTTTGAGCCTATTTGCGTCGTTTTCCGCTCCACTAGAGTGTGAATACCTCAGGCTTGACTCACCGACTTCGACGGGTATGACCGCATCGGTTCCGTAAACCAATGAATATGGAGTTTCTTCTATGTTGGATTTGGGTGTGGTCATGTGCGCCCATAACACTTCGGGTAGCAGTTCGGGCCATATCCCTTTGGCGTCCTCAAGCTTCTTCTTCAGTATGTTCAGTAATGATTTGTTGGAGGATCTGTTTGGCCATTGGCTGCGGGGCGGTACAGCTCGGAGAGTATCCTCTTAATGCGCCATTTTTCGAAGAATTCGGCCGTTTTTAGACCGATGAACTGTCGTCCGTTATCACAGCTGATTTCTTTGGGAATGCCGAAGCGGCATATAATGTTCTTCCATATGAAGGCGATGACCTCATGTTCACGTATTTGTGCGTACGCACCTGCTTCCACCCACTTAGATAAATAGTCAATTAAAACAAGTAAAACTCGTACCTTTCCTCGTCCTGCGGGTAGAGGGACGAATATGTCCATTCCCCATTTAATGAAAGGCTAGGGAAAGGCGACTGAGTGTAGGGGCTCTCCCGGCTGGTGTATCATTGGGGCATATTTTTGGCATTGCTCACTTCGGTGAACGTATTCTGCCGCTTCTCTCTTCATGGTGGGCCAGTAGTAGCCGGCACGTATGACGCACCGTACAAGGGCGTGGTTACTTGTATGGGCGCCACAATGACCCTCATGTACCTCTTCGAGTACTGGCCTTGTTTGGTACGGGCCTAGGCATTTGGCCAGGAGTCCGCCAAACATCCTCTTGTAGAGGTCGCTGTTGATCAGGCAGTATCGGCGGCTTCACGCAGAGTTTCTTCGCCTCTTTCTCGTCGTGTGGCAGCGTTTCGTCCTACAGGTAGGACACGAAATGGTTGCGCCAGTCCCAGGTTAGACTTAAAGAAAATACCTTAGTGTGGTCGATGGCTGAATGAAGGAGGGTGACCACGCTTTCCTTGTTGATGTTTTTGATAGCCGCGACTAATTTTGTCAGGACGCCCGCTTAGATGTTTCGCGCCCTTGGGATTTGTTCGAAGCGAAATACATTGAAGGCAGCCATTAACTTGCGGATTTCAGCTTGGTATTTTTGTAGCCTTTGTTCTTTGATCTGGCAAGTCCTAGCGACCTAGTTTACCACGAGTTAAGAATTGCAATGGAGAAGGATCCGTCGGTCTCCATATTTGGTAGCTAATTTTATACCTGCAATAACGGCCTCATACTCGGCCTCGTTGTTAGTCATTTCAGGGCATCGCATGGACTGGCAAATGTTTTCGCCCGTGGGGACTTCGAGGACGAGTCACAGTTCCGATGCGTTAGCGACGCCATCAGTATGGAGGACCCATAGGTCGTTACTGGGGGAGGCACGTAGGGCCCCGAGTTCTGCCTTCGACGGGATATCTATGTTAAAGTCAGCTAGGACTTGAGACCTGATGACGTTTCTCGAAAGGGTAGGAGATGTCGTGCTCGCTGTGCTCGATGACCCATCTTTCGAGTCGGCCCGATAGTTCAGGCCTATATAAGACGCTCCTAAGCGGGAAGGTTGTTACGACTTTTATGGGATTGCATTAGAAATAGGGTCGCAGCTTTCGTGAAGCTACAACCAATGCTAGCGCCAATTTCTCAAGGTGTGGGTACCAAGTTTCGGTGTCTACTAGTGTTTTGCTAATGTAATAGATGGGAGACTACGTACCTTTATTCTCCCGCACCTTTAGAACGGCGCTGTGACCTCAAACACGGCTAGATACACCAGAAGTGGTTCACTTGGGTTCGCTTTGACTAGCAGGGGCGGAGAGGATAGGTACGCCTTTAGAATTTTTAGGGCCTCAATGCATTCTTCGTTCCATTGAAGCCCCTGGTCTTTCTTCAACACACTAAAGAACTTATGGCACATGTCGGAGGATCGTGATATGAACCTGGAGAGGGCGGCTATCCGACCTGTCAGCTTCTGTACCTATTTTTTGATGCTTAGCACTTCCAGGATTGCGTCCATTGCTTTGATCTGATCTGGATTAACTTCGATACCCCTATACGATACGAGGAATCCCAAGAACTTTCCGAGGCCACGCGGAAGGCACATTTCTCGGGATTTAGCTTCATCCCGTATCTTCTCAATATTTGGAAATCCTCCTTCAGCTGGTCGAGGTGGTCTTCCTTTCTGGACAAATTTACTAGCATGTCGTCGATATAGACTTCCATCATTTTTCCAAGTTGCTCGTTGAACATCTCGGTCACCAACCTTTGATACGTGGCTCCCGCGTTTTTGAGCCCGAAGGGAATCACTTTGTAGCAGTATGTTCCTCGGTGAGTGATGAAGGTCATCTTTTCCTGATCTTCTTTGGCCATCATGATTTGATTGCAGCCGTAATATGCGTCTAGGAAGCTCAATAGTTCGTGTCCGTCCATCGCATCTATTAGCTGTTCGACGTGGGGCAGTAAGAACAAATCTGTTGGGCATGCTTTGTTCAGGTCAGTGAAATCCACAAAAATTTGCCACTTCCCATTTTTCTTCTTGATCATAATGACGTTGGCGACCCACTCATGGTACTTGGATTCCCTGATGGAACCATTTGCCAGTAGTTTGTCTACTTCTTCACTCACAGCTTCGTTGATGGCAGCGTTGAATTTTCTCCTCATTTGCTGCACAGGCGGGTGTAGCGGATCAATGTTTAGATATTGGGTAGCGATTTCCTTACGTATCCCTGGCATATCTGAATGGGAAAAAGCGAACAAGTCTACATGGTTAGATAAAAATTCACGATACTTACTTGGGTTCGAAAGGTCGTGCCCGATGTAGGCCTTCTTCGTGAGGTTGTTGTCATCTAGCTGCACGGGGTTGAGGTCCTCGACCGTGGCTTTGCTGGCCTCTATGATATCTGGATCTTTGATGGTGTCTTTTGCCGGGTGAACCTTAGTCCCCTAAAGATCTGATTGCTATGCTTCTGCGCTCTCCATTTGGAGTTGTTTGGTGTGGGTGTAGTCTTGAGCTATTTTGTAACATTCCTGGGCGGTGTGGGGTTCACCCCATATGCTGAACACCCCCCACGGGGTAGGAAATTTGATTACTTGATAAAAGTTGGAGGGGACTGCTCTCATGGCATGTATCCATGGGCGTCCAATGATGGCGTTGTACGTTGTTTCCTGGTTCATCACGTGGAAAGTGGTTTCCAGCATGACTCCTCCCGCCAAGACGGGAAGTGTTATTTCTCCGAATGTTCTTTCCACTACATTGTTAAAACCAGTCAGCGTTATATAGTACGATATTATCTTATCCTCGAGTCCCATAAGTTCAAGGACCCTCGGGTGGATAATACAGGCACCGCTACCGTCGTCAACCATAATTCTCCTAACATTTGTATCCATAATGCGTAAAGTAATAACCAAAGCATTGTAGTAAGGAAAAGAAAAAACCGTCGACATCGGACTTGTCGAAGATGATACTATCTTCGAAGCATCATACCGTTCGTGGGTGATAGTTTGCTTTAACTTGTGAGTGGTGGTGAAATTAAAATGATTGATCATCGAGTCGTCGCCGTCCCCAATGATCATGTTGATGGTGCGTGTTGGTGAGGGTGGCCTTGGCAGCCCGTTGGGTTGTTCCCTTCCTCATGCAAAGTTGAGTTTCCCTTTGTCAATGAGTAGTTCTCTTAGGAACCCCTGGTTTAGCATCCTTACCACCTCCTGCCGTAGACCTATGCAGTCTTCGGTTCTATGCCCTCGCTCCTGGTGGAACTCGCATAGGGCGTTTGACTTCCGGGTGGTAAGGTCCAACTTCATCTTTGCTGGCCATTGTAACTTGTTGCCCAGCTTCTCTAGTGTGTACACTACCTCTTAAGGAGAAACACAAAAGTTATGTGCAGACAATAAAGGGGGCATACCTCGCTCGTTTCGTAGGGGGCGACATGTCATTGTAGCGCGTCCGTGTGCCTTGGTGGCGGTGGGTGAGATGATATGATGTATGGTTGATGTCTTTCCCTGTTGGGGCATGCGATTTGTTCCCGTCACCCTTCACTGCGTTGGTCCCTCCTGATCTCTGGGAGTATCGTCGTTAGTCTCCGGGTAGCGCCGTTGAGGTCGCCTTCATCCGTGCGCACCTCGGCGCAGTAGGCATTATGGATTTCTTCCCTGGTGGTGGGAGGGTACTTCATGAGGCGGCTCAGTAGCTTCTTGGTCACTCTCGAGCCGTCCCTGCTTAACCCGTTCTAGAAAGCAGCGACTGCCATACCTTTTGATACGTTTGGCAGGCTCATTCTCACCCTGTTCAATCTGGCCAGGAAGTCCCTGAGTCCTTCTCCCATGGTTTGCCGGATGAAGAAGATGTCGTTAACTCTTGCTTCAGCTTTCTTTGCTCCCGCATGTGCTGTGACAAATTTGTCCACCATTTCCTCGAACGTGGAGATGCCCCTAGTCGGTAGCTGGCAGTACCACATCAAAGCTCCACATGTCAATGTTTCACCGAACTTCTTTAGCAACACGGATGATACCTGTTCTTTTGTCAAATCGTTACCTTTCACGGCTGTTTCGTAATGGACTAGATGGTCCTCGGGGTCCGTAGTCCCGTTGTATACCCTCAGATCGGGTGGCATCTTGAAAGTTTTTGGGATAGAGTATGGTGCGGCCTCCTCTGTGTAGGACTGCTCTACAAACGTACCCACGTCGCGCTTCGGCAGCAATTTAGGAGCGCTCAGGATCTTGTCTACTCTTTCTTGATGTTCTTTCATTTGGTCACGGAGCGATTTGTTTTCGTGCTCCATTTCCTCCATCTGTCTGAGGATGGCTACGAGCGCTCCGTTGCTGGTTTGAGTGTCGGTGAGCATATTGTTGGCTCGCGTGATCTTAGGTTCATCTTCAGGTATAGTGAGGTCCATTATTGGCGTGCGTCTTACGCCACGTTGTGGTGACTTTTCGACCAAGTCGCTCAGAGTACTTGTGAGCCACCCTTTTAGTAGCTCCTTAATTTCTGTGGGTGCTTCCTTAGATGTAGAAGTAGAAGCTCCCCTTTCTCGCGGATGCGTCAGATCTCTGGGTGGAGGAGGTGGGGTTCCTCCACTCATCGTGGTGCTGGGAGTTGTGTTCGTGATATTATCTTCACCTACCTCGTTGAGTGAATCCATGAGGTTGACTCCAACCTCATCTATCGCTTTCTTTTTTGCACAGTTGTCAGCCATGTTTGCTTGTGCGATGTAGGGGATGGTTGTCAGTGGTTTTGAAGGCACAAACTATAACTTTGGTTCTCGAAATCCCCACAGACGGCGCCAAATTGTTTTGCTCAAAAGATTCACATAGCTTGTAAGCTAGAAAACAATCAAAAAAGTGTTTGGGTAAATCGTAATCAAGTATAATGAGTGCTAGAGGAGATTACTTAGCCAAGAATGTGATAGATCTGAAAGTATATAACGTTGTAGAAAGCTTAAGCACCAAAGAAAAAATGGAGAGGTAGTTTGCTTGATAAAAGTAGAGAGAGAGAATAGAGAGATAATATTATTCAGAGTAAAGCCCATGTCCGTTACAAAGGTGAAGGTCCGCTTTATATATTAGGAGACTTTTCTCAAAATAATCAAAAGAAAAGTACAAAAGTTGGTGGCTTCCTTGTACAAAGGAAGCCGGGCCTTAAACGATGTCGTTCTTCTACATAGTTGACTTAGACGTCCTTGTGTGGGTCGTCCTTGCCTAAGGCGACGCGATTTGAGGACGGCATTGTCATGAAGGACGTGTCTGCTTAGACGGGAGTGGGGCGAGCCGGATTCTACCCCATACAATTACTATTTTCTTGACATGTATAAAAATAAATACAAAAAATTTTCTAGAAACAATAATAAAAAACTCCAAAAATCCTTATGCCTTCAAGGATCACATCGACAAAGTAGTAAATATTCGTCCATTCAACGGCATGGCTGAAACTCTGCTTGGACTACTTAATAGACCTTTATTTATGTTATTAGACTAAGTTTATGATATTTTTGAACATTCTTTCGGTCAGTGAATCAAAATTACTGAATTTTAAGTAGTTTAGCACGTCAGATTTTATCATTACTAGTTAACATATCCATATCAATAGTGATGTCCCATTGCGCTCAAATCCTGAATCCGTCTTCAATCCAGCCCCCAATTATAAGTTATGTAACGTCTTTCAATATTTTCTCGTCAGAACCTTCTGTTGAGTTGCATATATAGCACTTCTTTGGTTGAGTATAATTTTTTTCCACAGCTTTATATTTATGTGAGTTTTGTGTGTTCTTTTCTTTTAGTTTTTGGGTAGCGATAGAGTGTACATGAACAGGGGCGGACCTAGTGCATAGATTACGGGTTTTCGGGAACCCAATAACTCTTGCTTAGATTCTGTATTTATATTAAAAAAAATTCATTAAATATTAATAAATATTTGACTGTGAACCCAGTTAGTTTTGCATATTAATTTACAATTACGATAGTAACTCATAAGTCTCAAATCCTAAATCCGCCTCTGTTATGAACAGTTGTAGCTATTGAGTACATGTTCAAGTGATCCAGTAATTTTATTAAGGAGCTTATATATATGTAAAAAATCACCATATTTTAATAAATACACGTCTTAAACGCATAAATTTAATTATTTAATGAGTTCAATAGTAAAATTATAAAAGACTAAACCCATCAAATTAAAATATTAAGGTATGGGTATTCGGCACCTAACTAATGTTATGTGTGTGTGCCATGATTTCTGGAGCGGAGAAAGTCAAAAGAAATCCTTAGCCATTCCGAGATTTCAGCATATTAATATGATTGTTATAATATTTGTTAGCACAAAGAGTTATGGACAACATGATGTTTGCCAAATTATTTTAAAAATAGCTCTTGTGTAATTGGTAAAGTTATTGCTATATGACTAAAAAGTTACGAGTTCGAGACGTGAAAATAACATTTTGTGGAAATGTAAGATTAGGCTGTGTACAATAGACTCTTGTGGTCCGGTAGGGGCAGACCTAGTGCATAGTCTACGGGTTCTCTGGAACCTAGCAACTCTTGCGTAGACCATGTGATAAATTTACTAAATATTGATAAATATTTGACTGTGAACCCAGTTGTTATTACATATTACTCTAAAATTACGGCAGGAAACCAAAAGCCTCAAATCTTAGATCCGCCTCTGATCCGGCCCTTTCCGGAACCTTGCACATATATGGCGGGAGTATAATATACCAGGAACCCACACAAAAAATAATTATTAAGCCAAGAATAATTATTAAAGCGACCGTGCTAGAACCACAGAACCTGGAAATACCTAACACCTTCTCTCGGGTTAACAAAATTCCTTATCCAGAATTTTTTGTTCGCAGACTTTAATAAAAAAACAAAAAAAAAATTCCTCGATTTGGGTTTTAAAAATAAACCGGTGACTTGGGACACCAAATAAATTATTCCAAGTGGCGACTCTAATAAATAAAATAATTCCATTTTGAATAATATCACTTTAATTGGAAAAACTCCTATCCTCCTCAGGGTGTGTAAAAAAAGGAGGTGTGACAGCGATGTCGACTCTGCTGAGGAAAATAACACAGAACTTCTAGTTCAGGGTTTAGAATTCGAGCTTCAAATGTGATCTATACTTGGCTTTATTAATTTGATGTTATCACAATATTTTTGGGCCTAATATGTTTATTGTCGTTTATTTACTGCTTTGATATTATTTTAATTGTATTAAACTACTTTCTTACGCCTCCCTTCTGATTCTACTAAATTTGTGGTGCACACGTGCGCGTGGCCCACTTTCTGTTAGAAGTCATACCAATTAGAACGAGGCTGGGTCAAGTAACTAGGCCGGGTAGACTTTCGTGCTCCTGGTACGTTGCCCCCACCTCGGTTCGAGCTATCCGCTTGGGTAAGCCAGGTCTAAAACACTCCCCCAGGGTTTAAACCTAGAATAACATAGCCTCATGCTGGATCCCTAGTAGGAACATTTGTTTGCATAATGTGCATTTGACTTTAGGGACTCAACACATGGGTTGGGTCCGTCTAGGACAGATGTACCCGAGAATTACAAGACCATCCTTATGCATATTATGTGCTAATTGTGCATTATGTTTGATTCAGCATGTGCATGTTGACCGGCTCCTAAAAAATAACAAAATAAAATAACTATATATAAATTGAAGAAAAATCAGAAGGGAGGAAATTTTATCCGATTTTTGAAAACTATCAGTATTTACCCCAAAAGATTATTACGAAATAAGCCTAATTGTTTTTCAAAAATAAAAAAAAACAAAAAAAAGTGTCATCCTATTCCCGAAATATATACGAACTACGCGGGTCTGATTCCTACCAAATGTGAGATATGTAGGCAACCTCCATAGGGTTCCGCCCCATTTTCCAAAAATAAAAAATAAAACAATAATAATAATTTAAAAAGAAGGAAAAATGTGTCTAGTGTTTTTATTAATTAAAAACAAATTAGCAGACCCAATTTCAGTTAATCACCAAGTTTTCAATTTTTATTTTTTATTTTCTTTCGGAATTGCATTATAACATCTTCAAAATAGCATCACTTTTATCATCATGCACATCCCGACCCTAAAGTTATCTCTGGAAGAATGAAAGGGCTATAATTGCAAAAATAACCACCCTCTCTTTGATTTTTCCTAAAAAGGAGTTCCATACAAAAGATTGTTTTACAAAACGAGTGCATTGATTCTTTCTTTTGAGGCTAGAATCAACCCTAACCTTAATCACCCACAGGTACAAAATGAGCACAATCCAAAACACACCATTGACAAATGTAGATGGGTTTCTACTTCAGCTTCAGATGTGGTGGATTCATGTCTCCACATGATACGTAGGTAACCCACACCATGTTCGATCGAATCCTTTTAAAACATAAAAAAATAAAAAAAGAATAAACTGGTAAAAAAAAAGAAAATAAAAAAAGAGGAATCAAATTCAAGATGTGGATAAACTAATTAACTAATAAGCCGGGATGAAGCATGAAGCCTTCCAAACTCATTATAGAAATGAAAATGGCGTTAGGTGCATACCATACAATGTGTGATTAATATCCGTAAAATGCCTAACTCTAACATGTTTGTTGTTTGTCATTCAAAAGAGATAAAGTAAACAGAGGTGGTTGGTTTGTGGTTTAAACTGGCGACTAGCCCTTACAACACAAGGTCAAAAGGAAAAAGTAGAATGGCAAACAACACTGAAAATGAGTCAGATAATGATGATATCCATGGATAATTGGTCGAACAAGGTTCAGGACTTGTTGAAGAAGTAAGAGTGTTGAAACAACAACTGGCAGATATGTACCAAGCCTCGCTGAATGGACATGCACCACCCTCACTACCCATAAGGTCTTCGGATAATCATCATAATGTGTCCATAGCAAATCAAGTGCCCATCTCCATAAGAAGTAACCCATTATACCAACCTGGATTCATTCCGAGCATTAACCTTCCCACTATCCCCAGTACTTCCATTCCACGTCCTTCAATGGGACCCCTCAAAAATGACCCACATGTTGTACCAATCGTACCGACTTTCACCAATCCTCAACCGGCTCTCACTCAAAAGCTCAACAATGATCCACAACTGAATGACCATGATACCCAACATTACCCTCCAGAAATGACTTTCAAGGTTCCAAATTCATACAAGCATACTCCTCAGTACATGCTCCCAGTCGACATCGAAAAGCCCAATAAGAATATAGAAGAAGAGGAAATGACCAGAAAAATGAAGAGTTTGGAACAAAACATGAGAAACATACAGGGTTTGGGAGGCCACAAGAGTGTTTCATTCAATGATTTATGCATGTTCCCCCATGTTCATTTGCCACCGGGCTTCAAGACCCCCAAGTTTGACAAATATGACGGTCATGGTGATCCCGTTGCCCATTTGAAGAGGTACTGTAACCAGTTAAGAGGAGCCGAAGGTAAAGAAGAATTACTCATGGCTTATTTTGGGGAAAGTCTGACAGGAATTGCTTCAGAGTGGTTCATAGATCAAGACATCTCTCACTGGCACGTTTGGAATGACATGGCTCAAGATTTTGTCCAACAATTTCAGTACAATATTGATATAGTGCCAGACCGCTCCTCTCTTGTCAACATAAAGAAGAAACCAGCAGAAAGCTTCAAGAATATGCAATCAAGTGGAGAGAGTAGGCTGCCAGGGTCAAACCACAAATGAAAGAGGCAGAAATGATTGACTACTTTCTCCAAGATCAGGATCCTAATTACCTCCATTATATGGGCCACTATTGGTAAACCTTTTGCTAAGACAATTAATATTGGGGAAATCGTTGAGAATGGCATGAAGTCGGGCAAAATTATGAGGCAGGCAGCTCTCAAGGCGACCACGCAAGCAATTCAAAGCGGGTCACACAGTTTTGGAAATCGGAAAAGAAGGAGGAAGGATCCATGATGGCATCTGGGTTCGAGGGAGTGCAAAGAGGAATAGTTCCTTCATATGTGCAATTCCAACAAGGACAATCCAATTCTCCTCAACATTATTATCCACCTCAAGGTCCCCGGTACTCTGTTCCCTCGCAACAATACACAGTGTTTAATGCTCAGGCATATGCTAGGCCTCCCAATTACCAACAATGGCGAGCACCGATTCCACAAGGTTCCCGTCAAATCCGGCCGAATTTTCAGGTTCCATATAATCCTCGTTCCAAACAGGAATATGTGAGAGAACTGGAGCCAAAGAAAGAGTTCACCCCAATTGGACATTAAAGAAATCCATTGAAGATTTGATTGAAGCAAAGGTAATTGTGGTGAAAAACAATAAAGACACTCCTATCACAAAACAATCCGCTCCCTGCTCATGATAATACACATTTCATTGGGATAATTAGTGATGATCGGGATTACAAGCCGTTTGGCAAGACAGAGATGATTGTTGGAACCATAGGGCAAAAGCCAAAAGTGATAGTAAGCCCGCCTCAATCGGCACCATTATTTGTAAAATGTACGAGTTCTAGTTCAAACTTGGCATGTTCTGAAAAATGGTTCTCTATGTCCCTGGAAGTACAAAAAAGATTGAGGTTCAATTGGGTGGGACAAAACTTTACATCCCTGAGGGCATTCAAAAGATTGTTCCTAATAATGCTCTGAGAAATATAACAGAGCCAGTTATGATCCGACCAATTGCACAACTTCCAGTGTCAAACTAAAAAGCTATCCCTGGAACTATAACAAGACTGTCGTGACATATAAAGGAAAAGAGATAGTGGAAGAAACAGAAGAAATGGGAGGCCTTGACCCGCTATGGAAGGTGCTACTCACCAGAGGAATTGAGAAAAGCCAAGCAAGCCAAGGAAAATCACTTTCCAGTGAAAGAACCTGTTTCAGAAAAAGAAGCAGACCTTTAAGAAGATGAAAATGCAAGACTACTCAATCATCGATCAACTAAGGAAAACCCCCGCTCAAGTATCTTTGTTATCTCTGCTTTTGCATTATAAAGAACATCGCCGTGTGTTGATCAAAACTTTGAACGAGGCATATGTTTCAGAAAAGACTACAGTGAATCAGCTAGAAAAAATGGCTGAAAGATTCTTTGAGGTGAATAAAATTTCTTTCAGCGATGATGATTTACCTGAGGAAGGGGCTCGGCACAATAAAGCTTTGCATCTTATGGTAAAATGTGAAGGGCATTACGTGAAAGAAGTCATGATTGACGGAGGCTCAAGTGTAGATGTATGTCATCTTTCTATTCTACACCAACTAAACATTGACACTAACAGAATTCGGACTAGTAGTGTCAGCATCAGAGCTTTTGATGGTTCAAACGGAGACACTACTGGGGAAATCGAACTCACCATGACAATTGGCACGGTTAATTTAACATTGTCTTTCAAGTGTTGGATATGAAAACCTCCTATCATTTTCTTCTGGGAAGGCCGTGGATCCATATGGCTAGAGCTATACCATACACCCCACATCAAATGGTCAAATTTGAAAATGACAGGCAAGAAATTGTTGTTCATGTGGAGGACGACCCATCTGTCTATAATGACCCACCCATTCCATGTATCGAGGCCAAGGAAGGATGTGAATCCCTCATATATCAAACATTTGAGTTGATTGAGGTAGACCAAGTGGAAGAAGGAAAACCAATTCTGCATCCCTATCTTTCAGCCACATCTATGATGGTAGCTTCACTGATGTTGAGGAACGGCTATGAACCAGGAAAAGGATTAGGATCATTTCTGCAAGGAACTGTGAACCCCATTGCTCCCTTTTTGAAGAAAGATACCTTTGGCTTGGGTTTTAAACCAACATCGGCTGACATAAACAGAGCCAAGGCCCGCAAAAAGAATGGTTGAAAATTGTCAAAACCAATCCCTCGCATTGCCTACTCTTTTGTCAAGCCACAATTTGAAGAAGTCCAAACTCCTTCTACTTAGGATGACATTGATGAAGTTTTCCAGGGTCTAAAGGAGATGTTCTATGGGATCAATATGGTTCAAGTTGGTGAGGGCTCTAGCCGTGCAAGTGTTCAGCTGATTGGTCCAGATACCTCGCTCAACAACTGGGAAGCAACTCCTACTCCCATCAGGAAGGAGTCTTGGTAGTCTGTTTTGTTTCTTTTTCTGTCTTTGGATTATTTTCAGGGTTGTAATCCATATATTTCAGTTTAATTGATTTGTTTTGATGTTAACCCTTCTATCCTTTCAAATTACTTGAAATGAAGTTCCAGTTTCATAGTAGAATTCTGTCTTTTTCTTTCCCTGTTTTGTTTAATTTGTCATCATTTTTTAGTTTCGTTAATGTTGGCTTTAAAAACATGACATGCACGCGGAATTCATGCCCAGATCTTAAAAAGTTTTCTAATCTCAAAATAACGAATCAAGAAGTTGAGTATGACGAAGATGAGTCTTTTAAGGAAATAAAAAGAAAATTGGATCAATTTGAGAAAAAGCCTAAGCCTAACTTAAATGAAACTGAGGCAATTAACCTGAGAGATCCTGAAGAAATTAGATAAACAAAAATAAGCATTCATACCGAACAAAAGACGAGAGATGCCAGAATTCAAGTTTTGTTCAATTATAGAGATGTATTTGCTTGGTCGTATGATGACATGCCGAGTTTGAGTGCTAATTTAGTGGTCCATAAGCTTCCCACATATCCTAATTTTCCACCAGTCCAACAAAAACAAAGGAAGTTCAAGACAGACATAAGTGATAAGATTAAAGAAGAAGTCACAAAGCAACTAAGTGCAAATGTGATCAGGGTCGTCTGATATACTACATGGCTAGCGAACATTGTGCCAGTGCTTAAGAAGGACGGGAAAATAAGAGTTTGTGTTGACTATAGGGATTTAAATGAAGCAAGTCCAAAGGACAATTTTCCTTTACCCAACATTCATATACTTGTGGACAATTGTGCTAAACATGAGATCCAATCTTTCATGGATTGTTATGCCGGGTATCACCAGATTCTAATGGATGAAGAAGATGCAGAAAAGACAGCCTTCAGCACTCCATGGGGAACTTTCTGTTATAGGGTCATGCCATTTGGTTTGAAGAATGCAGGAGCAACCTACATGAGGGCCATTACTACCATATTCCATGACATGATGCACAAAGAGATTGAGGTGTATGTTGATGACGTGATCATTAAGTCTAAAACACAAGATGATCATGTGCAAGACTGGAAAAAGTTCTTTGAAAGGCTACAAAGGTACAATCTCAAACTCAATCTAGCCAAATGTGCATTTGGAGTTCCTTCTGGGAAGCTTTTGGGTTTTATAGTTAGTCGAAGAGGCATTGAGTTAGATCCCTCCAAGATAAATACCATTCGAGAAATGCCTCCCCCGAAGAATAAAAAAGAAGTCATGAGTTTGCTCAGGAGGTTAAACTACATCAGCAAGTTCATTGCACAGCTTACAACCACATGTGAGCCTATTTTCAAATTGTTGAAAAAGAACGCATCTATCAAGTGGACAGTTGAGTGCCAAGAAGCTTTTGATAAGATCAAGGAATATTTGTCAAATCCTCTTGTTTTGGTCCCGCCGGAACCTGATAGGCCTCTGTTTTTATATCTGTCAGTAAATGATATTTCTTTTGGTTGTGTTCTGGGTCAACATGATGCCACACGAAAAAAGGAACATGCAATATATTATTTGAGCAAAAAGTTTACCACTTATGTGACCAAACACAGTCTTTTAGAAAGGACATGTTGTGCCTTAACTTGGGTCGCTCAGAAGCTTAGGCATCATCTTTTGGCATATACAACTTACCTCATATCCCAAATGGATCCCCTAAAGTACATCTTTCAGAAGCCGATGCCCACTGGCAGATTAGCAAAGTGGCAAATCTTGCTCACAGAGTTTGATATTGTTTATGTCACTCATACAGCCATGAAGGCACAAGCTTTAGTTGATCATTTGGCAGAAAATCTAGTTGATGATGAATATGAACCTTTGAACACATACTTCCCAGATGAAGAGGTTAATTTAGTTGAAGAAGTAGCCCAAGATGACAGTCAAATTTGGAAACTATACTTTGATGGGGCTGTTAACATTAAAGGCGTAGGGATTAGAGCAATTCTTGTATCACCTATTGGGCAACATTACCCTGCCACAACACGACTTCGTTTCTTCTGTACAAATAACACAGCAGAATATGAAGCTTGCATCACGGGTCTAAACATGGAAATAAACCTAAATGTGCATGAACTATTGGTGATGGGAGACTCAGATTTGTTTATTACGCAAGCTCAAGGCGATTGGGAAACTCGAGACATCAAGCTCATTCCATATTAGCAATGTGTGGAAGATCTTAGCAAGAGATTAGAGTCCATCTGTTAGAAAATACGCTTAACGCTAGAGGGGGGGTGAATAGCGTTATAATAAAATTTAGCATAAACTTGCGGAAATTAAAATTTGCAGGAAATAAATAAGTGCGTTAAATAAACAAAAAGGAAAGAACGCACCGATATATTCTGGTTCACCACAACACGTGGCTAGTCCAGTCCCCGAGAGACTCTCTCGAGATTTTCCACTAACTTGTTAAGCTTACGGGTGCTCAACAAATCTTTACAACGTAAAGACACAAGCCTTAACACCTTTGCTCGGAGATACAACACTCCAAGACTTCAACCAAGGAAACACAAGTTCCTTACAACAAGAGAATCACAATTCTCTTACAAGTGTATAAAACACTAAACACTCAAACAAAATACTCCTTTATGAGTAGGTATGAGTAAAAGAAGTAAGCTCTAGATCACAACAACTTTGGACAAGAATATGGCTCTCAAAAGCTTTATGAAATTGAATATAAAATGATAAACAAAAGTATGCAAGCTTATAGCAATGTAATGATCAGTTGTAGTATGTTGTTGTTTTTAAAACACTGAAATGAAGCTGTATTTATAGTTGAAAAACTTGGCATTTCCGTTGCCTAATTGTCAATTAAGAGTTGCTGATTTTACTCACTGACAATCGATTGTCAAACCCCAACAATCGATTGTCTGCCAGTCAGATCAAAATTCAATCCCAGATTTTACGCTTGATAATCGATTACTTACAATCCATAATCGATTGCTGGCAACGTTCAAAAAATCCTTTCCAGATTTTACCACAAACAATCGATTGTCCAGAATAAACAATCGATTACTCAGCAACGTTCAAAAAATCTTTTCCGGATTTTAATCAAAACAATCGATTATACCAAATCCATAATCGATTACCCAATAAAGTTCAAAAAATATTTTCTGGATTTTAATCACAACAATCGATTATACAGAATCAACAATCGATTACCTGAAGGTATTTGAAAACTTTACGACAACGGTCAGCTTCACAATCGATTGCACAAAGTCAACAATCGATTACTTATCAGTTTTTGAAAATCATTTTAGACACTGCCTCTTGACAATCGATTGTTATATACTCACAATCGATTATTTAATAGTTTTGAAAAAGTCTGGAAGTCACTGCCTCAACACAATCGATTGTCATAAGTTCACAATCGATTATTTTGTGACTTCGAAAAATCTGAAGGACACTGTCTCTTCACAATCGATTGTCATTAGCTTCACAATCGATTATTCTGAGTTTTGAAAAACTTTGATGGACACTGCCTCATCACAATCGATTGTCATTTGTTCACAATCGATTGTCATGCAGGTTTGAAAAACCTGATGCTCACTGTCTTACTCACAATCGATTGTCATTTGTTCACAACCGATTGTCATGCAGTCTTGGCTTAAAACAATCGATTATCATAAGTACATAATCAATTATCTTAGCCCAGATTTTAGAGGCATGTTTAAAAATCATTTTGACTGAAGTAAATATGCATGATTTAAAATCATTTTGCATTAAATTGAATATGCATGATTTTGGAAAATAGTTTTATGAGAGAAGCCATGTTACGAGTCAAGTTGTAGGATCAGATCACAAATAAGAATGACTCAATTAAACTTATAAAACTTTGTCTTGAGCTTGAATCTCGTTGTATATCAATTGTGCGCTTGTTTCTTGAACTTCGTCATTTATCAATTTTCGCTTCGTTTGTCATTCATCAAAACCTACACAAAAGAACACACGTTTTAGTATATTGCATTGAGAACGTGTTTCCAACAATTTTCCCCTTTTTGATAATGGCAAACATTAAGCGGGATATGCAAGACAAGCAATTTATATTGACGATTCAAGACAAGTATATACATGTAACAAGTATGCAATTTGTTCCCCCTCAATTTGAGAATTCCCCCTCAATTTAAGCTTATAAATACTGAGAGTGCATACCTGTTATCTTCCCCCTTTTGCCATTAGCAAAAATAATAATAAGATGCCAAAGGTGAAATAAACCTTGTTTGTTTATTGGAAAGAAGGCGTGATTATTTAAATAGAGTATAATAGCTCAAAAGATAGCATTACAATCGATTATTGATACAAGATAATCAATTATTAGATGAAAGAAACAGATTTTTCTGAAGAAGACTCGATTCATGCGCGTCATGCTTTATAATTCCCCCTACTTTTAGGGCGATACCTGCAAAAAAGGATTAGACGTCTCCGACGCTCAAGGTAGAAATCATGTAACAAAAAAAATGCAATGCATGACTTAGATCAACGTGGAGTCAAGAATCCCGAGTTCACTGCGAATTCGGAAGAAGGACTCTTTCTCTAAAGGCTTTGTAAAGATGTCTGCCAATTGGTTTTTGGTTTCAACTAATTCAATTTCGACATCGCCTTTGAGAACGTGATCTCTAATAAAATGATGTCTAATTTTGATGTGTTTCGTTCGCGAATGAAGAACGGGGTTCTTCGTCAAGCATATGGCACTAGTATTATCACATCTAAGAGGGATATGATCAAGACTTAGGCCATAGTCCAAGAGTTGTTGTTTCATCCATAGGATTTGAGTGCAACAACTCCCCGCGGCTACATATTCAGCCTCGGTTGTGGACAACGCAACACTTACTTGTTTCTTGCTAAACCAAGAAACGAGAGAGCTACCGAGCAAATGGCAAGTGCCACTAGTGCTCTTGCGGTCCAATTTGCATCCAGCAAAATCAGAATCGGAGTAGCCAACAAGTTGGCATGAAGAGCCTTTGGGGTACCATAGACCCACATTTGTAGTACCAACAAGATACCTTAAAATCCGTTTTACCGCAGTAAGGTGAGACTCCTTCGGACACGATTGATAACGAGCGCATAAGCACACGCTAAACATGATGTCCGGACGATAGCAGTAAGATAAAGAAGAGATCCAATCATACCTCGATACTTTTTGGTGTCGACTTCCTTACCTTTCTCATCTTTGTCTAGATGATCGGATGTGCTCATGGGAGTTGCCATTTCTTTTGCATTGTTCATCTCAAATCGTTTCAGCAATTCTTTGCAATATTTGGTTTGACAAATGAATGTACCTTCTTTCATTTGCTTTACTTGTAATCCCAAAAAGAATGTTAACTCACCCATCATAGACATCTCAAATTTGCTTGTCATTAGATCGGAAAATTCCTTGCATAAAACATTGTTAGTAGCACCAAATATAATATCATCTACATATATTTGAACTAACAAAATATCATTGTTTTTATGCTTAACAAAGAGAGTTGTGTCAACTTTCCCCCTAATGAAATCATTTTCCAAAAGAAACTTACTCAATCTTTCATACCAAGCTCGGGGAGCTTGTTTTAAACCATAAAGAGCCTTTTTGAGTTTGAAAACATGATCGGGAGATTTAAAGTTTTCAAAATCGGGAGGTTGTTCAACAAAAACTTCTTCTTGAATAAAACCGTTTAGAAAAGCACTTTTCACTTCCATTTGATATAAATTGAAATTCATAGAAGAGGCAAATGCAAGCAATAAGCGAATAGCTTCTAATCTAGCTACGGGAGCATATGTTTCCTCATAGTCAATACCTTCTTCTTGATTATAGCCTTTTGCTACAAGCCTAGCTTTGTTTCTAGTGATTATACCATTTTCATCTAGTTTATTGCGAAAAACCCATTTCGTACCAATTATGGTATGACCTTCGGGTCTTGGCACCAAATCCCAAACGTCATTGCGTTCGAATTGGTTAAGCTCCTCTTGCATTGCCAAGGTCCAAAATTCATCCCCAATTGCTTCTGAGATGGTTTTGGGTTCAATTTGAGAAACAAAAGCAGTATGTTCTAAGGTATTTTTGAGAGAGTTTCGGGTACTTACCTTGTCTCCAACATTTCCAATTACCTGTTCGAGAGGGTGATCTTTGATTGTCCTCCACTCGTTAGGCATATTCATTTCTTTTTCCAATTGTGGCGCTTCTTCCGTTGGTTGTTCCTCAGTTTCATCTTTATTTTCTTTGAGTGGTTCCTCTTGTATTTTGTTTTTCAAGCTACCTAAGATACCTGCAAGATCAAAACCGGAATCCTTTCTCGCCAAGCGAGCATTATTTTCGGAAAATACAACATGAGGGGATTCCTCCATAATTTGGGTTCTTTTATTAAAGACTCTATATGCTTTACTACGTGAGGAATATCCAATGAAAATACCTTCATCCGACTTAGCATCAAATTTACCCAATTGGTCTTTGCCATTGTTATGAACAAAACATTTGCAACCAAAAACTCTAAAATGGGAAATATTTGGTTTTCTTCCCTTATAAAGTTCATAGGGGGTTTTCATGAGTATCGGCCGAATTACTACTCTATTTAGAACATAGCAAGCGGTTCCGCCCAAAAATATTTGGGTATCTTAGCTTCGTCGAGCATGGTTCAAGCCATCTCTTCGAGACACCTATTTTTCCTTTCCACCACCCCATTTTGTTGTGGTGTACGTGGAGCGGAAAAGGAATGCTCGATTCCGAGTTCGTCACAAAAGTCCGCAAAGAGATTGTGATCAAACTCTCCCCCATGATCACTTTTAATTGAAGTGACGGTTGTTTCTTTCTCATTTTGAACACGCTTAAGAAAATATTTAAAATTTTGAAAAACATCACTTTTATTGGCAAGAAATAAAGTCCAAGTAAATCTCGAGTAATCATCAACAATCACAAAAGCATATTTATTTCTTCCTAGACTTTCAATGCGAGAAGGACCAAATAAATCCATATGAAGTAATTGCAATGGTCTAGAAGTTGAAACAATGTTTTTAGATTTGAAAGATGCTTTTGTTTGCTTCCCCTTTTGACACGAGTCACAAATAGAGTCATTTTCAAATTTTAAATCGGGAAGACCAACAACTAAGTTTTGAGAAATCAATTTGTTCAAAAGATGCATATTGATATGTGCTACTCTACGATGCCATAGCCAAGTATCATCCTCTTTACTCATAAGACAATCAACATATTCGGGTGAGGAATTAGCAAGATCAACCATATAAATATTATCAACTCTAAAACCACGAAGGATGATTTTGAAATCACTACGTCTAAATACTAGGCATTCATCCGAATCGAATAGAGCAAGATTTCCCTTGTCACACAATTGGCTTATGCTCAAGAGATTATGCTTTAATCCTTTGACAAGTAATATATGCTTAATAGAGGAATTTTCATCCTTACCGACCGAGCCTATGCCGATGATCTTTCCTTTATTGTTATCACCGAAGATAACACTTCCTCCTTCTTTGTGCTCTAATTGAAGGAATTTGGATTCATCTCCCGTCATATGCTTGGAGCATCCACTATCAAGGTACCACAGTACACTTGATCCCTTCAAGCACACCTACAAAATAAATTAATGTTCTTTAGGTACCCATGCCATCTTGGGTCCTTGGGGGTTAGGCATATTATAATGATGCGATTGAGTAATATGTCTATGACGTGTAAAGCATGCAGGAGCAATATGACCAATACGTCTACAATAATGACAAGTCACATTTGGGTTATGCATCCTTCTAGGTTCATAGTAACTGGACGGATGAAAATTTCTTACTCTATTTTGAACACTGTGACTATTTCGCATTTCATGAGAATTATTTCTCCTACTATGAGCTCTTGGATGGGCAGCATTTCTAGAGTGATTGTTTCTCGGTTGAAGGCCATTTCTAGGTCTTCTCAAAGGTTCAACATTTGGCCTAAAATATGCATCATTTCTAGGGTAACTATTTCTAGGTGGTAAGTCATTTCTAGGTCTCCTAAAATGTTCAACATTTTATCTAGCATGCATATTGGTTCTAGGATTGCTATTTCTAGGATAAGCATTTGTTTTATTAGTCCTAGGTTGAGCCTTAGGTGGTTGGGGTTTGGCTTCAACCTTTTCTTTAACCTCATTTTGAGATGCAAGCAAGAAGAACAACTTTTAGTAGAACTTTCAGCTTATCGGCGCTTCTTTTTCCAAAAAACTTGTTTTCCTCTTTCAGCTTTTCATTTTCTAAAACCAGTTTTTCTACATCCTTTTCTTTCAAAGAAAGCTGTTTTTGAAAATCCTTTTCTTTTAATGAAGCATTTTCTTTTATGCCCTTAATAGTTTTTGAAGCCTTAATAAACTCAGCATATAATTCATCAAAAGCAGTTCGCATTTCTTCAAGAGTAAAGAAGTTTTTAGACAAAATTTGACATACCTCATCTTTGTTGTCTTCTTGTGCCATAAGGCAAAGATTTGCTGCTTCGTCTTCTTCTCCTTCGCTTGACTCATCTCCGGAGTCGCCTCCCCAAGAAATGTATGCACATTGCTTTTTAAAAGGTTTCTTCTCCTTTTTGATGTTTGGGCAATTTGATTTGATGTGCCCGGTTTCACCACATTCATAGCACTTGATTTGTTCGCCTTGCTTTTTGCCCTTGCGTTCATACTCCTTGCGCATGAACTTTTGAAATCTTTTGATAACGAGTCCAAACTCGTTGTCTCCTTCCTCATCAATTTGCGGTTGGCTTGTGCTTGCCTTTAAAGCTATTCTTTGCCTCCTTTGATCATCAACAAAAGGGTTAAGAATAGTAGATTCATAGGTCTTAAGGTTACCTCTTAGTGCGTCGATGGTGACGTTTGAAACGCCAATGGATTCTTGAATTGCATCGGCCTTTGATCTCCATGCCGGTGTGAGACTTCTAAGAATTTTTCGCACGAGCTCTCTATCCGTGAATGTTTTCTTGAGAGCATGTAGGTCATTTACGATTATTGAAAATCGCTCAAACATTTCGTCCACCTTTTCACCTTCCTTCATGTGAAATAATTCATAAGAATGGGTTAGGAAATCAATTTTTGCTTCCCTTACCTGGTCCGTACCTTCGTACGTAACCTCTAGCTTGTCCCACATCTCCTTTGCCGTTGTGCAACACGATATTTTCCTGTAATCGTCAGCATTAACAGCACAATATAATAAATTAATGGCTTTAGCATTATTTTGAACCTTTCGGATGTCATCCGCGTCATACTCATCCTCGGACTTGGGAACCCATTCGTTTTCCACCTTCTTTGTTGGAATTTGGTTTCCCTTCATTATCACCTTCCAAAGGTGAAAGCTGTTGGATTGAACGAAGATTTTCATCCTCTCTTTCTAGTACGTGTAATTTGTACCGTTGAATAGAGGTGGTCGTGTGGAGCACTGTCCTTCATCAATTCCTGCAAAAGAATCACAAGTAGAAGCCATGGATGGTTCTCTCAAACTGTTAAGTTTTCAGAGAGTTGGGCTCTGATACCAATTGTTAGAAAATACGCTTAACGCTAGAGAGGGGGTGAATAGCGTTATAATAAAATTTAGCGTAAACTTGCGAAAATTAAAATTTGCAGGAAATAAATAAGTGCGTTAAATAAACAAAAAGGAAAGAACGCACCGATATATTCTGGTTCACCACAACACGTGGCTAGTCCAGTCCCCGAGAGACTCTCTCGAGATTTTCCACTAACTTGTTAAGCTTACGGGTGCTCAACAAACCTTTACAACGTAAGGACACAAGCCTTAACACCTTTGCTCGGAGATACAACACTCCAAGACTTCAACCAAGGAAACACAAGTTCCTTACAACAAGAGAATCACAATTCTCTTACAAGTGTATAAAATACTAAACACTCAAACAAAATACTCCTTTATGAGTAGGTATGAGTAAAAGAAGTAAGCTCTAGATCACAACAACTTTGGACAAGAATATGGCTCTCAAAAGCTTTATGAAATTGAATATAAAATGATAAACAAAAGTATGCAAGCTTATAGCAATGTAATGATCAGTTGTAGTATGTTGTTGTTTTTAAAACACTGAAATGAAGCTGTATTTATAGTTGAAAAACTTGGCATTTCCGTTGCCTAATTGTCAATTAAGAGTTGCTGATTTGACTCACTGACAATCGATTGTCAAACCCCAACAATCGATTGTCTGCCAGTCAGATCAAAATTCAATCCCAGATTTTACGCTTGATAATCGATTACTTACAATCCATAATCGATTGCTGGCAACGTTCAAAAAATCCTTTCCAGATTTTACCATAAACAATCGATTGTCCAGAATAAACAATCGATTACTCAGCAATGTTCAAAAAATCTTTTCCGGATTTTAATCAAAACAATCGATTATACCAAATCAATAATCGATTACCCAATAACGTTCAAAAAATATTTTCCGGATTTTAATCACAACAATCGATTATACAGAATCAACAATCGATTACCTGACGGTATTTGAAAACTTTACGACAACGGTCAGCTTCACAATCGATTGCACAAAGTCAACAATCGATTACTTTTCAGTTTTTGAAAATCATTTTAGACACTGCCTCTTGACAATCGATTGTTATATACTCACAATCGATTATTTAATAGTTTTGAAAAAGTCTGGAAGTCACTGCCTCAACACAATCGATTGTCATAAGTTCACAATCGATTATTTTGTGACTTTGAAAAATCAAAAGGACACTGTCTCTTCACAATCGATTGTCATTAGCTTCACAATCGATTATTCTGAGTTTTGAAAAACTTTGATGGACACTGCCTCATCACAATCGATTGTCATTTGTTCACAATCGATTGTCATGCAGGTTTGAAAAACCCGATGCTCACTGTCTTACTCACAATCGATTGTCATTTGTTCACAATCGATTGTCATGTAGTCTTGGCTTAAAACAATCGATTATCATAAGTACATAATCGATTATCTTAGCCCAGATTTTAGAGGCATGTTTAAAAATCATTTTGACTGAAGTAAATATGCATGATTTAAAATCATTTTGCATTAAATTGAATATGCATGATTTTGGAAAATATTTTTATGAGAGAAGCCATGTTACGGGTCAAGTTGTAGGATCAAGATCACAAATAAGAATGACTCAATTAAACTTATAAAACTTTGTCTTGAGCTTGAATCTCGTTGTATATCAATTGTGTGCTTGTTTCTTGAACTTCGTCATTTATCAATTTTCGCTTCGTTTGTCATTCATCAAAACCTACACAAAAGAACACACGTTTTAGTATATTGCATTGAGAACGTGTTTCCAACAATTTCCCTCTTTTTGATAATGGCAAACATTAAGCGGGATATGCAAGACAAGCAATTTATATTGACGATTCAAGACAAGTATATACATGTAACAAGTATGCAATTTGTTCCCCCTCAATTTGAGAATTCCCCCTCAATTTAAGCTTATAAATACTGAGAGTGCATACCCGTTATCTTCCCCCTTTTGCCATTAGCAAAAACAAAATAAGATGCCAAAGGTGAAATAAACCTTGTTTGTTTATTGGAAAGAAGGCGTGATTATTTAAATAGAGTATAATAGCTCAAAAGATAGCATTACAATCGATTATTGATACGATAATCGATTATTAGATGAAAGAAACAGATTTTTCTGAAGAAGACTCGATTCATGCGCGTCATGCTTTATAATTCCCCCTACTTTTAGGGTGATACCTGCAAAAAAGGATTAGACGTCTCCGACGCTCAAGTTAGAAATCATGTAACAAAAAAAATGCAATGCATGACTTAGATCAACGTGGAGTCAAGAATCCCGAGTTCACTGCGAATTCGGAAAAAGGACTCTTTCTCTAAAGGCTTTGTAAAGATGTCTGCCAATTGGTTTTTGGTTTCAACAAATTCAATTTCGACATCGCCTTTGAGAACGTGATCTCTAATAAAATGATGTCTAATTTCAATGTGTTTCGCTCGCGAATGAAGAACGGGGTTCTTCGTCAAGCATATGGCACTAGTATTATCACATCTAAGAGGGATATGATCAAGACTTAGGCCATAGTCCAAGAGTTGTTGTTTCATCCATAGGATTTGAATGCAACAACTCCCCGCGGCTACATATTCAGCCTCGGTTGTGGACAACGCAACACTTACTTGTTTCTTGCTAAACCAAGAAACGAGAGAGCTACCGAGCAAATGGCAAGTGCCACTAGTGCTCTTGCGGTCCAATTTGCATCCAGCAAAATCGGAATCGGAGTAGCCAACAAGTTGGCATGAAGAGCCTTTGGGGTACCATAGACCCACATTTGTAGTACCAACAAGATACCTTAAAATCCGTTTTACCGCAGTAAGGTGAGACTCCTTCGGACACGATTGATAACGAGCGCATAAGCACACGCTAAACATGATGTCCGGACAATAGCAGTAAGATAAAGAAGAGATCCAATCATACCTCGATACTTTTTGGTGTCGACTTCTTTACCTTTCTCATCTTTGTCTAGATGATCGGATGTGCTCATGGGAGTTGCCATTTCTTTTGCATTGTTCATCTCAAATCGTTTCAGCAATTCTTTGCAATATTTGGTTTGACAAATGAATGTACCTTCTTTCATTTGCTTTACTTGTAATCCCAAAAAGAATGTTAACTCACCCATCATAGACATCTCAAATTCGCTTGTCATTAGATCGGAAAATTCCTTGCATAAAACATTGTTAGTAGCACCAAATATAATATCATTTACATATATTTGAACTAACAAAATATCATTGTTTTTATGCTTAACAAAGAGAGTTGTGTCAACTTTCCCCCTAATATCATCTACGTATGTTTGTGGTCCGCACATGAATGGATATGTTCTAGCAAAGAAGATCCTTCAGGCAGGATATTATTGGCTTACTATGGAGCAAGATTGCTTTCGTTTTGTTCGCAAGTGCCATCAGTGTCAGATTCACAGTGATTTGATTCACTCGCCTCCTTCAGAGTTGTATCCTATGTCACCTCCTTGGCCTTTTGTTGCTTTGGGAATGGACGTCATTGGCCCAATTGAGCCAAAAGCTTCAAATAGGCACAGGTTCATCTTGGTTGCAATTGATTACTTCACCAAATGGGTGGAAGCCATTACATTGAAAGCAGTTACCAAGAAAGCAGTAGTAAACTTCATTCACTCCAACATCATCTGTCATTTCGGTATTCCAAAAACTATTATTACAGATAATGCTGCTAATTTGAATTGTTATCTGATGAAGGAGGTAGTGAACAATTTAAAATTGAGCATCGCCATTATACTCCTTACCGACCCAAAGCTAATGGAGCTGTTGAAGCTGCAAATAAGAACATCAAGAAAATTCTTGGGAAGATGGTCCAAGGGTCTAGACAATGGCACGAAAAACTGCCTTTTGCTCTTTTGGGATACCAGACAACTACCCGTACATCAGTTGGCGCAACGCCCTACTTGTTAGTTTATGGAACTGAAGCAGTCATACCGTCTGAAGTTGAGATTCCCTCTCTCCAAATAATTGTTAAAGTTGGGATTGAAGACATTGAATGGGTGAAGTCACGACTGGAACAATTGAGTTTGATTGATGAAAAGCGTTTGACAGTAGTTTATTTTGGTCAGTTATACCAACAAAGAATGGCACGCGCTTACAATAAGAAAGTGCGCCCAAGAAAATTTGAGGTAGGACAACTTGTTTTGAAACACGTCTTCCCTCCAGGAAGAAGCAAAAGGAAAGTTCGCCCCAAATTGGCATGGTCCTTACCCCATCAAGAAAATATTGTCGAAAGGAGCTCTACACTTGGAAGATATAGAAGGAAAGGTGACAGACATATCAGTCAATGCAGATGCGGTCAAAAGGTACTACGTCTGACATGCTTTTGTTGGGGGCATTTGGTTTATACTTAACATTCTCAGGTTGGGATGACGAAAGGCTATTATTCTCGCTACCCAAACACTGGTCAACCCTAGTTAGCCCTTTGAAGCCTTGTTTATATTTCTTTGTTTTACCCTCTTTTGGAACCAATGTACTTAGAAAAATCAAAATAAAATCAAATCAGAAAAAAAAGTCAAAAATCAAAACAGAGTTCTTGAACTACGTTCGACTTGATTCCGAAAGGATACGTAGGCAGCCTCTCTCTAAGGTTCAGTCACACCAAACAAAAATCCATATTTCCCCAATATTCAAAGAAACTGGGGCATGTTTTTATTTTTATTTTTTCGACGGTGTTCCATCAGATGGTTCCAAAAGTTGTAATTCAGCTGAGTAGTTCTCTTTACCTTTCCCTTTTAAGACCTTCTGATCAGCTTTTGAGAATGCTAAGTCAGTATACTGCGAGTGATGCTTCAGCCATTGCAAAGAGAGAAAAACAAATGAGAGAGTCTTATTTGTGAAAACCCTCACGGGCACTATAAGGCGACGGTGAGTTGAGAAAACAAATGAGAGAGTCTTATTGGTGAAAACCCTTACGGGCAGTATAAGGCGATGGTGAGTTGAGAAAAAAGCAAATGAGAGAGGTCAATTGGTGAAAAACCATATAGGTCATCGTTGATTGATTTTAGATCTTCTTATATCCCGCCACAGGCATGGTTAAAGAACTCAGTTTCAAAGAGAAGTTTACAACAGATTTTGAGAATTAGACGATTTAGACGGATCGGCCATCCAGTCCAAAGTGCATGTCATGTTCATTGATGTCAGCATATTCCTCCAGATAGTCCTTTCTTATTTTTCCCCTGAAAGGGACACTTCTTGATTAAGTTGTAATGCTCATTGGTTCACCTACTTATTTTCTTTCGTACTATTACTCTCAAGTCCCTTTCAGTTTAATTTTGTCAAAGCAAAGCAAAGAAAAGGCCACAAAATTAGTTACGGTTTCCCCGTTACATGAAGCAAAAGTTTCTGGGCATAAATAGTATGAAGCCGACTTTGATATTCCTTATCAAACAAAGGCTTGAAGGACTTAGCAATGTTTCAAGGGTCCACAAAATTTACTCATCAAAAGTTGTTTTGGGGAACAAAGTTGTTTGCAGCATAGACACAAAGGATGATAGGCGCAAAATAGTCAGGTATTGATGTTGAGAAAGAAGATCTTCAGAGATTAAAGTCAGAATCTCTCGACAATTTGTACGATCATTGACAGGATGGTTCTCCCAACAAGTGTAATGGACGCACCGTCAAGTCGCTCAAGAAATCAAGGCCACAAACTCACCACCATTTTAAAACTAACGAATCTTTCTTTGTTTAGAACAGAAAAAAATAATTTTAGTGGAACGGTTCTTGGAAAGACGAATACCACCAAGTGGAGTTCTCAAATCCATGATTTCCTTCCAATATACATGTAAGCATGTTATTTATAGTTTCATTATAGGGAATCAACACCATATCTTCAACACGGGGTACAATATCCCCTGGTTGCATTTTTTTGTTGCCAACACATGGTACAACATCTCCTGGTTGAGTTATTTTCTACATAGGGTACAACATTCCCTAGTAGCATTTCAGAGTGCCACGAGCCTCATCTTCTTGTCAACACAGGGTACACCATCCCCTAGATGCATTATTTTCTGTCAACACATGGTGCACCATCCCCTAGATGCATTATTTTCTGCCAACACAGGGTACACCATCCCCTGGTTGCATTATTTTCTGCCAACATGGGGTACAACATCCCCTGGTTGCATTATTTTTTCTTTCTTTTTCAATTCTTTATTTTTGCAATAGCAATGATAGTTTAATGTGTTTTCAATAACTTACAAAAAATTTCTAATGCAAACTGGGGCAGAAAATTTTTGTTCTTTTTGTTTGTTTGTGATGGCTTGTAGGTTTTTCTGCAAAGGCGGATTGGATATGCAAAAAGTAAGATTCCAGCTCTCGCCAGAGAAAGTGGAACGTTTGATCTCAATACCAGCCGCAACCAGCTTTGACGTAATGCATGTAGAGACATATGGCCAAGATCTTTCTTCTTATCATCTGATCGAGAAACAAGCCTGCGAGAATATTTCATAGTCTGTTGCATCAAGAGCATAAAGTTTCAGTCTAAAGTAAATGAGAGAAGCAAGTCAAGAATCAAGACAAGACTCCAGACGACATTTATATAGGAATTTAATAACTCTTAGATTTCAAGAGTATGTAATTTTCTTTTCATTTTGATGTAATAGTAGGAACCACGGATCGTAACCTCGACGAAACTTCGCTCGACTCTCTTTCCGAGAATACTTTGTCACTTTTCTTTCACTTGAACTACACGTGACCTGATTCTCTTATAACACGGGATATGTAGGCTGCCTAAAATAAAGGCTCGGTCACATCTTTTTCTTCTCTTCTTTTCCTTTTTAAATAATAGTGAGGTTAAAAATCAGTCACCTTGTTCATTTTCTTTGCTTAAAAACTCTTCATGTTTCCAAGCAAAGAGGGGCATGCTGTGAACACCTAATTTGTTTATCTCAGCCAAATTCTATACTATTTTAGTGTAAATATTTAAATCTTAATATATAAACTTTTATATTTCTCTTAACAGGTTTCATTTATGAAAATTAAAAAAAAAATATTTGCATTCTTAAAGAATAACTTTTGTTCCTATTTTTAAATAGAAGAAAATTTACAAATATATATATATATATATATGGTTTCTTCTAATTTTAAATGTAAGCTATAGTATTTTTCATAGTATAATATAATGTAAATATTATGTTTTCTTATAGTTTTCTTTAAATCTAAAGTAAGTTTTATATGTGTATGTGAGTTTTTTATCTTCTTTTATTTAATTAAAAAATGGGTTAGGAAAATATAAATAAATATATATAAAGTTTAAAAAATATATATAAACAAAAAAAAAAACAATCCAATTTCCCCACTTTCCCATTTCGCGTAACTTCCTTTCCCACTAACTCTCATGTTCCTAATTTCCCAATCCCCACTTTCCCACTTTTAAAAGTTATAAAACTACTCATACTCATTTATATAAAGAGAAAGAGACTTCTGTTATAAAAAAAGAAAAAGAAAAGAAAAAGAAAAAGGGGATGCATATCCAAGCTACTGTTCTCAATAACTCACTCTTCATTAGTCTATCTACCACTGAGGGGATGCATATCCAAGCTTTCTTGTGCTAACTCCTTAAAGTTAAAAAAATTTTATTGGCCATTGTAGAAATCAACTAAAAAGAAGTTCTAGAATTCTTTTCTTTAAAATTTGTTGTTTAAGCGTTTGGATGCCAGACCTCATTTGTTTTTTAAGATTAAAATGCCTGAATTTGAATACAACATCTAAATATCGAAATGTGTATTAAGATTAAGATATTCGAATCTGAATATATTAAGATGTGTATTAAAATTTGAATAGAATAATTAAGAATGTTTGATTTTTAACATCTGAATATATAAAATTTAATTTTATTTAAAAATTAATAAACATAAAATTCAAATGAAATACTAGCTAATCTAATATTCTATCTATAAAATATAATTTTTAAAAATATGATAGTTGTCGGTGGTGATAGCTAACGGATAAATGTCGACTAGAGGCGGTTATTGGTGATAATTTTCGTTGATGATGATGGTTCATGCTAGTAACTAGTAGTGATTGGTAGTGGTGGCGATTATGATTGAGGATGGTAGTGGCGGGTGGTGATAGATAATAATAGCGGGTGGAGGTAATAATTGCGACTGAGGAATGTGGTGGGTGAGTATGGTAGGTAATAATAATGGGTTGTGCCAGCTGTGGTTATTGATGGTGATGGGGTGGTCAATTGTGGTAGTTGAGGTGGATGACTATTGATTGTGGGTGAGAATGATGGTGGTCGGAGCGGTGAGGATAGTGGATGGTGATGGTTGATAATAGTGACGGCTACGATTGAGGATGATGGTGGCGTGGTGGTGGTGATGAAGGTGGTGGCGGTGGCATGGTGGTAGTTAATAATGCTAGGTGGTGGCGACAGTTAATAATAAATATGTGATTTACATCTTAATGAAATTATGTCTCTGTTATAGATTTTAATTATACAGACCTATTCAGACCCATTAAATGGTCGTAAAGTGAAAAAACAAACACACTTAATGACTAAGATCTGAATAATTAAGATTCACACTTTAAAAGTATATACACTTAATGTCTGAGATCTGAATGATTAACATTCAGACCTCTATTAAGTGCAAATAAATGAGGCCTAGTCTAATTTCTCAGTAAGACAATAAGGGGAGTTTGGTAGGGGTATAAGAATTATTGAATAATGTGTACTAGTAATGTTGGGATTACCAATACTAGAATTAATTATGGTGGGACTATTTTGTATCGGCTGTTTGATTTGATGTATTAAAAATAATATGCATAATATATTTTTTTAAGAATTATTTGTTTACAAAAGTACCCTCCACAAACTTTAGTTTGGTACTTTCTTAAAAGCTTTAGGGTAGTCAAGTCTTTAAACATTCTTTTATGTATTAAAAATTATGGTATTATTAATATCATAGTTTAATATGTATAAGAATAATACTAAATGTAGTGTATAAGTAATACAAGTATTAGTTATACAAAGGTTAAAAAATACTGTCAAACAAGAGATTAATAATACTAAAGCTAATATGTATATAGTCAAATCTCTCTATAACAGTTTTATTTGTTTTGATATTTATTTGCTACTATGACTACTAGAAATTGCCGTAGAAATTGCCAAATTTCCTATCACGAAATCAGTCGGAAATCAGTTGGAAATCTCTTATTTCCAAGGGATTTTCTACGGATTTCAAGTGGTCGGAAAGTCGCAAAATATTTGCTGCAGAATCGGTCGCAAATTTACGACTATTTTGGTCGTAACAGAATTATTTAGTTGACCGAATGCAATTAAAGCATGTAATTACTTTGGTCGGTATATTTGGGACCGCTTCATTCGCAAATTTATTAACATAAATTAATTATATATTAAAACTTTCGATCGAGATGGTTAGTAATTTAATTATTATTTATATTTTATTTAAAATTTCAAAACAAATCGGTCGGAAATTAAGAAATTAAAAAAAATATTAATAATTCCGACCACTTCAGCCTCAAATCTGGGAATCCAATTCTCAACTACTCTGGTCGAAAATCAGTCGTAAATTTTGGTAAAATACTGCTGTATTTTAAGGCATACCCCCGCCAAATCAAACAACCAGTACACAACATTCAATACCATATTAGAGTAATGCTTATGAGTTTTGACCAAAGGGAGAATTATCTAACTCAAGGACATGTTTTTTTAAAATAACTTTGGTTGGAATAGATGTTAGGCAATCCAGCGCCTAATTCAATATTTTCTCGTCAAGTTCCTCAACTCTTGTTTTGACTTTTCTTATTGATTTTTCACATGTTGTTCGGTATCCGTATTAGAGTTAGGAGCGGATCTAGATATAAGGGTGTTCATTCGAACTCCCTTCGCCAAAAAATTACACCGTATATATAAGACAAAATTAAATTTTTACCTCTATATATCACGTTTTAAATCCCTTTCACACAACCCTAAATCATGACTTAGTGATCAAGGGGGTTCAAAATCATTATGAAGCCATTGGTTCAATTACCACTAGCTACAATCTCATTAATTTTTTTAACCTATACCTTTTGTGAACCCCCTTAGCAAAAGTCCTGTATTTGTCACTGATTGGGGCCTCTATCCATATTCGTCGCGTAGGGCCCTATTCTGGGTGAAGCCCTCCCTGCCAAGAATTTTTTCATACCCAGAGCTCGAATTCAAAATCTTTAATTAAGGGAGAAACAGTCTCATCTGCTACACCACATGAATTTTTTCATACCCGGAGCTCAAATCCGAAACTGTTAATTAAGGGAGAAACAGTCTCATATGTTGCACCACATTCTTTAGTAAATAGTAGGCCCTTCACTCTGTCATATAGTTAGGAAAGCTTAACTATGACTATATCAGTTAGTTTCCATACTTCAACAATGGTAGCACGATAAGACCTCATCCTATAATTGCTAAGGTTAACAATACAATAATAATAATTCAGTATAATTTCACTTTATGAGGTCTGGGGAGGGTAGTATGTACGCAGATCTTATCCCTACCATTGGGTAGAGAGGCTGTTTCCAAATAGACCCACGGCATCCTCCCATCCAAGAATTTCCCACCTTGCTCTTGGGGAGACTCGAACTCACAACCTCTCGGTTGAAAGTGAGGGTTGCTTACCATCAGAGCATCACATCTTGTCTATAATTGCTAAGGTTGAACCCCTAAAATCAGCATTTCAATATTTTAAATTCCGCAAGTACATGTAGTGGGTGATTAGTTTAATAGTGAATCTTATTCCTACCGATTCCAACACAATAATAACATATTGTTGTGAGGTATACGAATATTGTATTCCAATTAATGTAAGATAGAGATATTATTTTCATAGATCAGTGGTTCAAGAAAAACATTTTCAAGACAAGTTTAAAAATACAAGAATAGAAAAACTAAGACGAAAATGCCAAAGAAAATAAAAGCAATGACAGCAAAATATTACCGGTTGTTAGGATCGCAAAAAATCAGGTGTCATGCGGAAGCTAGCAAAGAAGACCATGATTGTTTGCGATCCTAACAAATAGTATCAGAGCGGGGTTCAAGATAGGTTTATCTTGGCGGGTTTAGTTCTAGCCGCAACCTATTTGACAGTAATAATGATTTTTGTCTGAGAAATTTGACCAGTGTGCTACGCACGTTGAGACAAATTTTGTGGTGGAGATTTGGAGATGCGACCTATTGAAGGTTATATGAAGAAGGTGGATCAAGTTTATTTTGTCAGAAAATTCCGGCCAAGAGGGGAGAATTGTTAGGTGTTTGCCATAATTTTCTTACCATATTTGGTTTTCTTTTTTGTAGAAGAAAATTATAATTCTCCTATACTTGGCTAGTCCTTTTTCTTGTAGGAAAAGATTTGGACTTCTATAAATTGAGGATCCTTCCTTCTCATTCAGTAGCATCCACAATGTAGCCACGGGGGATTGAGAGTAGTGTTTAGGGGGAGAATTTTACGTGACAAGTGTTAGAGTGTCACTTGTGTTTGCCTCTTTGTGAGATTGTTCTTTCGATATTTTGTATTCTCTTTTATATAGTGGATTGCTCATATCCGTTGTGGATGTAGGTCAGTTGACCGAATCACGTTAAATGTTTATGTCTCTTTTGGTGTATTTCTTGTTTGTAGTATGATATATCGTCATTCATGATTTGCTTTGCTAGCTTTCGTATGATACCTGATTTTTTTCGATCCTAACAACTATACCCAATTTCATTAAATATATATTTATATTTATATGTATGTGTGCGTGTTGTTTTATTTTGGTTTTTTCTTATGGCCATGAAGTATGGACATTGGTTGATTCGGCACCAAACTAATCTTATGTGTGCGCCATGATTTCTGAGGCGGAGAAAGTCAAAAGAAAATCCTTGGCCATTCCGAGATTTCAGCATATAAATATGATTGTTATAATATTTTGTTAGCATAAAGAGTAATGGACAACATGATGTTTGCAAAATTATTTTTCCTCCTAACTCCAAACCCACTCATCTCAATTCCATATAGGCTGCTCCTTTTCCTATGCTAGGCTTCCTGCTCTTTTCTTTTGCTTTCATTTCTTTTCTTTTCTTCAAAAGGGATCATTTCCAACATATGCATGAAAGTGATTTTGTTGCTTACTCTCGTGAGCAAAAGCGCACTCAAGATTTCAAGAGGATGAGCGTACTGTTATAAAAAAAAATAGGTCTAAAATTTATAGTTATTGGGTTTAATCTTAAGCCCCGTTTGACTATGAGTTTTGCCAAAATATATTTGGAATTTATTTTCAAAACTCATGTTTAGCCATAAATTTTGCCCATATTTTGGCAAAATCACAAATTCCAAATTTCAAATCCCAAAATCAGTCCAATTGATGATTTTGGGCCAAAATTTTGAAATTTGGGAATTATATACATGTTTTTCCATAATAAAGTTGAATAAGATGTTTTGAAAACATATGTCCAAACACATTTTCATCTTCAAACCAAACTTCACCCAAATAAAATTTTTCAAAATAAATTTGGAATCTATAGTCAAACGCTAGCTTAATCTCCTACCCAGAACCCCTTACACTTTTGAAATTATATATTTTTAATTTTTTTTCCTGGTTTTAACACACACACACACACACACACACACACACACACACACACACACACATATATATATATATATATATATATATATATATATATATATATATATATATATATATATATATATATATATATATATATATATATATATATATATATATATATATATATATATATATATATACACATACATATATACATACACACACACACTCTACGTTGAAAACAAGATCATCCGGAATGGGTTTTGAACCGTTGATTTCAATTGCGGAGGCACATCCATCATAGGAGTCTTTGAGCATAGATATGCGTGCATATATTTAATTAATTTTGAAGAAATATAATATTATTATATATGATTTAAAAAAAATAATATAGGTTCACGTGAACTCATATCCTAAGACCTAAATACACACTGCTCATTGGTACTTAATAACAACTATTAGAGATGGTATGTCCCTATTGCAAAGGCAGCAAATATGCACAAGGAATAGGCCCAATAGATATTATTGACCATTATGCTTGAGTAATTTTTCGAATTTTGAACAGTCTTTTCATTCAGATCTATCTTTACATGAAAAGTGGCTAAATTTCGATTACTTTTGTAGCCAATGCTATGTTTGAATGAACAACCACTTATAAATCTGGCTATTTTTGAATTTCTCCCCAAAAATGTTTTATAAACCTACAAAGTTGTAGCAGATGGACTCACATTGAATTTTGTACCGAGTATCCAAAGTGTCGCTACCCAAAATCCACTAAAAGTCGTGATGCGCCTAATGCTGCCATCAGGCAAGCCAACGGTAATTGATCAACTTAATTATTCATTTTATTATTTATGAAATCATAATTTTCATTAATTAAATAGCATGAAATATGATTTATAGGGTGAAATGATAATAATTATGTGAATTACCATACTAAACATCTAGTAGGAACCCCAAAATCCTGCGTTGCAAGTGCACGAACATCTATCAAAGAGTACAATAATAATACAATATCCATCTCAAATACAGGGGAATTTAAATAACTCTGATAGAGACTCTATATGATGCCGATCGTAACAAGAAAGTGCAGTTCACCGTAAAGTCCTCGCAATAACTGCGCCTCTGCACCCAGTGGACCACCATAAACATATATACATACCAACACAATAAGTTCAGCAAGTGCAGCATGAGTTCGTAAATCAATACGAATGCATATCCAATAAGTGATAGAAAAATATTTTTGATATCTTAAAAAGAAATATTCCAAAATTATGCCTAGATTTATTTTCTTACTATTATATTAACGAGACATTATTATAGTAATTATTCTAAATATATTTGTAACAACTAATTTGATAAGTTTAATCTGACTGAATGACTATAATAACTTCTACTTTACTTTTTGACACAACAATAATGTTAAGCCTTAATGGCTATTTCTCAAATGTTTCTTAACCATTAAGGCCAAATGGTTTCAAAGGTTCCATCAAGATGTTTACTTTTTTTTGGATTCTATATGTATATATATTTCTTTGTACTTATTTTGAGTGAGTGAACAAAGTAAAAGCTTTTCTACTTTTATGCTAGATTGCTTTTGTTAATTTTTGTTGTTTTTACTCCTAGTTATACTAGAAGAGCTTGTAACTGAATCTTGGGGGATACGCCTAATTCTATTTATCATGGTGTGGGCAAAATATCCTTAAGAACAGTGTCATTGACACACCTCAAGCTAAATATTATTCGTTATCATCCAAATTTCAGCAATAAGTATCTAGCCTAACTCCAGAGAAATAGTAGCGAGGAGTCGACATCGACACGGATTAGTGGTCCAATAAGACAGATACAGTAAGAAGTAAACAGATATGGGACAGAGTAAATAGATAAAAATAAACAAGTATAAATACGTGGTACAATCCTCCCCTCAACAATAAACTCAAAATTAGCAGTTAACTCATCAACCGGAGTATATATATATAATGGAGTTCACTAGATAGATCGTCATGAGTCAAATCAGGAAAGATTCCTAGATACACTGGCTTCTTGACAAATTTTACGCACGATTCCATAGGAGTATTTTAAAGAAATGCCGAGGCGTACAGCCCGATCCCATCCTAATCTATGTGTACTGCCGAGGGTCGAACGACACAAACCATAGATGAATATATTATATCGCCAAGGTGAACAGTCCGCTCCCCTAAGAATATGCTACATAATTCTGCCGAGACGAACGACCCGATCCTATTAGAATAAAAAATCTTTACGGGGTCCTTGACCCACTCACTAAAATGTGTGAGTTATGAATATTTAAGGAAACCTTTTAATGAAAACGTATAGCACGGGAGAAATTCGTAAGGGGAGCACAATTATTTCGCGACTAATTATGAAGTTCGTCAAATCTCTACAATAGCAAGTTTTCCACTCTATGCAAGTCTAGTCTCAAGTGTAACGTAAAGTAAAGGAATTTAATAGGCAAGGGACAACTCAAATGGTACAGTTATCCAGCGACGTGCGGACTATCGTCACCTTGTGCGTACGTAACCCTCACAACAAGTAGCATATATCAAATACATCGCCTAGGGGTAGTTTCCCCCTCACAGAGTTAGACATGGGACTTGCTTTGGTCCGAAGTTCCATGATCGGCTCCAACGCCACTCTAACACTTCACGTCGGCGCCCTCGCTCCAAAAATAGTCAAAAAATATGCAAACAAATTAAAATATACTTTAATACTCATAATAATCAATTCATACAATTTCCAACTTCGCTCAAAAATTCAATAAGATCAACCCTCGGGCCAACGTGCCCGAATTTCGAGATTTTTCGAAGATAAATATTACGGATAACATTAAGAACTCAAATATATAATTTATTCTCAATTTCATGTCAAATTCGTGGTCAAAATCCTGAAATACCAACTTTTAGGTTTTCTACCAAGATCCCAAATTTCTACTAATTTTCATGTTTCAATGCATGTATAATTCATGGATTTAACTCATAATGAAAAGAAATCACTTATCATGTAATAGATGATGAAATGGCACTCAAAAATTGCTCCAAGGTCGTCTCTCACGGGAGAAAACAAGATGAAAGTGAGGGAAATCCCGCTTTTAAAAGAACATCTCAACCCAGACGACCTTCCGCTTCTGCGATCATCTTGGCCGCTTCTGTGGCATCGCTTCGAGCGAAGTCATGACCAACAGCCCTTGTCCGCTTCTCTACTACAGACACTGCATCTGCGATCATACAGGGACAGGAATTGCTTCGTACATGTGGCCTCTACCCAGATCACCTACAACTGCTTCTGCAATCCACTTCCTCGCTTTTGTGACCAGGCTTCCGCAAAAGCGATCACACCAGCAGCATAAATTTTCCAACTTTTTTTTAAGTCCAAAAATCGATCCGTTGACCATTCAAAATTCTCCCGAGGCCCTCGGGACCTTAACCAAATACATGTCCCAAAATACAATATGAACTTAGTCGAAGCCTTAAACCACGTCAAACAATATCACAATCATGAATCGTGCCTCGAATTAAACTTTCAAATTTTCAAATTCTCCAAACTCTCTATCTTGTGTCGAAAAGTACCAAATCAATTCAGAATGACTTCAACTTTTGCACACGGGTCATAAATGATATAACGAAGCTATTCCAAGGCTCAGGACCCCAAACGAACATCGATAACATCATAATCCACTTCAAACAAACTTATAAAATTCTTAAACCTTTAAAATGCCAACCTTCCATAATAAGTGTTCAAATGCTTCTGATTCCAAGTCCGAAATTATCATACGAATTTATTGGAACCTTCAAATCCTGATTCCAAGGTTGTTTACTCAAAAATCAAACCTTAGTCAATTCTTCAAACTTAAAGCTTCCGAAATTTGAATTTTTCATTCAAATTAACTCTAAAACAACAACAACCCAGTATAATCCCATTTAATGGGGTCTGGGGAGGGTAGTGAATACGCAAACTTTACCCCTACTCTGGGGTAGAGAGGTTGTTTCCAAATAGACCCCCGGCATCATTCCCTCCAAGAACTTCCCACCTTGGTCTTGGGGTGACTCGAACTAACAACCTCTTGGTTGGAAGTGGAGGTTGCTTACCATCCAAATCAACTCTAAATTTTTTGAAATTCAACTCCAACTACGCGTACAAGTCATAATACATTAAGTAAAGCTACTCAAGGCATCAAACAGCCGAACGACGCGGTAAAGCTCAAAACGACCTCCCAGTAGTTACACTAAGCTAGAATCTTAAAGTTGTTATTTTTATGAATCAACAGTGAGTCATCCCCTAGGCCATCTCTGAGCTAAACATCAAACGTGATATTTTTTATACGACTTTAGTTTTCTAAGTGCAAGTGGATTTGTAACTTAGCAAACATATTATTTACTTGGGCCAAGTATGGACGTTCCCTTCTGTTTAAGACTTATATATATATATATATATTCTTTACGATTTATATACATTTCATGAAGAGATTCAGTTAAGCACCTTCAATTAAAGGATTAATGTCTTAAATTAAGGGATTCAATTATATTTTTTTTTATTTTTCCTTTTGCTGTATTTTTCGTTCCAGATTCACTGGAGGAGATCAAATAAACAAAAGAAAGGTCTCCAGTGTATTTTTCTATCCAAACTCAAAATTCTCTTAGAATTTTTACCGTCTTATTCTATTCTTTTGTCATTACTCAAGAAGAAAATAAGATCATTTGAGGTTTTTTGTAACCGGAGCTTGAAATTGTTGGCTCCGATTTGAGTTTAGTGAAATTGGTTGAATTAGACACTGAATTTGCAGTGAGTTACCAGTACAACTATCATACAAATTCAATACATCCAATTGTATACTACTTAAATATAAATTCCACTATAATTATTAATACATTATGCAATTTATTTACAACATTCATACACAAACATACAACTACAATAGAATACAAATAAAATATAATTTTCATACAAATTTCATGCAACTATAATTTGATACATAAATACAACTTTTATGTAAAAGAGAGTATTTATAACTTAGGTGCAAATTTTATATAACTACTCATACAATATACAACTTACAATGCATATATACAACAACAACAACAACAACAACAACAATAACCCAGTATAACCTCACTTAGTGGGGTCTGTGGAGGGTAGTATGTACGCAGACCTTACCCCTATCCTAGGGCAGAGAGGTTGTTTCCAAATAGACCCCCGACATCCTTCCTTCCAAGAACTCCCATTTTTCTCTTTGAGATACTCGAACTCACAACCTCTCGATTGGAAGTGGAGGTTGCTTACCATCAGAGCTTAGCAAATATTACTATTTACTTGGGCCGGTATGGACATCCCTTTCTATTCATAAAATTTTCGAGCAAAAAAAAATTACACTGATTGTCCCCATAAAAGATACTCCTTCCGTTCCAATTTATGTGAACATATTTGACTAGGCATGAAATTTATGAAAAATGGAGTCTTTTGAAATTTGTGGTTCTAAACAAGTCAAGAAAGGGCCCAGAATATTTGTGTGGTTATAAAATCTTCTCAATAAGGGTAGAATTGTAAGTTTAAGCTAAATTGTTACCAAATTTAGAATAGTTTATTCTTTTTTGAATGAACCAAAAAAGAAATAAGTTCACATAAACTGGAACAGAAGAAGTATGTAGTAAAATATTATCGTCGTTTTTGATTTTGTTGCAAAATAGACTTTTTCTTCACCAAGAATATCATAGTTCTTTATATTAGAAGCTTAAAATTTTAAATGGAGTAAAAACTAAAAGTTAATGGTTGATTATTGTTAAGGCAATTTGAATGTTAATACTTGTATTTTTTTGTTCAAATACTAATTTAGTGATTTATTTGAAAACTTTCTCAAAACTTCATTATTTGTTGATCACGCCCAACTATGTCATCTAGAAAGGACTTTGCGGACGTTGCAAATATAACCTGAGTATTATACCCAAGGTCTATCTTTAGATCCACTAAACTCTTCAGAACCAGCTTCCCAAGACTTTCAAATCACAGTTGGATGTTTCTTTATGAACTAAGATTGCAGTAAAATAACAAGATGTAAACTAAATAACTAAGGTTGTAAACAATGATGAGAGAGAGCTAATCTAATGATTTTCCCTATTGATGGAATTCCTTCTGTTTATGCTTCGTACAAATTTACCAACACACCTCTATCAATCATGAATGCTCGTCTTACCGTAAATCTCTCCCGAGTAATCACAGTAATACTATTGCACTCTCCCGAGATACACTAGCTAGCTTTAATTAACACAGTTCACTTAAGATTACACCCAAGGCTTTGTTATCCCTAATCCCGCCTTTAAACCAGCAATTATAGATTCCTCTTATACTTAGGAGTGGTGTTCAACAACAACCTAAATATGCACTCTCTTCCGAGTTATGCACACATAGTTAATTGTGGATCATGTCAATTAACTATAACAAGAACATAGTTGAATAAATAAAGATTGAAACTAGCAATTTGTATTCACATAAACAAGAAGTTCATCCCCCAATAGGTTCTATCAAAACGTTAGACAAGGAATTTAGCTACTCATGGCTATGGGTAAACAAACTAAATTAATATACCAATAAAAATCAAAAGAAAAGAAGAAATATAATTTGGGTATTCTCTCACAATTGTTTTTCCTTCAAAGAACTCTAAAAACTGAATACATGCCTCATTTGGGCGAAGTCTAATGTTTAAAATATGATTTTGGGCAAAAAATTCCATGTTTGCACTTTAGTACTTCAGGTTTCTCGCGCCCATCGCAGTTCTTCCGCGATCGCGGTACGTCCAAACAGCCCCTCTGATACTCATCTTGTCCGCGATCGCGTTTCACCGCGGTTCTTCCGTGGTCGCGGTGGAACCTCGGCAGAACAGTTTCTCTGGTACTTCAGCCTATTTTTGGCGTGGTTCACTTAGGACTTTTCACAGATGGTCTTTTTTTCTTCATTTTTGACTCAAAAAGCACTCCCGAGCCTTCCCTAGTTAAATATGACCTGCAAATCATGAAAAGCACTCATAAGAGCATTTTGTTATCGCTTTTATTACTAAAACTATACAACAAGGTAATTATTTAGGGCCTGAATATAGTTAAATTCACTTATTATCATTGGTCCTTAGAAAGTGTTGAAGAATACAAAGTAGATTTTCTTGATTTTGTGTTATTTGACTAAATTGGTGACTATGAATCGTTTGTATTGATATTTAGAGGTTTTATTTTAAATTTGAAATTATTTGGAGCAAATTTGAGGTGGTTTGATCGATATTGAATTACAATTTCGAAAAACACTTAAGTTGAATAATACAAAAAACAATTAGCCCGTGCATCTTCTACTTCAGTTTAATTTTTTGGATAAATTTTTTGAATTATCTTAAGGTTAAGATTTTTAGTTTAAATTTTTTTTTAAAAAAATAAGGAATGAAACTTATACTTTTGCCACTTTGTCATCGCGGTCCCTGTATTAAATGAAGTTTCATCCAGACACTTGAACTCAATCAAAATACATATTTTAAACCCCTTCAACATTATGTGTTGGTCACTCGCCTGAAGTGGAGAAAATATCATGTCCATATCAGATAAATCAATGCCACATCATTGACTTAATACACCTAAGAAAAAAAGTAATTGAAAAAATCAGGAAAAAACCCTCTTCTATCTGGAATATAAAGTTAAGAAAAGTGCATCTGAAGAAGTGATTGAAGATTAAAGTTCCGAGCATGGAGAAATTCTTAAGAAGAAAAGCTAGGTTCATTGTTGCTGTAGAAGAGATTAAAGGTAAGTGAGTCGCATTTTGAAGATTTCAATAAACCAAGCAACCCCAAAATCAATTGCTGGCCAATCATCATTTTCTCCATTCCCGTTTCGGCCTAGCGCCATTAACATCACCCTTCCCCTTTTCACTCCTTATTTAACCTCTTCTCCTTAGAACGACAGTCTCGCTTTTGACGGAGACATCAGATCCTTTTCCGCCGACCACGATGTAGTTTCTAGTATCCTTCATTGATGCAACTAATGAACACTTCTCCTTTTTCTCGTCTATAGTCATCTGCTGTTGTCTACACTCTAAGCTGCAAAAAAGCACCATCCCCTCTGCAAAATAATCATCCACAAAAAATTAAAATATTTAAAGTAAACTATTTTACCATAAACCAGTGTACTTGGAGTATTAATTGAAATAAATTATATACCATCTTTTCCAATATACTAATACATCCTTTACCCTAAGAATTGACGTCGTGTATCTATGAATGTAGCATTACTAAACCCTAAGGACGAAGGGTTGGGGAACGAGCAAAGATACTTGGGTTGGAAATTAATTTACTCTTTTTCTTTTTTATGATTATTCTTTATTATTTTAAATATTTTTAATTTAAAATATATATATCCACTCTCATTTTTAGAGCGTGTAACTACTAAATTTTCGACTCAGCAAAATGAATGACACATAAGCTCTGTCAACAGTTAGAGGGGTTTAAAATACATGTTTTGATTGAGCTCAAGTGTCTGGATGAAACTTCATTGAATATAGGGACCGAGATGACAAAGTGACACAAGTACAGATGCTATTTATATTAAAAAACAACAACCCAGTATAATCCCACTTAGTAGGGTCTGGGGAGGGATAGTGTGTACGCAGACCTTACCCCTACCTAGACCGTCAACCGGGCTGAGTTGACCCGGGACAGGCCCAGACCAGACTAGTACAACCCGGGATCGGACCGGACCGGTAGGGGGGCCGGGCTGGGCTGGGTTCAAAGGGGGTAGGGGGTTGGTCCGTTAAAATTTTTTTTATTCGGAACCGGACCGGACTGGCCCGGTATGGTGAACAATACCATGAACCGGTACAGCCCGGACCGAACCGGCCCGGTTCAACGGTAACATTTTTTTTAAAAAAGTTTTTTTTTGAATTGATGGGGCCCACATGTCCGTTGGCAACGGCTACAGATCCGTTGACCACGGATTTCTTTGCAAAAATGGCCATTTTTTATTTTTTTTGTATTTATTAAATTACAATATTAACCCTTCTTAAAATCTATAAATACCCCTAATCTCTTCTTCATTTCTTCACTCAAAATTCTTATCTCAATCTCAATTCTCAAATTATCGATCTATCTCTTCCCTTCAATTTGCAAGATTACATATTTTATTTGTTGCTCTTTTCCCGAATTTAATTTATCGCAATTTGTCATTCGGAATTTGAAGCTTGAAGTTCAAAATTAAAATACTTGCTTGACGTTTGTTCGTGGTAACACCGGATTTGCGTAATCAAGTGCTCAATTTATTGTCGAATTCGGTGCACTCCCTCCAACTCTTTCTCTTATTTAATATTTTAATTGCATATTTGATTTTAGCTTATATTTTAATTTTTACAATATGTTTAATGCTGCTAAAAGAGTGTGTAGAAAAGTTACTGGTAGGGGTGGAAGTAAAAAAAGATGTAGTCCTGTAGCTTCTGGTAGTAATAGTAATGACCCAATAACATATGTTTCTGAATCATCGCCTAATTTGCAAGATGTAGAGATTGATTAAGAACAATTACAAGAAGATTATGGAATAGAAGATAATGAAATTGAAATAGAAGATGAGATACCACCTCGCACAAAGGACTTTTCACCGTTGGGATGGTGGCATGAAAATGCAAAGCAATTTCCTGTTCTTTTCACTATCGCTCGTGACGTGCTGAATGTGCCAATTTCTACCGTTGCATCGGAGAGTTTATTTAGCCAAGCAAGACAACAACTTGGAGACACCCGCCACTCATTGGGATGAAATGCTTTGGAAGTTTTAGTATGTTTAAGAGATTGGATTAGATCGGAACGAAGAAATCAAGGAAAGGAAGATGTTGATAGCCCAGAAGACGAAGAAATTGGAGATATATTAACCCATGGAAACCCTTCGGAATTAACTCCCCAGAAGAAGGTCAATCAGTTCATATTGATTATGATGAACTTGCTAAGGCGATGCAAAACATTTGAAATTACTACTTTACTAGTTTACTTGTTAGAAAAAATGTAAACATTTTATTTTCTAATTATTAATTTGAAATTGAGAAATAAAGTAGCACTTGCAATAAGTGCAAATTTTTCCCATCTTACTTGTATTCATGATTTCATTCAATGATTACAAAGTATTAATATAATTATAACTTAATAGTTATACTTAATTTCAAAAAAAATTAAAAATATACTAAATCCGGCCCGGCCCGGCCCCTTTCAACCGGTAACCCGTATGTTTCAATTTTAACCCGAACCAACCCGGCCCCTTAAAAACCCGGTACTGTTCAACCCGGCCCGGGCCGGACCGGAACCCGGACGGGTCGAACAAAATCCGACCCGGCCCGGACCGGTTGAACTGTTAGCCACCTTTACCCCTACCCTAGGGTAGAGAGGCTGTTTCCAAATTGACCCCCGGCATCCTTCCCTCCAAGAACTTCCCACCTTGCTCTTGGGGAAACTCGAACTCACAACCTCTCAGTTGAACGTGGGAGTTGCTATTTAGATTATTCTGTCAAAAATAAATATTAATTAATCTCAAAATAGCATCTACAAGAATAACTATTTGTGCACTCTTTAAATAACATAAGGCCATTGTAAACTCTTTAGTTTAAAATTTTTATAATAAAATAAAGGAATGACACTTATACTTGTGCCACTTTATCATCTCGGTCCCTGTATTAAATGAAGTTTCATCCAGACACTTGAACTCAATCAAAATATATATTTTAAACCCCTTCAACATTATGTGTTGGTCACTCGCCTGACGTGGAGAAGATATCATGTCCATATCAGATAAATCAATGCCACATCATCGACTTAATACACCTAAGGAAAAAAGTAATTGAAAAAATCAGGAAAAAACCCTCTTCTTTCTGAAATATAAAGTTAAGAAAAGTGCATCTGAAGAAGTGATTGAAGATTAAAGTTCCGAGCATGGAGAAATTCTTAAGAAGAAAAGCTAGGTTCATTGTTGCTGTAGAATAGATTAAAGATAAGTGAGTCGCATTTTGAAGATCTCAATAAACCAAGTAACCCCAAAATCAATTGCTGGCCAATCATCATTTTCTCCATTCCCGTTTCGGCCTAGCGCCATTAACATCACCATTCCCTTGTTCACTCCTTATTTAACCTCTTCTCCTTAGAACGACAGTCTCGCTTGTGACGGAGACACCATATCCTTTTTCGCCGGCCACGGAGTAGTTTCTAGTATCCTTCCTTAATGCAACTAATGAACACTTCTCCTTTTTCTCGTCTATAGTCATCTGCTGTTGTCCACACTCTATGCTGCAAAAAAGCACCTTCCCCTCTGCAAAATAATCATCCCAAAAAAATTAAAATATTTAAAGTAAAATATTTTACCATAAACCAGTGTACTTGGAGTATTAATTGAAATAAATTATATACCATCTTTTCCAATGTACTAATACATCCTTTACCCTAAGAATTGACGTTGTGTATCTATGAATGTAGCGTTACTAAACCCTAAGGCCGAAGGGTTGGGAACAGGTAAAGATACTTGGGTTGGAAATTAATTTACTTTTTTTCTTTTTTATGATTATTCTTTATTATTTTAAATATTTTTAAATTAAAAAAAAAAAATATATATATATATATATGCACTCTCCTTTTTAGAGCGTGTAGCCACTCATTTTTCTGACTCAGCAAAATGAATGACACATAAGCTCTGTCAACAGTTAGAGGGGTTTAAAATATATGTTTTGACTGAGCTCAAGTGTCTGGATGAAACTTCATTGAATACAGGGACCGAGATGACAAAGTGGCACAAGTATAGATGTCATTTAGATTACAACAACAACAACCCAGTATAATCCCACTTAGTGGGGTCTGGGGAGGGTAATGTGTACGCAGGCCTTACCCCTACCCTAGAGTAGAGCGGTTGTTTCCAAATAGACCCCCGGCATCCTTCCCTCCAAGAACTTCCCACCTTGCTCTTGGGGAGACTCGAACTCACAACTTTTCGGTTTGAATTTCCATTTAGATTATTCTGTCTAAAATAAATATTAGACCATTGTATTAGCATCTACAAGAATTGCTATTAGTGCACTCTTTAAATAACATAAGGCCATTGTAAATAACATATGGGCCACTCTTTAACATAAGGCTATTCAAGTCTTGACGGCCCAAGTTAATTAGGCAAGAATTCCGTACAGTTAATTCGATTTTCGCTTTCCAATGTAGATATCTGCAAATGTAATCCTTAACATCATAGTGGGCGTTTGGACACAAAAATTAATGGAATTTTTTCCTATCTATATCATATATAAAATCTTATTATTAAAAATATACATATTTGATAAATTAAAAGCCTTGTGTATTATTTTCTACAATTTTTATACCATTCATTAATTAGTAATTAATAGCAGCTAAATCTTCCTAATATGACGCGCTAAAAATCAGGAAAAGAATATCATAATTGATTTAGTGACCTTCAGTTCAAATTTAAAGCAAACCCTTTATCTAATCTCTCCCGAATTTTTTCTGTAATTCAAAAAAAAAAGACGAAAAGCTTCAGCAAACTGAAATCAAATATGTTCTTCGTCCTTTTTTTTTCTCAATCCACAAATCAAACAAATAATAAAATATAGAACAATACCTCAGCAACAACAGTCAATAGTGTCCAAAAATTCCAATCATGCTACAATTGAATGAAAAAAATCTGATTATAAAAAATGGGTTTTGTCTCTGTATTTTTTGAGAAGAAGAAGGAATGGAGAATAGGAAGTCTGATTTTATGTTAATATATACAAAATTCTTACATTTATCTACAAATCGGTTTAAGTATGTATAAAGCAGTATTATTTTAAAGGGTATCTGTAAAATTACTACATTTATACTATAATTAAACTACGATCTATGTTGAAAAAAATGTTGACTATAAATTTTTTTATTCATCTACAAATCAATTTTAGTATTGTATAAAGTTGTATTGTTTTTAAGGGTTTCTACAAAATTATTACATTTATACTAAAATTAAACTATAATCTATGTTGAAAAAAAAATATTGACTATAAAATTTTCTCTTCACCTACAAAATTTCTTTCAAAACAACTAAAAATAAACTATAAATCAGTTTAAGTATTGTATTAAACTGTATTGTTTTTAAGAGTATCTTCATAATTACTATATTTATACTACAATTAAATTACAATTTATGTTGAGAAAAAATATTGACTCCAAAATTTTCTCTTCACCTACAAAATTTCTACAAAAAAAAATTACATATCAATATAAGGTTTCAGGGTGAAGCTTAGTCTTTAAAAGTTGAGTCTTTGAATCAAAGTTAGAAGAAGGGGTAGGGGATTGATTGAGAGTAATAAGGTTTTATATATGGCATAGGAATGTAAAAATACCTTATTTAAACACTAGAGAAATGGTTGGCAATTCGGGTCGTTGGAGTACTCATTCAGCATTGACCTTCATACTTTCTTCAATTTGCTTACTGCATTTCTAATATGCAAAGCCATGGACGATTTGTATGTTGATCTTCTCGATCTTGTCAAATTTATTGAAAATGAAGTTATGAATATGGGGCTTTAACTGTTTGTACATAGATGCTTAAGAAGGAATTGAGATATCTGGTAATATTTGTTTGCGGTGCCCGTACATGGATGAGGATAATGATGTAAGAGATCTTGTTTGATACTTAACAACAGTTAAAATTTGGAGCAAACGTTACACATTTCAAAGCACTAGAGGTGTTCGATTCAAAGAAATCTGAGGCTCAGATGCCGATTTTAATTAAGGAGTAAAATTTGCCATATTAGATTATTAATTAAGTATGATATATGATTGGTAATTTGGTATACTGGTTTGTAATTAAATCAAACCTTAAATATCGAGGATAATAAGATTTTATATATGGCATAAAAATGTAAAAATCCCAAAATTATAAAATTCCAAAAAAAGTATTTTAAAAAACTCAAGTAAAAATGGTATTTAAAAATTAGAGTTGTGTTTGGACATAGATATAATTTTGGGTTGTTTTTGAAATTTTATGAGTGATGTAAGTAATCATTTGGACATATGAATTGTAAAATTTGAAAAAATAGTGAAAAAAAATTCAAGTGAAAATTGTATTTGAATTCTAGATACGTGTTTGGATATATATTTTAGTTTGAGTTGTTTTTGAAGTTTATGAAAATTGAAATTTTATTAATAAACACTAGTTTTGGAAAAATAACAACAACCCAGTATAATCCCACTTAGTAGGATCTGGGGAGGGTAGTGTGTACACAGACCTTACCTCTACTCTTGGTAAAATTTGGAAAAATATTCTATGCACTAAGTGAAGTTGTGTGAGTGTTATACGTGAAAATATCTTTTTTGTTATAAATAGAACTTTATTTAAGGTGAATGTCTATCTTATAAGAAGAGTCTTACTTCAAGGCTAAGTCTTTTATCTTCCTATAAATAGAGGGGTCTTACCCCATTGTAAATCATCTCAAAAGTATTAATAAGAATACTCCTCTCTCTACTTTTCTCTCTATTGTTCTTGTTCTTGTATTATTGTTCTTGTTCTTATATTATTTCATAACACGTTATCAGCACGAGACTCTACCGTCTCAAGAATCTTCTCGAAAAATTTAAGGTATTTCTCTCTTCCTAATTTGATTTTTTCGATTATGTCTGACATTATGAAAAGACAGTTCGTTGCCCTTGAAATTTCGGGCAAGAACTATATGACATGGGTGTTGGATGCTGAAATCCACTTAGATGCTATGGGTCTTGGAGACGCCATTAAAAACAGAGATAAAGCATCCACCCAAGACTGTGCTAAGGCCTTGATTTTCTTGCGCCATCACCTTGATGAAGGTTTGAAAATTGAATATCTCACAGTCAAAGATCCACTTATCTTGTGAAAGGGCTTAAAGGAGAGATATGACAACCTGAAGTTGGTCACTCTGCCACAAGCACGATATGATTGGACTCATCTGAGGCTCCAGGACTTTAAGTCCGTTTTTTAATATAATTCTGCAATGTTCAGAATTACCTCCAAATTGAAACTCTGTGGAGATAATATCACTGATTATGATATGCTTGAGAAAACGTTTACAACGTTTCATGCCTCCAATATGGTACTCCAACAACAGTACAGAGAGAAAGGTTTCAAAAAGTACTGTGAACTGATTTCTCTTCTCCTTGTGGCTGAGCGAAACAATGACCTGCTCATGAGAAATCACGAAAATCGACCCACTGGGTCTACACCATTGCCTGAAGTAGATAAGGTGTATTCCCATTATGCTAAGCGTGGAAAAGGCTATGGCTTTAATCGTGGTCGTGGTCGTGATCGGGGTCATGGCCGTGGACGTGGACAAGGAAGAAATTTTCCTGGTGTTAGTCACCCCCCAAAGAGAGATAACCACCAAAAGCGGAAACAGAATTATGAGGATCCAAAAGCAAATAGTTCATAAACTATGTGTTATCGTTGCGGTGGAGAAGGGCACTGGGCAAAAATTTGCCGTGTACCAAGACATTTGGTTGAGCTCTATCAAGCATCTCTAAAGAGTAAAGACCCTGAAACCAATTTTGTCTCTGACAACAATTTTGAAAACACCCACTTGGATGTGGCAGACTTCTTTGAGCACCCTGAGGGGAAAATAGACCACTTGATCGGTGACGGATCCATGATTAAGGATGATGGAGTTGTTTGATTTTATTTTACTTATTTGTATTAGCTAGTGGATAAACTATTAGTCATTAGTATCAGCTCGTATTAGTTAGTTTATGATATAATGTTAGTATTAGTTCTTTAGAATGTTTCAATATGCTTAAATTTCGATGGTATTTTTATTTTCCAGCAAAGTTAGTTGATTAACTAATAAAATCGACTATCTAATATTTTGTATTAAAACTGGAATTTTCCGCAAGCTAAGATATTCGAATATCTGATTTAGATATTCGAATAACCTGATTTAGTTATTCGAATAACCTGATGACTGTTTACTAAGTTAGTCGAATAACTAATTAGTTATTCGACTAACCAATATTTCGCATTAAAACTGAATTTTTCCGCAAGGCAAGATAGTCGAATATCAGGTTTAGTTATTCGAATAACCTAATGACTGCTTCCCTAAAGTTAGTCGACTATCAATCCAGTTATTCGAATAACCTCAACAGATTTTGAAAATATTGTTTAAATTAAGAAGCAACGGATTAAATTTGTTTACCACACTGATTTGTAGAAAATTAATCTACATAACGTATTTAAGCAACTTTTGCAAACACACTCGTAATGTACTTAACAACTAACGTACTTACATGACATTTCAACTTGAAACATTGTACCCTATACAGAGATATTATTAACACAGTGTACTGTCACATGTCTGCATTGGCTTATAAATGTACACTTCTATACTATTCACATATTCATGTCAATTGCTTAGTTCCAAATTTGTAATTATGTGATCTTCCATGATAATGTGCTAAATTATTCATCACATAACTTTTACACATTCTTTACATATTACATACACTACTCGAGTTTTATGATACGCTGTCATCTATTCACTATATTACCTGTGTATATGTCCGTAACATACATGCGTGCACCTTTGTAACTACTGCACAATATAGTTTTCACTTCTATATGTTCATTCATTTATGCATCACATTCATGTACCACACACACGATACCGGAAAAGCAACTTTTCCCAAAATTAGGGGGAGAAGTTGGTGAAATTTTGTGGCAAAATGCATCATTATCTCATCTTGATCCAAATACCTCTATTCGTGAAAAAGAGGTGCAAAAGATTATCCATTTGCAAATAATAGCAAATCAAATGCCAGACGCATTTATAGATTTGAAAAGGATAACAAAATCACATATCCCCGCAGTGAATGTGACAACATCTGATTCACGAATACATATTCATTATTGGAAGAATATGAACATGAAATTGGTATTGAATATACCACACTCACCCCTAGAAGGAGGTTTGAGATGATACCACACTCACCCCTAGAAGAAGGTTTGAGATGATGTCATTATTATGGCATGAATGGTCATTGGTCACGTACCTATTGTACGCCAAAATAATTTGTCAATGTGATTACCAAAGGACAATAATAATGCAAGAAACATATCTTGCATATAATTTTTGACATGACCATAATGGTATAACTTTCTCTTTAAAAGAGATATTCACCACATGAATGTTGATGAATTTGTGGTAGTACAAAATTAATTGAGAGCTCTAGAAAAGCCAATTACTACTATGTTGGAGAAACACAATTGATTACCAATAAGGTATTATGTTGTAGTAAGTCTCAAAGAAACTTATTCAGTTTTCAAAGTATATGTGAAAGTGGTTGATTATATTGAGACTATAAATAAAGGAAAGATTTGATATCTTCTATTACTACAACTTGTAGCGGGATAATTTGTGTATGAAAAGCTACCCGCTTCATTCTCCAGTTTGTACTACCTGTTCTCATTAATTAATTGACCAACTAAAGAGTTCGGGTTGAATCCCATAAATTCTGGAAATATCAAAGGTGAATATGGGCCCATTCACCTGCCATGTATACCACATATGATGCATCTATGATATGGTTACATGCGCGATTGTTATTAACCTGCAGCCTGTTCGGTGCTTGCGAGGTAAATTGCTCAGTAATCTAACTTCGAGCATAATTTCCAGATTGTCTATTCAAGATAGTTCATCTTGATAAGTTGGTTTACATCATAGTTGGTTTAGCAAAATGATTTATTGAGTGCCTCCACTTAATAGCTAAACTATTGCTTATGAGAACAAAGTTATATATATCAGTTTGATATACGTTGTATACGAAAGTATATTATATTCTCCCCTCATAAGTGGTTCAGGGTCAGGAACTAAATAATTTCATCTTATTATTATTAATATGCTGTGTATATTGACATGATAATGCACAAAGATGATTTCCCAGAGGTGAGGAAACATGTTAGTTTTCCTAACATGAGGGGGAGACATGATGAACACTTGAGAAAAGGTTACATGAGATGAATTATCATTTTTATATATAAATCCTCGAATATCATAATATGAACATGAAGTTCATAAAAGGATAATTCAATTGCAACATATTGCAAAGCATGCTACACCCAAAGAAAGTAACTATATTCTCACTGCAAATGCTCATATTAAGTCCTAGAAGGACAAAGTCTTGGATACGCTTAAAACGTATAGACAAATCGGTTTCAAAATAACTTCTTAATAAAGAAGATGAGCAAATGATCAAAGTGATCATAATAAGGAGGCAAGTGATCCAAAAGATCACACGACATAACACTTCATAGAATCTCATGAGAGATTCAGGTACCTGAATGTATGAATGAAGAGATCTCCATGTTATGTCTTTATGAAAATTTACTGGAACCGATATAAAATGATCGTCGACGACATCTATGATAGCGCTAAATATCGATGAGGATCTTATGTTTGTCGAATACAAACAAAATATTGACTAAATGGAAAAGATACAATTCATGAAGAATTGATTCCATATGAAAGACATGTAGTTTTGGACATGTAGTTCAAATACTTGAAAGTATAAGGTCAAAGGTATGTGTAATCAGTTTTCGATATTTTATTTGTTTAGCATGACATGAAAACTTGATGTGCATCTAAAGTTTATTATATGGCTTAAAAGATTTAAGTTGCTTAAAGCATATACAATTCTTGGTCCTGAAGTACCACATCCTAAGTGCAATTTGTGTACATATGTATCTTGCTATAACTATGATAATGTGATGGCGAGGATATCCCTATGAAAGTATTGAAGAGTCATTCCACGACATTACATGAAGATGTTCATATCTATCAAGAATGATAATTTCAAGGTACGGAATATTCATTCAAGTCAATATGGTTGATTTATTTATCAAATATCTACTAACGATTTCTTGAAGCTAGTGCACAAGATTGGAATGTGAAGGTTCAAGGATGTGAATTGATGTTCTTTTTAGGGGAGTTAATGCGCGTTGCACTCTTTTTTCCTTACAAGGTTTTGTCCCACTGGGTTTTCCTTGCAATGTTTTTAACGAGGCAACAAATAGGCGTATTTCTAAACATATGTACTCTTTTCTTTTTCTAGAATTTTTCCCATTGGATTTTGTTTTAGTTAAGGTTTTAACGAGGCACATTATTGAATAGACATTCAAGGGGGAGTGTTATAAATAGAACTCTATTTAAGGTGAATGTCTATCTTATAAGAAGAGTCTTACTTCAAGGCTAAGTCTTTTATCTTCCTATAAATAGAGGGGTCTTACCCCTTTGTAAATCATCCCAAAAGTATTAATAAGAATACTCCTCTCTCTACTTTTCTCTCTATTGTTCTTGTTCTTGTATTATTGTTCTTGTTCTTATATTATTTCATAACATTTTTGAAGTTTTTTAAATTTTTGAAAAATTTTAAAATTTATTTTCAATTGAAACTGAAAATTTTATGACCAAATATTAATTTCAAAAATAAAATTAAAAAATTATGTAAAAATGTGAAAAAAATCTTATGTCCAAACGGACTCATAATATAGCATAATGAAAAGTATATTAGTATAATACTACTTTGGTTCTGAAATTTGATTTTTAATATTAAACTCTATAAAAACGACTGGAAACCAAACACCTCCTAGCTTCACGAATCACGAAGATGGCTGCTTTTCACTTTACACTTGGACCCTTAACCGTACACACACTGCTCCAGCTCGATCTTCTTCTTCTTCTTCTTCTTATCCGCTCACATTTCTGCAGTTTTCTACTCAGTCCCATTGTAAAGCAGATGCTGTTTCCATATGACAGAGAAGAGATAAGGAAAATTCTGAAAATTGATAATGCACGTTTGATTTCCCTGAAAATATTGTAATAGTGGACAGAGAATCCTCCGATGAAGAAGAGGATCGTGAGAATCTGATCGCGGAAAGCGAACGCCGAAACTACCGTTCCGAATCTCCTCAGCGCACCACATTTCAAATTGATGAAACTGCGAAAACTTGCCGCTTCAATTTCAGCTTCAAAAAGAGGTTTTTATTAGCGATTATACTTCCAGTGCTTATCCTCATCCTTTACTTCACCACAGACGTTAAAAGCCTCTTCAAAACCAGCGTTACAAACGTTAATTACGATGCCTCCATCAATCGCATGCGCGAGTCCGAATTGCGGGCTCTGTATCTGCTTAGACAGCAACAATTAGGGCTCTTCAACCTATGGAACCACACATTGCTTGATTATTCTTTGAATGCTATTTCTAATAAGCCTATTGTCAATAATAGTAATTTAGAAATCGGATTTGCTCAGTCAGATTTCATTAAATAACCAAATTCAACAAGCTCTTTTGTCGTCTCATCAATTAGGGAACTCGTTAAGTGCATCGGATAATGCTACAGATCCTAGTCTCGAGGGTTATGGTGATTTACATAGGTGTAGGAAGGTGGATTATAGATTGTATGAGAGGAGAACTATTGAGTGGAAGCCAAGGCCTGATAAGTATTTGTTTGCAATTTGTGTGTCGGGGCAGATGTCAAATCATTTAATTTGTTTGGAAAAGCATATGTTTTTTGCAGCTCTGCTTAACCGCATTTTGATCATTCCTAGCACTAAAGTAGACTATGAATTTCATCGAGTGTTAGATATTGATCATATCGATAAATGCTTGGGTAGAAAAGTGGTTGTAACGTTTGAGGAATTTGCAAAAGGACGAAAGGGTCATATGCACATAGATAAATTCATTTGCTATTTCTCTCAGCCACAACCTTGTTTTATGGATGAAGAGCTTGTTAAGAAGTTGAAATCATTAGGGGTTTCTATGAATAAGCTCGAAGCTGCTTGGAATGAGGATGTTAAGAATCCGAAGCCAAGGACTGTCCAAGACATTATGACAAAATTTTCTTCGGATGATGATGTTATTGCAATTGGTGATGTATTTTTTGCCGATGTGGAAAGAGAACGGGTAATGCAACCTCGTGGCCCCATTTCACACAAATGCAAGACACTTGTGGAGCCAAGTCGTCTTATTTTGCTCACTGCCCAGCGTTTCATCCAAACATTCTTGGGAGAGAACTTTATCGCTCTTCATTTCCTCAGACACGGTTTCTTGAAGTTCTGGTATATTTGCTTTTCCAATCTGTATTTACTGTTCAATTGGCTGTCCTTTAACATATGCTCTAGTAGTGGGAATCAAAGACAGCATATTTTTGGCATTTCTAATAATCTTATTGCCAAAATGCCTTAGTACCATAGCACTTTACAAATCCATATTGCTGCTACAGTTACCAAAGCTTAGTAATTTTATCATGACATAGTTCCTTGCCTCCAATTTTATTTGTCTATTTGATAGCAATGCCAAAAATCCAAGTTGCTTCTATCCTGTTCCTCAAGCTGCGGATTGTATCAATCGTGTGGTTGAAAGGGTCAATTCAGCAGTAATTTATCTCTCCACAGATGCTGCAGAAAGTGAAACTGGTCTACTTCAGTCACTTGTTGTTGTCAATGGAAAAACTGTGCCACTTGTTGGAAGGCCTGCTCGAAATTCTGCTGAGAAATGGGATGCTTTATTGTACAGACATGGCCTTGAAGGAGATCGTCAGGTGAGTTAGAATCCAAACCTTGGAATGCACTTGGTTGATATTCATGCAGAATACTGGCAATAGTTTATGTTCTGAGAAAACCATTAGGTCTCTTTGTTACTGGATCTTCTTTGCACTATTAATCTGGACCCAGCCTTTTCTCTTAATCTTAGCTTATCAAATAGAAAATTGAGTTACCTGGTGAACCCTTGGTCTTGATTGAAGTTAAATAGACATCCTAATAAACCTTGGGAAGGATACATTGTGTCTGATCTAAATTTATTGGTCTGCTTCAGCCTAAAACTGGAAGAAGATTGCTCATCTCCTCATTGTACTTGCATCTAAATCAATTTTAGATAGATCAAGTTAATTCATTATTGATTTACTCTTAACTAAAGTGAGAATGTACGGGAGAAAAATATTATTGATATATTGATGTTAAACATGATACAATGAGCCCTATATATATACACATAACTTATCCTACTCCTAATACATATTGGATTAGGGTTATTTTTCTACTATTTACATATTCTAACACTCCCCCTCAAGCTGGTGCATATAAATCATATGTACCGAGCTTGTTACATATGTGGTTAATACGAGGACCAGTGAGAGACTTGGTGAAAATGTCTGCAAGTTGATCATTTGACTTTACAAACTTTGTAGCAATATCTCCCGAGAGTATCTTATCTTTGACAAAGTGTCAGTCAATCTCAATGTGCTTAGTTCTCTCATGGAACACTGGACTTGACGCAATATGAAGAGCAGCTTGATTATCACACACAAGTCCCATCTGGCTAACATCACCAAATTTCAGCTCTTTGAGCAACTGTTTGATCCAAGCTAGCTCACATGCCGCCATAGCCATTGCTCGATATTCTGCTTCTGCACTAGACCGAGCAACCACATTCTATTTCTTGCTTTTTCAAGATACCAAATTTCCTCATACTAACACACAATATCCAGAAGTAGAACGTTTGTCAGAAGGCGATCCTGCCCAATCAGCATCGGAGTATCCAACGATCTGCTCATGGCCTCAATCATCAAACAATAAACCTTTACCTGGAGGTGATTTTATATACCGAAGAATGCGAACAACTGCTTCCCAATGACTATCACACGGAGAACCCATAAACTAGCTCACAACACTCACAAGAAAGGAAATGTCAGGTCTTGTCAGTGTAAGATAATTTAATTTACCAACTAACCGCCTATATCTTGCAGGATCGTTAAGAGGCTCCCGCTGTTCGGGAAGAAGTTTAGAATTCGGATCCATCGGAGTGTCAACAGGTCTACAACCTGTCATTCCTGTCTCCTCAAGAATATCAAAGGCATACTTCCGTTGTGAGATCACAATACCTGAGCTAGACTGAGCGACCTCAATACCCAGAAAATATTTTAGTGTGCCCAGATCCTTAGTCTGAAAGTGTTGAAAGAGATGTTGCTTCAATTTAGTAATACCATCCTGGTCATTACCGGTAATAACAATGTCGTCAACATAGACCACCAGATAAATACGGAGACTCGAATCAGAATGCTGATAGAATACAGAGTGATCAGCTTCACTCCGAGTCATGCCAAAGTCCTGGATAACAGTGCTAAACTTATCAAACCAGGCTCGAAGAGACTGCTTTAGACCATAAAGTAACCGGCGCAAGCGACATACAAGGCCACGAGACTCATCCTGAGCAACAAACCCAGGTGGTTGCTCCATATAAACTTCATCCTCAAGGTCACCGTGTAAAAATGCATTTTTAATATCCAGCTGATACAGGGGCCGATGGCGAACAACAGCTATGGATAGAGAAATGCGGATTGATGCTACCTTAGCCGCGGGAGAGAAGGTATCACTGTAATCAAGCCCAAATATCTGAGTATATCCCTTGGCAACAAGACGAGCCTTAAGACGATCAACCTTATCATCATGACCAACCTTGATTGCATACACCCAATGACAACCAACAGTAGATTTACCTAAAGGAAGAGGGACGAGCTCCCAAGTACCACTCGTATGTAAAGCAGACATCTCGTCAGTCATAGCCTGTCGTCACCCTGGATGAGACAATGCTTCACTTGTAGACTTAGGGATGGAAACAGAGGACAAAGAAGATAGAAAAGCATAATAGGGTGATGAAAAACGATGATAACTTAAACAGATACATTGGGGATTAGGATTAAGGGTGGTCCGTATACCTTTCCGAAGTGCAATCGAAAGAGACAAGTCCGCAGTAGGAGCAGGGTCAGGTGCAGGATGTGAATCAACCGGGCCGGATGCTGGGCGAGGACGACGATGATATGTCAAGAGTGGAGTTTCTGTGGCAAGGAGTCTAGGAGGAGCCACACTAGACTCTCCAACGGTTGGAATGGGTAAGACTTCTGTAGCGGAAGGTGAAAGAGGAGCTATAGTAGACTCGGGTGATACTTCTGTGGTGGAAGGTGAAGGAGGAGCTATAGTAGATTCCCTAAAGGCCGGTATAGGTAAAACCTCAGATATATCAAGATGGTCAGAATGGTCAGAAGAGGTAAAGAAAGGTTTAGACTAAAAAAATGTGATATCAGCTGACATAAGGTACCTACGAAGATCAGGTGAATAGCAACGATAGCCCTTCTGGACACGAGAATAACCAAGAAAGACACACTTGAGAGTACGATGAGCTAACTTATCTTTCCCAGGGGCTAAGTTATGAACGAAACAAGTGCTCCCAAAACCACGAGGGGGAACAGAGTATAAGGGTGACTAGGGAAACAATACCTCATACGGAATCTGATTCTGGATGGGAGATGAAGGCATCCGATTAACCAAATAACAAGATGTGAGAACTGCATCGCCCAAAAACGCAGCGGAACATGAGATTCTATGAGAAGTGTGCGAGCAGTCCCAATAATGTGCCTATTTATTCTCTCTGCAATCCCATTTTGCTGAGGGGTATAAGGACAAGAGGTCTGATGAATAATTCCTTGAGAAGTCATAAACTGCTGAAATTGAGAGGATAATTATTCTAAGACATTATCACTGCGAAAAGTGCGGATAGAAACACCAAATTGATTTTTAATTTCAGCACAAAAATTCTGAAATATAGAAAACAACTCAGAACGATCTTTCATTAAGAAAATCCAAGTACATCTTGAATGATCATCAATGAAACTAACAAAATAACGAAATTCCAAGGTTGAACTGACTCTACTAGGACCCTATATATCCGAATGAACTAAAGAAAAAACAGACTCTGCACGACTTTCAATGCTACGAGGAAAGGAGGCTCGGGTATGTTTCCCGAACTGACATGACTCACACTCTAATGTGGATAAACTAGACAAACTAGTCACCATCTTCTAAAGCTTGGACAAGCTAGGATGTCCTAAACGACGGTGAAGTAGGTCTGGAGGATCTGCAACTAGACAAGCCTTGGAGAATTTTAGTGAGTTAAGGTAGTAGAGTCCTTCTGATTCAAGTCATGTTCCAATCGTCTATCCCGTACTGCGGTCCTGTATAATAAAAGAATCATCAATAAAATATATACCGCAATGGAGGGCACGAGTCAAACGACTAACAGATGCAAGATTAAAAGGACAGCCATGGACATAAAGAACGGAATCTAGAGTGATAGAGGGTAGGGGATTCGCTTATCCAACTCTTTGCTTTAGTTTGAGACCCATTGACTAATGTAATATTGGGAAGAAACTGTGAATATGCAATATTTGACAAAAGGGATTTATTATCAGAGATATGATCAGAAGCAGCTGAGTCCACAACTCATTGTTCAAGAGGACTAGACTGGGAAACACAAGCAAAAGAATTTCCAGCAACAGAAGTATCAGTCTGAGCAACAGAGGCTGCTTGTGGAGATGTCTGCTTACTTGCTCGATATTTAAGGAATTCATTATACTCCCATTCAGATACAGAAAATCCCTGGTTACCTGTAGTCTCGGTCTGAGCAACATAAGCATTTTTGGGTGTCGACCATGTAAAGAATAGCACACGTCACGAGTGTGACCGAGTTTATAACAATAAGAACACTTGGGTCTAGATCTTCCAAAACGACCTTCTTCTCGTCTATTCTCCATAGTATGAGATGCCGATTGTCCACTGATTGGGATATGAGGATAGATGAATCAAGTGTCTGTGATGAGCTCACTGGGTGACTCGGTGCTGCAGCAAGGCGAAGTAATCGAGAGAATAATTCATCAACTGTGGGGACAGTCGGAGTAGCCAAAATCTGATCGCGTACTGAGTCGAGATCATTAGGAAGCCTAGCAAGAGTAAGAACTAGAAACAACTTTTGTCGTTGCTCTTGCTGCTTTGCAACTCTAGCAGAAACTAGCATCAACGTCTCAAGTTCCTCCATAACTGCATGTACTTGTCCCAAGTAAATAGACATATCTAATTCCTATTTCTTTAAATTTGTCATCCCCGATATCACATCATAGAAATGAGATATGTCATTAGTGTATAAAGTACGAGCCTTTTCCCAAACCAAATAATATATCTGGAATGGACGAAACAAGGGCATCAACTTGGAATCAATAGATCACCACAAAATACTGCATAATTGAGCATCGATCTTCTCCTAATGTGCTTTGGCTTTTTCATTTCTTTCACTAGACTCCTTGATTAGATGATCTTGAACACCTTGATCTTTACACTTCAACTCGACAGACGAAGCTCAAGCTAAGTAGTTGGAACCTCCCATTAAAGCATCTGAGGTAATCATAACACCGGAATTGCCAGAAGCCGAGTTTGCCGGAATATTACTGTAGTTGCCGTTAAAAATCACTGTAGATGCCGGAAAAAATTCAAAGTGGTCGGAATTGAAAAGTAGAAAAATAGGTAGGGTCGGAATTCTCAGGCGAACAGGCTGTCTCAAGAAATTTTTTTCAAAAAACTGCCGGAAAATGGTTCACGCGCCGCCGACGTTAGAGGATCTGGAGGCGCGTGAGAGCGCGTGAGGATGTGTCTGCCGGAGCTGTTCAGTGGGGTTTGATCGCCGGACTATGACGGATCTTGTGGTAGTGTTGGATTTTGCACAACACTGACGGGGAGAGAGATAACGTAAAAAAGCTTTGAAAAAGTCACCGGAAAAATAAGGCACGACTGACTTCTGCTTTGTATTTTGGTTCCCGAATGTATCTCACCATTAAGGCTCTGATACCATGTGAGAATGCACGGGAGAAAAATATTATTGATATATTGATGTTAAACATGATACAATGAGCACTATATATATACACATAACATATCATACTCCTAATACATATTGGATTAGGGTTATTTTACTACTATTTACATATTCTAACAGCTAACAAGAAGGAGGTGAAAATATGGTAAAAGTATACCATACTGTAATCAATCGACGAAAGTAGACCCTTGATTTGCTAGCCATCCTAACCCATTCATTGTAGTTGTTGCTTCTGTAGTTCACTATGTAACAAGGTGGGTTGTTATGATGGTAAGCACCCTCCACTTCCAACCAAGAGGTTATGAGTTCGAGTCACCCCACGAGCAAGATGGGGAGTTCTTGAAAAGAAGGATGTCGAGGGTCTATTGGAAATAGTCTTTCTACCCTAGGGTAGGGGTAAGGTTTGCGTCCACACTACCCTCCCCGGACCTCACTTGTGGGATTATACTGGGTTGTTGTTATTGTTGTTGTTATTTTGTAGTTCACTATCCATTCAAGGTTCCTTGACTCCCTTCTTCCCTGCTCTATGAAATTGAAATTTTGTTCTACGCTGCTAAAAGAAAAGAGATTCACTGTTTAAAAACAATAGAACTTTGGGATGGACAACAAAGGACACTAGGATATTTGAATTGGGACATGAGAAAGATCGTATAAACAGGCAAGTTGTATGGGTCAAAACCCGACTTCATGATAATTAATGGGACCAACACGTTTATCAAAGCCTATTTGTGACTAATAAACGGTGTAACCATCTATTAACAATGTAATCGGGCAATTACTCGACTTGATAACTAAGGCTACGGCTTGGCCGTCCTTACGAGGACGTCCGCTCACTACAGTCACAACTATTCGGCGCTAGCTAGCAGACCTCAGGGCTATAAATACTAAGAGAAAGAACCCTAAAATGGGGGGCTGCTTCTTCTTCTTCACATCTGCTTCTAAAATAAGAGAGAATACATCATTGTAAGACTCTAAACCTCTCCATGGAGAGGCAGACCAAACCAATATCATTAATAAAAGATCTTCATCCTCCTCTCTTTAACTTACACCCTCCTGAAACAGACGGACGTCTTCAGGATCCAGGTCAGACTCCGAATCGTCCCCCTCTCCTGAGGCGCCCCTTTCTTTTGCCGCCCTAGAAGTAGAGGCCTCCGCCGATCAGGACGTTGAAGCGCCCGCATCCGCCAAAACATCGGCGCCCGTACCCTCCGCCAAAACAGTTGCTGAAAAACTACCTTCCCTCTCAGCAACAGGAACAGAAATATGAATCGCCGAAGCGATTGTGTCACCTTGGCTTGAGCCAACCGGGGCAACCCCCACTGAATGCTCGCACTCTGGAGCAAGGTCCGTTGCGTCTCCCTCCGCTTCCGACGGCGAAGAATCCAACCTGATCACTACTGGAAGGGCCGGGGTGAACGCCACCCTGCGCCGAACCAGCGGCCTCCCGTCTTCCTCCTCATCCTCATTCTGTGACAGCTCTGCCCTGGAATGCACGACCCCTGAAGATTCTTCAACTCGAGGCACGGACCGTGCCGGAGAGTGAGCCGTCGAGGATTCTACCGAGGTCGCCCTCGGGACCAGGCGAGGTGCCGGCGTTGTAATCAAGCAGGCAGTTGCACCCGGCCTACGGAAAGCAAGCTAAGGAGCCCTCCTGCGACGTGGACGTTCTAACCAGCAAAGAATAAAGGGTCAGGAAAAAGAAGCTAAAAGCCATGAAAAAAGAACGATGCAACAAGTCAGATTCTTACCAGTGGACGGCCTACGGCCATGGGCCTCCCAGAAAGACGCCCACGTGCGAATCCCCGCTGTAACAGGGACCACGGCCTCAACCCACTCGCGGATGCCAGAAAACGGCGCCGGTGGCGCACCTCCCGCTACGGCACAAGAAGAAGATCAGTATGTACAACCATAAAGTATGATATTTAACCAAAAGAAATCAAGACCAGCGTAAAAGAAACTTACGTGCATGGTTCCACTCCTCAGGGAAGTCAGTAGCGCAAGCTCAACCCACTCGCGGATGCCAGAAAACGGCGCCGGTGGCGCACCTCCCGCTACGGCACAAGAAGAAGATCAGTATGTACAAACATAAAGTATGATATTTAACCAAAAGAAATCAAGACCAGCGTAAAAGAAACTTACGTGCATGGTTCCACTCCTCAGGGAAGTCAGTAGCGCAAGCCACCTGGTGCTCAGTCCTGATGTAGAAGAAGTGAGCGTACGGACGGGTAGCAACGTCGTCATCAATCTCCACAGTTAAGCCGTTGACCCCACGAGGTACCAACCGAATCATGGTGCCACGCACCCTCTAAGAATATATTTGACTAAGAATATTAATTTTATCTCATCATATTCACTATTCATAGAATAATTGATTCACCTTTGGGTAAATCCTTAAGTTCTAGCAATAATCAAAATTAATTTATCCACAGATGTTAAATTATAGGCATTTCATTAATTTCATGGATAAACTATAATTTTATGTATGCATAATTTCTTAAACATACTAGTTTGGCCACTTTGACGACTAACAAACTATATGAACATAATTGCACACATAAAATAAATATTAGAATATTTTATGCATATATGTATTTTAGACATTCTAGTTTGATCACTTTAGTGACTAACAAACTATATGAGCATTAATACATGCATAAAATAAACATAAATTTGATGTATTTATAAATATTAAACATCCTAGTTTGATCACTTATGTGATTAACAAACTATATGATTGTAAGACACATACATCAATTATTAGATAATACCAGAATCACAGTCGGCACAATGAAGGATTTACGTGCAATTACTGAAGGGGTCTAAAAATATTAAGATTGCATGTGTCCATAAGGTGAAATAGCAATTCATCTTTGTTTAAAAGTCACTTTAGCAGGCCAATGTGTTGGGGAAAAAAGTTGTTGCTACATGTAAGCATGCTTTATGCCTAATTTACATTTATAATTCCACAAATGCACAAAACTTCAAAGATTGCCGTTCTGGAAAAGTAGAGACCAAACTCTTTCATAATTTTTTTTTCAATTATTCCCTCTTTCTAAATGCTCCATAATCTTAAAAGTAATTAAAGAATTAGAGTTCAGCATTATTTTCCACAAACAAAATTTAACGATCATGATAATTAATTTAAACTATGATTCATAATTGCCGAAGGCAGCACATGATGTCTAAACAACTACGCGTTCATAATTAGTTGTAACGAAGATTATCCGTTGAAGCAGTCCAGGCTCTGATACCACATGTAAGCATAAACTATAATTCTATCAGGATCTTGAACTTGATAATCTTACATGTTATCGTCATAGAAAACATACCTGAAGTAGAATCCATTCTCTTGAAGCGGAAGTGTTAATCGGTAATTGGTTTCTCGCCCCTTGCCCTAGCTTTCGTTACCGCCGACTTTTAGGATGGAAGAGAGAAAAAGCAGTAACCCTAATGGGTGGGGAGATGACCAATTTATAGAGGTTCTCAGTTAATCTAGTACGTCCATCAAGTAACCAATTGGACGGATGTGATTTGCTCATTAATTAAATATTAACTATGAGCCTAATCTTATTGGGCCACATACATGTAGAAAATAACTTACATCTTATTTATTCGGTCTTTTGGTTTATTACGATCTGCTATGACTGACCATTCATTTATTTTGATTGTTTTATGCTTATAAAGTGTATGGAAACTTTGAACTGAACAAAGTTGTTCTAACTAGGTTGTTATGTGTTTAAAATAAAATTTTACTTGACTGCCCTTACAATCTAGATTAAATGAAGACAATTCATTCAACTAAAATCCTTGGATCCTACCACCTATTAAATGCCAGTAAAAGGCATCACTCCAAGATGACTCATGTTTCCTCAATATTGCATAGTTTTATAACTTTCTCCATAAAATTGTATGAAGCGATGTTAAGACAAATGTCTAAGAACCAGGGCCATTTAGCTTTGTTCATAGAACATTCTTCTGCAACTTGTGTTATAAATACTGACATAGGGTGATAAGCTATTTGACATTTTCTTTTGGCTTTTTGGCATTATCCTACTTCCTAAGTCTGTTTTTACCTACCTTCCTGAAGGTGGAAGCTATGCTGGACAAGACCATTTGTGCTCTGTCTGACGTGTTTATTGGATCAATGGGCTCTACTTTCACAGAGGATATTTTGCGGCTTCGGAAGGATTGGGGATCAGTATCAGTTTGTGATGAGTATTTATGCCAGGGTGAACTTCCGAACTTCATTGCGGATGATGAATGAACCTGATAATGATTGAGATTTTCTTTTAGTCAGGTAACACATTCTGCTACTGAGTTGAATTCCCTACTTCTTTGGAGAAATGAAAGAATACGCTAGTTTAGAAGTTAGGACTAATTTCTGGCAACATCAAGTACGTTACATACCTGGGTTGCAGTCTCATTGCGGCAGAAGGCATATTGGCCCGATTTTTTTGATCTGTAATCTAGTGTACCAATATTGTTAGCTTTAGGAGATAGTTATTGTCTCGCTCCTTGTACCTAGGCGTTACTTGATCATGATTAGCGTTATTTGGTCTGCTGCTCACAGCTCATGGAAGAGAAATGTGCTATTTGTACGTCATGCCCCTTTACAAAAAGAAAGCGGGTTAACTCTCCTTTTTCACTTGATGAACATAAGCTTATAACCGCGAGGGAATTTGCTCCAGGATTAGAGGAGACAGAATTAGTTCGCTCATAATATGCATTTGTAGTGTACCATTGTAATTTGTACACAATCCATACTTAGTATTGTATGGGTAAGAATTTGACCAACCACGTCTCTAAATCGGCACGGATAACTGCTAAGCGTACACAAGTTGGGGCAGGGAAACGACTCAAGAGCAATGGGAGACGGCACCATGAGTAACTTCGACCCCTTGAGGATATGCATTTAGTTTTTATTTATTTTAATATTTCGAGAGGGGTCCCGGACTATATAAAAGGGGGTCCTAGCATTGTAAAAAGGAACGAATGATTATGGAACTGATCTCTACCTCTATCTCTCTGTCTGTGAATCTCTCTCACATACTGAGATCAATATAAACAAAGCATTTTGAATATCTCATGGTCTTATTATTTTCGATTATGATTTACCCTTGATTTCTTTTGATTGATTTGCTCGGAAAGTATTCAATATCTTTTGAGTCAAACAAGTATTACTCGCATGCCTTCGAAATCCTTTAAATATCTAATCAAGTTGTGAAATTTTTCTTTCGATGAAAAAAGTCATAGTTAGCTTTTCTGGGTCACGAGAAAAATCAAATATTTGAATGAAAGGAAAAATACATGTATTAACATGGTAGTATAATTAAGTAAAAACTTATCGCACCTTATGAGCGGCAGATATACTTTGCGGCAAGTCGTGTCACGTTACACCTCTTTGTTAGAATTTTTATTAAATATGAATATATAAATTGTATACAAATGAAAAAATAGAGTAAAAATATAAAAAATGACATCGCTTTTTATTATAGTGGTTTATTCAATCATTTATATTTTCAAATTTTGACACTGCCTACCAAAAATTCTGAATATGCCCTGCCTATGTCTACACCAAAATAATAAATGTATAAGTATCTTTTATACATATAACTCAATCATGGTTAAGTGATCAATATATGTTCTCATTCTAATTTTTAAATTATTAAGAATCAATTATTTAATTTGGTAAATCAAATGAAAGTAATTATTACTCCCTCCGTTTACTTTTACTTGGCATGTTTTGACTTTTTATGTCCTTAAGAAATAATAAATGAAGTACACAATTTACCATGATAATATTAATTGATACATATTTTATTGTATTTGAAAAAATAATTTGAAATAAATAATAAATATTGTAGGTATAATAAAAGAAAATTTGTCTTCGCTTGATATGCGTAAAGTATCAAATAAAAATAAAAATCTGTTTTTAAAATACAGCGAGTTGGTTGGTTTGTCATAATGGAATTAGTTTTCCCTAATGTTCTGTGGATTATAAGTTTTGGTATTTCCACCCTTGCTCTTCCATCCTCTTTCTTACTAATTACTCACTTATCGCTTAGGGTGCTTATCGGACGGATTGGACGGCTTTTTACTCTTAACGGTTTGGCTTAACGGTTATCGGCTTTTAAATGTATTAATCTGTTAGCCATCCGATAAAATATCGGGCGGATTGGTATCGGGTTAGCTCTTATCGGGTGGTTATTGGGCGGTTTATCGGCCTAACATACATATTCACTAAATATCTCTCATTCTCCCCGTCTTAGAAATAATGAATTGCCATAAAAAATAACATTTCAGAGGCAATATGATGCATTCAGTTTTCTTTGCCAGAGTCATTTAATTTGATTCCCATGATTAGGAAATTAGCTTTACCATCTCCGGCATATTGCCGAAAAGGAGGATTACAACCAAAAAAATTAAAAATAGAACCAAAAAATTTCTAGATCCCGAGATTAAAAACGCTTAGAAGTAGAAATAAATTTTTATTAATCATTCAAGGGTTTTAGTTTTTTTATATTTAATATATATAAAAAAAATTATATATATATATATATATATATTCTTAACGGGTTAACGGATTAGCTGTTAAGAAAATTGAATAATCCGTCCCCAAACCGATAAGTCGTTAATAAAAAAAATTTTAATTCATTTCCCGTTCGTTAAACCGTTAAGCCATTACCAGTAAACCGTTAAGCTTCGGTTCGGATTGGTTTTCGATTTAGTTTCGATTTTGAATATCCCTGCTTATTGCTACTTGAGCCACCTCTTGTGCAAATATTAATGAGTATTTAAAGTATGTATTTTAATTCTAACCCAATGTTACGACTCCCACTTAGTTTCTATTAATCCGGTGAAATTCAAAGACACGTCCTACGAGGGCGGCGCCAATTCTTAAAGGTCTAGCCACGTAGACAATCTACACTGTTCCTCAGAATCAGCTTGTTCCGTCACTCGCGTATTCCGTTGGTTTCGCGTTTGTGTTTACAATATAATCAATCGAACAATCTTCATTATTCATTTTGTTGATAATCGTGCATTGAATCGATCATGAAAGCTAGGTTAGTAGTGTTTCCAATCAGAGGAAGGAACTGGTGCTTCAGCCGAGCGATCGAGTCATCACAATCGGAAGCTCAGTCTTCAAATACTCCTTCTACATTCAAAGACCTTTGGAAGAAGATCTCCAATTCTAATCATGAATCGTCCAAATGTAATCTCGAACTCGTCTTTGATTTCGCCTCCAATAAGGTCCTAGTACTTTTCATGCCTTCATTTTATTTTATTTTTTAAATTTGTATTTTGGTTGAAATTACATTTTAAGTTGAGGCGATGAAATGGTTGCTATTACTATGTTTAGATGAATAGAGCTTGGAGTAATTTGGAAAAAGCGCCGGAAGGAAGTTTAAAGAATAAACTTCACGGGTAATTTCTAGCTTTTCTTCAGAAAGAAGTACTGCTCTATAACGGAATATTATGAAACTAATTAGATAATTGGTGATATTAGGCTAGGGTTGCGGCTTCTCTCTCGTGTTAAGCCTTCGGAGATCTTTTTGAAATCCATTCCTAAGGAGGTAACGCGTGTGGACATTACCTATCCCTCAAGGTCCGTGCCTCTCTCTTCTTTTTTTTGGAATTTATAGAGTTGGAGCTTGATTTGTGTGGTGCAGGATTTTTTTCTGTGTAATGCAAGTGTTCCTTTTAGTCATAGAGAAACCTGAACAATTGTAGATCCTATTTTTTTGTATTAATGAGTATATAAAAAGACAGTGTAGGTACTTGAATTCAAAGTTAAACAAATGTGATATGAAGACTCAAGTAGTAGTATTCCATCAATTACACGGGCCAGAGACTATCTGATCCCCAAGTTATCATGCCATTTCATGGCCTTATAGAATGGGAGTTATTTGGAGAAAGAGATGGCTTTATATACTTTTATTGAATAAAATTGGAGATAATTTGTTTGCCTTCAATATCTCTGATTTCACTTTTTGAAAAGTGGATTAAATGTATATCCACATTCACGATATCATTGACATTTCTTATCCATAGCATTGCTCAAATTTCTTCAATTTTATGTACCATGTTTTATCTTTTATCTCTTGGATTACGTATTCTGAAACGAAAAGGAGGAAAGTCACATTACATGAGCACCTCTACATTTAGTTTCTATGTTATCCAGCTGTTTGCTCAAATGTTGTCTTTCATTCTGCACAGTTTAAACGGACGGCTTGTTCGACGGAGGCTACGTCATATTGCCTCGAGGTAGGGTATAAATTGCTTCTTTCTTTAGTTGCTGTGTTTATGCTTCTTTGCACAGAGTCATTTGTTGTTTGTTAGAATCTATCTCCTTCATGTTTCCCTTTATCAGAAGGTCTTGTAATTATGCTATTCAATCCATGTTGCATCCTCTTTAATGATATCTCTTACTTCAATCTAAAGAAGCTTCTATGTATTCTTGGGATATCATATGTTCTAAACCTAAGGCATTTATCTCTTGTTTCTGGAACTCTTGTTTTGGCTGGCCTCTATCCGTGTAACAGAAGATTTAGCGTTGATTTCTACAGTTTATGATTTCTGGCAATTTTGGAGTGCAAGCCAATTAGCAATGAACCAGAAGATCATGACTTAATCCTTGAACACAAAATTGACTGTTTTTATCTTACGCTTAGAAAAGAAAAGAGTTTTACTTAATAACAAAACAACTTTAGTCCCTCTATCCCAATTTATCTGATCCTCTTTCCTCTTTGGGACTTCCCAAATGTCTGACACACTTTATACTTAATATTACTAATGCTACTCCTTTCCGCTCTAACAAAATTCAAGAAGTCAAATTGAACCTCGTTATGATGATTCGCTAGCTTTGTATAATACTTCAATATAATCTTCCTTCTTTGAATTCTAATATTCTTCCGCATCATTTTATTTCCTTTCAATTCTTTGATTCTTCCTAGATGTTTCTTTCTTTGTTCTGTCCCACCACTCCTAAAGTTGACAGTTTAGCTCCGATCTTCTTTTTGTGATCCTTTTTCTTTTCTTAATGTTTGTAGAAGCAATTTTTAATAAGTGAGCATTTTAGAAACAAAAGAAGCACCAAGATTGTATAGTGGTTACATCAGGATCCTTACAAGTAATTCAATTTCCATATCCAGGAACCTTCAAAAACTCCGTTCCTACCTACTTTTAGCCTGAGAGATAACTGAGAGGATCTAAGAAGCTATCTACACCATATACATTTTCCATGTTGCACCAAAAGGCTAAGAGATATAAGACATTGACCTTTAGCTTGTGATGTTCTCTCTTTTGCCCTCAAAACATCTGAGATTCCTTTCTTTCCAAATGGCCCACCAAATGCTGCCTGGTATGGTTTTTCAAATTTTCTTCCTGCCTTTTCCTGCTCCTTTCCATGTCAGCAGAAGAGAAGAGATTTTGGCATTGCTCATGTGACACCAAAAATGCTGAGAAGCAAACAGTGAAAAAAGTGGTGATTTGCATCTTCTTCTGCCTTCTCAGACATGTAGCACTTGTTGCAAAAGTTCATGCCTCTTTGTTGGAGGTTATGTTGTACCAGAATAGCCTCGTGTGCAAATGTCCAGCAGAAACATGCTTACTTTCTGGGGTGCTTTAGAACTTCAGGTTTTTTCCAAGGCCATTCTAGTCTTGTACTTGTGGTGGAAGATTGATCCAGCCATTTGTAACTGGAGTTTATGGTGATAGCCCATCCTTCTATGATAATCAATGGGGAGAGTCTGAGTTGATGGGTGAACTTTGAAAATTTCCCATAACTGCAAGAGTTGGAATACTCTGGCAAGTTCCTAATCATTACTGTTTCTTCTGAAACAAATTTCCCATCCTGTGTATGCAATGCAGTCAGCCACTATATCATGAGGGTCACAAGAAACAATTCTTTTAGCCTTTTCTATTTCCTCATCCCTTTTCCTGCAAGCCTCCTCTCTTTCTATGTGGTTTCTGCACTACTGCAAATTGTCTATTATATATGCATCGCGGAAAGCATATGCTTGAATCTCCTGATCCAAAGGGCTCAAATCCTGAATATGATTGGTTGGTATTTAAAAGCCTTTTCTGCTTTGGAGGATCATATTCTAACTACGATTAGAGTATTTTGCATTCATAATCTATACTAGACCAAATGAAGCGAGGGCTTTCAATGGTCATAAAATCACACTTGGGAACTTAATCGTGGTGGTCAGGCAAAAGCATTTACTCTTCCGTTCTCAGATTCTGACGTGAACATCAATTCATCCTCTTGCCTGCAAATGTGTAGCTGTTCTTATTATTTTTGACTCTGGATTCAATACCTTGAAATAGATACTGAAGATTACCTCACTGTTTGAGATAGTAATCCTCGAGGATGCATTTTATTTTACAGAAAAGAAACTTCCTTGTGTTACTGGCATGAATATTTGAAGTAACTATATGTTTTTTCAAAAGACTATACCATTGATTTTTATCTGATTGAATTCATGCCAAGGACAATGGAACAAAATCACCTTGACCAAGTCACCCAGTTAATTCTCCTCTTTCTGAACCCTGAGTGAGTTTCTGATATTTTAACGATGATGCTTTCCTTTACCAAAAAGAAAACGATGATGCTTTCCTACTTTCTGGATTTTACTTCAGGTGTTGTCAATCAACTTTAATTCAAATACTCTTTCCTTCAATATATATTCATATTAATGTATGATTTTACTACCAGAGGCGCTATCATCCACAAGAAGTATTTGTATGGATCAGTTACATTGCTTCCACTGACATCAGTTTTCATGGTATATATACTCTACTTATGGAATGCCAAGTCGCTTCTATAGTTTTTGTTTTCTTTCTGATCATATCGAGATGTAGGTTTTTTCTTACTATGCACCTCTTTTTATGTGATCCCCTTGATTTGAAGTGTTCTAATCTCTTGCTTTTCTCAATTACTTCCATGTCATGCAGGTGCTACCCTTGCCTAATATACCATTCTTTTGGGTCTTATTTCGGACATACTCTCACTGGATTGCTCTTCAGGTGAATAATGTTTAGAACTGATTAGAATGTAGACAATACTCAGATACCTTTCATTGCAGAATAGATGTAAATAGTTCCTCCTTGTAGATTGCTTTGGCAAAAGTAGACATAAATGCACGTGCATACTCATATATGGATCACAATTATCCATCATGTGATTTAGCTTTCTTTTGTATCTGTCCAGTACACTTCCTCCCCTTCCTTCCACTCTTTCAAGTCATTTACTTCTTGAAGTTCAATCTGTGCCCCCTGAAGTTTAATGTGTGCTTACAGACATTCAAGTTATTGATTTTTGTATTTACTATGTTGCTTCAATAATTTGTCTTCTCTTCTGAAGAGCTCCTGCTTTTTTAGGTTGCTAATTACCTTTACGTTTTTTGGATCTTCAGGGAAGTGAAAAACTTCTTCAATTAGTTGCAGACAGCTCCTATCACCAGAAGTCAGATGAAGGAACAACGGACAAGAGTACAAACACAAAAGATGACCCGCAGAGAACGAACAGCTGTCGTCCACCATGGGTAGAATTTCACTTGATACTCTGCAGAATAATTTGAAATGAGTGCGATGTGTTACTGGGAATATGGCTATGTGGAACATATTCTAATTTATCCATCTTTTTGGAACTTAGCTGGAAAAATTATTGAATTTTCTTTTGTCTTACTTTGTTTTCTGCTGTCCTACATGCATCATTAATCCTGTGTACCTCATATTCTAATTTGTCCATCTTTTTGGAATTTAACTAGGACAATTACCAAAAATTTATTGCGTTCCTTTGTTTTCTGCTTCCTTAGCAGTTCTTCTTTTGTCACTCTATTGCAGTATATAATGGTAATGCAGAAGTTACTTAAATCTGCAGCATACACCTCTTTTAGATGTAAAGAATCTTGGTGATGCATGCATTATCAAAGTAGTAGTTTTTGAGATGCACACTTTTGCTTCTAAAACCTGATACTTACGTTCAATCTCTCTCTCTATCTCTCTCTCTCTCATAATTATTGAGTTGCTTCTATTCTGTAACATTTATACTTGTATTGTATACTTGCTTTGATGTGTGTACAGCACGACCTAGCTGGATCATCTTGTAGTTATTGGTTGGAGTCGTTCATTTGTTTATGCTGCTTTGAAAAATGCCTGTGAATGCATATTGACTGCGGTCTTGCACTTGCTGGTATACAGGTATTGCTGCCATCCGAAGACCTTCAAAAGCTTATTCGATCTGCAGAAGCAAATGATAGTCTAAGTGAGCCGACCATATCTGATATCTGCCAGAGATTTAGCTTGAACACAATGGATGTTATTAAGTACAGAGATTCACTATAGCTGAATATTCCAATTGCTGCAGTTCGTTCCATATCAATGAGCGAACAGTTTATGAGAATTTGAATGACTGGAGCAACTTCTTAGATGCTTGAGGCTATGGGGAACCAAGAAATTTCATCAGTATTAGCAAGTACTTCCGGAAAACTCAACAAAATGCTGATTTCCTTTATTTTTTTCTGGAGGCTGGGAAGGTGCCCAGCTGGTTCTGTAAGCTTTGCCTCTATGCATTTGTTACCTTGTACATCTCTTGGAACTGACATAGCAAGAATGACAACATTATGACAAACCTTATCTGCATCGTTTCCACTGACTAACAAACATGTTATACCCATAAGTTTCCTTGATTCAATTGTCTTTCCTGCGATAATATTTTCCTTGAACTATAGCTTGGTGTAGTGAACTCGATAGTTGTATTTCTTTAATTTATTTTAGCAGTTGCTTAGAAGCTTAGTTTCAAAATTGTAGCTTCATGAACCAACCTTTATTAAAGCGTTTAGGTGCTTGACCATGAATATTAGATGTGATTGGTAGTTTTATGTTCATATAATTATTTACGGTATGTCTGATGAAGTTACTAATGCTCTTTTGTTTTTGTTTTTGTTTTTGTTTTTGTTGTTCCTTTCCGTCACTGAGTCGAGGGTTGAGTGGAAACAACCTCTCTGCCCTTTCGGGTAGGGGTAAGGCCCGTCTACATATTACCCTCCCCAGACCCCACTTTGTGGGACTATACTGGATAGTTGTTGTTGTTGTTGATTGGTAGTTTTATGTTCGGATTTCAGATGTGCATGAAACCAAACCATCGTTGATGCGAAATCTGAATGCTTGAACATCTGTTAAACTTGTCTCATAAGAACTCTTCCTTGAACAAGCTTTTTAACTTTTTGAGAGTAAATCCTTGGCTTGGACAATCAGTATAGGTTCAAGGGGAGATACATTCTTGGGGCTATATTAAAAGCTTATATTTATTTATATGGCCACCTTGAGTTAATTTGGAATTGATGCGTATTTGGTTGATTGAAGATGTAAACTCAATGCAACTAAAGGGTAGGCTGTATGTTTAAAGTGGCGTGCTTGTAATTATTCATATGGAACCTCACATCACAATATGGGATGAGAGTGGATTGGTTAGTCATTGATGACATCTTATATGTTTATTCTTCTTTATTTCAATGTTGGTTTTTTATGAATCGAGTCAATAATATTTTCCGAAATTTGGACTGTCCAACTTGAGAATAGACAAATAATGCACCCAAACTTGAAGAACAATGTACTACAGTTGATTCATCAATCATGACCTTAGGCAATTTCGTAATTCATACAGGGTGAAATGAAGATGATGGAATCGGTCCATGGATTTTCGTTATTTTTTTTTTTTGCTACATTTGTTAGTTTCTTTTCTGTTTTTATGTTAGGCTTACCGGTGGTTCAATAAGTGATTGACGCGAATCTATCACAAATTTTAACAAACTATCTTATTTTCCGTTTTCAAATCATTTGATGCATAACCCTTCCATGCCTCTTCCCAAATTTATATCCCCACATTGAACAATGAAGAAGTAAACAATGCATAACCCTACCTATCTAATATAGTAAGCCCAACTCAATCTATCTTCTTAAAGGGTCGTAGGTTGGCGGATGCAGGATCTCCACGAAAGGGTTCAAAAAATTTTATTTGTAGCTAGTGGAATTGAACCCGTGACATGTAGATTTTGAACCCCCTTGACTACTAAACTACACCTTTGGATTGTGTTAAGAGTGTTCAAAACTTAATATAGAGATAAAAATAGATTTTACCTTATATATACAGTGTAATTTTGCAGCGAAGGGTGTTCGGGTGAACACCCTAGCGCCCCCTAAATCCGCCCCTGGTCGTAGGACTGCTGATAATGCTATAATAATCTAGGAAATTGTGAACAAATTTCAAAGAATGAAAGGCCGATTCCCTCACATGCTTCTTAAGCTGGATCTCAAAAAAGCTTTCGATAGGTTAGAATGGTAATTCATAAGACATACTCTAACCTACTTCAATTTTCCTCAATCTCTGATAACTCTCATTATGTCTTGCGTCACAACTTCCTCCATCGCCATCCTAGTCAATGGTACACCAACTATTTTATACCTACGAGAGGTATACGACAAGGAGATCCTCTATCACCCTACCTCTTCATATTATGCATGGCAATGCTAACTCAATCTATTGATAATACTATTGATTATAATAAGTGGATACCTATAACACTCTCTAAGTCAGGCCCCCGTATTTCGCATCTATTCTTTGCATATGACATTATCTTAACATCCAAAATTACACCCAACTCATGTCACTCCATTATGGACACACTCACTCATTCACCAACTTATCATGGCACAAGATAAACTTTGATAAATCCAAAAAACAAATCTCTAAGAATTATTCACCTTCCCATAAAGAGTTTGTCCTTAGTTCTTTCAACATGCAAGAAGGAAAATCTTTTGGTCGTTACCTATGCTTTTCAATTTTCATTAAAGGGCCTACGAAAAGAGATTTTCAATTTCTTTTAGACAATTTTTAAATTCAGGCTTGCAAGTTGGAATTCTCAGTACTTTATTATGGCGGGTAGAGTCATCCTTATCAAATCTATCCTCAATTCTCTACCTAATCTTACCATGCAATACATAACTATACCCCAAAATATCATCACATTATTGGATAGATATAAAAAACACTTCCTTTGGGGCTCCGTATCTCAAAACAAACGAATTCATCTTCTTAAATGGAGCATAGTTACCTTACCCAAGCATCAAGGAGGATGTGGAATCCAAGACCTTTCCATTAAAAATAATGCTTTATTGGCAAACTTAGCTTGATGATTTTTTAAGAACACGTATCTATACTTCTCACAACATACAAAACTGTCACGGCCCATTTTCTAAACAAGCCGAGACCGGCACTCGATCACTAAACCTGATTAAGCGGACCATCTCTTCTTATTCAATCATTATAGCTCCGCGCTTTATATGCAACAAAGCAATACTCTAACTAAATACTCTTTGATTAATTCAAATATTTAAATAAATCAACTCCAAAACTTTATTCATAGTAACTACTGAATTATTGCTAAGTTATTATAAAATAACATATGAATCTCAACCTAATGACTATGTCTATGAAGCCTCTACTGATGAACTGACGCATTGCTCAGGACATGAGATTCCCTGGCCAGTTCTCTAAATAAACAAAGAAATAGCTAATTGAAAATGACTCTAAGAATACTCCACGAACAAAAGCGGAGCTCACCAATATCACTGGAAGGGAAGAAAGTCCTAACTCGTAGCCTGCTCGCCTGCAAATCCGGTTCCCACGTTGTACCGCATACCAACGCAGGTTCCCAAAAGAGAACGTCAGTACCATCTATCGTACTCAGTGAGTCTCAACAATAGCGGCGAAACATTAATAACATATACCTTATGAACAAAGGTTCTAAATGCATGTAAAACATAAAGTTTATAAGAATAATTCTAAATAATTGCACAATAGCAGTTTATGAATATTCTAAAAGAAATTCTTTTCTTTTTCTTTCTTAAAAACAAATACTTCACTTTATAACTGAGAAGTTCCAACTATCCTGATTTAATTTTGTCTCAGTCACCATGTGATCAGCACGGGTTCGATCCCAACCTGATCGAATATGCCCAATCCACGAGGTGCCACTCGCTTCATGGTTCTCAGCGCTCATGTATCATACCTTAGCATGGCTAAGTAATTCCTCAGCAACGAGACCCTCGGTTCATGCGCTCCCTACTTTGGCACAAGTAGTTTCAGGAAGTCAACGCCTTGGTCAGGGCACTCGGCCTGGACGATGACCCCTTCTCAGAATAAAGGATACTCCCAAAAATCTTTTTTTTTCTTTTTCTTATTGTGGCTTTTCAAGTCTAAATCTTTTCCTTCTTTTCGGAACATCAAGTACATGCTCGGGCTGGTATCCTCAAATATAAAGCATGGCATAAGAAGAAAATAAACATTTAAAAGTAATTCTAAAGATTCTTGCTTCTTCATAAATTTTCAACATAAAAATAGCAAATAAGAATAACACATTATATGCAAATTTTTGACACCCATAAATTAACATCTGACCAATTACAAAAACTAAAGAAGCACATTCCAATAATCTTATGTATCAAAATTAGTTTTAAACAATAAAATATTACTTTCTTATATGAGCAAAGAGATAGTACTATTAAACATTATAGGAAAGTAACTGATAGCGTGAACTTTTTGTTAGCCTGTTCCCATCTTTAATTTGTGCTAAATTTGCTCTCTCCATATAGTAAATTTAGCTATTGGAGATATTTTTACTGGAAGTTCCTAATAAGGTTTCCAACTAGCTGGAATTATAATCTAGTATTAATATTCTTGTTGACTAATTTAGAATACATAAATCCATAACTATTGTCTTGTTGTTTACGGTTTCACACGATTAATTAAAGATTTCTATTAAAAGATTGCTTGACTGGTTAGAAACATTTATTTGTTTCTTGCTAGACTTTTGAAAATAATAAATCTATGTACATATATCATAATAGGTTATCCAAACTTTTATTAGAGAGATACTAAGTTAATAGGTACTCACTCGCTCCAATTAAGCAAATATAAACTCTTTTAAGTAATTCGTCAAACACTTTGTATGCGTGCCTTTGTGAGTTAAACCACTTTAGTAAAGGGTTATCTCAACTCACCTCAATACTCTTTGAGCCAATACGTAGACCCCAGTACAATTTATACCCGTCAAACAATTAATTCTACAACAACCAGCGCGTTTTATTTGATTCCAAAGTTTTACACCTAAATATGAAATTTGATGGTGATACAGAGAAAAAAAGGAATTAATTATTCAATTCTTATCCATTACTGCTATGGGGTAATTGATAGTAGCGAATTTCACATACCTGAGTATAAGAATTATTGCTTTTGCTAACCTAAAATCATGTATTTTCTTTGGCTGTGTAGCCACAACAGACTACCTTAAGATCCTCTGATGGGAAATGAGTGTTAGGGTATTCAAAACACATAGATTTTGGCACATTCAAAACACATAGGTTATAGGGGTGGATATTAATATTGATGCAAAAGAGGTAATCACATTACTATATGCATCTTGGCCCCTGTATCTTTTGAAACTTAGCAATGAAGTTCAGTAATTTTTTTTATGACCAGCAAAAAAAGAAGAAAAGAACAAAAATAAAAAGATAAATATAAGACAAACAAGAAAAAAGAAAATTTTCTATTCTTTTTCAAACTTGTCTTTACTTTATTTTGCAATATTAATATTTTTTTTCATTTTCTTATTTTATGGTGTGTAAAAATGTACTTAAAGCAGTTGAAAGGAAATCAATAAAATTAATTCACGTGCTAATAAAAACATAACATAGTTTTGCATAAAAGAATAAGTTAATGCGTATGGTTCAAAATTAGTTCGGTATTGCTACCAAATCATAAATGATTACACAAAATTTGAAATAGGGAGGTTTACTATAAGTTGAAACTTCAGGGGAAGTATATGTAGTAATTGAAGAATTAACTTCATGGTGCTGTATAAATATTAAGGACATGGTATTCTTAACTTCATGAATGCTATATAATATTAAGAACAAAGTGTCATGTATTTGCACATTCCGTTGTTAAACTTAGGACATCATGTCCTTAACTTTATATGTGCAATGTAAATGTTAATGACGTGTCATCCTTAACTTCATGTGTACAGTATAAATATTAAGTACACCATATCTTTAATATGTGCACAACACTTATGAAGAAAGGGTAAAACCATCTTTTCGTATTAATAATATAGTAGTTGCTATTTTTCTCAGCATTAAAAATAATGGATAAAAATTAATATCATATTAAAAAGTGGCTATCCCACGCTATTTCTACTATAATTTATTGTCTCATTCTTTTATCAAGAGAAATTTAAAAATAATTAAATTTACAAGTGGTCGTTCAGAAATAGCTACAATTTCAAAAGTAATAATTAGCCACTTTTTATGTAAAGATAAATTTGAACGAAAATACTGTTCAAAATCCGAAAAATACTCTAGCATAATATACTGGAGTTCCAGCATAATATACTGGAGTTCTAATATAATATACCGGTCCACTATAATATGCTGAAAGTTGATACACAAATGCACCAATCTCCAATATCTTATGCTGGACCGATCGTATTGCAGTAAATAGTAACTGTTTTTTAATAACTTTATAAACAATGTCTATTTTTAAATGACCAGTCCGAAAACTGGCTAGCCCCTCTTTTCTCTTTTACCATGTTCAGTTGGGCCCCAAAAGAAAGTGATCGGTCCAAGTTAAGAATGAGCTGGGCCTTTTATTTCGTGTTGAGCCAGTCAGATAATACCCGGCCCAACAAAGCACCGTGCATTGGGTTTTATAAAAAGAAAGATCTCAGTTGAGCTGATACTTTCCTTTACTGCTTATTTCTCGAGAAAAATTAAATACAGATCTTTTTGTGAGGAGAACGAACGCATCTTAAAATCGATGGCACCCGCAGCAGATATCGAGGATGAGATCAAGGACGAGAAGAACCCTCCCCCACTTGATGAAGATGATATTGCTCTTCTCAAGACTTATGTACTCATTTATAACCCTAACTTCTTGCATTCCTGATTTTTTTCCTGTTTTCTTTGAGTTATTAATTCTTCATTACTGACTATTGAGATAATATCGCGAATTTTGCAGAATTATATTATTGTTACTGCTGTTGTTTTGTTCAGCTGGTATAGAATCTGATGAACAGTAATGAGTTAGGAGTTTTTTGAAGAATTTGATGAACACTATACTTGGACTTGTTAGAAGAGTTTGGAGATTTGTAGTTTCTATCTTAGTGGCAGGTGTTGGACTGTTGTAACTCAGTACCATTTTGATACCTTTCGAATAAAAGTATCTGACTTAACAAAAAAACGAATTTGATGAACACTAAAGCTAGTAACAACCTCTAAAGTTATGTTTGGTGTATTACCAGGGGTTTGGGGGTTGGGAACCAGAAAATTTCAATCATTGGGCTGCCTTTGTCGCCTCGTTAACAAGCCCTTGAGCAGTTGTGTGTGCTTGAATGAGTATGCAGCCATGTAACTGTTAAATCCCTTGTGACTCTCAACCTGATTGTTCATGGTATAAACTAATTTTTTATGGTCGAGAGGTCCATAATTTTACTTTTATTGTTTATATTTACTCTTTCTTCTTTTTCTTTTTGGGATGCTTCACTTTTGTATTTTGCAGCTTAGAATTGATTTAAACTCAAATTCAAGTCCTTTCCAATCACTTGTAGCTATGAAAAAACCAGACATGCTAAGTCCATCTAACCATGTGCCTAGTTTGAATCCATTGAAGGTGGAAACATACCAGTACAATTGTATCTGTGATTATGAGTTATGTCTGTATCTGGTCCGGTCTTCTGCGAAGTTGGGTAATTGCAGCGGTATATCGTTGGCCGATGCGACTTCTGTGTTCCATATTTGTTGCTATCTGCTTTTGTACTTCTAGTTGGAGATCTTCGACGCCTCTGTAAGGTCCATCCATCTTAATAGCTATGCCCTTGTTGAGCTATTTTCTGGGAACTTGGTCGCTTTATGTTACTCTAGGATATTGAGGGTCTTCTGTTAAGCATGGATAAGTTGCCTCGGGGAATTGTGCCACTCTTTGAAAATAGAATTAATTTTCTTATTCATCTTTATCTTTTTTCGTTTTCATAATAAATTATTCTACTCCTATTCCTAAGTGGTGTTCCGTCCTTATGAAGTGTTGCACAATTTGGCACCATTATGCTGCAACTATACTATCTGCCTTAGTTTACTTTTGAAGATTCATTGTGATTTTAACTTAGCCAATTACCTAGTCAGCTTCATCTTTTTCTTAAAAAATTTCTTTGTTCCTTTTGCAATGTCCAGAATGGCGTGGTGGTTGTTTGTTCATTAAGATCAACTTTGTGCTAAATAATATTATGATTTATGCAGGGCTTAGGACCTTATTCCACAAGCATAAAGAAAGCTGAAAAGGAAATCAAGGAAATGGCCAAAAAGATAAATGATTTATGTGGTATGAGCTATGTCTCTTCTTGATTTGTATTTGATTATGTCTAGGAACTTCGTTTTTAATCTTGTTAAACCTTGTGTTTCTTTGTTGCATATTCTCGTCAACTACATCTTTTTTGATTTACTAATAGGTATTAAGGAGTCTGACACTGGGCTAGCTGCACCAAGTCAATGGGATCTGGTTTCTGATAAACAGATGATGCAGGAGGAGCAACCTCTTCAGGTTTGGTTTTATGGAAATTCTGATTCATAGTTCTTTTATTAATCAAGTACTCTGAAGCTTTAATTGGATTTTTTCTGGTGCAGGTTGCCAGATGTACAAAGATAATTAGCCCCAATACTGAAGACGCAAAATATGTTATAAATGTCAAGCAAATTGCAAAGGTATGCTTGCCAATATAGAACTGATACAATGGCCATGATCTCTGTATAGCCAAGGAAAGTAAGATTCTAATAGAAATGACCTTTACCTTTGCCTCTGTTGAAAGGGTCTTGCCATAGCCTATTCCTTTGGTTTGTGTGAATGTATTGTGCTCAGTTCTAATTTCTAGCAACATCTCGATTGGTGAATGAGGGTACCTGGAAGGAGGATGCCTGTAAAGCCAAGTTTACCCTTTTCCTCTGGAGAACAGTGTTCAGAATCTGAATCTATATCCGGGCTAATATGGAATGTTTTTGTTACCAAGAAATAAGGTGTAAGCTTGACAACTGTGAGGTGTATGGTTATCAGCATGTTCAAATTTAAACTTGTAAGGAATGTGGTCCTCATGATTGTAAAGCAATTATTTTTCCTATTCATTTTCTTTTAAGAAAATATATTGACGTTTTCCATGTTATTATGTCTTCAATTTGAAGAGTATTAATCTTCTTCTTTGGGTTGGATGTATGACCGTCTTTATAGACATCAGTGAAGTTTGTGCGGCATTGTTTGTTGAATTCGTTCTCTCTTTAATGAAGGAGCCCACCTGAACACCTTATTTGACTATCTCATCTTATACCTGCAGTTTGTTGTTGGATTAGGTGACAAAGTTTCACCAACCGATATAGAAGAAGGCATGCGAGTCGGGTAGATGCTTCTTCTCCTTCTCTCTCTCTCTCTCCATAGAATATGTACAACCTAAAAAGAAAAAAATGCCCCTGAAGTTGTTTTCTTCAGTAAAAGCAGTCATTATGTATTGTCTTCTGGTAACTGCATTTGAAATGATGGGAGTCCTGTGCCATATTGCACCAAGTGTGATTTGTCAAAGAAAGAGGGTTACTGCAACATTATGTATTGTCTCCTGGTAACTGCATTTGAAATGATGGGAGTCCTGTGCCATATTGCACCAAGTGTGATTTGTCAAAGAAAGTGGGTTACTGCAACATCAAGATCCCTCAGAATGCTAGTAGTAATTTTACTGAGAACTAGTAAGGATTTTCAGCAACTTATATCCATTGCTGTATACGGGGATGATAAACTGGAACTTTTGCAACATATATGGTAGCTCACCTGATTGGTGGATTCACCTAAACTAATAAAATGCGACCTTTGCTTATTGTTGCTCGTAAAGCTTGACATTTGAGTCTTATGACAGTATTAAGTGTATAATTCCTTGTGGAATGAATTTATATTGCTTGGCTTTCTTTTCGTATTGGAGATGCCTAAGTGCTAGGCAATCTCTTGCTTTATACGTGGAACAAATATTTTGCGGGAAAATGTAGTTGTGTATGTTAAGAATAATGAACTAGTCAAACCTTCTGCTTTACGAAATCTTCTCAGAGTCTTTTGACCATATTGTTATTCTTGCAGGGTTGATAGGAATAAATATCAGATTCAGATTCCATTGCCCCCCAAAATTGATCCTAGTGTTACCATGATGACAGTTGAGGAAAAGCCTGATGTAACATATAATGATGTTGGTGGATGCAAGGAACAAATTGAAAAGATGAGAGAGGTACTCATGATTGTATATTCTTCTGTTATAGTATTACCTGTCGATCCCAACTTGTTTGTGACTGAGGTGTAGCAGTTGTAGTTGTCGTTGTCCGACTCTGACCCTGTTCTGCTTAACATTCCTTATATTGTATCTTTTGACTTTTGCAAACTAGATTTCTCTTTCTGCATGCTTGATGAAAATTTTCTTTTAAATACAGGTTGTTGAGTTGCCCATGCTTCACCCTGAAAAGTTTGTGAAACTTGGAATTGATCCCCCAAAGGGTGTTCTCTGCTATGGTCCTCCTGGTACCGGGAAAACACTGCTTGCTAGAGCAGTGGCAAATCGGACAGATGCTTGCTTTATTCGTGTTATTGGTAGTGAGCTTGTTCAGAAATATGTTGGAGAGGGAGCTCGGATGGTTCGTGAACTATTCCAGGTTAGATGTAACCTTGTGGGCAACTTTATAGCAAGTCTTTGTAGTTTTGATTGCTGATTACGTTTGCTTTTCATGGCAGATGGCACGCTCTAAGAAGGCATGCATTGTCTTTTTCGATGAAGTAGACGCTATTGGAGGTGCAAGATTTGATGATGGTGTAGGCGGAGACAATGAGGTTCAGCGCACCATGCTTGAAATTGTGAACCAACTAGATGGATTTGATGCTCGTGGGAATATTAAAGTTCTCATGGCGACCAATAGGTTAGTGTTTCCCTCTTTATGTTTAACTTTTTGTTTCAGTAGTCTCTCTTGTTGGTTGCAGGCGCTGGGACAACAACAACAACAACAACAGCAACAACTCAGTAAAATCCACAAGTGGAGTCTGAGGAGGGTAGTATGTACGTAGACCTTACCTCTACCCCGAAGGCGTAGAGAGGCTGTGTACGAAAGGCCCTCGGCTCAAGATAATAAGAAAAACGAAAGGAGAGAAATAGGAACATAAATTGCAGAAGAAAAATACAAGGCAGAACTGATGGCTAGTAAATAGATCTTGCACCGAAAAGAGAAAGTATTAAGACATGGCAATGCCCCTAGTTATTTTAGACTAAAACCTTACCGGACTAGGCTCACAACGGTACAAAGTTACGTGAGACTCAAGTACCTCCTAGCCTACAACCGTAATACTCGACCTCCACAACTTCCTATCAAGTATCATGTCCTCGGAAATCTAAAGTTTCGCCGTATCCTGTTTGATCACTTCTCCCCAATACTTTTTTGGCCGCCCTCTACCTCTTCTCGTGCCCCCTCCACAACCAGCCGCTCACACCTCCTTATTGGAGTATCTGGGCTTCTCATTATTACCTGCCCGAACCATCTGTGCCGCGCTTCCCGCATCTTGCCATCAATGGGAGCCATGTGCACCTTCTCCCGAACATTATCATTTCGGGGACAACTTTGTGATTTATTGCAGCTTATGATAAATGAGTGATGCAAACTGGGTGTCATATCCATGTCTTCCTCTTTCGCCAACCTACTGCTTTTATTTGCTTATCTATTAGGGATTTGACCTCAATAGCATACATTTTGATGTATATTTCGATTTTGCATGAACTTTCCCTAGCAAAAGGCCACATCTGACTGAACTATATAAAGTATTTCTGCTACTTTTGGCTGTTTGGTTATCTCCCTTGCTGAGGGGATTTCGCCTATACTCTTTAGACTCTTAGTTGTTTTCATTCATATGAAGTTGACTTGTGGTAAAAAAAATTATCAGTTTATTGATTTTTGGTAACTAACTGCTGATTTTTAGTTTGCGGCTTGTTCCTCTTTCTCAAATAGTAACTCTATTTTGTTTTTCTTTTTTGCTTTTTTTGCAGGCCTGATACTCTTGATCCAGCATTGCTACGTCCCGGACGTTTGGACCGCAAAGTTGAGTTTGGTCTGCCTGATCTAGAGAGTAGGACGCAGATTTTTAAGATTCATACACGGACAATGAACTGTGAGCGAGATATTCGATTTGAACTTTTGGCACGTCTCTGCCCAAACTCTACTGGTAATCTCTCGTATTCATTGACTTATACAAGAATTTAATTTTGAAGACTGATGTTTTCTTTATCAAACCTAGTTCTACAACTTTTAGATTCTGTTGATTACTACCAACATAGACAAATCATAATTAAAATTTAAGGTGTCAAACTTTCTGAGTGTAACTTTACTGTTTCCCTGTTCTTGGGAAAAATAAAACTAACTTGCCCATGTGTCCTGTTGAACATTGCACAAATCGATCATTTCATCTAATTGTTGTACCGAGTCAAAATGAGAGTAAGGGCATATAGTCCTTTGGTAGTCTACATCACGAGTTGCACAAGCTGCTTCAATGTATGAGGTTGTATTTTGTGCAAAGTATAATAACGAAGCCACTGTTCCATTGATCCCAATCCCACTAGTTTCTGGTTACATTCGGAATCCAACTTTAGGGTCGGTGATTCAGGGGGACGGAGAGATTGACGGGGACGTCACTCATCGTATAGGAGCGGGGTGGTCAAAGTGGAGGCTTGCATCAGGAGTCCTGTGTGACAAGAGAGTTCCACAGAAACTCAAGGGGAAATTTTATAGGTCTGTGGTTAGACCTGCCATGTTGTCTGGGGCGTAGTGCTGTCCAGTGAAGAACTCTCATGTTCAGAGAATGAAGGTTGCGGAGATGAGGATGCTCAGGTGGATGTGCGGGCTCACTAGGTTAGATAAAATAAAAAATGAAGTTATTCGAGAGAAAATGAGGGTGACCCCAGTGGATGAGAAGATGCGAGAAGCGAGGCTGAGGTGGTTCGGGCATGTGCGGAGGAGAAGTCCTGATGCCCCGGTGAGGAGTTGTGAACGGCTGGCGACGGTCGGCGTACGGCGAGGCAGAGGGATGCCTAAGAAGTATTGGGGAGATGTGATTAGGCATGACATGGCTAAAATGCGGGTTTCCGAGGACATGATCCTTGATAGGAAAGTCTAGAGGTCTAGTATCAGGGTTGTAGGATAGGGGCTCCTAGAGTTTTTCGTACTCCTCACCCGGAGTTGGGTGAGGCTTGACAGGGTTATCCATAGATGATTTGTGTATTGGATTGTGTCTCCCTTATGGTAGTTATTTATGGTAGTTACATGCTATTTTATTTATGGTTCTTATGTTTAGATAATTATTTACGCTATTTCTGCTGGAGTTACTAATGCTCATTTGTTTTTGTTTTTATTTTTCCTTTCCTTCACTGAGCCGAGAGTCGATTGGAAACAGCCTCTCTTCACTTTCGGGTAGGGGTAAGGCCCGTCTATATATTACCCTCCCCAGACCCTACTTTGTGGGACTATACTGGGTAGTTGTTGTTGTATTCGAAATCCAACTTTACTTTTGTTACATTTATAACAGTCTTCTTTTATTTCTCATAGATTATAAAATTCTAAACTCGAACTGTTAAACAGCAGTAATTAATGTAACCTTGACCTGTTCTATTCCTGTGAATTATTGTGTACGCAACAACGTACCCAGTGTAATCCCACATAGTGGGGTGGCAGGGTTGGTGTATGACACACCAAAAATCTTTTGCATAAATATTGGGGTTGAAATACCTAATTTGTGGGAGAATTTAGATTATAGCACCCACAGTGTTTGATGCTGTTATGCCAATAGGAATTCTAGGGTGAGTACTTGCACATTGAAAATCTCTGAGCTTGTCCATCAACCAATTAAAGCCAAAGCTAAGGTACATCACCAGGAGGAGAAGTTGGAAGAGGTTGATCTATAATTATATTTGATGTATTTGAAGGTGATGACAAGAGGGGTTGCTCTGATGGTAAGCAATCCCACTTCCAACCGAGAGGTTGTGAGTTCGAGTCTCTCCAAGAGCAAGGTGGAAAGTTCTTGGAGGGAAGGATGCCGGGGGTCTATTTGGAAACAGCCTCCCCATACCACTTCCAACCGAGAGGTTGTGAGTTCGAGTCTCTCCAAGAGCAAGGTGGAAAGTTCTTGGAGGGAAGGATGCCGGGGGTCTATTTGGAAACAGCCTCCCCATACCCACTAAGTGGGGTTATACTGGGTTGTTGTTGTATTTGAAGGTGAATTTCACGATAAGTTAGCTGCTTTTGCTAACTTTATGGATTTCAATAATGCGAGGATTGTGGTTGTGGCTGATGGATGTCTATGTAATGAGTACATGGATACTTGTGGAATTTCATAGAGAGTGATTGTTGATATTCTAGAGAAAGTTTGCTTTCACATAAAAGAGAAGTGATAAATTCACTTATATGTTTCACTTAAAATATAAAAATATTGTAGTGATCAGATGTACGAATATCAGACAGTTAGGGACACAGTTTTGACTTTTTCACTGATTCTCCAGGAGCTGACATAAGAAGTGTGTGCACGGAGGCTGGAATGTATGCTATTCGAGCAAGGAGGAAAACTGTTACAGAGAAAGACTTTTTAGATGCTGTCAATAAAGTCATTAAAGGATATCAGAAATTCAGTGCAACACCGAAGTACATGGTCTACAATTGATTGCGCTACTTTCTTTTTGGCATCCCTGGAGAAACAATGGAGCATTGGCAGGAACGGACTGACATTGCTGTTTGATATTTAGTTATCCTGTGTACTCAATATGAGAATTATGCTGTTTACTCAGTTTCACCATCCAGTTGTCCATTAGACTTTGTACCTCCTTATTAATCTCTGGATGCTTCTGTCTGTTGCGAAGAAAAACACCGGACTGATTTGTGCTCTGTAATGCATGATGATTTGGTGTTTCGAGTTAAATCTAAGAAACTGTGATCTCTGAACTTCCCTCACTTATCTTAATATTATAACCATGGGGGTGTGTGTGTGTTGGATAATGTTTACTTCTTCTTTACGTTCTTCAGCTAGTCATGATAGTTATCTTATTGGCAAAGTAGAGCTGTTATTATCGTACTGGCATTATGCAATTATGTCCTAGTTTGTTAATTCCTTCTGCTCGCGTTCAGAATTTGTGCTAGCGACGCAATATTTTCGCAGGTGTTTTCTCAAGACTCTGCGCACGTTCTAAAGCGAAAGTTGTCATACACGTTCTTTGTTAAGACGTGTGTGTGTGTGTGTATATATATATATATATTTTTTTAATATTTATATACTAACAACCTACTTGCTATATCGTGTACTGTCGCTATGTGATGAATCAAACTGCCATCTTTTTGCAAATGATAAATTGGTCTTTTATGATCGATGGTAGGTCAAGTAGGATTGACATGCTTTTAAGCTGGCAAATTTCTAAATAAGGGGCGCACATGTCACCTTATGTGAATCCCACATCGAAATGGGAGAAGAAAGTGAAGAATTTTATAAGGCATGACATGATATACATGCTTTTGGCGCTCGATGTGGTGTAGCCCAAAGGACAAACATGTTAGGCCCAAAGCGGATAACATGTGCCATGAGCTTGGGTCGTGAAAAATATGGTATCAGAGCCAAATCTTCCTTAGTATGATGGTGGAGTAAACTTTTGGTGGGGCAAGCCTCAATGAAAATGTTTAGTCCGGGGGGTGAACGTGATGCTCATGGCGGAAGGCAAGCTGATGAGGCCGGGTTAAGCAGGACTGACAGTTTTCTCAAGAATGTGCACACATGTCACCTTAGGCGACATTTATATCTGCAAACTAGCTTTAACTTGGAGCTGGCCTCTGAGTTGAACTCGAAATAAAATTTTACAACTTTTTGGGTCTGTGTTAGAGCGAAGAAGCACCTATGTATCTAGAGGTATGTCACATTGTCCTTGGTTCATCATTGAAGTAGTAAAAATCTAGACTTGGATGTAACATAGTGATCACCGAAATTGTATTTTGCCCAATTTTGGTTCACTTCCCTAAAAATTTGTAATATACTACTGTTTTTGATCTAACATGAAATTTTCAGGTTTGTTATTTCTTCTGAAGAGTGGCACCTTCAACCATATATTTCAGTTGACATGGAAAATTTTCAGGTTTCTGAGTTGAAAATTTATCTGTCAGATGTCAATTAACTTGCCTTGGCTAACAATATTGGTGAGCAGAGTACCAATGCCGGTATAAAGTCCAATGATTTAGGAATGTTAGCATTTTTATTAATCGAAAATATTGCAACGCGCAAGATCTTGCTGGACTGATCAGCTTCAGGTACTCTCCCATAGACGGCAAAGAATTTAGGGGAAACCATTAGCTGGAATAGTCAACAGAGTGAGTGTTGATTGGAACTTTCGTACTCTTGAACAGCTATTTCGTCTCCTCAGTCCTGATCAATACCGTGTAACCTCTTGCTCAGGTTTGCTCGTTGCACTAGCCGAATCAATGCTTGAACCACTTCTGACATAGGTGGCCTGAACTCAGGCTCGGGCTGGCACAACAAACACACCCATTGAGATAAGAGAGAGCGATTTAATGAACTACGTTCTTGAAAAATACATGGGATATATAGCAGATTTATGACTTGGACTAACTCTTAACACAAAATATGTATTACCTGGACACAGAGAGCAATAACATCAGCAAACCGTGACAGAGATTTAACAGAATAGAGTCCATCAAGCGCTGGATCGACCATCTGTTCAAGTGCATCAATATCATGGAGCTGAGGTGTTGCCCATCTAACTAAAGACTGTTCAGATCTCGGTCTAGAGCTGAGTACAGAAGAGCAAACGAGTTAAAAGAAAATCCTCTAAATTCTCTTTTTCTTTGTCTTCAACAGATTTTGATTGGTTAGACAACTTTACCTATCAAAAGGTTTTCGTCCAGAAAAAAGTTCTACCATAACCACTCCAAAGCTGTATACATCACTCTTCGTGGTACACTTTCCAGATATAGCAGCCTCAGGTGCGCCATATCCAGACTCTGTATTATAGTTCAATGCCTGTAGGGAGAAGAAAAGGAAAGTCCAAAGCGAAACCAATTAGAAGATATTGAGGTGGAGCTTTAGGAAATTGTACACAGTAAAAATTTTGAACTTACTGAATGGTACAGAACTACAGAAGAGCAGGCAACAAAGCGCTTGAATCCATCAAAAAGATTTGCATGAATTATGCATGAGATTTTTTTTTAAAAAAAGAAAAAGAAAAAAGGAAAGAACACTTTCCAGTAAAGCACACAACACAAAGAGTTACCTGATCTACATCAGCAACAAGGTTTGCTAACCCACTGTCTGATAGATGAGGGTTGAGGTCAGTATCAAGTAAAATATTTTCAGATTTGATATTTTTATGAACTAAAGGTGGCGAACAAACTTCGTGTAGATACCTGCAAAATATGCTTAAATTAATTAGCTAGTGAAAAGATCACATAAAAGGCTGTGTCAAGCTGCATTAATTTTGTGCGATGCGCCATGAAAGTAATTTTGTAGTTTATGAAGCTCACTCTAGTGCTCTTGCTGTGCCAAGTGCAATCTTGAGTCTGCTATCCCATGTTAGTTGCATGCTGTCTTCTTCATCCATTCGGTGCAGGAAATCGTGCAGAGAACCATTTCTGTTGAATTCATAAATCAGCAGGTGCTGCTCATGTTCTGAACAATAACCAACCAGTTCAGTCACATTTGGATGATGCAGCCGGGATATGTCAGAAACCATATTTTGAAAAACTTCAGGATTCTGGGGATCAGGTGAGTTAATTTTCTTGACAGCGAGAACCTACAGCATTTCAAATAATATTAGGAACTTAAAAGATTTGGATCACTTATATGATCATAGGGAATGGTAACTGCAACTTGAAATAACGAAAAGATTTCATCATGCAGAATCCAAATTCATAAGAATGATTTTTTTTCCTTTTATAGATATTCTCAAGAAAGAGATATTACTTCGCCATTATCAAAGCGAGCCCGATAAACACTCCCAATGGATCCCTCACCAATAAGGTTTTCATCACTGAAGCGATGAGTAGCCATTTGTAGGTCTGCAAATGAATATTGCACAACATTCATTTGAGCTGTATGAGTTTTATTCTGAGGAATAATGTGTTTTTCTGAAATAGTATCTCCATCAAAATATTTATGAGGATTGATTGGTGGAGGTCTTAGAGTCACTGTGGTGGGAGTTTCAACAGATTTCATGCTTGTTGTTGAGGAATTTTGGCTAAGTTTCATCTCTGCAGCAAAAAATAGGTGATGAATACAAAATCCAGGTACCAAAGCTAACACAATGAAAACAATATTAGTAAAAGAGACAAATGCAATCTGGAACTCTGATCACATTGACAATACAGAATTTAAAGAAATTGAGATAAGACCTAAGAAGTATGAAACACCATGTTACAAACGAAATTCCATAAGGATAAGAGAATTGATCATTCCCTTTTCTGGTTCTTGCATCCCGAGTTATGAGTGCTCTTATAAGTTATAAGGCAATTACATATCTAAAAAATCTTGTGCTTATAAGGGTGCTGATTCTCTCGCCAAAACAAATTTCTATATTCGAAATAGCTAACATGGAAAGGAAGGATCCTATCTTCCATAAGACAGCATAAAATTTAATTTTTTCCTTCTATTGTTATGCTTCAAAAGCCATAGAAGGCTAAGCAAATCTGACAAAAAAGAAAAGAAAAGGAAAAAAGCAGTCATAAAATTAAATACCTTGTTCTTCTTGTGAATCAAGAGCGATTGGCTGAATGTCAAGTTTTTCTATGTCTGTAGACGACTTTCTATGTCTTTTCTTGATAATAAAGAAAACTGCAACTGCGCCAACTGCTGAAACTGATATCACTATGCCTGCAACACTTCCACCACTTATACCAGATTTCGAAGTGCTGCTATTGCCTCCGGATTTGTTAGCAGGCGGTGTGCCAGATGGAGGTGGAGCTGCTGGCCCCGAGCTTCCTGTGTTACTGTTAGATCTTCTACAATCATATCACAAGTCCCGAATTGAATATAAAGTTATTATCTATCAATGATGAACAATAATTTACAAAGTACTGAAACACTCACTGCAATATCCCCTTTAACTTCTCAGGTATCGCGCCAGTAAACTGATTGTTTTCAAGATTCCTAAAGCATGAAGGAATCAACATGACAAACAATAAATTACTGAAAGCCTGGAAACGAAACATTTGACATCAGGGATAACAATTACACACACAAAGATGTGCATAACTCACAGATCGTCAAGAGGAAGGTTCGCGAGGACATCAATATTTCCTGTAAACTGGTTGTTCTGCAGGTATCTGCACAACATAGTACTAGAACTTCAATATCTGAAAGGACAGTACTCAACCAATCAGAAGATACTGGTCTTACATTTTCTTCATACTAGTCAATGACTGGAAGCTTTGAGGAAGTTTACCGGTCATTGAATTGAAAGAGATATCCCTGAAGCATAAATGTAAACAACCAAAAGTAAGCAACAATGGACAAAGCATAAATGTAATCAACCAAGAAAAAAACAAAGGATACATGTCAAAGACTAATTTATGCTGATGATACTTTGAGAACTTAAAATTTCAATGCATCAGGTCCAGGGGCGAATGTAGTGCATTCTCGACTGGTTCAATTGAACCCATAACTTTTGACACGGAGTAACAGTTTATATGTAAAAATTCATTAAAATTGCAAATAGAGCAAATACGAACCCATACTTTTAAAAATATAATGGGTTCAATGCTAAAAACTTTAAAAGTTGAACTCATATGATTTAAATCCCGGATCCGCTTCTGATCAGGTCAAGGATCAAACGCATTCTCATCATTATACAACGACAAGCAACTAAAGGCATCTTCGGAACTATTTGCACTTGGTGGCAACAATTCGCGTAATAAACTGAAAGGATAGTTTATATTTCTATCAAGAATAGTACATTATACATTGAAATTCTCAATCGTAACAGGGTAATTTCAATGTATATAAGAAAGAGAAGAAATGAAGAGAAGACCTTACAATGTGTTGAGAGAAGAAACTGATCCAAACATGTCATTCAGCTCTCCTTGAATTTGATTATGACTGACATTTCTACAAAACCAGACACAACAATTGGAGAGAAAATTAGAACAATGAGCCTAATGTTACCTATATAGATGAATTTAATTAAAAAATTTCACTCACAAGTATTGAAGGGAAGTCATTTGTGAAATAGAATAAGGTAAGCCACCAGTAAAACCATTACCAGCAAGGTTACTGCGTTACGAGGCAACTGGTCAGAATGATATATGAATAGTACAACAACAACAACATATCCAGTATTATCCCACACCGTGGGGGTCTGATGGTATTGTGTACGCAGACCTTACCCCTACTTTGCGAGGATAGAGAGACTGTTTCCAATAGACTCTCTGCTCAGTATGAATACTAAATTCAAAAAAATAAGGACTAGAGCCCGGAATTAAAGACAAAAAAATTAAATTCCATAGAAAAACACATACAGTCTCTGCACATTTGGAGGAAGCTGATAAGGTATCTGGTTTCCTAGATTATTGTTGCTTATGTCACTGCAAATTAAAATACCCGAAATATTACAATTTCTAAGACTTAAACACAAATCAAAGAAGGAATTAAGGAAATAATTGAAATTCATTAATCTTACAAATTGGTGATAGATGTAAGACTAGTTAATTGATATCCCATTGATCCAGATAGTCCTAAACCGGATAAATGGCTGAAGGAAAATGAAATATGAAAACTAAACATCGACATTAGTTGCAAATCAATAAATGCATTGAAAAATGATGATAGGATGGGTATATATTGTAGAGAACAATGTTACATTTCAGTTACTCTATTGCCGGCGGAGCAAGTAATGCCTTTCCAAAATTCTCCACAAGGATCACTACTGTCAGATGAGTTCCAATTTGTAAGCTGCGCTGGTGAATTTAGGGAGCTATACATTACTCTCAGGGCTGAAGCTGAAAATTAGCCATATAACAACAACAACGACTCAGTAGAATCTTACAAGTGGGATCTGCAGAGGTAGCATGTACACAGACCTTACCTCTACCCCGATGAGGAAGAGAGACTATTTTTAATAGACTCTCAGCTCAAAGACGTAAACAACAACAACGACTTAGTAAAATCTCACAAATAAGGTTCGGAGAGGGTAGTGTGTACACATACCTTACCGCTACCCCGACGTGGCAGAGAGATTGTTTTCAATAGAGCCTCAGCTCAAGAAGACAAAAAAAACGAGAAGAAATATTAAACAAAATATTAAAAAGAAGAGGCATTGCAGTACAATAGCTAGCACTTCCTCTATATTCTATTTGACACGGGGTTGCGATCAAAGAAATTTTCAAGTTAGTCAATCTACTTTCCTTTTTGATCTGTTAAGAAAATGACACTTTTCTCTAGTTTAAATTTCTAATTTTACTCTTAATGAGATGATTTATAGCTGCATGAATATTTATAGTTTGTTATGGATCATAAGTTTTTTTATTAAACTTCGTACCCAATCAAACACCGTTAAGTACTGTTCCACGTCCCCCAAAATATAGGTTGGTTCTTCCCTAATGGTCAATCGGTCCCATGATTATATCAATACAGTAATTTATTCATTTCGAGCAGAAGCGGAGCAAGGATTTGAAGCTGACCGTCAGATGGATCTGTGTCGGCATTGGCGAAGCTGTAACTACTGACAAAGAGAAGGGCCACCACCATTATTTGGATCACCACCGCGCTCATCCTGCCCCCTTCTCCTCCCCACCACCACAACACGAAACTCAATTAGTTCCAGCTCAGGAACAACAACAACAACCAAAAAATCTAATATAATCCCACATACCGAATTCGAAGAGGATAATGTATATGCAGACCTTATCCCTACCTTCAGAAACAAGAAGGCTATAATTTGTTAGCCCAATTTATAACTTTTTGTTGTAAAAAGGAAAAATTATATAGAGTGATCCTCTTGATAATAGCTAGGAGAATGAAAGAATTATAAACAAGAAAGAAAAAGAATCATATAGAGAGGGAATTATAAAAACAAAAGCAATATCGTGAGGGAGGAAAATGGGCCATATTCCCAAAGGAAAAGTATATTATTCAAATTGAAATGGGTTAACGTTGATAACGTTGCATGCATGATTGCATGGTAAAGTTGGTTATGGTTGGGGGGGGGGGGGGGGGGAAGGGGATGATAGCTAAAAACGAAAAAAGAAAATGAGAGGGAAGGAGCGAGTTACGGGTACCGGGTTGCCCCAAAAAATGGGTCCGGTTTATTTTACTAGACTCAGTATTTAAATTCTGAGAACATGCCAATCCTTGATTAATCATTGTCAATTGCCCGGTTTTGATAGAGCTTCAGAAGAAAGACCATAGATTGGTGAAAAACAGGGGAAGAAGGCCGAAAGAATATTTACAATGAGATTATTTATTAGGATATAGTTTTGATTGATGAGACGCGAGGCGGAGTTAACGAGAGACTAGAGGAATAGAGGTAGGTTTTGGAGTCTAAATGTTTCAAGTTGAGTAGGACCAAGACGAAATATTTAAAGTGTAAGTTTAGCGACGTTTCGTGGAAAGCGGATGTGGAGGTGACGCTTCACAAGTCATCTCAAGTACCTAGGGTCTATTATCTAGGGAGATGTGGAGATTGACAGGGATGTCACGCACCGTATCAGGGCGGGGTGGATAAAATGGAAGTTAGCGTCTGTTATCCTATGTGACAAGAATGTACTATCGAAAAACATAAAGATAAGTTCTAGAGATGTGGTTAGATCGGCCATGTTGTATAGGACTGAGTGTTGGCCAGTCAAGATTCCACATTTCCAGAAGATGCAAGTAGCAGAAATGAGTATGTTGAGATGGATATGCGGGCACACTCGGATGGATAAGATTAGGAATGAGGTTATTCGGGAAAGATGGGCATGACCCCCGTGGATGACACGATGTGTGAAGCGAGGCTTAGGCGGTTCAGGCACGTGTGGAGGAGGAGCTGTGAAGCTCCGTTAGGAGGTGTGAGCGTTTGGTTCTGGCAGTTACGAGAAGAGGCAGAGATCAGCCTAAAAAGTACTGGGGCGAGGTGATCAGGCATGACATGGTGCATCTTCAAATTTTTCAGGACATGACCTCTAATAAGAAGGTGTGGAGGTCGAGTATTAGGGTTGTAGGTTAGAGGATAGTCGAGTTTTCTCCTCGTTGCACCGGCTAGTCTGATAATGTTTTGTCTAGGACTGCTAGCGATTTTTTTATGTGTTTCATAATTTTTTTTCATTTTTTATTTTTTGTTGTCTTTCACATTTTGGCCTTTCCATTTTATTTGTTGTATTTTACGTTGCTGATACTATTTTTCTGTTTTATGTTGTGGTTACAAATCCATTGCTTCTGAGCCGACGGTCGCCCAGAAATAGCCTCTATATCCCTTCGGGATAGGGGTAAAGCTTACGTACATTCTACCCTCCCCATACTCCACTAATGAGATTCTACTAGGTGGTGGTTGTTGTTGTTGAGGTTATTTATTAGGTAATTATATACAGGTAAATCTCTTGATAGACATTAGTTAGTGTTCTCGTATCTGATATTACTATATCCATACCAATTTATGTGTTGTACTTTCTTTTTAGTATGTCCCAAAAGAATGTTATATAGACAAACCTCTATATAACAACCCACTTTTTTTCGAATATTTTGATATTACTCTATAGTTGAACTGTTGTACCTCACAACATGCTTCCCCCCCCCCCCCTTTAACTATTTAGATTAGCATATTCTCCTGTTATTGCATATATTTGTACATGTTATTTGTAGTAGGTCCTGTCTAGCCTCGTCACTACCTCACCGGGCTAGGCCAGGCACTTACCATCACATGGGATCGGTTGTGCTGATGTTACACTTCTGTGTCTTTTTGTGCACAGATCAAGAAGCAGCTTACGGATCGCCGCAGCAGTACTAGACTGGGAACCGACCTTAAGTCCAGAGACTCTTAGGTAGCTTAGCTGACGTCTGCGGGTTCAGAGTCTCATCTATGTTATTTCAGTTTGTTTATTTGTATCGAGACAGACTCTTGTGTATTTTCTTTCAGACTGATGTTTTTATTACTCCTTAGTAGTCCGTGAGTGGTGACACCAGATACTGGGTAGAAATTGTTGTTCAAGACCTTCATGTCCTATGTTTTCTGTTTAAAGTATTTAAAAGTCTCCCGCATATTAGTATTTGTTTCACTTTATCATATTGTTTTAAATAAAAAAATTTTGAAATGTTTAAATAGTTGGCTTGCCTAGCTCCGATAGTAGGCACCATCACGACCTCCGATGATGGAAAATTTGGATCGTGACAAAGATTTTATACATTTTTTTAGAATTATTAATAGTAATCTTAAAAAATTTATATGGTTATTATAAAGGGGTAGTCATATAAAGAACATTTTGCTACAAAGATGAATATTGCTGCAATAGATAAAATATTGTTATAGAGAGATAGAATATAACTTAAAATTTCGATTCTGAGGAAAATTTAATTTTTATACTTAATGGTTGTTATATAGGGTCTGACTGTAGAGATACAAATTTCTCTCTTCTTCATGGGATAATCCCTCAATTTTTTGGCTCCTGGGTTTAAAAGATTGTTGGTTGTTAGGATTGCTGATTGTCTAGCTAAAATTGTTGAAAAAATCTATCCGAATTTGGATTTCTGCCTCTATTTGGAATTTTATTGTTTCAGCTAGGTATGTTCAAAACTCCTTTGTATTATACTTTATTTGAATGATTAAAAATGGTTGGACCTTTGTTTCACCTCTTTTGATATGCATACGAACCGTCAAGATGATTAAGGCTTAGATCTAGATTTCGTCACTAGTTTTGTAATATCCATGATTAGATTTAATAAAAGAAAATTTTCATAAGGCATTATATTTTATCTTTTAGTAGTAATTAACTATATATATATACTATTTGCTATATTACGGATTATAAATATCTTTTATGTGGTTATAAGATGTATTGATGTATTTAAGCTATTGTATTCATGAATACAGTAGCACCAATAGGCGTGAATAAGGGAAGTCCAACTAATCGGTTATTGTATTCGACTGTATTCATGGATTGAAACACGGGATTACAGGTGGACATATACTGTATTCGATTGTATTCACGGCGTAAAATAAGGATTACACTGTTTTTAAAATGGAAAGTGAATCAATTAATATAAAAGACTCCTAATATAACTCAACAAACTCAATTATAACACATAAATTTTATATTTTCAGTTATAAAAAAGATCCTCAACCGAGAAATATCCCAAAAATATAGCAATCTTCAAAGAAATTATATAATACATCTGAATACATAAATTATATTAATTAAAAAAAATTATGAATACATTCATGGCATAGAGCGAGATAGTGAATACAAGAAAATACATAGAATACGGCGGGATACATTGAAATATATTGAAAAAAAAAGATAGTGAATGCATTAAAATATGTTAACAGAAAATCAAGTTGCTCAGCCTTAATCTCATCATATTTGTTCAAGAACAAACCGATCGAATTATATGTGGGCGACTGTTGTTTAAGAATTAGTGCATATTTATAATGGGATGAGAGCTTTGTACAAGAATCAGTTTAATGTCAAAACCCAATCCCACTCCTATGTCATCATCTCCCAGTTACTACACCGTCATCAATGCAAGAAGTCATACATCTCTAAGAATTTTCTAATAATATTTAGAAAAGCTGCTTACCTTATGTTAAATCTAAATCTAAATTTTGTTATTGGTTATAGTGGAGTTTGCATTTGCTGTATACTTGAAAGAGTGAAAAGCCGCAATGGATCTTTATAGATGGACCAGCAAGATTTTTAGACCTAGATGCTCCCAAAGCACAGAACTGTGCAAACAACACAGATGACTAAAAGGGAAAGAAAAATTTAAAAAGGTGAAACACAAGATTTCATGAAGCACAAATTACCAAAGAGCTGAAGAATTCCGGTACCAAAGATCGAAAATTTTAATGGGATGACAGAAGAGAATGTGATGTATCAAAGTAAATTAGAAATAGAAAGTATAATTGATTAGCGTATTCAGTGGCTTAGGAATAGAAGGTAACCAAAATTAAATATTTTGTTATAAATCTTAAAAGGTATCTATATAATATAATTTTTTAAAATGATATTTATTTAAAATAAATGAGGTGTTAATCTTTATTATAGGAAGTGTTATAAAATATTCTATTTAAGGTGAATGTCCATATTTAGAGAGATCCTAGGGTTTACTACTTGGTGGCTAAGTCACCACCTCCCTATAAATAAAGGGGTTCTCTCCCATTGTAAATCATCCCAAAGTATCAATAAGAATACTCCTCTCTCTACTTTTCTCTATATTGTTCTTGTTCTTGTATTATTGTTCTTGTTCTTATATTATTTCATAACACGTTATCAGCACGAGTCTCTAACCAATTGAATTTGATTTCTTCCTTCTTCCAGAATTTCTATACGAAAAAATAGAAGAGGAAAGACAACGAAAAAAAAAAAGGAAACGGAAAAGAAGAATAAAAGGAAAAGAGAGGAGGAAAAAGAAAGAAAAGAAGAACAGAAGGAAAGAAGCAAGAAGACAAGTCGCTGTATTTTCTGTTCGAGTTCAGGCGGGTTTTCATTGTTGGGGTCCATCTGGCGCCGATTCAGCCGTTGTAATTTCACTGGAGAATTTCTATACGGAAAAATAGAAGAGATGGTATCATCATAAAGTAATGCAACGGGATGGAAACTCAAGAGGTATATTTGATATCACAACATTTATTGGTATACCTTAAAGGTAAATAATTTACTTTTCCCTTTCAAATTCTTGAAATTCTACGATTTGATTTCATATACGTTACATAGACAACAAAGTTTGATTATAACTCTAATGGAGTTTGTAAGGAATTATAACCACGTGAAGTGGTAAAAGTTCTATGTCTTGCCATGATTAAATTCATGTATGATTGTGGGCAAAGAATTGAAAATCCGTCCCATTGAATTTGCTTCATTCTCATTCCCTTTAGAGAATGTGATAGCAGTATGTGATAAGTCTGAAAGAAGACAAAATTGTTACCGTGAAGGTATCAATGGATGTGGACGTGGCAATAGACGGAATTATAATCGTCATCATTGTGATAATGAGAATAATAAAGATTCTCAAAATAATCTTTCACTTTATGAAAGTAATATTTGACATGAGATTGTATATAGCACATACAGATGATTATGATCCATTCCCTGAAGTAAATGTGATAATTGTACTAAAGCCCGTAAGTATGGACACGCTCTTGATGTAATTTTATTTTATGTCTGACATTATGAAAAGAAAGTTCGTTGCCCTTGAAATTTCGGGCAAGAACTATATGACATGGGTGTTGGATGCTGAAATCCATTTGGATGCAATGGGTCTTGGAGACGCCATTAAAGACAGAAATAATGCATCCACCCAAGACTATGCTAAGGCCTTGATTTTCTTGCACCATCACCTTGATGAAGGTTTGAAACTGTGCTAAGACCTTGATTTTCTTGCGCCATCACCTTGATGAAGGTCTGAAACTGTGCTAAGGCCTTGATTTTCTTGCGCCATCACCTTGATGAATGTTTCAAAATTGAATATATCACAGTCAAAGATCCACCTATCTTGTGGAATGGCTTAAAGGAGAGATATGACAACCTGAAGTTGGTCACTCTGCCACAAGCACGATGCGATGAGAATCCAAAAGCAAATAGTTCATAAACTATATATTATCGTTGCGGTGGAAAAGGGCACTGGGCGAAAATTTGCCGTGTACCAAGACATTTGGTTGAGCTTTATCAAGCATCTCTAAAAGGTAAATGCCCTGAAACCAATTCTGTCTCTGACGACAATTTTAACATCACCTACTTGGATGTGGCAGACTTCTTTGAGCACCCTGAGGGGAAAATAGACCACTTAATTGGTGATGGATCTGTGATGAAGGAAGATGGAATTGTTTGATTTTATTTTACTTATTTGTATTAGTTAGTGAATAAACTAATAGTCATTAGTATCAGCTCGTATTAGTTAGCTTATGATATAATGTTAGTATTAGTTCTTTAGAATGTTTCAATATGCTTAAATTTCAAAGAAATTTTTATTTTCCAGTAGAGTTAATCGATTAACCTAACAGTTAGTCGATTATCTAATATTTCGCATTAAAACTGGATTTTTCCACAAGCTAAGTTAGTCGACTATCTGATTTAGATAGTCGACTAACCTGATGACTGTTTACTAAGTTAGTCGACTATCAACTTAGTTAGTCGACTAACTAATATTTCGCATTAAAACGGGACTTTTTCGCAAGGCAAGATAGTCGACTATCTGATTTAGTTAGTCGACTAACCTAATGACTGCTTCCCAAATTAGTCGACTATTAACTAAGTTAATCGACTAACCTCAGCAGATTTTGAAAATATTGTTTAATTATGAAGCAACGGATTAAATTTGTTTATTCTCATGTTCATATATCTCTTTTGATTAATTGATTCATGCACCACACATACGATATTCAAAGAGAAGAAATATTACTCTCATTTAAGTATGTGTAAGGCAGATGTTACTACAATTTCTGGTAGTAGTAAATTGATTAAAGGCTCCGGAAGAGCAACTATAACTCTGCCTAAAGGAACAACATTTTAGAGAATGCAATGTTCTCCTCCAAGTCTAAAAGGAACTTGTTGAGTTTTAAAGATATCATTCAAAATGGATATCATATTGAGACAATAGATGAGAATAATCTTGAATTCCTCATTTACTCATGAAAACGAGGCTGCCCACTTCGGTTTGGGGTCACGCCACTTTGGATGCAGCAATGCTAGTTCGTCTCAGAACGACGAATTATCACAAATATTACCTGTTGCAATGAGTTTTGGGTCATGAACCTAATATATCCCACTTAAGAATTTTTGGATGTGCAGTATATGTGCCTGTAGCACCGCCATATTGCACCAAAATGGGTCTGCAAAGAAGGTTAGGAATATATGTTGAGTTTGAATCGCCCTCCATTATTCGCTACCTCGAAACATTGACAGGGGATTTGTTCACTGCACGATTTGCAGACTGTCAATTCGATGAGACACTTTTCCCAAAATTAGGGGGAGAAGTTGGTGAAACCAAACGGGAAATTTTGTGAAAAAATGCATCATTATCTCATCTTGATCCACATACCTCTATTTGTAAAAAAGAGGTGCAAAATATTATCCATTTGCAAAGAATAGCAAATCGAATGCCAGACGCATTTACAGATTTGAAAAGGATAACAAAATCACATATCCCCGCAGTGAATGTGACAACATCTGATTCACGAATACATATTCATTATTGGAAGAATATGAACATGAAATTGGTATTGAATATACCACACTCACCCCTAGAAGGAGGTTTGAGATGATATATGAAAATAATGTCATTGTTATGGCATGAATAGTCATTGGTCACGTACCTATTGTACGCCAAAATGATTTGTCAATGTGATTATCAAAGGACAATAATAATGCAAGAAACATATCTTGCATATAATTTTGACATGACCATAATGGTATAACTTTCTCTTTAAAAGAGATATTCACCACATGGATGTTGATGAATTTGTGGTAGTACAAAATTAATTGAGAGCTCTAGAAGAGCCAATTATTACTATGTTGGAGAAACACAATTGATTACCAATAAGGTATTGTGTTGTAGTAAGTCTCAAAGAAACTTATTCAGTTTCCAAAGTATATGCGAAAGCGATTGATTATATTGAGACTATAAATAAAGGAAAGATTTGATATCTTCTATTACTACAACTTGTAGCGGGATAATCTGTATGTGAAAAACTACCCGCTTTATTCTCCAGTTGTACTACACAAGAATACCACAATAAAGTGGACGTTTATTGATATAAAAACTCATATCATAATAAACTTGAAGTTTATATATAATTGCACATGTCATGGTGTAAATTTGAAGTTTATCAATATTGATAATTTATTCAGTTGGCATTCGGGTTAGCCATATCATTTTAAGTGTGCAGTAATAGAGAATTCACATGGGTAAATATTAAAGAACTAGAAAGTTCTTTACGAATTCTCTTGTATTACTTGTTCTCATTAATTAATTGACCAACTAAAGAGTTCGGGTTGAATCCCATAAATTCTTGGAAATATCAAAGGTGAATAGGGCCCATTCACCTGCCATGTATACCACATATGATGCATCTATGATATGATTACATGTGCGATTGTTATTAACCCGCAGCCTGGCCGGTGCTTGCGAGGTAAATTGCTCAGTAATGTAACTTCGAGCATAATTTTCAGATTTTCTATTCAAGATAGTTCATCTTGATAAGGTGGTTTATATCATAGTTGGTTTAGCAAGATAATTATTGAGTGCCTCCACTTAATAGCTAAACTGTTTCTTATGAGAACAAAGTTATATATATCAGTTTGATATACGTTGTATACGAGAGTATATTATATTCTCCCCTCACAAGTGATTCAGGGTCAGAAACCAAATAATTTCATCTTATTATTATTGATGTGCGGGGTATATTTTCATTAACACCATAATGCACAAAGATGTACTCTCAAAATTGAGGAAACAAGTTAGCTTTTCTAACATGAGGGGGAGACATGATAAACACTTGAGAAAAGGTTACATGGGATGAATTATCATTTGTATATATAGATCCTCGAATATCATAATATGAACCTGAAGTTCATATAAGGATAATTAAATAGCAACATATTGCAAAGCATGCTATACGCATTTGCTGACCCAAAGAAAGTAACTATATTCTCACTGCAAATGCTCATATTAAGTCCCAGAAGGACAAAGTCTTTGATACGCTTAATGCGTATAGACAAGTCGGTTTCAAAATAACTTCTTAATAAAGAAGATGAGCAAATGATCATAATGGGGAGGCAAGTGATCTAGAAGATCACATGACATAACACTTCATAAAATCTCATGAGAGATTCAGGTACCTGAATATATGAATAAAGAGATCTCCATGTTATGTCTTTATGAAAATTTACTGGAACCGATATAAAATGTTCGTCGACGACATCTATGATAGCGCTAAATATCGATGAGGATCTTATGTTTGTCGAATACAAACAAAATATTGGCTAAATGGAAGAGATACAATTCAAGCAGAATTGATTCCATATGAAAGACATGTAGTTTTGGACATGTAGTTCAAATACTTGAAAGTATAAAGTCAATGGTATGTGTAATCAGTTTTCGATATCTTATTTGTTTAGCATGACTTGAAAACTTGATATGCATCTAAAGTCTATTATATGGCTTATATGACTTAACTTATATGTCAATCCATGAAAGATTGAAGTTGCTTGAAGCATATACAATTCTTGGTCCTGAAGTACCACATCCTAAGTGCAACTTATGTACATATGTATCTTGCTATAACTATAAGCATGATGGCATCGAGAATACCTCTATGGAGATATTGAAGAGTCATTCCACGACATTATATGAAGATGTTCATATCTATCAAGAATGATAATTTCAAGGTGCGGAATATTTATTCAAATCAATATGGCTGATTTATTTATCAAATCTCTACAAAAGATCGTTTTGAAGATGGTGCACAAGATTGGAATGCAAATGCTCAAGGATGTGAATTGATGCTCTTTTCAGGGGGAGTTAATGCGCGTTGCACTCTTTTTCCCTTACAAGGTTTTGTCCCACTGGGTTTTCCTTGCAAAGTTTTTAACGAGGCAACCAATAGGCGCATATTCAAACATGTGTATTCTTTTTCCTTTTCTATAATTTTTTCCCATTGGGTTTTGTTTTAGTTAAGGTTTTAACGAGGCACATTATTGAATAGACATTCAAGGGGGAGTGTTATAAAATATTCTATTTAAGGTGAATGTCCATATTTAGAGAGATCCTAGGGTTTGCTACTTGGTGGCTAAGTCACCACCTCCCTATAAATAAAGGGGTTCTCTCCCATTGTAAATCATCCCAAAGTATCAATAAGAATACTCCTCTCTCTACTTTTCTCTATATTGTTCTTGTTCTTGTATTATTGTTCTTGTTCTTATATTATTTCATAACAGGAAGTAAAAATTCCTTTAATAAATTGTAATTATCTCTATTCTTTGAATGAACAGATTCACTCTATGTTAATTCACCTTTTAATTTGTTCAATTTCTCATGTTGCTGGGCTCAGTTGGAGGCCAGCACCACGCCTAGAATTTGTAAAAATAGCACGGTATAACTAGTTTTCGGATTAGTCATTTAAAAATAGCCAGTATTTACGAAGTTAATGAAAAATAGTTACTATTTTGCTGCAATAGAGATCGGTCCAGCATAATATATTGGAATTCAGTGTATCTGTGCATGAACTCTAGCATATTATGATGGACCAGTATACTTTACTAACTGCAGTATAATATACTGGAGACTGGAGCACTGGTGCTCCAAACTCTAGTATATTATACTGGACAATTATACTTGTTGAAACTCCAGTATATTATGCTGGAGTTCTAGTGTACTTATGCTGGAACTCCAACATAATATGCTGGAGTTCCAACATACTTATCCTAGAACTCCAGTATAATATGCTGGAGTTCAAGCATACTTATGCTGGAACTCCAGTATAATATACTGGCGTATTTTTCGGGGTTTGAACATGGTTTTTGCTCAAATTTATTTTTATATAAAAAATGGTTAAATTTCGATTACTTTTAAAATTGAGCTATTTTTGAACGACCGATTGTAAATCTGACTATTTTTTAATTTCACCCCCTAATAGACTTGTTCTCACTTTAAACTAGGATAATAGCCTAAATAAGCTAATCTCCTTCCTTGGTATTAACTCTTTTTTTTTTTTTTTGTAAAATCGATATGTCGTCTATTTAATTGCATACTGATTGTTTTTCATCTCTGGGTTAATCCAAATGCGTATGCTCTAGTGAAATTCCCAACAGTTAATCAATGAATCAAAACCATCACAAGCTATTGAATTGATTTGAACGCACCAAAATCCTTTAGTCATGTGAATGAATCAAATATTGACTCCAAAAGTTCCTTTGCCATATTACGCGACCTTCAATAATCCCAAATTAGCTTTAGGAAAATAATTCATGAATATTTGTAGATTGCTGTAGGCGTATTTAAATAATCATCAAAACTATGCGTATGGTTCTTATGGCATAGTCGTAATATATAACCCCCAATTCGATTGCTCGTTTCATGCGACTTGATCAAAATTTCAAATAATAATAATAATAAACATATTGTAAATTGTGAGTGTGTTTCACGTGACACGGTTTGCAATATGTACAAAAATAATAAGTGTGTGATATCGCAACTTGTTCAAATAATTTCATGTCTATTAAAAAGGTCTAAAAAAATTAAAGCGGTAAAAGATAAAATGCACAATAGGTTTTAAACATGTAATAAATCAGATAATTAGGCCAATTATTAATTGTTGAGCGGTCATGCTAAAACTACGGAACTCGGGAGTGTCTCACACCTTCTCCCGGTTGACAGAATTCCTTACCCCTCGATTTGGAGTTTTAAACTAAACAGGTAACTTGGAATACCATAATAATTATTCCAATCAAAAGACGACTCTAATAATTAATTTCATTTTTTATTTAGAATAATATCACTTTAATTCAAAAAAATATTCGAAAAACTTAACACACAGAACAATATACTCAATCCATATTCCTGTTGCGGAGCGCAACCCGACCCTCAACATTTAATATCATTGCGGCGTGCAACCCGATCCTCGACAATTAATTCGTTGCGGCGTGCAACCCGATCCTCAATATCTAGTACCATTGCGGCGTGCAACCCGATCCTCGATATTCACCAACAAAACTCACCCAACATCATTCGCAACTCAAGTGCGAGGGGAGTAACATCAAAAAGAAGAGTCCCAACGAATGAATATAACTAACAGCTCAAATATTCCGGCAAGAGAGGGTTCAATTTATACCAAAATTCCGGCAAAGGAAATAATAACAGGACTTCCACTTCTAGCACTTAATTAACAACAACTCAAAGTCGAGCCAATACTTCAATAATCTATACAAGTCTCTATTTTCCTCAACCGATCATATCATGTGAACTCAATCAATTTAAGCAACAAGTCATACCACATTATTCAAATTGAAGCAATTTAAGACCCTCGGTCATGCTAGACTCGGGCGCATAGATAACCGTCACTATACGTATACACCGACTCCACATAGCACATAGCAAATAATGTCCTAATCCTATTCCCTCAAGCCAAAGTTAGATCAAACACTTACCTCGATCTGAAAATAGCAATCAAAGCTCTAAAATCGCGTTTCCTCTAGAATCCAACTTTGAAATAACGATATCTAGGCATAATTAGATTCAATATTATCAATAATAGCTCAAGGATACAATTCCATAGCATAGAAATAAATTTTCTATCATTCTTTCAAAAATACCAAAATCCGGCCCCGGGCCCACATGGTCCAAACTCGAGGTTCGGACCAAAATCCAATCACCCATAGCCCCACACGTTCAAATATACAATTTGAGTTAAGATTCGACCCTAAATTGAGGTTGAATCACCCAAAATACCAAAAGCCCTAGTTCTACCTAAATCCCCCATTTTCTACCTTGATTTTATGATTTAGGGCTAGGAATTTACTAATTAGATGAAGAAAAAGTGAGGAAATGGAGTTAAGCATACTTACCCGAAGAGTTATGGAGGAATGGAAGCTTGGGACTCGTCAATAGAGGGTGAAGAAGAAGGGTTCGTGTGAGGAGTGTGAAAATCCTGTGTTCAAAGTTCTATTTTTATTAAAAATAACTGAAGGGTAAATACACTACGCGATCGCGATAGGGCGACGTGTTCGCGAAGGGCACTAGGCAGGAAAGCTTCGCGTTCGCGAAGAAGGGATGCGAACACGAAGAGGAAACCTGGGTCAGTGGTAGAAAAGCCTACACGTTCGTGAGGGTAAGCCTGCGAACGCGATGAAGAAGGACCTCACTACTTCGCAAAAGTGATTGTCAGACGCGAACACGGAAGGTGAAAAAGCTAAAGCTGTGCGAACGCGACTAGGGAGCGCGATCGCGAAGAGATAAATTGGTCTGCAACAGTTTTAAATGTTCTGGTGTGTTTTTAAGTTCTAATCATACTGAAGCAACCCCGAAATCACTCTCGAGCCCTTGAGGCTCCCATCCAAACACACATACTAACTCAATAACATTTTACGAACTTGCTAGAGCGAGTAACTCGCTAAAATAACATCAAAATCAAAGAATCAACCCCCAAAACTCATAATTTCATTTCAAAGTTCATCAACCTTCAACTTTAGATATCTAGGTCGGAAACACGTCAAACGACGTTCGATTTCGACCAAGTTTAACAAAAAGCACTTAACGCTCATTTAAGACTTGTACCGGGTATCGGAACCAAAATACGAGCTCGATACCTATATTTTCTAACTCATTTTCATTTAAATTTTTCATATCACTTTCAGATAAATAATTTCTTTCAAAAATTCCGTACTCGGGCCTGGGACCTCGTATTTCGATTCCGGGAATACGTCCGAGTCCCATATTTTCCTACGGACCCTCCGGGACCGTCACATTAGGGGTCTAGGTCCGTTTACCCAAAATGGTTACCAAGGTCAACTATATTAATATTATTATCAAAGTTCATAGTTTTTAATATAAAATTCATATATTTCCACATAAAAAATTTTCGGCTTCGCGCCCGAACTATGCACGCAAATCAAGGCAACCAAATTAGAGATTTTCAAGGCCTCGGAAGCATAGAGAGAGGGAGAATTACGGTGATGACCCTTTGGGTCGTCACATCCTCCACCTCTAAAATAACTGTTCGTCATCGAACGAACAAAGAAAGAAGTACCTGAGTCGGGGAATAAATGGGGATTACGGCTTCGCATATCAGGCTCGGACTCCCATGTCAAAGCCTCAGGAGGATGACCTCTCCACTGGACACGCACTGAAGGAAAACTCCTCGACCTCAAATGTCAAACTTGCTGGTCTAAAATAGCCACCCTCTCCTCCTCATGTGACAGACCCTTGTCCAATTGGACAGCGCTGAAATCTAACACGGGATCGCCGTGATACCTCTGAAGCACGGATACATGAAAAACCAGATACACGGCTAACAAGTTAGGCGGCAAGTCAAGTCTATAAGCCACCTTGGGCTAATAAATCTAAGGCTAAGCTTGCCCTTCTTCCCGAATCTCATCACACCCTTCATATGCAATACACGGAGCAATACTTGCTCACCAACCATGAAAGCAACATCCCTGACCTTCCGATCTGCATAACTCTTCTGCCTAGACTGAGCTGATCGAAGTCTGTCCTGAATGATCTTGAACTTATCCAAGGCCTTCTGTACTAGATCTATACCCAATAACCGAGCCTCTCTCGGCTCAAACCATCCGACTGGGGACAGACACCGCCTACCATACAATGCCTCATACGGAGCCATCTGAATGCTGGACTGGTAGCTATTATTGTAGGCAAACTCTGCTAAAGGCAAGAACTGGTCCGACGAGCCTCCAAAATCAATAACGCAGGCTCGGAGGATATCCTCAAGTATCTGAGTGGCCCTCTCAAACTAACCATCCGTCTGGGGGTGAAATACTATACTCAACTGAACCTGGGTGCAACCGAATGGAAATAGGCTGAGTAGCTGAAGCCAGACCAATACAGAAATTATTATCCCTGTCGGGCGGCATACCCGGCAGGTATGAAGGGAAAACCTCTGGGAACTCCTATACAATAGGGACATATTCAATAGATGGAACCTCTGTGCTGGAGTCAAGAACATACGCCAGATATGCTAGACACCCTTCTCGACCATACGTCGAGCCTTGACATACGAAATAACACTGCGGGTGGCATGACCTGGGGTCCCTCTCCACTTAAGTCGGGAAAAATATGGCAAAGCCAAGGTCACGGTCTTGGCGTGACAATCCAAAATAGCATGGTACAAGGATAATCAATCCATCCCCAATAACGTTGAAGTCCACCATATCTAAGAGAAATAAGTCGACACAGGTCTCAAGACCCTGAAATACCACCACACATGAAGGATGCACTCGCTCGAACACTATAGAATCGCCAACTGGCGTAGACACATATACAGGAATGCCAAAGCCTCACTAGGCATAACCAAATAGGGTCAAAATCGGACGACACATATGAATATATAGATCCCAGATCAAATAACACAGAAGCACCCCTATCACAGACCAGAATAGTACATGTAATCACATCATCTGATGACTCGGCCTCTGGCCTGAATGGCAAAGCATAACAATGGGGCTGGCCCCCACCTCCCTGAATTGTGTCTCTGGGAAGATCTGCTACTGGCTGACCCCTACCTCTGGCGGCTTGAGCTCCACCTCTATGCTCCCTACCTCCATCTCTATGGCCCCTACCCCCACCTCTAGCTGGCTGGGCGGCCTGTAGATCACATGCTGCCTGAATCATAGGACGACGACCCTGTTGCTGTGACCGAGTACCTCTGATCATCGGGCAATATCTTCTGATGTGACTAAGATCTCCACACTCATAACACCCAGTAGAATGCGGCAACTGAGAAGACTGGGGCTGACCCTGACGCACTGAATGACCTCCTCGAAGGCTCTGAAGCGGTAGTGCACCGATGGGCTGCTGATCAGAGTAATGTTGCTGAGAACCGCTACCGCCCGTGGTATTGTGTGAAACCTGAAGTGCTGACTGAAAGGGCCTCTGCGGGTGGCCTCTATCATATGAATCCCTACCTCCAACTGAGGTACAACTGAACCTACCAGAATGACAAGGCCTCTTATCTGACCCCTGACAACCTTTTCGTGCGAGTGCCATCTCTATCCGGCGGGCCGCATTGGCCGCCTCTTGAAAGAAAATATCAGTGCCAACCTCCATGGCCATCTGAAGACAGATCGACTGAATCAATCCATCAATAAATCTACGGACCCTCTCTCGTTCTGCAGGGAGTATCACAACTGCATGGCGTGCCAAACCAATAAATCTAGTCTCATACTGTGTAACTGTCATGGAGCCCTGCTAGAGGTGCTCAAACTGTCTATGAAGTGCCTCTCGCTGAGTGATGGGGAGAAACTTCTCTAAGAATAACTCCGCAAACTGATCCCATGTCAAAGCTGGAGACCCTTCTGGTCTAGATAGGCAATAATCTCTCCACCAAGTCTTGGCGGATCCTGCAAGCCTGAAGGTGCAAAAATCAACCCCGTTGGTCTCCACTATACCCATAGTCCTGAGGATCTCATGACAACTGAATAGAAAATCCTGGGGATCCTCCGATGAAGCACCGCTGAAAGTGGTGGTGAAAAGCTTGGAGAACCGATCAAGTGTCAACAAGGCATCTGAGGACATGGCCGCTAAATCTCCGGCTTGAGCTATAATACCTGTCTGAGCTGCCACACGGGCTGAACCACTAGAACCTGAGTCCAGGGAGCTACCTGCTCCGGAGTACGCATAGTAGGAGTCTGAACCCCTCCTCCTGCATGAGAAGTGACTGGTGCTACTGGCATAAAATCTGCTGTAGTGACATTGTCCATAAAGCCTGCCAATCGGACTAGAGCATCTTGGAGATTCAGGGGAAACATAACTTCTCCTGGGACCTGATCCGGGCCCACTGGAGCTGGTGGGGCTGGAACCACTTCATCATACTCAATATGAGGCTCCACCTCTGAAATTGCTGCCCGGGGCTGAGCTTTGCCCCTACCACGGCCCTGGCTCGGCCTCGGCCTCTGCCCCTTACGGGAGCTGCTCCTGGGTGCTCGGGCTGCTGCGCGGTAGAAGAAGACGAATGTGTTCTCGCCATCTGCAAAAGAATAGAGTAGAATGACAATCAATATTTGAGAAACAAAATTGCACGACAAAAATGAAAAAGTGAAACTTTCCTAACTCTGTAGTCTCTGGGGATAAATACAGACGTCTCTATACCTATACCTCAGACTCTACCGAGCTTGTCCGTGAGTTGTGAGACCCAAGTAACCTAGGATTCTGATACCAACTTGTCACGATCTGAATTTTCCACCATCGGGGGTCGTGATGGTGCCTACTATCAGAGCTAGCCAAGCCAGCTATTTAAATATTTCACAAAATTTTTATTTAAAACAATATGATAAACTGAAATTAATACTAAAATATGCGGGAGACTTTTAAATACTTTAAACAGAAAACATAGGATATGAAGGTCTCGAACTACCATTTCTACCCAGTATCTGGTGTCACCACTCACAAACTACTAAGGAGTACTTAAAACATAGTTCTGAAAGAAAATACACAAGAGTCTGTCTCGGTACAAATAAACAAACTGAAATAACATAGATGAGACTCCGAGCCCGCAGACGTCAGCTAAGCTACCTAAGAGTACTATAATTAGAAATGCATTGATTTCCTATAAGGTTCTAGATATCCCGTGGGAGTTCAAAAGGTAAAAGGTCTCATTTTCACTCATCATCACAAATAGTGTGAATGTTCATTAGTTGATGTTGGTAAGGTAATGGTCCACTAATTACTGAATGAAGAGTTAATCCATTTTTAATCCAGCAATAGTGCCATTTTCACCCGTTTTTATTTGTCATTGTAGTCCAATTTGTCAACTTGTCCAACCTCGTAATATACTGCACCAAGTTGTGGAGTAATATGAAGATGGTGTCCGATGAATGAATTTATTAATTAATAGAGTAGCCCTAAGTTGTTGATGAGAATGGAATACTCTCCATGCAAGACTTGCTAGTAAAGTATTATTTGTTTGTCATAAATTTTGGATTCCTAAACCCCTTATTTCTCGTGGTGTAGTAATTTGATTCCATTTTAAAAGGTGCATTTTCTTTTTGGTGGCAGTTGTTCCCCTCAAAAAATTGTGTTGATATTGATCCATTTTAGAAAGTATGTTCAACAGGATTTGAATATATTGCATGACATGATTTGGAAGATTATTTAATGTTGATTTGATTAATGTATCTCTTCCAGTCATTGCTAAGAAATTAGTTTTTCATCCTGCTAGTCTAGATTTAAAATGATCAAATAAGAATTGAAAGTCACTTTTGTTTTGTCTTGCCTGAAATATTGGAAAATCCAAATATTTACCAAACTAAGACCTTTTTTGAGTTGAAAGCATGCTATAGCCAGATTCTTATCATTAGTTGTGCAGTTTATCGAGAAGAATAATTTTGATTTGTCAAAGTTAATTTTTGGGAAAATGCGTAAGTACTCCCCTGACCTATACCTGGATTTCTAACTACACATTTTTTCTTTGCGGGAATCATATTATCCATCCTAAACTTATTTTAAATGTAATTATTTGCACCCTTAACGTTGACGTGGTAGAGTGTGTATATTTCATTCTCCCAAAAGAGAGTGAGAAGCAAGAAAAATAATTTTTAGATTATTTTTATTCTATTTTTACCATTTTTTTTTACTTTTTTTCCTTTTCCTTTTTCTTTTTCTTTTTTCTTTTACCTTTTTTTTCGTTTCTTCTCTAATTCCGGTGGATATTCATTCACAGACGACTTTATCTAATCATTTTTTTTTCATTTTTTATTTTTACTCATAAATTAAACTCTCAAAAAGATTTATTTGTAAGCAAAACACACTCAGATTTGGGGGGAAAATTCATTATTGAAAAACCTTCCCGCACCGAAAAAAAGAATGTATTGAAATTCTAACTGAAAAAAGTTTTCTCAGCTTATATTTATTTTTATTTCTTTTGCTCTTCCTCCCACACATAAATTACATTATATATATATATATATATATATAACAAAACACACTCAGATCGGGATAAGATTCTGTCACCGAATAAAAATCGCCAGAAAAAATGGTGTTTGTAAAATTCCAACGACCACCATTTTATGCTGGGTGATCAAAACAAAAAGAAAGAGAATGAAATAACCAAAAAAATGAGAATAATAAGAAATAAAAAAAGGATAAGAAAAAGAAGAAAGAATAAAAAAATGAAAATACATGTGGGGGCACGTGTAGTTCACCTCTTGCCTAGAGTTTGGTTTTTAGCGTTAAGGGTGCAAATAATTACATTTAAAATAATTTTAGGAGGTAATATGATTCCCGCAAAGAAAAAATATGTAATGAGAATCCGGGTATAGGTCAGGAGGGTACTTATGTATTTTTCCTTAATTGCTTGGCATGAATAGTTTGTAAAATGATTTAAAACATCAATTATCACATTTCAACTCTTGATAGTTATTTTTGAAAATAAGATAATATCATTTGCAAAGAATGGGAATGAGAGTTTTGGTCCCTCATTTGCAATACTGATAAGTTGCCATTGTAAATAATCCACGGACAGATTTATGCGTTTTGAAAATATCTTCATGCACATAGTAAATTAGTAAGGTGATAAAAGATCACCCAGACGAATTCCTCATTTTCCAATTATGTGTCCTCTTTTGTCTCTTCCTTCAATAGGGGTTCGAACAGAAGAGCAATTTGTAATTAGGTTTCTATACTTTGCACAACAAATTCTTCCAATCACCATTGAGGGTACCGAAAAGTTTAGGTGAAACAAATTAAAGAGTATTTTATAATATTCTGATTTAATATATACATGGATTTAACTAGGAGTGGCAAACTGGCGGATCGGGTCGAATATGATCGGGTCAAAACGGGTAATTTAAAAAAATGAATAAATTATCCGACCAGACCCGTATTTAAGACGGATAAAAACGGGTTTATCCGGCAACTAATATGGATATTCATATTATCCATGGCTTCTTAAATATGATCATTTATGAGAAATTCTTAGTTTTCCAAACTTGAGGAACTCCAATTTGAGGCTTTACAAATGTAAAAGTTTAATACAATTGTTATCTATTGGTTATCCATTTGATTAACCATTTTCTAAGTGGATAATATGATTTTTTATCCATATTCGACCCATTTTTAATTGGCTCATTATCCAGCCCACTTTTTGATGGATAATATGGGTGGATAATTATTTTCTTTTAACCATTTTGCCACCTCTAAATTTAACCGAACATGGATAGAGATTAGATTGATAAATATGTCATCGTTTTGCTTTTATTCTTTTGTGTTGCAAAACAATATAATCATTATCTAGTGAATCACACATATAATCCTATGAAGTTTCATTCAATATCTACAAAAAGTATTTGCACAAAAAAAATGTTACAAACTAGAGAGAAATACAAGTTTTTTTGGCAAAGTCTTTATTAGAAATTTCTCTCTCTCTAGAATGCTCTCAGCTCACGTTAATTAACGTGCACTGATCTTGGTCATCCATGGCGAGAGGGAAGGGGAGAGGACGAAGAAGACCCACAAAAAATAGTCATAACCAGCTTGGAGAAGCCAACGACCTCATATAGTAAACCATCAGAAAAGGAAGGCAAGCTACAAATGCCAGATCTAGAATTTCACTCGAACACAAAAGCTCAATGGAGGAGTACTGGAGGTGCGTCTAGCTCTGGAGTTTCAAAGAAGCTAGATCTCACAACACCACCAGATTCTGCAGCAAAGGTGCAATTGGAGGAAAATCGAAGGAACAATGTATGCATGCTACAGTAGACAATGCAACAGTAACAATTGTGGGAGACGAACAAGGAGAGATGCAACCAAAAGAAGTAGGCACTAGAACATGGTCAAACCTGTTTAAGTAGAACAGACCTGCAGCAAATGGTATGTCTCTTTCGTATATCCCACCGGAAATTATTGATGGTCAAGTAATTGTGCAATTGGAGAAGGAAGAGGTTGAAGCTGAGACTGCGAAGTGGAAATGTGCATTAATTGTATATATACTAGGAGATACCCCAGGATATAACACTATGAGGAGATACATAAATGTTAATTGGGCAAGTGTTAGGGAACCAGATGTATTCCTGCATGAGGAAGGGTACGACATCATCAGATTTCACTCTGAAACTTATATGAAGGAGATTTACTACTCTGGACCGTATACAATTAATAATAGGCCTATAATTTTGAAACTATGGACTGCTGAGTTTGATTTTAAGAAGAATTTCCCACTGAAATTCCACAGTGGGTTAATTTTCCAAAATTACCACTGAATTGTTGGGGAGTTAATTCATTGAGTAGAATAGCAAGTGTTGTTGGAACTCCTATATTTGTGGATGAATGCACAACCAAGAAAAACAGGGTATCATATACTTTGATAGAGGTCAATGTGACTAGACCATTGAAGGAGGAAATCTGGGTAAAAGATCCAAAGGCAAAACAGTTTTTGCAAGCTGTTTATTATGAGTGGAAGCCAAAATTTTGTGAGAAATGCCAAAAGGTTGGACACTCATGTCTTCCTCATGATACTGGGCCTAAGCAGGAGAGTAAACAACAGGTCAATCAAAAAGGCAAAGTAAGAGAGACTAAAAAGGTGACAATGGAGTGGAGAACTAAAGGTAAGGTGCAGCAAGTAGTTAACCAACCTGTGCAACCCATATCAGATGAGCAACAGACACAACAACAAACAACAGAAGTGGATCATGGGGCAAGCTTCTCTCCAAAGTCCAAGCCTGCTAGTAGCCAAGGACAGTGGGAGACAGGGTCATCAAGCAGCCCAAACAGAGTTATACTGAGTAATCATAATAGGGGGAAACAAGTGGAGAGTAGCACTGAGTTTAATTTAGCTAACTTTCCACTACTGTCCAAAGTAAAACTGAGAAACTCTTTTGAGGTTATACCATGTGGTGCTGGGGATGTGCAGAAATTACCCCTTGATAGGGGAGGAGGTCATTTAACATGCTAACTAATTGGCTATTCTGGCTATTCTGGAATGTGAAGGGGGTCAATAAGAGGTATAAACAAAAGGAGTTGGCTACCTATATCAAAAGCAAAAATGTTAGGATAGCTGGCCTAGTGAAAACCAGGGTGAAAGAACATAATTTTAGGAGAGTAAGTAAAGCCATAGCACCTGCTTGGGAAGGGATAAATAACTCCCAATATGCTCAAAATGGTAGGGTATGGGTCTTATGGGATCCAAGATGGTTCAGTGTGCCATTACTCAAAGCAGGAGATCAATATATACATTGTCAAGTTACAGACAATGCAGGAAAGATAGTCTGTCTAATAACAATTGTCTATGGACATAACACACTAGAGCAAAGGAAGACACTATGGGCAGAGGTTCAACAATTAGCTGCAGGTATTAACAGTCTTTGGCTACTTGGAGGGGATTTCAATGCAGTTCTTTATTCCCAAGATAGAATGATGGGCAATCCTGTAACATATGCTGAAACTCAAGATTTTGCTAACTACATTCAAAATCTGGAGTTAAGTGAATTGATATGGAAGGGGGACTATTACACTTGGTCAAACAAACAAGGTGACAATGATAGAATCAGAAGCAGGATTGATAGAATGTTTGGAAATTTTGAGTGGATGATGCAATGGGGACAAGTTCACAATGAATATGACTTGCCACTAATATCTGATCACTCACCTATGCTACTATCAATATCAGTGCACTCAAGGCCAGGCAAAATTCCTTTCAGGTTTCTAAATGTATGAGCAGATTTATAAAGATAGTGCAAGAAGGATGGTAACAAAATGTGACAAGCTGGAGAATGCAGAACATATGGCTGAAACTGAAGGCTTTGAAAGACAGGCTTAAAACATTAAACAATGAGGAGTTTAAAACTATTGCTGCCAAAATTGAGAAGGCTCGTGGAGAACTTCAAGAATTACAAGAGAAGATTAGCTTTAACTATACTAATAACATGATGGAACAAGAGAAGAATGACTTGCAGCAGCTGGAAAAATGGTCACTTATTGAGGAAAGTATCCTAAAGCAAAAGTCTAGAGCAAGATGGATTAAGCTTGGTGAATCAAATTCAAAGTATTTCTCGGCAATGCTAAAGGAAATAAATCAAAGGAAGCAGATTAAAGAGATACAACTCTTGATGGGCAGAAGCTGAATAATGCAGATATGATCAAACAGGAAATTATTTATTTCTATAAATCATTGATGGGAACTGAAGCAACAAATCTACCCTCAATAAATAGGGAGATTATGAAGAAAGGGCATGTGTTATCCCAGCAACAAAGAAGGCAACTAGTTGCAGATATATCTGATCAAGAAATACTTGAAGGGTTGAAACATATAGGAGAGGACAAAGCACCAGGAGTAGATGTGTTTAATGCTTACTTTTTCAAGAAGGCATGGCCTATTATCAAAGTGGAGATTTGTGAAGCTATTAAAGATTTCTTTAGTACTGGAAGATTATATAAGGCACTCAATTGCACTACCCTCACATTAATCCCCAAGGTGGACAAGCTAGTCACAATAAAGAACTTCAGACCTATTGCTTGCTGCACTCTTCTTTATAAGCTGATCTCTAAAGTACTAGCAGCAAGAATTCAGAAGGTGATTGCTAGTGTCATTAGTGAAAATCAAGCAGGATTTATACCAGGGAGGAGAATTTCAGATAACATTGTCATGGCCCATGAACTGGTTAAAGCATAAACAAGGAAACACATCTCAGATAGGTGCATGATTAAGATAGACTTAAAAGCCTATGATTCAGTAGAGTGGATATACTTGGAACATGTAATAGAGATTTTGGGCTTTTCTGAGCAATTTATCAAGTGGATCATGGAGTGTGTAAACACTGTCAATTATACTGTCTTGATCAATGGAGAGACTGCTACACCCTTTGATGCAAAAAAAGAGCTTAGGCAAGGGGATCTCATATCACCTTTCCTATTTGTTATTGCCATGGAATATTTTAGTAGAGGTTTCAATGATTTGAAAGAGGATATGGAGTTCAGATATCATCCAAAATATGCTAAACTTGGTATTACTCATCTAAGTTTTGCCGATGATCTTCTATTATTTGCAAGAGGAGACTTATCATCAGTAAAAGCAATGCATAGATGTTTTCAACAGTTTGCTCAAGCTTCAGGTCTGCAAGAAAATATGGGGAAGAGTTCTGCATATTTTGGAGGGGTAAAAAGAGAGGAAAGAGATAGAATATTACTACCTAGGGTATGGACAAGGGGAAATGTCTTTCAAATATCTAGGCATCCCATTGTCAACAAAAAAGATTTCATTGATATAGTGGCAGCCTCTCATTCAGAAAATAGTGGCAAGGATCTCCTTATGGACATCAAAGAAATTGTCATATGCAGGAAGAATACAACTACTTCAAAGTGTTATTTTTGGAGTGCAGGCATATTGGGCCCAGATTCTTCCACTACCAGTCAAGGTGCTTAAAACTATTGATACCTATTGTAGAAGTTATGTATGGTCAGCCACCAATACCATAACTAAGAAAGCACTGATATCCTGGGAAAAGATATGTTCTCCTAAATCTTGTGGTGGACTAAATCTGGTGAATATACATATATGGAATATAGCGGCTATTGCAAAAATTTGCTGGGATGTGGAAGCAAAACAAGATAGACTATGGATCAAATGGATCCATGCATATTACATCAAAGGGCAGCAGTTTATGCAAATGCAGATTCCTAAGCAAGCTTGTTGGATGCTCAGACAAATCTTCAATGCTAGAAATGATTATAGTCTGAGACAGACTGAGACAGAGGAACAAACAAGGCACAATGACTACTAGAAACATATATTTCCAATTGCTGGGACAACAACCTCGAGTGATATGTAAGAGCCTAATACTCCAGAACTGTGCGAGGCCAAAAGCTCAGTTCACTATGTGGATGCTATTACATGGAAGAATCCTAACCACAGACAGGCTAATCAAATGGGGAATTATAGTGGATACTCAATGTTCTTTATGCTATAATCAGGAGGAGAATAGAGAACGTCTGTTTGTCACGTGTGATTTTGCTAGACACGTATGGATGAAGATTATGCAATGGATGCAGCATGGTTACACAAAGAAACAGACCTTGGAACAACATATGGACTGGAGTTTAAAGCATGCTAAAGGCAAGACCACAAGAGCAAAAATTTTCAGACTAGTCTATGCAGAAATAGCGCATGCTATATGGATTGAGAGAAGTCTGAAAATCTTTGAAAAGAGGGCACGCGACTGGAATAGTATAGCACGTGAGATAGTGTATACATTACTGTTATAGCTACTGCTAGTTTACAAAATATAGTTCATAGTTATATGTTCTTATGAATGTACAGTGGAGTTAGGGGATAGCACATGAGATTTTTGTAATGAGATAGCTAGCTGCGTAGTGATGCTATGGTTTTGTAATATTTTACCAGGTGATTAATATAAAATGATTAGTTACTAAAAAAAGAAATACAAGTTTTAAAAAATAGTAGAAATTTCTATTCTCATTTTGTTTTAGTTTTTTTCAATTTTTTTTTCTTTTTATCATTTTATATAGGAAATATGATTTAATAAAGTTATGTGGCATGAAAGAATTTAGTGAATGCATCCCTTTTTAAGAAATTCAAATGAGGTAGTTTTGATCCATAAAATATGAAATAATGATATCTGATATTCGAAACCACATGAGAGGTTTATGCAATATTTTTTCTTATAATAAACGGACGATGCAAATCCCCGACGAAATAAGAAAGAAAATTAGGGAGAATTTAAATCTAGCCAGATTTACAAGTGGTCATTCATAAATAGCTACAATTTTAAAAGTAATCGAAATTTAGCCACTTTCCATGTTAAGATTATATATATATATATATATATATATATATATATATATATATATATATATATATATATATATATATATATATATATATATATATATATATGTCATTCATAAATAGCTACAATTTCAAAAGTAATCGAAATTTAGCCACTTTTTATGTTAAGATATATATATATATATATATATATATATATATATATATATATATATATATATATATATATATATATATATATATATATATATATATATATATGAACGAAAACACTGTTCAAAATCCGGAATGATATATATATATATATATATACTGAAACTCCTAAATGTACCGGAGTTCCAATATACTTATGTTGGAACTCCAGTATAATATACTGGAATTCCAATATCATATATCGGTCCAGCATAATATACGAGAGATTGGAGCACCGGTGTTCCAATCTCAAATATATTATACTGGAACTTTCTGTGTTGCAGTAAAATAGTGGTTATTTTTTAACGACTTTACAAACGCTGGTTACTTTTGAATGACTAGTGCAGAAACTGACTAGCCCGTGTTATTTTAACATAAAATTAGCAATGCAAGTGCGAGGAGAATGTCATCATATTTTCTATATCTTATTCTTAGATCAACAATTAGGGTGAGAAATTCAAAAATAGCTCAGTTCAAAAGTAATCGGAATTTGGCCACTTTTCATGTAAAGATAAATCTGAGTGCAAAACACTGTTCAAACCCGAAAAACACGCCGATATATTATGCTGGAGTTCCAGCATAAGCATACTTGAACTCCAGCATAGTATACTCGAGTTCCAGGATAAGTATGCTTGAACTCCAGCATAATATGATGAAGTTCCAGCATAAATACACTAGAACTTCAACATAATACTCTGGAGTACCAGCAAGTATACCGGTCCAGCATAATATGCTGGAGTTCATACACAGGTGCACCGAACTCCGGTATATTATGTTGGACCGATCTCTATTGCAGCAAAATAGTGGCTATTTTCATTGACTGGATAAATGCTGGCTATTTTTGAATGATTAGTCCAAAAACTGGCTATACCGTGCTATTTTTACACCAATGACACTTCTACATAAATACATAATCATCTTCAAAACCCAACAGACCAAGTCTACTTCTAACATCTAACTGCAATCACCATTCCATTCCATGCACTACTTTTGGTGTGCAAGCAAATTACCACTGACCAAGTCTGAACTCAAACCGTGTAAAATAATATTTTAGTATATAGTAGTAGTAACCTTATCTAGTCTAGACAAACGTGCTCTTCTACTTATGGTAATTTTCATAGGATTTGACTGAGCTGAATTCGTAAAACTCCCTCTGCCTTTGCCAAAATATGGAAAGTCCATTCAATATCCTCTATATAGTCGGCATCAAATGAATACAAAACTAATTGTGAATTGGAGGAATGAGTACCACGCAAAGTTCAAACCAATATCAATTTTATCAGTGTTTTAATTTAGTCAACATTTGATTTGGTCAAATTAAGGAGAAATCTTGCTAGCTAAAAGTCCTCCCACGACTCTTATTTGAAAGCTTTATTTTTGACTTTTCATGCTACGTTGTTATAGGTACGAAGGCAATTATTGGTTGAAATGTATGATTATATATCCAGAGCTTCCTAATTGAGAGAGCTTTACACACCTCTGAAAGGTAGTTACTCTCAAAAAGCCCCAACTGCTGGTTGGCCAACTCTTAGAATATTTACAGAGCTTTTCAGATGCAAAATCAAAGCTGCCACTTCCTGATTCTTTTCATTCAGTTTGGTTCTATCATTAGCTTTTGTTACCACGTAATGCCAATAAGAGGTCAAGATGAAACTAATGCAATAAAGAAGGTGAATGTAGGTATAATTCTTGATCTGGAAACAAATGTGGCAAAAGTAATGCACACATGTATATTGCTAGCTCTTGAAGATTACCATGCCGCTAATCGCAGTGCCATTAGGATAGTCCCTCACTTCAGGGATTCCAAGAAAGATGATGTTGAAGCAGCATCCGCAGGTAAATTTAGCTGGTGATTTACTGCTTTAAACTAACATATCTTACTCTGGTATTATGCCTACTTGCACAAGATATTTTCATTGGTTTTCCTACTTTTAAAGGGATGTTCAGACAATATCTTACAGTCTAATTATGTGTGTGCAGCCATATACTTGCTAAAGGATGTCAAAGTACAAGCTATCTTTGGGCCACAAATGTCTACACAAACTGATTTTGTGATTGACATTGGGAACAGAGTAAAGGTTCCTGTCATTTCTCCAGCAACAAGTCCTTCACTTTCAGTCAAGGAAAATCCCTACTTTATCAGAGCAGCACTTCCTTCTTCCAGCCAGACTAAAGCCATAGCAGCAATTGTTAAAAACTATGAGTGGAGGGAGGTTGTAATCATCTATGAGGATAGCCCCTTTGGAACGGGGATAGTTCCACACTTGACCGATGCTTTATTGGAAATAAGTACTTTAGCCTCCTATAGAAGTGTTATTTCCCCTTCAGTCAATGATGATCAAATCCTCAGGGAGCTATACAAGTTGAATACAATGCAGACGAGGGTGTTCGTCGTGCATCTGCAACCATTTCTTGCCTCACGGCTTTTCCTCAAGGCCAAAGAAGCCGGAATGATGAACAATGGATATGCGTGGATCATCACAGATGTGCTAACAAGTGTTCTGGACTCGGTAGATCCTTCAGTGATTGAGTCATCAATGCAAGGTGTTCTTGGTTTAAAGCCTTACTTTCCAAGATCACATGAGCTTAACAATTTCACCAAGAGATGGAGAGAGAGATTTCGTCAAGAGTATCCAAACATGAACCAAGTTGAACTCAATGTTTACGGGCTATGGGCATATGATAGCATTACCGTCTTAGCAAAAGCAGTACAGAATGTGGGCACAACTGCCATCCCAGAAGTCAAGAAACCAGACACTAAAGAGAACTTGTCGGACTTAGATGCACTTGGAACCTCAGAATTGGGATCTTTGCTCATTGACACTCTGCAAAACACATCCCTAAAAAGAGGACTAAGTGGTGATTTCCGTATCATTGATGGAGAATTGCAGCCATCCCCATATCAGATTGTGAACATAATTGGGAAAGGAGAGAGAAGCATTGGATTCTGGACAGAGAGTGATGGAATTTCATATAAACTGACTACGAATGGGAAAACAGCTAAGAGTATTAATAAGCAACTAGGTACCATCATTTGGCCGGGTGAATCGACTATTGTTCCGAGAGGCTGGGAGATGCCCACAAGTGGGAAGAAGTTAAGGGTTGGAGTTCCTGTCAAAGGAGGCTTGGAGCAATTCATCAAAGTGGAAATAGATTCAAAAACACAAGCAGTAACTGCAACAGGTTTCTGTGCAGATGTCTTCAAAGAAGTCATCCAATCATTGCCATTTGCTGTCCCTTACGAACTTATTCCATTTCGAATACCAGATACCCTAACTCTTCCAGACTATGATGATCTTATTTACAAGATCTCTTCCAAGGTAATATATAATCCTTGTTTGAATTAACGTCTTTGGTTGAATACCTTACTCACATGCTCTCTCTTGGGACTTTCTTATCTACTTTCAGATTTTTGACCCACCATAATTAATGCAATAAACATTGTTTGCTTGAACCAGGAATATGATGCAGTTATAGGTGATGTGACCATTTTAGCGAACCGATCCAAGTATGTGGATTTTACATTACCTTTCACGGAGTCGGGTATTTCTGCAGTAGTGCCAGTAAGGGATGATAAGAGGAAGAATGCTTGGATTTTCTTGAAACCTCTAAAGACCGAACTTTGGATAACAACTGGAGCATTCTTCGTCTTCATTGGTTTTGTGGTTTGGGTACTCGAGCATCGTGTAAACAAAGAGTTTCGAGGACCCAAACACAAGCAAGTTGGGATGATATTCTGGTTTTCCTTCTCAACTCTCGTTTTTGCACACAGTAAGTGTCTTACTTAAAGCACAGTACATATGAAACCTTTACATTCTCCTTGTTTCTCAACAAATGATATGGCTGGTTGCTGCAGGAGAGAGGGTAACAAGCAACTTAACAAGATTCGTGATTATTGTGTGGGTTTTTGTGGTGCTGGTGCTGACATCAAGCTATACAGCCAACTTAACATCTATGTTAACAGTGCAACAGCTCCAACCTACTGTAACAAACCTCAATGATCTCATAACAAATGGAGAATATGTTGGGTACCAAGAAGGTTCCTTTGTCAAAGACGACTTGAAGCGCATGAATTTTGATAGCTCCAAGTTTAAGAGTTATAGTACATTGGAAGAGTACAATGATGCCCTCTCAAGAGGAAGTAAAAATGGGGGAGTTGGTGCAATTGTTGATGAACTACCTTATCTGAGACTTTTCCTCAACAAGTACTGCAGGAAGTACATTATGGTCGGTCCAACTTACAAGGCTGCTGGCTTTGGATTCGTAAGATTCTCGCACTCCAGGGGTGTTTTGGAATGCTTTTACATTTTTATACAGGATTGTAGTTTCAACGATCTAATCCATTTTTTTCCTCCATAACTTCTTGTAGGCATTTCCAAAAGGATCTCCATTGGTACCTGACGTCTCGAGAGGAGTCCTAAAGGTGATGGAGGGAGAGTTTATGAATAACATAATACAGAAATGGTTTGGGAATGAAACAGATTGCCCAGAGAAAGATGGAATGGCTATAACATCGGACAGCCTCACACTAGATAGTTTTAAGGGCCTTTTCCTCATAGCTGGTGTATCAGCTGGTTCCGCTCTTCTCATATTCTTCCTCATCTTCCTTTATCAGAATAGAGAAATCTTAGACACTGATGATTCAATATGGCAAAAGCTTTCTACAATAGCTAAAGTCTTTGATGAAGAGAAAGATAACTCTATTTCTAAGTCAGAAACGCCAGAAGGCAATGAGAGCCAAACGGCTACACCTTTTGCAGCAAGAGCAGCTTCCCCTGAAATATTGCTCCATCTTGCTTCGCAAAGCCCAGAAATCAGAATTTCCGACAGCCTAGGAGAATCCCATGCAGAAGAAGGGTTTTCTACGCCAGAACCTGGAACTCCAGTTCATGAAACCATTATAGGGACAACCGAAGAGAGATGATAGATATAGCTGCTACAACAATTATGAACACAACTGAATAGGGCCCTACAAGAGATTGTACAGAGATGACCTAGCTTTAGGGTTAGTTAAACCATATTACATTACAACCTTGTCCCTCTTAGCCATAACATTTGTATCAAGAGGCAGCTCCAGAATTTAGATATGATAGGTTCAACATTTAAGTTCTTACTATTGAATTCATTGCATTTTGTAATTATATATTCGTAATTAAAAATTTGTTGAAATTCTACTACTTTTCCACTTATATTTATGTTCCGTGTCGAAATTACTGGGTTCAGAAGTTGAACCCAATAAATAAGGAAGCATCTGCCTCGGTTTTCATCAAGGTTTTCGGGTGGGCAAACGAAAGATTTCAGAGAAATAGGAACAGAACATCACTTATCAGTACTTACGGACCAATTTCAGACGCCATAACCGCAACTAAAACAATCCAACAAAATTACGAATTTGCCAACTGAGAAACAATGAACTTTTAGGGTAAAATCCACAGAGAAAACAGATGCCAATTTTAGCTCAAAAGTTGTTTGCAACTCAAAAACATATTAAATTACAAATGATTCAGAATCTGAGGCAGAAGAAAAAAACAGCAAAATCTAATGAAAAACATAATCAATGACGTAAAAAGGATCAGAATATGTTACTTTAGAATTTTGGAAGAGAAAATTGGACCTGGAATATTTGATAAGGGAACCAATATATCTCCTCTGCATTCCCATCAGTGTTTATGCAACAATTCTGGAGTTAGATTATCCCATTCCATGGCGGCAGATTCAGTCAAGTAGGACTCAAAAAGTACAAAACTAAAAATGTTTTTGTTTGACAAAATTTTTATCCAAAACCAACAAATATTGAAAGAAAATTGCACATAAAGAAATAAATTTGATCAATAGAAATTTCTTTTTACTTGTTTAAAAGTTAATTGATAAACTTAATATATAATAATTTTTACTAGTTTCATAAAGATTTTTAAATAAAAAATGAGAATGATGTTTTTAAAATTGGGTTAAAATACTGCTAAGATATCTTATACCTACTGTTTGGTTTAATTTTTCGTTAGAAGAAGAATATTCACATTTTTTTTCTGCTTCTTGTTTTCATAACATGGTTTAAGAATATGTATAAATTTAGAGGTCTCCATTACTCTTTATAAATCATCAATTGTGCATCATATAAAGTAATAATAAAACGATTTACTTGCAATGTAGATATCCATGTAAATTTCGTATAAGAACTTTCTCTTTTGCAAATTGTAGACCTTAGTATAGGTTGAAGTACTCTAATTAGTATATATAGGAGGTAAATTTCCTTCTGGTATAATAGATTAAATATTCTGTATTTTGTCACTTCTGAGATCATTTAGCTAGTTCATTTTATTTCTTTGCTTAATTTTTATTTTTAAAATCTTTAAAAAGTAATAGAAACAATAGCATGTTAAATAGTTCAATCTTAGCGGTAATTAAAAAAAACTTGCTTAAGATGATTAAACTTTAGTTATCCTAATGTTTTAGTAAGTTTAGGTTTGAATTGACAAAGAATGAAAAGTTGAGCTTAAATCAATGAGAAATTATGTACGCCAAGGATTGGTCTTGTAAAAGAATTTAGACGTAATAATCAAGTCATGCATTAATTAGATAATTAACTCAAGATTCTGCTACAATAGGTAAAAGAATTAATAATGGTAATAAAAAAATAAATAAATGGAGTATTTTGAATATGCTAGCATGCTTTAGGCGCGTGTTAATCATCAATTATTGTGATTGTGTACACGTTTGCGTGACATAATTACGATTTTCAAAATAAATCAAGGTACGCGTCCGCGTGACTTTGATCAAGCTTTTTTCTTAAATAAACTATATGTTGTGAATTTTGTACACGTACGCGTGACATGACTTTTGACATTCCAAACCGCACGAGTATACGTACGCGTAACTCGATAATTCTTTAAGTACGAGTAATCTCGCAATTAAAAGAGGTAAAGGTAAAATGCATGTAGGTTTTAAAATACGTAATTAAATAATTTAAGCCAAATATAAATTGTTAAGCGCCCGTGCTGAAACCACGGGATTCGGGAGTGCGTAACACCTTCTCCCGGGTGAACAGAATCTCTTACCCGGTCTTCTGGTTTTGCAGACTTAAAATGGAGTCAATCTTCCTCGATTTGAGATTTAAAATAAACAGGTGACTTGGGACGCCATAAATTATCCCAAGGTGGAAATTCTAAATAAAATAAATAATCCCATTTCGATTAATGTCACTTAAATTGGAAAAACTCCTTTCTTTCATATCCCCCCGGGAAAAAAGGAAGTGTGACACCTAATACCAATATTTTTTAAAACGTAAACCAAATATCATACCGAATACCAGAATATCGAATATCAAATACCAAAATATTCGGTTTCAGTACGGTAATTCGGTATTTACCAAAATATGCATAGCGCTAAACCTTGGTGCGAGTTATGAGTAGGGGTGTACAAAGGAAACCAACAAACCGCACCAACCCGATAATCTGAGTCAAATCGAGATAATATATCCGACTATGGGTTGGTTTGATTTGGTTTGGTGTTGGAAAAAAAATCCGACCATAATTTGTTTGGTTTTGTTTTAACGAAAGAAAGTCAAACCGAAACCAAACAAGCCCGACATTACATATATAGAAATTTTAGATATATTTAATATATAAATATACTTATTGTGATGTAATTTATAAATATTTCTTAAAAGATTTCATAATTTTATTTTTTGAGGTATTATTTCAAGGTTGGACTTAGAACTTTTGAATGTTCCAATAAGTTTTATAGCCAGTAACATTAGTAAATTAAATAGTGCTAACAAAAGGCCAAACCAAAATCAAATCAATACTAATGCTAACAAAAGACATTTAGTTCAATACTACAAACGGGAATGTATTGAATATTTATTTTTTATTTTGCAATAAATTAGATAAAAATGCATAGCCTGTTTTTATTTTTTCTTTAACATTTAGGCATGTATTTAATACTCTCTTATTATCTATTTATTTTAGCATGACTTAGTACTCTTAGATTATATTTTTTTATTATGGCTTTTTAATTAGCAATATTTATATTACATAATTTTAGTGTCTTTATTGCTGAATATTTTAGGATAATGCCATGAAATATCTCATATTTTGTATTATTTTCTTAGAAAAATCTTTATATAGTTGTATCTTACTAGGACTAAAGAAATATTTTCAGCACAATTTATATGTTTTGTTCTACGAAGATTTTATCGGGAAAAAAACCCAAAAAAAACTCGAATAACCCGAAAACCCGAGAAAACCCGACAAAACCAGAGAGAGAAAAATCTGAGTTTTATTGGTTTGGTTTGGTCTTTAGATTTAATAATCCGACAGAATTGATTTGGTTTGGTAATTGTAAAATTCGAACCAACCCGGCTTATATACACCCTTAGTTATGAGCAATCTGTTCAATAATATTTTAGAGTAACTCATTTGTTCATTAAAAATATTTCACTATTTCAAGTTCAACTTTTAATACATTTTTAACAACTTCAATTAAATATTTTCCAAATGCCTACAAAGTTATATGCTAGGTTTGATAGTTTCTTCCATTTGTTTTTGTGACGATCCGACATTTCGCCTCATGAGTTACTACCCCGTTCTTCCCATTTTCTGCTTTCTTATGTTTCGTTACAGGTATGAGGTGCGTTAGAATTTATTTGGAGTAATTTTGATAAGAAATGAGACACTTAGTCTCTTTAAGGAATGATCAATTTGGAAAAAGTCAACCGGAAGTTGACTTGTGAGTTAGAAGGCTCGAAATTTATTTCCGATAATTCAGTTAGTTTCGGGGGATGATTTAAGGCTTAGGAGAGCAACCGGAAGTAATTTTGGAGGTTCGGTGTAGAAGTTAGCCTATTTTGGCGAAGTTAGGATTTTGGCGAAATCCGGTTGGCAGGCGAGATTTTGATCCGAGGATCGGAATGGAATTTCGAGAATTTCTGTAGCTTTATTATGTGATTTTAGATGTGTACGCAAAATTTCATGTCATTCGGAGGTGATTTGGTCGGGTTTTTTATCGTAATGCGTATTTTGAAAGTTTGGAAGAATTTAGCGATGTAATTTGATGGCTTTGGTGTTGTTTGAGGAGTTTTGTTGAATCGAACAAGTTTTTATAATATTTTAAGATATTTTTGCACTTTTGGTTGAGGTCCCGGAGACCTCGGGTGATTTCGGATGGCAAACGGGAACTTTTGAAGTTAGAAAATTTCATAATAAACAGAATTGTAAATGAGTGTGCACAAGACCTCACTTTGGATGATCATATCTCCCGTTATGTAAGGTGTTGTGTGAGCTAACACCTATCAAATTAAAGCTCTTTGAGTCTAGTTTCCAACGCAATAAACGTTTGTCATTTGGAGGTGTATACAAAAATTTGTGCCCATTTTACGAAACATGCATCACCAGCTCGCCCAGGAGCGCGACCGCGGGGTGGACCGCGGGGCATACTGCCCGGAACCGCGGATTGGACCACGGGGAATGCCGCAGACCGCGGGGAAACCTATAAAATGTTTAAAATACTCCCTGGTTTGTGTAAAAATCGAAGGGGTAAGACATTTTCTTCATATTTTGTGATCCAAGGTCGATTTTTGGGGGTTTTCTTCACCCTCTCGAGACCTCCAACCCCTCCCATATTCAAGGTAAGCAATCTTCACTAACTTGATGAAATATTTGTATAAACATATAGATTTTTCAAGAAATTCCTTCAAGAACCCAAAGAAGGGTTTTGTAAGATTTTCTTCCAAAAGGTAAATCCTGCACCTTAGATTTACATATATGGATATATTATGGGAATATGAGTATGAATCGTGTATTACAACTTATAGTATGGTGGTTGGTGTCACGATCCGTATTTCCCACCATCGGGGGTCGTGATGGAGCCTACTAATAGGAGCTAGGAAAGCCAACTCTTACTTGTATTTCCATTCTTAACAATACTTATTAAATCTATTATCAACAATATTAAAATTTAAGCGAAATAGAATACATCAAAACCAGATTGTGGAATTTTCATCTCCTGATCATGCATCTTCTGTTGAACATATGCGCATTGATCGACCGACAAGAGCAGCATATGTTGATCATGCAACATTCCCTAACGCTCCTTCTCTGAGCGAGTCATGGATTGATCGAGTTGAAGGGCAGGAAGAAAATGATCCTGCTGTTGTTCAAACCAGTGCAATCATTTCAGCAGAGGAAAGAAAACTATTGGATTCTATGGACAAGGTGGTGTCTCAAGCATGTAATGAATGAGGTTATGAAAGTATGAAGAATTAAGCACACCGGAGGAAGTAGGATCCTGTAGTAACCTTAATGTCACAGATTACCCTAACTCTAGACAGCTTCTCGTCAATTCTGGGCAGAAACCAATGAGACTGAGCAGTACAACAGATTTGTTATCTCATGATAGACAACTACTGGATGCAATGCTAAATGCACATCCTTTTGAAATTTTGGGTCATGATCCTTATAGCGCTATCAATGGAAATAGGAGCAGGAATGAGGTTCATATACAACAACAAATCAAGCCAAGCGATGTTAAATCACAAGATGAACCAAACTTAGATGCACAAGGTGTTTTACAAATGCCAAATCAACGGACAGCAGAAGAAGGTGAAGTAATTGAAGTGTTGCAACAATGCCTCGAAACAGTCCCAATTAATGCTACAGAGGAACAAAAGTCACATACAAAGGAAAATAGCAGGGACGACAACGTTAGGCGACCTCCAATGAGAAATTCCAAGCTTAAGCAGGCCACCCCAACTATATCAACAAAGTCCAAACAATCTAAAAAGAAATCATGAATTTTGAATACTTCTTGAAGAATTGGGACGATGTTGATAAAGAATTACAAATTGAAGTAATTGCAAGGATCGAAAAAAAGGGACATCATTTTAACTCTTTCATCATTTTAATCTGCCACTTTGTTAGTATCCTCATTTGTAATCTCATCACAGAGTATGTTATAAACTCTGTAATGATCATAAAATATTTGGTCATGTCAAGTTCGTATTTTTTGCATTCCTGTTAATAAGTGAGGTTGTCAAGCCTCAATAGGATTTAGTACGGTACATTTAGCCCGGTATGTGTTATATGGGTAACAATACCGGTGCTAATGCCCCCTTATTTGTACTTTTCCTAATTGTTGTATTTTTCTTTTATCCTATTAATAAAACGCTAGCCCTAGGCACTTGCATAGTGGATTGCCCAAAAAAAAATTATCCGGAATAAATAAATTTAGCGGAAGACTTAGCAATTTTTACTAGGTGCGATACTGAAATCCCAACATAAAACACTACTCAAGAACCGGTGTCACAGTACTCACGAACTTCTAAGAATAATACACATAACCATTTGACATAAATATAATACTATTTATCTCGGATAAATGGGATAAAGACTGAAAATAAAGATAGAGGAGACGACGGGTCATGCGGACGCCTGCAAGGCTACCTCGGTGTCTCGATGATCAAAAGCTAACACCCGCACTATTGCTGCTACTGTTGCTGTCCAAAACTTGTATCTGCACAAAAAGAGTGCAGAGTGTAGAATCAGCACAACCGACCCCATGTGCTGGTAAGTGTCCGGCCTATCCCGGCAAAGTAGTGACAAGGCTAGGACCAGACACTAACATAAACTTGTACAGTTCAAAGATATATATACAACAGTAATAACATGAAGCAACAATAAATATTTGGGAAGGGAGAACATGCACTGGGATAGCAACAAAATGTAATAAAAGGTGCAGAATAAATGAACTTCAATTAATAAGGACGGGTAAATCAAAATCTGCACGGCACCAACCATCGTGCTTTTACTCTCGTTCTCACCAAATAATCAATTAAGATGTACGGCATCACCCATCATACATTTACTCTCCTTCTCACCAAATAATCAATTAAGATGTACGACATCACACATCGTACTTTTACTCTCGTTCTCACCAAATAATCAATTAAGATGTACGACATCACCCATCATACTTTTACTCTCACACTCTCATATCGAGGCAAGGAAAGACCCATCGTGCATAATCACTCTTCCTTGTCACCGGCAACTATGGCCAATAACAATAATCATTGTAATATATATATATATATATATATATATATATATATATATATATATATATATATATATATATATATATATATATATATATATATATATATATATATATATATATATATATATATATATATATATATATATATATATATATATCAAGGCACGGAAAGAATCACTCTTCCTTGTCACCGACAATTATGGCCAATAACAATAATTATTGTAATATATTACTGGCAGAAAACCAATAATAATTAATCAACTATATAAATATTACCGGTATGAAACCAATGATCTTTACATCAACAATATAGATATTACCGGTATGAAACCAATAATTCTTTAAACCAACAATATAAATATTACCGGTATGAAACCAATAATTCTTTAAATCAACAATATAAATATTATCGGGATGAAACTAATAATTCTTTAAATCAACAATATGAATATAACCGGTATGAAACCAATAATAATAATTCCTTTCATATAATCACACAAGATTATTAAAGTTTAATCAATTTAAGACTCACGGTCATGCTCGATCTCAACGTATAGATACTTGTTACTATGCCTATACGTCAGACTCCACACATAGCATTTAGCATATATACTCAACTCCTATTCCCTCAAGCTAGGATAGATCAAACACTTATCTCGAAGGTTTACCGCAAATTCAATCCTTAAGCGATGCCCATTCCTTCGAATTTGGCTCCAATTCAATTGTATCTATACACCATTGATTTAATGTCATCAGTACTACTTAACAAAATAATCCAAATGGCTAAAATTACTTTCTACAACATTCTGCCGGGAATAGTGAAAATCGACCCCGGGCCCACGTGGTCGAAACACGAGGCTCAAACAAATTTCTGATAACCCATTCACCTACGATTCAACCATACCAAAATTACTAAATTTCGATAATATTTCGGCCTTCAAATCAAGGATTTACCTTTTTTCAACTTTGGGGCTCAAAATCCCAATTTCTACCATTCAAACAAGGAGAAAAATAGAAACCAATAGAAATAATCATGGAGAAACATCAAAATAAAGGTCAGATATTTATCCTCTTGTTGAGACGAGAACAACGCCGCGAAAATCACCTCAATCGGAGCTCTAGAACTCAAGATATGGCTAAAATGCCAAATGTTTTCAGATAAAAACAACAATGACCAGAAAATTCGCTTGACACTGTTCACGCTTCATAAATGTAGCTTTTTATAGAAAATCGCAGCACAGCCATTTATCACTAAAATAGCTATAACTCCATCGTACAAACTCGAAATTAGACGATTCTTGTTCCTATGAGTCACAAATAATAATAGGAACACAACCCTTCAATCGAAACTCAATTCGGAGCTCGTTTGCCCAATTCATTATCCATTTCGCTCGTTAAATAATTAACTCACATTTTGCATCAAAAACTCAATCGCGACTTGATGAAATTAAACCAAAACTTCCAAATCAGTCCTATAATTCATGGTTTAAATTTTGAAAGTCTCAAAATCAAATTTGGATCTCTATAACTAAAAATAACCTTTAGATCATTACATTTATGCTCAAAACGGCAAAAATCTTCCAATAATGACCCGTTGGGCATCCGACGAGGCCCCCGTGACCCCGATAAATAACACCAACCAGTCCCAAAATACATTACGAACTTGCTCGAAGCCTCAATTCACATCAAACAACACAAAAATTATAAATTAACCTCCAATCCAAGCTTGATGAACTTTGAAGTTTCCAACTTCTATTTCCGATGCCAAAACCTATCAAATCAAGTCCGACTGACTTCAAATTTTTCACACAAGTCCAAAATAATATTCTCATAATTCCATTCCGACCGCCGGATCAAAATTTCACCTAACAACCGGAATTCGCCAAAATACTAACTTTGTCAATTCAAGCTTAATTCTACACCGATCATCACAAAAATATTCCGGACACACTCCTAAGTCCCAAATCACCTAAAAAATCTATCTGAGCCATAAAATTTGTATTTCGAGTCCGATATCAAAATTTTCACTTCCGGTCAAATTTTCTCAAAAACCTTCATTTTCTTTCTTTAGCCAAAAGGCTCCAAAATGACCTACGGACCTCCGAATTCACTTCCGATCGCGCTTCTAAATCCCAAATTACCATACGGAGCTACTCCCAATCTCGGAATCCCAAACAGACATCAATAACACTGAAATGCATTTTAAGGAAAACTGATGCAATTTTTTCTAAAATACTATCTTCCATAATAGGTGCCAAAACGCTCCCGGGTTATCAAAAACCTTATCTGGGCATGCACCCAAGTCCGAAATCATCATACGAACCTGCTGGAACCTTCAGATCCCAATTCTGAGGTCGTTTACTCAAAATTCCAATCCTAGTTCATTTTCTCCAACTTAAGGCTTCAAAATGAGAATTTCTATTTAGATTTGACTCTAAGCTTCCTGGATTTTAATTCTGACCATACACACAAGTCAATATACCTGATATGAAGCTGCTCATAGCCTCAAACTGCTGAATGATGCACCAGATCCGTAACTACTGCAGTGTCAAGTTAATCCGTAACTACAGCTTCAAGTTTGGTTATGGTAATGATGGAAATGGTTTTGGTATCAGACCAAAATGTAGTTCTCATGGCCCCTTTTCTTGCTCAGTTCCTCAAAAAAGGGGATTCATCATCCCTCAAAAGATAGGTTGTACACCTAATTTTCCTGGGATTGTAGTTCAATCGGTCAAAGCACCGCCCTGTCAAGGCGCCGGAGCTCAAAACGACCGGTCGGGTCGTTACAGTTGGAAGCCATAAATTCCCAATTTCAATACATGAACATGGTAGGGACTTAAAGTTATTTATTTGATGAAATTTTTATTGATTTGGGCGTGAATGGTTGATCACACATGCGATTAGGAGTATAAATTATTAAAGAATAGTAGTGGGTGAATTGTTGGTTAATGGTGATAGTTGGAGGAACCAATACCATAGTAATGAGGTGTAAACATCCATATTATTACCAATATGGGCCCTATTGAATAACGTATTGTAGATTGAAGTTTACCTAATAGTAGTAGATCATTGTAGTACCATTAAGGGGCAAGTCCCAGATATGTATGGTTACAACCCCATCTTTTGGAAAAATCGAACTTCATCGATGTTTATGTGATTTTTGGCCAGATTCGACGCACAAGGAGGCCAATTTAAGAGGCAAAGGCATTGAGGACTAAAGATTTCACTGATTCGAGGTGAGTAATACTTGTAAATGATATCTTGAGGGTTTGGAACCCTGGATTTGCACATCATAGTGCTATATTGAGGTGACTTGCACGCTGGATATGAGCGTAGAGTAGAGTACCGTTGGGGATTGTGACTTGGTCTGTCCTGGTTGTTTATTTTATTGCGTATGTGACTTAAATTACTTGTTATCATCATAATTTGGGTTGATTGCCATGTTTGGGGCCTTGTGTCAACTTGTAAAATCCTTCGAGGATTGATATTACTACTTAGCATGATTTTCATACCATCTAACTTCAGTCCCATGTTTTAAATGATGTTTTGCGAACCCAGTCATATTTCTAAGTTTTGAAACTTAAATGACATTTTAAATGCATTTCGGGCTGGAAACTTCAATTTTGTAAAAGCCCAAGGGGCTTACTATATTATTTTCTAGAATGATAACAAAGTGACTTGAAACAGTGGTAACAATGACACTGTAATATATACTTGAAATAGTGGTAACAATGACATTGAAATATATACTTGGAACAGTGGTAACAATAGCATTGTATGATATAAATTGGTCATGGAACATTGGCTAACCGGTCAAGTAACATTGACTGACCAGTATATTGCGCTTGGGCTATAGGAGCCCCTCCGAAGTCTGTACACACCCCAATGAGCGCCGTCGACGATAAATAAATATGGATGGCTCGGGTTGCACGCCGCAGTGGGTATTGGAGTGTACCATCATATGCATTGCATTTGCATTCATGCATTTGATCATTGTTTGTTGTTGTTGTGATATTTCTTGAGGTATTTATCTGTTGTGCTAGTATTATCTGATCATTGATCGTTGGGGCCCGAGTGGCTGACAAGGAACAAGGATATTGCCTGAGGGGCAGATTTATGTGCATAGTGTCACAAATTGTTTTTGAAAGTACATTCGCAACCGTTGAAAAGATCGTTTCTAAAAAAGGTTTTAAACTGAGATGGATATTTTCTAAAAGATTTTTCCCGAACTTACTATTTTTTTTCTAAAAGAGTTGTGCTATCATAAATTGAATGTTGGTGTGCTCTTACATGATTTCTTGCCGCTCAGTTATTATTTACTCTTATTACTTCTGAGTTGGAAGTACTCACTTTAGTCCCTGCACCACGCGTGCAGTTATTGGTATTGTTCATTCGGTTCGGGTTATTAGCGGATTGAAGATTTGTTATCGTAGCTGAGCCAGGTGATCGCTAGCGTCCGCGGCACCAAATCTTCTCCCTTATTTTAGTTTGTTCATATTAATTTCAGGCTTTGTTTCCCATTTCCGTACTTGAAGTTCTTTAGCGAATTCTGCAGTAGCTCATGACTAGTGACACCCTGATGTAGGGCTGTGACGGGATGGTTCCTAGTTGTTATTATTGTTTTCCGTACTTTTGATTATGCTAATCATGTTTTAGCTTTATAAATGTTAAATAACTGTTAAAGGAAGCATTTGTTTTGTTGGATGGCCTTGTCTTCACGAGAGGCGCCATCACGACCGGTTTGGGATTTGGGCCGTGACAAGTTGATATCAGAGCCTACGTTACTAGGTCTCATGGGTCATGATCAGGCTTAGTAGAGTCTTGCGGATCGGTACAAAGACGTCTGTATTTATCCTCGAGAGGCTGCATAACCTTTAGGAAAACTTCACATTCTTGGAATTCTTATCGTGCGTACTTGATTCAGCTTGAAATATACCTCTTGAAATTCCTTCCACACGTCAATACGCAAATGTGAGCGCTCAGTAGTATATGTGTCTTGATGGCTTGTGATTCCCTGATCAAGGGGGAGAGATGTAATCCACGTGAGTTGATGTTGGGTCAGTCTGGAGGACTTGAGGCCGGATCTTTGCTTATGGATTGAGAACAAGGATGCTGATTTTATGAGCCGGAGTTATGAACTTATATATTCAGTATTGCCCCTGATTGTGGGAATGGCGGATGGATAACTACCTAATGAGTATGTGGTACCATGTCGTGTGTATGACAGTGGAAGGTATACAAAAATATCAACTAAAGGTAAAGCTAATGGGTAATTGGCTTATGAAAGGAAGCTATTTGTCATACAAGTTAGATAAATCAGGAAGCTGAAATCACTTCTGTAAATGTATCATAATGAAATCGTTGAGTCGAGGAGACCACTTTGAAGGTCGAAAACATTAAAGAAATAATATGTTCTTACTCAATTGAATAGCCCAATAATGGAGGATTGAAATGTATTTTCTATGTCTTATGATTCGAATAGGTGATTGCATGTCTATGTATCAATTTTGATAATATAATATATGTATTATTGAGATTAATGTTGTTGATGTACATTGTGATGCTTTGACAAGTTGTGGACGTGTTGTTAGGATTATTTTGGTGATTCTCTGGCAGGTGGATAGGCCCAATTACAAAGGAGACTTTGCCTAAACTTTTGAAAAATTTGGGACTTAGTAAAAATTTTGTCGCCTAAGGAGTGGGCTTAGCTGTTGTGTGATTGAATGCAAAAATTGCAGAAGAGTTAAAATTTCTGATGATTTGTGTTTCCACAAGCTTATGAAGGAGTGAGTTTAATCTCACTATGGTATTACGACAACGATAAAGTATTGTGTTTTGATCTATGGCTTCGAGCCAAGTTAGGAGCCTGCTATTGGTTAGCAGATTGTACAGCTACGTACTATGATAGTCCCAATTTGATGCATGCTAGGGAAATTGGATCGAGAATGGTACGAGTGAATGAAAATTTTGACAAAGATGTAAGATAAATTGGTATTGTCTTCAGCGTCACCTAAGATCGGTGTTTTGTAAAAAGGGTTTTGCATCCTGGCTAATGACTCTTGGTCGCTCTTCAACATTAGTGCGACTGGTGGTTTGGAGTACGCCCCAAATATTGTTGCGGTAGGTTGTGGGAGTGTGTCCCACTAGAAGATTATATAAGTGTGGCATGTAGTCACTTGATTGATTAAATATGTAAACAGGGTAGGAAGTTTGTGATGGTTGTTATTGTGTTTTATGAAGAAACTAGAAGTTATTATGGACCTTTGAAATGTTATCAGACTAGTTCAGTGTGGTCAGAATCGGCTTGAAGTCGATGGATAGATTTAATATGAATAATGGCTCTATATCAGGCCAGATGGGTGAATTTTAGTAATGCGGTCCTCATAGAGGAGTAGCTAGGTTGATGCTTCATTGTCAGATACCTTGCTAGTGATGCATTACGCCGTGAGATCTGTGAAATGGCTCGAGAAATTGCTTATGTATTGAGAATCCGCATAGGAATGATGTTACCTAAGCAACTTGGCTCTTGAAATTCAGGTTGTATATCGCACCTTAGTTGTGCTTAAGTTTTGTAACTTATAACGCTAAATATCCCTCAGGGATGATATTATGCACTTAGCATGCTTATGACCGATATTCGGTATTTGGTTATAATGATCAGATTTGGCTCGATGTGTATCTCCTTATGTGAGATCTATGTGTGGATCGGGTGGCACGACGCCATGGGTATGTTATCTGAGTCGGGTTGCACACAGCAACAGAGTGATATTGAGTATAGCCTTCTATATGGTATTTTATGCCTTGCTTCCTGTTTTCTAAGGAAGGTTCGTATTAGTGTTTGGGATTGGTAATTCCTTCCAGAGTACGTTTTCCTTTTGGTGCCGCGTTTGAATTGGTAGCCTATTGGCATATTGAGGCATCATGTGTGACTTTCGATTATGTTTATTTCTTGAGTAGTTCGTAATGGGTTAGGTGAGATCATTGAATTCGAGATCAGTGCAATTTGAGTGTACGAAGTAAATTAAGGGGCTAGGACCATTATTTGGTTCAGAATAAGGTGATAGTTCTTTCCAGAAGTATAGACCTAATGAATATTTAATTCGGCGGTGTTATTAATTTATACAAATCTCATCCGTCATGTCGTTATTGTAATTGAACAAGACCTGTGTATGTCATGCAGAGCATGGGATGTGTAGTGATTCCTCCTAAGTGATTAGATAAATGATCTTCGGATTATTAGGAAAATGATATTGCTAAGCGGAAATGATTTGGTGAGAGTATATGTCTCAAAAAAGGGGGTAATGTGATTAAACTAATTATATTTCAGTAGTATTGCGGCATGTTCTTATTGGGTCCACTGGTGGTATTCGGATTTGCTCAGAAACACATATAAATATCTAGAATCTGTCATGGAATAAAGAAGTATATGTGCGTGTATTGCACTATGGGAACTGGGATTAGGTATGGTGATTTGTGTGTTATATGGAGTTCTGATGTGCATGCTATGTGGTGGTGGTGGATCTTTATTCGCCGGTGTGTTATATTTGGATGTGATGTTGAAATTTAGACTGGTTGTTTTAGAAGAATAATTTATATTTCAAAGAACCACTGGACAACTAAGAAAGATTGTTTTCTTAATTGGACCTTCGTGGCGGTTGTCAGTGCAGAGGTGTTTCATGTGGAATAAGTATTTGGATGGGATCACGCGTGCAACAAACAAGTGCGGAAACATGACCTTGTGGGTCAAATTTGGGTGTCCTATTTCTATGATGTGGGACAGAGTCTCAGCCTTGTATGTGGCAGTACTAGTGAATTTGAGGTACACCTCTCTCAGTTGAGTTATATTCATGATTTGAGAATGTTCGGACCGTTTCTTATTTGTGTGCGTATAAACCAACTTGAGGCTTAGGCCTATATTGAGGTGTCATATCACCAGAGTGGTGTGTTGGATTCGAGTAATCGTTGGGGGCAGTGACGAATACGAAAAGAATCAATGCGGCTTGTTAGAAGGATAATATCGAGGTTCGGCTCGGAAATCTATTGCGATATTAGTAAACGAGGAAATGACTTCATAAATGGTTGATCTGAAAAATGGATACGTTTTATCGCATGTTTTATTTATAGTTGGCAGTATATGAAAGTGTTGGAATAAGAGTTTAGCTAACAAGAGGTTTCCTATCAGTATTTGGTATTGTGGGACAGTACTGTGAATAGAGACTATCATTCCGACTGTTGGATTGTGGGTTATTACAGCTGGTACGTGTTAATTCTGGGTATGATTTTGGAATGTGCAATGCGAGTCTACAGTTTATGGTCTAAATGGCTGTGAAATTTTAGCTGTATTGTATTATCAGACCTATGTGAGATAAGGTGACGTGACTTCATCCCCGGATTTATACATGGTAAGGTTATTCAGCAATTGTTGGGTCTTTGGAATAGCTCTGGGCACGTTCGAGGACAAACGTTTGTTTAAGTTGGGGAGAATGTGACGACCCACCCTTTGTCTCATGAGTTAATACCCCGTTCTTCCCATTTTTTGCTTTCTTATATTTCATTACCCTTATGAGGTGCGTTATAATTGATTTGGAATGATTTTGATAAGAAATGAGACACTTAGTCTCTTTAAGGAATGATCAATTTGGAAAAAGTCAATTGGAAGTTGACTTGTGAGTTAGAGGGCTCGGAATTTATTTTTGATAATTCGGTTAGTTTCGGGGGATGATTTAAGGCTTAGGAGAGCAACCGGATAGAAGTTAGCCTATTTTGGCGAAGTTAGGATTTTGGCGAAATTTGGTTGGCAGGTGAGATTTTGATCCGATGGTCGGAATGGAATTCCAAGAATTTTTGTAGCTTCATTATGTGATTTGAGATGTGTGCGTAAAATTTCATGCCATTCGAAAGTGATTTGGTCCTGGTTTTTATCATAATGCGTATTTTGGAAGTTTGGAAGAACTTAGGAGAGAATTCTATGTAATTTGATGGCTTTGGTGTTGTTTGAGGAGTTTTATTGAATGGAACAAGTTTTAATAATGTTTTAAGATATGTTTGCATTTTTGGTTGAGGTCCCGGGACCTCGGGGTGATGTCGGATGGCTAACAGGAACTTTTGAAGTTATAAAATTTCATAATAGACGGAATTGTAAATGAGTGTGCACAAGACCTCACATTGGATGATCATATCTCCCGTTATATAAGAAGTTCTGTGAGCTACAACCTATCAAATTAAATCCCTTTGAGTATAGTCTCCAACGCAACAAACCGTTTGTCATTTGGAGGTGCATACAAAAGGTTATGCCCATTTTAGTGGACACACATCACCAGCGCGCCCGGGAGCGCGCCCGCGGGGTGGACCACGGGGCATACTGCCCCAAACTGCGGATTGGACCGCGGGGAATGCCGCGGACCACGGGGAAACCTGTATAATGTTTAAAATACCCCCTGGTCTGTGTAAAACCCGAAGGGGTATCACATTTTCTTCATATTTTGTGATCCAGGGTCGATTTTTGGTGGTTTTCTTCACCCTCTCAAGACATCCAACCCCTCCCATCTTCAAGCTAAGCAATCTTCACTAACTTGGGGTAAAAATTCATTATTCTTACACTAATATTGATGAAAGCTTTGTATAAACACATAGATTTTTCAAGAAATTCCTTCAAGAACCCAAAGAAGAGTTTTGTAAGATTTTCTTCCAAAAGGTAAATCCTACACCTTATATTTACATATATGGATATATTATGGGAATATGAGTATGAGTCATGTATTATAACTTATAGTATGGTGTTTGGAAGCCATAAATTCCCAATTTCAATACATGAACATGGTAGGGACTTAAAGTTATTTATTTGATGAAATTTTTATTGATTTGGGCGTGAATGGTTGATCACACATGCGATTAGGAGTATAAATTATTAAAGAATAGTAGTGGGTGAATTGTTGGTTAATGGTGATAGTTGAAGGAACCAATACCATAGTAATGAGGTGTAAATATTCATGCCCACAAGGTGTTCGATAATATGCCTAAATGGCATAAGTTATGGAATTTATTACCAATATTGGCGCTATTAAATGATGTACTGTAGATTGAAGTTTACCTAATAATAGTGGATCATTGTAGTACCATTAAGGGGAAAGTCCCAGATATGTATGGTTACAACCCAATCTTTTAGAAAAATCGAACTTCATCGATGTTTATGAAATTTTTGGTCAGATTCGACGCACAAGGAGGCCAATTTGATAGGCAAAGGCATAATGGACTAGAGATTTTACAGATTCGAGGTGAGTAATACTTGTAAATGATATCCTGAGAGTTTGAAACCCCGGATTTGCACATCATAGTGCTGTATTGAGGTGACTTGCACACCGAATATGAGTGTGCGGTAGAGTACCATTGGGTATTGTGACTTGGTCCGTCCCGGTTGTTGATTTTACTGCGTATTTGACTGAAATTACTTGTTATCATCATAATTTGGGCTGATTGCCATGTTTGGGGTCTTGTGCCAACTTGTAAAATCCTTCGAGGATTGATATTACTACTTAGCATGATTTTTATATCATCTAACTTCAGTCCAAGTTTTTAAATGTTGTTTTGCAAACCCATCCATATTTCTAAGTTTTGAAAACTTAAATGACATTTTAAATGCATTTCGGGCTGGAAACTTCGATAATAAATGCCCAAGGGGCTTACTATATTTATTTGGACCGATAATAAAGTGACTTGAAACAGTGGTAACAATGACATTGTAATATATACTTGAAACAGTGGTAACAATGACACTGTATGTTATACTTTAAACAGTGGTAACAATGACACTGAAATATGTACTTGGAACAGTGGTAACAATGGCACTGTATGATATAAATTGGTCAGGTAACATTGGCTGACTGGTCAGGTAACATTGATTGACCAGTATATTGTGCTTGGGCTGTAGTAGCCCCTCCGGAGTCTTTACACACCCCCAGTGAGCGCTGTCAACAATAAATAAATATGGATGGCTCAGGATGTACGCCGCAGTGGGTACTGGAATGTACTATCATATGTATTGCATTGCATTCATGCATTTGTTCATTGTTTGTTGTTGTTGTGATATTTCTCGAGGTATTTATCTATTGTGATGTATTATCTGATCATTTACCGTGGGGCCCGAGTGGCTGACCAGGAACAAATATATTGCCTGAGGGGCGAATTTATGTGCATAGTGTCACAAATTATTTTTGAAAGTATATTTGCAACCTTTGAAAAGATCATTTCTAAAAGAGTTTTTAAACCGAGCTGGATATTTCTAAAGGATTTTTCCGGGGCTTACTATTTTTTTCTAAAAGAGTTTTGCTATCCTATATTGCATGCTGGTGTGCTCTTACGTGATTTCTTGCCGCTCAGTTATTATTTACTCTTATTACCACTAAGTTTGAAGTACTCACTTTACTCCCTGCACCACGCGTGCAGTTGCAGGTATTGTTTGTCCGGTAGCAGGTTATTAGCGGATTGAAGATTTGTTATCGTAGATGAGCCAGGTGACCGCTAGCGTCCGCGGCACCAGATCTTCTCCCTTATTTTATTTTGTTCATATTAATTTCAGACTTTGTTTCCCACTTCCGGACTTGTAGTTCTTTAGCGAATTCTGTAGTAACTCATGACTAGTGACACGCTGATGTAGGGCTGTGACGGGATGGTTCCCAGTTGTTATTATTGTTTTCCGCACTTTTGATTATGCTAATCATGTTTTAGCTTTATAAATGTTAAATAACTGTTAAAAGGAAGCATTTATTTTGTTGGCTGTCCTTGTCTTCACGAGAGGCGTCATCACGACCGGATTTGGGATTTGGGTCGTGACAATTTTGGGCGTCAAAAACAAAAATACCGTAATCACTGTCTATCTTCTAATAATTAATTTGAGGATCCGAGTTCGAACTCTAGGAAAGAAAAGATTTCTTGGTAAATATTTTCCATTAATCAACTCTACATGGTAGGTGTGAATTTGAAATAGTCGTATCAATATATATCAAATTCGGATGATTACAGAAAAAAGACTGATTTTACTTGCTACAAATGTTTTTTATTAACTTTTTATATCGGCTAAATGTAAAAGCAAAATGTTACTTGGATTTGAATCAAATGAAGGTAAATTCTAGATTTGAACAAATCTTTTCTTCTTTTTCAAATAAAAAAATTGCAATTTTTGAATGTTGTGATATAATTGTTTAACATTATATTAGTAACATATGGACGAGCATATTACTTTTCGGCTTCTAATTGGAATAAGAAGCTATGATAAAAAAAAAAAAAAGTAAACATTAGCATATTGTGTTAAATTATTGCCACCTTTAGTTTAGGAAGATTTCACAAAACATTCTCAAATTGAAAAAAGAGATGTTAATTTTTCTACTTGTTTACATAAACACTTTTATCACCAATGCATAGTTAATTATTAATACACATTATCATCTTATTTTGTTACTTAGTCATAAAAAAAGTAGTATAAGTATAGTGTTACCATAACAGCTTGTTAGGATGGTTGTTACCTATTGTATTGTATTGCATTATTATTTTAATGTCACGATTCCAATTCGGTCGTGATGGCGCCCAACACATTGCTAGGCAAGCCCGACCAACCACACTCACGTTCTGAGCTATAAGCTCACATTCTTAATTCACAAATCATTAATAACGAAGGAAAAATCCGAAATTTTAGCAGTTATATATATAAAACATCCCGGCAGCCAATACATATCAACCTCCCACTGATCTGGGGGTCATGAGTCAAGAGCCCCTACCAGAATAGCATAATAATACTAAAATATCTCATAATCTGAGTACGCGGAAATATAAAAAAAATAGAAATAATGGAGGAGTCGGGTCTTGCGGACGCCAGGCAGCTACCTCGACAAGCTCCGGAAAATACTCTGAAGAACAGCTGAAGGATCAACTCTGCCTGAGGTACCTGGATTTGCACACAGGGTGCAGGGAGTAAAGTGAGTACTTCCAACTCAGTGGTAATAAACATGCATAATGATATTGAAGGTAAGAAATCCCAATATACTACACAGTGAAGCTATAATAGTGTTTTCTACCCTTTTTAACAATGTAAATCTCAACAAGCAGTAACAGGTAGAGCAGATAAATGTAAATGCATGAATGCAATGCAAATGCACATGAACGCTACGGCGCGTAGCCCGATCCATTTGGATACACGTGCTCACCGTGGGGGTTCAGACTCCGGAGGGGCTCCTACAGCTCAAGCGTAATATCATAGTAACATAAGCTGCGGCGCACAGCCTGATCTACTATCAGTCCATCTACATGCATGCAAGTCTCACAGGCATAAATAATTTACCGTTTTTAATTCCGTTTATCAGTAACTATAAAATTAGGTGTTCAACACCTCATAATTTTCCATCATATTTAAACAGTGTTCTAGCTCAGGACTGATATCATGAAAAGATGCAATAATTCATAGAAACAGTGATAACGTTCCTCACGGGATCTAAATAACCGGCACACATCCCAAATATATCCATATCCATCTAAGTAGGAGGTTTGCCGGCTCATTAATAGCCAACAACACAATACAATGCCGACTAAGCCATAGTCCCCAATCACAATCGACCCCGCACTCACCGTAGAGTACGTGTCTCGCCTCAATATAGCGTCACAGTGTGATATACCAGGGTTTCAAACCCTCAAGTCATCATCCACATCTATTACTCACCTCGAACCGGCTGCGAGACTAGTCTTCTATGCCTTCCCCTCTAAAATCAACCTCGGTGGGTGCCAAATCTGATCAAAACCAATAGGAATACATCAAAATAGGCTAATGGAACATAACCTAATCGAAATAACTCGAAATACACCCAAAAACACGAAATTGGAAAAACCCAAGCCCTGGGCCCACTCCTCAAAAAATTATGAAATTTACATTTTCGGAATCCTCGTCTCGCCCCGAGTCCATACATATAAAGTTTGTCAGAATCGGATTCCAATAGCCCCTTCAAATTCCAAATTTTTAATACCAAAAACAAAGCCCAAATTTCTCCAATTTCCACACAAATTTCAGAGACTTAGATGACAATTCTTCAATAAAATCACGCTATTAGCTCATAAAACCTACCTCAAGTCGAAACCTACGTGAAATCCTCTTTCTCTCTCGTCCAATAGCTCCAAAATATTCTCAACAATGGTGGGAAATGATATTTTCTCGCGGAGGATATGTATAAAACCCTTATGCCCGCCCAGCCATTTCTTCTATGCGATCGCATCACCTCACATGCGATCGCATTGAATTATTATTCCAGGTCTCCAAAATGGTATATGCGATCGCAACACCTACTATGCAATCACACTGCTTTTGAGTTTAACACTACACGATCGCATACCTTGCCTCGCGATCTCACTGCAAAAAAGCCCCTCAGGAAATCCCAAGTCCATTACTCTACGTGATCGCAAAAGACCTCCTACGATCACAGAGAATAACTTCACCAACCTATGCGATCGCATACCCCTTACCGCAATCGCATTGAAAAAATTTCCAAGCCTCCCCAAACCTTCTACGTAATCGCAACAGCACTCCTGCAATCGCATAGAACAAAAGTCTGCAACATTTATGACAGCAAAAATCTGATCTCCTAGCCAACCAAAACTGATCCGTCTGATCCCCCGAAATCATCCCGAGGCCCCCGGGACCCCAACCAAGAATACCAACCTGCTACAAAACATCATGCGAACTCGTTCCAATCATAAAAAACGACCCTAAACAGAAAAATCATCAAATCATGATGGATTCAAGCCTAAGTGTCAACTATAACTTCTGAAACTAACACTCGATCAAAAACCCAACCAAACAACGTCCGATTGACCTAACAATTTACAGACATATCCAAAATCACCTAAAAAAGCTAAAAAAACACTCGGAATTCCATTCCGACCCTCGGATCAAATCTCACCTATCAACCGGAATTCTCCGAAATTAAAGCTTAGCCAATTCAAGCCTAATTCTACACCGGACCTCCAAATTCAGTTCTGTTTTCATTCCCAAGTCATAAATCACCACCCTAAACTAGTCGAATCACCGAAAATCCATTCCGATCCCAATAACTCAAAAATCAGCATCCGGTTGACTTTTCCAAACTAGCCTTCTCTTAAAGAGACTAATTGTCTCAATTTCAACCAAACTCTGACCGAATCACTTCAAACTCTACAAACACATAAAAATGAACATATAGATGCATAAGACGAGGAAAGCGGGGCGGTAACTCACGTGACGATAGGCCTGGTCGTCACATTTAAATATAATATTTGTTTTGATTATCACTTAAATTTTATTGTATTATGTCGTTAAATCCGTCGTTACATAAAGACAAAATATGTCACTTTATGTAATGACCGATTTGGTATGTTCGCGTCGCTACCTTGTCTTTTTCTCCCAATCTCACCCTTTATTATTATTAAATTATTTTATTTTATTACTTACCCTATCTTTTTATATAGTAATTTTACCTTGTATCATAATTTTTCGTTAGAATATTACAAGTTTATTCTTGGGATAATGCATAAAATCCACCCCATCCTATGACCAAATTGCCAACTACACACCTTTCCTATTACCACCCTGAACTATTTTAAAGTATTATTATTTACCCCTTAAAAATCAATCACCAGATGCCTGCAAGGTGGTGAAATACACGCGCCTGGAGTTCTGAGAACGGCCATTTCTGGCGGATTTTCAGCAATTTTCCACTCATTTCAAGGTCAAATGAAACTGATACATAAGTAAATTACTTCGTATCAATTTTCGTAGTTTGACAGCCATTAGTTTTCAATGGATTATGATTAAAACTAAGAAAATTGACTATGATTCTTGACGAGTGTTTGGCGTGTATATAAATTAAGCTCGTACTGTGTCAAATTATTGTATAGAAAGATGTCGAACCCACCGAGATTGGTTTTATCTATTCCAAAAACGTTTCTTGTTTTAATTACTATTTGAGAAAATTAGAAAGATTTGAGTTGTAAATTAACTAAATAAAAATGCATAAATAGAGCAGTAGTAAATATTATTTCGTTTTTCACAAATATTATAAAAGGTGTTGGGATCTTAACTTCACTTAATATTTCTATTATATAGTAGAATTTATTGTTCTTCAATTTCTATTTCTCAAAAAGGTATAAATGCCTCTCACGATTACAAATATATATTATTACTCAAGTTGAATAATTAATTGCTCTCCTCTCGGTTATACAAATTAATCTTCAAAACAGCAATACTAAAGAACCAGACATGTATGATTGAACTAAAACATGTTCTTAATAGTAAGTCTCTTTCGGTTACCCTACTTGTTATAATCAATTATTACACCATTCGCCTCTCTCGATTACAAATTAGTGTAAAATAAATTATAACATAAAAGAGATAGATGTTACTGAATATATCACGACCCAAACCCGGTCGTGATGACACCAGCCCTATAGCTAGGTTAGCCTGACCAACAATCGCTTCCAATTTAACATTAAGTCTCAAAACCTACGATTTAAGAATATTGTAGTAATTTTAGAATAATAATCCAAAAATAAAAATAGAGTAATAAGGACAAATATGGAAACCGATATACACCCATAAGATCTGGGATCACGAGTCTAGAGCCTCTAAACAAAACTGGATAATAATATCTGGATGAGAATATACAAATCTGGAAAAAAAGAATATAATAATAATAAACTGGAATATGAAGAGCAGCCATGTCCTGCGAACGTCATGCAGCTACCTCAACGACTCCGGAAATCTCTGGAGACTATGAGTGTCAGCTAAGCCTCCGGTGTACCTGAATCTGCACACAAGGTGCAGGGAGTAGGGGTGAGTACTACTGACTCTGAATAATAAACATAGAAAAATGTCTGAAGGTAAGAAATCTACGAAATGCCACAAAGCAAAGCTAAATCTAACAGTCATATTCCTTAGCTACGAACTAACAACAAAACAATATCAAATATAACAATCAAGTATCGGATAAAAATGCACTGCAATGCACATAAATACGCTGTGGCATGCAGCCCGAGCCATCCATATTTACTTATTGTTGACGGTGCTTACTAGGGGTGTGTACAGACTCCGGAGGGGTTCCTTCAGCCCAAGCACAATATCAATATATAACCGTTTCGGCGTGCAGCCCGACCCAATACTCAGTCCACAGTATGCATGTAAGTCACATAACAGATTCAATCTGATTCTTTGCCAGTTTCCAATTACTAAGGTGAGTATAATTTAATTAGTCAATTTCAGAAATAAGGTGACTTAGCATTTAATGACAGTGATTAAGCACATGACTGAGATTAATGATTATGAAAATCATGTTATCACACAGATATTCACCCTAGGTGGGTACTACAGATCGGCACAAGGCCCTAAACACGGCGATAAGCCCAATAATCAACAACACAATATGCGTATCAGCCAAGGGGTGCAAGTCACGCCCTATCATACCGTCACGATGTGATAAGACGGGGTTTCAAACCCTCAGGCCATCATCTATACAAACTACTCGCCGCTAACCGGTCGTAGACTGGTCTACAATGACTTTTACCTTCGAATCTCCCTCTACAAGCATCGAATCTATTCAAAACCACATCGAATACGTTATTATAGGCTAAATAAACATAACCCAATTGAAATTATTCAACAAATGTAAAAAATCATGAAGTTGGTAAAACCCGATCCCCGGGCCCACTTCTCAAAAATTTCTGAAAATTACATCTTTGGATTCCTCGTCTCGCATGATTCCGTACATATAAAGTTTACCAAAATCGGAGTTCAAATGGCCTTTCAAATCCCCAAAAATCATTTTCAAAAACCAAGCCCTAGTTCTTCACAATTTCAAGTTTTCAACCCACTTTCATAAATTTGGGTGTTCATTCTTCCTAAAAATGGCGTTTTAAGCCAAGGGACCTACCTCCAATCAAAACCTGTTGAAAACACGCTTCAAATCGCTCAAATAGCTCCTTTGGCTGCTTAACAATGGAGGAAAATGTGTTTAAATCGCGGGTGAAATAACTCTTAAAACATTCTGCCCGCCCAGTGGTTTACTCTATGTGATCGCACCCTTACTCCTACGATCGCATAGACCAAAAATCTGGCCCTCCAATTTTTCACTTACGCGATCGCATAACATCCCATGCGATCGCATAAACTGAGCCCCAACTGCTACGCGATCGCATTCACCCCTACGCGATTGCACTAATCAAGGTCCTATACCTATGCGACCACATCACCATTTACGCGATCACATAGACCAAATTCTGAGTCCCCTTTCTTTCCTCTATGCAATCGCAATGATGCTCATGCGATCACATAGAACAAAAGTCTGCTGCAATTTTCTACTGCACTTTTTAACTTCAAAAATTTCCATTAGCCATCCGAAATCACCCGGAGGCCCTCGGGACCTCAACCAAAAGCACAGATATCTTCTATTACTCCATTCAAACTTGCTCGTGACGTAAAAACACTATTATAAACATAAAAATTATCAAATTTTCACGGATTCAAGCCTAAGTTAAACTAAAACTTTCGAAACTTGCATTTGATCCAAAACCAGACCTAAACACTTCTGAATGATCTAAAAATTTGCACGCATATCCAAAATCACCCAACGGAGCTACTACAACTATCGAAATTCCATTCTGACCCCCGGATCAAAATCTCACCTACAACCGGACTTCGCCAAAATTCTAACTTAGCCAATTCAAGCATAATTCTGCATCGGACCTCCAAATTCATTTCCGATTTCGCTCCTAAGTCATAAATCACCGTCCGAAACTAGTCGAATCATCGAAAATCCATTCGGAGCCTCCTAACTCATAAGTCAATGTTTGGTTGACTTTTCCAAACTAACCTTCTCATAAAGGGACTATTTGTCTCATTTCTACCCAAACTCCATCCGAATAACTCCAAACTCTCCAAACACATATAATGGAACATATGGAAATATAAAATGGGGAAAACGGGGCGGAGATACCTGAGATGATGGGTTGGGTCGTTACATCCTCCCCAACTTAAACAAACGCTCGTCCTCGAGCGTGCCCAGAGTTGCACTAGGAGCCAACCAATCTCTGAATGACCTTACTAATCATTTACCCAGGGTGATCCCACGTCACCCTAACTCATATATGCTCGATAATACAACACAACTACAAATTTCATAGGCCATCTTGCCCGATACCACAGATCCACATTTCGCCTCTGAAAACTATACTCCATATCAGAACCTTACATTTACACTCAGAATAAGCCTGAACCGGTTGTAATACCCCTTATTAGCTGCAGTCTTATTCCAACACTGCTTTACTTTATCGATGATAATGAAAACCCAGTAAACCATAGCCATTTCTCATATCAACCATTCACGAAGACATTTTCTCCCCTTTGACTATTACCACAATAGATCTCTGAGCCGAAACTCGATATTAACCTTCTAACAAGCCGAAACCAAATCCGTTCGTACCCATTAATGACCCCAAAGGTCTCTTCTGATCAAACACACCATCCTGGTGACATGACACTTCAATACGGCCTAAGCCACAACTTACATAACACACACCAATAAGAGACGGTCTAAACATACTCAAGTCATGAAAATAACTCAAACGAAAGAGTTGTACCTAAAGCTTATCAATACCATTACGACACAGGCTGAGACCCAGTCTCACATTATAGGAATAGAATACATGAACCTTTCCCGAAGGGTCTAACCTCCACGTAACCTCGCAATAATGCTCGATCTCACCCAACACCATTCAACATGAAGCACATCGAGTCACTACACTCGAACTTGATAACCACACACAGATTGACGTCTGAACCCATACGGTGAAGCGAGTTATATACACCATTAAATCCTAAAAGAACCCAGTCGATGCGCTATTCATCGAGCAACTCCCAATACGGACTTTCCTCAGAAACTAAGAAACAAGGCATACAAAGTAACACACGCAAACAATCCTCAACGTCACACTGTTGCGGCGCACAACCCGATCCAGAAAACATACCCTTTGGCGGCGTGCCACCTGATCCACTCAACTATCTCACATAGGGAGATGCACATCGAGCCGAATTTCCTCATAATCACAGAGTATTGAGTATCAGTCGCAAGCATACTGAATGCTTAATCATATCTACTTATGGCGGTGTAAGCTACAAAACTCAACTTCCACTATGAATCTCGATAGCACCGCACCATATGTGCCCATAGACTGTAAATCATAACATCTCGCAACATAGAAAACAACTCATAGATCTCTCCAGATTGGTGATAAGCTCAGCAATGGTCGAGTCAAATTATCTCTCGACAATACAATTAGAGCCAATCGAGTTGATTCAGACAGAAACATGCATCAGAAAAGTCCATTAATGCCCGAACTGAATCACTGGTAGAAACCTCTACACACCCTCCCGCCTCAAAGGCCAAATTAAGGAAAGCAACTCCTACCAGCCATCTGTTGGTCCTTGGAACACAACCATTCCGCTAGAACATAGTCTGATGCACCTCGCCACGCTACCTGTGGCATTCTCCGGCATAGCCAATAACATAATAGTCTAGATTAACCTAACACTGAGGCAACCAGTCTACCCCTAACATCATGTCCAAAATCTAACATATCAACAAATGAAGATCCACTTGGGCTTCCCATTCCCAATAGCCGCTTGTGGTGCCAATGCACACAATCCACAACCACTACATCGACTGCACCGGAAAACTCCCAGTCTCCAACTCCATATAACATACAATCACTATACCTCGTCCCATATTCCGCCGTAGGAATACATATTACACATAAAGTATCCATTTATTCCACGAAAGATATTCTAAAGTTTCACTGTGCCATCAACAGACTCATATGCTAATAATCGGTCCAATAGGAAACTATCGCAATCCCACCGAATTATCATCAGTTTACATCACCTTCCCATCTTACTGAACGTATACTCCTGTCAATACTAGGATAGTAATACCATTTTTCTTAATCATCCGAGGGTCGCTTGTTAAATCACATGCAGCTGCCAGAGCTGCTTAAGAATTTAATGACTTTCCATTTGAACTTAACCGTACCTCACACACACAAATCCCAATCCTCCACAATAGACCGCACATACCATACCATACTAGGGTAACCTGAGAACTCCATCTCCTTCTTCCTAACCACAAGCTATACTGCCAGGACTAAATCCTTCTATCCACACTAGCCTAAGCAAGTTGTCCGAGCTCAAAAACTTTGCCGCCCAATACCCCGTAAGGGCTCATTACCTCGAACATAAACAAGGAGTTGATCATATCTTTACCATATCGATTCAGTCCGCTAACAAGGTACTTCATATGTCTAGATTTCCTTCTGAATCATTTTCAACTTGATAAACTCTCTTGCTGTAGCGCCACAATGCCTCAACCCAGGCTTATCACACGAGAATCTAACATAAGACCACATTGTCTAAGACCAATAGGCCACTACACACTCTCTCAAACGTTCCCAAAAATACCACTTCTAAAATACCCTACTTTGACTTCCTGCGAATCTAAGTCCGCTATATTTACTTCCCAGATACTGATACATACAATCCCGTATTTGACGTAAAATAGCATAATTCTTGACATGTTCTAATGAAAATGCTGACTTAGTCATCTACTCAACCTTAAAACATCTGAGTGCTACATATAGAATCTTTATCACATCAAAATCATTCTCAGGAGTCATCCACTCTTATACCCACTGCAAATTACTTAACTTAACGAATCGAACCGCTCATGCCCTATCAGCACTTTGACACCTCAAGACATGATTTCGTTCTGATACAACCCAACAACTTCCTTCTCTTTACACTAAGCATTCCTTATCCACAACTCAAAAAATCCTATTATCTTCTCACTTCTACGAAGCACCATATAACCTTTGTTGAAATTTAGCTTCACTCGTGCCACCCTCGGCTCAATTTCTGCAACCAGAACTGATTCACCCGCATGAATCAAATCGGAACTAACATATTACCTATTCGTACAATCAGCTAATCAACGGCAACCTCCCTAACTTAGCGAAGCCATATATACCACAGCACATATACATCTTTTACTATCGTAATATCATGGTGAGAATAAACTCACTCTTTCATAAGCTTGTGGAAACACGAATCATTAGAAATTTTAACTCTTCTGCAATTCTTGCATTCATTCATATAATAGTTGAGCCCACTCAATAGGCAACAAAATTCTTTATAAAGTCCCAAATTTTTCAAAAACTTTGGCAGAGTTTCCTTTGTAACTGAGCCAATCCACCTGCCAGAGAATCACCAAGACCATCCTAACAACACATCCACAACTTGACAAAGCATCACAATGTACATCAACAACATTAATCTCAATATTGAATGTCTTATATCATCAAAAATTGATACATGGGCATGCGTTGTGCCTATTAGAATCCTAACACCTGGAAAATACCTTCCAGTTACACTGAAGTCTTCTCACAACATACCTAGGAACCGCATCACTTCAGAACACTCCGTAGGAGATAACCCACATGTTTCGCCGCATATAACATTTCTGTATACCTTCCATCGTCATACACATTACACAACTACTTAGTCTTCCTGAGTATGAACTCATATCGTATCATGCAATTTACTTCACTCCCACCAGGAGACTCGAAAAAATTCTTCATGCGCCCACAACTTGGGCTACTTATCGGACCACCATAGGAAACAAATCACTTGACAGTTCATCCATTAGCTAGAAGACTCCTTCATCACTACCAGGTCATATAATGGCATATCGCAATACTAGCATACTCATCACACGAATCACCAAACTTCCATTCCGGCTAATAGCGACAATGTCGAACGTAGACGTTCAAAACACTTGATCATATAATCAACACCTCAGTGCTCAGCCCTAGGCAAGGCCCGGCCTCAAGTCCTCCAGACTGGCCAAACATCAACCTCACGAATATTACATCTCGTCCCTCGATCGGGGAATCACAAGCCATCAAAGCACATATAATACCGAACGCTCATGCGTGCATGCGAACACATGGAAGGAATTTCAAAAGGTACTCTTTCAAGCTAAATCAAGGACGCACGATAAGATTTCAAGAAAAGTGAGGTGTTTCCTAAAAGTTCTGTAGCCTCTTGCTTATAAGTGTGGTGCACGACACACCCATAAACAAGACTCTACTAACCGGCTCATAACTCGTGAGGCCTAGTAACCTAGGCTCTGATACCAACTTGTCACGACCAAAACCCGGTTGTGATGGCACCCAACCATAAATCTAGGTAAGCCTGACCAACAATAGCTTTCAATTTAACATTAAGTCTCAAAATCGACGATTTAAAAATATTATAGTAACTTTAGAATAATAATCCAAAAATAATAATAGAGTAATAAGGATAAATACGGAAACCGATAAACATCCATAAGACATGGGGTCACAAGTCTAGAGCCTCTAAACATAACTGGATAATAATATATAGATGAGAATATAAAAATCTGGAAAGAAAGTATATAACAATAATAAATTGGAATATGAAGAGCAGCCAGGTCCTGCGAACATCATGCAACTACCTCAACGACTCCAGAAATCTCTGGAGACTATGAGTGTTAGCTAAGCCTCCGGTGTACCTGAATCTGCACACAAGGTGAAGGGAGTAGGGGTGAGTACTACCGACTCAGTGAATAATAAGAATAGAAAAATGTCTGAAAGTAAGAAATCCACGAAATTCCATAAAGCAAAGCTAACTCTAACAATCATATTCCTTAGCTACGAACTAACAGCAAAACAATATCAAATACAACAGTCAAGTATCAGATAAAAATGCAATGCAATGCACATGAATACGCTGCGGCGTGCAGCCCGAGCCATCCATATTTATTTATCATCGACGGCGCTTACTGGGGGTGTGTAACAGATTCCGGAGGGGCTCCTTCAGCCCAAGCGCAATATCAATATATAACCGTTGCGGCGTGCAGCCTGACCCAATACTCAGTCAACAGTATGCAAGTAAGTCACATAACAGATTCAATCTGATTCTTTGCCAGTTTCCAATTACTAAGGTGAATATAATTTAATTCGTCAATTTCAGAAATAAGGTGACTTAGCATTTAATGACAGTGATTAAGCACAAGACTAGGATCAATGATTATGCAAATCATGTTATCACATAGATATTAACCATAGGAGGGTACTACAGATCGGCACAAGGCCCCAAACATGGCATTAAGCCCAATTATCAACAACACAATATGCGTATCAGCCGCCAATAATTATATTCAGCTCTCCGGATGGATGAAGTCACATTCCCAAACCATATACCATCCCGCGCCTGCCACAGGGTGCGAGTCACGCTCTATCATAGCGTCACAATATGATAAACCGGCTTTTTAAACCCTCAGGCCATCATCTATACAAACTACTCATCTCTAACCGGTCGTAGACTGGTCTGCTATGCCTTTTCCCTTCCAATCTCCCTCTACGAGCGTCGAATCTATTCTAAACCACATCGAATATGTTACTATAGGCTAAATAAACATAACCCAATTGAAATTATTTGACAAACGTTAAAAATCGCGAAGTTGGTAAAACCCAAGCTCTGGGCCCACTTCTCAAAAAGTTCTAAAAATTACATCTTTAGATTTCTCATCTCGCCACGAGTCCGTACATATAATATTTACCAAAATCGGAGTTCAAATGGCCTTTCAAATCCCCAAAATTCATTTTCAAAAACCAAGCCCTAGTTCTTCACAATTTCAACTCACTTTCATGAATTTGGGTGTTCATTCTTCCTAAAAATGGGGATTATAAGCCAAGGGACTTACCTCAAATCAAAACCCGTTGAAAACATGCTTGAAATCGCTCAAATAACTCATTTGGTTGCTTCAAAATGGAGGAAAATATGTTTAAGTCACGGGTGAAATAACCCTTAAAACATTTTGTCCGTCCAGCGGTTTACTCTATGCGATTGCACCCTTACTCCTGCAATCGCATAGACCAAAAATCCGACCCTCCAATTTTCCTCTTACGCGATCGCATAACATCCCCTGCAATCGCATACAACTGAGCCCCCACTGCTACGCGATCGCATTCACCCCTACGCGATCGGACTGATCAAGGTCCTATACCTATGCGATCGCATCACCCTTTACGCGATCGCATAGACCAAATTTTGAGCCCCCTTTCTTTCTTCCATGTGATCGCATAGAACAAAAGTCTGCTGCAATTTTTTGCTGCACTTTTTAACTTCAAAAATTCCCATTAGCCATCCAAAATCACCCCGAGGCCCTTGGGACCTCAACCAAAAGCATAGATATGTTCTATTACTCCATTCAAACTTGCTCGCAACGTTGAAACACTATTAGAAATCTAAAAATCGTCAAATTTCCACGGATTCAAGCCTAAGTTAAACTAAAACTTCCAAAACATGCATTTGATCCAAAACCCGACCTAAACACCTCCGAATGATCTGAAAATTTGCACGCATATCCAAAATTACCTAACGGAGCTACTCCAACTTTCGTAATTCCATTTCGACACTCGGATCATAATCTCACCTATCAATCGGACTTCACAAAAATTCTAACTTAGTCAATTACATCCTAATTCTACACCGGACCTCCAAATTCAGTTCCAATTTCGCTCCTAAGTCTTAAATCACCATCTAAAACTAGTCGAATCATCGGAAATTCATTCCGAGCTCTCTAACTCATAAGTCAATGTTCAGTTGACTTTTCTAAACTAACTTTCTCAAAAAAGGATTAGTAGTCTCATTTCTACCGAAACTCCATCTGAATTACTCCAAACTCTCCAAACACATATAATGGAACATAAAATGGGGAAAACGGGGCGGTACCTGAGATGACGGGTCGGATCGTTACAAAATATTAACATTTAATCAATACTACACTTAAATAAAGTAATTTCCCACACTTATATTTATTTATAAACAACAACTAAAATATAACTTGACACTAATGAAAGAAAAAAAATAAAGAAACTTATTAAGAATTTTGATTTCGATTTTAACTCTTAGCTTTCTCTCCACTCTCATACTTTCTCTGATCGAGCAACATCTTCTTATGTAGGAAATTTTCATGATGATTTCTTGGATTTGGCACTAGATTTTCATAGCAATTTCAATTTTGCACTTGCAGATATGAAAATTTGAATTCTCGATTTTGAACTAGATTTCAATGGCAAATCAAGATTTTGATTCATTGCAGAGATAGAATTCTTCAATTCTAAGTTAGATTTCATCATGCCAAATTTGATTATAAATGTGCGAGTTGAGATTTTGTCAAGTAAATCAAGATTTGTCATGGAACTCAAAATATTTCCCGGCAAGTTGAGATGTCTTCATGGTAAGGGTGGATTTGATGCACTATCAAAGTCCAATGTCATTTATGTGTTTATTTTCCTTTGCCAAATTATTTTTTTCATCATAACTTGCTCTTTTACTTTTTTGTAGTATTTTTCTTGAGGTTTTTCTTGCTTTATACGACAATACTTCTAAAACCATTCCTGCAAAATATAGTTAAAAATATGGAAGAAACATGATAATATCTGTGCTTTTACTAATAAAATTTATATGGCCAAGATCAGGTAAAATACACTTATCAAATTCTCTCACACTTAAATTTTTACTCGTCCTTGAGGAAATAAAGTAATTAGGCATTACTGCTTAACAATTTCAGAAAAATCACAAGAACTTTCGCGAGAGAAGAAGTAACTAAGACCAATTCAAGAGTTCATACAACTTTTAATCGTACTCATGTTCACCACTAATCCCAAGTGTGTCTCACTGAATGAAGAGAGATGCCCATATATCACATGATATATAGATATACACATCCTCTGTTTTGTTTCATCTCTTTCAATTTTTTATGGGGTTTCCAACTTTTCTGTGTTGTTGTCGTTTTTTTCCTTTTTTTCTTTTTTCTGAAGTAAATATTTTTTTTACGACAACATTTCAAAATATCGACAACTTTAAATAATTATTCTTTCACCAATTCTTTTTGCAATTACACCTCACACCCAGATTTTTGTATTCAGATCAACTCTTAAAGTGCCCAAAAGGGAATTGGGTGAACAAAGAACAAGTTATAATAACAAACAGGCTAAGGGTTAAAGCTTGGTAACCAACAAAAATAATAGATAATTTATTTAGGCTCAACTAGGCTAATCAGGGATAAAAATCATTAAGGTAGGTCAATTTTGGCTATAGCTCAACAAAGAAAGCCTACTTTCATTTCATAACTCAAAGATCTGCCTAGAATTTCGTCTCAAACCACATTCAAGGCAAGTTCTAGATTTCCAAATAAGCAGGAGAACTAGACAATATAAGCTAACTGCACAATACAATTGGAACCAACAAAAACTATGATTTCAATCGCCAATAAGCAAGTATGAGCTTAGAAAAGTAATCATAAAACCCATGAATGGTACTTAATCAAATTCATCTTTTCTAAGTCTCATGTTTTTCAAGTCAAATCAAGTTTAGCCAACTTATTTATCAAAACTAGTTAAAACAACTAAAAGTCCTAAAAATGTTCAGTTCAAAATATTACGACCATGGCAAAGAACTGAACAAGAAATCCATGGAAGTACATGAAATAAGTTGCCTTCAGAATAAGGTAACTCAATTTTTTAGTTTTTTTTTTCTTTTTTCAGTTAAATTTTTTTATAATTTTAAAAAACACATTTTTCATTTGTAAAATATATGTTTTTTTACATTTAACCAAAAAAATGTAAAAGAAACACATATAAAATTAACATATTCCTCTACCCCCTAGCATAAATAATGTCATGTCCTCGTGACAAATAAATTAATAGTAAAAGGAGATAAAGGAGCTTCCCTGATTTTTTTTTGACTCTGGCCTCATTTCCTTTTTCTTGGCTGCTCAAGGTTTCTCCCATATAACAAAGACAAGATTATGGCAGAGAAAATATTCTTTTTCATGATATGAGAAACCTTTCATTATTGAAATCATGGGAGATCTTCTTTATCATAGCAAAATATATTAATAAATATTTTATATATATATATATATATATATATATATATATATATATATATATATATATATATATATATATATATATATATATATATTCACACACACTATAATACAAACATGCAATTATTATATTTTTTACTTTTTTTTGTAAGAAAAAAAATAATTTTATTATATATATGCATATATATACTAAAAGGAAATATTATATATTGCTACTAATAATTATTAAACGATTAAAGAGAGGGGAAGAAAATAGTTCTGAGTTTAACGTCGCCAGCTCGACTTATTTTAAAATATAGGCAAAAGAGATTGTTGAAGCCTGTTTGTCGAAGAATCTGTTGATATAAGGCTTCAAACGATGATCGTTACTTTGAATTTGTCTTCCCTATCTGCATGTTGTACTTCAATGGCACCATAGGGGGTCACTCCTGTTACTGTATATGGTCTTGTCCAGCGTGACTTAAAATTTCCAGAAAATAATCTCAATCAGCTATTGTATAACAGAACATGATCCAATTTTAAAATCATTATGGCGTATGATCTTGCCATGCCATTTTTTGTCTTTTCCTTGTACAATTTAGCTTTTTGTATGCTTTAAGTATGAACTCTTCCAACTCATCAAGCTGCAATAGACGATTTTTACCTGCATTTGGCAAGTTTAGATTCAACAATTTTATAGCCCAATATGCTTTATGTTTTAATTCTACAGGTAAATGACAAGCTTTTCCAAAAACTAGTCTATAAAGAGATGTGTCTATGGGAGTTTTGGAAGCAGTTCTGTATGCACATAAAGCATCTTCTAACTTTAAAGATCAATCTTTTCGAGAAGAACCAACAGTTTTTGCTAAGATTCTTTTTAATTCTCTATTGGATACTTCAACTTGCCCGCTTGTTTGAGCATGATACGGAGTTCCTGTTTTATGAATTACTCCATATTTTTAAAAACAAACTAGCAAATTATCTATTTACAAAATGAGTTCCTTGATCACTTATTATTACTCGCGGAGTTCCAAATCTAGAAAAATTATTTTTCTTACGAAAAGCACAAACAATATGAGCATCATTGTTTCTAGTAGCAATTGCTTCTACCCATTTAGAAACGTAGTCAACAGCTACCAAAATATATTCATAGCTATTTGAAGGAGGAAAATGACTCATAGAATCAATGCCCCAAACATCAAAGATTTCACACATGAAGATAGAATTAAGAGGCATTTCGTCCCTTTTTGAAATGTTAACGATTCTCTAGCACGTATCGCAAGTGGCGACATAATTCCTTGCATCTTTGAATAGGTTTGGCCAGAAAAGCCAACTTCAAGTACTTTAGATGTTGTCTTTCTTCCTCTATAGTGACCTCCTCTAGCCCCATCATGACAGTGACTTAATATGTTGTTCATTTCTGTCTCCGGCACACATCTCCTGATTATGTCATCTGCACAATATTTAAATAAGTAAGGATCTTCCCAATAATAATGTCTTGCTTCTTTTTTAAGTTTTTTCTTTTGTTCATAAGAAAAATCTTTTGGAATCCATCCCCCAGCCAAGTAGTTGGCAATATCAGCAAACCAAGGTGGTCGATATATACGACTGAAATCAAGAAATTCCTCATTGATATCTTTTATCTCAGCAGGAGGATTTTCTAGACGAGACAAATGATCAGCTTTCTCAGAACCTTTTCGATCTTTTATTTTAATATCAAATTCTTGGAAAAAGAGTATCCATCTTAGCAATCTAGGCGAGCATCCTTCTTTGCTAAGAGGTACTTTAAAGCTGCATGATCAGTGTAAATTGTAACCTTTGTTCCAATCAAATAGGAACGAAATTTGTCAAATGCAAATACTACTGCAAGTAGTTCTTTCTCTGTTGTAGCATAATTCTTTTGAGCTTCATTAAGTGTTCTACTAGCGTAGTAAATAGGCCTAAAAATCTTGTCTCTTTTTTATCCCAATACCGCTCCAACTGCAATATCACTTGCATCACACATTATTTCAAAGGGTTGGCTCCAGTTAGGAGAAACAACAATTGGACATTAGTCAATTGTTTCTTAAGAATCTCAAATGCTTTCCTGCAATTATCTGAAAATTCAAACTTCACATCTTTCATTAGTAGGTTAGTCAGAGGTTTTGAAACTTTTGAAAAATCTTTTATTAATCTTCTATAAAAACATGCATGCCCTAAGAAACTTCTAATGCCTTTAACAGTGGTCGGAGGGGGTAATCCTGCTATGAGATCAATTTTAGCCTTATCAACTTCTATCCCTCTAGCAGAAGTTTTATGTCCTAAAATAATTCCCTTTGTTACCATGAAATGACATTTTTCCCAATGAAGAACTAGATTTGTCTCTTCACATCTTTTAAGTACTAGAGTTAAATGATAGAGACAATCTTTAAATGTTTTATCAAAAACTATGAAATCAATCATAAATATTTCAAGAAACTTTTCAGTCATATCAGAGAAAATTGCTGACATGCAATGCTGAAATGTAGTAGGAGCATTGCATAGTCCAAATGGCATTCTTTGATAAGCATACGTACCTTGGGGGCATGTGACTGTGGTTTTTTCTTGATCTTCTGGAGCAACAGGTATCTGATTATACCCAGAATATCCATCAAGGAAACAGTAAAAATCATGGCCTGCAACTCTTTCAAGCATTTGATCAATAAAGGGCAAAGGAAAATGATATTTCCTTGTGGCATCATTAAGTAGTCTGTAATTAATACAGACTCTCCATCCTGTGACTGTTCTAGTAGGTATGAATTTATTATTATTTTTTTTTATTACTGTCTTACCTCTTTTCTTTGGCACTACTTGTACAGGACTTACCCATGGACTATCAGATATTGGATAAATGTTACATGTTGCTAGAAGTTTCACCACTTCTTTCTTGACGACTTCCTACATTGCTGGATTTAGTTTCCTTTGGGATTGGAATATTGGCTTATAATCATTCTCCATAAGAATCATGTGCATACAAATAGATGGACTAATTCCTTTGATATCAGCTATAGTCCTTCCTAAGGCTGTCTTGTGCTTTCTCAGGACTCCAATCAGTTTGCTTTCCTGTTCCGTAGTCAAAGAAGATGAAATGATTATTGTAAATAATTCAGGTTCAAGAAACACATATTTTAAATGAGAAGGAAGTTCTTTGAGTTATAGTTTTAATTGAACTCCTTCTTGTGAAACATTCTCATTTTCTATCTCTTTTTCTAGAATTTCAGCTTGTTCTCTAACTACGGGGTTATCATTACTTACGGTACCTGACCTAGCCAAACATCTCTCCAATGAATTAGTAATTATCTGATTATCTTTGTATTTATCTACAAGGTCATCTAGTAAGTCAATTTGAAAACAAGACGATGATGACTCATCCCCAGGACATTTCATCATTTTTTGCATGTCAAAAATTACTCTTTCCTCATCAACTCGCAATATTAATTGTCCTTGATGAACATCATTAATTTCTCTCCCTGTTGCGAGAAATGGTCTACCTAAAACTAATGGTACCTCAGTATTTTCTTCCATTTCTAGTACTATAAAATCTACTGAAAATACAAATTTATCAACTCTTACAAGGATATTGTCAATAATTCCTTTTGGTCTCTTAGTACTTTGATCAGCTAATTGAAGAGACACTCCAGTATCTTTTATTTCACCAAGTTCTAATTTCATGAAAATTGAAAAAGGCATTAGATTTATTGAAGCACCTGAATCACATAGCACCTTTTCAAAGTTCCCACGGTACAAGGAATTGTAAAACTTCCTGGATCACCAAGTTTCTTAGGGAGCTTATTTTGAAGTATAGCACTATATTTTTCTGTAAGCTTAACCACTGAAACTTCTTCCAATTTTCTTTTACTTGACAAAATTTGTTTGAGAAATTTAGCATATGAAGGCATTTGTGTCAAAGCATATGTGGAAGGTATGTTAATATAAATTTGTTTCAAAATATCTAGAAACTTTGAAAAACTATTTGTCAAGCTTTTCACTTTTCATTTTTTGGGGAATGGGGAGAGGTACATAGTGGGGATTTGTTAATTCATTTTTTGTACATTTTTCCCTTATTCTTTTGTTCTTTTGGAAAGTTAGATTCTATTGTATTCTCACCTTTATTTACCATTTCCACTTCTTGTGGCTTTTCTTCTCTATATGCATATGGATCATCAAGAGATTTACCTGATCGTAGAGAGATGGCTTTGAGGTGTTATTTTGGATTTTTCTTTGTCTTGCTTGGTAGAGCACCTTGAATTTGCCCAGACATGAGGGTCTCTAATTGGCTTACCTAAATTTTCAAATTCTTGATAGCTGAATGTTGACTTTCAACCTTCTCGTCAGTAGCCTTAATGAATTTGTACATCAGGTCTCCAAGGCTTTGTTAATAAGATCTTTGAGGCTGCTGCTGATATTGTTGAAAACTTTGTGGCCCTTTATTTTGATTTTGAAAATCAGGTGATCCCTGTACGTGCTGCTTTTGATTAAAAAATCTTTGAGGATTTTCAGCACCATTAGGATTACTCCATTGAAAACCTGGATGTTTTTGTGCCATGGGACTACCAAATGTGTAATTATTTCTATAACCAATCACATTTACATGTTCCTCATTTTGGGTTGAAGCATGAAATTCATGATTTGTATGATTACCTTGACAAACATCACAATTCTCAAGTTGGGATGACGTGTGAGCACCTACCTGAAAAGCCTCAACTTTTTGTGCTAAGGTCGCAATTTGTTGTGTCAATAAATTCAAAGCTTCAACTTGATTAGTCCTGCTGTTTTCTTGATAATCATTCTATTTGAGGGCCATTGAACAACATTTTCCGAAATCTCATTAAGCAATTGCATTGCTTCTACAGTAGTTTTTCCCATTATTGATCCTCGTGAGGCTGCATCAATTATATTTCTAGCAGCGGGTTTATGACCAAGATAGAAAATATATAAAATGCCAGGGTCTTGGATACCATGATGTGGGCATTTTCTTAGCATTGCTGCTAATCTTTACCATGCCTTGTATAAAGATTCAGTATCTGTTTGCATAAAATTATTGATTTCTTGCTTCATTTAAAATGTTTTTGCAGGTGAAAAATATTTATTAAGAAATATTTGAGTCATTTGGTCCCATGTAGTAATGGAACCTCTTGGTAAACTTTGCAACCATGTTTTGGCTTCACCTTTTAATGAAAAAGGAAAAGGCCGCAACCTAATAGCATCTGTTGTGACTCCATTATACCTACAAGTTTCAACTAATTCAAGAAAATCAATTAAATGGGTGTGAGGATCTTCACTTGCGACACCAGTAAACTGACATGACTATTGAATCGTTTCAATCAAGCATGTGCGAATTTCAAAAATTTTTGCCGCAATTGGTGGTCTCCTCAGACTTCATTCTCCTTCAAAATGATCTGGCCTTGCATAATCTCTAAGTATTTTGTCACGTCGTGGTGCCATGTCATCGAACTGTTCTTCTACTTGATGTGGCGGGAGTTGATTATTGAGTTATTCGTTCTCCATTTCTTCACAAGCTATACTTTGAGGAAATGATGTTTGTCTTTTCCTGCGCAATCGAAGAATTTTATTAATTTCTGGGTCGTAATTAGCCAACTCTTTTGTTGAAGAGCGGGCATAAACTACCTGAAATCCTTAAAGCAACTTTTTTTTTAATTTTTTTATTTTTGTTGAAATAAAATCAAACTTAGCTCCTAAAATATTAGTGATGACATAAATAAAAAGTATATAAAAATTAAAATAATAGTAGTACTTAATATAACTAGAGATACTAATTAAAAATAGAAAATAAAGTATTTTTTTTAATGAAAAGAGTTATCTGGTCCTAGAAATAATATTACGATACTGTAGAGTAAAATATAAATTAAATTGATAAAGAAAGAAAATTATACGAAAATAGTAAGTAGTATTATTATTAACAAGTGAAAACTAAGGAAAAGAAAAAAAATGTTACTAGTGTTAATAGTTATGGTAGTAACAAAATGAAGAAAGATAATAATAATAATAATAATAATAATAATAATAATAATAATAATAATAATAATAATAATAATAATAATTATAATTATTATTATTAATAGAATAGTAAATTCCCAAATTAGTAATAAAATAATTAATCTGAAGTAGATGTTGCCAATCCCCGGCAACGACGCCAAAAATTTGACGAGTGTCTGGCGTGTATATAAATTAAGCTCGTACTCTGTTAAATTCTAGTATAGAAAGATGTGGAACCCACAGAGATTGGTTTTATCTATCTACAGACGTTTCTTGTTTTAATTACTATTTGAGAAAATTAGAAAGATTTGAGTTGTAAATTAACAAAGTAAAAATGCATAAATAGAGCAGTAGTAAATATTTTTTATTTTTCACAAATATTATAAAAGGTGTTGGGATCTTAACTTCACTTAATATTTCTATTATATAGTAGAATATATTATTCTTCAATTTCTATTTCTCAAAAAGGTATAAATGCCTCTCACGATTACAAATATATATTATTACTCAAGTTGAATAATTAATTGCACTCCTCTCAGTTATACAAATTAATTTTCAAAATAGTAATACTAAAGAACCAGAAATATATGATTGAACTAAAACATGCTCTTGATAGTAAGTCTCTTTCAGTTACCCTACTTGTTATAACCAATTATTACACCATTCGCCTCTCTCATTACAAATAAGTGTAAAATAAATTATATCATAAAAGAGGTAGATGTTACTGAATAAATCTTAACATTTATCAATACTACACTTGACTATATTATTTCTTCCGCCTCACTCGATTACAGAATTAATAAACAGTTAATATGTAGATTAAGATAGATAAATATTACAACAACAACAAGATATATAAATATTGATAAATTAAATAACGTCAAACTACAAAAGCAGATAAAAGTTAAATAAGTTCTAGCTCAAGCATGTGAATTTAAGGAATAATATCTACTATTATATAGAAATATTAAGATCCATCTTCCTCCCAACACAAGAAAAGTTACTCCATACTGGAATTAGTACTAACAATGGAAATATTCTTGTCCATTAAATAAGAAAATAGAAAGAAATATTCAGGAAGAATAATTCTCCCTATTTAATTAAAAGCATGAACTAGAGTAATTTCCTAAAATTAAATTTATTTATAAACAAAAACTAAAAGATAAATTGACACTAATAAAAGAAATAAAATAAAGAAATTTATTAAGAATTTTGATTTCGACTCTAACTATTAGCTTTTTCTCCACTCCCATACTTTCTCAGATCGAGCAACATCTTCTTATATAGGAAAGTTTCATGATGATTTTTTGGATTTGGCACTTGTCATGACTTGGATTTTCCCACCATCAGGAGTCGTGATAGCGCCTACTGTAGGAGCTAGGCAAGCCAACCCTTTTAAACATTTCACAAAAACTATAATCTAAAATAGTATAATAACTGAAATAATTAATTAAAAACCACGTGAAAGACTTTTAACAAAAATAAAAATAGTAAAGTGTGGAAATTTGTAATATTCCTCTACCCAGTATCTGGTGTCACTACTCACGGACTACTAAAATATTACTAAAACATCAGTCTGAAAGAAAATACATTACAAGTCTGTTTCGATACAATGCAAACAAACGGAAAGAAATAGATGAGACTGAGGGCCCGCGAACGCCAGCGAAATCCTCGGAGTCTCTGGATTGAAGAACTCGCTCCCTAGCTACTGCTGTGGTCTGTAGCTGTATCCTGAGATGTGCACAAAAGGGCACAGAAGTGTAGCATCAGCACAACCGATCCCATGTGCTGGTAAGTGCCCGGCCTAACACCAGCGAGGTTGTGATGAGGCTAAATCGGACCTACCATAATCAACATGTACAAATATATGTGCAATAACAGAAAGATAACAAAATTTAAACAAATAATGGGGAAGGAGACATGCTGGGGGTGTAACAGTTCAATTATAAGTCCAACGAACAAGAAATGTAAACTGAATATTTAACATAAATAAAAGAAAGCCAGTGAATCAACAACTGCACGGCATCAACCTTCGTGCTTTTACTCTCAAATATAGTGCACGGCATCACCCTTCGTGCTTTTCTCACCAAAATTGTCAAATATAGTGCACGTCATCACCCTTCATGCTTTTACTCTCAATACATAGTGCACGACATCACCCTTCGTGCTTTTCTTTCATGACTCTCACATCAAGGCACGGAATGACCCTTCGTGCTCAAATAATCAAGAAACATAACACGGAAAGACCCTTCATGCATAATTATCAAAATGTGGAATGGAAAGACCCTTCGTGCAAAATTATCGAAACATGGCACGGAAAGACCCTTCGTGCACAATCTCTATCTTCCTCACCCAATCAACGGTCACAACAAAACGGGAAAAGAATATACAACAAGATGAAATATCCCGGCAAGGTAGAACAACTCTACAACAAGTCCAGGAAAGGGAGAACAACTCAACAATAAGACCCGGCAAGGGAGAACAACTCAACAATAAGTCCCAGCAAGGGAAAACGATTCAACAACAAGTCCCGGCAAGGGAAAAATACCAAAATTCCTTCTTTAGATCACTTGCTACTCAACTATCACTTCATAGTTCATTTAACAAATAATTATCTCAATTGTTCACTTCTTTCAAAATTTTAATAGCAATTATGACTCACGGTCATGCTAGACTCGGGCGCATAGGTAACCGTCACCATACCTATACATCGACTCCACATAGCACATAACAAATATCATTCTAATCATATTCCCTCAAGCCAAAGTTAGACCAAACACTTACCTCGAATCCGAAATAGCAACTCAAAGCTCTACAATCACCTTTCCTCTAGAATTCGACCCTGAACCAACGATATCTAACATAAATCGATTCAATATTATCAATAATAGCACAAGGATACAATTTCCTAGCTTAGAAATGCAATTTCTAACTTTCTTCCAAATATACCAAAATCCGATACCGGGCCCACATAGTCCAAACTCCAGGCTCGGACCAATTCCGATTACCCATAATTCCACGAGTCCAAATATATGATTTGTTTTAAGATTCGACCCCAAATTGGGTTGAATCGCCTCAAAATTCTCAAAAACCTGACTCTACCCAAAAGCCCTAATTTCTACCATGATTTCATGTATTAGGATTAGAAAATTGATGTTTAGATGAAGGAAGAGAGAAGAAATGAATTTAGTATTACTTACCCAAAGTACTATGAAGAAATGGGAGCTTGAATTTCGTCCAATGGAGGATTTTAGGAAGAGCTCGTGTGAGAATTTTGGAAGAAATCCAGTCACTGTTCTGTTTTTAGGCTTTTAAAACCACTGGGCGAATTTGGTCTATACGATCGCGGGCAACTCATGCGATCGCATAGAGGAGTGGGAAGTTAGCTTATGCTATCGCATGCAAGGTCACACAAACGCATAGAAGAGAGGGAAGCCAGAGTTTCAGGTGGGGCTTAATGTTGTGCGATCGCGTAAAAGGGGATACGATCCTATTGAAGAGGCTGGCCAAGCTATGCGATCGCGTACTAAGGAATGCTATCGCATTGAACAAAGTGGGAGGGATGATAAGGGACTCTATGTGATCGCAGACAAGCCTATGCGATCGCATAGAGGAAAAGATCTGTGCAAAAATTGCAGAAAATCCGCTAAGTTTTTCAAGAACAAAACACCCCAAACCATCCCCGAAATCACTCCCAAGCCCTCGGGTCTCCCAACAACCACACACTCTAACTCAATATCACCCTACAAACTTGCTCGAGCGATCAAATTGCCAAAATAACATCAAAATCAAAGAATCGACTTCTAAAACTCATGATTTTCATTTTAAAGTTCAAAACTTCAAAATTTCCCATTTTTAGCTTTGAAACACGTCAAATGACATCTGTTTTCAACCAAACTTTACATATAGCGTTTAACGCTCATATAACACTTGTAGCGGGCGTCGGAACAAAATTACGAGCCCGATACCATTACTTTTGATCAAATCTCATTTTTCATTATTCCTTAAGCATTTTCAGAAAATAATTTCACGGAAAAATTTCGTACTCGGGCATGGGACCTCAGATTTCGATTTCGGGAACACGCTTGGGTCCAATATTTTTCTACGGACCCTCCGGGACTGTCATATCACGGGTCCGGGTCCGTTTACCCAAAATGTTGACCAAAGTCAACTATTTCAATATTATTATCAAAATTCATTAACACAGAATCCAAATATTTCCACATAAAAAATTTCCGGCTTCAAGCCCGGATTGCGCACGCAAATTGAGGCAACCAAATAAGAGGTTTTCAAGGCTTCAAAAGCACCAAAAAAAGGAGAATTATGGTGATGACTGTCACGACACGGATTTACCCACCATCGGGAGTCGTGATGACGCCTACTGTCGAAGCTAGGCAAGCCAACCTTTATAATTATTTTTACCATTATTAAATCTAAAACAAGTGAAATACTAAAACATTTAATTAAAAGCCGCGGAAGTCTTTTAACAACAATAGCGAAAATAAAGATGCGGAAATTAACAACATGTCTCTACCCAGTATCTGGTGTCAGTACTCACGGATTACTAACAGAGTGCTAAAAATAATAGCTTGAGCGAAAATACATAACATGTCGGTTTGATTCAATTAAACAAACTGAAAGAAATAGATAAAGGATACTCGGGGCCCGCGAACGCCAGTGAACTACCTCAAAGCCTTTGGACTGAAGGATCACTCCCGGTATAAAGCTGCGGTCCGTAGCTTGGGTCCTGACCAGTGCACAAAAAGGTACAAAAGCGTAGTATCAGCACAACCAACCCCACGTGCTGGTTAGTGCCCGTCCTAACCTCGGCGAGGTAGTGACGAGGCTAAACTGGACCTATCGCAACCAACCTGTACAGATATATGTAATAACAGGAAGAGAGCAAGAAGTTAAGCAAATAAATGGGAAGGGGGCATGCTGGGGGAGTAACAATTCAATTATAACTTCTACAATCAAGAGATGAAACTGAATAATTAATAATTAAACAAGAAAGCCAATGAATCAACGGCTGCACGGAATCACCCTTCGTGCTTTTACTCTCATTCCTTACCAAAATAGTCAAATATAATGCACGGCATCATCCTTTGTGCTTTTACTCTCATTTCTCACCAGGAATATCAAATACAAGGCACGGCATCGCCCTTCGTGTTTTTACTCTCGATAAAAAGTGCACGGCATCACCCTTCGTGCTTTTACTCTCAATAAACAGTGCACTGCATCACCCTTCGTGCTTTTACTCTCAATAAACAGTGCACGGCATCACCCTTTGTGCTTTTGCTCTCTCTTCCTCTCCCAAACAATGGTCACAGCCAAATGGGAACATGGAAACATATATATATATATATATATATATATATATATATATATATATATATATATATATATATATATATATATATATATATATATTGAGCTTGTCGAAAGTATCAATTGGGATTTTCCGCGATCTTCCCCTTCCTCTGGTCCCGCCTTTCGCCATTGACACAAGCTCGGCGTACGTTATGCTAACGTGCGCCGAGAGGATGAGAGAGAGACGAGTAACATTTTTAGATATTCAATTATCCTTTAAAAGTTAGTTGACCCTTTGTTCTTAAATAAAAAAAAAACCTTCATTAAATAATTACTTTAGATTAAAACAGGTGAATGTAATCTAATTGTTCCATCTACCTATAGTTATTGTAGGTATTATTGGTAGTGCCTAAGTTCATTCGATTAATTCAATACAAGACCAATGCATATATTAAATGCAAATTAGAAACTGTCCATTCATATACTACTAGGTTTATCTTTTCGTTTCAGTTTTAATTTGCCCAAATAACTATTTATCTTGATGCAAGAACATTTGTTTTATCAAGAAAAGGTGAAACAAATCAGTCATGTTCGGGGGTAAAAAGTTGGAAGTACTTTAGATTCTGGCATGATTGCTCAAAAAGTTAAAATTATAACGGCGCAAGGATAAAATTTGTTAAAGGAGAAAAATCAGGTAATTTTGTATGTATATTATATTTGCTAATTAGAATAAATGTCAAGAACTCTCATACATTTTCTTTGATCCTTCAAAACTGTAGTATTGTTCTTGTATGAGAATTTTTTTTAAAAAAAATGCAAGAAACTGATAAGATAGGGCCGGGGAGGAGTGTTGAGGATTGAGTATTTGTCAGTGTTGGGTTCTTTTGTATTGTTCATTACACATTTACTCTTATTAGTTTTAGGGTATGCGCGTTGCGCGAGACCCAATATCTGCTAAAATTAAAAAAAACACATAAATATAATTTAAAATATGTTTGAGTTCCAAAGTTAAAATTAAAAAATAGTTTAAGTTGTTTAAATTGATGAAAATTGATCCGATTCAGCTAATTAAATAAAAAAAGGAAGTAAGTCTGCCAAATCTGTGGATACCTTGTTATAATTTCGCTATATATATATATATATGGCGTATCTAGAGTGTTGTTACTTTTTGCATTGGTATTGTTGTTTCTATTAAGAAGTTATTTAAATATTTATAAATATCTAATTGTGAACCCAATTACTATTGCATATTAACTTAAGTCCCGTTTGATCATGGGTTTTGGCAAAATATATTTGGGATTTATTTTCAAAACTCATGTTTGGTCATTAATTTTGCCCACATCTTGGCAAAATGCCAAATTCGAAATCCGAAATCTCAAAATCAGCTATTGAGCTGATTTTTGGGCAAGGCCAAAATCTCAAAATTTGGGAATTATATAAATATTTTTCCAAAATAAATTAGAAAATATGTTTTGAAAACGTATGTCTAAACACATTTTCATCTTCAAATCAAACTTCATCCAAATCAGATTTTTCAAAATTAATTTGGGATATATGGCCAAACACTAACTTGAAATTGCGGTAGGAACACATAAATTTCAAATCCTAATTTTGCCTCTATAAATGGGTTTAATATTTGCTTTAGAAGTCTAACAAAGTAGCAAAATTTATCAACTTGTATTAACGTTATATATTAACAAATGAGCATCGAATAAACAATAAATAGGAGAACATGGTTATAATACTCATAACGATTGACCGGTTGTTATATTATCCCCTATTAAACAAACGTTCGTTCTCGAACGGATCTAGAATAGTATATTGAGTCTCGAATAGGCATGGATAACAGAAGTTTGTACTCATAACTTGGAAAGTAGCTTGTGATTCTCTGATATCTTAAAAAAAGTTTCAGATTGGTGTTTCTCAATCAACTTGCCGTTCCTACATTCTTAACCCATTAATGAATGTAAATATGAGAAATATTTGCTTTAGTGTTGAGTGCCTAGAGAACTGAGAGAAATTATGAAGTCAATATAGGAAGTTTTGTTATACAATTGATCCGCATACCCTAGTTCTCACAAACCCTTCTCCCATGCTTTCTTGTTGGACGACAAATTGAGTTGAATATAAACTTCTAATTATTAGGGTTTCCTACGGAGTTCAAATAAAGAATAATAATCAAAATCTAATTGATTTCAAATTCCTAAAATTATAAAAAACAGTTAAATGACTTTCTAAATATTAGGAAAAAATTAAATGACTATTTTATCCACCGTGTATTATATTTTAAAAGAATAAAAAAAAGCGAACGATAGTTCGCTAAAGATCTTCGTGCTTTTTATATAGTATAAATATGTAATATGATTACCATTCAATCAGAGAAATTTGACAAGTTTCCTATACACTATAATCACCGCAACACAATTTCGGGGGTTCGTTTTCATCTACCCTTTTAGTTTATAATTATGATCATTTTACTTTATTAGTTAGTCATTCAAATATTTAGCTGTATTTGAAATCAAACCTTCCGACATAAACAAAATAATAACAACAACAATAATAATATCCCTGTTATGAAATCTCCTATTTAAGGTGAATGTCTATAATTAGAGAGATTCTAGAGTTCTATTCTTGGTAGATAAATCATCCCCCTCCCTATAAATAAAGGGGTCTTCTACCATTGTAGATCACCCCAAGTATTAATAAGAATACTTCTCTCTCTCCCTATTCTCTCTCTATTTGCTCTTGTTCTTGAGTTATTGTTCTTGTCTTTTATATTATTTCATAACAAGTTATCAGCACGAGACTCTACCATCTCAAGAACCATTCTCGAGAAATCTAAGGTATTTCCCTCTTCCTAATTTAATTTTCGATTGTCTTAACTTTTGTTTGTGCAAGGTTTTGCTTCAAAGAAAGAATGAAGAAAGAAGGAAAAGAAACGAAAAAAAAAGGGAGGAAAAGAAACGAAAAACAAAGAGAAAAGGAAGAAAACATTGAAAATATAATTGGTATACCTTAAAGGTAAGTAACTTATTTTTCCTTTCAAATTCTTGAAATTCTATAATTTGATTTTATATACAAACATAGACAACAAAGTTTGATTATAACTCTAAAGGAGTTTGTAAGAAATTATAACCACACTAAGTGGTAAAATCTCTATGTCCTGCCATGATTAAATTCATGTATGATTGTGGGCAAATAATTGAAAATCCGTCCCATTGAATTTGCTCCATTCCCTTTAGAGAATGTTGAAGCAGTATATGATAAGTCTGAAAGAAGACTAAAATATTACCATGAAGGTATCAATGAATGTGGACGTGGCAAAGAATTCCGTCCAATTGAATTTGCTCCATTCCCTTTAGAGAATGTGGTAGCAGTATGTGATAAGTCTGAAAGAAGACTAATTACCGTAAAGGTATCAATGGATGTGGACATGGCAATAGACGAAGTTATAATCGTCATTATTGTGGTAATGAGAACAATAAGGATTCTCAAAATAATCTTTCACTTTATGAAAGTAATATTTGACATGAGATTGTGTAAAGCACATGATCTTGATCCATTCCCTGAAGTGAATGTGATAATTGTAATATAGCCCGTAAGTATGAACACGCTCTTGATGTAAATTTGTTTTATGTCTGACATTATGAAAAGAAAGTTCGTTGCCCTTGAAATTTCGGGCAAGAACTATATGATATGGGTGTTGGATACTTAAATCCATTTTAGATGCTATGGGTCTTGGAGACGCCATTAAAGACAGAAATAATGCATCCACCCAAAACTATGCTAAGGCCTTGATTTTCTTGCGCCATCACCTTGATGAAGGTTTGAAACTATGCTAAGGCCTTGTTTTTCTTGCGCCATCACCTTGATGAAGGTTTGAAGATTGAATATCTCACCGTCAAGGATCCACCTATCTTGTGGAATGGCTTAAAGAAGAGATATGACAACCTGAAGTTGGTCACTCTGCCACAAGCACGATACGATAAGAACCCAAAAGCAAATAGTTTATAAACTATATATATTATCGTTGCGGTGAAAACGGGCACTGGTCAAGGGCTTGCCGTATACCATGACTTTTGGTTGACCTTTATCAAGCATCTCGAAAGAGTAAACGCCCTGAAACGAATTTTGTCTCTGACGACAACTTTGACATCACCCACTTGGATGTGGCAGACTTCTTTGAGCAACCCGAGGAGAAGATAGACCACCTAATCGGTGATGGATCCGTGATGAAAGAAGATGGAGCTATTTGATTTTATTTTACTTGTTTGTATTAGTGAATGAATAAACTAATAGCCATCAGTATTAGCTCGTATTAGTTAGTTCATGACATAATGTTAGTATTAGTTCTTTAGAATGTATCAATATGCTCAAATATCAATAATATTTTTACTTTCCAGTAGAGGTAATCGACTAACCTGAAAAACTAGTCGGTTATCTCATATTTCGCATAAAAACTGCAAAACAATCGATTGTCAATGATAAACAATCGATTGTCTTTAAAACAGTGTGTTCTGGATTTTTTTAAAAATAGTCAACAATCGATTGTCAATGTCTAACAATCGATTGTCATTAGACAGTAATCTGGAATTTTTCAAAAATCATCCACAATCGATTGTCCTTGGCTAACAATCGATTGTCTTGAAACAGTGTTCTGGAATTTTTCAAAAATAGCCAACAATCGATTGTCTATGCATAACAATCGACTGTCTTAAGACAGTATGATCTGAAGTTTTTCAAAAATAATAAATAATCGATTGTGTGTGTTTAACAATCGATTGTCTATGTTCAAACAATCGATTGTGTGTGTTTAATAATCGATTGTCTTATGAAAAACGCTGAAAATTTTCAAACTGCATAGTAATCGATTATGGAAAACATATAATCGACTATCTGATTTTGTTAGTCAACTGTTAGCAGCAGATTTTGAAAATATTATGTGACACAAACGAATTGAAGTTGTTTATTCTCATGTTCGTATATTTTCTTTTATATGTGAAACCATGGGAAGTAAATTGATTGAAGGCTCCGGAAGAGCAACTGTAACTCTGCCCAAAGGCATGACGTTTATCTTAGAGAATGCAATATTCTCCTCCAAGTCTAAGAAGAACTTGTTGAGTTTTAATGATATCAATGTTCTCCTCCAAGTTTAAAAGGAACTTGTTGAGTTTTGAGAATCCATTTTAGAGAATGCAATGTTCTCCTCCAAGTCAAAAAGGAACTTGTTGAGTTTTAAAGATATCATTCAAAATGGATATCATATTGAGACAATAGATGAGAATAATCTTGAATTCTTCATGAAAACGAGGCTGCCCATTTCGGTTTGGGTTCACGCCATTTTGCATGCAGCAATGCTAGTTTGTCGGCTGCCCACTTTGGTTTGGGTTCACGCCATTTTGCATGCAGCAATGCTAGTTTGTCGGCTGCCCACTTTGGTTTGGGTTCACGCCATTTTGCATACAGCATTTTAGTTTGTCGGCTGCCCACTTCGGTTTGGGGTCACGCTATTTTGCATACAACAATGCTAGTTCGTCTCTGACTGACGAATTGACACAAATATTCCCAGTTGCAATTGGTTTTGGGTCATGGACCCAATATATCCCATTTAAGAATTTTTGGATGCGCAGTATATGTGCCTTTAGCACCGCCATCCCGCACCAAAATGGGTCTGCAAAGAAGGTTAGGAATATATGTTGAGGTTGAATCGCCCTCCATTATTCGCTACCTCGAAACATTGACAGGAGATTTGTTCACTGCACGATTTGCAGACTGTCAATTTGATGAGACACTTTTCCCAAAATTAGGGGGAGAAGTTGGTGAAACCAAACGGAAAATTTTGTGGAAAAATGCATCATTATCTCATCTTGATCCACATACCTCTATTTGTGAAAGAGGTACAAAAGATTATCCATTTGCAAAGAATAGCAAATCAAATGCCTGACGCATTTATAGATTTGAAAAGGATAACAAAATCACATATCCTCGAAGTGAATGTGACAACATTTGATTCACGAATACATATTCATTATTGGAAGAATATGAATATGAAATTGGTATTAAATATACCACACTCACCCCTAGAAGGAGGTTTGAGATGATATATGGCATGAATGATCGTTGGTCACGTACCTATTGTACGCCAAAGTATTTTGGAAATATGACTATTAAAGGACAACGATAATGCAAGAAACATATCTTGCATATAAGTTTGACATGACCATAATGGTATAACTTTCTCTTTAAGAAAGATATTCACCACATGGATGTTGATGAATCTGTGGTAGTACAAAATTAATTGAGAGCTCTAGAAGAGCCAATTATTACTATGTTGGAGAAACACAATTGAGTATTGTGCTGTAGTAAGTTTCAAAGAAACTTATTCAGTTTCCAAAGTACACGCGAGAGCGATTGATTATATTGAGACTATACATAAAGGAAGGCTTTGATATCTCCTATTACTACAACTTGTAGCGGGGTAATTTGCATATGAAAAGCTACCCGCTTTGTTCTCCAGTTTGTACTACACAAAAGAAAGAATTCCACAATAAAGTAGATATCTATTGGTATAAAAACCCATGTCATAATAAACCTGAAGTTTATTAAGTGCACATGTCATGGTGTAAATTTGAAGTTTACCAATATTGATAATTTGTTCAGTTAGCATTCGTGTTAGCCATCTCATTTTAAGTATGATGTGCAAATTCACATAGGTGAATATTAAAGAACTAGAAAGTTCTTTACGAATTCTCTTGTATCACTTGTTCTCATTAATGAACTGACCAACTAAAGAGTTCGGGTTGAAGCCCATAAATTCTGGAAATATCAAAGGTGAATATGGGCCCATTCACCTGCCATGTATACCACATATGATGCATCTATGATATGGTTACATGCGCAATTGTTATTGACCCGCAGCCTGGCCGGTGCTTGCGAGGTAAATTGCTCAGTAATCTAACTTCGAGCATAATTTCCAGATTCTCTACTCAAGACAGTTCATCTTGATAAGTTGGTTTATATCAAAGTAAGTTTAGCAAGATAATTATTGAGTGCTTCCACTTAATAGCTAAACTGTTTCTTGTGAGAACAAAGTTATATATATCAGTTTGATATAAGTTGTATACGAGAGTATATTCTCCCCTCACAAGTGGTTCAGGGTCAGGAACCAAATAATTTCATCTTATTATTAATGTGCTGTGTATATTGACATGATAATGCACAAAGATGATTTCCCAAAGTTGAGGAAACAAGTTAGCTTTACTAACATGAGGGGGAGACATGATAAACGCTTGAGAAAAGGTTACATGGGATGAATTATCATTTGTATATGTATATCCCCGAATATCATGATATGAACCTGAAGTTCATAAAAGGGATAATTCAATTGCAACATATTGCAAAACATGCTATACGCATTTGCTGACCCAAAGAAAGTAACTAAATGGAAGAGATACAATTCAAGAAGAATTGATTCCATATGAAAGACATGTAGTTTTGAGCCTATAGTTCAAATGCTTGAAAGTATAAAGTCAAAGGTATGTATAGTCAGTTTCGATATCTTATTTGTCTAGCATGACATGGAAAACTTGATATGCATCTAAAGTCTATTATATGGCTTATATGACTTAACTTGAAAGATTTAAGTTGCTTGAAGCATATGCAATTCTTGGTCCTGAAGTACCACATCCCAAGTACAATTTGTGTACATATGTATCTTGCTATAACTATAAGCATGATGGCGTTGAGAATGCATCTATGGAGATATTGAAGAGTTATTCCACGACATTATATGAAGATGTTCATATCTATCGAGAATGATGATTTCAAGGTGCGGAATATTTATTCAAGTCAATATGGTTGATTTATTTATCAAATCTCTATCAAAGATCGTTTTGAAGATGATGCACAAGATTGGAATGCAAATGCTCAAGGATATAAATTGATGTACTCATTAGGGGGAGTTAATGCGCGTTGCACTCTTTTTCCCTTACAAGGTTTTGTCCCACCGGGTTTTCCTTGCAAGGTTTTTAACGAGGCAACCAATAGGCGCATATTCAAACATGTGTACTCTTTTTCCTTTCTTTAATTTTTCCCATTGGGTTTTGGTTTTAAGGTTTTAACGAGGCACATTGTTGAATAGACATTCAAGGGGGAGTGTTATGAAATCTCCTATTTAAGGTGAATGTCTATAATTAGAGAGATTCTAGAGTTCTATTCTTGGTAGATAAATCATCCCCCTCCCTATAAATAAAGGGGTCTTCTACCATTGTAGATCACCCCAAGTATTAATAAGAATACTTCTCTCTCTCCCTATTCTCTCTCTATTTGTTCTTGTTCTTGAGTTATTGTTCTTGTCTTCTATATTATTTCATAACAATCCCAATAAAATTTTATAAGTGGGGTTTAGAAAGAATTGTGTATACACAAGTCTTACTCTTACTCCGGAGAAGTAAATAATTTGAAGAAACAATAGTATTTCAGTTTGGATAAAATACATAACATACTTTAAGAGTATTTGTTCATATTAATTGCGTATTATTATGAAGATGAATAATCCAAATATTGCTACTATATGGAATTCAAAAATGGCAACCAAACATGATTGGTAATATTTATGTCCTCTTTTATGAAACAAAATTGCCCATAACAAGAAAACAAGGATTGCTTCTATTTTAGTGAGGTCGATTCAGTGGTCCGCAAAATTACATGTTTCTCTTTTTATTTTATTTTTTGTGTATTACAATATTTAATTGAACTTTATACTTTAACAAGATATACACGCGTGCAGGGCACGTGTTCAGAAACTAGTAGGGATATAAAGCGTTTGGTTTTAAAATATAGAAGGGTTTTCCGCAATTGAGTTATAATATTAGGTATTTACCGTAACTTACTCTAAAATTAATGGGGTAATTATGTGCCGCATTTGATAGCTATCGTTTAATCTCAAAGCAAATCACCCAAAATAAATACGTGATGTTTCGTTCGACTTGTATTAGTATCTTCTTTCCATTTTTTTTATTTTTTTCCATTTTTTGGCTAACTCATAGGAAATGTTTTTTTTTTTTTTTTTTTTTGTGTCTGTTGAGGTGCAAGGGAGACCGAAACGTTCTTTCCTCGTTTAGAACGTGACAAAGAAAGTAGTATATATAGTAAAATACTTGTATAAAATGGAGGGCCATGTTCAAACATTTCCAATTTTCTAATGGTTTTCCACAAAAGAAAAAAGAAAACAGATTGCCAAATACAGAGGTAGATAATTTTCGTCCAAACGCCATCGATTCAAGCCGAGGATTCACCCCAGCTTTCCTCCATTCCTTGACGTCGTCGTTGCTTATTGGCTTTTAGGATTTGTCGCAGCTTCAATTCGGAGACCAATATTAGCTTAGCTGGTACACCCGAGATCTCCTCTAACCTCTTCAATGATCGCCGCGTGGATTTCAATCTGTCGCCACTACTTCTCAAACCAAACCACAAAGACGCCACCAGGCCTACCCGCAAAGGCAAAGCCCTAAATCGACCCAAACAAATCCCCAATGCACCGCACGCCGTCTGCAGTATTACTGCACCTTCCTCACCGCGCATTCCAAGCTTCGTGCACCAATGCATGAACACGCTAGTCACCGCCCTCGGATCTCTCAATTTCACATTTCTGGATCGCGTTTCATATTTAGGGCACGCAATAGCAGAATTTATAACTTCGCCGGAATAATCGTTTGCAGAGTTCGAGGAATCCACCAACTTTCGATCGGAGAAATTTATCTTCTTTTGAGTAGTAGCGCAGGAATGCGTGCTGGAAACACAAGTAGACGAGGAGGAGGAGGAAAGAGAATGGAGATCGGAGAGATGACCAGAGAAATTGTGGGAGCAGGAGGAACAAAGAGCGTTGGAGTCAAGACTATGAGAACAGGGGAAGAAACGAGTTTTTGTAATGGAATTGCATTGGGAGCAAAGAGTAAAACGAAGATGGCGAGCAACGAGGAAATTCGCCTGATGAACCTTAGCATCACAATGGAAACAGAGAAAAGCTGAATCAGAGGTACAAAACAGAGCGGCTTGGTCATTGCAAAGCTCACAGAGTTTAGGGTACGTCACTTCTTCTTTCATTTTAATTTGTACTATACAAAATTGATAATGTTCGGATATTGAAAATGGTGAAGAATTATCAACGTAGAGTAATAGTTTTGAGTTGGAAAGATTGAGATGGTTATATATGGGGAGCAAAGATATTAAGGAGAAGAAATGAGATAACAAAGCAAGCTACGTACACTAAGAGAATCATACAATGAATTATGAAGTGTATTTTTAAAGTGAGAATTTGTGTGTGTGGTTTAAAAAAGAAAAGAGCAGTGTCCAGTAATATTAAAGGAGGAGGAGAAAGACAAGTGTTATGTGTATATGGGCCTTCGTGTTAATGAGTAGTGCATTTTTTGAACATGTGGACTTAAAATCAACAAGCCATATAAGACACACGTATCATGTGTATACGTACTACAGTAATGTTCACTCCAACTGCTCAATAATACAGCAGGAGAGATGATGTCGCTCTTTTAAGTGGTTGGTGCAAGATGAGCGGTGATGTATTCCTTTGTTATGAAGTCAATCGCTGTAATATACTCCTCCATTTCTAAGGTAGTTTCTTTTTTATTCCGATTTAAAATAAATTATATATATTTTTAAAATTTATTCGACCTAATTTGTATTGTATATATTTTTAAAATGTTAATAAATTCAAAATTTATATTTTTACAATCATTGCTTTTAAAAACTATGCTGTATAATTATTATTTTTACTCTCTTCTTCTCATATATTTTTTGCTTTTCCTCCCATATTACCTAGTTGCAACGTAAGAAAATTAAAGAGCAGAATTTCACTATTGAGCAAAGGATCTATTGGAAATAGCCTCTCTACCTGCATTAGGTAGGGGTAAGGTCTGCGTACAGACTACCCTTCCCAGAGCCCACTTGTTGGGATCAAACTGGATTTTTTATTGTTATTGTTAGAAGTTCACTATTGAAGACCATTCAAAGCTCTGCTTCCGAGAATATGATTTTTTTATATTGTAAGTTGTTTGGATTGAGTGTTTGTTCCAATTGATTGAAAATATCAAAAGAAGTTCAAAACTAAAATTTGAAGTGATTTGGAATAGATTTGAGCAAGATGTGAGTTAAATTTCATAAAAGACACAAGGAAGAAGTCGAAGTCGTTTTTTGTATAATTATGTATAATCTTGTATAATAGTGTATAAACACATCTTATATACTATTATATAATTTTATACACCTTTATACAAGCGTCTGTAGACGAATTTCTTTCACATTTTTCAGTTGTAATTATTGTTTAAAACTAGTCCAAATCTCCATTGACTTCAAATTTTATATACAACGTCCTTATACTATTTAAATTCAGAATTTAAATTCACATAAGCTTGTTAAAAATTTAATTTTCACCATCCAAATAGATTTGGTTTGTTGAACTGATATTTGAGTTAGAATTACCGATTCAAAAATTAACTTAAAATCTTGAGCAATCATTTTTAAAAATTAAATAGTAATTTTGACAATCTATTAGAGCTAAATATTAAGTATTATCCTATTATTTTTGAATTAATTGATTATAAATTAAACTATGAGTTATAAAATTAAAAATAGAAAACCCAATTATTTTTATGTGAAATTTTAGCCGTTCAATATTTATATTGGACACCACACCACCCTCCATCTATCCCTGTCTACAAAACCTCGTCACCCTCGAACTTCTCCAAATAAAATTAAAGTCCCTTTCACTTTTTATTCTATTACTTCGTCTTCTCCCTATTTCTTTTGTCCCAATTCAACTCTCAAAGACTCTAACTCTTCCCTAGTTTTACATTCTTCATCATCTCACTAATCACCTGCTTTTATTTTCAACTTCGCATTAGCAGCCGACATTGTGATTTTAAGATCCTAAATCACCTACCTACCGCTGTTTGGAAGTATTTAAGGGCTAAGCCTCTAGATAAGTTGACTTTCTTTTAGTTAAATTTTATTGTATTTGTCAAAATTTGATAACTGAGTAATTGTAGATAAGTTATGTCTAGGAGGGGTCGATCACGACATCGTAACGAGGGGTCGTCCTCGGAAGAATAGTTGTTGAGGACGAGCAATTGGAGTTATAATTGTAACATTAGGATAGGCTTAGAAGAGGAAACCAGGAATATTCCCTGGATATTCCTCATATTGTACTTTTTAGGGTTTCCTGAAAATATACCTTATAAATAGAAAGAAGTAAAGAATACAAGGGCAATCTTCACTTTTTGAGAAAAAGACATTGTAAAAGGTTGACTCGAGAGAATATACAAAAAGTTGTCTTGTTTAATTATTATACTATTCAAGTGCATATTACTCGATCTTGGTCCACAAAATCCAAAGATTTCATAATCATCTCCGCTTCTCTTCTTTCCACGTTGTTGTCTGAAGAAGAAACAACAGAAATCGTACAATAATTGAATAGTAGATTCCTTCTTATTATATTTATTATATCTTTTACATTTATTGCATATTTATGTTATCACATTATTAGCATTCATTGAATATAAGCGCGCTCTTTAACGTTATCAAATGCCGTTCACTACGTAAATTTGTCAACATATTTGATCTAAAATTTATTATCCTTAGTTAAAATTCATCATATATCTCATTATTAATTAATTTAACTAAAAAATTCAACACATTTTTTGTCAAGCAACTCTTTTTGGCAGTAAATTGTGTCGGACATTTACAATGTATGTCTAGAAGAAATTTACGTAACCCGTGAAACTTTTCTTTCAATTGAAACTAAGTTGTAAGTGGTAATGCAACAATTTTTAGTATATCTATGAAAATCATCCCGTGATTAACTAATGGCCAAGTTACAAATGAGGTTATGAAATCTTGTGTAACTTTTGGTGGGAATGAATTGAATATAGTACTCTACGTTTCAATTTATGTGAACCTATTATATTTTTGGTCAGTTTCCAAAAAAATATTTTCTTTCTATTGGTAATAATTTAGTTTAAATTTACAATTCTATTTTAATGAAGTTTTTATAATCAGGCAAATATTGTGAGCTCCTTTTTTAATTTATTTAGGACTATAAATTTAAAATATTTATTTTTTATTAAATTTTATGTTTAGTTAAACAGGTTTACATTAATTGAGATGGATGGAATATGTATATAAAAAAAACAAAAAAGAATAATGTAGTAGATGCTCCACTCAATACTTAAATCTCAGGCCTGTTGTTTCTCAGTTTTAATAATTTTTGTTTCTCTTTATTTGTTAGCTACAGAACAAGAATACCCCACTACCCAGTCAATACGTCACTATCTGAATTTTAGTTTGTTGCTCTCTCTGTTTTTTGCTACACGACAATGAGTGAGCATCAACCTCAAGACGACATTCACCAATAAACATTAAACTCCCACGCCAACGCCATGACCACAACAATTGCCCAAAAATATCTCAGAATCCTTTATGAGGTATCTCCCCTACAAATTTGACACGTCGCAACTTTGACGATGTCATATCCTGAAGTTGGTCTTTTGAACACATCATCACTTTGGTATCTTTTAATTTTCCCATTATGCCCCTATAATTTCCTTCTGTTCTTTCAAGATTTGCAGGAAGTGGAAGGCTATATTTGTCAATGATTGCTAGCTCACTTCAGCTCGCAACGTTTAAACTTGTCAATATTGACGTGGAAAACTAAAGTCTAAAGCACGCAATTCAGAATCGGTGCCAACCACACAATTACTGCAAGGGAGGAGGACCACAACCTCTCAACACATCTTATGAGATATATCTCTCACGACGTAATTAAAATTATAGATAAAAAAGTTTTTTGTAATTAAAGAATTTTTTTAAGAAAAAAGATAAATACTTTTTATGAAATTTTTTATTCACATCTTTGGTTAATATAGAAATTAAAAGAATAAAGGTCCTCAACAAAAATATTTATCATCTTTTTTAAAATTTCATAAAAAATAAACACATTAAACTTTTTATTTATAATTTTAATTTATCTTTTGATAATTGTATTTTAATATACATAGTTATGGATATACCTCATAGGTGATAGGAAAGGTGTAAGTGTTGCATTTTCATATATACAACAACAACAACAACTATCCAGTAAAGCTCCTGGAGAGGGTAACGTGAATAAAAACCTTACCCCTGCTCCGATAGAGGCAGATAGGCTTGTTTCCGATATACTCGGTTCAGAAAGACAAAATACAGTAAGAAAAAACAAAATGAGAGAAATTATTAGTAACTCTAGTAGAAATCGTAATAATAACAGAAACATAAAAATCGAAAGATTAATAACATGTAATAACAGTAACTATAATCTAAGTCCCGGGGCTAAGACAAACAACAAGAATAGTGTGGGTCCAACATAAACTGCAAGCCATCTAAGACCAATACTAATCCAACCCCGCCTCAACCCCGGAAGGAAGTAAGGAAAGCTTTACTACCCCTATCCTACAACCCTAATGCGAGACCTCCAGGCATTCCATTTCCATATATAGTACATAAATTTAAGTATTTGATTTTAACATAGGAAAAATGTCCAAATTTACCATTTTACTTTTGAATATTATCTACATCTAATATTCGTGATACTATTCAGCCAAAATTTACCCGTAACGTTATACTATTTAGCTAAATTTGTCCCTACAATAAGCACACTTTTTAAAAATTACCCTCAGTCCGCCAAGTGAACTAAAAATTTTCAAATTATTTTAATTAAGTCACTTATTCTTCTTCTTAATTCATTATTTTTAAAATAGTTGGCATTTACCTGCTTTCTTAATTGAAACAAAAAAATAAGAGAAATAAATATTAAAATAAACAAAGTATAGTAAATTGAAGAATTTAAATTACGTAATTTGTCTAAATTCCAAAAGTATTTATAACACCCCCCAACTTTAATGAATTCGTTACACCAAAGATATGGAGGCTTTGCAAGTATTAGTGATAGAAGTTGAAGTTCCATGGAGACTTTACATAGTCGAATTCAACTTGTTTTAATCAAATGCCTATAAATTGTGCACTTTTAAGTATGTCGATCCAACTATATACTAACCAGACAATAACAAAATATATTTGAATACACACACATATATGATGATCAACTCCATATAATACACAATAAATAGATCCACTGAATTATATAGTGTGTAATGGTTGAAAAATAAATAAAATTGTAAATCAATTATAAATCCATTATCATAAGAAGAGAAGGTATAATGGTAATCAAAAATATCGATGAATAATTTGTATAATCGAGTATATATCTGTAGCATTCACATCAATAATAATTTATGAAAATAGTGGCGTTTTACCAAAAAAGTGCTAAACTTTTTCTTAAAACGAATTAATGAGAAAACAGGGGTTGAATCCTAATTAAATATGATAATTAGAGCTGTCAAAATGGGCTAGGCCCGTGAGGCCACCCCAACCCATCCCGCTACTTGGAAGGCCTGGGATGAAATTTCTTTAGCCCATTAAAAATGAGGCTTATAAGTCCGGCCCAAGTCAATCCGCTAGCCTTTGAGGCTTGACCGAAGCTGGGTCTGGGCAGGCCCGTGGGCCAAAATTAATTAAATTCAAATTTTAAAAACTAAAGAAATATTAACTATAATCCCCAATTTCAATATTAGATTGCTCATTTATCCTTCCATATCAACTAAAATTTATATTTTTGATATGCATTTAGTATGACAAGATTAGTTTTTCTTTTGCTTTATTAACAACGAACTAGGAAAGTTTTAAGTGGAGAATAATAATTTTTTTCAAAAGAAAATATTACTTTAAGTGGTAAATGATTTGGTTACTTTAATATATATTATTAATTTTTAAATTGCTCTTTTAAAAAGGCCAAGTTTTAATAACCAAAGAGAATTGACAAAACTTGCAAATTTCATGAATTTAAAATTTTTTTATGGACTATAATGGTGAAATCAACAAATAATTCTAAACCTAAATTATAAAATATAAATTTATTGAAGCAATTCGTGAACCTAAGAAAAGTGAAAGAAAAGTACTAAAAATATTCATGTAACGTAAAAAACAAAAAGAAGCTAGAGATATAGAGAATTCGTATTTCAGTTACGAGATTCCTTATCAAATATCAAGATTCTTGTGTATTCTAAATAAACAGAAGCTGTTCATATAATTAAGAGATTATGTCACGAAAAAATATCTAAAAATTTGAAGAAATATTTTTCCCTAAAAAAAGTGAAGGGCCGACCCACCCTAGCTCGTGGCCCTCTTAGGGCTGGATTGGGTCGGTACGCTCTAGCCCACCAAATTTAAAAGCCCTCGAGCTTGGGTTGGGCTAGCCCGTTTTGACAACTCTAATAATAATCATTAGATCTAACGTTTTGATGTATTAATGATGTAGGGTTGATTCCGAAAATATTGTATACCAACTAATGCTCAATGATTGTCAATGAATATAGCAATAAAAGTATGCACTAAACGTGCGTAATGGCAATAAATGCAACAAGGAAGAATTTGTCACCCAAATGTTATATGAATTAGATGATTCTCCTTCCTGAAAATAACATGGAGTAACAGAAAAAGAATGTGGACAAGGAATCTTTGGATCTTATGAATGAAAAGCGCATATTGAACCATGTAATCAGTGGACAAGACAAACTTTTGTATATTCTTTGTAGTCAACTCTTAATAATGTGTTCTTATCAGAAAAGTGAAAATCCCTCTTTTGTTCTTTATCTTTTTCTATTTATAGGGGATATTCCTAAGAAATCTTAAAACGTACACTAAAAAGAATATCCAATTGAATATTCTTTCTTTCTATTCTAGACTTATTCTAATGTTGCTTCTGTACACCCTTTGCTTGACCTTGGCACTAATCCTTCTTAAGACGACTCCTCGCCCTTGTGTCGTGGTTGGCTTGATCCTCGACCACGTCCATTTGCAGCTATTGAGTTCAGTCCAAATTTTGACCAATACAGTTAGTCCCTCGGATTGTTGAGGGCGTGATCCTGTATGTCCTCGATGAGCGAATTCTGTTTGAAACCGTTCAGAGGAAATTTGGTCATGATGATTAAATCAAATTAGCTGAGATCGAACTGGTAGCGTTGTCAGCATAGCTGAGATTGGTGTGGCTGATGCAGGATGACATCATGCCACGTGCATCATCATTACGCGTCTTCCAATGCAGTGTTTGTGTTGTTGTCGCTTCGATTCCGGTGTTACCCAAACCCTATAAATAGAGGATATGGGTTTCATTATCGAAGCTTTCAACATTTCCCCTTTTATATTCATATTGTTCTTCTTTGATCTTCTTCTCTAATCTCCACTTCCGATTTCTTATAGCTTCTTCGATTCCCGACTTTATTTGTTTCCCGATTGATATCTTCTTTCTCCGACTTTGCTGTACACACTTTACTTTGGAAATATGTCAAATTCCCCTCAAATTCATGATGGAGTTTCCGATGTCACTCCTTTATCGGTGGACATTCCTCTCAGCAATGAGGGATCTATGATTGAGGAAGAAGAAAGATTCCCCACCATGGAGGAGGTGGTTCCTAAGAATCCTTTGGTCAGAAATGATTTCCCTAAGGAACCTGCTCCCGCTTAGGAGCTTTTGAGACGGGGCCACATCAAATAGTCGACCTCCAGTCCAAATATCGTATTCCTTCTCACGTCGAAATTATTCCGGCGAGAGGCGACATACTACATATTCATCGACCTGGATATTGTGCTTTCTATGTTTATCCATTCCTAGTTGATTACTCTCTTTCTCTCCCTCATTAGCGAAAGAGTTTTTCCATTTTTACAACGTCTGCCGGCGCAACTCTCCCTTATTTATACAAAGTTTTTTTTATGCTGGCCAAGTACATAGAGTTGGCCGGCTGTGAGGTCAATATTTGCCATCTGCAACATCTATTCTTGCCTAGCTTTTATAGAGGCACATTGATACTTTTGCGACATCATGGGATCAAAGGTTTGGTGCACGGGATGGATGATAAGGCGAACCGGCGATTCTGGCAAAAATACTTCTTCATCAACACCGAACATCTGGTGGTGAATCCCACTGGGTTTCCCGAGCAGTGGAACTATTATCTTACGTATGTTTCCATATGTTCAGTTTTTTATTTCTTCATCTTCTTTCATTTTTGACTCACTCAAAGCTTTCTTGTTTTCAGCTGTGAGGCGTGCATCTTCTACTATTTTCGATATTGAAGATTGGGTTACTCGCGTACTACCCCACACAGTGGGAATTCGCGACTGGACGTCTTTTTACAAGTGATTTGGACCCAAGACTTCTTCCAATAAGTGTTATTTCTACCTCCAAAGAAGTAGTAGTAGCAGATCTACAACAGGAGCAGTCACAAAGGCCTCCAAAGAAGAAGAGGAAGCTCCCTAATGCAGATGAGAAGATCATCCAGTTGGCGGACCCACCGGAGGCTTCCTCCAGTCAGCCACGAGATGCACCTGATATACAGGCACTATTTGGTCTTGCAGACACACTTGTTCCATGACCCTCTATCTGATAATATTTTCCAAGTAACTTGGATTAATTAACACGTGCTTAACTCGAGATTTACTTATAATTATAGATTTACCAGTCCATCATTATGTGGTTGCATGATGACTTAAGTGTCCTTGTCGTTGAAAGATACGGTTCCCTCCGATACATAGTCAGAGTTCGTTTTTCCCTTGTAATGGATACTTTTAGTGCGTTTTAACATCGGCACTAGGGGGGATGTCAACTCCACCAATGATCATGTTAATGACATGCTAAAATTCTTCTTGCTTGATCTGTTTGTTGGCGTCCCTATTCCTAAAGTTATTTTTGGTTCGATCACTCAGAAATTCTCGGAGGTGCCCATTACTGAATAACTAGGCTACTCCTTCTCTTAGTTCTAGGTAGTCTTTGGTTCTGTAAGCATGAGTGCCATGATATTAGTATCTTTACTATGTCCGATAGTTTATACGATATCGGCAACATCGATGTTGAAGTTGTATTTCGTTAACCTTGGTTCTTAATTGGACCCAATAGGTGTGTCAAAACAATTATTGCTCATGGGTCCCCGATTATTATTACCTCAATCATTCATTCTTTCACTCCTCGCAGGGTTGCATCCGGACCCAGTGCTCCTTCGATCTCCATTGTACAATTACCAATCTCTATTCGATCTTGGTTCAAGATCGGTGGCTCTTTTGTATCTGTCACTGGTCTTGATGGGGTAAACGGACCCAGAAGATCCCCGAGCTGATCATCTTCAACCCTGATTTTTAATTGGTATCTCTTATGAATGCCAGCCCAAGTTTATATCGGATATTTTATTAAATTTTGCTTCAACTGTTGTGAAGCCAACGAACTTTGGCGATTGAGTCCTTGGGTGAATGCCTCAACGGCCCAATTGTCTGCGACCGAAGGCAGATCCATTTGCTCCATTTGAAACCTTGATGCGAATTCCCTGAGCGTCTTGTTATCTCTGTGGTTTACCTTGAAAAGGTCCGACTTCCTGGTCTCGACCTTGATGGCTCCGACGTGCGCTTTTACAAAGACATATGTCAGCATATCAAATGAGGTAATAGAATTAGGGGGTAAGTTAATATACCGTATCATAGCTCCTTTTGACAAGGTTTCTCCGAACATTTCAGCAGAGCAGATTCGATTTCATCTTCCTCTAAGTCGTTCCCCTTGATGGCGCATTGTACGAGGTCACATGTTCATTTGGTTCAGTCATTCCATTGATCTTCGGGATTTCGGGCATACGGAGTTTCTTAGGGATCAGGATTGGCATGGAGCTGTGCTCAAGGGAAAGGCTTTTGGACAAACTTCTTGGAATCCAGGCCTTTCAGTATCGGTGATGCTCCTGGGATTTGGTCGACCCTGGAGTTATAGTTATCAACCTTTTTATCGTTAGCTTCGATTTTATTTTCTCCCGATTCTACCTGTTTCGTCAATTCCTTGAGCATCTTTATTATCTCGGGGTTGGTCCCAGATTAAGCTTCACTCGACCTTTCTGTGACTGGTTTATTTCTACGAGTGTTTTCCCGGAATGGTTTGAGCTCAACTCTATTGGGAGTGTGACTTTGGTTTTGCTATTGGGCTATCACTGCCTGTTGAGTCTGTAGAATTTTGAAGATCACCTGCAAGTTGGTCTCATCGTCTTCAGCGTTGTGCTTATCCCTGGCTACCGACCTAGCTCCCCCTCCCCCCCCCCCCCATTTTTCGGATTGGTGGGCAAGTTAGTGTCGATAGTAGGAATTGGCATCGATTGGATCTGTGCTCAGGAACTCGCTGGGGTCAGTAAGGTGAACCTCGTTGCAGGGCACTATATTGTTGTTCTCGCCGTGGTGGCCAGATTCAGCATTAACGTTTAGGCGAGCAGATTGAGAGTTTATCATCTTTAAAATTTTCTGAAATTAAGATCTCAAAGAACAAGAGTAAAGTAGAGTGTGCTATGGAGATTTGTATCAAATAATCACTATTATCCTTAGCCATACGATGGGCGCCAAACTGTTTACTCTAGAAAATGGATAACAGTTAAATGTATATGTGATTTTAAGAATATACAGATTAATTTAATACAATGATAAATTGCGTTAGATTAAACAGATAAAGGATGTAATAAGTTATCAAACCACTTGAGAGGAATGATTCCGGACTCGGTTACAGGATTAATGGAATGCCTGCCTTCGATCACCGATTCACAATAACGAAACACTCATGAACAAAAGTAAGAACTTTGAATAATGGAGAAAATGAGAGTAATTGCCTTGGTATGCATGTTACAACGTGCTTAATGAATAATCAGATCCCCTTTATATAGTTAGGGATTTTTATCCTAAGTACAATTACATAAAAGATAAAAGTCTTCCGTTTAACTAATTACCGGTTCCCTGCCGATACGTACCTATATTCACACCTTGATATCCGGCTTGTCACAGATATTATTTCCTTTTTTTTATCGTGCTCGGTTACCTAGTAATGCTCTCAGAGGCTTTTGGGGTTCGAACCGGACATGGGGCCATGACCCTAATACTCCCGAGGATAAGTGTTTTGCCTCAACTTGGATCGAGGAGCTCCTTGCCTCGATTCTGATTCCTTGCCTTCACATCTGTTGCTCCGTTTATTTTAGCAGAAATTGAGGCGTATCATAGGCTCGGTTTCATCCGTTCACACATATTTATGCAAATCTCCCCGAAATTAAGCCTACGTCTACAGTGGCTAAATGGGTCTGACATTTTAGCATTTATTTTCAGTAGGAATAGCGTTCACTGGCCATTTCTTAATCTTGTCTTTGAATTACCAACAACAATAATAACCCAGTATAATTTCACTTAGTGAAATCTGAGGAGGGTAGTGTGTACGCAGACTTTATCGCTATCCTGGGTAGAGAGGCTGTTTCTAAATAGACTTTTTGCATTCTTCCCTCCAAAAATTTCCCATCTTGTTTTTGGAGAAATTCGAACTCATAACCTCTTGATTTGAAGTGAAGGTTGCTTACCATCATAGCAAGACAAAGAAAAATTTCTTTTTGCACTAACTATCACAAACTTCTGACATATATCCCGAAGTTTGAATTGATTGAACTTTATAAACTGAATTTTTGAATGTTGATGTTTGAAAAAACGGGTCTTCGCTATTTTAAAATTATTATGTATTTTAATATATTATAAATATCGATATGTTTTTAACATTAGTCTAAAAGTTCTACTTGCAAAGTGAATTTAGAATTTGAAGTTTATATATTCTTACAATAATTTTGATTTTATATACTATACTAACGAGACCAATGGCTGAGTCCAAACTAATTTTTTTTACATATTAAATAAATTTTTTAATTAATTGAGCAAAAATTATTGGATTAGTTACTTTCCATAGTAAAGGTTAATATCTTATTTATTTTAAATAAATATTTTCATTGCTACTTTTTGATTCTTTATAGCCAAATATTTATTTATGTTCACCTTCTAACCTTAATTCATAAAATAAGTTTTGTATTATTTTTCTCTCTCCACTCAAATTTCTCTTATTCCCTCAAATTTCTCTTATTCCCTCAAATTCTCCTATCACCTAACCCAGATCTATTCTCCCACTCTTCTGCAACTCTATAGGTGCAAGTTCTTTCAGAAGATTATTATAACACAAATTTAGTGTTTGCGGCGAAATCATCAAGTGTGTTGTCGGGTTTTTCGCATGGAAGGCCAATGGCAACTCTTGCTGATTCTTTCCTGGCCGATCTGGTCGAGTTGTCCGACAATAAGATTACATTAACCCTCTACTACTAATAATGCAACCTTTTGTCCTTTTTTGGTTGTGCTTTTGATAGAAGAAAACACCTTGCAAATTGTTTGATACATTAGATGTAACATATTTTTAGCTTTATCAATATCAGAATAGCTAGAGACGACTAGTTTTCTTTTAAAAAAGCATCAGAATTAGAGTTGCGATATAGAAATTTTCTCCGGCGTAACAACGGCAACAGGAGGTAACGGTAACGGCGAGCGACGACAAGATACTGATGCTGCTTCAACCTCACCGCCGCCGCCACGGTGCTTGTAAAATCTATCGAGACTGTGGATTGCTGACGATGACGACATTATGGTTGTTTTTGAACAAAGGACAAAGTTGGGAGCTGAGCAACTTGAATTTTCTGTTAATATATTTCAATGTATCCCGTTGTATTCTACGTATTTCATTGTATTCACTATCTCGTTGTATTCCATAAATATATTCATATTTTTTTTAATCTATATAATTTATGTATTCAAATATATTATATAATTTCTCTGAAGATTGATATGGTTTTAATCAACTTGAACTTCACTCAAATCTCATATCACAATCTCAATTTCTTTCATTCTTCAATTTGCAATACTTCAATTCATCATTTCATCTTCTAATTTTATTTGGCTCACTTTTCTTGAATTTAATTTATCGTATTTTGTCATTCGGAATTTGAAGTTTGAAGTTTCAAATTTGAACAATTAAAGTTCAAAATTGAAATACTTGCTTGACGAGTTGACGTTTGTTCGTGGTAACATCGGAATTGATTAATCATGTGCTACTTTTATTGTCGAATTCGGTGCATTCTCTCCATCTCTTTCTTTTATTTACTATTTTAATTGCATATTTAAATTTAGTTTATACTTTAATTTTTATAATATGTTGAATGCTGCTAAAAGAGCGTGTAAAAACATTACTGGTAGGGAAAATGAAAAAAGAGATTGTCCTTCAACATCTGGTAGTAATAGTAATACCCAGTTTACACATATTTTCAAAACATCACCTAATGATAATATAGATTATAAATAATTACAAGAAGATTTTGGAACAGAAAGGAGCCCCAAAAAGAGGTAATATGTCAACGGCTTAACATCTTCATATATGGGCACGCCTTTTCCAATGGTATCCACAGGAACGACCAAATTTCCAGAAATGTCAAGCATGCATGTCCATTCGCTGAGGGCGTCTCTCGACCGCGTCCCCAACAAATGGAGGGACTATCTGTATTGGGCAAATTTGGTTCCTTACATTCCTACGCTATTTACATACGTCCTCGGTGAAGAAAACGGCCTAATTATGGTCGGCTCGAGTAAGGCTGGCCTCAGTTAGTAGACGGACCAAGTGACATGACTCAATACGACGTCGTTTCGAGCTCTGACATTTGTACACTAAGGCCACCAACTCTCGTACTTTTCTTTGATTATTTCGAGGAAGATCCCTTAGTATATAAAGGGGACCTTCCCTTTTGTAAAGACTCATATGTATTTTGCTATGGAAATATACAACTTTTTCTCTCTATCTTTCTCTCTGGTGTAAAGCTCACTACTTGCCTTGTTGTTCTCAGATTATTTACAATATAATCACATATCTCGATCATATATACTCTCTAGTTCATATTACTCTTGATTCCGATTAACCCATATTATTTTTGATTGTTTTAGAGTTATTTAAGTATTTGCATAACTTTTTAGCCAAACAAGTATATTTCTGTCCACAAATGTTCTAACTCCCCTTTTTTATAGTAAATTAGTGAATTTACCGCGTTTGGCGCGGTTAAAATTTTAGTCAATTTATAAGAGATGTCAAACATATGTAGTATTAAATAGCAAAAGTATTCCTTTTGAAGTATTCATAAAAGAGAGCATAAGAAATAATACTATTCTTTTTATCCTAACAGTACAACTATTGTCTATAATGCCGATGTTATCCTTTGTTAGTTTTTAACTTTCTCCTTTTTCATTTCTCTTTATATTTCTTCTCTTTTGTCGATTTCTAAAGGCAAAAATTTCACAAGCTAAGAACTATTTTTCGTATTTTACTTTCTTTTTATTTTTGTAGTATGACTATTTATTCAGGTTAACATGCAGTCTTATTGGCAGTTGGCCACTGTATTTTTACATGGCCAAATGAGGGACTTTAGATTAAAAAAATTATACAAAGCTATGGTTATACCATTTTTCTAACAAGGGGTTTGAGCAGATTTTCCGAATGATAAACACTCAACGCCAAGAAAATTTATTAAGCTAAATAATACTCAAAACAGTCACGGACAAATTTGTTATGAATAATTTGTACATTGGATGCTACATTGGATGCTCATATTATGAATATCTTAAAGATTAAATCTCTTATTTTATGTTCATCATCTTTACTTTTTATGCCTATAAAAGGCCATGTAATTGCAATAGAATTGAACACACAATTGAAGAAGAAAATCTCTTCACATTTCTTGTTCATGTTTCACTAAGTTGTTTATATTTCTTGTTCATGTTTTACTAAATTGCTTTCATTTTATAACACGTTATCAGCACGAGTCTCTAACCATCATGGTAGGTTATCTTCTTTTAAAGTTCTCATTTAAAATTATGAAGTACAACATATTTCTCTCTTTTGTAAGAATAATGATATGTTTTGTTGGATACTTAGTTTTTCTCAATTATGTTTAAAAACAAAAAATAGAAAGAGAAAGATACTCATACTTTACCATGATCTCTTTATTTATGAATAAAGATGTAATGATTTTAATAAACTGCTTCTTAATTGATTTGCATTATTAAAATATAAATAGAAATAATCAACAATAAACTTAGATAACGAGAATATTTTCTTGACAGTAGTACGTATCCAAAATGTGAATATAAATAGTGTTTGCATAATTAAAATATTACATCATACTTTAACTAAATCCAAGAAGTTTTTATTGATTATTCATCTTCTTCTCTGTAGAAATAAAACATGTTAGTAATAATGAGGTTACTTGAAATTGTTTTTGTTTTCAAGTCTATTTTCTTATTGAATTCAAGTATATCTAGTTACATGCTTAAATACTTGGGTATACCTAACATAATGCGTGATTATACATTATTGTGTAGTATAACATGATATACTACACTAGCTACATTTAACTATTTATGTTGACAAGCCTAAATACAGGATATTAGTGCACATGTAGATGCTATGTAGGTACAGATTTTACGATATTAAAATTTTTATATTCTTAGGTGCACATATAATTCTTTTATATGGTCAATCTAGAAACGTAACAATACTAGTTATGTAGCATGTCAAAGCACTTAGGCAAATTATTACTAAAATTGCTTGATAAAGATCATAGTGCAATAAGGGTATTCATATTAGCCAGTATTGTCCTACATGTATTTAGTACCATTGATTGAGGGTAAGACATCATAATTAAATCCTGATGCGCCATAATAAGAGTTAGGTATGAGTCTCAATTCATTATGGCCTAATATGCCTTTATATTGGTAAGACATTGGGTTTGAGTCCCACTGTACCATATTGATGATATAGTGATGACTAAATAAAATAATATATTTTTCATTAAAGGCATGAAGAGTGTCCCACTTGATTTGCTCCATTCTTGAAGTAAATGTCACAACGACGCATAATAAGTCTGAATAAAGAGAAGCGGTTGAACGATGAACGTGAGCGTTCCAAAGATCAAAACAATAATAATCATCACTATGGTTATAAAAGGAGAAAAATAAAGATTCACAAAATAGTCTTCCAAAATGTGAAGGCAATATTTACCATCAAATTGGTATGAAACTAATAAAGCACATAACTGATTATGATTCATTCCTTAAAGAAAATGTGACTTGTGATAAGCATTGAAAATTCAGACCCATTCCTATATGTGAATGTGGTAATATGTGATAAAAGTAATGAATAAACACATGCAAGGCATGCTTGGATAAATACCACACAACTCGCCCTTGAGAGAGGTTTGAGTGAAATAAAGAGAATAAATATTATTGTGTGGTTACATGAATATGTCATTGGTCTCGTACATGTGATATGCCAAAATATTTTGGCATCCTTAATAAAGCTATTAAAGGAAAAATTAAAGAAAGAAATGATTTTGCTTATGATGATTTTGACCATGACAATTTATTATGATATAAGTTTCTCCCTTAAGGAGACATTTACAATATGAATGATATGAAAAAAGATCTTGTAATACAAAAGTTGTTAAAAGATCCGAAAGAACTAATTTGTTACTATCCCGATGAATAACATTATTCATGATATTGATATTGAAAAGTCTCAAAAGAAACTTTTTGAATTTCAAATGTATAAGTCAAAGTGGTTGACATGTTGAGACTATAAATGAAAGGAATATTGAATATCTTCATATTTTTACAATCATACCTGGTAAATATGAAATGTTACCCGGTTTTCTTTCTATTTGTACTACACAAATATAAGCATGATGCTTGAAACATATGCCACAAGTAAACTAGAGGTTTAATAAAATAAATATTAGTTGTCATAACCGGTTGACCACCCCGGTTCAATTATGATGCAAAAAAAAATTATTGAGAATTCCATTGGTGTATATTGAAGAATAGAAGATTCTTCAAGAATTCTCTTGTGCTGCTAATTCTCATGATATACCAGTTAAGGTTGGGATTGAATCCCTTAATTTCTGAAACGAATAAAAGGTGATAGATATATGGGCCCAGTCACCTGCCATGTGGACCGTTTACTATTATATGATTTTAATAGATGCATCTATTCTATGGTCACAGGTGCATTCGTATCAACTTGCAGTTTGGTTTTTGCAAGATTGTTTGCTCAAATTATTAGAGAACAGTTTCAGAATATAAATTATGATGATTTCTCTTAATAATACTGGTTTAAATCCAAGTTGGTTTAGCAAAAATTGTATATCTCATTTATGATAGCTAAATCATTGGTTATGAGAACAAAACTCTCAAAAACGCAATTTTGTATGAGATGTATTATTTAATATACAGCATCACTTGCTCGAATCTAGCCAAGTATGAGATTTTCCCCTATCACAATCGGTTCAGGGTCAGGAACCAAATAATTTCTATATAGAAATATGTATGTGCTATATGATTTAATTATGCCACCACAATGCACAAAGATGGATTCCCACGGAAGGCTGTGAATTGTGTTGGTGATCCCAACATTAGGGGGAGAAAATGACAGCTGAGAAAGTAATATATGCAATAAAGTATTATGAATACATATAGATTCTCGTATAAAAAAAGAAATACGAACTTGAAGTTCAAGTGATAATTCATTTTCAAATTATTGCCAGACGCATTGCTGACCCAAAGCTAAATGTCATATTTCACTTGTTAATACTCCAAATAGAATAAAGTCCATAGGGGACAGAGTCTATGTCATGCATAAAGCATTACAGGCCAATCGGTTCCAAAGATAAACTCCTTGAAGAAGGAGAGGGGCAAATATTTAAAATGGTCATAATAAGGAGGCAAATGCTCTAGAATAGCACCACGAAATAAAACTTCATAAGACCTCATGGTAGAGGCTCAGGTACCTGAAATAATGAGATAAAGAGATCTCAAAAAGTTATGTCTTTATTAGGTAATAATGGAACCGACATAAAGTGATCGTCGACGATATTGTTAATATAATATAGCGCTCAATATTATTGATATTGACGAGGATCTTGAGCTCAAATCTGTCATGAAATTTGGACAGATAAATGATTGTCCAAAATAAAATAAAATATGCAATCAAGATTAATTTCACATGAACAATATAAAGTTGGACGAATAGTCCCAACACATGAAAGTATAAAGCCAGTGGAGGTATAAATGTATTCTTGTGTGAAAAAGGTCAAGTCGATAAACATAAAGACGACTTGTGTTACAGGAAGATTGAAAATATCCTGGCATTGATTATATAGAGACATATTCTCTTGTGGTGGATGTAGTCATTTTAGGTTTTAATCTGGCAATACATAAAAAAAAACTTGATATGCGTATAATGGAAATCATTGAAGGATTTAAATTGTTCTGAAGCATATTATGATTTTCAAGAAATTTATTAAATGAGGCTTGGATAATCCTTATGCGGATTAACACAATATGGTCGCATATGGTATAATTTCCCGAGAAAATACTTGTTGAAAGAAGGGTACAAGGATAATTCAATTTGTCTTTGTGTCTTTATAAAAGGACCTGAATTTAAAATTGTTATCATTGTCGTATATGTTGACGATTCAAATATCATTAGAACTCCAGGGGAGCATCATAAAGCAGTAGAGTGTTTTATGAAAGAATTTGAAAGGAAAGATCTTAGAAAGATAAAATTTTATCTTGGTCTACAAATATGAAAGATGAAAATTTTTTCCATCAATAAACATACACTGAAAATATTTTAAAGCGATTCTATATGGATAAAGTACATCCATTGAGTACCCTGATGGTTGTGTGATCACTTGATATAAATAAAGGTTCATTCCGATCTCATGAAAATAATGAAGAACTTATCCTGAAGTACCATATCTTAGTGCAATTGATGCACTAATGTATCTTGCTAACACTACAAGGTGTTACATAATTTTTTCAGTTAATGTCTTAGCAAGATATAGATCTACCCCTACAACGAGGCATTGGAATGGGATCAAACACATATTTCAGTATCTAAACGGGACTACCGATATGAGATTATTTTATGGTAATGATTACAATACCGATCTTGTTGGTTATGCTGATGCGGGGTATTTATCTAACACATACAAAACTTGATCTCAAATATGCTATGTGTTACATATGGGGGCATTGCCATATCTTGGCAATCGACTAAGTAATCAATCATGGATACTTCATCTAATCATGCTGAGATAATTGCTATTCATGAAGCAAGTCGAGAGTGTGTGTGGTTGAGATCTATAATACATCTTATTCGAGACAAATGTGGTTTGAAATGTGACAAATTAACCATAATTTTTTATGAAGATAATGCAGCATGTATAGCTAATTGAAGGGAGGATTCATAAAAGGAGATAGGACAAAGCACATTTCATCAAAGTTATTTTTCACACATGATCTTCAAAAGAATGGTGATCAATGTGCAACAGATTCGTTCAAGTGATAATATAGTTGATTTGTTCACAAAATCTCTACCAACGTCAACCTTCAAGAAGCTAGTGTACAAGATCGGGATGCGAAGGCTCAAGAATGTGAATTGATGCTCTTATCAGGGGGAGTTAATGCGCGTTGCACTCTTTTTTCCTTACAAGGTTTTATCTCACTGAGTTTTCCTTGCAAGGTTTTTAACAAGGCAACAAAATGGCATATTTCTATACATGTGTACTCTTTTTCCTTTACTAGAATTTTTTTTTCCCATAGGGTTTTTTCCTAGTAAGGATTTAACGAGGCACATTATCTATGGACATTCAAGGGGGAGTGTTATAAATAATTTGTACATTGGATACTACATTGGATACTACATTGGATGCTACATTGGATGCCCATATTGTGAATATCTTAAAGATTAAATCTACTATTTTATGTTCATCATCTTTACTTTTTATGCCTATAAAAGGCCATGTAATTGCAATAGAATTGAACACACAATTGAAGAAGAAAATCTCTTCCTTCTCTCTATCTACATTTCTTGTTCATATTTCACCAATTATTTATATTTCTTATTCATGTTTTACTAAATTACTTTCTATTTTATAACATTAAAGTATTAAATCCTTTCTTAGAGTTGTCGCATTCAACACCATCGATGCATGAGAGATCGATCCCGCTGTCCACCATCCTTTTCTTCACTCAACTAAATTTTTCACAGTATATGATTTTATATAAACTATACAGTCATTCTTTATACTGCCACTATAAATATCCAAATCAGCTATGCACATAAAATGGTCTACATATATAAAATAATAGGTACATGCCTTGACACATAAATAAGACAGGAGAACAATGAAAGTAAATTTAAATGAGTTAAAGATATTATGTCATCTGTATACTACCACATAATATCTTTACCTAATAAGTTACTGGTAACATGGTTGTTTAGCTCAAAGTTTTCATTTACTTTATAAGCATAAAACAATCAAAATAATTGGAGGGCCAATCACAACAGAACGTAATAAATCCAAAGACCAGAGGAATAAGATATAAGAGACAACAGTTATATGTTAAAGGGAGGAGGATGAAAATCTTTTAATAATGATATTGATTTGGCCTGCCTCTGCATAGAGAGGTTTAGAGCCTTACAATGATGTATTACCCCTTCTTTTGGAGATGGATATGAAGAAGAAGAAGCAGCCCCCCTTTTAGAGTTCTTTCTCTTAGTATTTATAGTTAGGGGATCTGTAAACTGGCGCCAAGGGGTTGGGACCACATAGAGGGGACACCCTCGTAAGGACGGCCAGGCCGTGACCTTAGTTGTCAAATTGGATAACTACCCGATAATCTTGTGAATAAATGTCCATACCATTTATTTGTCACAAATTGGCTGTAATAAATGCTTGTCCTCATTCATTATCATGAGGTCAAGTTTAACCCATACAGATAGTCCCTCCGCTTATTGAGGTCGGGCTCAGGTCGAGCTCGATGAGCGGATTCCTCCAATAACCATAGCCGTTTATGCGTTGGGGACGATCGTAGTCCTTTATTCTTCGGAGACGGCCGTAGCCGTTTTTACTTTTAGAGATAGCCGTATCCTTTTCAATCATTCGGAGATGACCGTAACCTTTGTTAATTTAGAGGTGGCCGTAGCCTTTTGTCTTTTGGAGATGGCTGTGACCATTTTTACTTTAGAGATGGCCGTAGCCTTTTAATTTAGAGGTGGCTACAACCTTTTATCTTTTGGAGATGGCCGTGACCATTTTTACTCTGGAGATGGCCGTCATTTTTACGCGTGCCCGGGAGGTTACGATCCCGCTTGCCGTGTATAAGGGGGACATCATGTGTATGGTGACGCGTAGGGTGTACCCATGGTATCCTGGGGTCGTCACGACCGTTTCATGGGGGAAGGGCCGATTGACGGTTGAATGGCCGTTCAATGGTATATGTCATAATGGTGTTCGTTAATGTAGGCCTGAACCGTTTTGCGGTTGGTCAAGTAGTTAATGGTGACCTTTGGGGATTCGTGAAGGTCATATCGTTTAGTTCTTAGTAGACGGACCGAGTGACATGACTCATTGCGACGTCGTTTCGAGCTCTCACACTCATACACTGAGACCACCAACCCTAGTAATTTTCTTTGATTATTTCGAGGAAGGTCCCTTAGTATATAAGGGGAACCTTCCCTTTGTAAAAGGGCATGTGTATTTTGCTATTAGAAATATACAACTCTCTCTCTCTCTATCTTTCTCTCTTATGTAAAGCTCACTACTTGTCTTATTGTTCTTATATCTCGAATTATTTACACTATAATTACAAAATTCAATCATATCACACTCTCTAGTCCATATTACTCTTGATTCCGATTAACCCATATTATTTTTGACCGTTTTAGAGCTATTTAAGTACTTGCATAACTTTTTAGCCAAACGATACTGATAGAGTTAGATGCAAAATTTATAAGGATACTTTTAAGCATTTGACTGGAGGAAATTTAGGGGGGACTCGGACGCTTAGTAGACATATGAGAGTTGACCATCCCATAGAATGGGGTGTTGATGGTGATGAAAATCAAACAACTACTAACCCTACTAGTGGAGGTCTAGTGAAATATGATAAAATGAAGGATCGTGAGGAGTACAACATAAAAAATGATTACTTTGGGTTGTCTACCTTTTTCTTTTGCTTCTTCATCATATCTTATTATGTATTCAAAGGATTTACAATCCTTTATTTAAAGGTATCCCTAGAACTACTTGTAGAACCGATATCTTTAGTCTTCTTGGACAATATCAAACATAAATACGTTATTTGTTTAGCCACCTTCCTTCTAGAGTATGTCTAACTTATGATATTGGTCATGCTATTAATGGAAATGATTATTTGACAATTACATGCCATTGGATAGATGATAATACTTATATGCAAAAACGTATTATCGCTTTTAAATATGATGAAGATCAGAGTCATACTGCTACGTTTATAAGTAGTACTATTGTTGAAGTTGTTGAATTTTATAATCTAAACCAAAAAGTTTTGTGTATGTCTTTTGATAATGCTTCAAGCAATGATGCCGCAATTTTAATATTAAAAATGCATTTGCAACCACCTCTTGCTGAAATCTTTCATGTTAGGTGTGCATGTCATGTTTATTTTAATTTAATTTTTAAAAGTGGCCTTGATTATTTTCAGTTGAGATTAATCATGTTGGAAGAGCAGTTGGTGTTATTCAAGGAAATAATAGACAATCTAGAATAAATGAATTTAAGAATAAGTGTGTCCAGTATGACCTTAAACCTAGATTCATGCCAGACGAAATTGTTACTATATGAAATTATACATATATATTTTTAAAATATTGCTACAAATATAGATTTCTAATAACTGAAGTTGCTAATGCGCATTGTAATGATCCAAGGCGTATGCTAACAAGTGTTACTTGGGAGGTCATTAATGATGCTGTTAAATTTTTACATAAATTTTATACAGCTATTGTTGAGTTTTCTGGAGCATATTACCCCGCTGTTACTATGGCTTTAGTATATATAACTGAAATTTCTTTTCTACTATCTGAATTTAAGAAGAAAGAAAAATATAAGGATGTTGATAAAAAAATGCAAGCAAAATTCAAAAAAATATTTCTTTCCAATTCCTCCGAGTTACTTAATTGGTGCAGTTTTAAATCCTTCTATTAAGATGTCTGATTGTCACCAATTCACGAATGCTTTATATACTTATATGGAGATTGGAGATACTGAAACCCCAACTATGAACAAGCTAAATTAATATTTACAACAAACACTTTGATTATTCTCTCTCTAGACTTGCTCTCGGCACGTTAAGATAATATACGTTGGTGGTGGATGCCATGGCTAGAGGACGAGGACGATCAAAGAAGCAAACAATTGTGATAGTAGGAAGCTCAGCTAGTGCAAGAGTAGTTGTTGAAACACTGGAGAATGGAGGAGAACAGAGAATTTCGTCACCAATTGCAACCCACTTTCTGGCGCTATCACCACTAACATCTATGGGGAAAGTGAGTACATGAATTAAACAATTGAATATCAGTGATACGAAGAAGATAGATCCAGGTAGATTTGAGAAGTCCAGAGGTGAAACAAGCAAAATTAAAGCAGGGATAGAGAATGAAGAAGGATCAAAAGACATGCAACCACAAGCAAGCACTTGGTCTGTATTGTGTAATCGAAACAGAGCAATTGCTTATGGTATATCACTTGATTACATACCTCCTGAGTTGATTGAAGGTAAAGTAACAGTGAAATTAGATAAAGAGGAAACAAAGAAAGAAATTGAAAAATGAAAATCGACGATAATTGTATATATTATAGGTGATACTCCATATTACAATTCCATGAGCAGTTATATTCAGACAAATTGGAATATTGTGTCAAAACCAGAAATTTTCTATCATGAAGAGGGCTACTATGTGGTTAAATTCAACAATATAGAAGATATGAAGGAAATCATGTATGCAGGATCATATAGTGTTAATAATAGACTTATGATTCTAAAACAATGGACTCCAGAATTTGATTTCAATGCGGAATTTCTTACTGAGTTACCATTGTAGGTTAAAATCCAAAATCTTCCCATGAGCTGTTGGAGCAAGGACTCTTTGAGAAGAATTGCAACTGTTGTGGGTGTACCAAAGTATGCTCATGAATGTACAGCAAAACAGAAGAGAATTTTCTTTGCACGAATGCTGATTGAAGTAAATGTAACTAAGGAGTTGCCGAGTGAGATAACAGTAATGGATCCATCGGGGAAAGCATTCCAACAAGGGGGTGGAATTTGAATGGAAACCAGAGTTCTGTACAAGATGTATCATGATTGGGCATAATTTTGATAAGCAAATAGGTGAGCAGAAGAGAAGGGATGAGAACAAACAAATGAAGCCACTAGAGAGAAGGAAGATAAAGACAATACAAGCTTGGGTTCCAAAAGGAGATAAACAGGATCAGAGAAGTAAAAAGATAGTAGAAGGAAAATACTATAGGAGAAAATAAAGATGCTAATAGCAAAAAAGGATATGCAAGAGAAAGAGAAACAAATGCTGAAAGGGAAAGCAGCTACAGATATAAATGGAAGACTAGTGCAGTTTGGGGAAATTAGTATACCTATGAGGAATGACTTTGAGATACTACTACAAGATGAAGTTGTGATGGCAAGTCTCCTACCTTCTTATTTAGAAGGGACAACTTCAAACCAACAATAATGTCTTGGTTAGTTCGGAATATTAGGGGACTAAATAAAAGATATAAGAAAAAAAAATTGGCTAAGTACCTTAGAGAAAATAAAGTGAAATTGGTGGGATTAATGGAGACAAGGGTTAACATAATACAACAAAGATTTGTAGCAAAGTAGCACCTGGATGAGATTTTGTGAATAACTATGCAAGTGAAAGTAATGGCAGAGTATGGCTTCTTTGGGATAATACAGTCTACAAGGTTACAGTTATCCAACAATCAGCACAATTGATGCATTATAGTGTAAGTAGTAAAGATCAAGTCATAAATTGTTATATGACTGTGGTATATGGTTATAATACAGTGGAGCAAAGGAAAGAGATATGGAAGCAACTTATGGGAATATCACAACAGAATGAAAAATCATGGATCATATGGGGTGATTTCAATTGCATAATATACTCACAAGACAGATTATATGGGACTGCAGTGACTAGTGTAGAAGTTAAAGATTTCAATAAATGTGTCCAAGGTTTAATGCTCAATGAATTACCATGGAAGGCATACTACTATACTTGGACAAATAAACAGCAAGGTGGAGACAGGATATGGAGTAGAATTGATAGAGCCTTGGTAAACTCTGAGTGGATGGTTCAATTTGGACATCTCACTACAGAGTATAAACTACCTCATATTTCAGATCATTCACCTATAATGATCAAAACAAAGTTAAAGGAATGGAAGATTAAACCAACTTTCAAGTTCTTTAATGTGTGGGCAGACCATGAAAGATATCTTGATATGGCAAAAGAGAGTTGGAGGAAAAAACTACATTCAAATAAGATGCATAATATTTGGCTAAAATAGAAAGAATTAAAAAGTGGACTGAAAATGCTGAATGAAACAGAATTCAAGGGTACTACCAGGAGGCTAGAACTGATAAGAGAAGATCTGAAAGAGGTGCAACAACATATGAGTAATCAGTATACAGATGTTTTAGCAGCAAAAGGCACGATCAAGGTGGATAAAACTTGGAGATGCTAACACTAGTTACTTTTTTCCAGCTATGAAGGACATGATACAAAAGAAGCAAATCAATGAAATAGATTCATTGAATGGAAGGAAGCTAAGCCTAAAGATAAAAGAAGAAATTATACAGTTATTCCAATCTCCAATGGGTACAACTCTAACACAAGTTACAGCAACGAATAAGAAATTAATGAGAAGAGGTAGAAAGCCGAACCATGAGCAGTAGCTTCAACTATGTGAAAAGGTGACTAATCAAGAAATATATGAAAGTTTGTGCTCCATAGGATATGAAAAAGCCCCAGGAGTAGATGGCTATAATGCAGTGTTTTATAAGAGAGCTTGGTCAATAATCAAAGATGAAGTCATAACAGCAGTGAAGGAGTTCCTTGATACTGGGAGTCTGTTTAGGGGAAAAAACTGCACAATTGTTACTTTAATTCCAAAAGTAACAAATCCTACAACAATTAAAGAATATTGGCCCATAGCATGTTGCACAGTGTTATACAAGATCATTGCAAAGATACTAGCATGCAGAATCTAGAAAGTCATAGCAAGTATTATCGCTGAAACACAAGCTGGATTTGTCCCTGGGAGGAAAGTGGCAGATAATGTGATCTTCGCTCATGAATTGGTACAAGCGTATATTAGGAAACGTATATCACCCAGATGTATGATCGAAGTAGACATTTAGAAAGCATATGACACAGTAGATTGGAGATTTTTGAGGCAGATGCTAGAAGAGCTGAATTTCCAAACAAAGCTCAGTAATTGGGTGATGGAATGTGTATCAATAGTTAATTATTCCATAGTTATAAATGGGGAACCAACTAAACCATTTAATGTTGCAAGAGGTCTTAGGAAAAGGGATCCTATGTTACCCTTCCTATTTACAATGGTAATGGAATACTTAAGTAGAAGTCTAAATGAGCTAAGAGAACAGAAGCAGTTCAAGTTTCATCCTAAGTGTTCAAAGCTACGCATTACTCACTTGAGTTTTGCAGATGATTTGTTGATGTTTGCAAGAGGAGATACTGTGTCAGTAAGACTGTTACATGAGAAATTTGCCCAATTCATAGAGGCATAAGGCTTACAAGTAAATATGGCAAAAAGTGCAGTGTATTTTAGAGGAGTAACAGATTAAGTAAAGCAAGGGATTCTGCAAGAATTGAGATATGGACAAGGTGAACTCCCTTTCAGATATCTAGGGATACCACTGTCAACAAGAAACTGAAGATTATAGAATGGCAACCACTTATAACAAGGATCATTTCAAATGTATCATCTTAGGTAGCTAACAAATTGTCATATGCTGGGCGTGTCCAATTGGTGAAGATTGTGCTATTTGGTGTCCAATCTTCTTGGGCACAAATGTTCATTATACATGCTAAAGTTATGAAGATTATTGAAGCATACTGCAGGAGCTATATATGGACAGGAACAAATAAATTGACAAGGAAGGCATTGGTGGCTTGGAGTAGAATGTGCATTCCAAAGGCAACAGGAGGGCTTAATCTCATAAATTTAAATCTTGGAACAAGGCAGCAATAACTAAAACTTGTTGGGAGTTGCAAAGTAAGAAGCACAGCCTGTGGATCAAATGGATCCATGAGTATTATATCAAAGGGAAACATTTAACTGACATGGTCATTCCTCAACAAGTGAGTTGGATGGTAAAAAAATACTCAAGTCTCAGGAGTCATTAGTGCATGCAGAACAGATGGTAAAAGGAAGAAAGAGCATTATAAAGGGAATATGTATGAATATGATAAAGATTTACTAAGAGTATCATGGAAGAGCATTATGTGTAAGAATATAGCTCGACCAAAAGCTATTTTTATTACTTGGCTACAACACAAGATAGACTACTCACTGCAAAAAGATTGCAAAAATGGGGACAACAGGTTGATATCACATGTCATCTGTGCAAAAAAGAAGAGGAGACGAGGGAACATATCTTTGCTGAATGTGAATTTAGCAACAGACTATGGAGTACTCTTATGAGCTGGATAAGAAGTGGCTGGAAAAAGGTGAAGACATGAAGAAAAATGCAATATTGGATAGAACGGAAGAAAGGAAGACAAAGCAAGCGAGGCTAATGAAGATGATATATGCAGAGTTTGTGTATGCAACATGGATAGAAAGAAATGCCAAAATCTTCATGAAGAAGAGAAATCCAGAGAATTACTTGCTAGAGATATTGCCTATATTTGTTATGTACGAACAGATGAAGGGCTACATGGATTAATGGAGAATAGATTTCCAAACTAGTAATATGATAGGAGTATAAGAGTATCTCAGTGAAATAGAGGTAGGAATTATGTACATGGGGTTGAGTTGTATAGCCCAACTTTGTAAACATGATACTTGGTAATTAATGAAAATTGATAGTTACCAAAAAAAATATTTACAACAACTATATAATTATTATGCAAATGAATGCGATGATGATGCTCATACTGTAGGCAATGTTAATCTCACTATGCAATGTAGCACTTCTGCTACTGTGGATGATGAAGAAGGCCTTGATAGTTTTAATATTTTTTCTACATTTTCTAATACTCAAACTAGTGGCAGAAACATTGATGAACTTTAATTCTACTTGCAGAAGCAAAAAGAGCCTCGCACAAAGGAATTTTTAGTTGGGATGGTGGCATGAGAATGGAAAGCAATTTCCTGTTCTTTTCGCTAAGGCTCGGGACGTGCTGAATGTGCCAATTTCTACTGTTGCATCAGAGAGTGCATTTAGCCAAGCAAGACAACAACTTGGAGACATCCGCCACTCATTGGGAAGCAATGGTTTGGAAGTTTTAGTATGTTTCAGAGATTGGATTAGATCGGAACGAAGAAATCAAGGAAAGGAAGATGTTGATATCCCAGAAGACGAGGAACTTGGTGATATATTAACACACGGAAACCCATTTGAATTTAACAATCTAGAAGAAGGTCAATCGGTTCATATTGATTATGATGATTTTACTAAGGTAATACAAAACATTTGAATTTACTACTTTACTTGTTGAAAAAAATGTAAACCTTTCATTTTGTAAGTTTGAAACTCTAAATTAAGAAATAAAAGTAACACTTGCAATAAGTGCAATTTTTTCCTATCTTCCTTGTATTCTTTATGTTAGTACATTGTATTAATATAACTTACAATATTTATACTAAACCCCGCCCGACCCAGCCCCCTCAACCCGTAACCTGTACGGTTTAATTTTTACCCATATGAACCCGAACCCATTAAAGCCCGGTCCGGAACCCGTATGGGTAAAAAAAATTAAACCGGCCCGGTCCGGTAGGCCCGTTAGACACCTTTATTCCAAAGTAACTAGTTGGCTTGGCATTCATACTAGCACAACGGTATGTCTTGATCTACATCAATTCAGCACCAACTATAGCTTGTTTAGATTGTTGTTATATGTTGTTTCATAATGTATCATATTGTATTGTATCATACTGTATTATATTATTTGATGAATACAATATTTAGATAAATTGTATTGTTTATCGTCGTTTCATGATGTCTCATACAAATAATATAAAAAATAAATTTATAATATTACTAAGAAAAAATAGGATACAAATAGAATTATTATATAAAAAACTAGAATAAAGGATAAACTATGATTATTTAATACAAGGAAGTGCAATATGAGAGAAAAAAGTAAGGCAACGATGCCAGCACGTCAAATTTGTCATTTCATAAAGTGTTATTTTTTGTTATTACATAACGATAAATTTAACGATATAATATAATATAATTAAATTAAAATTAAGCACCAACTATTTTAGCAGGGTGTTGTCTTTCCAACCGAAGTACATTGCAATTCCAATTTCCAACCTACGCTAACGGCTATTGGTCTGTTCTGTTTCTTGTTTTAAATAATTACATATGCTTATTTAATTTTCACTATTCTTTATTTCTTAATGGACTAATGGAGTCTTTCCCCTTTGTCTATCGTACTAGTCCTGATCTCGATCGATCTTTCACTTGATTTCGCTGATAAACAAGGACGATATAGAGCGTAACAAAGGTTCCTCTTCGCCCTTCTCCTTTCTTTGTATAGTACTGAAATAAAGAGAAGTAAATGGGGAGGAGTAGATCGTCCGCCAATAGATGGAGGTACATCAATCCATCTTACTATTTGAAACGGCCTAAGCGTCTCGCATTGCTTTTCATTGTTTTCGTATTTGGTACTTTCTTCTTTTGGGATCGACAAACTTTAGTCCGAGATCACCAGGTACTTTTTGTTCTTCCTTACTTCGTTATCAATTCCCTTTAATTTGAACTAATCACTCTTAATTTCTGTAATTTGACTAATTGATTCTGCCATTGATAGTTTTCGTTTTAATTATGAGCAAGTTTGTTGCTTTGTCAACAATAACGCTGTCTATGTTTTCCTGGAGAATCTATGTGTTCCAATTGTAGAATTGAGAGCCCCATTGGACGTACCAGGCTTGTATTTTGTATATGTATTAGTAGAAAAAAAGGGCAGTCCAGCACACTAAGCTCCTGCTATGCGCTGGGTCGGGTGAAGGGCCGGGCCACAAGGGTCAATAGCCTGCATTTATGCAAGAGGCTGTTTACACGGCTCGAACCCTTGACCTACAACAACTTTACCGGTTAGTAGAGTCCTCATTAAATTTGATAGACTATATTTTGGAAGATTCAAGGTAATCAGCTTTTTACTGGGTTTATCTCTTGTGTCTTTGTCGTAGGTCATTCATACAATGAATTCAAGTAGAACTTACAAAATGTATTAGCAAGTCTCTTCTCCTATCAAAGAGTTAACTATCAACAGCAACACTGAGTATGGGGATTGAAGAGTTCTCAGCGATATTTGATTTTCATTACATAGATTGATAGATATATAGGCATTCATTTCAGAGATCATCTAGTTGCTGCAGGACAATATTTTTGAGGTTCTTATTGATAATTGAAACTTAAGTTGGTTTACGGTGGTAATATCACCCTTTATAAGGATAAATTGTTTTGCAAGGAGCAACAAAAATAACTACACCGTAGTCCCAAACTAATTCAGAACTTCTGAAGAAGTGTGGCTGCTGGGATTCGTGCCCAGGTCTTTACGGTCAGAACTTGGAATTCTACTATACTAGACCAACGTTGAAAATCGAGAGGCAACAAGAAGACTTCGTAGGGGTCACGAACCTGGTACCGCCCCTGTCCAATCCTAATACCCTGGTGCTTTCTATTTATTGGTTGCAAGCACCCTGGGACATTTGGTTTTCTAGCTAGTAGTACCAAAATTCTAGTGATTTTTGATGCTTATTGCCTTTCAGTGTATATAGAATTTTCTTCTTCTGTTTCATGGGATCTTCTTGTGATGCAGAACTTTATTTATATGTATACTTCATAAGCAAGCTAGTGGTTCTTAGATGCATTTGTTATTTGGACATTTTTGAAGTTTTAAATTCAGTTTGTCTTGCAATTTGTCAATGAACTTGTGATTTTGCAGGAAGAGATCTCTAAGTTGCATGAAGAAGTGATACGATTGCAAAATCTGGTTAGCAATTTCTGCTTTTCTTTTCAAAATCTGAACTGGTATGTTTAATTTTCACCTCTTCTGTAAATCTTGTCTTGTGGAGAAAATCTTTATACTAGAGCTTCTTATAATTTTGCTGGTAAGTACCCCTTTCTCCTCCTTCCAACTGAATGAAAAATATTGTTTCACCGTTTATAATTGAAAACCTGATAAAGTTATAATTCTTGCAATTCGGTTCAACCATCATTATATGTTGTAATAAAAATACTTTATGCCTATGGGGGAGAGGTATTTGAGGACAGCAATGGTGAAGATAGTGGTGGTGCGGGCAATAGGTTTGGCAACAGTGGCGGTGGAAGGAATAGATGGGCCCCATCTGTGTTCTGGCAGGTTTATGCTGCAACTGATATTATTGTTAGGGCTTGCTAGGTCTTTTTGTGAAAGAACATATGACGAACATCACTTGTTTGGGAAAAGTCCATCTAGTTGTCTATTGTTTATTGTGGTTGCTTTCAAAATTCTTGGGGTTTTAAATATTTCGTTCTGTTTTTTTTTCAAGATTAATTACTGACTTTGTTTCCATTTATGGTCTTGTTTACTGTAGCTGGAAGAGTTGAAGGATGGTCGAGATGTATCAGGTGAAAAGATGAATTTTAGTCGCAGTGGTGTTGATGTGGTGAAGAAAAAGGATTTCGCTGATGACCTCATTGATGCTCAGCGAAGAGAAAAAGTAAAAGATGCTATGATTCATGCCTGGAGTTCATATGAAAAATATGCATGGGGCCATGATGAACTTCAGGTCTGGTTGTTGCTACTAATAAGTCTTCTTTGTAGAAATATTGCCTTTGTGCCATTATGTTTGGTCACTTAGCAGTCATTTCTTTGGTGGAGGCATTTCAGTTGGCCGTTAAATGCTTTACCCTGTTGATTAATTTCTTATATTTTCTTTCTCTACTTGGAGTGATTGTGATCACTTTGTATGCCTTACCCTTAAGCTGATCATTTAACTGCGAGTCTTCATATTTTCATCATCCCTAATATTTGTTGGGAAAATGTTGGATCAAGAGCTTCATTCGTAGAATAATTTACATTCTGAAATGTAATTTCATCCTTGGTGGTTTATGTTTTAGGTTTATTTGGCTACAAGTTGAAGAATAAGTTATACCTACATAGGTATCGATCTTATGTAGTTAGTTCTTTCCTTTGTACAAATATCCTGTACTCAAGATTTCTGATTAAAAAAAAAATCTTGTACTCAAGGGTTTCTCAAATAAAAAGGAGTTACCTCAAAATTTAAATATGTGAAAGGGTGAGGTCTCAATTAATTAATACTCCCACTTTATATTTTTGTTTCAAATACTCTCACTTGACACTATTGGTGAAATTATGGCCATTCCAAAGTGACTAACACTCTCGCTAGAAAACTTTGCCTTTTCTTTTACCTTTTAATTTTAATTTTGTCGTTTTGCTATTGATCTAACGGAAAAGTCATAGCTTTTTACTTTGTAGCATCTCATTTACCCTTATGTCCACTCATTAAGTAAACATAAAGAAGTTACATATTATTTCTCATCCCAAGAGTCCTTTCATGTCGAAGTACGGTTTAGAACACTAGGAGTTGTTGAGATGTGGGAAGATTATTCATACAATTGGATTCTCAAAAAGTTTATCAAGAATTTTGAGTATCCTGGTAATGAAGATAACGCTATCATCTTTTAAGCTCTTTCAATGTTAAAGCTTTGAGAGAGGAGCATTAGTGCAATCAAAAGTGAAAACTTCAGTCTTCTGCATTTGCAATAACTTCTACTGGGATTTTTTTCATTTGAGCATGGTAACAGGTATTTTATTAACAATTAAAGTAGTCCTTAGCACAAACAAAGTTACAGGACCCCAAAACACAAAGATAGTCTTGTGCTAGTTACAAAGATCGGAAGATGTCAACTACAGAATCTACATCTTCTGCAAGATTAAACAATCAGTTACGGAGAAAGTAAGTAAGCACTGTAATAAGTATTTTGTTGCACATGATATTTCTTGTTCTTCTTAAAAAGTCTGTCTGCCAGGTAAAAACTTGTGAAAGTTTGTATATGTTTATGGTATTTGGGCTCTGCTTCCGAGTATAATAGCTTCATGTTGAACAAAAATCTTATTCTTGATGGAATTGCTTGCTTCATATATGATCTATTCAACTCTCCACTTCCCTATTCCTTTTTCTTTCTTTGACTGAACATGTGTTTTAAGATATCAAATTCACCCAGAAGCTTATACCTGCTAGCAAAATATTCCTAGACAGAATCTATATGGAATTGGTATTAGTTCTCAATGACTCTTTTTTTGTGGTGTCTATAATTTAATGGCAATCAGAAAGGAAATGTAAAATTGTAAGAGAGATCCCTTTTTGTTCGTTGTTCAGTACTGAATCTAAGAGGATACATTTTCCTTGATACTTTTCGAACTGTTTCTGCTATGTGCTTGTGGAACTTTCTACTATATCCTCTATTAGTCATGTGCCTGTATTGATTTGATTGTCATGATAAACCTTTGCAATGCCAGCCACATTCAAAGAAGGGTGTTGACAGTTTTGGTGGTCTTGGGGCAACATTAATAGATTCTCTTGACACACTATATATAATGGGCCTGGATGAGCAGTTTCAGAGAGCTAGAGAGTGAGTTCATTATTCTCTTGCCCCTAAAAGCCCCGAATTATCTTTCTTATTCTAATTCAGGAATTAGTTGTATTATAACTTAAAAGTTTGTGATTGCTCTTGATTGTACCTTTTTCCTTTCTTTCTAGATTGAGAGCTTTTTTATGTGAAAACCAGCTTTGTATATGTGGATGCATTATCTTCTACTTTATTTTATTTGACGGTGATCTCTCCTCTGCACACAATAACCATGGTTGTCTTTGACAATATTACTTATGGTCCTAGTTTTGTTGTAGAGAAGAAAATGAATTCTAAAAATTTTATTTTAATATGACCGGAATCGCCAGAATCAAGTAATTGGTGCATGCGATAATGTTAAAATGCATCTGGGGTTAGTAAAACATTTTATACTTATTGTCATCTCTCTGACTAATGTCTGCAGTTCTCCTAACTGCCTCCTCCTCAACAGCCAGAGTCCCCAAAGTCCTCACCCAGTGAGAGACTGCTTAAAGTTCTGTGTTTCCTTGGATTGTGGAATTGATGGCATTTTGACTTTACAAATTAATTGAAGAGTCAATTTCATTATATCCCTTTTACTTCTGGGTTTTAGGGTTATGTATTAGGTGTACTTTCTACTCTCTGTGAAACAATGTTGCCAGGTGATAGACATTTGTAACTTTATATATTTTCGTGCTTCAGTTAAGCGTTCATTGCTTGTGGCTAACAAGTTGTTGATGGCAGGTGGGTTGCGAGCTCCTTGGATTTCAACAAGAATTATGATGCCAGTGTTTTTGAGACAACCATAAGGTTTCTTTATAAGGTTTAATATGCTTTTGTAATGAGTTTACTTGGATTCCTGATACCTTTTATCAGCTTTAACTATTTGTTTCTATGTCTTTTGTTTCAATGTTTCTATATGTAATTCAACAACAGAGTTGTAGGTGGACTTCTTAGTGCGTATGATCTCTCTGGTGATAAGCTTTTCCTTGATAAGGCTAAAGATATTGCTGACAGACTGTTGCCTGCATGGAATACACCATCTGGCATCCCTTACAACATTATCAACTTGTCACATGGGAATCCACATAATCTTGGGTGGACAGGGGTAATTTTGAACTATACCAAATTCAAGTTGATTTCCGCTGTAGTGTAACTCATGTATCTCATGCTGAAAAGGATATGGGGGATTATTCTAAATTTTATTTGACGAGTCATTTGATGCTTTACCTGCATCATTAGGAGAAGATTATCTAAAAGGGGAACTGTGTGAATGAAGAATCGTACGTTATTAAATGCTCTAATTTTCTTATAATATACTTAAAGGATCTTATGATCCAATCCTTGTTTTCTCTCTTTCTTGCATCTCCTCCAGGCTTTCTCCCAACTGACTTCAGCTTGCTGGGAGAAACATGTCTGTTGCAACTTAGCAATTGCAGTTCTCTAGGAAACTGTCCCACTGACTCTCAACATGTTTGTGCATCCAGCCATCTTGTGACGATGTCCTTCTGCTAAAATTTTCACCTGTGGGAACCCAACTTTCTTCTTTTTGATTGTTTTTAATTTCTTTTCTTTGGGGCATATTTGGAAGCTGCAGGGCCGTGAGGCTGTTGTGCAGTCACTGCGATATATGGTTTTTTACTTTATCTTTTCCTCTTAAACACTTGGACAGAGTCTTTTTTGGCACACCAATGACTATCTTTTGAAATCTGAATATTTCAGTCTCATGGCATGTGATATATGATGCTTAAATTTTCTATGCACAAACACATGGAAAACATATATGTAATTACATCGCTGTACTTCTAGTGTACATTTGGTGAAATTATTGCTCCCTGCTCTCAGGGTAATAGTATCCTGGCAGATTCTGCCTCTGAGCAGCTTGAATTTATTGCTCTTTCGCAACGGACAGGAGACTCAAAGTATCAACAGAAGGTATGTGCCAATAGAATTTCTCTAAAAGTATAACTTCTTGATAACTACTAGTAAATAAAACCACAATTCCAAAATTGGCATGGTAGACAATTGATTAAGCTACACATACTTGAAACGATGTTCTGCTAGTGACTGAATGAATATGTACCTATTTCAGGTGGAGAATGTTATCTTAGAACTTAATAGAACTTTTCCAGATGATGGTTTGCTTCCAATACACATTAATCCCGAGAGAGGGACAACGTCATACTCCACTATAACATTTGGGGCCATGGGTGACAGGTAGCTTTCGTTTAGCTTTCTCCATATGACAGATCTGATAATGTGAACCTAAAGAGGACTGGTATCACCATATCCGTCTGTTCACTGGCATTTGGTTTTCCTTTGTTTCTTTTGTACATTTAGATAGTAAAACTATGTCGTTTCAGCTTTTATGAATATTTACTCAAGGCCTGGATACAAGGAAACAAAACGGTTGCTGTGGGACACTACAGGTAAGAAGCTTAAGTTTAGATTTTCTTTACTTTTTTTACTTTACATTTTTCCTATTCAAAACTTCACGTGGTTTCCTGTTTTGACATGATGGGTTGCAGTTCTGATGGATCCGTAACTGTAAAGTGTATAAAATAATGCTAGAATAATTTGTCAGGCCTGAATTCAAGTCTTTGCCATGCATCACGGCCCAACACATAGAAATACTGTTAAATGTTTACATGTGTAGAGCACAATCTTTGTGCTAGGGACAAATTTTATCAATATATTGGAACTTGTTACCTTTTAAAAAAAAAATGTTTACATGTGTAGAGCACTACCAAGAAACCCAATCAGAGGAAACACGTGAATTTTGACAGAACATGAAAGGAAAAAGGACCACTAAGGAGAAAATGTGACAACTTGCTGAGGAGTTGATGTAATCTAAATACATAAAAGTAGGCCTGGATTATTAGAGCTGTTGCTATTATAATATCGTTCAATATACATATAAATATCGAAGTAAGAGAGATTAAATTTACTGCTACTTCTTTAATTAAAAAAGAAATTTCCTGCTATTTTTATATCATTCTGATAAATACATAATACCAAACCTGGGCTGCATCGGGAGCCTTAATGATGACATTGTTATATACTCCATCACTTTTTCCTAGAAGGGAAAAACTTAAAATCTTGATTAACATGTAACTAGAGTACTCTTTCTGTGTCACGTTCTTGCACTCTTGTTTTTTTGATAAGGTAAATTGTTTTAATCAAAGGGGAGAGAACTCGCGTATACAAGAAGTATACCAAAAAGTAGAGAATTTACATCAGAACATGATTCTCTACAAAAGACGCCCAGTCTTCTATACAAATAGGGGCTATATAAGTGCACCAAAAAGCGACCAAAGATAAAAGACTATTCTTAAGATGTGAAAAAGGAGACTCAATCCCCTCAAAAGCTCTCCTATTTCTCTCCCCCCAAACTATCCACATGAGAGCTAACAGGGCGAACTTCCATGCCTTTTGCTTTCTTCTTCAACGAAAACCGGCCCACCTATATAGCATTTCCTTCACTGTGCTTGGCATCACCTATTGAACACCAAAGAGGTTCAGGATCGCCCTCCACAAAGCCGAGGACATAGGGCAATGCAACAAAAGATGATCAACTTCTTCCCCTGAGCTTTTACACATATAGCACCAACTAACAAGTGTAATTCCCCTCTTTCACAGATTCTCAGCGGTCAAAATCACTCCCCTCGCCGCCACCCATGCAAAAAAGCACACCTTCGTGGGCGCCTTTGGAATCTAGATCGAGGAATATGGAAAAGAGGCCTCCTTTTCACCAACATACTCTGGTAAAAGGACTTTACGGTGAACAGACCATCGCCAAGCAAACCCCATCTCGAAGAATCATAAGATGACTGAGGCCTGTCTTGCCCATATAGCAGTGTCAGTAAACCTTGGAGCTCCGCAATCTCACAATCTTGCATGTTCCTTCTAAATGAGAGGTCCCATACTACCCCCTTTATGCTCCTTACGAATCCGTTGGACCATCAATTCCTTCTGGTTTGAAACTCTGAAGACGTAGGGAAGGAGACCCTCAGAGTATCCTCTCCACACCACCTATGATTCCAAAAGTTGATTATCCTCCCATCTCCCACCCTGTAAAAGATGTTGCCAGTGAAAGATTCCCAGTTCTTCATGATGCTCCTCCATATACCACACCTGAAAGGTGTTGTGATTGCCTTGGTCCTCCAACCCCCCCCCCTCCCTCCCCCGTGGAATCGTACTTTTTTACTATGACCTCCCTCCATAGAGCATGCTCATCTCTACAGCCATTTCCCCAACAAAGTTTTGTTGAATACCCTAAGATCTTTTACTCCAAGTCCGCCCCACTTCTTTGGGGAAGTGATGATACTTTTTAGTTACATCCGCTGCATCCCAAAGAAAATTCCTTTGAAGCCGCTTCAGTTTTTCTGTGATGCTCACAGAAGCTTGCAACAGGGACAAGTAATATGTAGGGATACTCGATAAAGTGCTTTTAATGAGCACTTCCTTTCCTTTCCACCTTTTGACACGTACCGCTTCTGCCAGCCTGCTAATCTTTTTTCAAACCTTTCGATCACTAGATTCCAAACTGTAGTATCCTTATGCGAAACACCCAATGGGAGACCCAGGTAAGTAGTGGGAAGGGAGCCCACCTTACACTCTTGTTACATCTTCCAAGCATCACTTAACATGTTTCTAAAAATTCAGCTACGGCAATCCTAAGTTTCAAATACTTTGTTTCTAACATTGTTTCTAGTCAAACTAAATTAGTCAAAATGATCAAAATTTAGTGCAGGATGTCCTTGTGGATTATCTTGATCAGCAGCTGTAAGCTCAGTTCTGCAGGAACTAATTTGAAGATCAAAGAACTGGGGGTTTATGGGCAGCGTCTTTCCTTTGAGAAGTGCAAAGCGAATTCCTTATCCTTTACTGCTCTGAAGTGCAGGAAGATGAATTGGTTATTGTTTGAAAACTGTGTGTTATAATTGCTTAGTTAGAACCAATAACAACAACAACAACAACCCAGTATAATCCCACTTAGTGGGGTCTGGGGAGGGTAGTATATACGCAGACCTTACCCCTACCCTGGGGTAGAGAGGCTGTTTCCAAATAGACCCCCGACCCCCGACATCCTTCCCTCCAAGAACTTCCCACCTTGCTATTGGGGACACTCGAACTCACAACCTCTCGGTTGGAAGTGGGGGTTGCTTAGTTAGAACCAAAAGGCAGAAATGTGGACCAAGTCAAAGTATGTCAATGCATATTTCTTTCCTTAGACTTCCAAATGAATATTGATGTTCTTTTGCAAATTGCAATCTTAAGTGTATTACATACAGTTCCCCATTTAATTTTCCAAACAGAAAAATGTGGGAGACATCAATGAAAGGTCTTTTAAGCTTGGTGCGGAGGACTACCCCATCATCTTTTGCTTATATTGGTGAGAAGATCGGAAGTTCTTTAAATGACAAGGTGATGTATAGGGTTCAAATTGGTAGCTGGGAGTTGTAATGATGTGTGTTATTCTTATATCATGTTTAATCTACCTTTTTTGAATTCTATATAGATGGATGAACTTGCATGCTTCGCTCCAGGAATGTTAGCTTTAGGGTCGTCTGGTTATGGTCCTGACGAGTCTCAGAAGTTCTTATCACTGGCAGAAGAGGTAAATTTGAACTTGTAGAGCATTGAACTATGGTTTGACTTAAGTTCTTATTTGACCATCGATCTCTGATGGAGAAGTTCTGTATCAACTTTGAGTATGAGGTTGTTTAGGTTACATTGGACATTGTTCGGCCTACTCCACATGATTGCTTGGTTTACTTTAATTTATTTGGTGGGGTTACATGGTGAAGCATGAAACAACCTATGAAATAACATGTAGGTCTTGAATGTGGGCTACAGTCCAGATTTTATCATTCAACCTTCTAACTTTCTCTTTCAGATAAAAGGGAAAGAAGGCACATAGGATCAGTGGGCTTAATCTATTGCATATTGACTACTTCCATTATTGCTCGTTAGAAAAGGAAGCTTGAGTATTGCTATTTTACTGGATATGTTGACCTCTTCTTGCAGCTTGCTTGGACTTGCTATAACTTCTACCAGTCAACACCTACAAAATTGGCAGGAGAAAACTATTTCTTTAATGATGATGGGCAGGTTGAATTTACCAATTATTTTATTGCTACATATTTGTTATTGTTGTTTGCAAATGTGATAAAGTGCTTGTGATAGTTTTTCAGGATATGACTGTGGGCACATCGTGGAACATACTAAGGCCAGAAACGGTTGAGTCCCTATTTTACCTCTGGCGTTTAACTGGAAACAAGACATACCAAGAGTGGGGTTGGAACATATTTCAAGCATTTGAAAAGAACTCGAGAATAGAGTCTGGATATGTTGGACTTAAAGATGTACGTACAAACTCAGACTCCAAACTCTAGTTAGTGATTTTGTTAAAGACTAATTCATGTGAAAGAATCTGAGCATCCAACCCAAAACTTAAAGGCAATGGGTGGAGTGATCCAGGACAATTACCCTTAGGGGCTGTTTGGTTCAAAACCAGGATATCCCATAATCCTGGGATTAGAACAGGGGCTATAACCTGGATAACTTATCCCACATTCTATATGGGATAAGGGATAAGTTATTCGAAGATTTATCAGGCTTAGCTAATAACTTCAACCAAAACGGGATAAGTTTAATCCCAAAATTTATACCGGGATAACCCACCTAATCCCTTGAACCAAACGACCCCTTACATAACCGATGAAGACAAGTGTATTCTCTGAGTATAACCCGATTCTCGAGATGTTTTGGACATCTATTTTTAACTTGTTGGTGTTTGTCCCAGGTTAATACCGGTGTGCAAGACGATATGATGCAAAGCTTTTTCCTGGCGGAGACTCTTAAATATCTCTACCTTCTTTTCTCACCCTCTTCTATCATTCCCCTAGATGAGTGGGTCTTCAACACAGAGGCCCACCCCATAAAAATTGTTACCCGAAATGATCGAGCAGTGAGTTCTGGAAGGTCAGTTGGACAAACAAAATCATATAGGCGGCCACGGACCAGGAGAGAAGGCCGATTTGGTAACAAGTAGGTTCACAGGTCAGCATTAGTTTAGTTGTTGATTCAGAAGGCCAATTTGGGAGTTGGAATTCAAATGCAGTTTTGCTTTGCACTTCTTCAACCAGATTGGCGGAACTTTTTTCCCCAACATTGATAAATTGCTCAGTATAGGAGAAGTTATGAGTATGTAGCATAGTTATTTAGTTTCCTTTTTCTACGTTCCCTTAATACTAGCGACTGTATTCTAGTACAGGGCATTTGGTTGCGGGTAGCTCTACATATTTGGGGCTGGACGAGTCTTTGTATATCATACCTTTTTGTTTTCGTTTTTCAAATACAACAGGTAAATTCTAATTTCAAGGACTGTTGACAACTTTTTTGCGCAGTTGCGCTCTGGTTGATGATCAAATATAACTCTTGAGTAACTTTTGGTTACAATAGGACGGTTTTCGGGCTGGTCATTCAAAAATAGCCAACATTTGCCAAGTTATTGAAACATAGCTACTATTTTGCTATAACAGATACCGGTCTAGCATAATATACTAGAGTTCGGTACATATGCATATGAACTTCCAGCATATTATGCTGGATCGATATGCTTTGTTGACTCCACTATAATATATTGGAAACTGGAGCATCGGTGCTCCAAACTCTAGTATATTATGCTGAAGTATTTTTTCGGATTTTGAACAGTGTTTTCATTCAGATTTATCTTTACATAAAAAGTGGCTAAATTTCGATTACTTCTGAAACTGTAGCTATTTTTGAATGACCACTTATAAATCTGGCTATTTTTGAATTTCTCCCTAACTTTTGACTCTTGAGGTTACTGTTGTGAGCCTGTCTGAGTAATATTGGATAGGTTTAATGTATTCAAAATTGATGATAGCAGAAATGACATCAGTTAGCCACTCTAAAGGGTTATTTAGGAGTTAGCAAATGTGTCCTGAATTTTAGTTGTCCAGTTTAATTTTTTGGGGCGCAAATATTCTGAATTGTCTTGAAATTAAGATTTTTAGTTCAGGACAAAAAAAGTATTGGCTAATATCTAAATAAAAACCTTAAGAATGGATGTTTGTGTAGTTCTCTCCCGGAGCTTGTTAATTCGCATTCACATACTATTTTATGCTACTCTCTCTTCACATACCATTCTACGTTAAATTTTTTTAAATTTCGAAAATATAAATTCCTTTGTTGGCACCAGGTAGCCACTTTAAAGGGTTGTTATCTAAAAATTCGCTGATATGTTATCCTCAAGTTAAAAATTTTAGTTTAAATTTTAGAATAAAAATTGAATAAAATTAAATGCTGGCTAATCTTTAAATAAGATCCTGAAAATGGCTATCTGCGCACTTGCCCGGTGAACTCAAGAGGAGCTAAAGCAAATAACAAGGAAGTTATCATTCTTCAACACGACCACCTTCGTATGCCCTCTTTTGTGTCCTTTTTTGAAGGGAAATTTTCATAAAACACTATCTTTTAGTAGTAATTAGTCGTTTATAAATACCATTTGCTATATTACGGATTACAGATACCCTTTGTATTTGATGTATTTAAGCTATTGTATTCATGAATACAGTAGCGAAAATTGGCGTGAATCAGGAAAGTCTAGCTAATTAGTTGTTGTATTCAAGTATATTCAATTGTATTTATGGAGTAAAACATAGGATAATAGCTGGACATATTATTGTATTTGGTTGTATTCAACTATATTACAACAACAACAACAACAACCCAGTATAATCACACTTAGTGAGGTCTGGGGAGGGTAGTGTGTACGCAGACCTTACCCCTACCCTTGGGTAGAGAGGCTGTTTCCAAATAGAAACCCCCGACATCCTTCCCTCCAAGAACTTCCCACCTTGCTCTTGGGGAGACTCGAACTCACAACCTCTCGGTTGGAAGTGTGTATTCAACTATATTCACAGCCTGAAATAGGAGATTACACTATGGAAAGCAAATCAATTAACATAATAGACTCCTAATATAACTCAACAAATTCAATTATAACGAACAAATTTTGTATTTTCAGTTATATAAAAGATTCTCAGCCGAAAAATACCCCAAAAACATAGCAATCTTCAGAGAAATTATATAATACATCTGAATACATAAATTATATTAATTAAAAAAATATGAATACATTCATGGCATATAGCGAGACAGTGAATACAATAAAATACATAGAATACAGCGGGATACATGAAAAAAGAAGACAGTGAATACAATGAAATACATGTAATACAACGAGATAAATCGAGGGACTCTAGATAATGAGATTAAGACGGCCAAGGCGGTGGCCGGGGTGGTTAAATCTGATGCCGACGAGATGGTGGACCAATATAACATCGATGCCGAGGCGACCTAGGATCGAGCAAAGGCTATTGTCAAGCAGGCGAAGGGGCAATCCCGAAGGGAGGTCCTCGAGGAAATTCATGCTCGAGGTTTTGACTTGTCGGCCAAAATTGAGAGCGCCAAGGTGCTCGAAGCCGAGGCCAAGAAGTTGGCCTATCCCGAGGACGATAAATATGCTAAAGATTTGAGCGAGTCCGAGGGTGGAGGAGACCCTGAAGGTCCTGGTGATGAGGCGAGCTCCGGTGAAGACCGGGCCATTTAAATGCCTTGTACATTTCTTCTTTGTTTTTTGTATCTTTGTACTTGTGTATTTTTCTTTTTTGTTGAGGCCATTTGGCCTTTGTAAAAATTTATATCGAGGCCGTTTTGGCCCTCGTAAAAATCTTTTGACATGTACATAAAGCTTTTTCTTCCATTCAGCAATTTTTGAGTTTTTTTCCTTTGCTTTATTATTTATATTTCCAGAGATTAAAATGCCTTAGCGAACAATAGTTAGATTATGTTAGGAGGTTCGAACAAACCTTGCCTTTAACATTATTTTGTATAAGGCATTGTGGGGGTGCGGTGCGATTGGAAATTTTCCCCTAGCGTACTTATAATTTTTTAGACTGTAGTTTACGGTGGGTAGTCTTTATAACTGGTCAAGAAATTTTAAGGCCTTATTGATTTTGTTACGAGTCTCGTAAATCTCTAAGTTATTTTAATATGGCCATGGCCTTTTTAGTTCATGTGCTGCCTAGTGGGCTTTTCATCTCAAGTTATTCGAGCTTGCCTAAGATAACAGTCCCTGAGTGCGGATGACCATAGCCTTTAAAATTCGGGCGTTGCCTGATTGTTCGTATGCCCCGAGCTCCGATAGCCCGGATCGTCCGAGTCTATTTTGGATGGGGGTACCCGAGTGAGAGTGATTGTTCGAACACGAATAAAGGTGGACCTTGGGCTCGATACCTTTAGGGAATCGGATGTTGTAAATTCTATAAGAAATGCAAGAAAAATGTTAAGGGACAAGATATTTTCCCGCAATGAAGAGACTTCTTTTTATTCTTGTGCATAACAGTTATAAATGTGTGCATGCTTTGTGCCAAGCCTCGAGTAATCTATGCAGGCACAGTTCATTTGACCATTTGGCCCTTACAATAAATCATACCGATACCATTCAATCATGAAGTTTCTTTCCTTTCTAAAGTCGATATCCGAAAGTAATACCCCTAGTAATCGAGATTGATCATAGAGAGAAGCCTCGAATACTGTTGATGCAATCTTTGACATCGATTCATGACTGGCCTTTTATTCTAAAGTTAGCACGATCCATTGTTGCCTCGTTAAAAACAACAACAACAACAACAACAACCCAGTATAATCCCACTTAGTAGGGTCTGGGGAGGGTAGTATGTACGCAGACCTTACCCCTACCCTGGGATAGAGAGGCTGTTTCCAAATAGACCCCCGACATCCTTCCCTCCAAGAACTTCCCACCTTGCTCCTGCGGAGACTCGAACTCACAACATCTCGGTTGGAAGTGGGGGTTGCTTACCATCAGAGCAACCCCTCATTAAAAACCTTACCAGAAAATCCATTTGGGATAAAACCTGTTCAAGAAAAAAAGAGTGCAACGCGGGCCTTCATACCTAAAAATTTTATCGCCCCTTGTTTGTTACCCAAAAGCATTAGTTCAAAATGTACCTAAAATAAACGAATGGGGTCGTGCCTTAGCAGTAGTATCGCTTCAAGTGAGTTACATTCCAATTATTGATAGTCGTTCACCGTTCATTGCCCCGAGTTTGTGCGATCCTTTTTGGTGATCTCGATAATTTGATACGGCCATTCCCAATTCGGCCCCAGCTTCCCTTCGTTCGGATTCTGGGTGCTTATTGTGACCCTTATTAATACCAAGTCCCCAACATTGAAGTGTCGGAGGTTTTCCCTTCAATTGTAATATCTATCGACCCGCTATTTTTGGGCGGCTTCGCGCCTTTCACCTAATAGTTCTAGGCTCATACTCATGGCCTCATCATTTGATCTCCGGTTGCGTATTGGAATCTGAGACTTGGTTCCCCGGCTTTGACCGGTACTAAAGCTTCGGCGCCATAATCAGCGAGAATAGGGTGGCCTCGGTACTGGACTTCGAGGTCGTGTGGTACGTCCATTGGATTTCAGGGAGGATTTCCTTTCATTTTCCTTTAGCGTCGGTTAACCTTTTTTAAGGTTTTGGAGTATGGTTTTGTTGGTCAATTTTTCTTGTCTGTTCCCACTAGGGTGGTAGGGTGTTGATAGGATCCTTTCGATCTTATGGTCTTTAAGAAACTTGATTACTTTGCTACCGATTAATTGTTTCCCATTATCGCACACAATCTCGACCTGCATTCCGAACCAACATATGATGTGGTCTCTAATGAATTTGATGACTTCCTTCTCCATGACCTTCTTGTATGCCTGGGTTTCCACCCATTTAAAAAAAATAGTCAATCATAACTAATATAATTGAGCCTTACCGGGTGCCCATGGAAGGGGGCCGACGATGTCTATTCCCTACTTCATGAACGACCATGGTAACAAAATCAAATACAACAGCTTCCTAGGTTGATAAATTATCGGAGCGTGTCTTTTGCACCCATCACATTTTTTCATGAATTCTTTTGTGTCATTTTCCATGTCGATCAAATAGTAGTCGGCACTGATTATCTTGCAAACGAATGATTCGGCGCCTGAATGATTTTCTCAAGTGCTCTCGTGAACTTCCCTCGGGACGTATTTAGTATCTCCTGGTCCTAGACATATCACTGGTGGGCCATCAAACATTCTTCTGAATGAGATTTCGTCTTCGGACAAGCTAAATCAGGCTGCCTTCGTACATAGGGCCCTCGATTCTTTTGGATCCGAGGGCAATTTCCCAGTCTTCAGATATTCACATATTCGTTTCTCCAATTCCAAGTCAATCTTGTAGAGTTTATCTCGGCGTGGCCTTCTTCCACTACCAATATCATGACTTGTACAACTGCCCCCGAGTTGAGCTCATCGTCCTTGACCGATGACCCTAAGTTTGCAAGGGCATTCGGCCTTGCTATTTTGATCCTGAGGTATGTGTTGCAAAGTCCACTACTTCAACTGATGTAATGATACCTACAACTTATCCATATACCTTTGCAGTCGTTCTTCTCTTACCACGAGGAGGGAGTCGCACTTAGATACGATCACCTCCGCCCCCAAGATTTTGTCTAGTTCGAGACCTGCAATCATGGCCTTATATCCGACCTCATTGTTAGACAATTTTACAGTTCTAATTGATTGTCTAGCTACACTGCATGTAGGTGGCTTCAATATGATGCCATGTCTGGACCCTTTTGTGTTCGAGGCGTTGTCCGTAAAGAGGGTACACACTATGGAAGATGCCCTCAAGTTTACCAACAACTCTATTTCGGCCTCGTGTATTAGGGCCAGCATAAAGTTGGCCACAAAAACTGTCAAAATTTGAGATGTGATGGTTGTCCGAGGTTGATATTCAATATCATACCCGCTAATTTTCACGAACCATTTTACCAATCGTCCCGAGAGATCGGGTTTATGCATTATATTTCGCAGTGGGTAAATAGTCACAACACATATAGGATGTCATTGAAAATATGGTTTCAGTTTCCTAGAGGCGCTTAACAAGGCGAGTGCCAATTTTTCTAGGTGAGGGTACCTAGATTCGGCCTCACCTAAAGTCTTGCTAACATAGTAAATTGGAAATTGTATACCTTTCTCTTCTCGGACTAGGACTCCACTTATCCGTTGGCATTTTGGGGTCCATAAGAAGTTGTTCTTCTTCTTTAGTAGTGAGAAGAATTGATGGCTCTTATCGGAAGACCTTGAGATGAATCGCCTAGGGAGGCTATGCTCCTGGTTAACCTTTGTACAGAATTTACGTTGTCCATCAATGTGATATCTTCAATGGTTTTGATCTTGTTGGGGTTGATCTCGATTCGCCGGTTGGATACCATGAACCCGAGAAATTTACCTGATCTGACCTCAACCGCACATTTCTTCCGGTTCAGCTTCAAATTTTACTTCTTTAATATGCTGAAGGTTTCTTGCAGATGTTTTAAATGGTCTTATGCTCGCTTGGACTTAACCAACATATCGTCAATATAAACTTCCATTGATTTTCCTATTTGTTCTTCGAACATTCGGTTTGCTATGCATTTATAAGTGACATTGGGAGTTTTGAATCTGAGTGGCATCATGTTATAGCGGTATGTGTCATACTTAGTGATGAAGAGGGTTTTTTCATGATCATCTGGGTCCATCTACATGGCATCAATCATGTAATCGATGTTGGGCAAAGGGAAAGAGTCCTTGGGACACGCCTTATTCAAATCCTTATAATCTACACACATGCTTAGTTTGTTCCCTTTTTAGGACTACCACCACGTTTTCTAACCAATTCAGGTGTTTAATCTCCCAAATGGACCCTATTTAAAGGATTTTAGATACATCGTCATTGATGAAAACATGCTTGACCTCAAACTGAGGTCTTCTATTTTGCTTGACCGGGTGGAATTTTGAGTCCAGGCTTAGCTTGTGAGTGGTTATCTCCTATAGGATCCCTATCATATCAAGATGTGACCAAGCGAAACAATCTATGTTAGTTATAAGAAATTGAATGACTTTTTTTCGAGCTCGAAAGCTAACCCTGTGCCCAGGTATACTTTCCGATAGGGTAGATGCTCGATTAATATGACCCGTTCCACCTCCTCAACCATTGATTTAGTGGCGTCGGAATTATCAGGGACTATAAAAGATCTGGTAACCCCATAACCATCATCTTCATCAGTCCCTTGTTTATCTGGTTGGGTCGTGGCCGGTGTTAATATATGCTATTTATCCTCTTTCTTTGTACTCGAACTTGGTTCCTTTGACGTTGTGATTGTTGATATAAAAATCACCTATTCGACAGTAAACATTTCCTTTGCGACTAGTTATTCTCCATAGATTGTTTTAATCCCTCATGGCATTGGGAGTTTTAAAACTTGATGAATAGTCGAGGGCACCACCCTTATGTTGTGGATACATGGCCTCTCGAACAGGGACGACCAGTTCTTCCCTGCGGGTGATTTTTTGGGACGGATCGGGTTCAATTCTACTCGGTGTGCGGTTTTGGTTTTGTAACTGAGCTATCACTGCTTGTTGAGCATGTAACATTTCGAAGATCATTCGTAGATTGATCTCGTCTCCTCTATTATTTTAAGAATTTTGCACTGTCGATCGGGCTCCATCATGAATGCAATTTACAAGGTCGGTAGGCGGGTTTGTGTCGATAGCCACATGCGAGTTATTGTCCAATGGGTCCTCGACTAGTATTCAGATAGGATCGACGAGCGTTACATCGTTACCGACGTTATGTTGTTATTTTCATCGTGATTGCCCGACTCATTATCAATAGGTAGGGGTGCTAATTGTGAGTTTAACATTTTGTGCTTTAACTTGAAATGAAAGACAATTCAAAGAACATGTAAAATAGTATGTGTTGGGAAAATTATATTAAATAATCACTATTATCCTTAGTCCCATGGTGGGCGGCAAACTCTTTACCTTCAAAATCGGATAACAATATTTATAAGTGGTTTTAAGGATACATAGATTAAATTGACACAAAGTGATAAATTAAATTACAATTAAAATAAAATATGATAAAGTAAATTAAAACCATACGAATTGAACAGTTACAACCCTGAGGGGTGAGCCACTCTTGAACAGAATGCACTTTGGTCGATTTGGTCGACCTTGGAATTGTAGGTTTCTACCTTTCTGTCATTTGCTTAAGTTTTCTTCTCCCCTTATTCTATCATTATTGTTAGTTCCTCGACCATTTTTATGATCTCGAGGTTAATCCCCGACTTGTGTTCGTTCGACCTCTCTACGACCAGTTCTTCCATGCGGGTGATTTTTCTGGATGGATCGGATTCAATTCTGGTCGGTGTGTGGTTTTGGTTCTACAACTGAGCAATCACCGCCTGTTGAGCATGTAACATTTCGAAGATCATTCGTAGATTGATCTCGTCTCCTCTAATATTTTAAGTATTTTGCCCTGCCGATCGGGATCCATCATGAATGCAATTCTCAGAGTCGGTAGGCAGGTTTGTGTCGATAGCCACATGCGAGTTATTGTCCAACGGGTCCTCGACCAGTATTAGATAGGATCGACGAGCGTTACATCATTACCGGGCGCTATGTTGTTATTTTCATCGTGAGAGGCGGACTCATTATCAACAGGTATGGGTGCTAATTGTGAGTTCATGTGTAAAGTAGTATGTGTTGTGAAAATTTGTATCAAATAACCACTATTATACTTAGCCCCGCAGTGGGCGCCAAACTATTTACCTTCAAAATTGGATAACAATTAAATTTATAAGTGGTTTTAAGGATACGTGGATGAAATTGACACAAAACGATAAATTAATTATGATTAAAATAAAATATGATAAAGTAAACTCAAACCACATGAATTGAACAGTTACAACCTTGAGGGGTGATCCACTCTTGAACAGAATGCACTTTGATCGGTATCAAGACACAATTGAATAAGAGCTTCAAGAGAGAGTAACAATATATTGCTTCTGAATGCGTGTTATATGGTGTTTTACAAGTACTCGGATCCCCTTTATATAATAGGAGAGTCCTACTTCAGGTACATCTCTATAAAAAGTAAAATCTCTTGATTCTCTGATTTGCCGGTTCCTTATTGGTACATGCCGAGATTTCTGTCGTAATATCCGACCGGTCACGGATATCTCGACCTTCTATTATTTCAGTCTTCTGCTGGTTACGTTGACAATGTTTCCTCGAGCTCGTTCAATGTCAGGGACTATTCTGGGATCACAGATTCAATGTTCTCGAGGACAGACATTTTGATCTCGGGTTCTGGCCCGGTGGGATTTGGGGTCGATTATTAATCCCTCACGTTCCGAGCCTGATCTACCATGTCGTGTACGAGCTTGATTTCTATCGTATACATCTCAATATAAAGAAAATAGATTCATATTGAATTTGGGGGGGGGGGGGGGGGGAATTTTTTTAAAGGGTTAAAAATGGATTAATTGATTGTGTTTGGAATTTTTTCACCCTATAGAAAACCTTAGTACCCTATTTAGTTTAAATAAATACCATTTTAAAATATTACATCCTATAAAAATCTTTTATCCTTTATAGAAAAATCTAAATATAGTTACCTCCTACAATTAAGGCACTATATATGCTAAATATTATTTCTCTCTCTCCCTTTTTGTATTTTATCTCACGTAATTACCGTGTACCTGCAAACCCCAATACCATCTCTCTCTGTTTGCATACAACCAGACTCTTTTCTCCTACAAACCCTAGTTTCTTAACTCTTCTCCCACCCAAATTCTCAATTTTTTGCTCTGCGTCACCAACGTGCAGATGGCTTGTCAAGTGAAGATGATGAAAAAATCAAGCAAATACTCCAGGAGCGATTTTAAGGGGATTTCCGCTATGTCACCTGAAGATCTTGGTGCTGCAAAAGAAGAGCGGCAGTATGTGGATTCCCTCTGGAATACCTGCTACAATAAGCATTCTTCTCTTAGAGAACAAGGTCTAGTTGTTCTCCCCATAGAGGATGATGCATTACTGCATGGCTAGTAAGCATTTTGAACCACCTCTGAGAGCCTGGGCTGCAAATAGGAATGAGGATACGAAGCCGAGTAGCAGCGACTGCGATTTCTTGCACCAGAACTTCCAAGGCTGGGGTTTTTGTAGATGTGTTAGGGGGCTACCAGGCCGAATTACTGGCTGGCCGCCGTCCGGCGAAGCCATAGGGCTGTTTCTCTCTCTAGATCGCCCAAATCGCCTATTTGTATTCAGTTGTATTCGAATGTATTCTTCAGCTGTATTCACTTGTATTCAGGTTTAATCAGTCGTATTTAACTATTTTATTCGGCATTAGTTAGTTGTATTCAAGTGTTTTATACAACTGTATTCAGTTATAGTTAGTTATATTCAACTATTTTGTTCAGCAGAAGTTACTTGTATTTTGTTGCATTCAAGAGTTTATTCAGTTGTATTCAGTTGTATTTTTATTGTATTCAAGTATTTTATTCATATGAATTAAGGCATATTTTGTTGTATTCAACTGTATTATTCGTATATATTTCTCTTTATTCAGCTATAATCTTTATTATGTATCTTTCAAATACGTATTAAAGAGGGATCGTTTTAGTTCGTTGAGTTAAATTAGGAGAATATCATATAATTTTGTTTTCTTCCATTTTTAGCGCAGATATGTTATTGTATTTAATGCTAATATCGCTTGAATATATATAAATACATGTCAAATTTAGCTGGAATTTCAGATTTTATGCTTTTATTTTATATTGTATTAATAAATACAATAACTTAAATACATATAAAAATATAAAAGATATTTACAAAATGTAATATAGTAAAAGATATGTATAAATAACTAATTATATCAAAAAGTTGACAGCGGCCAACAGGCCCAACATAATTTAATTGTCACAGAATTTCGAAGGGGACGACGCATGTGGGGAATATGCTCCCTTTGCCTATGGAGAATTTCTTGCTTGAGAGGACTTTCGGATTCTCAACTCCCTTCCCATTTTTCTCTCTCTGCAACTCCATTTCTGTAAGCAATGAGCTTGAATAGAGCTCCTCCATTGTAAAACCCTAAAACCCAAACCTTTAGGGAAGTTGCCAACTAGTTTTTGATTACATCAGTCTTCTTTTTCACGCATTGATGCCTACCCCTCGTGTCCTCTCTGCTTTTCGCCGCTTTCGCCATATCTATCAAGGCTCCCATTCCGGTTCTCTATCTGTAGCGCTCTCACCTTTACAAAAGAAATTTTATTTTGATTTTGATTCCTTTCACTCTTGCCCATCCAAAATGGAAGAGGAAGAAACTGAACCTCATTTCGGTGCTTATGAAAAATTTCATTGCAATCGGAGCTCCAAGCTCAGTGGAGGAAGTCCGTCACCGTCTTCATTTGCATTGCGCAGTATATTCTCGGTTAATTCCTCGCGAAATGTAGTCTTATTGTCTTCAATTTCCAGAAGTAATAGTCACCTGTTCTTCAGCCGGGGTAAGCAAAATATTAGTCGCTATACTTAAATAGAGCTGTTCATTATGTGGAGTGTTAGCATTATGTTTAACAGAATTGCTCTTTTGCAGGTTTGATTACCAGAGCTAAGAAGATAAGGACGATTGAGGTGGATGATCATGGGTAACGTGTGTTGTTCTCCTCATATATCATGCTATTCTATTTTCTTTTAAGGCACAACAATTGCATAAATGGCCTTACTGGTTCTAGAATCTGTAAATTTAACCTTATTGTGCTGTTACTTGCATAACTAATCCCCCATGTATGTTTGGTGAGTTATTTTCTGATCCTTTTGTTAGTCTCTCGTGTGTCCGACCAATAATGACGGTCCTTTTGCTTACATCCGGTAAAAAACATTTCTGTAATTTGAGATCCTAGAGGCATTGAAACTTTGAAGTTAAACTGCCACCAATCAGATGACATTCCAGAAAATTTGAAGTTAAACTTGAAGGTGGGAGTAAGTGATAATTCCAGAATCAATCAGATTCAATAACATTAAGTGGATGTCTCCATTCTGCTTAATTTGGACTCCATTTGGTCGGTGTTTCTTATTGCGTAGTGGAAAATTACTTCAGTCTCAAAGTTATTTTGTAGTTTCTCTGGATTAAAATGCATACATCAAAACTTTCTCTTTTACAGTTGTGACAATCTACCATCGGTCAAAAACAGGAAAATAATTCCGTTAGCTAAAACTATGCATCTCTATGCTTTGTCACCTTAATTTCTTCTTTTTTTGCTGACATAGCCAGCGAGCAGTCACAACAGCTTTATGGTGCAATTTTTTTGTCTTTTCCCTGAAGTTTGGGGTCTGGTTTGTCAGTTCCAGCCATGTCATGTTGGCTGAAGTTGTACATTCAGTTGCGGATTTTGCAAATCAGGTATTGCGCATTTTTTAAACTAACATGGCCTGGTATGTGCGAAGTTCCATCTCTAAAACTTCATCAGTCAAAACAATGTTGATTGCTCACTTTGTAGGCACTTCTTGCATATGGTTTAAATAGCTCCAGACGTGCACCAGATGCTATCCACCCGTAAGTCTCAATACCTTGACATTGCAGGCACTGTTCCTTTTTTTTTTTAATTTAAATTTCTCTTGTATTTAGCACACTTCAAGTTTCTACATATAGTAGTATTTGCTTGCATTGCAAAATGAACATATGTACCATTTATTTGGTGAATGTGCAATTGTATCATGCAAGATATTTGGTTTTCCCATATACATGCCTGAGCAGGCTTAACAACACTATATCAAACGCATGATGAATGAAAGCTCTTAGACCACCCCTAGAGTGGAATAGTTGCTCTTTTTCTTGTGACATGTGTTTTGGAGCTTTAGAGGCTTATGAACTTTTTGAATTCTTATTTTTATCTCTGCAGATACGGCTACTCCAAGGAAAGATTTGTCTGGTCTTTAATATCTGCTGTTGGTATATTTTGTCTTGGTTGTGGTGCTACAATAGTTCATGGAGTTCAAAACTTGTGGACTTCTGAGGTACTTTAATTGAAATACAGTGATCCGTCATCTGATGTTGAATGCTGCGCTTTCACATCAACCAGAACTGTATTTCTTTGTATGTATGTGTTTCAGCAACCTGCAAATATTGGATATGCAGCACTTGTGATTGGCGGCTCATTCATTATAGAGGGTACAAATTCTTCTTTAATAAGTACAAGTAGCTAGGATTTCATTCCTGTTATGGTTTTTACCCCTTTTTCCCTCTACATTTTGTTCCTGACCCTGGACTTCTTTTAGGTATTTCTCTCATTGTAGCTATACAAGCTGTCCAAAAAGGAGCTGCCGCAGAAGGAATGACAGTGAGAGATTATATTTGGCGTGGCCATGATCCTACAGCTGTGGCTGTCATGACTGAGGTGACCAAAATGTTTTCTTGAGCTCCTACTCATGATCTCTTTGTCAGTGATCTGTAATGTATGTTCAATTTGTAGGATGGTGCTGCAGTTACAGGCCTAGCCATTGCTGCTGCATCACTGGTTGCTGTAAATGCCACTGGAAATCCCATTTATGATCCCATTGGTTCCATTATAGTGGGCAACCTTCTAGGAATGGTATGTGATGCTAAACCTTAAACCTGTGCTGCAGTTCAAGCATTGTAATCTATATGTATTTTCAGTGTGTGTCAGCTATCAGCATATAAAAAAACTAGAGTTCAAAATTGATCTTTTAGTTGAAGTTTGGGATTGTAAATATATCTGTTTTGCATGTGCACAAAGTTGAGAATTTGGTGACAACCTACAGATTGTAGTAAATGCTCGTACTTTGGTCCTTCATATTAGTTATTTTATGTACAGCAGGAGGTCGAGGTTGATACTTGATACTGAGTGTTCATAGTGTTGTGACTACTAACAAAATGAATTGTATGATACATTACATCAAGTATGATTTATTAGAAACATGACTGCACTATTAAAGATGTCACAAAAGTTATCACCAATGCTGTGAGTCCAACAATGTGATATGATAGTCAATATTGGCCTCTTAGAACCACCATATCAGTGAGATGAGTTTTATAATTATAAACATGCAAATGTTAAGATAGATGTGCTATTATACAAGATTAGATAAGATTTGAAATGATCACATGCGCCAGAAGGTGAAACTAGCATGATTTGAGGGAAAACTGAGAGAAGGTTGCATGACATGGTTTCGTAATGTCCAATGTTGACCTCCAAATGCATTGGTCAATAGGTGTGACAACATGATTGGAGGTATTAAAAAGGATAAGGCTACTAAAATTAATTTTAGAAAAAAGGATGAGGTTAGATCATAGGGAGAGAAGTTGCGTCAAAAAACCTGCAATTTCATAGAACCCATGTGGACTTGGTGAAGAACAAAATATAATTGAAACAAAGTATCCATACAGGAGAAACCAACTGCTTACGATTAAAGTTTATTCGTTCTTGGTACACTTATATTACGTCCTGCATGATGCTGTTTAATAGTTGCCCTTTACCTTAGTTAGAGGTTGTACGATCGTGTAGGGATAAGCTTGAAATTTAGTGAATCCGTGGTCTTAGAGAACCTCTACTTTGTCCTAAAAGACAAAAGATATGAGTATTAGAATGAAATGGATCAAAATGCAGCAGGATAGATATTGATGATTCATATTGCCAATTCGAGCTAGACAGGAATAGAGTGGTTGTTGTTCTTAGATCTTATATCGTAATTCTAAAGTTAAGACTGGCATCGAAGTAACTTGGGTTGTCGTGAAGTGGTGTATAGGAGATGTTGATTGAGAAAAGTGAAATTTTGAAGACCCATCTCACGGAATGCTTTCCAGTGTTAGAATGATGCACTTTATGTGATCTTGTTTTGATTGTTACAGTTACTGATGATATGGATGACTAAACTTGGTTGTCAGTAATAATTGTCTGATGTCTTTTACGCTTACCACCTTTATTTTTTTGGAGAGGGAGGGGAGAGAGCATATTCTTTACCGTCATCTCAAACTTAAGTTTTGAAACAGAGGAGGTTTAATATGCAATTTGGAATGCAGGTTGCGATATTTCTGATTCAGAGAAATCGCCATGCTTTGATTGGTAGAGCAATTGATGACAATGACATGGACAGGGTTCTGCAGTTCCTGAAAAATGATCCAGTATGTTGTTGGCTAGTTGCTGAATCGCTCTTCTCTGCTAACCTGTTTGCCTAACTAAACCATCCAAACTATACTTGCTACAGGTTGTTGATTCCATTTATGATTGCAAAAGTGAGGTGATTGGACCTGGGTTCTTTAGGTTTAAGGCGGAGATAGGTGATGGGAAATGGTTCTTCATTTTTATTCTTCAGTTTCTTTAAGGTACCTCTTCTAATATGTTGCTTTATATGGCAGACTTCAATGGCGTAGTGCTGGTTCAAAATTATCTAGAGAGAGCTGGACGTGAAGTGTGGGCTAAGCAGGTTATTAGTTTTCCATGCAAACTTTTTAATTCTTCCGCCACACCAACCCTCATTGGGGTTTGAAGGGGGGGGGGGGGCATCCTGTTTTTGCATCTCAATAGCTGACAGCATCGATGGGTTGATAGAAGAAGGCACTGAAAATTTAGACTACTTTCTCTCTTCTAAAATAGAAAGATTGAACACTTCTTTACCATGCCCTTGTGATGACATGTCTTCGGCGCTATCTTGTTGTTTCTCAAGATGACTTCTCTTTGGGAAGATGTGATAAAATTCAACATAAATTTTTAGAATGTAATAATATATCTGCTTGGCACATCGTTTTTGATTTATTTTTTTGCCTTTTGTTGAAGTGATGTAATATCTGCATGGCACATTGTTCTCGCAGTATATTTTTTCGAAATGATTTCTTGCTGTAACATTCTCGAAGATCGGTTAGCTCATCTCTATTTGATTTTGCTGAACAATGCTGACATAGTTCTTGAATTGTGATAGCTTCAACCTAAATTATGAAGACCATAAACACTATTTCACTTTCTTCTTTACCCTTAGGGCCATGCAGTCTGCAAGCATTATATTTTGATAGGTACAAGCATTATTGAAAGATAATAGCCACTTATTGTCTCTTTTTCATATGTAGTTTCGGGAGGCTTCAGAGCAGAAGGATGATGCAGCATTACTGAAACTGATGTCAATCTATGGTATGCATAACTTTGGAGGTATGATTGTGAACTGCGCCTATTACATGCTATGAAACTTTTTTGTTTCTTGGCAGGTGAGGAAGTTGTCACAGCACTAGGGAGTGAAGTTGATCGGCTAGAAAAGGAAATCCAGGAAATAGTTCCGGGCATTAGGCATGTGGACATTGAGGCCCATAATCCAATTGGACCATCCCCATGAGTGTATAACTTAATACTGAGCTACGCAAAAACAAATTATAACAAAATGAGATACAATTGATGAATTATGGGAAGTATCATTTAGCTCGGATGCTCTAAACCGAGCTTTCAGTGTAGAACTTGTTTGAAGAATTTGTCGTTCCAGTGTAGGGGACAATGATCCTCTGCATGTCTTTTTTCTTGTGTGCACTAAAGCAGCTTTTACTCATTTCTGGTGATGGTTTTGCAAGTGGAAAGCAACTCAGTGATGTATGAAGGCGCCTCGGACATATTTCATGCCCATTAACCTGTTTAAAGGATGGTTCCTGGCTTAATACTCTAAAGTCTTATCATGTGATGTATCAACATTTAGAGTCATCAGACCAGTGATAATTCAAAAAAGAAAAGAAAAATAGGACCTTCCAGTAGGAGTCCGGAACCAAAATGATGGTTTTTAGACTCAAAATACCAAAATAGGTGGAAAAAAAGGTCTGGGAACATTTTTATATAGCACGCGTATTACATGTGATGCCACCACCCAAAATCCACTAAGGGTTGTGATGGCGTCGGACACCGCTTTCAGGTAAGCCAACCAAATTACTTAATCAAATCGTGTTTTAGCACTTTAGGAAATACATGATTTTTCTTCCATATTTAGAAATTTTTGAAAATATATAGTTTCAAATCATATTTGAGTTAAACAATTAATACAATATTTCAAACCATCCTAGAACCTGGAATCACAAGTGTATGAGCATCTACTGATAAGAGGAATAAAAATACAACATTAGTCCGGAATATAGTGGACGGAAAGTAAATGCAGTGCTGGAAAGGAACTACCCTAGCTGCGGCCGTTCGAATGATGCAGCTCACCTAGTCCCAGAATCATCTGTGCTGCTACGTCCAGTAGACCACTGGAATCACATATACCTGTGCAACAAAATGGACATCAAGTGTAGTATGAGTACAAAAATAACGTGTACCCAATGAGTGTCCCGCCTAATCCCGAAGGAGTAGAGACGAGATGGTCAGTTCTGACACTCACTAGCAGTCCAATGATTATTTATCCTTAATAAATATATTCAAGTAGTGGATTCGTTTTATAAACATGATTCTAATCCAGATATGGGAAAGCAAGTAGTCATATAATTCTTTCATGGTGTTATAAACTAAAGCAAAAGACAAGAACAATAGAACAAGAACAATAGCAATAGAGAGAAGAGTAGAGAGAGTTCTTCTTATTGAGTTGAGAGGGGTCTCAAGGGATGATTTACAATGGTAGGGGGCACCTCTATTTATAGGGGAGGAGGATGATTTATCTACCAAGAATAGAACTCTAGAATCTCTCTAATTAAAGACATTAAAGACATTCACCTTAAATAGAAGTGTAAGAATCTTCTATTTCATAACACTCCCCCTTGAATGTCTATTCAATGATGTGCCTCATAAAACCTTAAAACCAAAACCCAATGGGAAAAATTAAAGTAAGGAAAAAGAGTACACATGTTTGAATATGCGCCTATTGGTTGCCTCGTTAAAAACCTTGCAAGGAAAACCCAGTGGGACAAAACCTTGTAAGGGAAAAAGAGTGCAACGCGCATTGACTCCCCCTAATGAGTACATCAATTTAAGCCTTGAGCATTTGCATTCCAATCTTTGTGCATCATCTTCAAAACGATCTTTGGTAGATATTTGATAAATAAATCAACCATGTTGACTTGAATAAATATTCCGCACCTTGAAATCATCACTCTTGATAGATATGAACTTCTTCATATAATGTCGTGGAATAGCTCTTCAATATCTCCATAGATGCATTCTCAATGCCATCATGCTTATAGTTATAGCAAGATACATATGTACACAAATTGCACTTAGGATGTGGTACTTCAGGACCACGAATTGCATATGCTTCAAGCAACTTAAATCTTTCAAGTTAAGTCATGTAAGTCACATAATAGACCTTAGCTGCATATCAAGTTTTCATGTCATGCTAAACAAATAAGATATCGAAAATTGACTATACATACCTTTGCCTTTATAGTTTCAAGCATATGAACTATAGGTTCAAAGCTACATGTCTTTCATATGGAATCAATTCTTCTTGAATTGTATCTCTTCCATTTAGTTACTTTCTTTGTGTCAGTAAATGCGTAAAGCATGCTTTGCAATATGTTGCAATTGAATTATCCCTTTTATGAACTTCAGGTTCATATCATGATATTCGGGGATATACATATACAAATGAGAATTCATCCCATGTAACATTTTCTCAAGTGTTTATCATATCTCCCCCTCATGTTAGTAAAGCTAACATGTTTCCTCAACTTTGGGAAATCATCTTTGTGCATTATGTCAATATACACAGCACCTTAATATAAGATGAAATTATTTGGTTCCTGACCCTGAACCACTTTTGAGGGGAGAATATACTCTTGTATACAACTTATATCAAACTGATATATACAACTTTGTTCTCATAAGGAACAGTTTAGCTATTAAGTGGAAGCACTCAATAATTATCTTGCTAAACCAACTTTGATATAAACCAACTTATCAAGATGAACTGTCTTGAGTAGAGAATCTGGAAACTATGCTCGAAGTTAGATTACTGAGCGATTTACCCCGCAAGCACTGGCCAGGCTGCGGGTCAATAACAATTGCGCATGTAACCATTCCATAGATGCATCATATTTGGTATACATGGCAGGTGAATGGGCCCATATTCACCTTTGATATTTCCAGAATCAAGGGGCTTCAACCCGAACTCTTTAGTTGGTCAGTTCATTACTGAGAACAAGAACTTCTAGTTCTTTGATATTCACCTATGTGAATTTGCACATCATACTTCAAATGAGATGGCTAACACGAATGTCAACTGAATAAATTATCAATATTGGTAAACTTCAAATTTACACCATGACATGTGCACTTATCAATAAACTTCGGGTTTATTATGACATGGGTTTTATACCAATAGATATCCACTTTATTGTGGCATTCTTTCGTTTGTGTAGTACAAACTGGAGAACAAAGCGGGTAGCTTTTCATATACAAATTACCCCGCTACAAGTTGTAGTAATAGGAAAATCAAAGCCTTCCTTTATTTATAGTCTCAATATCATCAATCGCCTTCGCGTGTACTTTTGGAAACTGGATAAGTTTCTTTGAGACTTACTACAGCACAATACTCAATTGTGTTTCTCCAACATAGTAATAATTGGCTCTTCGAGAGCTCTCAATTAACTTTGTACTACCACAGGTTCATCAACACCCGTGTGGTGAATATCTTTCTTAAAGAGAAAGTTATACCATTATGGTCATGTCAAACTTATATGCAAGATATGTTTCTTGCATTATCGTTGTCCTTTAATGGTCATATTTCCAAAATACTTTGGCGTACAATAGGTACGCGACCAACGATCATTCATGCCATATATCATCTCAAGCCTCCTTCTAGGAGTGAGTGTGGTATATTCAATACCAATTTCATGTTCATATTCTTCCAACATTGAATATGTATTTGTGAATCACATTCACTTCGAGGATATGTGATTTTGTTATCCTTTTCAAATCTATAAATGCTTCAGGCATTTGATTTGCTATTCTTTGCAAATGGATAATCTTTTGTGCCTCTTTCTTTCAAATAGAGGTATGTGGATCAAGATGAGATAATGATGCATTTTTCCACAAAATTTCCCGTTTGGTTTCACCAACTTCTCCCCCTAATTTTGGGAAAAGTGTCTCATCAAATTGACAGTCTGCAAATAGTGCAGTGAACAAATCTCCTGTCAATGTTTCGAGGTAGCGAATAATGGAGGACGCGTCAAACTCAACATATATTCCTAACCTCCTTTGCAAACCCATTTTGGTGCGGGATGGCGGTGCTACAGGCACATATACTGCGCATCCAAAGCTTCTTAAATGGGATATATTGGGTTCATGACCCAAAACCAATTGCAATGGGGAATATTTGTGTCAATTCGTCAGTCAGAGACGAACTAGCATTGCTGCATGCAACATGGCGTGACCCCAAACCGAAGTGGGCAGCCGACGAACTAGCATTGCTTCATGCAAAATGGCGTGACCCCAAACCGAAGTGGGCAGCCGACAAACTAGTATTGTTGCATGCAAAATGGCGTGAACCCAAACCGAAATGGGCAGCCTCGTTTCATGAAGAATTCAAGATTATTCTCATCTATTTTCCATTAACTTCGCAAACGTAAGGTTGCGTGATGACAACAAGCACACATTAGACCATCTACAGGATGCGTCTATCAAGACCATGAAATACCTAAACGACCCACTAGGTGGGTGAATAGGTCCACAAATGTCCCCTTGTATACGTTCCAGAAACGGGGGTGACTCGGTCCCAACCTTTGTGGGGGATGGTTTGATAATCAGCTTGCCTTGATAACACGAAGTGCAAGGATATTCATTACTTGAAAGGATTTTGAAATTCTTTAACGGATGCCCATATGAGCTTTCTATAATCCGTCTCATCATGGTTGATCCTGGGTGACCCAGTCGATCATGCCAAAGTACAAATGTATTGGACTCAGTATTCTTTAGATTTACTGTTGAATGTGCCTCAATTGCACTAATTCTTGTCCAATACAGGCCACAAGATAAAGACGGGAATTTCTCAATAACCCTCTTTTGGCCGGAGACATTCTTTTAAGTGAGGACGAGATATTCAAGATTATCTTCATCCATTGTCTCAATATTGTAGCCATTCCGGCGTACATCTTTAAAACTCAACAAGTTTCTTTTTAGACTTGGAGGAGAATATTGCATTCTCTAAGATAAACGTCATGCCTTTGGGCAGAGTTACATTTGCTCTTCCGGAGCCTTTCAATCAATATACTTCCCATGGTATGACATACAAAAGGAATACATGAACATAAGAATAAACAAGTTCAATTCTTTTGTGTCACATAATATTTTCAAAATCTGCTACTAACAGTTGACTAACAAAATCAGATATGTTGTCCATAATCAATTACTTTGCAGTTTGAAAATTTCAGCGTTTTTCATAAGACAATCGATTATTAAACACACACAATCGATTGTTGGAACATAGACAATTGATTGTTAGACATACACAATCGATTATTTGTTATTTTTGAAAAACTTCAGATCACACTGTTTAAGACAATCGATTGTTAGATATAGACAATCGATTGTTGGTCATTTTTGAAAAATTCCGGACCTCACTGTATCTGACAATCGATTGTCAAATATAGACAATCGATTGTTGGTCATTTTTGAAAAATTCACTGGATAAGACAATCGATTGTCAAATATAGACAATCGATTGTTGATCACTTTTTGAAAAATTCGTTATAAAGACAATCGATTGTTGATCATTGGCAATCGATTGTTTTGCAGTTTTATGCGACATATGAGATAACCGACTAGTTTTTCAGGTTAGTCGATTACCTCTACTGGAAAGTAAAGATATTATTGATATTTGAGCATATTGAGAACTAATACAAATATCATATCATGAACTAGCTAATACGAGCTAATACTAATGACTATTAGTTTATTCATTAACTAATACAAATAAATCAAACAGCTCCATCTTCTTTCATCATGGTCCCATCGCCGATTAGGTGGTCTATTTTCCCCTCGGGTTGCTCAAAGAAGTCTGCCACATCCAGGTGGGTGAAGTCAAAGTTGTCGTCAGAGACAAAATTTGTTTCAGGGCGTTTTCTCTTTCGAGATGCTTGATAAAGGTCAACCAAATTCTATGGTATACGGCAAGACTTAGACCAGTGCCCGTTTTCACCGCAACGATAATATATAGTTTATAAACTATTTGCTTTTGGATTCTTATCGTATCGTGCTTGTGGCAGAGTGACCAACTTCATGTTGTCATCTCTCTTCTTTAAGCCTTTCCACAAGATGGGTGAATCCTTGATGTTGAGATATTCAATCTTAAAACTTTCATCAAGGTGATGGCGCAAGTAAGTCAAGGCCTTCGTACAGTTTCAAACCTTCATTAAGGTGATGGCGCAAGAAAATCAAGGCCTTAGCATAGTTTTGGGTGGATGCATTATTTCTATCTTTAATGGCGTCTCCGAGACCCATAGCATCCAAGTGGATTTCAACATCCAACACCCATGTCATATAGTTCTTGCCCGAAATTTCAAGGGCAACGAACTTTCTTTTCATATTGTCATACATATGACACAATTGCATCAAGAGCGTGTTCATGCTTACGGGCTCTATTACAATTATCACATTCACTTCAGGGAATGGATCAAAATCATGTGCTTTACACAAGCTGCTACCACATTCTCTAAATGGAATGGAGTGAATTCAATTGGACGGAATTCTTTGTCACGTCCACATTCATACATGAATTTAATCATAGAGATTTTACCACTTCGTGTGGTTATAATTTCTCACAAACTCCATTAGAGTTATAATCAAACTTTGTATATAAAATTTATAGAATTCCAAGAATTTGAAAGGGAAAAGTAAATTACTTACCTTTAAAGTATACCAAATATATTTTCAATATTTTCTTCCTTTCTTCCTTTCCTTTCTTTCTTTCCTTTTTTCTTCACGTTTTTTCTTTCTTTTCTCTTTTTGCTTTCAAGAGAAATTTTGTTTTCTACTTCTTTTGTTTTTCTGCTTTTGCTTTCCAGAGGCACGTTTTTCCTCTTTTTTTTTTCTTTTTCTTTCTTCATTCTTTCTTTGAAGCAAAACCCTACACAAACAAAAGTTAAGACAATCGAAAATTTCAATTGGTTAGAGGTTCGTGCTGATAACGTGTTATAAACTAAAGCAAAAGACAAGAACAATAGAACAAGAACAATAGCAATAGAGAGAAGAGTAGAGAGAGTTCTTCTGAGGGGTCTCAAGGGATGATTTACAATGGTAGGGGGCACCTCTATTTATAGGGGAGGAGGATGATTTATCTACCAAGAATAGAACTCTAGAATCTCTCTAATTAAAGACATTAAAGACATTCACCTTAAATAGAAGTGTAAGAATCTTCTATTTCATAACACATGGAAAATTTTCTTAGTTTTCTTGTTATTATTAATAAAATGATCTCGAGCCATAATGTGGCATAAAACGACTCAAATGAGTTCAAGACAACAGTACAAACCTGCACAAATCATGCCGAGGTCGATGGCCCGCTCCAACAGAAATGTAAAGTGTGCACTGATGAGGGTCGAGCGGCCCGTACCATAGATGCATCTATTTCACCGAGGCGATCGGCCCGTTCCAATAGAAATATAAACATATGCAGACAGATAATCAGTCAAGAAGTCATCATGGAGAAAATATCCAAGAAAGCCAATTCTCTTCAATAATTTGAGAAAAACATAGCTTAAGCCTTTTAGAAATCCATTTATTAATTTAGTGTGATTAAAGCATTCCAAGTCATCAATGGGTTCACAAATAATCCAAGTATAACATGCTTTTGGATCCTAGACTACCCGGACAATAGCGTAATAGTAGCTACGCACGGACTCTCGTCACCTCGTGCGTACGTAGCCCCCACAATTAAGAGCACATAATCAATTTAACTCACTTATGGGGGTGATTTCCCCTTCACAAGATTAGAAAGGAGACTTACCTCGCTCCGAAGCCTATATTACAATTCAAGAACGCACTCTAACCTCCAATTTGGGGCCGAACGATCCACAACTACTCAAATAGGGTAAGAATTAGTCAATACATGCTTAAAAGTTTATTTTCTAACTATTAAACCAATTTCCCAACACTGAATTCAAGGTTCCTATAATCCGACCCGAGGCCCACATGCACGGACTTCGAAACTTTTCGAAGAAAATTGTTCTTTATAACCTAAGGATCAAAAACATATTATTTCTACTCCATTCTATAACCAATTTCGTGGTTGAATTTTTTTTTATAACAAAACCTTACTCTATGTCCATGATTTTTACTAATTTACATGTGTTAATCTACCCAATCTCAAGTATTAAACTAGGAATAGGTGGGATGACTTACCTCAAGATGATAGGTGGAAGTATTCTCTCAAAAGCTCCCAAATTGCCCAAGAAACGAGTGGAAAAATAAGAAAAAATAACCTAGAGACCGAATAAATAAAGGCCATTGCCTTCTGCGATTTCCGCATGTGCGGATACTGGCCGCACTTGCGACCACTGCTTCTGCGGAATGAAGACCGCATCTGCGGTCCGGGGCACTTCTGCGGACGATCCCACCACTTTTGCAATTCCACTTCTGCGGATCTAGGGCCGCATCTCCGGTCCGGGCTGCCTGGCCTTGGGCCGCTTTTGCGAGATTTCGACCGCTTATGCGGTCTTGCACCTGCAGTCAACCAACCGCATGTGCGATTATGGCAAAAGCAAATGCTTCAGCACTTTCCAAAAATCTCATTTCGTTCCGTTAATCATACGGGATCCACCCGAGGCCCCCGGGACCCCAACCAGTCATACCAACCAATACAAGGACACATTACGTACCTGCTCGATGTCTCAAATCACATTAAACAACGACAAAATCATCGAACGACCTCCAATCCAAACTTTATGAACTTTGAACTTTCCAACTTCTACTTCCGATGTTAAAACCTACCAAATCACTTTCGATTGACTACAAATTTTGCACACAAGTCATATATGACATTGCGGATCTATTCCAACTTTCAGAATTGGATTCCGACCCCGATATCAAAAAGTCCACTCTAGCTCAAACTTCTCAAAACCTTCAAATTTCTATCTTTACCCAAATGGCCTCAAAATGACCTACGGACCTCCGAATTCACTTCCGATCGCGCTCCCAACTCGAGAATCATCATAAGGAGATACTCCCATTCTCGGAATTCCAAACGGACATTGATAAAACTGATATGCTCTTCAAGATAAACTTATGAAATTTCTTCTAAAATTCTAACTTCCGCAATATGTGCCAAAATGCTCCCGGGTTATCCAAAACCCAATCCCGGGATACGCCCAAGTTCGAAATCATCATACGAACCTGTTGGAACCTTCAGATCCCGATTCTGAGATTGTTTACTCAAAATTCCAATTCAGTTAATTCTTTCAACTTTAAGTTTCTCAAATGATAATTCATTTAAATTTAACTCCGATCTCCCTGAATTTAAATTTCGACCATGCGAACAAGTCATAATACCCGAAATGAAGCTGTTCATGGTCTTCGACTGCTGAATGGAGAATGGGTACTCAAAACGATCGGTCGGGTCGTTACATTCTCTCCTACTTAAACATATGTTCGTCCTCGAACGTGCCGAGAAACACTGGAGTAGTCTGAAATCATTGTTTAGCACCTCATGCACCTTCCCGTGCTACCACAACTTAGTTGAGCGCATTAGCCCGATATATTCTAAAGATATTTCCTTTTATTCAAGCAACTAAGCCTTAAAGCCCAATTCCAACATCCGTAATTCTATACCAAGCCTGTTTTCATCATAATATTACCAAATCATTCGTCGTATGTTGTACCCAACATGACTGCATAATTTTTCTGAATTCACACTTTGCATCGATGTACTCATAGGACCACAATAACATTTTCTGATCAACTTAGCCAAAATTCAATGAATCAAATGCTCCTATTGCACCTCATGACTTGTTCTAACTTTTACAACACTGACACGATGGAAGAGATGTGCCGAAATTGATAACCAGTTTCCGAATCAACAAATCATTAGGTATATACCTCTGACAAGAACCATTACCACATTCTGAACCAAATAAGGATCTCTACTCTTTAACATACTTCATGTACTCAGATTGCATTGATCCTAAGTTCCATAATATCATCTTGCCCAGTACGAACTGCTCAGGCAATAAGCCACCTCAGACACAATCAAGAGTCTCATATGAGGCCACAATGTGCCAATAGGCTACCGATTAGGATATGATACAAGAGGAAAACAAACTCTGAAATGGAGATCTAATTACCCCGTCTGCGAATCGTACATGCAACGCGGGCTAAAAATTTATATGAGTTTTCTTCAGAAAATGGGAAATAGAACACATAAAAGAAACTGGGGGAAAATTGTACGGAATATCACACTTTTGCGGCGCACATCCTGATCCAAATAGCATAATTATGGTGGTGTGCCACCCGATCCACACAATATAACCATGGCGGTGTGCCACCCGATCCACATGTAGAACTCACATAAGGAGATACACATTGAGCTAAATCGCTCACCATATAAAAATACTGAATATCGGTCAAAACACGTTGAGGTGCATAATACCATCCCTGAGGAAACATATAGCACAATAGGCTACAAAAAACAAGTACAGCTGAGGTGCGATACATGATCTGAATCTCAAGAGCCATCCTGCTCATATAACGTTAGCGATGCGCAGAACCTCAACACATAAGAAATTCACCAAGCCGCTTCACAACTCATACGGCACAATACATCATTTTTTGGAATAGATGATGATAGAATAACACCTCGACTGTTCCCCCATAGGGAACACTCGCTGAAATGAACACAAAACTGGCCTGATACATAGCCCTGTTCACTTGTAAATCAATCCACTCATCTCAAGCCGATTTCTCATTGCACCAACTTGGCTAATAACCTTTCAAAGGTTCATAGTAACTCATTATTAATCATAACATATAAGAACAACCATTATAACCGGAGCAACCTCCTCCATTCATGACCAAAATAAACAAAGTGCCCTTCACACATACATTCTCAAATTAATAATATTACCAAAATCCTCATACTTGGTTTAAATCTCTTACTCAATCAAGTGACTACATGTCACACTTTCGGTGGAACAAGCTCCCAAAATTATCCGAACTAACTAATGGGTTTGCACATTCAAACCATCGGTTGCACTAATGTTGAAAAGCGATCAAGAATCCCTAACTAGGAGGCAAAGTCTTTCTCACAAAACACCGATCTCAGGTAATACTAACGACAATATCAATCTTACTCAAAATACCGAAATTTCTTTCCTGCTCATCCTCGTGGCATCATAGTCATTTACCAAACTACAACCTTGGTTCTCACTTCAAATTCCATACCACTCACTGCACCCATCGTGCCAATATACGATAGACACGATTTCCATAACAACTCTGGAACCACTGATAGACTAACACTTCATCATATAAAACTTTTCATTTAACTCACTTCAGGAGAACTATAGCAATATACAAGCGGATTCTCATAACCGCCGAATATGCCAACCTCTAAGTAGTGGTCCAAGCCACCATAACCCTTCCGGGATCCGCCTACTCATAATATGCCATAACACAAGAATGCTTTTGAATAGTATCAATCATCGTGGCTGACAAGCATAAGACATAAAAGAAGAATGCTTCTGAATAACATCAATCACTACGGTCGACAAGCATCACACACACCGCCACAAATCACATGCATGACTTGATCACGCTGGATAAACTGAACACCACTACCAATATGACAAGTTAACCATGGCTAATCAATCTACTTCCCTCCATTGAATCCTTGATTGCCTTAAAGATAGTACTTCTCCATTCAACACATAACATACTCTGATCACCACTACCAATATGACAAGTTAACCATGGCTAATCAATCTACTTCCCTCCATTGAATCCTTGATTGCCTTAAAGATAATACTTCTCCAGTCAACACATAACATACTCCATATGCACTCATCCCGAGTGACCTCGAACCACAAGACCATGCTGCCTCAAATCTCACAAACCACCTCGTATTCCTCAAATGCTACATCACGAGTCAAAATATCATAGAACATTCTGGGCGCCTTCTGATAAGCTGCTATAAAGCTTGATTCTTAATTGTACCCATAGGCTCGAATTTATCGAGCACCGCACTTAAACTCCTGAATTTACTAGGATCATTATTGAGAGTCACTCGCTTCGTCTTGGTCCCGAATATAACTCACTCCATAGATCTTATAACACATGAACACTCTCTCCGGGAAGCACCCGGAGAAATCACTACCTCTGAAACATGTATCTATACGAGGCGTAAATCCTGAACCTTTTCCAAGTCCGAACATGAGCCAATAAGTCCAACCATAACATGCCTCCAACAATTCATTTGCTCAAATTACCACTTATGGTCTTTTCTCATAGCTGAAATAACCCATCAATATGCTAATAACCATAAATCATGCATGTAGCTAATCTGACAACCCCATCATAAGCGGTGGGACTCACCCACTTAGCTTGAAGCCATCATTTCATACTCCCCGAGTTCGCCCGACCTCTTTACCTCTTATGGTCATAACCTCGCACCAAAAATTATCCAAATTTCTCGGAATCTTTCGGTAAAAACTCTGAATCATCCACTACATTCGCACGACCTATCTCTTTGTTGAGCAACCTATAAAAATTCCTTGCAAAAGCTTCGTCAACTACGCGATCGCTAACCTGCTCACATGGAATAACCTACTTGTACAAACAACTTTTGACATCCTTTAACGCTGTTGCACAGGATATAGTAACCATAACTCTAATAACCTATATGAGTCCAAGCTCACCCCTTGACTGCACCGGTCAATTTAACTCTTGCGGACATCAATTATATACTCGGCAATATCCTCCCAATTCAGAGTTATGCTGCATCCTCCTTCACTTCAAGCAGATCATTTCCACTATATCAAATCTTCTGCAGCATGATGGCCCATGCTTCAAGTTTGCTCCGTAGGATCCAATCACTTCTCTATGAGATTCTCCGATCATTCCAAACCCTCCTTAAGGCGCGTAGTCATCCTGCTACCAAGCCCTTATGCAACCCCCGCCAGTCTCCCACTTTGGCGGAACTCGTCTCTTAATCGACCACTCGGCCTTGCTCCTCATACTTGGCCCTCTAAAGGTTTTAAACATATCCTGGTACTTTCCACATGTCCTTCCTCATACCTTGTTGCTCACTTGCTGCTTTAAACAGAATCTATCTTAGCGGCACTTGAATACAGCATTGCTGCTAACTTTACAACCTTTCCAAAGGTCATCCTTATTGATCCATCAACATTAGAAATTCCGATTCGATCTTAAACCACCGCACCATGCGATATTTGACAGTTGTATCTCTATTAATATTTCACCATATCCTGCCATAAAGGCGAATTCTAGCAGATTATAACATCAACAAACTTGGTACGTTCCATTAGGACCACGACACCGCATCATAGAAGAAAAGCTCCACCACGCTTGCAAATACCAGGTCTCATTACTTCCAACAGCACAAATTTGACCATCCTTAGTCTAACTGCCTTTCCCTTACCAGGAATAAAATATTGGATCCCTTGATTACACGCTGAGTAAACTTCCCTTCAATTCATCCACTGCCCTGATACGGGGGCAAACATCCTATCATCACAACAGCACTGCGGAATAATAGCTCATAAGCATCATGGCAACTTGTGCCTAGCCTAAAGGCTCTTAGAAGTTCTGTTACTGAACTGAACAATAAAATATCCTTCCATGAGGCAACTATAATAGTCCAATCAATTATACCGGGAAAAATCATCCCGCACCACATTCGTAGTGCCATTTCAATTTTTCAAATTCTCGATTTCTAGCAAGCATTCGCGTCATGTAAGATTGAGTAGGAAGGAATAAAAGGCATAAATCTCAAAGGAATCGAACCGCATGATTAAGAAATCAAGAAGGGAAGTACTCCTAAAAACCCTGTAGCCTCCCGAGGATAAGTACAAATGTCTCCGTACCGATCTGCGAGACTCGACTAGACTTGCTCATGACTCGTGAGACCGATGGGAACTGTGACAATCCGACCCGTTGTCTTATGAGTTACTACCCCGTTCTTCTCATTTTCTGCTTTCTTATGTTTCATTACCGGTATGAGGTGTGTTAGAATTGATTTGGAATGATTTTGATAATAAATGAGACACTTAGTCTCTTTAAGGAAGGATCAATTTGGAAAAAGTCAATCGGAAGTTGACTTGTGAGTTAAAGGGTTCGAAATTTATTTCAGATGATTCGGTCAGTTTCAGGGGATGATTTAAGGCTTAGGAGAGCAACCAGAAGTAATTTTGAAGGTTCGATGTAGAAGTTAGCCTATTGTGGCGAAGTTAGGATTTTGACGAAATCCGGTTGGTAGGCGAGATTTTTATCCGAGGTCGGAATGGAATTCGGAGAACTTTTTTAGCTTCACTATGTGATTTGGTATGTGCGCAAAGTTTCATGTCATTTGGAGGTGATTTGGTCGGGGTTTTGATCAAATGTGTATTTTGGAAGTTTTGGAAGAACTTAGGCGCGAATTCGATGTAACTTAATGGTTTTGATGTTGTTTGAGGTTTTTTTATGATTGGAACAAGTTTCAATAATGTATTAAGATATGTTTTGCTTTTGGTTAAGGTCCTGAGGACCTCGGGATGATTTCGGATGGCTAACGGGAATTTTTGAAGTTGGAATATTTCATAATAGACGAAATTGTAAATGAGTGTGCACAAGATCTCATTTTGGACGATCATATCTACCGTTATATAAGGACTTGTGTGATATACAGTCTAACAATTAAAGCTCTTTAAGTCTAGTTTCCAAAGCAACAAACCATTTGTCATTAGGTGAAGTATACAGGAAGTTATGATCATTTCACTTATCAGGTGTCAGAGCGCGCGAAGAACGCTCGAAGACTGCGCGAAGTCGCGCGTTTCGCGCGTCTGAGGCAGTATACTCAGCAAAAATGCGTGAACAATGCGTGAAAACTATGCGAGCTCGTGCGTCTGGAGTGTTTTTAAGTGCCTTAAGTACCGTAAATAAGAGAAACAGAGTCATTTCTCAAACTTAGGGTTCTCTCTACACCCCAACTCGACCAAGGCATCTAATTGCACACCTAAGGTGAGTTTTTAAGTGTGTTTTCATGGTGATTTCACTTCACAATCACTAGTTACAATATGATTTTGATTGGATTTCATAGGATTCTTCAAAATCTCTAGAACACCCCAAAGTTTACTTTCAAGATTTGGTCTACAAGAGGTAATCCTACACCTTAGGCTTACACACATGGGGTTAATATGGAATTATGAGTATGAATCATGTATTACAACTTATGGCATGTTGATTTGAGGCCATAAATTCCCAATTTAAATACATAAACATGGTAGGGATTTAAAGATGTTTATTTGATGGAATTTTTGTTGGTTTGGGTGTGAATGGTTGATCACACATGTGATGTTAGGAGTATAAATTGTTAAAGAATAATAGTGGGATGAATTGTTGGTTAATGGTGATAGTTGGAGGAACCAATGCTATAGTTATGAGGTATAAATATTTATGCCTACAAGATGTTTGATAATATGCATAAATGGCATAATCTATGGGATCTAGTACTAATATTGACCATATTGGATGTTGTATTGTAGATTGGAGTTACATAACTATATTGGATCATTATAGTATCATTAAGGGGCGAATTTCATATATGTATAGCTAAAATTCCGTCTTTTAGAAACCAAGCTTCATCGATATTTGTGTTATTTTGGGCAGATTTGTCGCATGAGGAGGCCAATTTGAGAGGCAAGGGCATAGCGAGCTAGACTGCCGTCTTGAGGTGAGTAATACTTGTAAATGATACCCTGAGAGTTTGAAACCCCGAATTTGCACATCATAGTGATGTATTAAGGTGACTTGCACGCCGGATATGAGTGTGGGTAGAGCACTATTGGGGATTGTGACTTGGTCCATCACGGTTGTTGATTTTACTACGTATTTGATTGAAATTTCTTGTTATCATCATAATTTTGGTTGATTACCATGTTTTGGGCCTTGTGCCGACTTGTAAAATCCTTCGAGGATTGATATAATTACTTAGCATGATTTGTATATCATCTAACTTCAGTCCAAGGTTTTAAATGCTACTTTGCATACCCAGCTATATTTCTAAGTTTTGAAAACTTAAATGGCATTTTAAATGCATTTCGAGCTGGAAACTTCGATTTTGTAAATGCCCAGGGGGCTTACTATATTATTTTCTAGACTGATAATAAAGTGACTTGGAACAGTGGTAACAATGGCACTGTAATATATACTTGAAACAGTGGTAACAATGACACTGTAATAAATACTTGAAATAGTGGTAACAATGACACTGTATGTAATACTTGAAACAGTGGTAACAATGACACAAAAATATATACTTGGAACAGTGGTAACAATGGCACTGTATGACATAAATTGGTCTGGTAACATTGGCTGACTGGTCAGGTAACATTGACTGACCAGTATATTGCGCTTGGGCTGTAGGAGCCCCTCCATAGTCTGTACACACCCCCAGTGACCGTCGCCGATGATAAATAAATATGGATGACTCGGGCTGCACGCCGCAGTGGGTACTGGAATGTACCATCGTATGCATTGCATCGCATTCAAACATTTGTGAACTATTTATTATTTGTGTCATTTCTTGAGATATTTATTAGTTGTTCTGGTATTGTCTGATCACTTTTCAGAGTGCATGAATTTGAGACAGTAGTAATCGTGACACTGTATGATGTAAATGAGTCAGGTAACAGTGGCTGACCGGAGATAAGAATATTTCCTGAAGGGTGAATTATGAGCTCAATTATGCATACGTTCTTGTGCCCGAGAGGCTGACTTTTGTGCTGACTTGCACTACTTGTCCTGCATTTACTTGCTTAACTGTTGGTAAAAGATATTTCTAAAAGTGTTTTAAACTGAGGCAGATATTTTCTAAAGGATTTTCCCGGACTTAGTGTTTTCTCAAATGGTTGGGTTGTCCCATATTGCATGGTGCAGCGCTCTTACGTGATTTCTCGCCTTCAGTTATTATTTACTCTTATTACCACTGAGTTGGAAGTACTCACTTTACTCCCTGCACCTCGCGTGCAGTTGCAGGTACTGTTCACCCGGTGGCGGGTTATTAGCGGACTGAAGGTATACTAATGTAGCTGAGTAAGGTAGCCGCCAGCGTTCACGGCACCGAACTTCATATTTGCTTCTAAATCTTAATTTGTATACAATATTGGCCTTGTAGTGGTGTTAGTTTTCTTTAAATGCTCGTGACTTGTTACACCCCGGTTTGAGCTGTGCTGGGTTGTATTTCGTGAAATTATTTTTATTAAATATCTTGAACTGTTTAACCATGTATATATATATGGTTGAAAAGGTTGTTTAAATTGGTTGGCTGGCCTTGTCTTCACGAGAGGCGCCATCACGACCAGGTTTGGGATTTGAGTCGTGACAGGAACCTAATGCTCTGATACCATGTTGTCACGACCCAAAATCCACTAAGGTCGTGATGGCGCCGGACACTGCTCAAGCAAGCCAACCAGATTACTTAATCAAATCTCGTTTTAACACTTTTGGAAATACGTGATTTTTCTTCCATATTTAGAAATTTTTGAAAAAAATATAGTTTTAAATCACATTTAAGAGTTAACCAGTTAATACAATATTTCAATCATCCTAGAACCCGGAGTCATAAGTGCATGAGCATCTACTAATAAGAGGAATAAAAATACAACATCCGTCCGTAATACAGTGCTGGAAAGGGACTACCCTAGCTGCGGCGGTCTCGAATGATGCAACTCACCTAGTCCCAGATCACCTTCTACTACGTCCAGTAGACCATTGGAATCACATATACTTGTGCAATAAAATGCACAACAAGTGTAGTATGAGTACAAAAACAACGTGTACCCAATGAGTGTCCCGCTTAATCCCAAAGGAGTAGAGATGAAATGGTCAATTCTGACACTCACTAGCAGTCCAATGACAATTTATCCTTAATAAATATATTTAAGTACTGGATTCATTTTATAAACATGATTCTAATCCAGATATGGAAAAACAAGTACTCATATAATTCTTTCATGGAAAATTTCCTTATTTTTCTTGTTATTAATAATAAAATTATCTCGAGCCATAATGTGGCAGAAAATGACTCAAATGAGTTCAAGACAACAACACAAACATGCGCAAATCATGCCGAGGTCGACGACCCACTCCAACAGAAATGTAAAGTTTGCACTGCCGATGGTCGAGCGGCCCGTACCATCGATGCATCTATTTCACCGAGGCGATCGGCCCGTTCCAACAAAAATAAACATACGTAAACAGATAATCAGTCAAGAATTCATCATGGAGCAAATATCCAAGAAAGGCCAATTCTCTTCAATAATTTAAGAAAAATAGAGTTGAAGTCTTTTAGAAATCCATTTATTAATTTAATGTGATTAAAGCATTCCAAGCCATCAATAGGCTCACAAATAATCCAAATATAATATGCTTTTGGGTCCTAGACTACCCGGACAATAGCATAATAGTAGCTACGCATGGACTCTCGCCACCTCGTACGTACGTAGCCCCCACAATTAAGAGCACATAATCCTATTTAACTCACCTATGGGGGTAATTTCCCCCTCACAAGATTAGAAAGGAGACTCACCTTGCTCCGAAGCCTATATTTTGATTCAAGAACACGCTCTAACCTCCAATTTGGGGCCAAATGATCCACAACTATTCAAATAGGGTAAGAACTAGTCAATATATGCTTAAAAGTAAATTTTCTAACTATTAAACCAATTTCCCAACACCAAATTCAAGGTTCCTATAATCCGACTCCGGGCCCACATGCCCGGACTCCGAGTCTTTTCGAAGGAAATTGTTCTTTATAACCTAAGGATAAAAATTTATGATTTCTACTCCATTCTATAACCAATTTCATGGTTGAATATTTTTTTATATAACAAAACCTTACTCTATGTCCATAACATTTACTAATTTACATGTGTTAATCAACCCAGACTCAAGTATTAAACTAGGAATAGGTGGGATGACTTATCTCAAGATGCTAGATGAAAGTCTTCTCTCAAAAGCTCCCAAAATCGCCCAAGAAACGAGATGAAAATGAGCAAAAATGGCCTAGAGACCGAATAAATTAGGGCCACTGCCTTCTGCGGTTCCGCATGTGCAGATACTGGCCGCACTTGCGACCACCACTTCTGCGGAATGAAGACCGCATCTGCGGTCTGGGGCGCTTCTGCGGACTGGCCCACCGCTTTTACAATTCCGCTCCTGCAGATCTAGGGCTGCATCTGCCCTCTTGGTCTACGTGTCCTTGGGCCCCTTCTGCAAGATTTTGACCGCTTGTGCAGTCTCGCACCTGAGGTTAACCAACCGTGGGTGTGGTTATGACAGAAGTAAATGCTTCAACACTTTCCAAAAATCTCATTTCGATACGTTAGCCACCCGAAATCCACCCAAAACCCCCGGGACCCTAACCAATCATACCAACCAATCTCAAGACACATTACAGACCTGCTCGAGGTCTCAAATCACATCAAACAACGATAAAATCATCGAACGACCTCCAATCCAAACTTTATAAACTTTGAACTTTCCAACTTCTACTTCCGATATTAAAACCTATCAAATCACGTCCGATTGACTTCAAATTTTGCACACAAGTCACATTTGACATTACAGACCTTTTCCAACTTCCGGAATTGGTTTCTGACCCTGATATCAAAAAAGTACACTCCCGGTCAAACTTCTCAAAACCTTCAAATTTCTATCTTTAGCCAAATGGCCTCAAAATGACCCTCGAACCTCCGAATTCACTTCAGATCGCGCTTCCAACTCCAGAATCACCATTCGGAGCTACTCCCATTCTTGAAATTCCGAATGGACATTGATAAAATTGAAATGCTCTTCAAGCTAAACTTATGAAATTTCTTCTAAAATGCTAACTTCCGCAATAAGCGCCACAATACTCCCGCGTTATCCAATCCGGGCATATGCCCAAGTCCGAAATCTTCATACGAACCTGAGGAACCTTCAAATCCTAATTCCGAGGTCATTTACTCAAAATTCCAATTCCAATTCATTCTTTCAACTTTAAGCTTCGAAAATGAGAATTTTTATTTAAATTTAACTCCGACCTCCCTGAAATTAAATTTCGACCATCCGAACAAGTTATAATACCCAAAATGACGCTGTTCACGGCCTCCGAATACTGCACAGAGTGTTGGTACTCCAAACGATCGGTCGGGTCGTTACATGCGATGTACCTTAAAGACATGTTTGTTCGTCAAGTCATAGCCTATGCCCAAGTTTGAAAATGCGATCAAAGTTTGAGTGTAGTGCATTAAATACATGTATGTGGTCTTGTTGATGATAGTGATCAAATACGAGAAATGTGCGTCAATTGGGCCTTAGATTATGATGCCCTAGGTTCGGACGGATGCATACAAGATGCTGACGAAAAAGATGAAGACAATAATAATAAGATAGTGCCAGATAGTGGCGATAATGACGAATGAAAATCTTTATTTAATTATTGTATTGAATCTTTAGTGCTAATTGTTAATTAGATTTAAGACTATTGGAAACATAATTTTATTTCATAAACATTGCACCATTACAAACATTTAGTACAACAAAATATATTGTAATAAATCACTAATTTTATGCTTGAAAGTTGCCAACATTGATGAACATCCACCGGGAGCTGAATTGTCGACAAAAGGACATTTGCGGTGATCATGTCCTATTTGAGAATATATACCACATTTATATGCATAAACGGTATCATCAACATCCATTTGGTTCTGTATCTGCATTTTGTTTGCACTTGTCAGCGATGCACAAAATCCTATTTACACACTATTTTAAATGGTTCTGCCAGCCAATAATGCCAGCACTTGCTGGTTGGAAGTTACCGCTATAGATGTTTAGATATATAGCCATACTATACTATTTATCAACATACCTCGTCGCAACAAACTCACCATGTTTAAAGCACTTCATGGCTTATGAGCATGACAAGTGATATATCTACCATTTCCCACGTGAACATAATTGCCTAGATTCATTGATGGTGTTAGGAGTGCGGGCGGAAAATTATACTTTACAATTCGGCTTAATGGTTATCAGATAATAAATGTAATAATATGTTAGCCATCCAATAAGACAATAAGCGGATTGGTATTGATTTAACAATTATTGGCGGTTATCGAGCAGCTTATCGACTAAACCAAATTTAATTTTTTTGAACAATCATTCAAACAATACCAAGACAACACATATGGTACAAAGAGGTCCAAGATTGTATCAACGTTGTAGAATGAGTGGTACTTTTTCAGCCACTAGGATAGAAAGTATCCCACATGTTCAAGAACAAACCAAGCAACAAATGCTGGATTTTAGAAGGCAATATGCAGAGACATGCATAAGTTGGAAGGCAACAGCCTGTCATACACATTTTTACCAAATTTGTAAAACCAGAAAAGCACATTAATTCAGTTATCAATAAGATTTTCAAAAGGACATTCATTCATAATCAATCAAACATTCACATTCGTTCTTCAGAAGACAGATGGACATTCGTAGAGGTAAAAGTATAAATATTCAAAATTCTTAATGGGTTAACGGTTTACTCAATAAGAAATATGAGTAATTCTCTCCCAAACTGTTAAGCCGTTAATTATAAAATCTCAATCTGTTCCCTATCTGTTACCCCAATATTTCGATGCCAATAAACCAATAAGCCATCGGCTCGGTTAAGTTTGGTTTTGGTTCGGTATTGAATAGCCCTAGATGTTGTGGGTATTATTACTGCGGTTGTAAACCAGTTCGAACTTCAAAAATATTTTAATCGTTGCAATATTGCAAATATGTATGCCGCTGTTCCCGCTTTTTATATTTCTCAAATCTTTTCATCGGTTGTGGTACAAATTGAACACTAGTTTCCAACAAGGACGATGCACTTCAGGATCTTTCAATAAACCTCTCTTCCATCTGCTTGAATGACATCCACACCATCATAGTGACAGGAATCCACGACAGACTCAACAACCCGTTGAAACTCTGACACTTTGTAGTCAAATTCCCCTTCTTCTGCCACCATCTTTATGCAACGATAAGCTCCTGGGTCTTCCTGCCTAATCAATTTCATTCACATCCAAAATTTACACTCTTGAAGGTCTGCTAATGCCATCCACATTAAATCATGTAAGCTTTTGGTTGGATAAGCCCGATAGAAGTTGGCCTTCCAATGCCTAACTCTTTTTTTCAATTTAAAAGGTATTTCATGTAATTCCCTTTTGAAGAAATTACAGTTGAAGAAGGAGGGTATATCCATCCCTTCTTTACAAGAGTAGATAGAGTCAAGCAGCTAGTAGTAAACACTAACACTTCCTCTAAAGCAAAACAACAAAATTTGACAATAAAGCTAGTGCATCAAGGCGGCTCATATATAAGTTTGCTTAGTTTTCTCTTCATGACTCGAAAAGTAGGAAGATTCCATCTGTCGGTGTTAAGCAGACCTTTAACCTGACGAGGTAAGGTATCAAAATTAGTGTTCATATATACAACACTAGTCTTGTGGCTCAAGGAATCCATTTTATCCGCCACTCTATTTTCTTCCCTGAAACAATGTCTAATGATTATCCCATTATTATGCACCACAGTATTTAGCTGTCTCACATTGTTTGCAATCCTCTATGGAGAAGACCAAGTACTAGTTATGCGCTTTTGTAGGAGTAGTGAATCATTTACACCGATGATAAGGTTGTGGCCTTTTCGAATGCACCAATTGTTGCCAAATAGTAGTGCACCAATTCAAATGCCTAACTCAGTAATGGTGGTATGCATACCGCTCTTTCCATGCACCCAATGGCTACATAGAACTTAAAATCCCACGATGCCTATTAGATATTAGACATATACATCAACGGTGTCTCACAACGTGCTCCTTCAAGTGGTTCAAAAATCATGTCCAAGTTTCTTGACTATCATGGAACAAATAGCAAATGCGAGGAAAAATATGCTTTTATTAGCACCAATTGTAACGGCAATTAACATCTTTATATCGTACTTTCCGTATACATATGTGTCGTCTATAGAGATTATCGGCCGACAATGCATAAAACCATAAATGGGTGGTTTAAATGCCAAGAACAATATCTGAATATGTATTCTGGTATTTTCGGACTTCGCTCAAGCTTTCATTCAACAATAGTCCCGGTATTAAAATGTTGCAAAACATCCATGTACCTGGGTAGAACGGCAAATAACTTATCTCAATTACCATAAATAATATCAAACGTATGTTTATGCTCGAGAAATGCCTTTCTTTTGGTAATGGTAGATCGATATACCTACGCAGTATACACTTTCATTTTGTACCTTATAGAGAATTCAATGTGTGGAATTAAGACAAGGGAAATCAAGTCAATATTCAAGTTAAAATGATTTCCATTGAATATGTTCACATAACAAGTGTGGTTGCAATTATATTTCCCACCATTCATATATTTGTTTTCAACTTTCTCGCCTGCAGCATCCACTTACAACCATCTACAACAAATAACCTTATATACTTGCTTAGATGACTCATTAACCTCGATCTCACGATAACATTTTAAGCTGTAAATTTGCATTGCCCCGCTAAGCCACGCTTTATCAGCAAAAAGTATATTCGTAGAGAGTCCCTTAATCTAGATTTATCCCATATTGTTGTATTATCAAGATCCTTTGTGAGGGCATCCACATCCACCAAACTGAAACCTAATCAAGGTAGGGAATCTCCCTTGAATGAAAGGCACATGGGACTTGTACACTCTGGGTCTAACGGTAGTTGGAGTCTGCATATATGGAGCATGCTCATTTGTGGCATCATGCTCCCTTCATCAAATCAGGTTGTTTCTCATTCTCATCAGCAAAGTACGTTTCCTCATCGTCGCCATCATCAGGGAAGGGTGTATTATCTACAGACTCATCATTGTTATAGTCGTAATCACTATCATCTTCAGAACTATGTGCATCTGCTAGATCCTGATTAAATATATCGTCCTCAGGAAGATGAGTAAGGACATGATCATTATGTAGCTCATTTTACGGCACAACCAATAAAATAATGAGTTTCTTAAATTCATCCCATCATAATATATCAACTTTATCTTACAATTCATAATATGTAGATAGCCCATGATACACATTATCAAGTTGCTGATGACTCGCGGATGGACCAACATGATCCAAACTGGGTATATTCCAACTGTTGGTTCATAACTTGTAAAATTTATATCTGGCCAATAACCCCTTTGGAAGATATAAGTGTTAGTAAAAATATGGTACATAAAAAAAACATACTATAATGAGGAAAATCAAATTTACCACTCAGCGTGTGAATTAGGTAAACTTGAGAATAATTATAGTGTAGTCAGTTATTTTCCACGGCAATATCACCCCCCCCCCCCCCAAATATAATGTAACCCTAAATTTTCTCTCTTAAGACATTTTTGGCAAAATACAACAAAAATTAAGTGAGCAAATATTTCGGAACAAAATACAAAGGATGTTGAAGAATGAATTTTTGAAGAAGGAATGTGTATATTCAAGGCAAGGGGTACAATAATTTTTGGATATAACACATGCATTATATCCATTGTACGTATAGATCATCTATGACATTCGTTATACCTACCAATAATTGTGAGTCATATAAGTAACAGGTATATCACATGAAATTCATGCGCTCTACCTTAACGGACAAACTTGTCGTTAACGCATGAAATTCATGCGCAATATAAAGAGGATATTCTCAGGACCCTTTTCACCTATTTTGGTTCTTTGAATCCAATAAATCATCATTTTGGTTCCGGACTCCCAATAAAATCGCTAAGACTGTCCTTAGGTTTTTTCTTAAGATGAACGTAAGCGTTTGAACCTTATTGCAGACAAAAACCTTGTATTGAACCGTGGCACACTAATACTCAGAGATTTCTTAATCGTCAAAAACTAAAGGTTGGATGGTTCAGATATTCAATTGTGCCATTTCTTGGTAGAAGCCAGTTAGACGAGGAGCATCCACTAATTCAAACAGAAAAGGGTCGAACTGTTCATCTTTAACAGACATTATAGCAACAAAATTCTTTGTGTTTATTTAATTAAATTAACGTACAAGAATATTTGCAATGTGCTATTCTTTTCCTCCTAAAAAGTGTACTTGATGAGAAAGGGAGAAAGTATGTGTTCCTATATATGTTAGGTGCCACTAACAAAGGTGAATGAAGGAAAAAGCCACAAGGCCAAACTATTTTCAAGAAGGTTGAAATTATATACAACAATAAAAAATTTAGTGCAATCCAACAAATAGGGGTCTGGAGAGGGTAGTATGTACGCAGCCTTACTCCTGTTCGACCAAAAGGTTTTAAGCCCTTTTTGTTAAACCAATTTAATAAATAGATTTCGGGCAAATCCTATCAACAATTTAATCTAAATTTGAGATGGAAAATAAGAATAAACAAGCATAGTTGAATATAAAATTTGACACACGTGTGATTGAATATCATAATAGAAGAAAGTGATGACTTCTCCAATAATGTCAAGTGATAATGAAGAATACATAAATGAAAAGAGTCACCATACTTGACCAAGATTGACTTCCATATATTTGATAAAGTCGAATTACATATGAATACCAAGGTTCTAAGCTCATTTCTCCTTTTTCGGCGAGGAGTCTGAGATCAGGGAAAATCTTCTCTTTCAGAGAGATGCATATGTTTTTGTGTGTGTTCATATCAACCCCCCCCCCCCCACTTCTGTTACTCTCTGCTATGATATTTATACAAAATACTTCCCTTACCCAACAGTCCTTAACCGGAATACCTAAGTTCTTGGAATATCCATAGAATATTCCTCTAAAAGGCTTAAGTGTTGAACTAGCCGTTCGGGCCGAATTGAGTGCTCGACCTCGGCCATTATCCTATAGTAGAATTATTTTGATCCGATTTTGACCCATATAGTTAGTCCCTCCATCCACCGGGGTTGCCTTTGGGCGAGCTCGGTGGGCGAACTTCGCTAGTTGCACCTTTTGAGAAATCTGAGCACATTGACCGATGAGTGATCCTTCATAGCGAGATGACGATGTGATGCTTCGACAGCCATACCTGACCATCACGTTAGTTTGAAATGACATCAATTTGTCATGCGCCATTATGGCACATGTTCCCGATAGGTTACGTCGTTTCTAGTGCCTCTTCTTCTTTGAATTAACGAAGCAGCGTTTGGTTTTCCTACTCAGGGTGCTTGTATTCTTATAAATAGAGAAGGGAACTTCTCATTTGGGGTTGACGTGTTCCCTACGTATTATTCAAAAACTCCAGGCTTCTCCTTCCTCCTTCTTTAGATTCTTACGCCTCACCCTTTGATTCATTAATAATTGGTTTAGCAATTATTTGCGCAACGAAATTGGCGCCGTTTTTGGAGAGGTTTTAGTTGAAATTTTAGTTCCTTCTAGATTATTAAAAGGACAGCCATCTTTTTTTTGTTTTCAAAAACTAACGTTGGCAGGGAAAGGAGACGCAAGAATGAAAGCAATAGCAGGCATCACTACCAATATTTTGAACACCATCAACGAAGATGGCAAGGAAGATAACGAGAACGTGATGCCAAATGCTATGCCCAGGCATTTCACCTCCCCCTCATGAAAACATAACAACTTCACGTGAAAATGAAGCCTCACATTTACAGCTGAGGAAGAACCACCAGCAGTGACACTGCGCAAGCACGAATAGGGGCGTGCGACAATCCTCGGTCCCTTAGAGAAGAGTTGGAGCGAAAGGACGAGGACCTGGTGTGGTCTATAGGCAGATGCAAAAAACCCGATAGGTTGCTTAAGGATAAAGAAGAAGAAGAGATCAAGGTGGGCAATGGTGTTGCAGCTGAGTGTGTTAACCTTCAAGAAAAAGTGGTGGCTCTACGGGCGGAACTCGAGCTGAATGACACTAGGGTCACCGGTTAAAGTGTTGAATTGGCGGAGAAGGCGACCGAATTGGAAGGGAAGGCGACCAAGCTGGAGAGGGATGAGGGAGCTCGAGTAGCGGCTGATGATAGGCTATAATTACGTATTTTAGCCAGTTATCACACTCTAATTTACTGTATTTTAGTTGATTTTGCGCTTTAATCACTAGTATTTTGCACTAACTGTGCATTTTATGCCTTGTAGGAGTGATTTTGAGCTATATAGATATTATGGAATGAATTCAAGTGATTTGGAGCTTTGAAGTCTATTTAAAGCCCAAGGAATTACGCCGGTATCGTATTCGGGGATAAACGGATGATAAAATAATAAAACAAAGACTCGAGTAGGTATATTATGTACTGTCTAGTAAAATGCACATAACATTTTGCTCAGAACTCAATTTGGGCTTCATAATGTATAGTTGGAAAGCTAACTCAAAGCACTATAACTTTCATGTATGTTTTTCCAAATTCTAAATGGAATAGGGTGAAAAATGCAGTAGAAAGATCACCGCGGTCTGTGCTGCGGTTTGAGGCAGTACCTTCTGCGGTCCACGTCGCGGCCGCGGCCGTCTAGATGTGAAATATTGTCCTTTTTCGCGTAGGATAAGGTATACTTGTTTGGGACCGACCCTACTTGGTATATATACCTGGAAAAATGGTATTTTTAAGGAGTTGGACATATTTTTGACACATATTTGACCTAAGGAGCCAGAAACACAATATGAGCAAGGCTTGGGAATTCTTCTACGAGTTTTTCCTTCCTCTTCCTAATTTTATTGTTGGTTATGACTTTTAGTATTGTAGTTTTACATATTATTATGAATAGCTAATTTTTTATCCAAGGTATTGGGTGAACCCGTAGGGAATGCATTGGTTGTTATATTAATATAGTTTTGAGCTAGTTGTTAATCTCTATTTGTTCAATTACGTCTTGATTTTGGTTAATTTAAAGGATCATCAATTAGCCGTTCCTATTTATTATGTATCTGCTTGAGAGAGGGTGCATATGTAGGTAGTTGCTTGAATAACATCACTCCCAGAGTATAGGAAAGAGTCATAACCTAGGGTTTAGAGGTTGGATTAGAGATAACGATACCTCAAGTGTGATCTAAGTGAACTGTAATGTGAATCTAGCTAGCGTAACTTGAGAGAGTGCGTCTAGTAAATTATCATAATTGCTTGAGAGAGATTTATGATAGCTGGAGAGTTCATGATTGATAGAGGCAGCTAAGTCACAACTATAAGAAATATACAACCAAGAAAATCAACAACAGGGGGAAATCATTACCTTATACCTTTATTACAATTGTCTACAATTCAAGCATAGTTAGTTTTTAGTTGTTTATTTATTTTCAGTTTTAAAAAATTGTTCAATCTTGTATTCTTAGTGATATTAAATAGATATAGCTAAGCCTTAGTTCTCTATAGGATTCGACTCCATGCTATTAGACCGGATTATATTTGCAGCGATCGCTTATCCTTCTTAGGACTACAGTTGTGCGTGATCAAATTTTAGCGCAATTACCGGGGAACTAACAGTGCAGTTGTAGATGTATATACTGCTAGGTTTCAAGTTTGAACTTTTCTTTTCTTTATAACTGTTGATTTAAGAAATATGACATCTTGGAATTGTGGAAATTTAGGTGTAGATAATTCTACTATTGATCTCAATACATATTGTGAAGGAAACCACCCGCGGCAAAATTTTCAAAACGTTCCTAAGAACGAGTTATGGGTACCAACCCAATCATATTTGTGGAATGTGTGTGTTGGTAAAAATGATCACATTCATGGTTGTGCTAATATTTCTTATTTTCTCCCAACCCCTTACTATGATGGTTATACCTTTTCTTGTGAAGTTAATAGGAATAAAGAACCCGGGAATGCGGACCTAAAGGAGATCAAGGATATGCTAAAGTACCTTATGGAACAAAACAATGAAAAATAATTGCAGATGGAAAGGCAAAAGGCAACTATTCGCAAGTTGGAGGCTCAATTGAGTCAAGTGGTTGGAGCTGTTAATGCTCAACAAGCCAATATTGGGGGTAGCAGCACAGAAGAGCATGAATTGGAGGTGTTAATTGGGAAGTTCAGAGTAGAACATTAACAACCTAGCCAACTACAATTTGATGATGTCAATGTTGAAAAAGTGAGACTAGAGTCAGCCAAGTACATTGAGGATACAAGTTTTGTTGACTCTAGTATTATGGATGTTGAGGATGTTGAAGTCCTGAAGTTCATGTGTTTGAGCGCATTGGCCTCACTCTAAACATTTTTCTACATTGTGCTTGGATGACGATATGGAAATAGAGTCATATGAGCCGATTGAGAAGTCAAGGAATGAGGAACAAAGTGCGTATATGATGGCATACTTCTTGCTAGAAAGTCAGGATTACATACCTCATACAAAGTCCAAGGAGTGTAGAATATTACATTATTTCCTTGGGCCAGCTAGATTCGTTCCACTGCCCCATGACCATAATCATAAGCTTGAATCAAAACTTGGGGTTCAATTCATAAGTTTAAGGTTTAGGCAAAAAGTGATTTGCGTCGTGCCACGATGTTAAATCAAGCGCTTGTTGGGAGGCAACCCAGCTTTATTGCTTTCTTTTATTTATTTTTTTTATTTTTTTTAATTATATTATTTTTTTAGTGTCAATTTTTAATTTTCTAGGAGCATGGAAAGCAAAGGTATTAGAAGGACTAAGCTTGGGAGAAGTCTAAGTACCCAATGAGTTGTTAGTGCTTCGGCCTTTGACCTACCAGGGAGTCTTTACCCTTTTATTAGTTATGGTGTGCATTGGGGACAATGCACAATTTTAAGTATGGGGTGAGGAGATTGTCGGGATGACTTTCTATGCTATTTTAGTTGTGTTTGTTTAATTAAATAATTTATTTTTTAAATAGAAAAGATTAAATTTTTCCCGACGATAGATCTGTTAGACAATTTTCTTGAGGGATTTAAGTCTAAAGAAAAAAACAAAAAGATTTTCTATTGTTAGGTAATGTATCAATTCTCCCTTGGTTTTGCTTTAAACCAAGGTTCTTTTTCAAGGGTTTTATTTGAACCGAGTGTAGTTATATTTATTTTTTTTGGAGTAGGAGCCATTGTGTTGTATTTTTAATTAAAGCAGTATCTCGTGACTTTGTTATGCCTTGAGAATAGTGAGTACTTTAGTTGTGACGCTTAAGCTCAATTTTTGACTCTTGTATAATTACCTTAAACTGTATGATCTTAAATTTGCTTAACTGCTTTTGATAGAGTGTCTTGATGGGTACAATCCTAAGTGGGTTATGTGCCATGTATGTGTAAGGATTTGTTATATTCTATGCATTGCATTTGATGCCTAGAACTTGCCATGTGTGTTTGCAAAGTTAAATAGTAGTTTTGTTCAATCTTGAAAGTGATATATGCATTTCTTTGTTGAGCCAGATATGTATATTTTACCCACCTAATTGTTATGTATCGTAGTTAACCCCTTTGAACCTGTAATATTCTTTCTTTGGCAACCACATTACAAGCCTTGCCGATTTGTTTGAATTAACCATCTATTTGAACCATTATAACCTCTCATGAGCACTTGAATTGTTATGAACTTTGTAAAAGTTAAAGTGTGGGTTGTTGGTTTGGCTTTTGAGTGGAGCTTATTGAATAAGGAGAAAAGTGCACTATTTTGAAAAAAGAAGAGCCACTTGAATTGAAAAAAAAAAGTTGGATTGTTGTGGAAAAACAATCCTTGATAAATGGTGTCTCTTGACGTAAGTGTGCTTAAAGAAGAATGGGGTAATATACATTGATGTGAAGGTGAAGTTTGGTTTGACATAAGTATGGTGTTTGAATATTAAAGTATATGTATTAAAGTGCGTAGGGAGGTGTAATCACTCTTATATCTAATTGTATCCTACATGTCCCGTAGCATACATTACAACCAAATAAAGTCCTAATTGATCCTAAATTGAATGAGCTCGATTAGTGGAGTAGTACACTACGGGAAAGCATATGGTGCATCTTTTGTGGCATATGAATATTATTTCTGAGAGTGAGTCAATTCTTTCTATCTTGATTTCCTACGTATTCTTAAATTTTATTTTGTGGAACTACTCTCTTCTGTTGTGTGCTGACACTTGATTCATGAAGGGAGCGTAATAACGCGTGATACTTGTGAGTCAAATATTGATGTGAAGATGTTACGCTTTTGTGCTTAGTCTATTTTAAATACTCTTGGTGTGATGAGCTAGGAGAATTGTTTTGAAATGTCATGTCTATAAAAAAGTGTAGTTTGATTGCTCGAGGACGAGCAATGGTTTAAGTGTTAGGTGTTGGTGATAGGCTATAATTACGTATTTTAGTCGGTTATTACACTCTAATTTACTGCACTTTAGTTGAGTTTGCTCTTTAATCGCTAGTAATTTTCACCAGCAATGTGTTTTATGCCCAAGGAATTAAGCCGGGATCGTATTCAGGGATCAACGGATGATAAAACAATAAAACGAAGACTCTAGTAGGCATATTACGCACTTTCTAGTAAAATACACATAACGTTTTACACAGAACTCCATTTGAGCTCCACAATATATGGTTGGAAATCTAACTCTAAGTGATACAACTTTCATGTTTTACGTTTTTCTAAATTCTACACGGAACAGGGTGAAAAATACAGTAGAAAGTTCACCACGGTCCACGCAGCGGCCGCGGCAGTCCAGACGTGAAATATTGTCCTTTTTCGCGTATGAGAATGTATAATTGTTTGGGTCCAACCCTAATTGGTATATATACCTAAAAATGGTATTTTTGAGGAGTTGGACATATTTTTGACACATATTTGACCTAAGGAGGCAGAGAAACAATAGGAGCAAGGCTTGGGGATTCTTCTACGAGTTTTTCCTTCCTCTTCCTGTTTTTCATTGCTGGTTATGACTTTTAGTATTGTCGTTTTACATACTATTATGAATAGCTAATTTGTTATCTAAGATTTTGGGTGAACCCGGTGGGAGTGAATTGGTTGTTAAATTAATATAGTTTTGGGTTGGTTGTTAATCTCTATTTGTTCAACTACGTTTTGATTTTGGTTAATTGAAAGGATCCTCAATTAGCCGTTCCTATTTATTATGTATCTGCTTGAGATAGAGTGCATATTTAGGTAGTTGTTTGAACAAAATCACTCCCAGAGTATAGGCGAGAGTCAAAACCGAGGGATTAGAGGCTGGATTAGAGATAACGATACTTCGCGTGCGATTTAAGTGAACTATAATGTGAATCTAGCTAGCGTAACTTGAGAGAGTGTGTCTAGTAAATTATCATAATTTCTTGAAAGAGATTTATAATAGCTGGAGAGTTTATGATTGATAGAGGCAACTAAGTCACAATTATAAGAAATATCCAACCAAGGAAATCAACAACGGGAGAAACAATTACCTTAGACCTTTATTCCAATTGTCTAAAATTCAAGCATAGTTAGTTTTCAGCTATTTATTTATTTTCAGTTTTAGAAAATTGTAAAATCTTGTGTTCTTAGTGATATTAAACAGAGATAACTAAGCCTTAGTTTTTTGTGGGATTCGACTCCGGAACTTTAGACCAGATTATATTTGCAGCTGCCGCTCATACTTTTTAGGACTAGAGTTGGGCGTGATCAGCGGCCCTTGCGAGTGCAGCAGCACTGGAAGATTCTATCCGCATTTTCAGGTCTGAACGTACAACTGAGATGGAAACGGCCGCTCTAAGGGAGGCACGAAATGGTGAGAGAATTGGCGGGCTTGAGAGAGACGTCTTGACCCAGGGTGATCAAATTGTTTCTCTCGAGGCTAAGAAGCCAAATTATTGGCTTCGACTCCTCCTCCGTCTACCTCTGTTTTTGTTCCTCACCCTTTGTATGAGATGTGGATCCACATTGAGGCTCGACGGGATATATATAAGGGTTTGTTGGCAGCGCGGAGTATTCTTGAAGCCCTTCCGAAGAAGCTCATGTTAAAGCGTGTGAGGCCCGTCTTGCCTGCAATTATGACCTAGCAACGCCGGAGGCTGGTGGAGTTGATGAGGCCGAGGGCGGGTTTACCTTTGACGATGAACATTCCGGTGGAGAGGGTGACGGTGGAGGTGAAGCCGCTGAACCAAGATGGGAGAGAGATGACGATGCGGATGGGGATAATGTTGAGTGAAGCTTTTGTACTTAATTTTTCCTCCCGTATTTAGTTTTTTCGTACTTAGTTAGTTGGGTGGGGGGGCCTTTTGGCCCTTTTGTAACACGATATTTTCCTTTTGAATGGAACAGTTGATTTGTCCTTGTATGTTTTTAGCCTTTCCTTTTTTTTCTTTGTCCAATTTCTTGGATATTTTCGCAATGAGTTCCTGACTTTCGCTAGTTAAACCGAATGAGGTCTAATTTTGACCTGCTAATTCGAGCGAGACAAAACAAATTTATCTTGTTGGCTCTAGTTAGGTCGAATTTGTTTTTTTTTAATTCGAGCGAGGTCGAATTTATTTTGTTAAGTCGAGCTAGGTCGAATATAACTTGCTAATTTGAGCGATGTCAAATTTGTCTTGTTAATTCGAGCGAGGTCGAATTTGACTTGTTAATTCGAGCGAGGTCGAGTTTAGACTTGTTGATTCGAGGTTGAATTTAGACTTGTTGATTCAAGCGAGGTCGAATTTAGACTTGTTAATTCTAGTGAGGTCGAATTTAGACTTGCTAATTCGAGCGAGGTTGAATTTAGACTTGTTAATCTGAGCGCTGTCGAATTTGGACTTGCTAATAGCGAGGTCAAATTTAGAATTGTTACTTCGAGCGAGGTCGAATTTGTCTTGTGACTTTGAGCGAGGTCGAATTTCTCTTGTTAATTCGAGTGGGGCTGAATTTGATTTGTTTATTCGAGCTAGGTCGAATTTAGACTTGCTTATTTGAGCGAGGTCGAATGAATATTTCCTTTGTTGGCGTGAAGTGTAAACTTGATGGAGTTGCGTAAAAATTCCATATGCTATTTCGCTTACTCATTTATTGGAGAATACTACTCATTGTTGTACGGTACGTACACACATTCGACGAGTCCCAGTCTATCTAATCACTTCATCGCTCGTCCGGGAGGGATAGTTGATAGATCGGGCGATGAATGTTTCATTCAAGCTTCAGTACGTCTCAATGTATGTACGAGGTCAAATTTTAGCTAGTTGCACCGTCGCATAGTGGCTTTGGCGAGCTCGTGAGTGAGTTTCATGCACTTGTGTTCTATCTGCATGTTGGAGAGATTTGTATGTTTTCTGGCCTGGCGACCCAGCTCCAGTCTATACAGACTCTTCCTTTATGGCGTTAGTACCAACTTATTTGGGGGGTGTTTCGCTCGACCATTGCCTGCAAGATGATATGGCGCCAAATGTTTTCTTGATGTGCTATTTCGATGGCGTTTGTTCCATGTTCATGTGTTGGTGAGGGTGCCCCTGTTCCTATGCCACTTGACAAGAAATAGCAAGTTAAAACAAACAAAATTGTTTGTTACCTCGGCTGATTGGTGGACGAGTGGAAGGGAGCGACTACGTTCCCTACTTTGGCTATGCTTGGTAGCTGCTATCATTGGTTGAGCTAATATCTACCGAACTCGGATGACATCTTTTAGGTATTTGGCTTGTTGTTTTTGCCGTCCCCGCTACTTGAGTCTGGATAGTCCCTTCGATATGATTGGCAACGAACTGAGAGTGCTAGCTTCAGATACGATCTCATCCTCGTACTTAGCTTCGGTGTTAGTCAAATTTGAGCACCTTGTGGGTTGATGACTTACTTCGCTTAGGGATCTTCGAGTTCAAGTCCCAGTTCGATCCAGTCCCGAGTGTATGAAGACACAGAAACATAAGCCACGTGACAAGCACACATACGAAAGGATGAAATTGTAGTGAACGAAAAGTAGAACTGGAACCGAGTTTAGATCTAAAGGAAACTAAAACTTTGGCTAGAAAATCCCCACAAATGGAGTCAAATTGTTCGACCAAAAAGTTTTAAGTCCTTTTTGTTAAACCAATTTAATAAATAGATTTTGGGAAAATCCTAGTCAGAGAAAATTTATTCTAGATCTGAGATAGAAAATAGGAAAAAACAAGCATAGCTGAACATAAAATTGACAACAGCTGCGATTGAATTTCATAATGTAAGAAAAGGATGGTTACTCCAATAATGTCAAGTGATAATGAAGAATACATAAATGAAAAGAGTCACCTTACTTGAACAAGATCGACTTCCGTATATTTGATGTTTGTGTGTGCTCCTATAAACCCCCACCCCCACCCTCACCCTCCTCTTATGTTACTTTCTCCTATTATATTTATAAAAAATACTTCCGTTACCCAACTGTCCTTAACCGAAGTATCTAAGCTATTGGAATATCCCGTACAAATATTCCTCTAAAATGTCTAAGTGTTGAACTAGCTATTCGGGCCGAATTGAGTGCAAGTAAAGATGTAGCCTGGTAGACCGTTCCGCACAAGCAATTATCTCGGTTTGTTTTCCTCAAACTTCTGCGGAAGGCAAAGCTTAATTCCAATATGCCAATAATTTAAGTATGAGGCCGTGAGCATGACAAAAACTTAACAAAGTTGAGAAAAGTGAGTCTGGTATTCTTTTTATAATAACTGGAAATTGTAGTACTGGAAAAGATGGAAAATTTGAGATAGGCATTGGAGCTTGTCTATTGTACATGACGGCTATTGAGAGTCATAGTCAATCTAATTGCATCATTTGGAAGAGAATACTCCATTGATTGGCAGGGAGTTGACAACAATCATAACAAATCTTGAAGCGCCACGAGTCTTGCTCGAAACGACTATACTGAACATGTAAGAAATCTGTTCTACAAATGGTAAATTCAACAGCATTCGACTGTTTGGGGCCTGACATTTTCCACCGAAACCACTATTAATGGTTTGGCCTAATTCTATGAACCAAATCTGCGTGTCTTACACACATAAACGCGCAATGAATAAAGCCTATATCAACATCTGCATTCTCATCCTTTCTTCACAGCAAGCTAGCAGAAACATGAATAGGAGAAGTGGTTCTTTTTTGTGACATAATGAGATATGTAATCTGTTAAAGCAGCAGAAGAGCCAGGAATATCAGCTGGAACAAGTATCTGTGTCTTTCCAGAAGCGATTCTCTTACCAGCCACATTGTCATAAAAGAGGCCTGAGATGGCTGGTACGAAAACATCACTCTCAGAACACATGTAAAAGTCGATTACTTTCTCCAGTTCAGTAGACTCTGAGTCAAGAAACTTTGCCTTTTTGTCAATGGGCATTATGCTTTCCTGAAGTTGTGTTTTCGGAGGAGTAAGCAAAACAATTATTAAACGAACACAGAGAAATACATGGAGGCATATAGATTCTTTTACTTCCTAAATGCAAGATCCATATATAGAATGAACACAGTGAAACATAAATACAATAGGAAAGAAACCGGACCTTTGTATACGTTTTAGGAAAGAGATCCTTCAATGCATCAAGACTGCTATCCCACCTTGATTGAGTCAGATATAGAGTCGTATCCTTGTTGAAACCAACTTTTCTCAAGTACACACCTATCTCCTCTGGACCATAGCAGCTCTTTGATTTAAGAGCACTATTTCCTTGGCAACTCTTTTTTTCCAATATATCAACCCTCAGATCCACTGCAATGAACCGTCCTTTTGACTTTGCACTCAAAGTTCTTAAGCGCTCCACCATGGACTCAACTACTTCATTAACTTCTGGTTGAAGCTCTAGAGTTCCAAACATCGCCATACATGCAATTGAGTCAATACTGCTCTTCTCTTTCATTTTTTTCATATTTACTGAAGGAAAGTATGTTGTCAGTCTTATGTTCCCCTTAGATGTGAAAACTGGCTCAATGTTTTCAGCAATATAATCTTCAGAAACTCTATTTGGAACCTTCACCACAGCAAGATTTCTTGCTGAGACTTCAGTAGGCTGGGTTGTTGCTACATTGACAACCCCATCTAGGCTACTCACAAAATGTTCAACATCATAGATGTCATCAAAGTTCCTGAAAGTCACAAAAGGCCTTTATGAATCTGCAAAATTTGGGCGACTAAAATGTATGCACCTGGATGATACGAGAACTAGAAAACAATGAAATTCACATGTTAACCCAGCAATACTGAAAGCCTTAGGTTTTGATTGAGCTTTTCAAAGAATATATCAAGCAACCTCAAATGTCAAAAGAAATACGCAATAAATTCCTTAATTAATTCTCATTTAAAACAAGCACCAGAACGTTGCAAGACTGACAAGATAGGGTAAACAGCATTGAGAACACTAACCTCTTATCCCCAGGTTTGCTTCCCATGATGTCTGGGATTACAAGAGTTGCACGCAGATATCTTGCTACTATCACTGCATCAGCAATCTGCATATGCCAGTTACGACACAGAACAGATAATAGAAGAGAACACAAACATAGAAACAAGTCAGCAACTCAGTTTAAGCCTTAAATCATCCTGTAAACATCATAAGAATATGTGCTTTGCTGGCAGCATAAACAAGGCGAAATAAATGATGTATTATAAGAAAGTGCCAGATTAATGTTTGATTCCTCCATGTTAATAGAGCAATAACCATGAAACAAACAATACAACAATATCAAGTAGCGGCTTAGAGTTCAATTCCTATCCGATCAAATCCCTATCCACTGCACGGTTGGCATAAACAAATGTAATTGAAGACAGAAACTGTAGTCACTATGATAAACCACATCTCAACCAAGAAGAATAAACATCAAATATGGATAAAAGATACCCATTAAAGTAACTATGCTGCTTAGCACTCCTACATAGCAGAAACAACTGTAATTCACATGACCCAATGGAAATATTTGTATGTTCTAAAAGCTGGAGTCTAGGCACCTAATGCATATGATGAATTTGACCATATCAGAAGCAAACAGACCAACTAAAAACCCAGGAGTAAAGACAAAAAAAGGTCTCAAGTGCAAAAGTATACAAAAAAAAGAAAGAAAATGGATGTTCCATGTGATATTCTCCACTTTAATAGCTAGTTACGCCTCATATATTATAGCTTTATATGTTTTTCGCAAAAACATGAAACCACATTGTCGTGCTGCTATTACAGTTTCAAACACTTGATTGACTAGGAGCTAGAATGGTTCCTCCGCTACTGGTAAGGCTATTACCAAACAACTCCGCGGATCATCCTAAACATTAGTAAATCCTGTACAGCCAATAACATCAAAAGCAAATTTGTAGATACCATCTGCAGCAAACAAATGCTTGTCTATAAGATAAAACCACCTACATACTGCTGTTTATTTTTAAAAACTCAAAATGTAACGCTAGTAAGATACCTGAGAGACATGATATTCAGGACCATTAGTGAGTGAAAAGGTAACAAACCCTTGCGATTGGTCAGCTTCTTCTGTTAGAAAAATCATAGAATAATCAATATAAGAAAAATGCATGAAAGAAATCAAAGATAGTAAAAACAACAAGGACAGCCGGGTGCACAAAGCATCACGCGTTCACGGAAGGGCTACACCCAAGGGGTATTGATGTAGACAGTCTACCATACAACAACAACAAACCCAGTATGATCCCAACAGGTGGGGGTCTGGGGAGGGTAGTCTATACGGAAACCTTACCCTTACCTAATGCAGATAGAGAGGCGTAGACAATCTAACATAATGCAAACAATTTTACCGTTGCTACAAGGCTCCCCTCAAAGTAAGGATAGTAAAAGATAACTTTAAAAACTCAAAAGGTTATTAAATCACTCACGAAGAACTGGTTTAGTCCAACAAGGCTTTAACGATTCGCCATCGTGTATCCAAGGGCCATTTCCAAGGCTCTGCTTACTCGTAGTATGTATTGATGTATCAGAATCCACCTTTATTGAGAGCAAAAGAATTTTAAAAAAAATCAGAAATATTTGAAAAATAAAATCAAACAACTAAACAAAGAATATCACACAATCGAATGTTGACATTGCAGACACTGGTTTATCTGTTCGCATTTTTTCTTTTTTGGCATAATCTAAAAGGATCTCTAAAATGCAGAAAGTTATTGATAGAAAAATACTAGAAAATGATTTACTATTGAAGAAAATTGCAGCAATAAGAAAGTGTTAAAGAAATTACAGGAAGAGAATCAAAATGGTCATTCTTGATCATATTGCCAAGCATTACGAACATAGTTACTGTAAGTACACCAGCCACCATTTGTCTCGGATCCAGCCCCATCTTTTCACAGAGATCCACAGTCCTCTTTCCCTTGCAATTCAAAAAGTAAAATATCAAACCCAACAACCAAATGTTTCTGGATTAAAAATGCAAGAACTTAAAAGTCCGCTGTGTGAGGGGCTGCGATTGCTACTTACAGTGGAATTTGACGAGGATTAAGGGGATTTTTATGTATATAATGAATACTTTAAAAGCAAAATATCCGGCGGGACAAAGTTACTAATTTTGGTAATAAGTAGAATTAGCAGCAATTTTAGAATGTAGTACTAATATTCTAGTAGTGTTGTTATTACACACTTGGACTAGTTAGGGCCAAGTACTAAAATTAAGTCAAAATATAGGGACAGAGTGGTTCTTCCACAATTTTATTTTAAATTTTTTATGCCACCGACACTTCTTTTTAAAAGGATTTAGCGCCTAAACTCAACGCCTTTATCCTCCCCGGATTTCCTTTTTCTTTTTGGGGAAATTACTAATTATGTCAACTTATAAGTAGCTCGTTACAAAAATTAGCAATTAATAAAATATTACTAATAGTAGTCAAATTAGACAATTGGTTATATATTTGTAGAAAAAAAATATCAAATTTTTGCTTTATTTTGAGTGGGTGTTATTAGAATCGATTGGGTACAACTTAAGGAACTTGAATCTCAGTTTTGGGATGATTTGATGAAGTTTGGAGGTGCTTTGAATTGAAAATTCGAAGTAAAAGCTGAACATGAAAAAAATGATATGTGTATCACACTGTGTATCATTTGTGTGTCACTCATATATCATATTTGTATCAATTGTGTATCACATGTGTATTCATGTATACTTATGTGTGAGATACATGTGTGAAACATATTTGATACATGTGTCTGCGCAGAAGACTTTTTTGAACTCGATTTAATTAAGAATTTTGATACAAAACCAGTCCAGATCACCTCCAATTTTCCTCAAATTTTGTGTGTGTATATATATATATATATTGAAAAAGTTCTTTTTTTATTTAGATTTTTGAAATATTGTATAGATTTTTGTATTTTATCATCTTATTTGTTACCATGTCTATGAATTTCCTTTTCGTCTTGTATGTAATATTGCTAACACGCTTAAAAATATGAAAGGTAATTTTTGTATGTGATTCTTTGATAGAAAAAACCTTATTATTTGATATTTTAATTTTTATTGGCTACTTTTGGTAAGTTTATAATTAATGGCTAAAAGTGATAAGTTGAGATTTATTTGAAATATTTGTGTAAGTTTCCCTATTTTCAAGGTTCTTTTTCTTTTTGTGCCTTCTCACAAAATTTGGAGCACATATTATGTAAAATGGAATAAAAAGAAAATCAGTATGGTCACGATTTATTGAGGACTTCGACCCCAAAATGGGCCCCATCTGATCATAAAAGTATAATCCTGCAATTTCGACTTTCCTTTAATTTTGTTATTTTGCCTTTTTGGACAGGTAATTTTGTTAAGCTTTTAAATATTTAATTATAATGGCTGTGATTATTTTTTTTTGGTAATTAAATTTATATTAATCACCAAAGTGGTTGCCTTACAAAATCATAGGACAGCTTTAGGCTCAGCTGCCTATCAAACTGGACAAATGGATTACCTATACTACTCGAGCCAAGTCAGCAGTTATAACATGAACTGCTGAATATATGGACTAAGCCTAGGAGGAGCTCGAACATTACATATATAGGCTATACTACTGAGGAGCTTATCACAGTTACAATAGGTGTTTTCAAAGATTCTCGCATTTCTTTCTAACCATAAACCATAGAGCATTTCAGTTACTGTCATCTTGATTATGTGAGCTCGAGGAGATTTCCCTTTAGATTGCTCAATGAACCAATGGGCAAATTGTGACCAATCCTGTCAGTGAACTCTTCAACTCCAATCCATTGTAATGTTTGGTATCTCTGTTGGGATGCAAAAGTGCATTGCAAGAATAAGTGATCTCTAGTTTCCATATCTTGCTGGCACATAACACAGTTGCCTGATACATTCAGATTCCATTGCAGCAGCCTGTTCTTGGTAGGGAGTCTATCTTGCAGTAACAGCCACAAACTGAAGATTGCTTTAGGTCGAGCAGCATTCTGTATTACCAAATTCTTCCAAGGGACTCTAGGTGTCTCTCCAATCTGATGTAAGTATAGTTTCCTTATGGTGCAGTCAGATTTATACAGCAGTTGATGTTGTTGTAAAAGCTTAATACCCTCCACAATCTTTCTGACCATCCAACTAGCATGTTTTGGGGCAGTAAGGTTCTCCAAATGTTGTTGTTTGATATAGACTGTATGAATCCATTTCACCCACAAAACATCTTTTTTATGTGCTAAATCTCAACTAAGTTTGGCAATAGCAGCCTTATTCCACAGCAAGATATTGGTTATATTCATCCCTCCAGCAGATTTTGGCATGCATACCTATTCCCATGACACATAAGCTTTCTTTGAGATATTAACTGAACCAGACCAAATATAGGATCTACATATTGTCTCCAGTATTTTTATAACTTTTGAAGGCATGATAAATAATTGAGCCCAGTAGGCTTGAACACCAAATATAACTGATTGCACCAACTGGCTTCTGCCTGCATAGGATAGATATCTAGCAGTCCAGGAAGTAATTCTGGCAGTAATCCTGTCAACCAGAGGTTGCCATTGTGCAACTGAAAACTTTTTGGTAGTCAAAGGTACTCCCAAGTATTTGAATGGGAGATCCCCTCGAACATAACCAAGATGGTCAAGAATTTGTTGCTGAATCCCAGGATTAACCCCTCCAAAATACACAGCACTTTTGTGTAAGTTTGCTTTCAGAAATATGAACATGGTACTTACTGACTGAAGCTCTCCTTTGACAAACAGCAGTAAGTCGTCAGCAAAGCTTAAGTGAGTAATTCTCAGTTTTTTACAACCAGGATGATATATGAAGCTTTTGGCATGGTTTAACTCTGCCAAGGATCTGCTAAGATATTCCATCACAATAGCAAACAGAAAGGGATATGGGGTCTCCTTGTCTCAATCCTTTGGCAGCTTGAAAAGGCTCTGTTGTTTCCCCATTAACCACAACAGTATAGCTAACAGTTTGGACACACTCCATGATCCACCTGATAAATCTGATAGGAAAATCCAGTGCTTCCATAATCTGTTGCAAACTGCACCATTCAACTGAGTCATAGGCTTTCTGAAGGTCAAATTTGATCATACATCTGGGAGATATATGTGATCTAGAATACTGTTTTATTAATTCATGAGCTAATATGACATTATCTGCTACTCTTCTTCCTGGAATAAAGCCTGCCTGTGCATTACAAATGATATTACTCATAACCTTCTGAAGTATGTTGTCCAGTAACTTGGAAATAATTTTATATAAGACTGAACAACAAGCTATAGGTCTGAACTCTTTAACTGTTTGAGGATTGGATATCTTAGGAAGCAAAGTGAGTGTGGCACAATTAGTAGGTCTGTACATCTTGGAGGTCTGAAAGAAATTCTTGATTGCTTGCATAACCTGTTTGCCAATGACATGCCAAGAATGTTTGAAGAACATGGCATTAAATCCATCAATCCCTGGGGCTTTATTATTTCCAATAGCCTTCAAACTGTCTAGGATCTCTGTGTCACTAATGTCAGCAGCTAGTTCCTTCCTTTGGTGATGAGAGAGTTTTGGGCCATTCCTCATATACAATTTATTCACAGCTGGTAGGGAATTGGCTGTAGTTCCCATTAGTGATTTATAGAAGTCCCTGATCTCCTTCTTCAAATCTGCTGGATCAGTTATCTTCAGTCCTCCTTCTATGGAGAGTTCATTAATCCTCTTGTACTGATTTCTCTCCTTCATGACTGCTGAGAAATACTTGTTATCGGAGTCTCCAAGTTTGATCCATTTAGCTCTTGACTTTTGTTGCAAAGCTAATTCTTCAATTAAAGACCACTTTTCTAGCTGTTGAACCAGGACTTTTTCTCTGTGCTGTAGTGTATCTGAATAGGAGCTTGCCAGTTGATGCAGTACCACTTCCAATTCCTTTCTGCTACTGTCAATCTTTTGAGAAACATTCTTAAATTCTCTTATATTAAGAGATTTTAAGGCTGATTTGAGGGATTTAAGATTGTTCCACACTCCTTGTAGAGTACTCTGCTCCTTGTTTTTCCAGTTAGTTTTTATCATATCAGGGAATTCCTTATGCTGAATCCAAGCATTGAAGAATCTGAATGGTGTCTTCCTTACAGAGGTATCTGTTGTCAGAGTTAGTAACATGGGATTGTGATCAGAGATAAGGGAAGGTCCATATACAGTATGCACATGATTCCACTTCATCTGCCATTCAAAGTTGCCAAACACCCTATCCAGTCTACTACATACTCTATCATTACCACTTTGTTGATTAGACCAGGTAAAGAAATTTCCTTTCCATGGAAGTTCAACCAGGCCTGATTGCTGAATGCAGTTATTGAAATCAACTAGTTCCCTTTCCTTAACTTGTTGGCAGGATTGTCTATCCTTGCTAGACAGTATGGCATTAAAATCTCTTGCAATGATCCATGGATCTGTAATACCAGCAGATAAGTTTAGAATAGAATTACACAGCATCCTCCTCTGATCACAGTCATTAAAACCATATACTACTGTAAGGCAGCAGATAGTATCACCAGTGATAGTTTGAACCTTACAATGGATGAGCTGAGCTTCCTCAAGAAATCTAGTGACCAACACCTTTGTAGGGTCCCATAGGATCCATATTCTACCATTCACTGCTCCACTGTAGTTAGTAATTATGTTCCAGTTAGGCAACAAAAAACTAGATATTCTACCAGCATTGTGTTGTTTAACCTTAGTCTCTACAAGTCCTACAAGGTTAAACTTATTAGTTCTAAAGAAATTTTTGGCTTCTTATTGTTTGAACCTTATTTACACCCCTAATATTCCAAAAGATCCACTTCATTGAGTATGACTAGTTCCCCATTCATCCAGGGGATGATCAGCCCACCTAACTGTCCCAACTTCAAATCTGTTAGACATCACAATAGGAGATAAGGGAGGGAAATTAGTGATGTTAAAGACTGGGGAATCTTGTCTAACTACCTGCTTCTGTTTGTTCACACCTTCAGCTGTAGCTAGAGTACTTGTCTCCTTTGGTAACTCTGGTTGCTGGATTTGAGCCATCTGGTTACTTTGGTCCACTGTGACTGGGGATTTCACTCTCCATTCCTGTGTCACCTTGTTTTTCTGTGTAGGTTGAGCAGATTTAGCCAAACAGTTGTGTCCAACCTCCAAACATTTCTCACAATACACAGGTTTCCAATCATAACTCACATCCTGCATGAAGCTCTTTCCATTTGGGTCCAGAATCTCTATCTCACTAGGTAGCTTTCTCGACACATTTATCTCAATGAGCATACGAGCATACGAGATTCTAGATTGCTTAGTTGTACATTCGTCAGCAAATATAGGTCTACCAAGGACACTAGTAATCCTACTTAAAGATTTGCTACCCCAACAGGACATAGGCAAGTTAGGGAACTTGATCCACAAGGGGATTTCTGAAGGAAAGGCTGCTTTGAAATCAAATTCAGCAGACCACTGCTTCAAAATCATAGGTCTGTTGGCAATAGTATAAGGCCCCCCACACAGAATTTCTTTGGCATCGTCTAGGGAACTAAATTTAACAATATAGTAACCCTCATCATGATAAAATAGCTCGGGTTCAGGCACATGAGACCAGTGGAGGTTAATAAACCTTTTCATACCATTATACCCAGGGCTATTACCTAGCACAAATACAACAAGGGCACTTTTCCATTTTACTTCTTCCTCCTCCACCTCTTCCTTCACCAGCTGACCAACTGGTTTACCATTAACAAGTGTAGGGGGAATATACTCTAGAGACATACCATTCGCAGCAAGTCGATTACTCTGGAATAGGCTAGCCCACTGTTTGGGTGAATCAATTTTTGCTCCTTCTTCACTAGCAGCCTTTGGAACAACAGGTGGTGGTGGTTGTTGCATGTGGTCCTGACCCCTATTCTCAGGCTCCATCGGGATAATTACTGGACTAACTTCAGGATCTGAGTTGTTATCAACCCTCACAGTTACTGTTGGTATCAGGGAAACTCCAGATGGTTGTGGATCTACTGTTGCATGAGTCAATGAAACAGTTTCTTCAGCAGATTTCAATGGAACAGTGCTAACTACCTGTGGAACAGTACTAACAGTTTTTGGGAAAACAACATCGCTTGCATAAATTGGTACCAGCTCTTTCTTTGGTTGACCTCTCCTTCTTGCCATAACACCCTCAGTGTAGGTTAACCTACCTACGCAGAGGCAGCAGAGAAGAAGAAGATGAATCAGCGAAGAAGATGAGAAAGTTAGAGAGAAGGCAGAGCTTCTCTCTCTAAAAAATAAGACAATATATCTTTTGGCTGTGATTATTAGTGTTTGTATTTTTATTTTTAAGTGTACACTTTATTTTATATGTTAAATAGTAATATTTAAATTTATATAAGTATTGCATCCAGTTGCTCTAGTAATTTAAGCTTGTCTATTACTGTAGTGTTTATATTTCTACACATTATTATTACTTAAGTTAAGACATATGTTTTCTAACTTTATCATTTAAATATTAGTATAAATTTTATAATTTAATGTAAACACCAAGCCTGAATATATCTTTTATTAGATTGACAAGCTTTCTTTGTAATTTTAACAACATTGTATATAAAAAATAAAAAATAAAAGAGGTATTGAGGGATGGTGATGGGGCGAAACAAGGCAAAGGTTGTCGAGTGCATGGGCATATCTAGAGTGTAGTGTATGGATTCCTGGGAATCCAATAACTTTTGCGTACATACTATATTTTTGTTAAATATTTATAAATATCTAATAATAAATCCAATTATTATGATATATTAATTTGAGATTGCGACAAGAACCTATAAACTTCATATTCTGAATCCGGCTCTGATTGAGTGTGGGAGGGGTGAGTGAATGACAAGAAAACAAAATGCTTCTTACAATTGGCTGCTTCATGGTGTCAGCGGAAACCTGCCTCCACACTTTAACCTTACAAAAAAAATGATATAGTCAAATATCTCTACAATAGTCTCGTTTATTCCGAATATTTTTGAATGTTATATCGAAGTGCTATTATATAGAATATATATTACTCCTTCCGTTTAAATTTATGTGAACCTGCTTGATTGGGCACGGAATTTAAGAAAAAATAAAGACTTTTAAAATTTGTGGTCCTAAACAAGTCAAAAAGGAAGCTATAGAATTTGTGTGGTTATAAAAGCTTCTTATTAAGGGTAGAATTGTAAGTTTAGGCTATATTGTTACCAAATTTAGAAAGGATCATGCTTTTTGGAACAGACCAAAAAGAAATAGGTTCACATAAACCGAAACATATGGAGTATAAGATAACACAAAAATTGGTTATGAAAAAGCTTGGCTTTTATAGTGAACTAGTAATCGTACCCGCGCGATGCGTGGTCAATATTAAAATATTGAACATATTAAATCGTATTGTTTTAATAAATTTTAATTGTCATCTTATTTGTCAATACGATATATTCAATAATAAAATATCTATTAACAAAAAAAATGACTTATATAATCATCGAATAACTTTTTCGTTATGTTTTTCTTTATTATGTCATCCAATGTTTAGTATTACAATATTATTTTAATAGAAGATATATATTTTATTAATCTTAAAATATTATTTTTTTAAAATTTTATTCTATCAATTATATTGTCTGAATTTTGATGAATAGATAAACTTCTTATTTCAAAAAAGAAAAAAGAAAATGATTTTTTTTAAAAAAAAATCACTAACCTAAACCGACCGTTACCCACGTCTGAGTAGTTAATTTTAGGTAAGCTAATTATTTTTCTCTTTTTTAATTTTTCCTTTTTCTCTTTTTTTTTAATAAAAAGTGTAATTGTTCTTTAAAATCTTAGTTCCACATGAAAACTACCCACAAAGTTGCATTGAATTGATATGCTCGAGTTACTAATAAGATGAAAGGAGGATCAAATAACAACAAAATGAGAATAATTTTTATTTAAAACATTTCTAAGTTTTTTTTTTGGTAATTAAATTTTATTAATCACCAAAAGGATGCCTTACAAAATCATAGGACAGTTTAATCTCAACTGCCTATCAAAACTGGAACATAAAGTATCAATGCTACTCTAATCATTCAGCATTTATAACATAAAATGCTAAATATATGAACTAAGCCTAGGAGGAGCTCGAACATTACAGATATAGGCTATACTACTTAGGAGTTTATCACAATTACAATAAATATTTTCAAAGATTCTCGCATTCCTTTCTAACCATAAACTATACAACATTTCTGTAATTGTCATCTTGAATGTGTGAGCTCGGAGAGATTTCCCTTTGGACTGTATGATGATCCAGTGGCAGAATTGTGTCCAAACTTGTCCAGTAAAGTCTTCAATTCCCATCCATTGTATTGTTTGATATCTCAACTGGGAAGCATAAGTGCAATGCAGAAATAGATGATCTCTAGTTTCCAATTCTTGTTGGCACATAACACAGATGCCTGATATGTTCCAATTCCATTGCAGCAGTCTGTTCTTGATAGGAAGTCTATCCTGCAGTAACAACCACAAACTGAAGATAGCTTTAGGTCTATCAGCATTTTGCATTACCAGATTCTTCCATAAAACTCTAGTTGATTCTCCAATCAGTTGCAAGTATACTTTCCTTATGGTGCTGTCAGTGTTATCTAGCAATTGATGCTGATGTAGTAGCTTAGCTCCCTCCAAATTTTCCTTACCATCCAGCTAGCATTAGCTGGGATAGTAAGGTTCTCTAACTGGTGATGTTTGATATAAACAGTATGGATCCATTTCACCCACAACAGGTCTTTCTTATGAGCTAAATCCCAACTTAGTTTAGCTATGGCAGCTCTGTTCCACAATGAGATATTTGTTAAGTTCAAACCTCCAACAGACTTAGGCATACACACTTTCTCCCAAGCCACATAGGCTTTCTTTGTGATATTAACAGACCCTGACCAAATATAAGTTCTGCATATAGTCTCCAGTAGTTTAACAACTTTTGATGGCATGATAAACAATTGAGCCCAATAAGCTTGAACTCCAAATATAACTGACTGAACCAACTGGCATCTGCCTGCATATGACAGGTATCTTGCTGTCCAGGAAGTAATTCTTGCAGAAATCTTATCAACCAGAGGTTGCCATTGAGCAACTGACAGCTTTTTGGTAGTTAAAGGGACTCCCAAATATTTGAAAGGGAGGTCCCCTTTAACATAACAAAGATGATCAAGAATTTGCTGTTGAATCTCAATTGACACCCCACCAAAATACACAGCACTTTTGTGTAAATTAGCCTTAAGACCAGTAGCAGCAAGGAATTGAGAAAAGAATAAGAACATAGAACTTACTGATTGAAGCTCCCCTTTGACAAATAATAGCAAGTCATCAGCAAAGCTCAAATGAGTGATTCCCAACTTCTTACAACCAGGATGATATATGAAGCTTTTAGTATGTTTCAATTCTGCCAAAGATCTACTAAGATATTCCATTATAATAGCAAACAGAAAGGGAGATATTGGATCTCCTTGTCTCAATCCTTTGGCAGCTTTAAAAGGCTCTGTTGTTTCTCCATTAACCACAACAGTATAGCTAACAGTTTGGACACATTCCATGATCCATCTAATAAATCTGCTTGGAAAATCCAGTTCTTCCATAATCTATTGCAAACTGCACCATTCCACTGAATCATAAGCTTTTTGAAGATCAATCTTGATCATACATCTGGGAGAGATATGTGATCTGGAATACTGTTTTATTAGCTCATGAGCTAATATAACATTATATGCTACTCTTCTTCCTAGTATAAATCCAGCTTGAGAATACATATAATGCTACTCATAACTTTCTGGAGTCTGTTAGCCAACAACTTGGAAATAATCTTATACAAGACTGAGCAACAAGCTATTGGCCTGAATTCTTTAACTGTCTGAGGATTGGATACCTTAGGCAGCAAAGTGAGTGTGGCACAATTAGTAGGTCTGTACATCTTGGAGGTATGAAAGAAATTCCTGACAGCTAGTATAACCTGGTTACCAATGATATGCCAAGATTGTTTGAAGAACATGGCATTAAATCCATCAATCCCTGGAGCTTTATCATTTCCAATACCCTTCAAACTGTCAAGTATCTATGTGTCAGTAATATCAGCAACTAGATCCATCATTTGGAGTTGAGATAGCTTTGGTCCATTCCTCATGTGCATCTTGTTCACAGCTGGTAGTGAATTGGCTGTAGTTCTAAATATGTATCAATTGACAAAATTTTAAGAGATATAATCAATTTTAAAAGTTTTATGACATTAAAAATCCATTAAAAGACAGGCAAAACCTACAAAAATAAGTTAATCCATATGTGTCAATTACAAAAATCTAGGAGATAAAATTAGTTACCTAAAATCTTAGGAGATATATCTAACTTTTTTTTTTCAAATAACTTTCTAATTCTCATTTGTGGAGCATTGTCATGAGCAATGCCAAATGGATTATTATTAGGCAACCACTTAATGTAATGTCGATGCTTTTGCTTCAATTTTTTATATAGCTAAAATAACTGCCCTAAAACTGTGGGAGTTCATCTTGATGTTAACTGAATTAGAATATAATAATTTAATATTAAAAATATTAATGTAATTAAATTATGATCGGATATGTTTGAACATATTAGCCCGCCGTTTTAATAAATTTCAATTGTCATCTTATTTTTCAATACGATATACCCAATAATAAAATCTCTATTAAATTACAGGGAGTTATACAGTCATTGAATAAATTTTTTATTATGTATTTTTCTTTATTATATTAACCAACATTTAGAATTATTATGTTGTTAGTAGAAATTTTTAGTTGCATATTACTTTGTTTAATATTTTTGTGCGCTACTCACTTTTTATATAATAAAAGATATATATTATATTACTCTTGAATTATTTTTTTATTTAAAATTTAATTCTATTATTCTTAATAATATTTTTTAAATTTTAATGAATAAATACACTTTTTATTTTACAAAAGAAAAAAGAAATTCTTTTTTAAAAAACAAAGAAATTAACTAACATGAACCAACCATCACCCATGTCTCAGTAGTTAATTTTAGCTAAGTTCATTTCTTTGTGTTTTTATTTTTTCATTTTATAATTTTTTTATTTTTAAATTAAAATTGTACTTATCCATTAAAATTCTAGTTACACGTGAAAATTACTCTCAAAATTATGTTGAATTGATGTACTTGAATTATTAATAAGATGAAGGGAGGACCAAACAAAAATAAAATGAACATAAGTTTTAATTGAAATGTTTTCTAAGTTACTAAATATTTATCAAGTACCAACATTTTAGGAGATAAAATTAATTTTTAATATTTACTGCATAAAAAATCCATAAAAAGATAGCCAAGCTGCAAATAGTAAGTTAATGTATATATATCAATTACCAAAATTTAGGAGATAAAATCAGTTACCAAAATCTTAGAATGTATAATTACTCATTAAAATTCAATGAAAAAAGATAGCCAAAATCTACGAAAAATAAAACTTATCGCATATGTATCAATTGCCAAAATTTTTAGGAGGCATAATTTCTTTTTTTGTTGCATTAAAATGTAAGAGTTTTTTTTTCCAATAACTTTGTAATTCCTATTTATGAGTGCATGAATCTGAAAAAGAAACTAAAAAAGAAAAAGGTCCAACAAAGCACTTTTTTTGGCCGTGAACCTCTCTAAACGCCATGGACCTAAAACAAAGTACAAAAATTGAATAAAAAGTTACAGCTCCATAAGTATCCATGAGCACAAAGTAATGAAGGAAATTCACCTTCTGATTAACAACAACAACAAAAATAAAAAGTAAATCCATTCTATAAGTGTGACCATACTTTTAATAATGATTAAAGCCAATACTTCGTGCGTATCAAAATTTCTTGAAATTCTTATGTTCAAAATTCAAATACATAGAAGCGTTAAAAAAGAAGTTAGAACGGGAAGAAGGTATTTACATTAAGTAAAAAATACAAAAATAAATGAGGAAAAAAAGGAAAGAGGAAAAATATTTTGCTTTTACCAATAGATTCAATACATATTAATTGCCAAGGAAGGATAAAAGAATAATATTGTCCATGTAGATCAACTTTAATCTTCTTCTATACGCATTAATTGCAAGGAATGGTAAAAAAATTATATTATCCATATAGATCAACTTTCTTTTTCTAAACGTTAATCGCATTGCATTACCCATTCCACATAAATAGCCTGAAAGAAGAAAAAATAGGTTATTTTTTTATCTAGAAAAAGATGTAACATATCAAAAACAGAAGAGGAAAATATGTAATTTTTAAAGAGTGTATAATATGAAAATATCTTTAAAATATGTTCATCCTTTTCTCGTTTGCATTACTATTTCACAGCCCATTATGTACAAATAGCCTAAAAGAGGAGAAAAGACGTTTTTTTTATCAACAAAACCTGTAACACATCAAAACAAAAAAGAAGAGAGGAAAATGTATATTTTTAAGAGTATATAAGACAAAAAAAAATAAGTTTCATCCAACCTTGCATAAAGCAAAATTAGCAATAGGAATAAATGAAATCACAAACCTTCTTTCTAGAATAAAGGGATAACATTGTCAAAAAATAACAATAACCTAAAACAACAACAACAAAGCCTAATAATTATTAATTGGTAGATGTAAGAGAAGATCATATTAAGATTCAAATTTTTTTTTTGGTAATTAAAGTTTTTTCATTAATCACCAATGAAGTTCATTATAAAATCACAGTCAAGTTTCAACTCGGCCGATTGTCTGAAAGCTAACATAATAACTACACTTACTGTCCTAACTATGTAGCTTCTATTATATACTAAGGTGTTGTAATTGTTGTCTAATTCTAGGGATGCCTCTAACATTACAGTTATACACTATGTCTCTCAGTATAACAGCATTACAACGAAAAGTCTTGTTGAATACTCTTGCATTCCTTTCAAGCCAAATAGCATATGCAACTCCAGTTGTGACCATTTTAAAAATGGTTGCACGACATGTTCGTCCCTTGGCTTTGGTAATCAACCATTGCACTTTCTGGTTCCAACTGAAACTAGGTAGGTATTGTTCCTGTAGCCAATTCGTTACTCTTCCCCATAGATCCACAGTGACAGGGCATTCCGTGAGCAGATGATCTCTTGTTTCAGGTTGGGTTTGGCATAGAGGCATTGTTGATCAATACTCATTCCCCAGCTATGTAGTCTATCCTTGGTTGGTAGTCTGTCCTGTAGGAATAGCCACAAGTTGAACACTGCTTTTGGTCTGGCTTGGTTTTGTAAGATTAAGTTCTTCCATGGGACTGTTGGCACTCTTGCAACTGCAACTGGTATAACTGTTTAGTAGTGCATTTCTGATGTCTCCAGTTCTGGAACCTTTGTAGGGTATCCCTGGATTGGATGATTTTCTTATCCATCCAGCTAGCTTGGGCAGGGATTGGCATGGATTCTAATGGCCTGTCTTTGATATAATACACTGTGATCCACCTTATCCACATCTTATCCTTCTTATGTGCTATGTCCCAGCAGGTCTTTGCAATGGCAGCCTTGTTCCATAGTTTGAGGTTGATTAGGTTCATTCCACCTACTGATGGAGTGCATATTTTGTCCCAGGAGATGTATGCTTTCTTAGTTACAGTATTCATCCCAGACCAAATGAAGCTCCTGCAGATACTTTCAATCATTTTAAGAACTTTCACTGGGAAGATAAACAGCTAAGCCCAGTAAGCTTGAATACCAAAGATGACAAATTGCACCAGTTGAAGTCTCCCAGAGTATGACAGTGTTCTACCAGTCCAAGAAGTGATCCTAGCTGTGATTTTCTCCACTAAAGGTTGCCACTGTAGTAGAGTAATTTTCTTGGTGCTCAGTGGTACTCCCAGATACTTGAAAGGCAGTTGGCCTTGTTCATAGCCAAGATAGTCAAGGATCTGCTTCTGCACAGGTATTGGTACTCCTCCAAAATAGACTGAACTTTTGTTCAAGTTGGCCTTGAGACCTGAGGCTGCGGAGAATTGAGAAAAGCAGTTGGATAATGCCTTAACAGATTTGAGGTCTCCCTTAGAAAACAACAACAAGTCATCTGCAAAACACATATGAATAATACCCAGGTTTTTACATCTGGTGTGGAATTGATATGCTGGATCAGCTTGTAATGCAGTGCAGGACCTGTTTAAATACTCCATGACCAAGGCAAAAAGTAATGGGGACATGGGGTCCCCTTGCCTCAATCCTCTGGCTGCAGCAAATGGAACTATTGGCTCTCCATTAACCAAAACTGAGTAGCTCACTGTTGATATGCACTCCATAATCCATTTGGTGAAAGTGCTAGGGAATCCTATCTGTTCCATGACTTGCTGTAAAAACACTCATTCCAGTGAATCGTTTGCTTTCTGCAGGTCTATCTTAATCATGCATCTGGGGGAGACATGCTTCCTAGTATAGCTTTTAACAAGCTCATGAGCTAGGATGATGTTATCCTGAATTTTCCTACCTGGAATGAAACCTGCCTGAGCTTCATTGATGAGGCTTGCCATCACTTTCTGCAGCCTATTAGCCAGTACTTTGGAGATGAGTTTGTATAGGACAGTACAACAAGCTATAGGTCTATACTCTTTGATTGAAGCTGGTTTGGAAATTTTAGGGATGAGGGTAATAGTTGCACAATTGATTGGTCTGCACATCTTTGCTGAGTTGAAGATGTTGGTTCAGCAGTGCCCATTAGTGCTTTGTAGAAGTCCAGGATTTCCTCTTTAATTTCTGTTGGTGTAGCTTGATTCCTGTGCATTGGTAATTTCATTAATCTACTTCTGCTGACTTCTGTCCTTCATTACTGCAGTGAAGTATTTGGTGTTGGAGTCCCCTAGTTGTATCCACTTTGCTCTTGCCTTCTGTTGCAGTACACTCTCCTCAATCAGTGACCATTTTTTCAGTTGCAATATCAGTTCCTTCTCCTTCTGTTGTAGTGCATCATTGTAGGCTTGGCTCAATTGGTGTTGTATGATTGCCAGTTCCTGTCTACTCTGCTCAATTCTAAGTGTAATTGTTTTAAACTCCTTGTTATTCAGTGTCTTCAAAGGATTCTTCAAGGCTTTGAGTTTGTCCCATATTGTTCTCATGGTATCTGTCTTCCCATCCTGCCATACTGTTGCCACAATGTGTTGGAAATCTTTGTGTTTAGCCCATACATTAAAGGATTTGAAGTTCCTCTTTCCTTGCCAGGGGGATGCTTTCAGTGCTAGTATCATTGGGTTATGGTCTGAAATTAATGGTACTCAGTGACCATCTGGTTCCAGTTGATCCTCCATTCATAATTGCCAAACACTTTGTCAAGCCTGCTGCATACTCTGTCCCCACCAGTTTGCTTATTAGTCCATGCGTAGTAGTCCCATCTCCAGGGTAATTCTGTCGGTCCAGTAAGTTGTAGGCAATTGTTGAACTCCACTGTTTATGGTAATCTAACTGACTTACATGATTGTCTATCTCTGTCACACAAGACTGCATTGAAATCCCCTGACACAATCCATGGTTCTGTGATTCCTATTGCCAAGTTTTGTAAACTGCTCCATAAAGTTCTTCTCTGCTCCAGTCCATTGAATAGACCACAGTGAGGAGACATTTCAGGTCCCCTGTTCTGCTGGAAACCCTGTTGTGGATCAACTGGCTTTCCTCCAGAACACTAGTGACTGTGAAAATCTTTGGATTCTATAAGATCCATACTCTGCCTTTTTCCCCTGAGACATAATTAGTTAAGACACCCCAACCTGGTGCTAACAGGTTAGCAATTCTATTAGCATGTGCTTGCTTAACTTTTGTTTCTACTAGTCCTACTAGGTTAATGTTGTGTTTCCTAATGTATTCCCTAAATTCTTTCTGCTTGTACCTCTTATTTACACCCCTGATGTTCCACACTAACCAAAGATTCAAATTATTGTTACATTCTGATTTCAAGCAATGTTATTTAAAGGATTTGAGATTTGAGAATGACGTCATAGCCTAAAGAATTTTACAAAACTTCGTGAAAGAATTAAAATCAACATTAGGATACATACAATCATAAATATCAATTGAATTGTTATGATAAAATTCTGAATGATAACTACAACAACAATGATATATAATAACCTGCACTTGGTACTAAAAATCTTATGACCAAAAATCTATGATAACCTGCAAAAGAGAAACAAAAAGAACGAGAGAAGGAGAGAACGAATTATTTCTACTATATATAACTGAAAGTTGGAGGTACGACGAAGGGCAACCCTGAAATATTGTTGACTCTTAAGGGCTTTTGGTATTGCTTCTTAGTTCCATTCTCTAGCCATAGATAAAGCCACGTGAAGTAATTTAATATTAAAAACCCAATTACTTTAATACTCATGAAAAACCTAAACCCACGTGGACTTAGTAGTTTTAGAAATGGAATAAAACAGTTTCCATAAATGAACGGTTTCATCAATTCGTGAACGGTTTTAATTGAACAAGTTAGTTTTTTTTACGTAAGTCTATCATTTTATATTTTAAAATAAATTTTAGTTCTAACTATTGTGGTTATGCCAATTGTGATTTTAAATTTAAATAAATTTGAAACTCCAATAAAGTTGGAGAATTGTTTTAAAAATGTACACATGTCAATTTAATGTTATGCCACTTGTCTTAATAATATGCTTTTGCCTCTTCAATTATATATACATAGATATATATTGTTGTTATATAGGAATATTATAGAAAGGTTTAACTGTATTTATATTAGATATTGGATCTCAATTATACTCAAATTCACATTAAAAAAAATTCATATTCCTAACAAATCTAAGACTTGAAATGTAAATGCGTATGACATTTTGGCCTTGCCTGCCGTTGCCTTTATGCCCTTTTGGGATATGGTGTATGCACTAAGCAAGAGGTTGTGAGTTCGAGTCACTCCAAGAGTAAGATGGGAAGTTTTTGGAGATAAGGATACCGAAGGTCTATTGAAAATAATCTCTTTACCCTATGGTAGGGGTAAAGTCTGCACATACACTATCCTCCCCGACCATACTTGTGGGATTATACTGGTTGTTGTTGTGTGCGCACTAACAATTATTGTTTTTTGATTGATTAATTACACAAGTTTCTTCTACTCGCTCTTTTTTCCCTTCATTTTAGTTTCTCTATGTTTGGAAAAACAATCTTCTAGTTATAGCACATACTTATATGACATTTGTTCTTCCAATTATGGTGAAATTTTTCTTAAAAAGGTTACTTGAAGTCTTTTCCTTTCCTTAAGCTTACCTGTTCGATTGTTTTTCCAAAATCAATAAAATCCACCTCAAATTATGATAATGATATTTTTCCAATACTAGTATATCCAACTATAATTCTTGTTACATACTCCTTTTATTCCACTCCACTTTTAGGTATCTTCCCTTCTTTCTTTTTCTTCTGTTTAAAATGTAAAAGCTTAGTTTTCTCGTTGTATTTCCTACATTAAGACTACTGGGACTGTTAATTTTAAGAGCACAATATTTTTAGAAGAATAGATACAAAAGAAAACAAAAAAAAAAAGTTTAGTTATGAACACTATAGGCTACCTACTCTACTCTCCTAATACTCGACCTCCATATGACCCTTGATAGGAAGGTTCATAATAAACAATAGAATTGGCACACAATCTTACTTTATGTTGGTAGTAGGTTTTATTACTAACCGTTGTTTTCTTCCATTGTTGATCACCATATTATCTTATTGTCTTTATTCTGTTTTTATATGACTTTTGGTGTTGTCTCTTCTTGTCTATATTTTCATTAATGTGGTACTTTTGCTTTCCTCGGCCGGTGGTTTATTAGAAACATCCTCTCTATCCTTACAAGGTAGGGATAAAGTATGCGTATGCGTATGCACTACCCTTCTAGATCCAATGGGATAATATTGGGTATGTTGTTGTTGCTGGCGGAACCATCTGAGTTCAGTTGAACCTGGTGTACAAAGCTGCACCCGCTTCTGGTCACAGAAGCAACAGACAATAAAAGAGTTGACACAAAAAACAGTACATAACTAGCTTGATTGTGGCTGAGAAGATAAATGCTCTTTCACCATCAAGATTTCACTGCATAGTTTCTTAGGCACTTGTTGCAATGCTTTTCCTTCTTGCCAGGCTTGCCCTACCATCACTCCTGGTCCCACATGGCGTACGTATATGACAATCTCATCGTTAAAGGGCCATGGATGCTCAGCTGAGATGTTAAAACACCTTAATTAGGTGAGTAATTCAACTGCACTTGAAGAAACAACGAAGAGAACACGCCTACACTATATCATTGGATCCATGACGTGGTATTTTTTTACTAGCAATGTTCATACTATCAACCTAATCGAGGAATAAATCTACCAGCATCGGTCCAGGCACCCCCCCCCCCCAACACACACACACACACACACACAAAAAAAAAACCAAACCTTTTATTTTCTATGGAAATTGGAAGAGAAACAGTAGATTTGGCAGCTGAGAGTCAGATATTACTTCAAAGCAAGAGGAGCATTTAAAGGCGTCTAAAGATTGACCTAAGCAGAAACTTCATGCATAACATTTTTATTTGTACAATTCGTGTCATACAGAACATAGTGGGCTCTCATAAGGTCCATAATATTTTCCCTGTGAACGGGCTAGAGAAGGTTTTGAGCTAGTCAACTTGGCAATAGAAAGGAAAATGGAAATCCAAACAAGTATAAGACTCAGTAACAAAACTGGTATTTCAAGACATGTAAAGCAGTACAGAAACAATTGCTCAAGCGTGGGAAACAGGTTTCAACCCCCCTTGGGGTAAGGGTAAGGTCTGCGTACACACTACCATTCCCAGACTCCACTAGTGGGATTTAATTGGGTCGTTGTTGTTGTTGTTGTTGTTACAGTTAGGGTAGATAGGTCACCAAAGTGTAAGAAAATAACTACAAAGCACAAACTGCATATGGGCAATACAAGATTTGCACAAGAAGCTCTTTATCCCCGTTTAACAAGATGTCTGATGCAATAACTCTCACCTGGCTTAGGGAAACCACCAGGAAAATTAGGGAGATCCAAGATTCCATCTTTGAATTCATATGCTAAATCACAAGGCTGTTCTGTTGACATCACTTCTTTGAGTTCACTAACCATAAAGTACAGAGGATAAAATGAATTTGAGAGCCCCGAGAAAACTGATTCGCCTGCATAATGTGGATGATTGGTCAGGAAAATGTAGACAATCAATCGATTGAGCAGTAAGTATATCATAAGTTAACCAGTGGTAAGTGTGGCATCTAATAAGCTGCTTAACATATGTTGTCTGGTTCTTAGATATTGTTCGTGACCATTATCAGACATATATCATATATCTGATATTGTTGTCTTTGTAACAATAATAAAGCAACATTAGCATAATACTCATTTATAAATGGACAAGTAACAAACTGCAACAGAATCGAAAAAAACAACTATCTTCTTTAGAGATTTTCTTTTTTAAAAGTTGACATAAAGTGTTGGCATATAGCTGAAGATAGCTCTTAATGAACTTACTAATGAGTCGCCCGTATGTCCTCCCATCACCAGTACGAAATACAACCTGGCATAAAAATTAGATAAAGAACTCACGTATTAGCACCAAATTACCAGAGTTGAATGCCTCTGAAAATTGGTCCAGAAGACACAGTTAGGGGATCTAACCTTTTTGAAGAAATTTAACCAGGCAATCTGCAGTGGCCCTGTTCACATTTGAAGTATCTTAAATCATTATCTGAATATTGAATTGCTGACAAGAGGGGTTGCTCTGATGGTAAGCAGCCCCCACTTCCAACCGAGAGGTTGTGAGTTCAAGTCTCCCCAAGAGCAAGGTGAGAAGTTCTTGGAGGGAAGGATGCCGGGGGTCTATTTGGAAACAGCCTCTCTACCCAAGGGTAGGGGTAAGGTCTGCGTACACACTACCCTCCCCAGACCCCATTAAGTGGGATTATACTGGGTTGTTGTTGTTGTTGTTGAATTGAAAACAACAGAAACACCGGTATGTTACTAACAGTTGGTAGAATACATGTCACCTAAGGAAAGTAGGACAGGCTGCGCTAAGGATCTAAAGATCATATGGCACAACCATTAAACTCACCCTTCATGACTACCCACCCACAATCAAACATGCGTACAGATGGGTATGATTAACGTCAAATCCCTTCTGAGTTTTGATTACAGGTGACATTAAAATCCGGTATCATCTAAATTTCTCATCTAATTTGCTTGAAACTTAGATGCTAAGGGCAAAAGAGAATAAAGATCAGACCACCAATGTTGGCTAAACTTGGACAAAATTTTATCATAGCCCAGTACTATTAGAAGCATAAATCAGAAAAGAGAACAATTTTGATTATGAAATGAAAAAAATCAAGATGAGTAACCTCCACTCGTCCGGCACTTCCAAAATTCAGTAACTGTTTCAGAATCTCCGATTGCTAGCAAGCTAGATGCACTTTTCTGTACCAGCTTTGAATTATTGTACCGTGTACCAGCAATCTCCCACGCTTGTGATATCAACCTGCTTGAAGTTCAACTAAAAATATGAGAAAATTATATGAGATGAACATAGCAAGCTTTCTTGATGGGAGAGGGGGAGATCATCATGCTTTGTTTTATACCCATAGATCCTCCCCTCACCTTAAGCAATTATACCACGAGACTCCGCAAGATAATAAAATTCACACAAGCAAGTTTATGTCACAAATTTGTAACAGCTCATAGATAACAAAGCAAAAGGACGGCCTGAGGGTCTTAGATAGCTCGTGATTAGGGGGAGAACTATCCTCAGATGTCTAACGACCTCGAATACATAAGCCAAGTACTTCCTCCAATTTCAACAGTTCAAATATACTTCCTATACTCAAGTGTTCATCGAATAAAGTTTCACTTCTTTGAAGATTTCGAATTCATTTTAAATAATTCAAATTTATCGTGAAGGTAATTTTCCTTACAACACTGGGTTTCTCACCTATGAATTTAACATGATCGTATGGTCTTGCCAATATAGTAGGAATAGGAGTAAGTATTAAAATCAAATTATCCTATTAAACTCCATGCTCACTCAAACGCATCATAAAGGGTCATATAGGGAGCATTCCCTGCTTCATGAAGCACAGCTCATAATAGCAAGAGAAGAAAGCAGACCAAGTAACAGACAAACCTCGGGTTAAGCAAGGACAATAGCCTGTGCCGCCTTTCCTCGGGAATATCCCCAATTTTCTTCCTAACCACAACACCACATAATAATGAGAAATGCTGAGAGTAAAGAAATTCGCGACCAAAGTGAACCTTACTCTTTCTATAAATAATTGGTTACGCCTTTTTTGGGAATTGAACTGTAATGCATCAAAATTAACTAATGAAGCAAGTCAGTAATAGAGATATACCAAAGATAAGAAGCAGGATTATAAGAAGAAGGGTCCAAAGGAATAAGCTCTTTGGGAGGGTCAAGGAAGGTAACAACATCCTGTTCGTCCAAGTAGACTATCTTGCCGTTTGGTAAAACTTGGTAGGGTTTTTCATCCCACGGTGAGGATGAGCTGGAGAATGAAGATGACGACGACGAAGATGTCGAACTTGCTCGTATAGCGCTGTGGTTTGCCCGACCCGATATTGACATAGACCTCAAACCGCTGGACGGAAATGCTGACCTGAACTTTGTAGAATTGAAATTGAAGGCTCGCTGTCGATTCCCGGAAATTATTTTGGGGGAGAAGGAGATAGATGGCCGGACCACGAGGTTATGGGCGCACGCCCTCTCCGGGGCAACTGCTGCCTGAGGATACTGCATTGTGATGGCAGAAGGTGCACAGCCTGAGTGAAGACGTGGGAGTAAAAACCATTAAATTGGAGTAATTTTTTGAGTTGAAGAAAAATTGAGTAATTATTTTTAGTATTATCAAGAAAATTATTTTTCATCCCCTTGAATATCTAATCACCATAAAATGTGCCTAGTTAAAACCTTAATTAAAATAAAATTCAGTGGGGAAAAAATTATAATGAAGGAAAAGGAGTGCACATATCTAACAATACGCCTTTTGGTTGCCTCGTTAAAAACGTTGCAAGAAAAACCTAGTGGGACAAAACCATGCGAGGGAAAAAAAGTACAACACGTATTAAGTCACCATTATAAGAGTATCAATTAACATCCTTAAGTCTTTGCATTCCAACCTTATGCATCATCTTTCAAAGATCATTAGTAATAATTCGATAAACAAATCAGTCATATCAACTTGTATGAATATGTTGTTCCTTGAAACTATCATTCTTGATAGAAATGTAATATTTTCATATAATGTCGTGGAATAATCTTTTCAATTTCTCCATACAGGTATTCTCGCCACTACATTATCATGCTTATAGTTATAGCAAGATATATATGTGCACAAATTGCACTTAGGATGTAGTACTTCAGAATCAAGAATTGTATATGTTTCAAGCAATTTAAATTATTCATGGATTGTCGTATAAGTTAAGTCATATAAGCAATCTAAAGTTTTCATGTCATGCTAGACATATAAGATATCGAAAACGGATTACACATACCATTTGACTTTATATTTTCAAGTGTTTGAACTGCATGTCTTTCATACAATTCTATTCAAAATTGTTTCTCCGAACTGAAGATCGTCATATATATATTTAGCGCTATCATATATGTCGTCGACGAACATTTTATATCGGTTCCAACCTCTTTATTTTCATATAGACATAACATAGAGAACTCCTCATTCATATATTTAAGTATCTGAATCTCTTATGAGATTTTACGAAGTTTTATGTCATGCAATCTTCTGGATCACTTGCCTCCTTTTATTATGATCATTTGCTCATCTTCTTTATCAAGAAGTTTATTTGAAGCCGATTTGTCTATACGCTTTAAGAGTACCATAGACTTTGTCCTTCTAGGACTTAATAGGAGCATTTGCAATGATAATATAGTTACTTTCTTTGGGTCAGCAAATGCGTCTGGCATGCTTTGCAATATATTGCAAATGAATTATTCTTTTATGAACATCATGTTCATATTATTTTATTCGAGGATACAAAAGTTCAAATGATAATTTATTCCACGTAACTTTTTCTCAACTATTTATCATGTCCCCACTCATTAGAAAAACTAACTTGTTTTTTCCACTGATAACTCATTTTCGTGTGTTATGATATTAATCAAAATATACATTGCACATCAATAATAATAAGATGGAATTATTTGATTTCTGACCCTAAACCATTTGTAAGGGAAGAATATGATATACTTTCTTATGTAACGTATATCAAACTGATATAGATAACTTTGTTCTCATAAGCAATAGTTTAGCTATTAAGTGGAGGCACTCAATAAATTATTTTGCTAAATTAATTGTGATGTAAACCAACTTATCAAGATGAACTATCTTGAATAAAAAATCTGAAAAATATGCTCTAAATCGAATTATTGAACAAGTTACCTCGCAAACACCATGTTGCGGGTTAATAATAATCACACATGTAACTATTTCACATATGCATCTTATGTGGTATACATGACAGGTGAATGTGCTCATATTCGCCTTTGATATTTCCAGCATTCATGGAATTCAATTCCAATTTTAGTTGATCTATTAATTAATGAGAACACGCAATATCAGAGAATTCGTAAAGAACTTTCTAGTTCTTTTAATATTTACCCATGTGAATTCTCTATTAACTTTGTGCATCATACTTAAATTGATATGACTAAACCAATTATGCCAACTGAATAAATTATCAATATTGATAAACTTCTGATTTACACCATGACGTGTGCAATTATCAATAAACTCCAAGTTTATTATGATATGGGTTTTTAAAGTTTATTATGATATGAATTTTTATATCAATAAACATTCACTTTATTGTGGTATCGTTTTATTTGTGTAGTACAAATTGGAGAACAGACGATTAATTTTTTATGTACATATTACCCCGCTACAAGTTGTAGTAATAGAGGTGAAAATCTTTCCTTTATTTATAGTCTCAATATAACCATCCGCTTTCCGAATATTTTAGAAACTCAATTAAGTTTCTTTGAGACTTACTACGACATAATACATTATTGGTAATCAATTATGTTTCTTCAGAATAGTATAATTGTCTCTTGCAGAGTTCTCAATTAATTTTGTAGTACCACATATCCATCAACATCCACATGGTGAATATCTCTTTTAAAGAGAAAGTTATACCATTATGGTTGTGGTCAAAATTATATGCAAAATATGTTTTATGAATTACTGTTGTCCTTTAATAATTACATTGCCAAAATATTTTAGCATACAATAGGTATGTGACCAATGTTTGTTCATGCCATAATAATGACATTATTTTCCTATATCACCTCAAATCTCCTTCAAGAGGTGAGTGTGACATATTCACTACCACTAGCACGTACATATTCTTCTAAGAATGAATATGCATTCATAAATCAGATGTTGTCACATTCACATCATGAATAGATCATAATCATCTATATGTGCTTTATAAAATCTCTTATCAAATCGATGACAATATTACTTCACAAACTGAAAGATTATTTTGAGAATCCTTATTTTTCTCATTAAGCAAAATACAAAGTAGACACCTGAACTTTATACCAAATCCCTGTTACACACTTTCTGAGGAGTATATTATATTACACATGCAACCTTTCAAAATTGTGTCTAGTACGCACTACCTTTTCCTTGATCAATTTCTCAGAATATGTGTAGTGTCACGCACCAATAAAATCATGATACGTGTTAATAATTTTTTTTTTAAAAAAAAGCTTAAATTTATGTTGACTAGTTTCTCTTTCATTATGTCTTTCTCTTCCACAAAAAACCAGAGGCACCACACCATACTTCAATTCTTCTCTTTCTATGAAGACACACTCTCTTCATTATCTTTGTTCTTCTTTACCACCATTTATCTTTACTCTAAAAATTTATTACCATTTTTTGATTTCTAGGTTTTGTTTGTTTTGTTTGCTATAGAACTACCATTTTTACCGATCGGTGTTGCCACTGTAATGCAGAAAAATAAAGGTCTCCATCGTTTGCATTTTTTAACAAAATGAGACTAGATCATAACGAAGAACCATCAACTTGTCGGAAAAATGTGAGAGCTTTAACCCATCGGAGAAAATCTGACCTCATGGCCATGAACTGATAGTGAATAGAGGTCTCGGTGTTGCTTTGGGAAGAAGGCCTAGACATTTTTTTTCTTATTTTAACTAATAACTTAAGAAAAATAAGGAGAACAAATAAGATTTGGACACGTGTGCATATATAAGGATTTGGATAGATAATGCGTAGGTTTTACGTGCTCAGTGTCTTTTGTTAAACACACGCGGGCCATCTGGCAAAAGTAGTGTGTACTAGAAACAATTTTGAAAAGCTGCATGTGTAATTTGATATTCGTCCTCAGAAAGAGTGTAATAGGGATTTTGTTTATAGTTGAGGTGGCTACTTATGTATTTTTCCTTCTCATTACCACAATGATGACGATTATAATTTTGTCTATCGCCATGTCCACATCCATTGATACATTCATAATAATAAATTTATCTTCTTTCAAACTTATCACATACTACTATCACATTCTCTTAAGTGAATGAGAATAGAGCAAATTCAATGAGACGAAATTTTAATTCTTTGCCCACAATCTTACATGAATTTGATAATGGCAAGGCATAGAAATTTTACCACTTCATGTGGTTATAATTTCTTACAAACTCCATTAGAGTTATCATCAAACTTTATAATCTTTGCTTGTGTATAAAATCAAATTATAGAATTTCATGAATTTAAAAGAGAAAAATAAAGTAAAATACTTACCTTAAATCCAAAATTTAATCATGAAGGAAGTTTATCGAGTAATTGACAATCGTTTTGCTCAATCGCAAAGCTTCTACTCAATTGGTTAGAGTCTCGTGCTGAAAACGTGTTATAAAACAATAAAAGAAGAAGACTATTGCATAAAAAGTAGGGAGAAAGAATTCTTATTTTTTGGAATGCTTTACAATGGAAAAGAACACTCTATTTATAAGGAGAGAGTGACTTGGACACCAATTAATAAACCCTAAAATTTCTCTAAGTATAACAATAACCTTAAATAGAATTATATTTATAACAAAATTACAGTTTTAACTTGGATTTTGTAATCTAGGGTTGAATCTTAACTACACGTTAGAAGATAATTAGCTCCAATTTGGTCATAAAAATTGGGAGCTTTTTTCAAATTCTATTTCAAATATTTATTTATTTATATATTTTAATCATTTTTGATAGATTTTGAAAACATACATTTTTTCGGATAAAATACATTTTCAAACACAATTTCAATTTTTAAAAATTATTTTTCTATCTCATCTTTTTAAAAATTAATTTTTTAAGTTTCAATCAAATCTAAATGCAAATACTAGTTTAAGGTAAGTTTAAAATCATATGCTTTAAAAAAGTCTTAAATTGGTGTCAATTGAAATTACCTTTAAATTTTGTATCAATTCAAATTACCTCGCATAAATTTGCAAAGCAGCTAAATTTACCCATATATATTTGTAAAGACCCGACCGGTCGTTTTGAGAAATTAACCTCCATTCTACAGCATAAGGTCAGAAGTAGCTTCAGAACATGAGTATCGACTTGCGTGCAAGGTGGAATTCGATTTTTGGATGGTTTAGAGTCGATTCAAGAGAAGAAACCTTATTTTGGAGGTTAGAACGGTGAAAATTTGACCGGAACTGGACTTTTGGGTAAACGACCCCGAGATGGGTCATAGATAATCTCAACACCTTCTTATAGTGATTTTGGACTTAGGCACACGTCCAGATTCAAATTCGGAGGTCCGTAGAGTAAATTGAGGTATTTCAGCGAAAGTTGAAGTTGGAAAATGAATAAGTTTGACTCATAGTTGACTTTTGGGAAATCGGGGTCGGAATGAAATTCTGAGAGTTGGAACAACTTCCTTATGTCATTTTGGACTTTTCTGCAAAGTTTAGCGTCATTCCGAGTTGAATTGATAGGTTTCGGCATGAGTTTTGTTATTTGAAGATTTGAAAGTTCATAAGCTTGATTTTTGGTTCAATTGATCATTTTAATATTGTTTTAGGTGATTTGAAGCTTCGAGTGAGTCCGTGTTAGGTTAAGTGACTTGTATGTGTGATTAGACGGGGACCCGGGGGCCTTGGGTGTGTTTCAAATGGGCTACGGGTCCTTTTTCTTCCAATTTGAACTGCTGAACTGCTGCTTCTGATATCTTTCTACGTGATCGCAAATAGTATCCCGCGATCGCGATGTTCTGTGTGTTTTTCAAACGTGTTCGCATCAAACGTCCTGCGATCGCGAAGGTCTAACAGTCTCCACTTTGCGATTGCATCCCTGATTACGCGATCGCATAGACCAACCACTGGACCCCCTGTACTTCCTTCCACGTGATCGCATAAATGCCCTGCGATCGCGAAGCACCGCCTGTTTCTTCACCGCGATCGCATCCACACCATCGCGTTCGCATAGAACATTTCTGGGCCAATCAATATTTCCTCTACGCGATCGCATCCCTTGTTCCGCTATCGCGATGCCAAAATCACTTCTAGAGCTCGGTTCTTGGCGATTTTGAAGGGATTCTCACCTGGGCAACTTGGGTAAGTGTTTCTCACTCGACTTAGACTAACTTCCAAGAATCTCCTCTTAATTTCATCCTTTAATTTCTGTTTTTGAATGAACAATGGGTAGAACATCTTAGACCGAATTATTGGGTTTTGAGGGAGTATTTGACCTCCGATTTGAGAGATTTTTATATGGTTAGACTCGCGAGAGTACGAGGGTTCTGAAAATGTTAAATTCATCTGGTTCCGAGACGTTGGCCCGGGGGCATTTTGGTTATTTTACCTAATTTCATACTTTAGCTTTGAATTAAATAATAGAATCATTTGCTTGAGATGTTAATTGCAATGTGTGATTTAATTAAATAGATATGGGCCATTTGGAGTCGAGAACTTGTGGCAAGAACGTAGTTGCTAGTTGATTTTAGCCGGTTTTGAGGTAAGTATCTTGCCTAACCTTGTGTGGGGGACTTCCCCTTAGGATTTGAGTCTTCTATGTTGATTGCACTCCGTGTACGCGAGGTGATGAGTGCGTGCTCGGATTTATTTGTGGTAAATTGTCCCTTTAACGCCCTTAGACTCTTGAAATCACTGAGTTATAAGATGATATTGATACAATTGAGTTCCCTGTTATTAGTTTCACCTCTACATGTCATACTTGGTATCGTTTGTTCTTCTTTATTTATTCTTTCTATTTAATTGACTTCTTACATGTTGAACTGAAGACAGTCGCCCTTCTACAGTCATATTATCCATTCTAACTACTCGCCTTTAATTGGAAATCATAAATGTTATATCTCATGTAATTAATCGATCTTAATTGAAAAGAAGATGGATATCATATAATTAGTTGATACTTCCTTAAATTGTAATTATTGATTCATGTTAACTTCCTTACTATTGGGTGTTGGACAATACGCTTTACGCTAGAGGGGGGGTGAATAGCGTTTTAAAAATATTAAGCGTTTTAGTGCGGAATTTAAAAACTTTGCAGAAATTAAAACAAGTGCAGTAGAATAAACTTACACAATGATGTATCCTGGTTGGCCACAAACGTGGTTAGTCCAGTCCCCGAGAGACTCTCTCGAGATTTCCACTAAACTTGTCAAGCTTACGGGTGCTTAACAAACCGTTACAGCTGAGGACACAAGCCTCACCCAGGTGCTCGGGGATCACAATCCCAAAGACTTCAATTGCTCGGGGATACCAATCCCAAAGACTTCAATTGCTCGGGGATACCAATCCCAAAGACTTCAATAGCTCGGGGATAACAATCCCAAAGACTTCAACTGCTCGGGGATAACAATCCCAAAGACTTCAACTGCTCGGGGATAACAATCCCAAAGACTTCAACTGCTCGGGGATAGCAATCCCAAAGACTTCAACTGCTCGGGGATAACAATCCCAAAGACTTCAACCGAGGAATCACAAGTTCCTCAACAAACGAGAATCGCAATTCTCTTACAAACACAAAACACACTCACTTTACAAAGCACTCCTTAATGAGTAGATATGAGTAGAAATAGTATGCTCAAGATCACAACAACTTAGCTCAATAGAATGGCTCTTCAAAAAGCTTTATGGATGAATGGAAAATGATGATCAATGTAAGAAAGCTTTTAGCAATGAAAATACTCAAAGTGTATATGTTGTTGTTGTGAAAACACTGAGTTGAAGCTGTATTTATAGGTGAAAAACTCAGTCTTACCGTTGTCTAATTGCCAATTAAGGATTGCTGAAATTACTCAGTGACAATCGATTGTCAAGACTAAACAATCGATTGTTTGCCTATCAGATTAAAAATTCAATCCCAGATTTTACGTCAACAATCGATTACTTCAAATCAATAATCGATTATTTATAACGTTAAGAAATCCTTTCCAATTTTTGGCATGAAACATCGATTGTCCGGAAATCAACAATCGATTATTTTAACAACGTTCAGAAAATCTTTTCCAGATTTTAAGCAAAACATCGATTGTTAAATATCAACAATCGATTACCTGAAGGTAATTGAAAATATATGACAACGGTCAGCTTCAACAATCGATTATCAAATGGAATAATCGATTATTAATTAATTTCAAAACTCTCTGTCTCATATATAATCGATTATCAAAAGCCACAATCGATTATCATTTTATTTAAAATTACTGGGAGACATTTTTCTCATTCTAATCGATTACCATTAGTTCATAATCGATTTTTATGAGTTTTGAAAACTTTGCCTCAGTTAACAATCGATTATCATAAGTACACAATCGATTGTTATGCAGTTTGCAAAAACCTGATGTTAACTGACTTACTCACAATCGATTATCATTAATTCACAATCGATTGTCATGCAGTCTTGGCTTAGAGATACTCGATTATCATAAGTACATAATCGATTATCTTAGCCCAGATTTTTGAGGCATGCTTGGAAAACATTTTAACAAATGTAAATATGCATAGTTTAAAATCATTTGACACTTAATTTAAATATGCATGATTTTGGAAAAATAATTTTAGTAGAGAAGCCATGTTATGAGCCAAGTTGAGGAATCAAGATCACAATTAATATTGACTCAATTATAACATTTCTAAACTTTGTCTTGAGCTTCTTGTAATGCATCCATTTTGTGCTTGTCCTTGAGTACTGCTATATATCGCTTTTTGCTTTGTTTGACATTCATCAAAACCTACAAAAGAACACACGTTTAGTATATTGCATTTGAAACGTGTTTCCAACAATTTCCCCCTTTTTGATAATGGCAAACATAAGCGGGATATATGCAATAATTATTTTGATAATCCACGACAAGTGTAAAGTATGCAATTTGATGTTCCCCCTCAATTCATGTTCCCCCTCACTTTAAGCATGAATGAAGTTGAGAGTGATATAGCATACTTCTTGATATCCCGTTTCTTCCCCCTTTTGCCATTAGCAAAAATATATACAAGAGAAGAATATGCAAAAAAATATGAAATAAACAAAAGTCTATTTATTGGAAAATAACATTACATGGGTGGAGCCAAACACAATAAAACGAACAACAACTAACCAACCAAGGAAAAATAAATCAAAAACAACAATTTCACATCATCAAAAACAACAATTTCATCATTCATCACCCCCATCCCCTTCATCATCATTGGGAGGCGCTTGATATGGCACCACCTGAGCATAGGCATAATGCACGTGATCAAAGTAACCATGGACCTCACGGGTTAATTGAGTAATTTGGTCAGAGATAGTCCGGAGGGTAGGCTCCTGAGGAGGATGAGCACGACGGGCTTGTCGATTTTGAGGAGGAGCGGGAGCATGATCACCATCATGATGAAAGGAAGACTCCGAAATTTCCCAGATTTTGGTGCTCTTTTTGAGAGGACCATTAGCAATATTGACCCCGGAAGCTTCAAGAAATTTCATTATTAAGAGGGCATAGGGGAGAGGTATGTCATCTCTGGTGGCATTGAACATATGAGATTGAATAAGCTTGCACCAATTGATTTTAACACCGGTGATAATGGCATGAAGAAATTTGGCATCCTCTTGGGAAATGGTGGTGTGATTGAGTTTACGGGGTTTGAGAACACGAGTGATGAAATAGAGAATGAAACGATAATTCGGGTCCATACCCTTTATGGTGGGACGACGGGAAGAAGACTCATCATAGGCGACTCCGGCTTGGCGGAAGAGATTAGCTTCATCAATCATGTCCCCGGCATCATTTATGTACTGGTAGATGTCTTCACCATCATGCGGAATGCCGGCAATGAGGTGGAGGTTATCTTCAGAAATTAGAATGGAAATGCCGTTAACATTGGTAACGAGTTCACCCTCATCATCTTTGTGAAGGTTGGAGTAAAAAGCTTCAACCAAAGTAATGTTGTAGTAGGGGTGAGTAAGGAGTAGGAAATTGAAAAGTTGGCACTCTCTTAGCATATTCGCGGCTGGAATGAATGGTGCAACAAGAGCGTTTGTTGAAAAGCGAGGAGGGAGAATAAGGCGTTTCTCAAGTTTGATTAAGAAACGGGTGAGCTCTTCATCGGATTCAAAGAATAGAACCGATCCATCTTGATATGGATGGCGAGAAGAAGAAGCACCTTGTTTGGAACGAGCACGTTTGGAGTTGCGGCTTGACATTTTTGAAAAGGATGTGCTAGGATTTTTCAAAGATAACAAGATAATTTGATGCTTGGGAGGCTTGAGTGAGTATACAAGAGCATATGTGCAGCCTATATATAGAGAAGGAATGAATCTTACACTTATTTGAAAAGATTTGAAGAGATTTGAAGTCTGAAACGGTAAAAATAAATTCACTGATCGTTCAATAATCGATTGTTTGAATAGAATAATCGATTGTCATTAATGAAAATGATCTGACACATCGATTATACGCCAGAACGGTAAAAAAAAATTTGAAAAAGATAGTCGATTGTCAAACTTGGTAATCGATTGTTTTTCATATTTATGACCTGACAGGAATCGATTGTAGAGCCAAAACGGTAACATAAGTTTAAAACAGATAATCGATTGTCAATATATAGTAATCGATTATTTCACTCACAGAGAGTTTGGATTTTGGCAAATAATCGATTGGCAGAACAAATAATCGATTGTTTGGAAGGGGGATGCTAAAATGATGAGACTTAATTCTATCAAGCAATGTAAACATTCAACAAGATTTCATGACAAAAAAAATTGAATCAACAAATAATCGATTATTGATACTGATAATCAATTGTAAGCATAAATAATCGATTATGATCGATTTTTCTTGTATCAAGACAATTTATACTTTCCTCTTACCTTTTGGGGGATACCTGCAAAATAGAATTAAACATCTCCGACGCTCAAGTCAGTAATCTATAAATGAAATAATAACTTTGAAACTAGTGTAGTCGGGTGAAAAACGTGAACTCTTAAGAATTTTGTCCTAGGATGTTCTTAAGAGGGTTTAGGGTACTTACCTTCCCTTCGACTTTGCCAATTACCTGATTTTGAACATCCTCCGTTCATTTTGGTCTTTTGGCTCATTCTTCAATTTAAGAAGCTTCTTCCACAATTTTGCCTTTGTCTTCCTTGTATTTTGTCTTTTAAATTTTTCGAAAATACTTCCGATTTTGAAAAAAAATGCCTAAATCGACTTTTCCGTCTCTTCCTCCTTCTTTGTGCTTTAATTTAAGGAATTTTGAATTCGTCTCCCGTCAAGTGTTTGGAGTATCCACTACACTTGATTCCTTCAAGCACACCTGCAAAACAAATCAATGCTCTTTTGGTACCCATGCCATTTTGGGTCCTTGAGGGTTATGCATACTATAATGATATGTTTGAGTAGCATGTCTATGTCTAGTAAAGCATGCGGGAGCAATATGACCAATTCGTCTACAATAATGACATGTCACATTTGGATTATGCATGCGTCTAGGCTCATAGTAGCTAGAATAATGCACATTGTTTACTCTATTTTCATTTCTCCTAATTTGAGCACCATAATCATTTCTAGGTTGAACATTTCGGGATCTTCTAGCATGATCACTGTTGTGCCTAAAATATGCATCATGTCTATGGTGACGATTGCTAGGCGGAAGGTCATGTCTAGGTCTCCTAATATTTTGTCTAGCATGCATGTTTGTTTTAGGAAAGGCATTTTTGTTATTAATCCTAGATTGAGCTCTAGGTGGTTGGGTTTTTGCATCAACCTCTTCTTCATTTATGAAGCCTATTCCATGCTTGGTTGATTTCAAGTTATCAAGCACCACATTCAAGTTTTTATGAGAGGAGTTGAATTTATCTAGTGTGCCTTTTAATCTACCTACTTCATTCTTAAGGTCTACACAAGAAGCACAATTTTTTGTAGAACTCTCGGGCTTGTCAGAACTTCTTTTCCCATAAAACTTGTTTTGTTCTAGTAGCTTCTCATTTTCCAAAACCAATTTTTCTAATTCTTTTTCTTTTAATGAAAACTGTTTTTGAAAATCTTGTTCTTTTAGAGAAGCACTTTCTCTTAAACTAGTGACGGTTTTTGTAACTTTGAGAAATTCAGCATACAATTCATCAAAGGCATTTCTCATGTCATCAAGAGTATAAAAATTTTGAGAAGAGATTTGACTTACCTCACTTTGATTTTCTTCCTGTGCCATGAGGCAGAGATTTGCCGCTTCTTCATTTTCTTCTTCACTGGATTCGTCTCCGGAATCTCCTCCCCAAGATATGTATGCTCGTTGCTTCTTGAAGGGTTTCTTCTCCTTTTTAAGATTTGGGCAGTTTGTTTTGATATGCCCTGTTTCACCACATTCATAACATTTAACTTGCTCACCTTGCTTTTTCCCTTTGCGGTCATATTCTTTTCGCATGAATTTTTGGAACTTTTTGATGATGAGTCCGAATTCGCTATCTCCATCCTCTTCAATTGGTGATTGACTTGTGCTCGCCTTTAGAGCAATCTTTTGCCTTCTTTGTTCATCAATAACAGGGTTAAGAATAGTGGATTCATAAGTCTTAATATTACCTCTAAGAGCGTCTATGGTGACGTTCGTGATTCCAATTGACTCTTGAATCGCATCGGCCTTTGATCGCCATGCCGGTGTTAGACTCCTAAGGATTTTTCGAACTAGTTCTTTGTCTGTGAACGTCTTCTTGAGCGCGTGGAGATCATTCACTATTGATGAGAACCGCTCAAACATCTCGTCTACCTTTTCGCCTTCCTTCATATGGAACAATTCGTAAGCATGAGTTAAAAAGTCAATTTTAGCTTCTCTTACCTGGTCAGTCCCTTCGTAAGTGACCTCAAGCTTGTCCCACATTTCTTTCGCTGTTTTGCAGCAGGAGATTTTCCTGTAATCATTAGCATTAACAGCACAAAGTAATAAATTAATAGCTTTAAATTTATTTTGGACCATTCGATTATCCTCGGCGTTGAATTCCTCTTCTGATTTTGGCACCCATTCTCCTTCCACCTTTTTGACAGGAACCTCATTTCCTTTGGTGTACACCTTCCACAAGTAAGGGCTGTTTGATCTGACGAATATCTGCATCCTTTCTTTCCAATATGAATAATTAGTCCCGTTAAACAAAGGAGGTCTTGTGGGGCACTGTCCTTCATCAATACCTGCAAAAGAGTCTAGAGTAGAAGCCATGGAAAGATTCTCTCAAACGGTTAAGTCTTTCAGAGAGTATGGCTCTGATACCAATTGTTGGACAATACGCTTTACGCTAGAGGGGGGGTGAATAGCGTTTTAAAAATATTAAGCGTTTTAGTGCGGAATTTAAAAACTTTGCAGAAATTAAAACAAGTGCAGTAGAATAAACTTACACAATGATGTATCCTGGTTGGCCACAAACGTGGTTAGTCCAGTCCCCGAGAGACTCTCTCGAGATTTCCACTAAACTTGTCAAGCTTACGGGTGCTTAACAAACCGTTACAGCTGAGGACACAAGCCTCACCCAGGTGCTCGGGGATCACAATCCCAAAGACTTCAATTGCTCGGGGATACCAATCCCAAAGACTTCAATTGCTCGGGGATACCAATCCCAAAGACTTCAATAGCTCGGGGATAACAATCCCAAAGACTTCAACTGCTCGGGGATAACAATCCCAAAGACTTCAACTGCTCGGGGATAACAATCCCAAAGACTTCAACTGCTCGGGGATAACAATCCCAAAGACTTCAACTGCTCGGGGATAGCAATCCCAAAGACTTCAACTGCTCGGGGATAACAATCCCAAAGACTTCAACCGAGGAATCACAAGTTCCTCAACAAACGAGAATCGCAATTCTCTTACAAACACAAAACACACTCACTTTACAAAGCACTCCTTAATGAGTAGATATGAGTAGAAATAGTATGCTCAAGATCACAACAACTTAGCTCAATAGAATGGCTCTTCAAAAAGCTTTATGGATGAATGGAAAATGATGATCAATGTAAGAAAGCTTTTAGCAATGAAAATACTCAAAGTGTATATGTTGTTGTTGTGAAAACACTGAGTTGAAGCTGTATTTATAGGTGAAAAACTCAGTCTTACCGTTGTCTAATTGCCAATTAAGGATTGCTGAAATTACTCAGTGACAATCGATTGTCAAGACTAAACAATCGATTGTTTGCCTATCAGATTAAAAATTCAATCCCAGATTTTACGTCAACAATCGATTACTTCAAATCAATAATCGATTATTTATAACGTTAAGAAATCCTTTCCAATTTTTGGCATGAAACATCGATTGTCCGGAAATCAACAATCGATTATTTTAACAACGTTCAGAAAATCTTTTCCAGATTTTAAGCAAAACATCGATTGTTAAATATCAACAATCGATTACCTGAAGGTAATTGAAAATATATGACAACGGTCAGCTTCAACAATCGATTATCAAATGGAATAATCGATTATTAATTAATTTCAAAACTCTCTGTCTCATATATAATCGATTATCAAAAGCCACAATCGATTATCATTTTATTTAAAATCACTGGGAGACATTTTTCTCATTCTAATCGATTACCATTAGTTCATAATCGATTTTTATGAGTTTTGAAAACTTTGCCTCAGTTAACAATCGATTATCATAAGTACACAATCGATTGTTATGCAGTTTGCAAAAACCTGATGTTAACTGACTTACTCACAATCGATTATCATTAATTCACAATCGATTGTCATGCAGTCTTGGCTTAGAGATACTCGATTATCATAAGTACATAATCGATTATCTTAGCCCAGATTTTTGAGGCATGCTTGGAAAACATTTTAACAAATGTAAATATGCATAGTTTAAAATCATTTGACACTTAATTTAAATATGCATGATTTTGGAAAAATAATTTTAGTAGAGAAGCCATGTTATGAGCCAAGTTGAGGAATCAAGATCACAATTAATATTGACTCAATTATAACATTTCTAAACTTTGTCTTGAGCTTCTTGTAATGCATCCATTTTGTGCTTGTCCTTGAGTACTGCTATATATCGCTTTTTGCTTTGTTTGACATTCATCAAAACCTACAAAAGAACACACGTTTAGTATATTGCATTTGAAACGTGTTTCCAACATTGGGTACTCCTTGATTGTAAGTTCATCTGTGACCTCGTGCAAATATATTACATGTCCAATTGTTGTGGTATCGGTGCAGCTATTATGTGCTTATTATGTGTTGGTTTATCGTTGAGGTTATTTTGTTTTCCTCGGTATTTATGTGACCTTATTAGCTATTGTTGATTCCCTTGTCGGGACGTTATTGTTCTGTTGTTGATTCCCTTGCCGGGACATTATTGTTTCTGTTATCAATTCCCTTGCCGGGACGTTATTGTTCTGTTGTTGATTCCTTTGCCGGGATGTTATTGTTTCTCTTATCGATTCCCTTGCCGGGACGTTATTGTTCTATTATTTATTCCCTTGCTGGGACGTTATTGTTCTGTTGTTGATTCCATTGCCGGAACATTATCTTTTTTCTATTGTTGACTCCCTTGATGAGATATTTGCTTATTGTTTGGGCAGTACATCTATTGAGGATACCAAGAGATCCTCATGATACCAAGAGATCCCTAACGTATATATTGAGGATACCAAGAGATCCTCGGGATACCAAGAGATCCCCAGTACATCTATTGAGGATACCAAGAGATCCTCAGGATACCAAGAGATCCCTAGCATATATATTGAGGATACCAAGAGATCCTCCGGATACCAAGAGATCCCTAGCATATATATTGAGAATACCAAGAGATCATCGGGATACCAAGAGATTCCCAGTACATCTATTGAGGATACCAAGAGATCCTCGGGATACTAAGAGATCCCTAGCATATATTAAGGATACCAAGAGATCCTCGGGATACCAAGAGATCCCCAGTACATCTATTGAGGATACGAAGAGATCCTCGGGATACCAAGAGATCCCTAGCACACATTTATGTTTGAGACTATAGGACGATATCCTGGAAGATCCCATTAAACTCAGTATGTCCTGAACTGATATTTTCATTGATTATATCCGGGTGTGACTAAATCGGGTGCTAGTCATTCCATTTATTATATTTACTAGTTGATAGGATTCCTGTTAGATACACTTGCAAAAGTATACACGCTGTTGGACCCTCATATTAGAGATGAATCGCTCCTAATTTGGCTAGGGGTTGGGATGTGCCCTCGTTTACCCATTTTTATATGTGAGAGTGACCTTAGGTCACTAGTCAGTGGTCAACATGACCGTGTTATGGATGGGGCACAAGATGCCAAGTGTTAGACCTCGGATGCTGGGTTTTTATGAGTTGTGGCTAGTCTGAGAGTTTGTGGTGGAATTGTGGAAAGAATTGGAAGACCTTAAGTAAGATCAGTGCAGAATAATGAGTTAGTGACTTGTCTGTCCTTGTCGTGCTATGACTTCAGGATTTGGATTGTAATGTCTACCGTCCTTTTTATTATCATTATTTCTGCATTTCTCTTTGTTACTTATTGTCCGTTAGTCTTATTGTGATTGTATCTCTTTTAGTCATTTATGTTGTCTTTACATAATTATATATCATTTCTATTATCCCTTTGATTATACTATTTATTGATCCGTAGGTGTCTTGATTGTCCCTCGTCACTACTTCATTGAGATTAGTCTCAATACTTACTGGGCACCGCTTTGGTGTGCTCATGCTACCCTTATGCACACTTTTGTTGTACAGATACAGGTACCCTCATTCGGTTTTTTCAACCTTGGAGGGTGGCGCATAGGGGGAGACTTGAGGTATGCATCTGCCGCGTCCGTAGAACCGAGGAGTCTCCTTCTACTCTACCTTTTAGTTAGCAGTTCCATTTCATGTATTCAGTTGTTGTAGACATTTCCGGATATTAGAGCCGTATGTTATATTTTACTCTTAGCCTGTGTTGCCCGTGGGTTTCGGGGTCTTGGAGGTCGTTACAGTATTTTGAGTTAAATTGTATGTGCGAGGCGGCACTTTATACTTTTTCTCATGATATTCAGTAATGGTTTATTATTTTTGTAAAGGTTGTTAAATTTCCGCAATGTGTTAGACTTACCTAGTCGCGAAGACTGGGTGCCGTCATGACAGGTTCACGATTGGTGAACTAGGGTCGTGACAAGTTGGTATCAGAGCTCTAGGTTTATCGGACTTACGGGACACAGGCCGATTTATTAGAGTTTCGCTGATCAGTACGGAGACGTTTGTACTTATCTACGAGGGGCTATATAACCATTAGGAAAAATTCCACTTCAATTGATTTCCCTTTCATGCGACATTTGAAGCTTCGAGTGAGTCTGTGTTAGGTTATGTGACTTGTATCTGTGATTAGACGGGATCCCGGGGGCCTCGGGTGTGTTTCGGATGGGCTACAGGTCCTTTTTCCTCCATTTTGAACTACTGAACTGCTGCTTATGATATCATTCTACGCGATCGTGAATAGTCTCCCGCGATCACGATGTTCTGCGTGCTCTTCAATCGCGTTCGCATCAAACGTCCTGCGATCGCTAAGGTCTCATAGTCTCCACTTCGCTATCGCATCCCTGATTACGCGATCGCATAGACCAACCACTGGACCCCCCGTACTTCCTTCCACGCATTCGCATAAATGCCCCCACGATCACAAAGCACCGCATGTTTCTCCACCGCGATTGCATCCACACCATCGCGTTTACATAGAACATTTCTGGGCCAATCAATATTTCCTCTACGCGATCGCGTCCCTTGTTCTGCGATCGCGATGCACAAGTCACTGGGTAGACAGATGTAATTCCCAAATTCGAGGATTTCACCATTTATTCACATTTTCACTTCTAGAGCTCGGTTCTTGGCGATTTTTGAAGGGATTTTCACCTGGGAAACTTGGATAAGTGTTTCTCACTCGATTTAGACCAGCTTCCATGAATCTCCTCTTAATTTTTGTTTTTGAATGAAAAATGGATAGAACTTCTTAGACCGAATTATTGGATTTTGAGGGAGTGTTTGACCTCTGATTTGAGAGATTTTTATATGGTTAGACTCGTGAGAGTACGAGGGTTCTGAAAATGTTAAATTCATCCGGTTCCGAAATGTTGGACCGAGGGTCATTTTGGTCATTTTACATAATTTCGCACTTTAGCTTTGAATTAAATAATAAAATAAGTTGCTTGAGATGTTAATTGCAATATGTGATTTAACTGAATAGATTTAGGCCATTTGGAGTCAAGAAATTGTGGCAAGAATGCGGTTTCTAGTTGATTTTAGCCGGTTTTGAGGTAAGTATCTTGCCTAACCTTATGTGGGGGACTTCCCCATAGGATTTGAGTCTTCTCTGTTGATTGCGTTCCGTGTACGCGAGGTGATGAGTGCGTGCTCGGATTTTTTTGTGGTAAATTGTCCCTTTTAGGCCCTTAGACTCTTGAAATCACTAAGTTTGAAGATGATATTGATACAATTGAGTTCCCTGTTATTAGTTTCACCTCTACATGTCTTACTTGGTATCGTTTGTTCTTCTTGATTTATTCTTTCTGTTTAATTAACTTCTTACGTGTTGAACTGAAGACAGTCACCCTTCTATAGTCATATTATCCATTCTAACTACTCGCATTTAATTGGAAATCGTAAATGTTATATCTCATGTAATTAATCAGTCTTAATTGAAAAGAAGATGGATATCATATAATTAGATGATACTTCCTTAAATTGTAATTATTAATTCACGTTAACTTCCTTACTATTGGGTACTCCTTGCTTGTAAGTTCATCTGTGACCTCGTGCAAATATATTACATGTCCAATTGTTGTGGTATCGGTGCAGCTATTATGCGCTTATTATGTCTTGTTTTATCGTTGAGGTTATTTTGTTTTCCTTGGTGTTTTTGTAACCTTATTAGCTATTGTTGATTCCCTTGCCGGGAAGTTATTGTTCTGTTGTTGAATCTCTTGTCGGGACGTTATTGTTTCTGTTATCGATTCCCCTTGCCGGGACGTTATCGTTCTGTTGTTGATTCCCTTGCAGGGACGTTATTGTTTCTGTTATCGATTCCCTTACCGGGACGTTATTGTTGTGCTGTTGATTCCCTTTACAAGACGTTATTGTTCTGTTGTTGATTCCCTTGCCAGGACGTTATTTTTTTTCTATTGTTGACTCTCTTGACGTGATATTTGCTATTCTATTGTTTAGGCAGTACATCTATTGAGGCTACCAAGAGATCCTCGGGATACCAACAGATTCCTAGAGTATATATTGAGGATACCAAGAGATTCTCGGGATACCAAGAGATCCCAGTACATCTATTGAGGATACCAAAAGATCCTCGAGATACCAAGAGATCCCTAGCATATATATTGAGGATACCAAGAGATCCGCAGTACATCTATTGAGGATACCAAGATATCCTCGGGATACCAAGAGATCCCTAGAATATATATTGAGGATACCAAGAGATCCTCGGGATACCAAGAGATCCCCAGTACATCTATTGAGGATACCAAGAGATCCCTAGCATATATTGAGAATACCAAGAGATCATCGGGATACAAACAGATTCCCAGTATATCTATTGAGTATACCAAGAGATCCTCGGGATACCAAGATATCCCTAGCACACATTTTTGTTTGAGACTACACGACGATATCTTGGAAGATCCCCGTTAAACTCATTGTGTCCTGAACTGATATTTTCATTGATTCTATCCGGGTGTGAATAAATCGGGTGCTAGTCGTTACATTTCTTATATTTACTAGTTGGTAGGATTTCTGTTAGATACACTTGCACAAACATACACGTAGTTGGACCCTCATATTAGAGATGCATCCCTCCTGATTTGGCTGGGGGTTGGGGATGCGCCCCCGTTTATCCATTTTTATATGTGTGAGTGACCCTAGTTGACTAGTTAGTGGTCAACATGATCTTATTATGGATGGGGCACAAGATGCCAAGTGTTAGACCTCGGACACTGGGTTTTTATGAGTTGTGGCTGGTCTGAGAGTTTGTGGTGAAATTATGGAAAGAGTTGGAAGACCTCATGTAAGATAGGTGCAGAATAATGAGTTAGTGACTTGTTTTTCTTTGTTGTGCTGTGACTTCATAATTTGGATTGTAACGTCTACCGTCCTTTTATTATCATCATTTGTGTATTTCTCTTTGTCACTTATTGTCTGTTAGTCTTATTGTGATTGTAGCTATTTTAGTCATTTATGTTGTCTTTGCATAATTATATATCGTTTCTATTATCCCTATGATTATACTGTTTATTGATCGGTAGGTGTCTTAACTGTCCCTCGTCACTACTCCATCGAGGTTAGTCTTGATACTTACTAGGCACCGCTGTGGTGTGCTCATGCTACCCTTTCTGCACACTTTTGTTGTGCAGATACAAGTACCAGCCGGAGAATTGAGGTATGCATTTGCCGCGTCCGCATAATCGAGGAGTCTCTTTCTACTCTACCTTTAGTTAGCAGTTCCATTTCATGTATTCAGTTGTTGTAGACATCTCCGGGTATTAGAGACGTATGTTATGTTTTACTCTTAGCCTGTGTTGCCCGTGGGTTTCCGGGTCTTGGAGTTCGTTACAGTATTTTGAGGTAAAGTGTATGTGCCAGGCAGCACTTTATACATTTTCTCATGATATTCAGTAATTATTTATTATTTTCGTAAAGGTTGTTAAATTTTCGCAATGTGTTAGGCTTACGTAGTCGCGAAGACTGGGTGCCATCATGACAGGTTCACGATTGGTGAACTAGGTTCATGACAATATTGCGCATACCCTTAGCTTTAGGCTGTTTACGGTTTGACGGAAAGTCGATTCAAACCGAAAATCAAACCAAACCAATTAAGTAAACCGATATTTTTTTAATTTCCAAACCGATTAATTATATACAAAAATTAATAATTATTTATATACAATATAATATCTTTTTCTAAATAATTTTAAATATTTTATGCAATTTAGTTGTTAATTTGAATTTTGATTTATCCTACTTATATCTTAAAAGATTTCCTAAGCCCAAAATAGTAGGAATCGACGAATTTTCTTTTCCGACTTAAATTCTCTAACCCATACTTTTGCCTAATAGAAGAATTAAAAATCCTACCACAAGAGTAAAGAAAGCAAACTCAAATTGCAGGATTGCAACAACTAAATCTTGAGAAAGCAAACTTTTAGTTTGTTTTATTGTTCATTCTTTTCATATAAAGAGGTAAATAAACTTTCAGTTCCGGAAGAAATATATAAAAAGCATAAATTTAGCAAATTATTTTCAAATTATTATATAGTGTTATTTCACTATTATCGACTTATTAATAACTTACTAAGCTAGCGTTTTGCCATAGATCTCAAATTTATTTTGAAAAATCTGATTTGAGTGAAGTTTAATTTGAAGATGAAAATGTGTTTGGACATGTTATTTCAGAACATATTTCACTTTTTATTTGAAAAAATATGGGGCTAACTTATACCTACAAGTTCAAAAAACTATAAAAAAATATCCAACAGTATCATGAAAAAAATATGGGGCCTTAATAAATGTGGGTTTTTTATAAAATAAAAAAGTTTGGGGTAATATTGAGAATTTAGGAAAAATACAACTGTCACAATTTGGTCAAATATGTGATTTGAGTTTTGGCCAAAATATGGGTCAAATTTATGGCCAAACATGGAATTTGAAAATAAATTTTAAATTAAACTTGGGAAAATGTACGGCCAAATAGGGGCTAAGAACCGAAAAATCAAACCAAACCAATAACAATCAAACCGACGGTTTGTATTTAATTTAATTGGATTTTAATTTTAAAATTTTAAAAATCAATTAAATCGATTTGAATTAATTTGAATTTGATTTTAATCAAAAAATCAAACGGAACCATCAACACACCTAGTTAGCTTCGTTTGGGTAACAAAAATTAATGACGAGGATAAATAAATATCACATTAGTTGGTTACATACTGAATTGGTCTATTTAGCGGAGTACTCATTTCATCTGTGACTACAAAAAGCAGCGAGAGAGAAAGAGAGTGCGATCCAGAAAGAGAAAGTGAGAGCAGCAGAAAAATGGCTTCAAACGCAGCGGCGCCCTTTTGGAGGTCGGCGGGGATGACTTACATAACATACTCAAACCTATGTGCGAACCTGGTTAGGAACTGCCTTAAGGAGCCTTACAAGTCCGAAGCCTTGACCCGTGAGAAGGTCCATTACTCCGTCTCCAAATGGGTCGATGGCAAGCCTCAGAAACCCAGTAAGAAATCTCTCTGTTTTTCTTTTGATTTTTCCCCTTTCAAGAAGGAAAATTTAAAGTTCAGATCTTTTGTTTCCTATTTCATTATTTTGTGTGTTAATTCATGTTAGTGTTTCAGGTCTTTTGTAAGATTGGTAAATGAATTAAGATTCACAAATTGGTTATCTTAGGGTTTTTGTATGTGATTAGTATGTGGCGTTTCTAAATCCAGGGTTTTCTGTTCATATTGCAGAATGCAATGAGATTATTGTTAATATTATTAATTTTGTTGGATTTTTGTAGGAGTTGTTCTCTTAACCGTTCTATTAATGATAAAAGGAGAATTCCTAGCTAGAATCAGTTATGTCCATCGTTTTTTCAGCTCGTAGACATGAAATGTTCTTTTTAGCTCTTAGGCTAATAAGAACTTAATTAGATCTTAATTAGATCTTGTATAGTCAGTAGTGCTAGAAAATTTAGTAAATATACAAATAATAGATTTCGAACCTAGTAGTAAATCAAATGGCCTTTGGTAGATTTTGAAGCCATAAAGTTCAAAATCCTGGATCCGCTTCCGCAGACTTTGCGATGTTGAGACTCATTTGAATATTTAGATGCTGCTGTTTGCCTCTCTAAAAAGTTTAGTCTAAATTCAGTCTACTCATCTACTTCAAATATTCCCCAAATTGTGGTTGTCTAGTGTCGATCATTTGCTTAATATTGTCCATCCGGTTGCCTGCTAATTCTCTGCTCTTTCTTGTTTATTCCCCTCCTCTTCCTAAAAGATATTCTTTTCTCACTTCTAATCACTGCTGTAGCGTGTGCATTGGGATATCGTTTCACCCACTTCATCATATGCCTATACATTTATATTCTCAACATGTCAAGATGAAATGCCTACATTATGCAATTTGTTTCATCTTTTCTCCCCTTTTCCAAGAAGTGTTTCTTCTCTTTTTCCCTTGTCATAGTACAAGGTCTAACTGAAATTATGGAAGTTGGACTCATTAAGAGAAAGAAAAAGAAGCAGAGGATCATTATGATGACACCGTGTGCGGCTGGCGTCTCCTGATTGTTATAATGTATATGGTTGATGTAAGATGCTTCTTTTTGTGTTTATACATGCTTTTTAATTGGAGCGACTCTCCTCACATGTTAAAATTTCTAAAACAAATTATTTATGGTAAATAGGAATTTATCTTTTTTGTTTCTCCTTTTGTATCTTTAAGAAATGTCATGTCTGCATTGTCATGTGTTATATGCACTTCCGAAAATATTAATTCCATATTTCTACATACGTTTCTTTTTTATGTTTTAGATGATGAGGGGATGGGGCATGGAGGATGGGTTATATGGCCTGTATATATGCTATTTGCTCTATTCTCTTAATGCCATTGCAAGCTGTGCTTTCCGCTTACTGATAAGCATTTCTGCTGGTCTTTAAACAGCCATCCGCTCAGATTCTCCGGAAGAATGAGACCAACTGAACAAGGTTGGATCTCAGGCTTTATTTCTTCTCTCAAGTGAATTTGTATTTTCCTGGCATTACATACGGTGCTCGTCTGCTGGAGCTTGCATAAAAACATTTATATGCTAATAATATAGCCTATAGACCTTGATTTATACTTGTTGGGTGGAATTGAGATAATGTTTATTTTTAGAACTTGCTTCTGTTGTCAAGAAACTTAATTTCCGTTTTTCTAACGAAACTTGTCCAATGGCCATGGGGTTGTCATAATGCATCAAGCCCAATGTTCACCTGTGTAATATAAGTCATTGAGCCTTTGAAGATGTGGAACATAACAGAAAGTAACCGCCAGTGTCAGCGAAGCAGCGTACCTCCGTTCTCAAAAGGGGTGAGAAGGAAGAAGAGGGTGGAGTAGAATTGTTGTATGCTTTATTTCCTACAAGCTTGAAAACTAATAAAATAAATACTACGACTTACATTAAAAAATATTTCTGAAAAATAAATCTTTTAATTTTAAATGAAAACGCCACCATAAAAATCATGGTTGGAAGTTTGAACTCTTTTCTTCATTACTCCAATACAATACTTTGGAAATAAGTTTGAGGCTTGATAGATTATGTTAATGACCATAACAGCTTAATAGGCTGGCTAAGTGTGCTGGGTTAGCAAACATATATATTTTTCTTTTCAAGAACCACTTAGAGTTGAATTATTTAAGACATTCAAAGTAAATATCTGTTACTCTTCCTCTAAATCTTGTTATATCCACGTAAAGTCTTGCCAAGAGTGCAAAAATATCTTCTTAAATCTTGCTTATCCATCTAATCTCTTGATACAAATATTATGGCCAAGAGTGCCATAATCATAGTGTAATTTGGTTGAGCTTTAAGCTAGTTGATCACTGTATGATCTCTCTTAGGCTGTTTATAATTGTAGTACCAGTTATTATGAATCATCTCTCTTCATTTGCCTCTGTAATGGTTTCTTGAAGTGTAGTTCCCGGTTCTGTTGTAGAGAACCCTTCATCCAGAGGCAATGCAATTCTGGTTTCTGGGCTTTGCGATGGAAAGTTGGGCAATATTTCAGGGGAAGCAGCACTTGCTGTGAACGGTGTAGTCATCTGGGTTTCATTGCCTTCACCTGGCCTTTCTGACCTTGAGTTAGGTTTCTCTTTCTTGTCATCAAAGGCTTTTGCTATAGCAGGAAGCTTTTGCCATATAGAATCATCAGTGACTAAGATTTCCCTGTTCTGATAAAGGAAGATGAGGAAGAACATAAGAAGAGCGGAACTTGTTGATACACCAGCTATGAGGAAAAGGCCCTTAAAACTATCTAGCTAGAGGCTATCAGATGTTATAGGCATTCCATCCTTCTCTGGACAATCTGTTTCATTCCCAGACCAGTTCTGGATTATGTTATACATAACCCCTCCATTTTTCACCATGAAGGCTGCTTTTGAGACGTCAGGTACCAATGGAGATCCTTTGGAAACGCCTGCATGAAATTGTGGAGAAAAGAATGGAGTAAGTAAACTACCATTGATAGTATAATTTCAGTTATGGAACCTTTCCAATTAAATAGAGAGAATCTTACAAATCCAAAGCCAACAGTCTTGTAAGTCGGACCGACCATAATATACTTCCAGCAGTAATTGTTGATGAAGAGTCTGAGATAAGGTAGTTCATCAAAAATTGCACCAACACCTCCATTTTTACTTCCTCTTGAATGGGCATCATTGTACTCTTCCAATGTGCTATAACTTCTAAGCTTGGTGCTGTCAAATCTCATGCTCTTCAAGATGTCTTTGACAAAGGAACCTTTTTGGTACCCAACATATTCTCCATTCTTGATAAGATCATTGAGGTCTGTTATAGTAGGTTGTAGCTGTTGCACCGTCAACATAGATGATAAGCTGGCTGTATAACTTGATGTCAGTACCAGCACCACGAAAACCCACACAATCGCCACAAATCTTGTTAAGTTGCTTGTTACCCTCTCCTGCAACCAGCCATATGATCCTTGAGAAACAAGGAGAATATAAAGCTTTCATATGTAACTTGCTTTGAGTTAGAGACTTACTGTGAGCAAAAACGAGAGTTGAGAAGGAAAGCCTGAATATCATCCCAATTTGCTTGCCTTTGGGTCCTCGAAACACTTTGTTTACACGGTGTTCGAGTACCCAAACCACCAAACCAATGAAGACGAAGAATGCTCCAATTGTTATCCAAAGTTCGCTCTGTATAGGTTTCAAGAAAATCCACACATTCTTCCTCTCATCATCCCTTACTGGCACAACTGCAGAAATAGCCGACTCTGTAATAGGTATGAAATCTACATACTCGGATCGGTTAGCTAAAATGGTTACATCACCTATAACTGCATCATATTCCTGTTAAAGGAAACAATGATTATGGCCGTAATTACTCTTAGTTGTTTTACCATTCATCCTCATTTTATACGAAATTCCATCCTTTTCTGTCCAGAATCCTATGCTTCTCTCTCCTTTCCCAATTATATTCACAATCTGATATGGAAATGGCTGCAATTCTCCATCAATGATACGGAAATCACCACTTAGTCCTGTTTTTAGTGTTGTGTTTTGCATAGAGTCAATGAGCAGAGATCCCAATTCTGAGGTTCCAAGTGCCACTAAGTCCGTTAAGTTCTCTCTAGTGTCTGTTTTCTTGAATTCTGGGATGACACTGGTACCCACTTTCTCTACTGCGTTTGCTAAGATGGTAATGCTATCGTAGGCCCATAGCCCGGAAACATTGAGTTCAACTGGGTCCATGTTTGGATACTCTTGACGAAATCTCTTTTTCCATCTCTTGGTGAAATTGTTAAGCTCATATGATCTTGGAACATAAGGCTTTACACCAAGAACACATTGCATTGATGACTCAATCACTGAAGGATCTATCGAGTCCAAAAGACTCGTTAGCACATCCGTGATGATCCATGCATATCCACAGCTCATCATCCCGGCTTCTTTGGCCTTGAGGAAAAGGCGTGAGGCTAGAAAAGGTCGCAAGTGTATGACAAAGACCCTGGTCTGCATTGTATTCAACTTGTATAGCTCCTTGAGGATTTGATCATCATTAGCTGAAGGAGAAATAACACATCTATAGGAGACTAAGGTACTGATTTCCATTAAGGCATCGGTCAAATGTGGAACTATCCCGGTCCCATAGAAGCTATCTTCGTGGGTGACTACAACCTCCCTCCAGTCAAAGCTCTTAATAATTGCTGCAATAGCCTTGGTCTGGCTGGAAGAAGGAAGTGCTGCTCTGATGAAGTAGGGATTCTCCTTCACTGTAAGTAAAGGACTTTTTGCTGGAGAAATGATAGGGACTTTTGCTCTTTTCCCTATGTCAATTACAAAATCAGCTTGTGTGGACATTTGTGGCCCAAAGATGGCTTGTACTTTGACATCCTTTAGCAAGTATATGGCTGCACATACACAATCAAACTATAAGAAATTGTCTGCACATCCCGTTCAAAATAGGAAAACCAAAGGGAGAGGAATTTTCTTAGGGAACAAGAGAATTTCTTGAATAGAACAGAAGTAACTCCCCCCCCCCCCCTTCCTCCCACCCCCACCCTCAAAAAACCAAAAAAGAAATTTGTCCCACAAAGAAAGATACTTTTTTTGTGTGGAAATTACTTAATCTTAGCATCCCCATTATACTCTTATTAACATAACTTGTTGGGACCTCACCTCCGCACAATTAAAATGGAAAAGCATGAGAAACTCTCACCATCACTCATTTAAAAGGATACTTTCTATACTTCACATATTTAGTAAGTTTTCTTAAATTTTGTGTGAATTGGGATGAAGGGAGTAGTAACTACTACATTATGTCGTGAACAAAGCGAGTAATATGTGCTAGTTTGATAGAAATAAATCATAGAGCAGAATTCAACATCATCTTTCTTGGAATCCCTGAAGTGAGGGACTATCCTAATGGCACTGCGATTAGCGGCATGGTAATCTTCAAGAGCTAGCAATATACCTGTGTGCATTGTCAATTTTTTTAATTTTTATCCTTTCTTTACTGCTTTCTACTATTTTTTAAAATAGAACAATTATGGTACTCTTACAAGTTACAATTCCAAACAAAAGTAACGCCCCTAAACAAGCAACTAAGTCCTACAAAAAACAATCACATCTATACCAAAATTGAAGAAATCCTCAATTAATGTCTCTAAAGAAATCAATCAGTTTCTCAAAAGTTCTCAAAAAACTATCATTGATTGTGTTTGTACTAAGACAATAAAGAATTCCTCAAATTTGTTTGTTCTACTTTGTATGATTCTATCTATGATATCTCTCTTATCTTTGTTACTAATTTTTATATTTGATTTTTCAGGAGAACGATAAACTTTTGCAATACTTTATATTGGAGCTTTTAATTGGACTATGTGATTTCGTGCTATTTGTACATCATTATCCTTTATAGTAAAAGTAAATTTCCCATGTGTAAAAAAAATGTAGGATCATAAAACTAAAAAATAAAGTTGTACAAAGCCAATTGACCGAAGCTAAAGGATAGCAAACCATACTTGTGGATTCTTATGAATTTTCAACCCAACAACAACAACTACCCAGTATAGTCTCACAAAGTGGGGTCTGGGGAGGGTAATATGTAAACGAGTCCTACCCCTACCCGAAAGGGTAGAGAGGCTGTTTCCATCTCTTTATTGATGATCATTTTTCATAGGATGTTCTGGAAAGGTCTCATTATGCTAGAATCTTAAGTGACAATTTTTAAACTAAGGGGACAAGAAGATTTAAAAAATGGCATCTTGAAAACAAGACAACAATGGGTAAGTTGAACAAGAAAATTTCACTTAAAATTCTGATGGAACTGAAGTGAGGTATTAATTTTTTCTCTTTATACTTTAACATTCTTCTCTGTTCTCGCCCAAGTGAACTTTCAGACATTATTGTCTCTTCCTTTTCTACCCTTTTGCTTTTGTTGGTCATATTTGAAAGAAAATGATAAACATTTTAATTGATGTAAATGATCTTATGAAACGGCATAATACTTTTAGGACGTTATTTTGATTTTGAAGGAAAAAGGTCTTTTCATGTATTTAGAGAAGTGGAATTAATTTTTTTATGACGAGTACTAACAGGTAAGAAGAAAGGATATCAAAATGAAAAGACAAAGGAAAAAAAGTGAAGAAAATGAGAACCAAAATATATAGTATTAATTAGAATAAGGAGCAAGTAACTATTTAGAACAAACATATGATAATATCTATTTTGTTTTCTCAATCACCGTCTGGACAAAAGTGTTGTTCTATTAGCGTTGGAGAATGTTTTGACAATGTTTTTCCCAAGAAATTTTAAAGAACAAGGAGGAAGAACAATTTAAAAACACGCGCTATTGCCCGTCTACCGTTTTCACATATAAGTATTATTTTTATTAGTGTTTGGACTGATTTTTGAAAGTATATTGTTGGGATTTTTTTTTTTGGAACATTAACAACAATAACCCAGTGGGAATTTTCCCCATATGAGAAACCTGCTCTTTTATTTTCTTCCCACTATACCAAACAACCATAAATTTTTAAATTTCTTATACAAAACAAATAAATAAATAAATTTCTCTTTTATTTATGTTTCTCCTTTACTTTGTTAAATCAAATATGATATAAGAACTCGGGAATAAATAAAATAGCTCCTCACAACCTATTGTTTTATACTTTTAACCATCTAAATATTGAAAACAATTCATTTCTAAATATAAGAGTTCTTTTTATTCGCACGATGCGTGATGGATTCACTAGTAACTGAATAATTTGTATATATTTAATAAATTTTTTAAGATTTAAATCAAAGCTATTAAGTTCGGTCGAATCCGTAGGCTCCACTCTCCCTCTGCCCCTATACACTCATGACCCACCACCCTGATCGGCCAATCGGAGATAGCTTCAACTTGGTCGGTTGGGTTTTGGATATGATTATATAGGCCCCAATGTCATTGGCTCACTGTTTTTGTTAATGTTAAAGGAAGCTGCTTGTGAACTGCCTATGAATGAAAGTAAACCGTGAGAATATTACTGCTTGTCCTTTTGACCAAAATTCTCGCTTATCTTTGAGAATAAGTTTATTTTTATCCTTTAAATATAACTTTAAGAATGTATTTGGTGTGAAGTAAAATATTTCTCTCGCAAAATATTTTCTTTTATTACTTATTTTCTCATATTTAGATTACGAGTAAAAATAATTTCGAATTTTTTTCCTAATATTTGATTAGAGAGTAAATTTCTTTTTCAGGAAACTAATTTCTCTCCTACTCTATTCACTCCTCACTCATCCAAACCTCATGTTTTCTGTGCTCTTCCCTCCCCCTCTAGACCCAAATACCCAACGTTTTGAGAATGTTATTTTCTTCAAGAATTTAATTATTCCTTTAACAATTCACACAAATCCAAAGAAACTAATATGCCACTACTTTTACATACATGAACAATATTGAAATTTGAGTTCCATAACTAGAAAAATACTCATTCTTATTAAAACAAAATAAAAGTATTCTCTCTACGATATGAAAAAAGTATTCATTTTGTTAAATAAAAGAAAATACTTTTTTTATGTCATAAAAAATACTTATTTTATTGAGATGAAAAAAAAACTTTAAATAATATTTTCTATTCATGGTGGGGTTGGGCGGGGGGGGGGGGGGGGGCAAAAGCTGGGGTTGTGAGGGTAGGTTGGGATGGAGAATAGCGGAGAAGATTGAAAAAAGGTTTTGAAAAATATTTTCTTCTCTCTTGATAAGAAAAATATTTTTCTCAATTGGAGAAAAACAAATTCATGAGAAAAATATTTTTAAAAATATTTTGAGACCTACCAAACATAAAAAGTTGAATATTTTCCTCCTTACCAAACACACCCTAAGTATCTTTGATCCCTTAAGTTTGCTAAATAGAAAATATTTTATTTCAACAAAAACCATTTGAAATATGAGGGTACTAACTGCTAGCCCCTTAATAGAGCTCCTCGGCAAATATGTGTTGTGATAAGGATTTTCATGATGGCCTTGAGACACAACCTGAAAAATGAGACAACATTATGATGGACAGCTCGGCCATGACGGACTTTGCGGGGTTGACAAATACACCTTGACGGAGGAAAGTCGCATTTCACATGGACGCGTGGGTTGGCATAACAATGGCAAGGCAAATCCATGTCAAAGTAGGAGCCAAGACATGGCAAGGCTAGACAAGCAAAGCCAGTGATGTGACCGATTTGATCAAGTTGAGGGCGACTTGACATAAGCGGGCAGTTGTGGCAATGGATGTGTGCGGCTAAGTCAAAGGACGGCAAGGTGTAACCATGACATTGGGCAGAGCAGTGTCAAAAGGTAAGGCTGGGGGCAATGTCAGCCGTGGTGCGCAACAAGCGGGTAAAACAAGCACATTCAGTGCATATGCAGCGATTACAAAAAGTATGCTGGGCACATGAAACGACAGTTGGCGGTTACAACCACATCCAAAACATGATTGATCATGGGGCTAAAGTGGAGACACATTTTTGTAGCATGTCTATTATGTTTGCCTATTAATTGGGGCTTGTCATCTGAGTGTTTTATATGCTGCCAAGTATAATTGGGCATCCTGTACTATAAATATGTGCATAAGGCTGTCCCAAAGAGGCATAACTTAGTCGTGGCAATTTGTTAAGCCAAAAAGGTCTATGTGTATTCCTAAGGGTGAGAAAATATTTTGGGGTGGAGAACTAGGGTGTTCTTTGATCTTGGCCCTATGGTTGTCTTCTTCATGTTCTTGCATTCACATAATAATACGATATTAGGAAGAAATTTCTGTAAATTTCGTGTATGGCTTTACTTTACTTGCTGCCTAAATTTTTCTAAGTCCAAAAGCGTTCCTAAAATTATTCCAAGTGTTGGAAGGTTGAAGTCAAGTCTGGGCTTGACTACCATGCAGTGATGAACCCGAGCAAAATTCGAGTGACATAAATTACCCTGTAACACTAACCATGTGCCACTCATGTGACACTATATAGATGAATAAAAGAAGCGGAGGTGAATGCAGTGTGGTAGTTATGGATTCAATTGAATTCATAACTTTCGACGCTAAATAGAAATTTATTGAAATTGCAAAAATAATAGATTTGAAACCGTGATTTTAAAAATATAATGAGTTCAATATTAAAAAATTTAAAAATTGAACCCATAGAATCTAAATACTGAATTCGTCTCCGAAAAAGAAGTTATTCCCAATTTCTCACAACTCTGATTCAGGAAGACCGAGATCTTTGAAGTAAGACCTTTGAAGAGAACGCAGCCTCAGCGCCACTCCTCCTTCCTCATCTCGTATACGCGCACTCGTTCTATCTTCCTGGGGTAGCCCCTCGCGTTTTTCAAAGAGTATATCTTCTGATCTTTTTTCTATCTCCACCTTTTCTTATTGTTTTTATTTTTTTCCTCAAAATTTTCTATTTATATGATTTTGTACCCGAATAAATGGTTCAAGATCATATAGTAAATTAGTAATACCCATAAACATCTCTTGAATACTTTCGACATTTTTCAGTTTTTGGCGTCCGGTTGTTTCAACTCATAAACGTCATTCCGGTTGTTTCTAATTTGTATGGGTCAGAATTCGACCCCATGATAATTAACGAAGTTAATTCGGTTTAAACTAATTCATGATTAATAAGGTGTATGACCACTCAGAGCCAATGGTATTTAACCTTTATCTGATTTGACCAATAAGGCCACGACCTATCCACCATCATGAAGGCGAATCCACAACGTGGTGACGACCGCTTATTGACAGCTCATGAAGCTCACAACTATTAATACCAAGAGAGGGAACCCTAAAAAGGGGGATTCTTCTTCGCTACTATTCACGAGAGAGAAAAGAGACAATGAGACCCATATTATGGGAAAGAGAAACACCATTGTAAGGCTCTAAACCTCTCCATGGAGAGGCGGACCAACTCATATTATCAATTAAAGCTTTTAATGTTTCCTCTCCTAATTTTGAGTACATATTTTCGCTTCTTCCATTTGGTCCAATGAATTATTACGGTTTGCTATGATTTTCCATTGATTTATTTGTATTGTTACACACTCATAAAGTATCTGATAACTTTTGAACAAATAATTTGGCGCCGTCTGTGGGGATTTCATAGCAAAACAGCGCAGTTCTTCCCTAGATCAGAAGGAAAGAAACGCCAAAAAATAACCCATCTCAAACAATCCAAAGAGGCATAACAGACAGGGGGAACTCGAAGATCTCGAATCTAGATTCAACTCCTCTGTCCCTCCTCTCTCGAATAGTGCAAACAAGAAGAAGAATTCCCCCTAAATAAGGATCTCCGTAAGGCATCTCCCGCATCCTTGATACGGGCTCCAGCCGGAAACCGACATGAAGATATCTCGAACCGATATTCGCCTCAAGCCAGCCTATATTCTCCGATTGGGAAATTGTTTAAGCTGCTCGAGATCTCGAATCAAAACCTAGGCTCAGCTCTCAAAAACTGACAAAGCGAGATCCAGGCTATGAACCTTTGCCATCAAAATCGATAAAGTTCAACAACAGTTGAACTGGGACTCAGGAGATACGCCTTCGCCATCAAATTTATCAAAGTTCAACTGTGGTTGAACCAAGACTTAGGCGATGCGCCTTCGCCATCAAATTTATCAAAGTTCAACTATGGTTGAACCAAGACTCAGGCTATGCGCCTTCGTCATCAAATTTAACGAAGTTGAACTACGGTTGAACCAAGACTCAAGCTATGCACCTTCGCCATCAAAATCGGTAAAACTCAATAATAGTTGAACTGGAACTCAGGATATCCGCCTTCGCCATCAAATTTATCGAAGTTCAACTACGGTCGAACTGGGACTCAGGCTATGCGCCTTCGCCATCGAATTTATTGAAGTTCAACTACTGTCGAACTTGGATTTAGGATATGCACCTTGGCCATTAAAATCGATAAAGTTTAACAACAGTTGAACTGGGACTCAGGCTATGCGCCTTCGCCATCAAATTTATCAAAGTTCAACTACTGTTGAACCAAGACTTAGGCTATGCGCCTTCGCCATCGGATTTATCGAAGTTCAACTACGGTCGAACTAGGCCTCAAGCTATGTGCCTTCGCCATCAAAATCGATAAAGTTCTACAACAGTTGAACTGGGAATCAGGCTATGCGCATTCACCATCAAATTTATCAAAGTTCAACTACGGTTGAACTAGGACTCAGGTTATGCTTAACCTTTTCCACCAAAGAAGGGGCTGAGGCAGGGTGACCCCATGCCACCCTTTGCATTTGTGCTAGTAATGGAGTATTTTACAAAAATGTTGAAAGGGTTGAAGGGAAACAAGGCCTTCAAATTCCACCCTAAATGTGCTTAGCTAAATATAGTACAAATCAGTTTTGCAGATGATTTGCTCTTGTTTTGCAAAGGAGACATCGAGTCTGTGAAAGTATTATATGAAAGTTTTTAAATGTTCTCAAAGGTTTCTGGGTTGGAAGCAAATGCAGAAAAAAGCAGTGTATATTTTGGGGGTGTAAGCCAGAAAGTGCAGCTTGATATTTTGAATCAACTAGGTTTCTTAAAGGGTGAACTGCCTATAAGATACCTAGGGGTTCCCCTTAGTACAAAGAGGCTGTTAATAACTTAGTGTAAGCCACTAATTGACAAGATCATTGGAATGATTACTAGATGGACCTCAAAATTTTTGTCCTATGCAGGGAGATTACAACTTATTAAAAGTGTTATCTTCTCAATACAAACTTTCTGATCTCAGATCTTTACCTTGCCAAAGAAGTTGATTCAAATGATTGCGGGTGTGCAAAAGGTTCCTATGGACACGGAATGTTAACGTATCATATAAGGCACTCATTGCCTGGGAAAGAATCTGTATGCCAAAGGTAGCAGGGGGAATGAACATTATGGACATCCAATTGTGGAACAAGACAGCTGTGTGCAAATGGTTGTGTAATATATGTAATAAGAAGGACAAACTGTGGGTAAAATGGATACATTGTTATTGTGGGAAGAGAGCCCGCATGTGGAAGAGAAAACCAATGCATGCATCTTGGATTTTTCAGAAGATACAAAAGGCTGTTGAATACCTGGAAGAAGCGGGGATACATGAAGAAGATTTTAATCAGATACAAAGTTTTTCCATACAGAAGATGTACAAGAAGTTCCAGGGAGAGTATCCAAAATGCTCACGGAGAAGATTGATCTGCAACAATTATGGAGCCCCTATATAGTTATTCATACTATACTTGAACTTGCATGGGAGACTGTTAATAGGAGATAGAGTGGTAAAGTGGAGTCAAATTGATGATCTACAATGTCCATTATGTGAAAGAGAACCATAGAGTGCAGAACATCTATTTTTTAAATGTGCGGTAATATAAAAAATATGGGACAACTTATTCAAATGGCAAGGAATCCAAAGGAAAGCAACATGGTGGAATGAAGAAGTTCACTGGGCAGGAAAGCATGCAAAGGGCAACTCTTCAAAGGCAAATGTACATAGAATCTGTTTGGCTGCTTGTGTCTATCATGTATGGAACGAGAAGAATACAAGTATCTTCCAAGGGAAATCTAGGCAAGCAAAGGCTATCATTCGGGTAATAGCACAGGAAATTCATAGCCGAGGAAGTAAATATAAGAAGCTAGAAAGAAAGCTACATGAAATGAAAGAGTATCTAAAGTTTTGAAATAGTTCTAGACTATATTGTTGAGTTTTTTTTTACTTTATTTGTTCTGTAATTAGGAGAAGTAGGGAAGTATAGGACTTGGGGCATGATGTCCAAGATCCTAAGGATGGAGAACTGCAAAGCTATACGTGGTTTGTGAAATAAAAAATTTTACTTACCAAAAAAAAAGGACTCAGGTTATGCGCCTTCGCCATCGAATTTATCGAAGTTCAACTACGGTCGAACTAGGACTCCTTCGCCACCAAAATCGAAAAATTCAACAACAGTTGAACTGGGACTCAGGCTATGCGCCTTCACAATCAAATTATCAAAGTTCAACTACGGTTGTACCAGGACTCAAGCTATGCGCCTTCGCCATCAAATTCATTGAAGTTCAAATACGGTCGAACCGGGACTCAGGATATACGCCTTCACCATCAAATAAATAAAGTTCAACAACAGTTGAACTGGGACTCAGGCTATGCGCCTTCGCCATCGAATTTATCGAAGTTCAACTACGGTCGAACTGGGACTCCGTCTATGCGCCTTCGCCATCAAATTTATAAAAGTTCAACTACAGTTGAACTGGGACTCAGGATATGCACCTTCGCCATAAAATTTATCAAAGTTCAACTACGGTTGAACCAAGACTCAGGCTATGCACCTTCGCCATCAAAATTGATAAAGTTCAACAACAGTTGAAATAGGACTAAGGCTATGCGACTTTGACATCGAATTTATCAAAGTTCAACTACGGTCGAACTGGGACTCAAGCTATGTGCCTTCGCCATCAAAATCGATAAAGTTCAACAACAGTTGAACTGGGACTCAGGCTATGCGCCTTCGCCATCAAACTTATCAAAGTTCAACTATGGTTGAACCAGGACCTAGGCTATGCGCCTTCACCATCAAATTTAACGAAGTTCAACTACGGTCGAACTGGGACTCAGGCTATGCGCCTTAACCATTAAAATCGATAAAGTTCAACAACAGTTAAATTGGGACTCAGGCTGTGCTCCTTCGCCATCAAATTTATCAAAGTTCAACTACGATTGAACCAGGACTTAAGCTATGCGCCTTCGCCATTGAATTTATCAAAGTTAAACTACGGTCGAACTGGGACTCAGGTTATGCGCATTCGCCATCAAAATCGATAAAGTTCAACAACAATTGAACTGGGACTCAGGCTATGCACCTTCGCCATCAAATTTATCAAAGTTCAACTACTGTTGAACTAGGACTCAGGCTATGCGCCTTCTCCATCGAATTTATCGAAGTTCAACAACAGTTGAACTGGGACTCAGGCTATGCGCCTTTTCCATCAAAATCAATAAAGTCCAAGAATAGTTGAACTGGGACTCAGGCTATGCGCCTTCGCCATCGAATTTATCGAAGTTCAACTATGGTCGAACCAAGACTCAGGCTATGCAGATTCACCATCAAAATCGATAAAGTTCAATAACAGTTGTATTGGGACTCAGGCTATGCGCCTTCGCCATCAAATTTATCTAAGTTCAACTATGGTTGAACCAGGACTCAGGCTATGCGCCTTCCCCATCGAATTTATCGAAGTTCAACTACGGCTGAACTGGGACTGAGGCTATGCTCCTTCGCCATCAAAATCGATAAAATTCAACTACGATCGAATTGGGACTTAGGCTATGGGCCTTCGCCATTAAATTTATCAAAGTTCAACTACGACTGAACTGGGAATCAGGATATGCGCCTTCGCCATCAAATTTATCAAAGTTCAACTACAGTGGAACAAGACTCAGGCTATGCGCCTTCGCCATCAAATTTATCAAAGTTCAACTACGGTGGAACCAAGACTCAGGCTATGCGCCTTCGCCATCAAAATTGACAAAGTTCAACAACATTTGAACTAGGACTCAGGCTATGCGCCTTTGACATTAAATCTTACTAGTTCGACCCTGTACGAACTACAATGATAGACACCTCCGTCCTCAAATCTAACAAGCTCAACCAGAGTTGAACCAGGACCCAGGCCAAGCGCCTTCATCATAGAACTCATCAAAAATCGACCTCCGACGAATCGAGGCGTAGACTAGGCTCCCTCTCCAGTCAAGTATGTACTCCCAACTTGAACTAAGATTTGGGCCATGTAAAGTTTGGCCCCGGTCAAAGTACCAGGCCATGCTTTCTATCATCACGACCGGTAGTTCGACCACTCCCGAACTGGGACTAGGGCTACGTGTCGTTATTGCCAAGTAAGGCTACGACTCGCTCACACCGAGTCGAAGAAAAAAGTCATCAACAATCAAAAATAAACATGCCTACCAGAGTCAAAATCAAAGGCAAATCATCCCTTTGAATGCGTGCAAAGAAAAGTCTAAGGGGAAAGAAGGAAAGGTAAAAAAATAAATACGAAGAAAATAACGGAAAACGAATTTTATTTATCTACAAAGTTAATTGCGGGTCACCCCCGCTTACACCCGGCCAAGGCTGGTCAGTATGAGGAAAAAGAAAAAGAAAAATAGGAAGCACCTAAATGCCAAGCGGCGAATAAAACAAAAAAAAACACAACAAACGTTTTTATTCGGCATCGTCCGTGCCACCAACCGCACCATCATCAATCTATGGCATCGCCGCCTCAAAACCACAGTCGGTATGGTCCTCACAAGCCTTTTGATGTGCTTCCTCAAAAGCAGCTTCGATCATAATGCCGGCCTCCCATAAATTCTTATATATATCACATTGGGCCTCGGCAAAGTCCAAAAACTCACGAGCCTGGCTGGAAGCGGAGGCTTGGTCCCGTAGCCGCTGATTCTCTCTTTCTAAGGCCGTGACCTGATCCGCTATAACTTGGGCCTCCTGCTCATGAAGGCCAATCCGCTCCTTGAGGCCTGATTCCCTATTGGCCGTCGTACCTCTCTCCGACCCACACTGAGAATCATGCACGTGGATCGCCTCCTCCAACCCTGCGACTCTCGACGAGGCAGCACTTTCTTGAAGTTTTAGAGTCGCATCCTCACTCTCCAAATCAGCCACTTTCCCGCTCCAGGCCACAGCGACCTCCGCCTCCTTATCCTGGCCCCGGCGCTCGCACTTAGCCGCAACCCTCCTTCTCACCTTGAGTTCCTCATCCTTATGACGAAGATGCTCCTCGAGGGCGCACGTTCTACCAAGCAATTACTGCAGCTGAAGCTTCTGCCTCGCTAGCTCCTTGATCAAGGCCTGGCTACGGGGTCGGCCCTGAAGCTCTCACGCAACTCTCGGTACCGATCTCGGTAGCAGCAGTACTTATCCAGCACCTGCAAAAATATTACCAAGCGGACGTTGGCTTGACGGATGCCCTCCACCTCCAACAATAAGACTATAAAGCAAAAACAAAAAGTACGATAAAGAATAAACTAAGGCAAGAAAAAATGGATCAAGGTCATACTACGTACCCTCAGGACCATCACGACCACTTCATTCATCAGTTTGATATCAGTGACGTCCCTCAACGACACGTTCTCTGCCTTAGAGCATAGCACCTCAACAAAGGCACCAAGCTATTCCCTTGGAGCAATTAGTTCGACTCCCTGGGAACCTCAATGAAGCGAGATTTCCCCTTTGCATGCACCGTTGAATTGGTGAAGCCTTCTCGTAATATACGGACGTCGTCGGGACCAAGTCAGATTCAGACCCATACTCATCTACTGCATCCCTTCCACCTTCCGCCGCCAAAAGGGCGCTTGATTCACCAATAATAGCAGCCAATGGGGAACTGCCTCCCGTCTCAGTGACTAGAACAACTAATTGAGTCACCGAAGCAACAATATCACCATGGCCTAAGCCAACCGAGGAAACCCCTACTATTTGTTTGGCCTCAAGGGCAGGCACCGCAGCCGCACTCCTCTCTGTATCCGCTTGAGGGAGTCCAAATTAATTATCACAGGTGGAGCCAGCATGGAAACGACCCTCCGTCTCACCAATAGCCTTTCCTCCTCCTCCTCCTCCTCCTTCTCAGGTAAGGGAGATTCCGCTCTGGGGTGCACGGCCCCTGATGAACCCTCGTCCCAAAGTGCGCCCCGTGCTAGAGAAGGAGCCATTGAAGATTCAACTTATGGCGCCCTCGGTACTGGGCGCGGCACCGCTACTGCAGCAAGACGAGCAATTGCATCGGGCCGATGGAAGGCCAACTGAGGAGCCCTGACGTGACATGCCCTCCCTGATCACGAACAAACAAAACCAAAGAGTTGAAACAAAGAGGGACAGAAGAAGTCAACTATTTACCTGTCACAGGCCTACGACCATGCCTCTCCCAGAAAGACTCACACGTACATATCCCCACCGTATGGGGAAGAACGACCTCTACCTACTCACGTATCCCAACTAGCGGAGCTGGCGACCACTTTTCAGCTACAAAATTCACACAAATTAACGCTTACGAGCGCAAGACGTAAATATGAGTGAAAAAGAGAATTCGACGGTTAAAAACTTACGTGCATGGTTCCAAGCCTCTGGGAACCCAGCTAGGGACTCCACTAAGTGATTAGTCCTGATATAAAAGAAATGCCCAAAGGGCAAAGCCCGACCTCATCATCCAATTCTACGGTCAGGCCCCTCGACCCACGAGGGCGTGCTTGAATCATGGTAGCGCAAACTCTCTGGGGAGCATAGAGGCTAAGCATGTGCTGCAGCGTGACCTCCCTACCGGCCAACTCCGCATACTTAATAAACATCGCCAACAATTTATAAAGAGAAGGAGCAAGCTGACCCAGGCACACCCTGTAGTAACGGATAAAATCAACTACCAACATGGGGAGTGGAAGCTTAAATCCCAACTTGAAGAGATAGGCATAGAAGACGTGTGGGAAACACGTTCTCAAAGCATTATACTAAAACGTGTGTTCATATGTGTAGGTTTTGATGAATGACAAACAAGTGCAAATTGATATATGACGAAGTTCAAGTACAAGCGCACAATTGGTGGATAACGAGATTCAAGCACAAGACAAAGTTTTATAGTTTAAATGAGTCGTTCTTAATTGTGATCTTGATCCGACAACTTGACTCATGACATGTCTTCTCTTGTAAAACTATTTTACAAAATCATGCATATTTAATTTAATGCTAAATGATTTTAAATCATGCATAATTTACATTAGTCAAAATAATTTTTAAACATGCCTCTTAAATCTGGACTAAGATAATCGATTATGTACTTATGATAATCGATTATGTTAAGCCAAGACTGTATGACAATCGATTGTGAACTAATGACAATCGATTGTGTTAAGGCAGTGAGCATCAAGTTTTTCAAACCTGCATGACAATCGATTGTGAACCTTATGACAATCGATTGTGATGAGGCAGTGTACATCAAAGTTTTTCAAAACTCAGAATAATCGATTGTGAAGCTAATGATAATTGATTGTGATGAGGCAGTGTCCATCAAAGTTTTTCAACGCTCAAAATAATCGATTGTGAAGTTAATGACAATCGATTGTGAAGAGACAGTGTCCATCAGATTTTTCAAAGTCACAAAATAATCGATTGTGAACATATGACAATCGATTGTGTTGAGTCAGTGTCTTCCAGACTTTTTCAAAGTTATTAAATAATCGATTGTGAGTATATAACAATCGATTGTCAAGAGGCAGTGTCTAAAATGATTTTCAAAGTCTGATAAATAATCGATTGTTAACATTGCATAATCGATTGTAAAGCTGACCGTTGTCGTAATGTTTTCAAATACCGTCAGGTAATCGATTATTGATTTTGTACAATCGATTGTTGAAATTAAAATCTGGAAAAGATTTTTTGAACGTTGCTGAATAATCGATTGTTGATTTTGTACAATCGATTGTTGAAATTAAAATCTGGAAAGGATTTTTTGAACGTTGCTGAATAATCGATTATTGATTTTGTATAATCGATTGTTTTACGTAAAATCTGGAAATAATTTTTTGAACGTTGCTAATAATCGATTGTTGATCTTAGATAATCGATTGTTATGCGTAAAATCTGGGATTGATTTCTGGAACAATTGGCAAAAAATCGATTGTGGCTTCTTGACAATCGATTGTCATTCAGTAAAATTAGCAACTCTTAATTGGCAATTAGGCAACGGTAATGCCAAGTTTTTCAACTATAAATACAGCTTCATTTCAGTGTTTTAAACATAATAACACACAACAACTGATCAAACAATTGCTATAAGCTTGCATACTCTATTGCTAATCATTTTATATTCATTACATAAGTTTTGAGAGCCATATTCTTGTCCAAAGTTGTTGTGATCTTGAGCTTACTTCTTTTACTCATATCTACTCATTAAGGAGTGTTTTGTTTGAGTGTTTAGTGTTTTGTACACTTGTAAGAGAATTGTGATTCTCTTGTTGTAAGGAACTTGTGTTTCCTTGGTTGAAGTCTTGGAGTGTTGTATCTCCGAGCAAAGGTGTTAAGGCGTGTGTCCTTAAGTTGTAAAGGTTTGTTGAGCACCCGTAAGCTTGACAAGTTAGTGGAAAATCTCGAGAGAGTCTCTCGGGGACTGGACTAGCCACGTGTTGTGGTGAACCAGAATACATCGGTGCGTTCTTTCCTTTTGTTTATTTAACGCACTTATTTATTTCCTGCAAATTTTAATTTCCGCAAGTTTACGCTAAATTTTGTTATAACGCTATTCACCCCCCCTTTAGCGTTAAGCGTATTATCTAACAATTGGTATCAGAGCCCAACTCTCTGAAGACTTAACAGTTTGAGAGAACCGTCCATGGCTTCTACTCGTGACTCTTTTGCAGGAATTGATGAAGGACAATGCTCCACACGACCACCTCTATTCAACGGTACAAACTATACGTACTGGAAGGAGAGGATGAAAATCTTCGTTCAAGCAAACAACTTTCATCTCTGGAAGGTGATAACGAAGGGAAATCAAATTCCAACCAAAAAGGTTGAAACCGAATGGGTTCCCAAGTCCGAAGAAGAATATGACGCGGATGATATCCGAAAGGTGCAAATAATGCTAAAGCAATTAATTTATTATATTGTGCTGTAAATGCTGACGATTACAGGAAAATATCGTGTTGCACAACGGCGAAGGAAATGTGGGACAAGCTGGAAATTACGTACAAAGGTATGGACCAGGTAAGGGAAGCCAAAATTGATTTCCTAACCCATGCTTATGAATTATTTCACATGAAGGAAGGTGAAAAGGTGGATGAAATGTTTGAACGATTTTCAATAATCGTAAATGATCTACATGCTCTCAAGAAGACATTCACAGATAGAGAACTTGTTCGAAAAATTCTTAGAAGTCTCACTCCGGCATGGCGATCAAAGGCCGATGCGATTCAAGAGTCCATTGGCGTCTCAAATGTCACCATCGACGCATTAAGAGGTAATCTTAAGACTTATGAATCTACTATACTTAACCCTCTTGTTGATGATCAAAGGAGGCAAAGAATCGCTCTTAAGGCAAGCACAAGCCAACCTCAAGTTGATGAGGACGGAGACAACGAGTTTGGACTCGTTATCAAAAGATTTCAAAAGTTCATGCGAAAGGAGTTTGAATGAAAGGGCAAAAAGCAAGGCGAACAAATAAAGTGCTATGAATGCGGTGAAACCGGGCACATCAAATCAAATTGCCCAAACATCAAAAAGGAGAAGAAATCTTTTAAGAAGCAACGTGCATACATTTCTTGGGGAGGAGACTCCGGAGATGAGTCAAGCGAAGAAGACGAAGACGAAGCCGCAAACCTTTGTCTTATGGTATGTCAAATCTCTTCTAAAAACTTCTTTACTCTTGAAGAAATGCGAATTGCTTTTGATGAGCTATATACTGAATTTATTAAGGCTTCAAAAACTGTCAAGAGCATAAAAGAAAATGCTTCTCTAAAAGAAAAAGATTTTCAAAAACAGCTTTCTTTGAAAGAAAAGGATTTAGAAAAACTGGTTTTAGAAAATGAGAAGCTGAAAGAGGAAAACAAGTTTTTCGGAAAAAGAAGCGCCGACAAGCCCGAAAGTTCTATTAAAAATTGTTCTTCTTGCATGCATCTCAAAAATGAGGTAGATAGACTTAAAGGTACCTTAGATAAGTTTAATTCTTCCCACAAAAATTTGAATAAGGTCCTTGTTAATTTGAAATCAACCAATCATGGCATAGGCTTTAAGAATGAGCCTAAAGAAAAGGTTGAAGCCAAACCCCAACCACCTAAGGCTCAACCTAGGATGAATAAAATAAATGCTTATCCTAGAAATAGCAATCCTAGAACAAATATGCATGCTAGACCAAATGTTGAACATTTTAGAAGACCTAGAAATAACTTACCACCTAGAAATGACTACCCTAGAAATGATGCATATTCTAGGCCAAACACTAGAAGGAGTTTTGAACCTTTTAGAACATCCAGACATGACCATTACTCTAGAAATGCTGCTCATTTTAGAACTAATAGTAGGAGAAATGGTTCTCATGAAATGCGCAATAGTCATAATGAAAATAGAGTAAATCATTTTCGTCCATCAAGTTACTATGAACCTAGAAGGATTCATAACCCCAACGTGACTTGTCATTACTGTAGACGCATTGGTCATATTGCTCCTGCATGTTTTACACGACATAGACATATCACTCAATCGCATCATTATAATATGCCTAACCCTCAAGGACCCAAAATGGCATGGGTACCTAAAACGCATTAATTTGTTTTGTAGGTATGTTTGAAGGGATCAAGTGTACTATGGTACCTTGATAGTGGATGCTCCAAGCACATGACGGGAGACGAATCCAAATTCCTTCAACTAGAACACAAAGAAGGAGGAAGTGTGATTTTTGCGGATAACAATAAAGGAAAGATTATTGGCATCGGATCGGTCGGTAAGGATGAAAATTCCTCTATTAAGCATATATTACTTGTTAAAGGTTTAAAGCATAATCTCTTGAGCATAAGTCAATTATGTGACAAGGGAAATCTTGCCTTATTTGATTCGGATGAATGCTTAGTATTTAGACGTAGCGATTTCAAAATTATCCTTCGTGGTTTTAGAGTGGATAATATTTATATGGTTGATCTTGCTAATTCCTCACCCGAATATGTGGATTGCCTTATGAGCAAAGAGGATGATACTTGGCTATGGCATCGTAGAGTAGCACATATAAACATGCATCTTTTGAACAAATTGATTTCACAAAACTTAGTTATTGGTCTTCCCAATTTGAAATTTGAAAATGACTCTATTTGTGATTCTTGTCAAAAAGGGAAGCAAACAAAAGCATCTTTCAAATCGAAAAACATTGTTTCAACTACTAGACCATTGCAATTGCTTCACATGGATTTATTTGGACCATCTCGCATTGAAAGTCTAGGAAGAAATCGTTATGCCTTTGTAATTGTTGATGATTATTCCAGATTTACTTGGACTTTATTTCTTGCCCATAAAAGTGATGCTTTTCAAAATTTTAAATATTTCCTTAAACGTGTTCAAAACGAAAAGGAAACAACCGTCACTTCAATTAGAAGTGATCATGGGGGAGAGTTTGATCACAATCTCTTTGCAGACTTTTGTGACGAACTCGGTATCGAGCATACCTTTTCCGCTCCACGAACACCACAAAAAAATGGGGTGGTGGAAAGGAAAAATAGGTGTCTCGAAGAGATGGCTAGAACCATGCTCGAAGAGGCTAAGATTCCCAAACATTTTTGGGCGGATGCCGTGAGTACCGCATGCTACATCTTAAATAGAGTAGTCATAAGGCCAATACTCATGAAGACCCCTTATGAACTCTACAAGGGAAGGAAACCAAATATCTCCCATTTTAGAGTATTCGGTTGTAAAGTTTTTATTCATAACAATGGAAAAGATCAATTGGAAAAATTTGATGCTAAGTCCGATGAGGGAATTTTCATTGGTTACTCTTCACGTAGCAAAGCATATAGGGTTTTTAATAAAAGAACCGAAACTGTGGAGGAATCCCCTCATGTTGTATTTTCCGAAAATAATGCTCGCTTGGCGAGAAAGGATTCCGGTTTTGATCTTGCAGGTATTTTAGATAGCTTGAAAGACAAAATACAAGAGGAAACGCCTAAGGAAAATAAAGATGAAATCTTGGAACAACCAACGGAGGAAGCGCCACAATTGGAGAATGAAACGAAAACGCCTAACGAGTGGAGGACAATCAAAGATCATCCACTCGAACAGGTAATTGGCGACGTCGGAGAAAAGGTAAGTACTCGAAACTCCCTTAAAAACACCTTAGGTCATACTGCTTTTGTTTCTCAAATTGAACCAACAACCATCTCCGAAGCAATTGGGGATGAGTTTTGGACCTTGGCAATGCAAGAGGAGCTTAACCAATTCAAACGGAATGACGTTTGGGATTTGGTGCCAAGACCCGAAAATCATACCATAATTGGTACGAAATGGGTTTTTCGAAACAAACTAGATGAAAATGGTGTAATCACTAGAAACAAAGCTAGGCTTGTAGCAAAAGGCTATAATCAAGAAGAGGGTATTGACTATGAAGAAACATATGCTCCCGTAGCTAGATTAGAAGCTATTCGTCTACTACTCGCATTTGCCTCTTCTATGAATTTCAATTTATTTCAAATGAATGTGAAAAGTGCTTTTCTAAATGGTGTTATTCAAGAAGAAGTTTATGTTGAACAACCCCCCGGTTTTGAAGATTTTAAATCTCCCGATCACGTTTTCAAACTCAAAAAGGCTCTTTATGGTTTAAAACAAGCTCCCCGAGCTTGGTATGAAAGATTGAGTAAATTTCTATTGGAAAATGATTTCATTAGGGGGAAAGTTGACACCACCCTTTTTGTTAAGCATAAAAACAATGATATTTTATTAGTTCAAATATATGTGGATGATATCATATTTGGTGCTACTAACAATGTCTTATGCAAGGAATTTTCCGATTTAATGACAAGCGAATTTGAGATGTCTATGATGGGTGAGTTAACATTCTTTTTGGGATTACAAGTAAAGCAAATGAAAGAAGGTACGTTCATTTGCCAAGCCAAATATTGCAAAGAATTGATGAAACGATTTGAAATGACAATGCAAAAGCAATAGCGACTCCCATGAGCACATCCGATCATCTAGACAAAGATGAGAAAGGTAAGGAAGTCGACACTAAGAAGTATCGAGGTATGATTGGCTCTCTTCTTTATCTTACTGCTAGTCGTCCGGACATCATGTTTAGCGTGTGCTTATGCGCCCGTTATCAATCGTGTCCGAAGGAGTCTCACCTTACTGCGGTAAAACGGATTTTGAAGTACTTCATTGGTACTACAAATGTGGGTCTATGGTACCCCAAAGGTTGTTCATGCCAACTCGTTGGCTATTCCGACTCCGATTTTGCTGGATGCAAATTGGACCGCAAGAGCACTAGCGGCACTTGCCATTTGCTCGGTAGCTCTCTCGTTTCTTGGTTTAGCAAGAAACAAGTAAGTGTTGCGTTGTCCACAACCGAGGCTGAATATGTAGCCGCGGGGAGCTGTTGCACTCAAATCCTTTGGATGAAACAACAACTCTTGGACTATGGCCTAAGTCTTAATCATATCCCTCTTAGATGTGATAATACTAGTGCCATATGCTTGACAAAGAACCCCGTTCTTCATTCGCGAACAAAACACATTGAAACTAGACATCATTTTATAAGAGATCACGTTCTCAAGGGCGATGTCGAAATCGAATGTGTTGAAACCAATGATCAATTGGCCGACATCTTTACAAAGCCCTTAGAGAAAGAGTCCTTCTTCCGAATTCGTAGTGAACTCGGGATTCTTGACTCCACGTTGATCTAAGTCATGCATTGCATCTTTTTATTTTACATGATTTCTAACTTGAGCGTCGGAGACGTCTAACGAATTTGTGCAGGTATCGCCCTAAAGGTAGGGGAATTATAAAGCTTGACGCGCAATAATCAAGTCTTCTTCAGAAAAATCGGTTTCTGTCGTCTAATAATCGATTATCTCGTATCAATAATCGATTGTACTGCTATTACTTGAGTTATTGTACTCTCTTAAGTAATCACGTTTCTTTCCAATAAATAAACAAGCTTTATTTACATCTTTGGCATCTTATTACATTTTTTTTGCTAATGGCAAAAGGGGGAAGATAACGGGTATGCACTCTCAATTCTTATTAGCTTAAATTGAGGGGGAATTCATATATTGAGGGGGAACTAATTTTGCATACTTATTGCATATATTTACTTGGCTTAAGTCGTCATTATGAATTGTCTAATTTGCATATCCCGCTTAAAGTTTGCCATTATCAAAAAGGGGGAAATTGTTGGAAACACGTTCTCAAAGCATTATACTAAAACGTGTGTTCATATGTGTAGGTTTTGATGAATGACAAACAAGCGCAAATTGATATATGACGAAGTTCAAGTACAAGCGCACAATTGGTGGATAACGAGATTCAAGCACAAGACAAAGTTTTATAGTTTAAATGAGCCGTTCTTAATTGTGATCTTGATCCGACAACTTGACTCATGACATGGCTTCTCTCGTAAAACTATTTTACAAAATCATGCATATTTAATTTAATGCTAAATGATTTTAAATCATGCATAATTTACATTAGTCAAAATGATTTTTAAACATGCCTCTTAAATCTGGACTAAGATTATCGATTATGTACTTATGATAATCGATTATGTTAAGCCAAGACTGCATGACAATCGATTGTGAACTAATGACAATCGATTGTGTTAAGGCAGTGAGCATCATGTTTTTCAAACCTGCATGACAATCGATTGTGATGAGGCAGTGTACATCAAAGTTTTTCAAAACTCAGAATAATCGATTGTGAAGCTAATGATAATCGATTGTGATGAGGCAGTGTCCATCAAAGTTTTTCAACGCTCAAAATAATCGATTGTGAAGTTAATGACAATCGATTGTGAAGAGACAGTGTCTATCAAATTTTTCAAATCACAAAATAATCGATTGTGAACATATGACAATCGATTGTGTTGAGGCTGTGTCTTCCAGACTTTTTCAAAGTTATTAAATAATCGATTGTGAGCATATAACAATCGATTTTCAAGAGGCAGTGTCTAAAATGATTTTCAAAGTCTGATAAATAATCGATTGTTAACATTGCACAATCGATTGTGAAGCTGACCGTTGTTGTAAAGTTTTCAAATACAGTCAGGTAATAGATTGTTGATTTTGTACAATCGATTGTTGAAATTAAAATCTGGAAAAGATTTTTTGAACGTTGCTGAATAATCGATTGTTGATTTTGTACAATCGATAGTTGAAATTAAAATCTGGAAAGGATTTTTTGAACGTTGCTGAATAATCGATTATTGATTTTGTATAATCGATTGTTTTACGTAAAATCTGGAAATGATTTTTTGAACGTTGCTAATAATTGATTGTTGATCTTGGATAATCGATTGTTACGCGTAAAATCAAGGATTGATTTCTGGAACGATTGGCAAACAATCGATTGTGGCTTCTTGACAAGCGATTGTCATTCAGTAAAATTAGCAACTCTTAATTGGCAATTAGGCAACGGTAATGCCAAGTTTTTCAACTATAAATACAGCTTCATTTCAGTGTTTTAAACATAATAACACACAACAACTGATCATACAATTGCTATAAGCTTGCATACTCTATTGCTAATCATTTTATATTCATTACATAAGTTTTGAGAGCCATATTCTTGTCCAAAGTTGTTGTGATCTTGAGCTTACTTCTTTTACTCATATCTACTCATTAAGGAGTGTTTTGTTTGAGTGTCTAGTGTTTTGTACACTTGTAAGAGAATTGTGATTCTCTTGTTGTAAGGAACTTGTGTTTCCTTGGTTGAAGTCTTGGAGTGTTGTATCTCCGAGCAAAGGTGTTAAGGCGTGTGTCCTTAAGTTGTAACGGTTTGTTGAGCACCCGTAAGCTTGACAAGTTAGTGGAAAATCTCGAGAGAGTCTCTCGGGGACTGGACTAGCCACGTGTTGTGGTGAACCAGAATACATCGGTGCGTTCTTTCCTTTTATTTATTTAACGCACTTATTTATTTCCTGCAAATTTTAATTTTCGCAAGTTTACGCTAACGCTATTCACCCCCCTCTAGCGTTAAGCGTATTATCTAACAAGACGTAGTATCCCCTGTGGTCGGTGTGTACCCTCTCTTCGCTCCTAGCGAGAACGATATCAACATAGTTGGGGATGGCCCACTATTCCTGTAGTTAGGCCATCCCAACTCCCAATATTAACGGGGCTTCATCCACCCGATCTTCTCCACCATCGACTGTGAAGTCAATCATCAGGCCTCCGAGCAGAGATAGTATTTCATCAACCGACGGAACTTCGTCGATCTTCACCAGTCCTGCACCTCCCATTGTCGGAGATGGTCCCTCGACCACCGGAAAACTAACCGAAAAATTCACCGGGAGAACGTTTTGAGAAGAATTGCCTGCAATCACTGATTCACTAACAAGAACAAAACAATGTTTGATGGGCAAGATGGAAGTTGTAACAATCGAAGAACAAAGATGAAGATGAATCAGCAAGAAGAAAAGTTTCTTCAAAATCTCTCTCAGACCAACAATAAAAATAAGAGAAATAAATGTCTCAACCCTTTATGTATAAGTACACAAGTGGCTTTCACGAACCCAAATAGCCATCATTAACTACATGACCAACCGCAAAACGGTTCGTTTATACAGAAACGTGCGTCATTATGATAGGCTCCATGAAGCGACTTTTCAGTTACCAACCGGCACCTCGCCGTCAAAACGATCATAAAGACATGTGGACGCCGAGGAGATGTTCCGTATGTCTTAGAAATTTTGGACATCGCTAAAAGCGTATCAAGCATGCTCTCACCCTCCTCGGCCGCACAACATACAACCCGTCCGTCGTGATCGATGGCTACGCTCCCAAGCAAACGTAAGTTTCAAAGCAAAATAAAGCACGACCTCACCCGTATTAATGTAAAAGGCCAAGTTCCTTCGCCAAGGAAGATAGTTCGACCTTGATCGAACGACGACTGGATAACACAATAACTAAACACCAACACTATACAAGGCTAAGGCCATATCTAGAGTGTAAACGACTAAGGCCATCGACAGTATTAAGGTTAAAGACCATTGCCAAAGAGAATTCGGTCTCGACCGAATCAACAGTTGACCTCCTTACCCGAATATCTCGAACTACAGTAGACGAAGTTTGCTCATCGAGTTCGACCAAGGCACGATCTCAATAAACAGAGGGATTAGCTGTATGGGTCGAAATCCGACCCCACGATAATTAACGAAGTTAATCCCGGTTTAAGCTAATTCATGATTAATAAGGTGTATGACCACTCAGAGCCAATTGTATTTAACCCTTATTTGATTCGACCAATAAGGCCACGACCTATTCACCATCATGAAGGCAAATCCACAACGTGATCACGACCGCTTATTGACAGCTCATGAAGCTCACAACTATTAATACCAAGAGAGGGAACCCTAAAAAGGGGGCTTCTTATTCGCCACTATTTACAAGAAAGAGAAAAGAGACAATGAGACCCATATTATGGGAAAGAGGAACACCATTGTAAGGCTCTGAACCTCTCCATGGAGAGGCAGACCAACTTAATATTATCAATAAAAGCTTTTAATGTTTCATCTCCTAATTCTGAGTACATATTTTCGCTTCTTTCATTTGGTCAAATGGATTATTACGAATTGCTATGATTTTTCCTTGATTTATTTGTATTATTTTACACTCATAAAGTATCTCATAACTTTTGAGCAAACACAACTCATAAACGTCATTCTTATTCCTCCAGTTTCCATTTTCCTCCGTAGGCAAATAAATCAATTCATTTTTCATTTCATTTTCTTAAGGCTTCTTCAATGGATCAATTCTAAGCTACTGAGCACCCGTCAGAAGCTCAATTCCAAGTAAGCTCCTACTTAACAATGGTAGAATCTGTAGAAACATGGATACAAGTTCATAAATTTAACTGAAATCACATATTAACACAGAATAACTCAAAACCCGAAAACATGTACGTAAAATGTTGTCAATGGTCTTCACGGTGATTTGGATTTTTAATTACATTTTCTCTAGTGTGCTGATGCCGTATGTGTACAGTGATCACTCCCAAATATGCCTTATAAAAAGGACTAAACGGTCGTTATAAATACAATCCGGTTTACAAGTTCGGAGTCGAATCCCACAGAGAACTAAGGTTTACCTGCAGCTGTTCATTATCACCAAGAAAACAAGCTTAAATTTCTTAACTTATATATTCTTGTGTTTAACTAATTAACTAACAATTTAAAATAGTAAATTAACAACTAAAGATACTAAGGATTAGAGACAAGATTAAAGAGGTTAGAGTTATGATTTCACCATTTTCGGAATCCTTTCCGCTATGTTTTTCATAAAGTCGCCTAAGTATTCTCTACCGATCACGAGCGCTCTGAGTGTCGTAATTCTCTCCTGAGTAACTACCACAATTTACTAGACATATTATCCCGAATTACGCTAGCTGTCATTAAGTACGGCTCACTTGGATCGCACCAAGGTTTCTTTATCCCTAATCCCACTTTTAAACCCTCCGTATTGATCCCTCATATACATTAGGAGTGATATTGTTCAACAACTACCTAAATATGCACTCTCTCCCGAGTAATACACACTAAATAGGCACAGTCGATTGAGAGCTCTTCAACCAACCACAATAATAACGTAGTTGAACAAATAGAGAAAAAACTATAGCAAATCTATATTAATGTAACAGGAAAATCACCCTCCAACAGGTTCCATCAAAACCCTAAATAACAAATTAGTTATTCATAATAGTATGCATACGTACAATACTAGAATTCATAACCAATAATGGATATAGGAAGAAGGAAGTAAGAAACTCGTAAAAAAATTCTCCGCCTTGCTCCTAGTATGTTTTTGCATCCTTAGGTCGAATCACCGGTCTCCACGATGGCTCCATGCTCTTCCTAGGTCTAAAGTGTGTCAAAAGCATGTCCCCGTCCTCAAAATAGCGTTTTTACATGTATTTATACCAAATAGAGTCGGGCAGAGGAAATATCTTTTCCTGTGCGAAATAGGACTCTGGCTCTTTAAAATTTGCATAGGCGTACCACCGCATGGGGCTGCGCGCCATGCGGTGTGCTTTTGAGGAAATTCATAGAGTTGATTCTGACAGGCTGCAAAAAATTTCCACAGGTGCGGCATGCACCGCATTAGTGGGAATTCGTAGAAATGCAAAACATGAAAGTTGTAGCTCTTTCAAATAGCTTTTCAACGATATATTGTGGAGGCCAAACAAAGTTCTGAGCGAAAAGTTATGTGCATTTTACTAGACAAAGTGCCGTATGCCCGCTAGATTCTTCGTTTCGTTCTTAACTATCATCCAATAATCCCCGAACACGACCCCGGCTTAATTCCTTGAGCTTTTACTCAGACTTCAAAGCTTCAAATCACATGAATTCATTTCATAATATTTACATAGCTCGGAATCACTCGTACAAGGCATAAAATACACAATTAGTGCAAAACACTAGCGATTAAAGCTCAAATTCAATTAAAGTGCAATACATTAGAGTATGAGGAGGAATATGAGAAGAACGGAACTTGCTGATACACCAGCTATGAGGAAAAGACCCTTAAAACTATCTAGTGTGAGGCTATCAGATGTTGTAGCCATTCCATCTTTCTCTGGACAGTTTGTTTCATTCCCAAGCCATTTCTGTATTATGTTATTCATAAACTCTCCCTCCATCACCTTTAGGACTCCTCTCGAGACGTCAGGTACCAATGGAGATCCTTTTGGAAATGCCTGCAAGAAGTTATGGAGAAAAAAAATTTGGATTTGATTGAGTAAACTACAAACCATTCTAAACATGTTCCAAAACATCAATGGAGCACGGGAATCTTACGAATCCAAAGCCAGCGGTCTTGTATGTTGGGCCGATCATAATATACTTCCAGTTACTTGTTGAGGAAGAGTCTGAGATAAGGTAGTTCATCAACAATTGCACCAACACCTCCATTTTTACTTCCTCTCGATAGGGCATCATTATACTCTTCCAATGTGCTATAACTTCTAAGCTTGGTGCTGTCAAATCTCATGCGCTTTAAGACGTCTTTGACAAAGGAACCTTCTTGGTACCCAACATATTCTCCATTCTTGATGAGATCATTGAGATCTGTTATAGTAGGTTGCAGCTGTTGCACCGTTAACATAGATGTTAAACTGGCGGTATAACTTGATGTCAGCACAAGAACCACAAAAACCCACACAATCACCACAAATCTTGTTAAGTTGCTTGTTACCCTCTCTTCTGCAACCAGCCATATATATGATTTGTTGAGAAACAAGGAGAATTACTGTAAAGCTTTCATATATACTTTGCTTTGAGTTAGAGACTTACTGTGAGCAAAAACGAGAGTTGAAAAGGAAAACCAGAATATCATCCCAACTTGCTTGCGTTTGGGTCCTCGAAATTCTTCGTTTACACGGTGTTCGAGTACCCAAACCACAAAACCAATGAAGACGAAGAATGCTCCAGTTGTTATCCAAAGTTCTTTCTGTTGAGGTTTCAAGAAAATCCAAGCATTCTTTCTCTCATCATCCTTTACTGGCACAACTGCAGAAATGCCCGACTCTGTAAATGGTAGTGTGAAATCCACATACTTGCATCGGCTCTCTGAAATGGTCACATCACCTACAACTGCATCATATTCCTGGTTCAAGAAGACGATGATTATTATGGTTGATCTTTCTCAGCCAAAGCAAAAGTAAAAAGTCTATAAGAGAACCCCCGAAAACGAGCATGTAAGGTATTCAGCCAAAGAGGTTAATTTAAACAAGGACTAGGTATTACCTTAGAAGAGATCTTGGAAACAAGACGATCATAGTCTGGATTAGTGTGACTATCTGGCATTCGAAATGGAATAAATTCATAAGGGACAGCATATGGCAAAGATTGGATGACTTCTATGAAGACATCTGCACAGAAACCAGTGGCAGTTACTGCTTTTGTTTTTGGATCTGTTTCCACTTTAATGAATTGCTCCAGCCCTCCTTTGACAGGAACGCCAATCCTTAACTTCTTCCCGGTTGCGGGTATTTCCCAGCCTCTCGGAACCATATTAGATTCACCGGGCCAAAAGATGGTCCCTAGTTTCTTATTACTACTCTTAGCTGTTTTCCCATTCATAGTCAGTTTATATGAAATTCCATCACTCTCTGTCCAGAATCCAATGCTTCTCTCTCCTTTCCCAATTATGTTCACAATCTGATATGGGGATGGCTGCAATTCTCCATTAATGATACGGAAATCACCACTTAGTCCAGTTTTTAGCGTTATGTTTTGCATAGAGTCAATGAGCAAAGATCCCAACTCTGAGGTCCCAAGTGCATCTAAGTCCGTTGAGTTGTCTCTAGTGTCTACTTTGTTGGATTTTGGGGTAGCAGTGCCAGCCACCTTCTCTACTGCTTTTGCTAATGCTGTGACGCCATCATACGCCCATAGACCGTAAACAATGAGTTCTACTGTGTCCATGTCGGGATACTCTTGGCGAAATCTCCTTCTCCATCTCTTGATGAAATTGGTAAGCTCATTTGATCTTGGAACATAAGGCTTTATCCCAAGAACACCTTGCATTGATGACTCAATCACTGAACGATTTACCGAATCCAGAAGACTCGTTAGAACATCTGTGATGATCCATGCATATCCATCGCTCATCATTCCGGCTTCTTCTGCCTTGAGGAAAAGGCGTGAGGCAAGAGATGGTAGCAAGTGCACAACGAAAATCCCAGTCTGCATTGTATTCAACTTGTAAAGCTCTCTGAGGATTTAATCATCATTGGCTGAAGGTGAAATAACACTTCTATATGAGACTAAAGTGCTGCTTTCTAATAAGGCATCAGTCAAATGTGGAACTATTCCAGTTCCATAGGGGCTATCCTCGTATATGACGACAACCTCCCTCCAATCAAATCTACTAACAATTGCTGCAATGGCCTTGGTCTGGCTGGAAGAAGGAAGTGCTGCTCTGATGAAGTAGGGGTGTTCCTTGACTGTAAGTAAAGGACTTGTTGCTGGAGAAATGATTGGGATTTCTTCTCTTTTCGCTATGTCAATCACAAAATCAGTTTGTGTAGACGTTTGTGGCCCAAAGATAGCTTGCACTTTGACATCCTTTAGCAAGGATATAGCTGCAAATACATATCAGACTATAAGAAATTGTTTGAAACATGCCTTCCCGAATAGGAAAATCGAAGGGAAAGACAATTTTACAAAAAGAGTATCTCGTGCAAATAGGGCATGAATAACTACTAGATGAAGCACCCAGGGGTATGGCCTAGTTATAAATGAAGTGGGTTGAGAACCACGAGGCTCAGGTTCAAATACCAATGTAGATAAGTACAACCCAGTATAATCCCACTTAGTGGGGTCTGGGGAGGGTAGTATGTACGCATATCTTACCCCTACCCTGGGGTAGAGAGGCTGTTTCCAAATAGACCCCCGGCATCCTTCCCTCCAAGAACTACCCACCTTTGCTCTTGGGGAGACTCGAACTCACAACCTTTCGGTTGGAAGTGGGGGTTGCTTACCATCAGAGCAAGCCCCTCTTGTCCAAATACCAATGTAGATAAAAAACACTATATGATTTCTTCTCACCTGTTCAAACTTTGGTGGACATAGTTGCTTGATAGTTGTGCTAATAGGAGGTAGCTGGTATCTCTTGTGATAAGTGAGATACGTGGAAGCTAGTCAAGACACTACAATTTAAAAAGAACTAATAGATGAAGTTGAATCTATTCTAGACTATATTGGGCGGACTCTCCAAACTGCTATCGCACCCGTATCGAATCCTTTGAAAATACACTACTTTTGGAGGATCCGACACGCAACCGATGATATTTTAAAGAGTCCGAGCAACATAGATTCTAGATCTGATAGAACCAGTACAAGTCGATAAGGGCTAGAAATTTGCCAAGTTACTTTGCTGCTATACTGACTAGTGTATATATATACCAGCGTATGTCCGATGGGTGAAGCAAAAAGAATAAGATATGCTAGTTTAAGAGAAGTAAATCAAGGAGATATATATATATGCAGCTGAATTTACCAGAAGATGCTGCTTCAACATCATCTTTCTTGGAATCCCTGAAGTGAGGGACTATCCTAATGGCACTGCGACTAGCGGCATGGTAATCTGCAAGTGCTAGTAAGATGCATGTGTGCATTACTTTTGCCACAACTCTTTCAAAATGAAGAATTATGCCCACATCCACCTTTACAGCTATAGTTTCATCTTGAACTCTTGTTGGCACTATACAGTGGCAAAAGCAAATAATGGAGATAAATTTCATCAAAAGAATCAGGAAATGGCATCTTGGATTTGGCATTTGGAGAACTCTGATAAGTTGGACAATCAGTTTGTGTCTATGCAACTAACCAAACCTTTCAAAGATGTCTGTACAGTTCTCTCAAATGGGTGGCTGTGGATATAAGGCTTCAGAATCAGGTAACTTCACATACACTTATTTCTGTAAACATCTTAGTACCTATAATAAGGCCAAACCCCATAAATGTAGTAAGAAAAGTCGCATAAAGTTTTCAAAGAAAACAAGATTTTGGTTGAACTTTAGTTCTGGACTAACTCAGTTACAAATCCTATGAATTACCCCATTGGAGCTACTGCTGCTATATATGATCCTGTCTTATTACGCGTTTGCAGTTTAGAGTCTTTAGTCTTGGTCAGTAACTTGCTTGCATATCAAACAGCAAAACACAGCCACTGTCCCCTCTTCTAGTTATGCATGGAATGATAATGCAAGAGGAAGATGCTTGGGAACCTATTATGTAGATAAAAACACTATATGATTTCTTCTCACCAGTCCAAACTTTGGTGAATATAGTTGCTTGATAGCTGTGCTAATAGAAGGTAGCTGGTATCTCGTGAGATAAGTGAGGTACGTGGAGGCTAGTCAAGACACTACATTTAAAAAAGAACTAATAGATGAATTTGATCTACTCTAGACTATATTAAGACACGTGGCATAATCATAAAAAGCCAAGTGGCATTATTAAGACAAAATAAACTACCTTTTTAACTAAAAAGTTTTTAAAATTTTGAATTAATTAGTTACTCTTTTTGATTTAATAAATATAAATATATTATAATTAGATATATTATAAATGAAAATATAAAAAAAATAACTACCCATTCAAATTAGACAGTAGTTTATAGTTGGTGTTTTAAAGTTCCTTTAAAATAAAAAAAAATTAAATTAGCTAAAATAAAAAAACAAAAATATTAATTAAAAAAAACTACTTATTCAAGTTGGAGAATAGTTTCAATTTGTAATTTTAAAATTATTTTAAAATAAAAAACGAATATAAGGAAATAATAAATAATAAATAAATAAATAATAAGTAAATATATAATTAAAGGTGAGGCAAAAGCATATTATTAAGACAAGTGACATAATCACAAAAAGCTAAGTGGCATTGTTAAGACAAAATAAACTACCTTTTTAACTAAAAAAACTTTTTAAAATTCTGAATTAATTAGTTAGTCTTTTTGAATTAATAAATATAATAATTATAATTAGATATATTAAAAACAAAAATATAAAAAAATAACTATCCATTCAAATAGGGGAGTAGTTTATAGTTGGTGTTATAAAGTTATTTTAAATAAAATAATAAAAAATTAAATTAGCTAAAATAAAAAAAATGAAAATATTAATTAAAAAACCTACCTATTCAAGTTGGGGAATAATTTCAATTTGGAGTTTTGAAATTATTTTAAATGAAAAATGAAAATAAGGAAATAAAAAATTACTAATTCAAATTGGATGCTTTCAATTTGGAGTTTTAAAATTATTTTAAAATAAAAACGGAAATAGAAAAATAAAAATAGCCAATTTAAATTGAGAAGTAGTTCTTTTCTAATATAGTACTCCCTCTCTATATCTAAAATAATACCCGTTCAAATTAGAGAGTAATTTATAGTTAGTGTTTTAAAGTTATTTTAAAATAAAAAAATTTAATTAGCTGCAATAAAAAAGGAAAATATTAATTAAAAAAAATATCGATTCAAGTTGCCGAATAGTTTCAATTGAGAATTTTATAATTATTTTAAAATAAAAAACTAAATAAAGAAATAAAAATTGCCAATCCGAATTGGGGTATGGTTTCAATTTGGAGTTTTAAAATTATTTGAAAATAAAAAATGAAAATAAAGAAATAAAAATTGCCAATTTAAATTTAAGAGTGGTTTCTTTCTAATATAGTACCCTCTCTCTCTATATATATATATATACACACACATACATATTTTATAATTAACTACCCATTCAAATTAGGGAGTAGTTTCATGTTGGAGTTTTACAAATACTGTAAAATAAAACAAAATACAATAGCTATAATAAAAAATGAAAACATTGAACAAAAAATATCAATCCAAATTGAGGAGTAGTTTCAAGTTGCAGTTTTAAAATTATTTTAATTAAAAAATAAAGAAACTTTCAATTCAAATGAAAAATACAAAAATATAAAAATACTGTATATATATATATATATATATATATATATATATATATATATATATATATATATATATATATATATATATATATAGAGAGAGAGAGAGAGAGAGAGAGAGAGAGAGAGAGAGAGACTATTTATCTCTTTATACTTTTGATGAATTCAAAATTATAACTTAGTAAAAAAAATTACTTTATTTAATTTTTTAATAAACTACGGCACACCAATTTGAAGTCTGATTTGAAAATCTCTCTCTACCTTCACAAAACTTCTCGCGCCCTTCTTAAAAATTTGAAAACTAATCAAATAAGTATGACAGTAGAAAGGAATGTATGAAAAGAGTGGGATAGAAATAACGTTATGATATTTATATTTTAAATTATTTATAAAGTAAAAGGTAAATAAATAACACTCAAGAAAGGTATCAATAATACTAAGTACTTTCTAATTCAATTAATAGAAATAAAGGAACAACCAATTTATTTGATTACTATATGATTTGTATCCTTTAATTTTTTATTGATGTATTATATTTCTGCAGACTATATTAAATAAAAAAATACAACTAATATTTATTAAATTAATATAATATATTAGATCATAATTTTATTAAATTAATATCTGTCAAATTTGTGCGCATCGCGCGGGTTGTTATACTAGTCAAGAGAAACGGAAATTATTTTCGAAACTCCTTCTCAATCTTCCCCAGCCCTTCTCTCCAAAAAAGCTTTTTTTTCTTTCAAATTTTAGTTTTCCTGTTACCACCCACCCTACTACTCCTCCACCCACCACATCCCACTCTCACCCCCGTCCCACAAAAAAAATTATTTTTTTACCTTATTTTTTCGTGATATTATAATTTCAAATTTCTATGTTTTTTCATTTTTCTGCTCCTCTCACCCCCCCAAAAAAATATTTTTTAAATATATTTTTCAGTTTTTATTTTGTTATTTTTCGATTTAAAGGTTAAAAAATTTACAAGTTTCGAAGTTATAAGTTCGGAGGTTTATGTGATTGGAAGTTTAGGGGTGTAGAAATTATAAAATTTACGTGTTTGAAATTTTACGGTTTCGAAAGTTTAGCTGTTCGAAAATTTAAGAAATTTGTGGGTTCGGAAGGTTGTTGGTTTGAAAGTTTATGGTTTCATGTTTATTATATCTAATTTATTTATGAATACTCTTGAGAAGTGATTTTCCTTAATTTGCGTATCAAACAATGAAAACTGAATAAGATTACTACTTGTTTTTGAAGAAAAAATTTTCTTAGAAAATATTAACCACGGAAAACATTTTTCGTTATACCAAACACACCCTAAGAGTCTTGGTTGGATTGCTTCAAACTCGCATTTTACAGCTTGTTTGGATGGTTGTTACACATCATTTCATAATGTATCCTATCATACTGTATTGTGTTGTACTGCAACGTTTGATAAATACAATGCTTGAATAGATTGTGTCGTTTGTCATTATTTCATAATATCACGAACCGGTAATATGAAGAATATAGGGATAATGCATAAAATCCACCCCATCCTATGACCAAATTGCCAACTACACACCTTTCCTTTACGGGGTCCTATTACCCCTTGAACTATTTTAAAGTGTAATAAATAGCACCTTAAGTGGTGACATGGCATAAAGAGTGCGCACACTCTCTCAAAGGCAAGTGGAAGTGGAAGATCAAGAACCCAACTACTTCTTCTACCCAATGACACTTCCTTCTGTTTACTCTACTTAAACTCTTCCCATTCTTAGCAAATGGCACGGTCGAATCACGAAAAAGGCACCCCTCATTCATTACAACAATGATCATGTGTACATAGAAATAACAATTAGAAAGAACATCAGTTTTTTGAACTAAAATAACTTATTTGATGCCATAGTAATGATTCTTTGTACAAGGATTTGACGTTTTGTTCTTTCCTCCATATATATATATATATATATATATATATAGGTATAGTAAAAATAGATTTATATGAAATATGTGAATTTTCTGGTTCATGTGTTAGAAAATTAAAAAATAATCCAAAGAACTGATAAGTGTATTTTACCCGATCTTGACCATATAATTTTTCTTAGTAAAAGAACAGATATTATCATGTTTCTTCCATATTTTTAACTGTATTTTGCAGGAATGAGTTTAGAAGTATTGTTGTACAAAGCAAGAAAAACCTCAAGAAAAATACTACAAAGAAGTAAAAAAGCAAGTTATGATGGAAAAAATAATTTGGCAAAGGAAAATGAACACATAAATAACGGTGGACTTTGATAGTGCATCAAATCCACACTTACCATGAAGACATCTCAACTTGCCGGGTCACATTTTGAGTTCCATGACAACTCTTGATTTACTTGACAAAATCTCAACTTGCACATGTATAATCAAATTTGGCATGATGAAATCTAAACTTAGAATTGAAGAATTATATCTCTGCAATGAATGAAAATCTTAATTTGCCATTGAAATCTAGTTCCAAATCGAGAATTCAAATTCTTATATCTGCAAGTGCAAAATCTAAATTGCCATGGAAATCTAGTGTTGTGACGACCCAAAGGATCATTGTGACGACCCAGAGGGTCATCACCGTAAATTATCCCTTTTCTTGTGCTTCTGAGGCCTTGAAAACCTCTTATTGGATTCCCTTGACTTGCGTGCACAGTCTTGGCACGAAGACGGAAGATTTTTATGTGAAAATATTTGAGTTCTGTGTTAAAAATATGAATTTTGATACAAATATTGCTATGGTTGACTTTGATCAATATTTTTGGCAAATGGACCCAGACCCGTGATGCGATTGCCCGGTACAAGTCTTATATGGGCGTTAAGCGCTATCTGTAAAGGTTGGTTGAAAACGGACGTCGTTTGACGTGTTTCAGACTAAAAGTGGAAAAATTTGAAAGTTTTGAACTTAGAAATGAAAATCATGAGTTTTGGGGGTAGATTCTTTGATTTTGATGTTATTTTGGCGATTTGATCGCACGAGCAAGTTTGTAGGATAATATTGAGTTAGTGTGTGTGTTTGGTTGGGAGTCCCGAGGGCTCGGGTGTGATTTAGGGGGTGTTTCAGAGTGTTTTGAAACTTAGAAAAATTGCAGCAGGTGTTTCTTTATCGCGTTCGCGTCCCTCTGGTCTCGTTCGCAATGCTCTCTTTTTCCCTCCTACGCGTTCCCGATTAACCTATCGCGTTCGCATATTCTGAACCATTTGTTTTTCCCCTACGCGCCTGCGTGAAGGTCCCGCGTTCGCGGAGCCTGGCCTGCTCAGTCTACGCGTTTGCGTATGGTCCCCCGCGTTCGCGTAGGCCAACTCTGAAGCCCCAACTTCTATTCAATGCGTTCACGATCCTTCCTACGCGAACGCGATGCCCAACTTGCCCAACCCTTCGCGAACGCGACCCTGTTCACGCGAACGCGAAGGTTAATTGCTCAGCGAAAATATTTAAACCCCAAAATAGTGTTCACTCCGGATTTCACCCATTTTTCACTCGAACTCTCTCCAAAAATCCTCCATTGGCGAAATTCAAGCTCTACCTTCTTCCTAACTCTTTGGGTATGTAATCCTAACATTATTTCCTCACTATTTCTTCATCAAACCATTAAATTCCTAGCTCTAAAACATGAAATCAAAGTAGAATTTAAGGGTTTTGGGTTTAGTTAGGGTTTATGGAATTTTGGGTATTTTAACCTCAAGACTAGGTCAAATTTAAAATCTAATCATATATTTGAACTCGTGGGGTTATGGGGGATTGGTTTTGGTCCGAGCCTCGAGTTTGGACCACGTGGACCCGTTGTCGGATTTTAGTATTTTTGAAAGTAAGCTAGGAAATACATTTCTAGGCTATGGGCTTGTGTTTTTGGATTCTTATTGATAATATTGAATCTAATTATGTTAGATATCGTTGGTTCAGAGTCGAATTCTATAGGAAAGGCGATTGTTGAGCTTTGAGTTGCTATTTCCGGCTTCGAGGTAAGTGTTCGATCTAACTTTGGCTTGATGGAATAGGATTAGATTGTTATTTGTTATGTGCTATGTGGGGTCGGTGTATAGGTATGGTGATGGTTGTCTATGCGCCCGAGTCAAGCACGACCGTGATGTCATATTTGCTATTAAATTGTGAAATAAGTGAGCAGTTGTGATAATTACTTGTTTCAAGGATCATGAAGTGAAAGTTGAGAATTAAATAAACTAAAAAGGAATTTTTGGTACTTTTCCCCTTGCCGGGACCATTTGTTGAGTTGTATTTCCCTTGCCGGGACATATATATACTTTAAAGAGGAGCAAAAATCAATGAGTTCATAAATAGGCCCTTTAGGCAAACATCACTCATGTTCATGTATATACCTATCGTCCCTTGAGCTAGCCTCTCAGTCACTCGTGACTCAACTCTTACAAATCAACGCTCACACTTGTGAGCACATGATTTTTGCCATATATACAAATCACTCCCAAAAAATTCAAAATAAAAGCAATTTTTGTTTGTTCGCAATTGTTGTGAATTTTGTGTTATTTTTCGTGTATTATTTGCATTTATATGTACGTGTTTATTTGTTAAATTAATAAAAAATACAAAAATATGACGCATTCGCATTTAGAATTTAATTCTACAATTAGGAGTAATTAAGTTTATTTTACAAAGATGAAAGTAAAAAAAAATAGGCATCTTTTGTACTTTTAGCATTTAATGTTCAAGTTGTGCAATTTTATTTTAATCGGTGTTTAAAAATTGTGTGATAATTATTATTTAGAGATAACTAATATTCTTAGAGTTAATTTGGATTTTTATAATTTAATTAGGATTTTTAGTTTTCAATTTTGAAAGAAAAAAGAGAAGAAAATCGGAATGGCCAAATTCACTATTAATCTTCAAGCCCAAAACAAATACAGCCCAAAATACCTCTACCCAACCCAAAACCATTTCACTCACGCCCAACCCCCCCCCCCCCCCCATCTTACCACACGTCCCCCCTTCATTTTTTCCCTTGGTTTTGTTTCATTTCATTACACTACACATAAACAAAACCTTAATCCTCTCAAACCCTACACCTAGCTGACAGCCCCCCCCCCCCCCACACACACTATTCATCATCTTCTTCCTCCATCTCCCTAACCAAAAACCCTAGCAGCCCATCGCTTCTCCACCTTCACGACCACCCATCCATCGCCGGAAAACCCTACAACAGCCGTTAACCAGGCAGCACCAGCTGTTGTTGCGTGCTGCTTCACGCCAAAGCCATCTTCTCCCCATCTCACGTTCAAAGCAGCCTAGAACGACCCCTTGAAACGTTGTCCAAACGACATGCACAAGCCGTCATCCCATCCCGCTGCTCGTCGTCCACCTTCACAACGAACAACAGCCATTAGTCGTCACACGACCTGTTGCCTTCACCCCAAGGTAGAGCCTACCTCCTTCATCTCCAGCCACATCCAAACGACACCCCACCATTTCAAGTCGTGAACCATCCAAACAACCATAGATGGACATCCCCTTTTTGGCAAGTTTCGAGTATTCCCGTTGAGATTCAATCATTGTTTTCATCGAATCCTTATTGAAGTCTGTCCGGGGGTTCCATTTGAGTTAGTTTGAATCCATATCCCCATGACGTTTACTAGTGGCGAGATGAAGATTTGCTTGATCTTAGATTTTTTTCCATTCGAGTTCGTCGTCGTTTCGACCCTGTTAGTTTTTTTAAATTTCATTTTTATCGTATTTTATTTGATATTTTCGGATCTAAAATCAATATATTGTTGTCGGTGGTTATCATTTTCTTGTTTATTTCTTTAGTTTGATTTTATTCATTTAATAGAATTTAGTTTTAATATAGAAGTGTGTTAGTTTAATAAATCTTTCATTCTTGTTGCAATATTGTTAAATTTAATTTGAAGTTCAATTGATTATAGAGTTTGGTGATTTGAATTGGTTTTATTGTTGTCTAAGGCTGGATACGAGTTAGAGATTTGAATTTGTTTGTTTGATCTGTTAAATTTAATTTGAATCTGAGTTTAGTGATTTGGATATACTTGCTTGTTATTGTTGATGAATCTAAAAATATATTTGTTGTTAAAATATTATTCAGTCAAAATAATTTTGGTTCTTTGTTGTTCATAAGATTAATTGTTGAATTTGGTTAAGAATTTGTTATAATTTTGGTTAGTTGATTTAGATGAATTGGTAATAGCCGATGAGGGTATAATGGTAATTTTAGTAGTTTGAAGGGATATTTTTGGAATTGAAAAATTAAAGAATTTTTTAAAAATATAGTGGGGAACATAATTATGTAAAGTAAAAAAAAGCGAAAAGACATGTCGGAAGCATAATGATTAAAGTAAAAAGAGATGGATTGTGGGGTCCATGTTTGACTGTTTTTGTTGATTGGAAATTGGAAATTGTATGGTAATAATAAAAGGGGTAGTAATAATAATTAAAAGAGATGAAAGAGTCTTGCATTTTGGGATATATAATAGCAGTCATTTAACACTAAAAGGGGGATCAAAAAAATGAAAAATTAGAGAGAAAAAATATTTCAATACTAGAGGAATTTAGAGAGAAAAAATATTTTCAGAACTTGAGGGAAGAAAAATAACTGCTAGTGTTCATTAAAGCTTCAAGCTTCTTTTTATTGAGTGATAAAAATCAGAAGTGATTTTCTTTTTAGCGACTGAATATTTCTTTGTTGGTCCGTCTCCTGGGTTTTCTACCATTCCCGCTAATACTGAGCTATTGTGTTACTGCTACTGGTCTTTTATTGTTGCTGCATTGTTTCTACTGCTGCTGATCCTATTCTTCTTTTTCCTTGTATCCAAATACCAGGTACATTACTCAGAATCATTTTTTGACATGCATTGAAGCTGAAATGAAATGGCTAGAAGATTTATGCTTCTAATTATAGAATATTCGTATTTTTTATATTTATTATGTGTTTCATGTTATATGAATGGTAGAAGAATGTATAATGCGAAGCGTTGAATTGCGGAACTATTGAGTGGGTGTCGGTATGAACGCCATAAGTATTAATTTCGGCTTTTGTAAATTTTTATATTTGAATAATGTAGTTTGAAATCATATTCAAATCAAATTGGTAAATAGTCAATAAGAGAAATCGATTTAATTTGGGGATGAAGGTTAGTAAAATCTAGATTTGAATTTTTAATAATTGGAATAGAAGCAATTTGAGTTCTTTTTAATAAAGATTCGCAAAAATTAGGCAAATATAATAGGCGAATAATTTCGTAGAATCAGTAGTCCTGATGCTTTTAATGCGTGATTCAACTCCACAAGACTAAGAACATTGATCCATTAGGTGCAAGTTTGAGCAATATGAGTTAACATTTAAGTATTAATATTTTTTTTTGCTTTAGTAATTATGGTTAAAGCTAATTGCAAATAGTTGTGAATAATTAATCTCAATAGGTTTATATAACAATTTGAGTTTTTAATCTAGCTATAATTGATTTCTTTTGAATATTAATTGTCGAATTTCTTAGTTTATTTATAATTTCAATTTTTTAAAAATCTTTTTATAATTTCGATTTTTTTTAATTTCCTTTTTCTAATATTTGTGTTAATCTAGCAATTAATATGTTACATTTTTAAGCATGTAATTAATTATGATTTTTCTCTTTTATTTTAGAGACGGACAAAAGATAGATGAATGTATCCGCTTTAGGATTACCCTTTAAAAATGAGGTGTGCCTTGCCAAAAAAAAATATGTAAAATGCGGGGGCCCCAATAAAGGTTTAAAAAATATTTAGAAAAATTGTAAAGGGTTGTGTAGCGAATTTCACGACCCTCCCAAAAGATTACAACTCGTTAGACTCTCTTTAGGACGCACCTTAATTAATCTTACCTTCCTAAACTTGGGTGTGCATTTATGTGACCCAAATCTAAATCTCGACAGAGTCAGAATGTGTCGACGACCACGGGTACACTGGTTGTGACGTGGTCCGGGATATGTTTTCACAATGTTACAATTCTCTGTAAATAATAACAATAATAATTAAATAAAAGCGATAAAAAGTAAAATTGGCACATAGGTTCTTCATGTAATAAAAGTGGATAAATAAGCTAAATATGATAGTTGAGCGACCATGTTAGAACTACGGAACTCGGGAATGCCTAACACCTTCTCTCGGGTTAATAGAATTCCTTATCCGGATTTCTGGTGCGCGGACTATTAAACAGAGTCATTCTTTTCCTCGATTCGGGATTAAACCGGTGAATTGGGACACCATAAATCTCCCAAGTGGCGACTCTGATTCTTTCATAAATAATCCCGTTTTGATTGTCCTTTAATTGGAAAAACTCCTCTACTCCCTAGCGGGGCGTAAAAAGGAGGTGTGACAGCTCTGGCGATTCTGCTGGGGAGGAGACCTAGAACCACTGGTTCAGGGTTAGAACTCGAGCTTGGAATAAATTATTATGTTTTGCTTTATCTGATTTTATTACATGTTCTGTGCTTAATGTGCTAATTGACTGCTTTTACCGCTTTGATATTTCGTGAACTGTATATAAATTGCGCCGACACCCATCTCCTTTCTGAGTCTTCAGAGAATTAAAATTGGGAATTTGCTTGACATAACCCGCTTTCTTTGATGAGGTGCTTGGCACCCGGTGAAGGATTTAGTCACACATGTTGTAGGCGGGGAGCGCTGCCAGTTAAACGAGAAAGCAATGCTACCAGCTACGCTGGCCCTCTTCGGCTCGAGTTGTCCGCTCGGGTAAGCCAGGTCTAGAACAAATACACAAGATAAACCTAGTATAACAAACTTCATATCGGATCCCTAGTAGGAACATTTATTTGCATCATCTGCATTTGACTTAGGGGACTCAAGACAGGGGTTGGGTCCGTCTAGGACAAGCAACCTGAAATGAAAAAAGACTATCCTGCTGCATCCTTTTTGTTTTACGCATTTTTTTGCTTCAGACATGCATGTTGACCGGCTTTGAATATAGGGAAAATTTGAAAAAAAAGGAAAAAATAGCCGTGTAGAGTGTTAATTACATTGTTTTGGAAAATCAATTTCCAAATGCTGTCGAAACTTTGCCAAATTTTTGAGAAAAAAAAAGAAGAAAAAATAGGAAAAAGAGTCTTTTATTTTTGGAAAATTATTTGTTGAAAAAGAAATTGAAAAAGAGTCTTGATTTTAGTTTGGAAAAATATGTTGTTTTATTGTTTGTTGAAAATGAAAAGAAAAAAGAGAGTCGTAATTCTGTCTTGTTTTCAAAAAAAAAAAATAGTTTGTCTTGCCATGAAAAATGACTACGAAAAAAAGAGTCTTGTTTTTCTTAAAAATAGTTTTTTATTTTATTTGTTTATGAAAGAACCAAAATGAAAATGAAAAGAGTCGTGCTTTGAAAGTGATTTCATTATTTGCTTATGAAATGCCAAAGTGAAAATGAAAAAGAGTCTTGTGTTAAAAAATAGTTCATGTAATTTGGCGAACTACGCCGGTTTAATTCTCACATGGTGTGATATAATTGCAACCATCATCGGGTCCAACCTCCCCTATTGCAAAAATGGCCATAAATATCAAAATTTTAACTTTCATCATAAATGTTTTCGGTGATGCCGTTTTGTCAAATATAGCCGAATGTTCCCGAAAGGGACGCCGGAAGGCTGACTTTGCATATAGCTTACACAGCCTTAAAATTTTCGCCGCCGAGGCGCTGAAAGGCCTTGTTTGCATTATCAGGTCTTCTATTTTGAAAAACAAAAAAGAGTCATAAATAAGTCGGGTGATGTTTTTTTGTCAAAAATAACCGAATGTTCCGAAAGGGACATCGGAAGGCTGACTTTGTATAAACATCCACCTTTGGGTCATTTTTAGATTTTGACCGATCGAGCCACATATCCTTAAAATCTTCGTTCCCAAGGCGATGAAAGCCCGTGTTTGCAAAACCAGGTCTCTTATTTTAATTTGAAAAAAAAAAGAGTCAGCATAAGTGAATGCCGTTTGGATTTTGATTAAAATAAGCTGAGCCAGCTTTGGCAACGTATTAAATCGTTCTTGCCAAGATAGCCTTAGAGTATCTTTCAGTTGTCGAAATGCTGTTTTCGTAAAAAACGGACAAGTTTATATAATGTCAAAAAATAGATCCTCCCCGGCCACAAAATTCATGAGAAATTGGGGAGGTGCCACGTTTGCAAAAATATTCATTTGATTAGATTTGTCAAACAGGGAAAGGAATCTGACTGTTTGTTTTTGAGTTTGTAATCCTTTATATTAGAATATGTGACATGTTTAATTTTCAAGTTTGTAAGTCGTCTTTTCGTCTAGTATGGTGAGTTTTTAAAACTTTGTAATCAAGTTTGTTTTTATTTTGAAAAATTAAAATTCTAAAAAAATGCTTTATTGTTATTAAGCTTTCATTTGTCCGGACTACGCAAGGTCTGATTCATGCAGGATCATGATACGTAGGCAATCTCATAAGATTCGACCACAACAAAAAAAAGAAAAAGAATAAAAAAAATAGAAAAAAAAGAAAGAGAAAAAAAGGGGAAAAAGATGTTGTTAATATTAGGGTCTGATTCAGTCCGTTCTGACATATTTTCTTTTGAATTGTAAATAAAGAAGGGTGGTTGGTTTGTGATTTTCAAAAGTGGTAACTCCTTCCTGCAACACAAATGCAAAAGACAATGGTATAGAACTACAGCTGGTTGATCTTAAGAACGGGTCGGCAAAAGGAACCCAAAAGCAATTTGATAAGAATGATATGATGAAGACTTGTGAAGTTCATGGTATTGTTGATGGAGAATTCAGGGTCTAAGACGCCGTGCTTGGTTATTGGAAAGACACTTCACCTGTTGGTCAACCGGAGAGGAGCTTGATGGCTTAGTTCTTTGTAATTTTTTATGTCCGGGTTATTTCAGGGAATATTTTCTTATGGTCAAACCCTCTTATTCATTCATTTTGTCTAGCTTGTTTAGTCGTAGTGGTTGTTTAGTGTTGTCCAAGTTTGTTTCAAGGAGGCTTTCCCGTTTGTTTTGCTTATTTGGTTATGCGAACCATTTCACCGTTTGACTAATGATAATTCCGATTTTTTTTGTTACCTCCAGCCCTCCTCTTTGTTTAGTTTTCCTTGCCCTTTCATTTTGCTTTTGTGCGACACCGATTCTAGTGACATGACATGTGCGCACTCATAATACCATTAGGAGGTGATCAGGAAATTTAAAGGAAATAAGAATGGTTTAAGATTATTTGGAGCCCGGGTCATGTGAAACTGGGACAAGTATAACATAAAGGAACCGTCAAGGCAAGTCGGCCATGTTGACATGGGAGTCGCCCATGCTAATGAAAATGAGAGTGTTGCCCAACAATGTTATGTGTGGATACGATTATCTGGGGCAATCAAAAGATGTTACCAATGTTTTCGACGGTTTGATAATCGTGTTGTTTGCACTTGGTATGTTTTGAAGATTGGAATGACGAAGGCATTTTGTTATGCTACCTAAACACTTTATCCTTCGTTATCCCTTTGAGCCTTATTTAATTTTTCTTTCATACCCTCTTTCGGAATCCGTAGCAAAGAGTAGAAACACAAAAAGAAAAAGATAAGAAAAAGAAAAAGAGAAAACAACAAAAACAGAAAAAAACGAGAAAAGGAAAAGAAACAACAAAAGAAAAGAAATATAAGAAATGAGTGAACAGGAAGACTGTAACAACAAGGAATTGTGAACTATGTTCGACCTGATTCCTAAAAGAGGATACGTAGGCGTCTCACGGCTCGGTCATAGTGTAACCAAAATTAAGAAAATCCCCAAGCAAGAAACTAGGGCAAGTGTTGCATTTGTTGTAAATAAATATGGTTCCGAAGGTTGTAATTTTGAACCCCAAATTTATGTGTTTTTGAGCCTTTACTTACTCTTTCTTTATAGCCTATCCAAATCCCACATTACTGTCCAAAGAAAGACCTTCCGATCAGTCTTCAAAAGAGGCCAAGTCAGGCAAATGGGAGAGTCTTATCAGAACATAACACTCTGATCCCTGGAGAAAAGACTTTGACCCCAGCAGAAAAGACTCTGGTCCCCTACAGAGAAGATACAGGAGAGAGTCCTATTGGTAACACCCCAATCCCCGGCTGAGAAATAAAATGAGAGAGTCCTATCGGTGAAAACCTTCACAGGCACCATAACCGATGAAAGCTAAAAGAAAAATCCAAAATGAGAGAGGCTTGACAATGAAAACCTTTGGGAACTACAAGTCGAATAAGGGGGAGAATCAGATGGGGAATCGCCAAACGAAGATCTTGAAAGACGGTTAACAACAGATGATAGGCCACGTGTGCATGTCATGACCATTTGAGTTGATATCTGCGTTTGACAGGTTTTTGTTTTATAGTTTTCTCTTGTTAGAGAGTCATCTCTTTTCTTTTGTTTTGTTTCTTTTTACCTTTCTCCTTTCATAGAAAAATTCCCCAGTAGAGTCTGTATGGTAAAAACAAGTGAGAAATGACTTCAAAATATTCCATCGTCTTCAAATTAGGCAAGAGGAGATCTAACTGGTGCATCCAAGGGGTATGAGTCATGAAGGAATAAACTCAAGGCATGTGTTGGGAGATCCTCAGTAAGATGAGATTGATAAAAGGACCGACAATGTCAAGAAGGATATCCCGAGCATGAATCCAAAGTTATAGACCTCAAGGCCAAGGCTCATGGACAAATCAAGAAAGAATAATGCAGAGAGCGATGGGCATAATTTGGGAAATTCATTTAAGACTTGAGGGTCCGGAAAATGCCAGGTCCCGAACTATATCGTAGAAGAAAGTGGTTTATCAGCAAAACATTGCAAGATCTTCAAGGAAAATCAACAGTTGCGAAAATGATAGGGGGTCATAACGGTGAGAACCTTGTGAATAAGGAATCGTCAAGAAGGTTAGGAGTTATCAGCCCACCTTGAAGATGGTCGGACAGCGCAGAGCATGGGAAAGAGAAGAAGAAAATCATCCCTGCTGGAGTATCGCAACCAACCACCCCATTTTAAACTGACACAACTTTAATATGATGTGAAACAGGGATGTGAAATGCCATTGATGGCAGAGAAGCATGATGCAAGGAGGTTTAGCAAACCGGGGTAGAAAATTATCTTTTCATTTTGAAAATTTTCTGGAAATCAGGTATCCACTTTAGGGAAGAAGGGAAATAAGACAAGTGTAAATGGAAGTGGTCTTCGAACCAATTTTATCCCCATTGCAACACCAGTTTTGAAGAATTGAAAGTCCCCCATCAGTGTTATCCTCAATAGTGTTATCCCGAGCTGATGACATTTTTATCCCCAGCAGTGTTAAGAGAAAATAAAATTTTTGAAGGAAGTAGTTTTGAATAAAAAAAGAGAATAGGGGGGAATAAAAGAGATAAAGAAATATTATCCCCAGCAAATAATATCATGCCCAGCAAGATTTGATAGCGTAATGAAATGCAAGGCAGGGAAAGGAGAGAAGGAAAAACCATCCCTAGCAGGAGTGGCACGACCACTCACCATGTTTTAAACTAACAAATTTTCTTTGATTTGAAGCGAGAAAAGGAAATCTTATTAATGGCAGAAAGACATGCCACAAGGGAGAGCATCATAACTGGGGCCGAAAAGTTTATGCCATTATCGAAAATTTTCTCGATGTAATGAGAAAACCTTTTAAGTTATTGCAGTCAGGAGCCCGCCCATAGAATGGAGGCGTTAGTTTTAAGTTGTTGAAGTCGGGAGCCCGCCCGTAGAATGGAGGCGTTATCTTGAAGTTGTTAAAGTCGGTAGCCCTCTCGTAGAACACAAGCGTTATCTTTAAGTTGTTAAAGTCGGGAGCTCACCCGTAGAACGGAGGCGTTATTTTTAAGTTGTTGCAGTCGGTAGCCCGCCCGTAGAATGGAGGCATTACTCTTATAAGTCATTGAAGTCGGGAGTCCGCCCATAAAATGGAGGCATTATGTTTAAGTTTTTGCAGTCGGGAGCCCACCCGTAGAATGGAGGCGTTACTCTTTTAAGTCATTGAAGTCGGGAGCCCTCCCGTAGAACGGAGGCATTATTTTTAAGTTGTTGCAATCGGGAGCCCGCACGTAGAATGGAGGCGTTACTCTATTAAGTCATTAAAGTCGGGAGCCCGCGCGTAGAACGGAGGCATTATTTTTAAGTTGTTGAAGTCGGGAGCCCATAGAACAGAGGCATTATTTTTAAGTTGTTGAAGTCGGGAACCCACTCTTAGAACAGAGGCATAATTTTGAAGTTGTTGAAGTCAGGAGCCCGCCCGTAGAATGGAGGCGTTATTTTTAAAGTTCTTGGAATCGGGAGCCCACCCGTAGAACGGAGGCGTTACTACTTAAGTTGTTGAAGTCGGGAGCCCGCCCGTAGAACAGAGGCGTTATCTTTAAGTTGTTAAAGTCGGGAGCCCGCCCGTAAAACGGAGGCGTTATCTTTAAGTTGTTGAAGTCGGGAGCCCGCCCGTAGAACGGAGGCGTTATCTTTAAGTTTTTGAAGTCGGGAGCCCTCCTGTAGAATGGAGGCGTTACTTTTTAAGTTTTTGAAGTTGGAAGCCCGCCCATAGAATGGAGGCGTTATTTTTAAGTTGTTGAAGTTGGGAGCCCGCCCACAGAACGGAGGCGTTATTTGTAAGTTGTTGAAGTCGATAGCCCGCCCGTAGAATAGAGGCGTTATTTGTAAGTTGTTGAAGTCGGGAGCCCGCCCGTAGAACGGAGGAGTTATATTTAAGTTAAAATAGTCAGGAGCCCGCCCGTAGAACGGAGGAGTTATATTTAAGTTAAAATAGTCAGGAACCCGCCTGTAGAACAATAAATAAAATATTGAGATCTGCAATCTAGCCTAGCTTCTTGATTTTTCTTTTACCATGGTGTAATAAGGAGATCAGTAAAGTACTGGTAAAACATATAACAGCAGTAACAGCACAACCACGGTTCCCCGGTAGTCCCAGCTACCTAGACTTCCCAAACTACATTAACTTGATTCCCTTTTAGCCAGGGATATGTAGGAAGCCTTTGAAGCAAAGGTACGGTTAAATCTAATAAAAAAAGCTTCACACGGAGTACTTAAACGGGCAAAAATCGCTCGTATACGCTCACTTTATCTTTGCACGAAAACTCTTTATGTTTACGATCAAAGAGGGGCAGCTGTGAGCACGTACGTTTTGCCCTATAAATAAACCACTCCCAAAAAATTCAAAATAAAAGCAATTTTTGTTTGTTCGAAATTGTTGTGAATTTTGTATTATTTTTCGTGTATTATTTGCATTTATATGTGCGTGCTTATTTGTTAAATTAATAAAAACTACAAAAATATGTCGCATTCGCATTTAGAATTTAATTCTACAATTAGGAGTAATTAAGTTTAGTTTACAAAAATGAAAGTCACAAAAAATAGGCATCTTTTGCATTTTTAGCATTTAATGTCCAAGTAGTGCAATTTTATTTTAATTGGTGTTTAAAAATTGTGTGATAATTATTATTTAGAGATAACTAATATTCTTAGAGTTAATTTGGATTTTTATAATTTAATTAGGATTTTTAGTTTCAATTTTGAAAGAATAAAGAGAAGAAAATCAGAATTGGGCCAAATTCACTATTAATCTTCAAGCCCAAAACAAATACACCCCAAAACACCTCTACCCAACCCAAAACCCTTTAACTCAGGCCCAACCACCCCATCTGACCACACGTCCGCCGCTCACTCTTCCCCTCATTTTTTGTTTCATTTCATTACATTACACATAAACAAAACTTTAATCCTCTCAAACCCTACACCTAGCCACCACCCCCCCACTATTCATCATCTTCTTCCTCCATCTCCCTAACCAAAAACGCTAGCAGCCCCTCGCTGCTCCACCTTCACGTCCACCCCTCCATCATCGGGAAACCCTACAGCAGCCGTCAACCAGGCACCACCAGCTGTTGCTGCATGCTGCTTCACGCCAAACGACCAACCTCTAACCCCGTTCCTACTTCAGCAGTCATCCATGTTCTCCCCATCACACATTCGAAGCAGCAGAACGATGCCTTGAAACGTCGTCCAAACGACCTTCACAAGAAGTCATCTCGTCCTCCCGCTGCTCATCGTCCACCATCACAACGAACAGCAGCCACCAGTCGTCACACGACCTACTGCGTTCGCCCCCAAGGTAGCGCCTACCTCCCTCGTCTCCAGCCAAGTCCAAACGACACCCCACCATTTCCAGTCGTGAACCATCCAAACAACCATAGATGGACATCCCCCTTTCTTTTTTCGAGTATTCCCGATGAGATTCAATCACTGTTTTCATCGAATCCTTATTGAAGTCTGTCTGGGGGTTCCATTTGAGTTGGTTTGAATCCATATCCACATGCCGTTCACTAGTGGCAAGATGAAGATTCGCTTGAGTTTAGATTTATTTCCATTCGAGTTCGTCGTCGCTTCGACCCGATTAATTGTTTTAAGTTTCATTTTTTCGTATTTTATTTCATATTTTCGTATCTAAAATCAGTATATTATTTTTGCTGGTTATCATTTTCTTTTTTATTTCTTCAATTTGCTTTTATTCATTTAAAAGAATTTAGTTTTAATATAGAAGTGTGTTAGTTTAATAAATCTTTCATCTTGGTTGTAATATTGTTAGATTTAATTTGAAGTTCAATTGATTATTGAGTTTGGTGATTTGAATTGGTTTTATTGTTGTGTTAAGACTGAATACGAGTTAGAGATTTGAATTTGGTTTTTTGATCTGTTAAGTTTAATTTGAAACTGAGTTTAGCGATTTGAATATACTTGCTTGTTATAATTGTTGAATCTGAAAATATATTTGTTGTTAATAATATTATTCAGTCAAAATAATTTTGGTTCTTTGTTGTTCATCAGATTAATTGTTGAATTTGGGTAAGAATTTGTTATAGTTGCTATATTTTGGTTAGTTGATATAGATGAATTGGTTATAGCTGATGAGGGTATAATAGTATTTTAGTAGTTTGAGGGGGATATTTTTGGAATTGAAAAAATAAAGAATTGTTTAAAAATATAGTGGGGAACATAATTGTGTAAAGTAAAAAAAGGGGACAAGACAAGTGGGGAGCATAATGATTAAAGTAAAAAGAGAGTGGATTATGTGATCCACGTTTGACTGCTTTTGTTGATTGGGAATTAAAAATAGTAGGGTAATAATAAAAGGGGTAGTAATACTAATTAAAAGAGAGGAAAGGTTCTTGCATTTTGGGATATATAATAGCAGTCATTTAACACTAAAAAGGGGGATCAACAAAAAGGAAAAAATTAGAGTGAAAAAATATTTCAATACTAGGGGGAATTTAGAGAGAAAAAATATTTTCAAAACTTAAGGGAAGAAAAATAACTGCTAGTGTTCATTAAAGCTTCAAGCTTCGGTTTATTGAGTGATAAAAATCAGAAGTTATTTTCTTTTTGGCGACTGGATATTTCTTTGTTGGTCTGTCTCCTGGGTTTTCTGTCATTCCCGCTAATACTGGGCTATTGTCTTCTGCTACTGGTCGTTTGTTGTTGCTGCGTTGTTTCTACTGCTGCTGATCCTATTCTTCCTTTTTCTTGTATTCAAATACCAAGTACACTACTCTGAATCATTTTTTGACATGCATTGAAGCTGAAATGAAATAGTTAGAAGATTTATGCTTCTAATTATAGAATATTCATATATTTTTTATATTCATTATGTGTTTCATGTTATATGAATAGTAAAAGAATGTATAATGCGAAACGTTGAATTGCGGAACTATTGAGTGGATGTCGGTATGAACGACATAAGTATTAATTTCGGCTTTTGTTAATTTTTATATTTGAATAATGTAGTTTGAAATCGTATTCAAATCAAATTGGTAAATAATCAATAAGAGAAATCGATTTAATTTGGGGATGAAGGTTAGTAAAATCTAGATTTGAATTTTTAATAATTGGAATAGAAGCAATTTGAGTTTTTTTTTATAAAGATCTGCAAATATTAGACAAATATAATAGGCCAATTATTTCGTAGAATCAGTAGGCCTGATACTTTTAATGCCTGATTCAACTCCACAAGACTAAGAACATTGATTCATTAGGTGCAAGTTTGAGCAATATGAGTTAACATTTAAGTTTTAATAAGTTTTTTTAGTTTTAGTAATTATGGTTAAAGCTAGTTGCAAATAGTTGTCAATAATTAGTCTCAATAGTTTTATATAATAATGTGATTTTTTAATCTAGCTATAATTGATTTCTTTTGTATATTAGTTGTCGAATTTCGTAGTTTATTTGTTATTTAGATTTTTTTAAAATGTTTTTATAACTTCAATTTTTTTTTATTTCCTTTTTTTAATATTTGTCTTAATCTAGCAATTAATATGTTACGTTTTTAAGCATGTAATTAATTAGAATTTTTCTCTTTTATTTTAGATACGGACAAAAAATAGAAGAATGTAGCCGCTTTAGGATTACCCTTTAAAAGTGAGGCGTGTATCGCCAAAAAAAAATTACGTAAAATGTGGGGTCCTCAATTTAGGGTTAAAAAATATTTAGAAAAATTGGGAAGGGTCGTTTAGCGAATTTCATGACCCTCCCAAAAGATTACAACTCGTTAGACTCTCTTTAGGACGCACCTTAATTAATCTTACCTTCCTAAACTCGGGTGTGCATTTATGCGGCCAATATCCAAATCTCAACAGAGTCGAAATGTGTCGACGACCACGGGTACACTGGTTGTGACGTGGTGCGCGATACGTTTTCACAATGTTGCAATTCTCTGTAAATAATAACAATAATAATTAAATAAAAGCGGTAAAAAGTAAAATTGGCACATAGGTTCTTCATGTAATAAAATCGGATGAATAAGCTAAATATGACAATTGAGCGACCGTGCTAGAACCACAGAACTCGGAAATGCCTAACACCTTCTCGCGGGTTAACAGAATTCCTTATCTAGATTTTTGGAGCACGGACTGTTAAACAGAGTCATTCTTTTCCTCGATTCGGGATTAAACTGGTGATTTGGGACACCATAAATCTCTCAAGTGGCGACTCTGATTCTTTAATAAATAATCCCGTTTCGACTTTCCTTTAATTGGAAAAACTCATCTACTTCCTCGCGGGGCGTAAAAAGGAGGTGTGACAACACTCAACACTCCCACTCAATAGGTATCATATAGTAACCGTTGCAGCGTACAACCCGATCCATATATATATATATATATATATATATATATATATATATATATATATATATATATATATATATATATGCTAAGGAAATAAAGCCCAAGCAAAAATCATTAATATCAGACACAAATCCCGTAATTACCAAAGATCGAGCTCGGGCCCAGTTCTCAAAACTCTTCCACTTCCGACCTCAAATGATCCTTCAAATCCCAAATCAAAAGTCCAATTTCTCAAGCCCTAATTTTTCACTTTTAGGCTTAGTTCCATGATTAATTAGGTGGAATTTACACATGAATCGAGTATTGAGATCAAAAATCTTGCCTCCAGGTGTTATATCTTGAATCCCTCTCCAAAATCGCGGTCAAGAGCTAGTGCAACATTCTGCCCAGGCTTTAAAAGCCTTCTTCGCGAACGGGAGATGACCATCGCATTTGTGATGAACAAAAACCAGACATCTAAAAATTGCTCTATGCATTCGCAGCACTAGCCACGCGAACACGATACATACTTGATACAGAACTATGCGAACGCGGCCCAATGCTCGCAAACGCGATGAATATATTGACTCAAACCCACCTTACCATTTTCCTTCTATGTGAACGCGGCATGGACCTCGCGAACGCGATGCACGAGACTCCACCCCTTCGCGAAAGTTTAGCCATCATCCTGATCGCGAAGGCCAATTAACCAACCTCCCCAACTAACCCTTCGCGAATGCGAGGACCTTCCTGCGAACGCGAAGGCCAATTTTCCCGAAATCCTTCAGCAGTTTTCTCCAACTTTTCAAAGTAAGAAATGGTCCGATTGACCACTCGAAACTCACCCGAGGCCCTCGGTACCTCAACCAAACATGCCAACACATCCAATAGCATTATTCAAACTTGTTCCAACTTTCAAAATGCTCAAAACATCATTAAAACAATGTATATGCATCGGATTCAAGCCTAAGAATCCCAAAATCTTCTAGATTACACTTTTGATAAAAATCCAACTGAACCATGTCCGAATGAGCTGAAATTTTGCAAACACTTCTTAAATGACATAACGGAACTACTGCAACTTCCGAAATTTTATTTTGACCTCTAATCAAAATCTCACCTTACAACCGAAAAATGCCGAAATCTTAATTTCTCCGATTCAAGCCAAAACCTTTCACAAACTTCCATAATGCATTACGATCACACTCATAAGTGACAGAGCTAACCAAATCATAAAAAATCTGATCCGAGGTCATATACAAACAAGTCAAACCTTTCAAATTTCAAGTTCAACGGAGAACTATTTTCTTCCAAATTCATTCTGATTACCCTGAAAACCAAAACCAATGATTTACATAATTCATTATTCATTACACGAGGCAAGTCATGCCTGAGAACAGGTGATCAAAGTGCAAAAGCTCAAAACGACCGGTCGGGTCATTACAACAAGGTATCGAGTTCGATAATCAAGGTGCTTGTCGAGATCGAGGCCAACATCGGTCGAGATAATATATGATAGCTAGACTTTGAACGAAGCGCAATAAAGGAAATATCCATAACCGTTCGAAGATCGCGGCGAAAATCCCTGAAAAAAAACAAATTAAGGGCGGTTGTTTAGGCTAATCATGGGGTTAACTTGTGTAGTTAGAGTTATACCATAATTAGGATTCCTTTACTATATAAATAGGACTCCCTATAACTTGTAAGGACCTTACATTCGCACACATCAGAGCAATACAGTATCCTCCATAGTTACTCTTTAATTTACATATTCTTTCCTATCAGTTATTTTGTTTCTTAACACCTATTAGTTTGAGGATTCTAAGTTTGAGGGATGAATCACATTCCAAGAGTGGTTTGCTTTATTTTTTTTAATAATTTCTATCACTAATATTTACATTTATCAATTTGTATTAGGTGAAATCACGTATCCTTAAAACCACATTATAAGTTCAATTGTTATTCAGATTATAGGGTTAACAGTTTGATGCCCACTGTGGTGCTAAGTATAATAGCGATTGCTCAGTATTAATCCTCATAACACAAACTACTTTTACACTTGTTCTCGAAAGTGTTTTGGTTTCAAGAATGAACATGTCAAATTCTCAAGTAGCGCCCACACATATCAACAACTGCCTTGGTATTCAGGGAAAAAATCAGAATGTAGACACCCCAAGAAACGAAGTACCTCCATTCAACCCTGATGGACCACAAGCCGTTAACCTAATTGAAGCCGGTTCCCAGGTTGCCATTAATGGATATTTGGGTCTCGATCCCGATACACAGAGATGTTCAAGCATCCGATCAGAATGCACATAGTGGTGAAGAAGTTGGAATTTCAAATGATATTTAAGATGTTGCAGACCCAACAAGTCATAATCGAGCACCAAGCAGAATTGAGCTCGATACGTCACAGGAAGTTATTCACAAGGTAGAACCTGTGCTGGAGGAATCGAACAATAATGGATTGCAAACTGACACCGCCATCATAAAGATGCTCGAGGAGCTCACTCAAGGGGTCGAATAAGGAGAACAGAAAATTGGGCTAATGATAGAAAAGGAGAGACATACAACTCACGGGTTGATAAAATACCAGGGGCACCCTCGATTCTAAAGGGTTTAGATTCAAAAATATTTGTACAGGCCGTTCCCATCAAGTACGGCTCCGAAAGCCATTTCAAAGAAGTTCTGCATGCCAGAAATTCCTAAGTACGATGGAACTACTAATCTAATAAGCATGTCACTACTTATACATGCGCAATAAAAGGAAATGACTTGAAAGATGATGAAATGGAATCTGTTCTGTTGAAGGGGTTTGGAGAAACTTTATCAAAAGGGGAGATGATATGGTACCTCAATTTGCCACCCAATTCCATCGATTCCTTCACCATGCTTGTTGATTCGTTCGTAAAGGCACACGCCGGTGCAATAAAGGCCAAACTAGTAAATCAAACCTCTTCAAAGTGAGACAAAGGGACAATTAAATGCTAAGGGAATTCGTATCTTGGTTCCAGATGGAACGCATGGACCTAAAACTTGTAATTGATGATTGCGGTGTCCAAGCCTTCACTCAAGGTTTGAACGAGCGAAGTTCGGTAGCGTCACAACAACTAAAACAGCATTTGATTGAATATCCAGCTGTGACTTGGGACTATGTACCTAATCGGTATCAGACTATCAGTCAAAGATCAAAGTCAAGGATGATCAGTTAGGAGCCCCTTGCGGTTCCGCTTACCCAAATAGTTCTGAAGGTAGAATTCAAAGGGATATCAATAGAGAGCCCAGATCAAACGTAGATCGGTACCAACCTTATAGCATTGATCATAGAAATAAAGGACCGGGATATAATCCCGTTCGGAATTATCTAGGACAAAACTCACGAGGGCTCATGAGTAAGAGTGGCTTCGATAAACATGCCGAGCCCAAGGAATCGCCACCGTTATTAGAATACAACTTCAGCATTGATGCATTAGGTAATTGTATGATCTATTGGACGAATCAAAGATACTAGGTGGCTCAGACCCCTACAATCCGACCGGCCCCAAAGAAACCCTAATCAAATATGCAAATACCAAGGAACCCATGGTCACAAAATCAAAGACTGCATGAAATTAAGGGAGGAGGTAGCTCGTTTATTCAACGAAAGTCATCTTCGAGAGTTCTTAAGTGACCGAGCTAAAAATCATTTGAGAGACATGGATGCAAACAGGAAAAACGAATAGGGGGAACCACAACACGTGATTCATATGATCATTGGTGGGGTTGATATTCCTCGGGGCCTGATATCTAAACTTACCGAAGTTATAATCACAAGGGAAAAGCGTACCCGGGACTACTTACTAGAAGATACCTTATCTTTCAACGATGAGGATGCAGAAGGGATCAAATAGCCTCACAACATTGCACTAATATCTATCCTGATGAATAAAATTCAAGTTAAATGTGTGCTGGTTGATACAGGTAGCTCGACAAATATTATTCGATCAAGGGTCATAGAGCAACTCGGCCTTCAGGATCAAATTGTGCCCACAGCTCAAGTACTCAATGGCTTCAACATGGTAAGTGAAACCACTAAAGGGTGAAATCACTTTTCCAGTAAACATGGCCGAATCTATCCAGAAAACAATGTTCCATGTAATAGAAGGTGATATGAGATATAACGCGTTGCTCGAAAGACCTTGGATTTATAATATAAGGGCAATACCTTTAATACTTCATCAAGTCTTGAAATTTCCAACACTAGAAGGGATCAAAAAGGTGACAACCCACAACTAAAGTGATGCTTTCAATCGATGAAGTAATACTAGTATCGACGCTATCATCAACGAAGGGACTAGGGTCAAAGAGAAAGCATGAAGTCAAATAGCAACCACAGCCGTTGGCCTCGACTAGATCGGAGCAACGGGAAACTTATGATGATTATATAATTCCTCGAACCGATGTAATAAAGTCAACGGTTAAAGAGCTGGAACAATTCATATCGGTCGAGCCTAGTCAAGCTTGGGGAAAAACTTATTAAATTCCTTAATAAAAATATGGATTGTTTTGCTTGGTCCCACCTTTACATGAAAGGGATCCCATCGGAGATTACCATGCATAGATTGAGCTTGGACCCAAAGTTTAGCCCAGTAAAGTAGAAGAGAAGGACACATCCGAGGTTTAGCATGCGTTCATCAAGGATGAGGTAACCAAACTTCTCAAAATAGGGTCCATTCGGGAGGTAAAATATCCCTAAATGGCCATTAAACATAGCCATAGTCCCTAAAAAGGGGAATAAACTTAGAATGTGCATAGACTACAAAGACTTAAACAAAGTTTACCCTAAAGATTCCTTTCCATTACCGAGTACTGATCGCATGATCGGTTCCACAGTCAACCACGAGATCCTCAGCTTTCTCGATGCCTACTCCGAGTACAATCAAATATAAATGAACCCAGAGGATCAGGAAAAAACTTCGTTAATTACTAAGTACGGTACTTATTGTTATAGCATAATGTCGTTTGGGCTAAAAATGATGGTGCTACTTATCAATTTCTAGTAAATTGAATATTCAAAGAATAGATAGGTAAATCAATGGAGGTTTATGTTAATGACATGCTAGTTAAGTCCCTGCGCGCAGAGGACCATTTGACATATTTGTAGGAAACCTTCAACATATTGAGAAAATACGACATTAAGCTCAATCATGAGAAATGTGTATTCAGGGTCGGTTCAGGCAAGTTCCTAGGCTTTATGGTGTCAAATAGGGGAATCGATATCAACCCCAATAAAATCAAGGCAATCAAAGACATCATAGTCGTGGACAACGTTAAGGATGTACAAAGGTTAAAAAGACGGATATCCACCTTAGGTCGATTAATCTCGAGGTCTTCAAATCAAAGTAATAGGTTTTTCTCATTGCTCAAAAAAGAAGAACAATTTCGCTTGGACCTCGAAATGCCAACAGGCGTTAAAAGAGTGAAACAGTATCTTTTGAGCCGACAATTGCATTATACTCTCAAATTGGACGAGCAACTCTACTTATATTTGGCAGTCCGAGAAGTTGCGGTAAGTGGTGTTCTAGTTCGGTAAGAGCAAGCTACGTAGTTCCCTGTTTACTATATTAACCGAACTTTAGGTTAAGCTGAAACCCGATACCCACACTTAGAAAAATTAGCACTTGCTCTGATAAGCACCTCTAGGAAATTAAAACTAAATGTCACCCAATTTGTGTTTTAACCACCTATCCCCTTCGCAATATTTTGCACAGGCCCAAACTCTCGGGCTGATTGGCCAAATAGCCGTCGAGATTAGCGGGTATGACATCGAGTATCAACCCTGAACGACCATCATGTCTCAAATCTTGGAAGAATAGGCCGACTTCACACCAGCCCTTGTACCCATGGTAAAAAAGGAACTATTGTTAAAATGAGGTACATCTTTGGGAGTGTGGAGCCTCTTTATGGACGACGCTTTGAATGTGAAGGCGTCCGGGCTGGGCATCATTTTGAAGCCACCCACAGAATATATAATTGAACAGTCTATGGAAGCTTCGAAATTGACTAACAATGAGGCCGAGTATGAGGCCGAGTATGAGGCCATGATTGCAGGTCTCGAGCTATCTAAGAGCTTGAGAGCAGATGCTATCGAGGCCAAATGTGACTACCAACTTGTGGTAAATAAGGTCAACAGAACCTTCGATGTTCGGGAAGATCGGATACAGAGGCACTTCGACAAATTACAAGTGTTTTTACATCTATTTAGAGAATGGACGCTACAGTACATCGAGAACAAAATAGCGAGGCCGATGCCCTTGCAAATCTGGGGTCATCGATCGAAGATGATGAACTTAGCTCGAGAACTATCACACAACTTTTAAGGTCAGTGATCAAATAAGGGCATGCCTAAATAAACTCCACGAGCCTAACTTGTGATTGGAGAAATAAATACATCGAGTATTTAAAAAGCGGGAAGCTTCCATTGGACCCTAAAGAATCCAGTACTTTGCGAACAAAGGCTGCACGATTCACATTGGCCGAAGATGGAAAATTATACAGAAGGATGTTTGATGGACCGTTGGCAAAATGTTTTGGTCCGAGAGACACGGACTATGTTCTACGAGAAATTCATGAAGGTACTTGCGGAAACTATTCTGGCGCCGAATCACTGGTTCACAAAGTCATCAGAGGGGGATACTATTGGATCGATATGGAAAAGACACTAAGGAATTTGTTCGAAAGTACGACAAGTGATAATGATATGCGCCGATGATCCACCAACCTGGAGAGCAACTTCGTTCAATCTTATCCCCATGGCCGTTCATAAAATGGGGAACGGATATTATCGGTCCTCTGCCATCGGCCCCAGGTAAAGATAAACTCATTTTATTTATGACTGAGTATTTCTCTAAGTGGGTAGAAGCACATGCTTTCGATAAAGTCAGAGAAAAATAAGTTATAGACTTCACCTGGGATCACATCATATGCCGATTCAGGATACATGCCGAGATAGTATGCGATAATGGAAAATAGTTTATCGGCAACAAAATAATGAAGTTCCTCGAGGATCACAAAATAAAAAGGATATTATTGACGTCGTATCATCCTAGCAGGAACGAGCAGGGTGAATGAACAAACAAGACCATCATTCAAAATCTAAAGAAAAGATTGAACGACACTAAGGGAAAATGGAGAGAAATTTTTCCCGAAGTTCTTTGGGCGTATCAAACAACATCAAAATCTAGTACGGGGCAATACCGCTCTCCTTAGTTTATGGCACCGAAGCTCTGATCCCGGTCAAGGTCGGGGAACCTAGCGTCATATTTTGATACACAACAGATGAGTTGAATCACGAGGGTATGAACACAAGCCTCAAATTTCTAGATAAAAAAAAGGAAGTCGCCCTTGTCAGGATGGTAGAATGGAAGCAGCGCATCGAAAGATACTACAACCAAAGAGCCAATATTCACCACTTTTGAATCATGGACTTAGTTCTGAGAAAAGTTAACCTCAACACTCGGGACACAAATAAAGGGAGGGTTGGACCAAATTGGGAAGGACCATATCAGGTCCTCAAAGTCATCAGAAAGGGATCTTACAAGCTTGGCACGATGAACGGCAAACAATTATCAAATAATTAAAACATATCACTCGTCAAACAATATTATTGCTAAGGTATGACTCTCTCCTGCTGGGGATGGTTCTCCTTTTATCCTTCCCTACTTTGCGCTCCATTACAATATCAGAACTTTTTGGGGATGATGTTATTTGCTGGTCTTTAGAACGTCTTTCTCTGTAGTGTGTCTTCTGGCCATCTTGAAACTTGGTTGATAACTACCTTCCCTTTTGACGATTCTTTATTCACAAACCTCTCGCTGTTGTTTTCCATTTGTATATTGATCCCCACATTCCTCTAACGGTTGACTCCACTTGAGGATCTCGCATATTTTACTGATGAACCACTTTCTTCATTCATCTATGTCACTAAAAACCTTTTCTGCTAGGGATATTCCCCTTCTTTGGTGGCATAGCTTGGGAACTGGCATTTCCCGACCCTTGAGCCTCATAGGAATTTCCAAATATGTCCATCTCTCTCAGTTTGTTCTTTCTTGATTCGCCCGCTGGCCTTGGCCTTGAGGTCTATAACCTTGGCTTTTTGCTGGGGATATCCTTCTTGACACTAGTTTATCCCTTTTGTCAATCTCCTCTCGCAGGGGAGTGTCCTTCTTGACACTAGCCTTGCGCTTCTTCCTTACTGACTTATACCACTTGGATGTTCTAATCAGATGTTGCATAACTGGAAAGCTGGTGGCAAATTTTGAAGTCATTTCTTACAAGCAGACTCTGTTGGGGAATTTTTGATGAAAGGAGAACGATAAAAGGGAACAGAATAAAACGCAAAAGAAAGGGATGACTCTCCATTAAGAGAAACTATAAAATGAGAACCTATCAAACGCGGACACCGACTCTAATGGTCATGACATGCACACATGGCCTATTCTCCGTTGTTAATCGTCTTTCACAATATTTGTCTGGTGATTTCCTTCTGATTCTCACCCTTATTCGACTTGTAATTCCCGTAGGTTTTCACTATCAAGTCTCTCTCATTTTGATTTCTCTCAGCTTACAATAGCCTCATGGTTCTTGTAAAAGTTTTCACCAATAAGACTCTCTCGTTTGTATTACTTTTTAGTTGGGGATTGTGGTGTTACCGATAAGATTCTCTCGTATTTTGTTTTCTGCTGGGGGTCGGAGTCTTTTCGTCGGGGATCAGAGTGTTATGTTCTGACAAGACTCTCTTATTTACCTGACTTGGCCTCTTTTGAAGACTGATCGGAAAGTCTTTCTTTGAACCGTAATGTGGGATTTTAGATGGGGCTAGAAAGAAAGGGTGTTAAAAGGCTCAAAGCAAATTAACCTTGGGTTCAAAATTACAACCTTCGTAACCAGATTTCTTTAAAACAAACCACAACTTCTGCCCCTACTTTCTTGCTTGGAGATTTTTTTTTGATTTTTTGTTACACTATGACCGAGTCGTGAGGCACCTACGTATCTTCTTTGAGGAATCAGGTCGAACGTAGTTCACAATTCCTTGTTGTTCTAATTTTCCTTTCCACGTCTCTTTTTTTCTATATATTCTTTTCTTTTCTTTTTCTTCTACATTTGTGTTTGTTTGCTACTTATTCCGAATGAGGGGTATCAAAGAAAACAAAAAAGTCTCAAAGGGTTAACGAAGGATAAAGTGTTTAGATAGCAGAATAAAATGCCTCCGTCATTCTAATCTTCAAAACACACCAAGTACAAACAACACAATTAAACAAATCGGCGAAAACATTGGTAACATCTTTTGATTGCACCAGATAACCATATCCACACATAACATCGTTGGGCAACACTCTCATTAACTTGCCCTAGTTTCTCATGGTTTGGGCTTCAAATGATCTCAAACCGTTCTTATCTTCTTTAAATATCCTGATCACCTTCCACTGCTTTTATGATTAACTTTCAAGACTAGGCCCAAACTGTGCGCGCATGTCATGTCACTAGAATCGGCATTTGAACAAAAAAAAACAAAAGGGTAAAATAACTAGACAAAGATTATTAATGGAGGTAACAAAAGAAATCGGAATTTGCATTAGACAAACGACAAAATGGTTTGAATAACAAAACAAGCGAAACAAACTGGAGTACAATCCTAGAATGAAACTGAAACAAACCCGGAAAATACTAAACAGACCACTACAACTAAACACATTAGACAACATGAAAGGGTAAGAGGGTTTGAGTCACAAGACAATATCCGAATTACAACCCTGAAAATAACCCGGACAATAGAATTGACAATAAATAAACCATCAAAAGCTCATCTCCGGCTGACCCAAAAATGGAGCGTCTTTTCAATTGCTAAGCACGAAATCTTAGCCACAATTTTCTCATCAGATTCAGTAGAGCCTTGTCCAATTTCCACATCACTATCTTCAGTTAGAAAGTTCGCGACAGGATTCTCATACTCCATGTCATCAAGCCTCATCCCCACAAAGTGAGCATCATAATGTGGAGGAAAAGGATTCCGCGTTATATTTTGGTTGTCACTGTCTTGGATCACAATTAGGTTTTCCTGGATCTGGTGTTTTCAACTTTCCACAAACCAACCACCTCAACTTCCTTCACAATTCGAAACATGTTAGAATGGACATCAGTCAGTCCTTATTACTATCAACATTTTTTACTTTAGTTTTTTCTTTTTTCTTCTTTTTTTCTTCTTTTTTTTCATTTTTTTAGTTGTGGTCGAATCTTATGGAGCGCCTACGTATCTTGACCCCGCATGAATCAGACCTTGTGTAGTTCGGACAGATAAAAGGCGAATAAAAATTAAAAAAAATTTGGAATTCTCAATTTTCATAACAAAACAAACTTGGTTAAAAGGGTTTAAAAAACTGACCATACTAACAAATTTGACAAAAAGACGACCTACCAACTAGAAAATCAAACAACCCACATATTCTAATCAAAAGAATTATAAACTCAAAACCAAACAGACAGATTCCTTTCCCTATTTGCCAATTTCAACCAAATGGTTGTTTGTGCAAACGTGACCCCTTCTCAATTTCATATGAATTTTGAGGCCGAGGAAGATTATTTTATGAAACTTCACAACCTTGTCCGTTCTTTTACGAAAATAGTCTTTCGTCAACTGAAAGATACTCTAGGGCTATTTCGGCAAGAACGGTTTAAGATACTACCGAAGCTGGATCAACTTATTTTGACCAAAAATACGAATGGTATGTACTTGACCACTGATACTTTTCTTGTTTCTCAAATTAAAATAAAACCCTGGTTTTGCAAACACGGCGTTGCAGGACTTCAGCGACAAAGATTTTAAGGCTATGTGGGTCAATCGGCTAAAACTTAAAAAATGACCCAAATGTGGTTGTTTATGCAAAATCAGCCTTCCGGCGTCCCTTTCGGGAACATTCGGCTATTTTTGACAATAATAACATCACCCGACTTATTTATAACTTTTTTTTCAAAATAGAAGACCCGACATTGCAAACACGACCTTTCAGCGCCTCAGTGACGAAGATTTTAAGGTTGTATGGGTCAACCGGTAAAAAATTTAAAAATGACCCAAAGGTGGTTGTATATGTAAAGTCAGCCTTCCGGCATCCCCTTCGGGAACATTTGTCTATATTTTACAAGAGCGGCATCACCCGACTTATTTACAACGAAATTAAAATTTGACAATTTTTGCTATTTTTGCAAAAGGGGAGGTTGGACCCGATGAGGGCTGCCTATGTATCTCACATCCTATGAAAATCAAACCGGCGTAGTTCTGCCAATAAACTATTTTGAAAACAAAGACATTTTTTTTCATTTGAAAATAGAACAAGCTATTTTTTTAAAACAATATTATTTTTCTCTTTCCTTTTTATTTTATTTTATTTGGCAAACTAAAAATAAAACTTTTTTTAAATTTATTTTAATTTTTTTCAAATTTTCCCAATATTCAAAACCGGTCAACATGTTCGTCCGAAACAAATACAATGAACAAGTAGTAAGATACATCAGAATGGTCATTTTCATTTCAGGTACACCTATCCTAGATAGACCCAACCCCTGTGTTGAGTCTCCAAAGTCAAAATACACATGACGCAAACAAATGTTCCTATTAGGGATCCGGCATGAGGTTTTGTTGCATCTAGGTTCAAATTTTATTGGAGAAAGTATCTAGACTGACTTACTCGAGCAGACAACGCGAGCCGAGGAGCATCAAGCGTTACTAGTAGTAGAACAACACTTGCTAGCTAACAGCTCTCCCGCCTAAACATGGGTGACTAAATATTTCACCAGAAGCTGGTAGTCTAACTGGCTTTATCTCAAGACAAGTTTTGTAATGCTGGTAGGCAAACACAACATAACTACCTATCAGAAGACTTAGAGGGTGCGAGAGAGGACAATTTATAATACAGTTCCACAATATCAAAATAGTCAATTAGCACGGTAAGCAAAAATAAAATAAGAAAATCATATATAGCCAAACATAACAATTTATCTAAGCTCAAATTCTGAACCCTGAATTAGATATTCTGGATAATTCTCCCTAGCAAAGTCGTCAGAAATGTCACACCTCCTTTTTACCAGCACCCATAGGGGCGTAGAGGAGTTTCGCCAATTAAAGGATAATCGAAATGGGATTTGTTTATTTAATTCAGAGTCGCCACGTGGGAGATTTATGGCGTCCCAAGTCACCAGTTTAATCCCAAATCGAGAAAAAGAATGACTTTGTATTACAGTCCGCAAACTAGAAATCCGGATAAGGAATTATGTTAACCCGGGAGAAGGTGTTAGGCATTTCCGAGTTCCGTGGTTCTAGCACAGTCGCTCAACTGTCGTATTCGGCTTATTTATCTGATTTTAATACATGTTAGACCTATGTGCAAATTTTAACCCTTAACCGCTTTTATTTTTTATTATTTTAAAAAATAATTGCAACATTGTGGAAACGCGTCCCAAACCACGTCACATTAATGTACCCGTGGTTGTTGACACATCTCGACTCCGTTGAGATTTGAGTTTGGGTCACATAAATGTGCACCCGAGTTTAGGGAGGTAATGTTATTAAAGTACGTGGCTAAAGAGACTAACGCGTTATTATTTGGGGAAAAGGCCGTAAAATCTTGCTAAACGGCTCATCTGAAGTCTAATTAATTATTAACCACTTATTTAGGGCCCCGCAGCTAGTGCATTTTATTTGGCGAGGCTCGTCTCGTTTAAGGTCTCCTCTAAAATAAAAGAGAAAAATACTAGTTAATTACATGCTTGAAAAGGCCATCATTTATTAGTTACTAGCTTACCACAAATGTTAACTAAAAGCAATATTACTAAAATTGAAATTATAAATGAACTATGGAATTGACAAGTAATATATTCAAAAGAAACTAATTATCCTATAACCAATTCAAACCCACATTGTTAGATGAATTGAACCGTTGGAATTATTTGTTTACAACTATTTGAAGCTATTTTGCGACTAGCTGGAAACGCATTAACGACATTAAAACAACAATAACAAACCCAGTATAATCCCACTTAGTGGGGTCTGGGGAGGGTAGTGTGTATGCAGACCTCACCCCTACCCTTGGGTAGAGAGGCTGTTTCCAAATAGACCCCCGGCATCCTTCTCCAAGAACTTCCCACCTTGCTCTTGGGGAGACTCGAACTCACAACCTCTCGGTTGGAAGTGGGGGTTGCTTACCATCAGAGCAACCCCTCTTGTCAAAACGCATTAACTATATTATGTTTCATAAATATCAATCACAAACTAAGATTAATTACAATGGATATTCACATGTTTGAATAGATAGATTCAACAATCCAATTTATACACTTATCAATCAGTTACAAGTACAAAATTCTACTCAATGTCCATTTAAAGATGTAAGGGAATTCAAAAGGAAACTTGACAGCATTTCATTTTACCTCCAACTTGACGTTTACATCAATACATGATTTCAGAGTGTGTACCTGGATAATGGAAAATAGAAGGAGCAGTAGTCAGCAGTAACGCAACAAACAACATCAAATCAGCAGCAACCCAGTAATGGAACAGTAACAGGCAACCAGTGCAGACCATAAACCAGTAAACAAACTCCAACATCAATAAATGAAACCAACTTTAGACTCCGGTAAGACTTGAACAACCACCCAGAATCAATATGCAAACCAAACAGCAAACAAAATGCAGTACCAACAGCTAAAAGATGAACTCGAAAATTTAACTTGATAGTTAAAGCTGAAGTTCTCTTTAATTTTCAATAAAAAAATCTTAGTTGAATTAACTGATTGCTTAAACTCTCTCAAGAATGCTCTCCAATTTTTTTTAACTCTCAGTTCTTACTGCCCGTTCAAGTCTTATCTCTCTATCTCTGGGAATCTTTTCTATGTATTTTTGACCTTAAACTCTTACTGCCAGTTCCCATGTGTGTACTCTCAGTATTTTTTTAACTCTCAAAATCTCTCTTATTTTTTGTTTTTCATCCTCCCCTTAATGACTCTCTTAATCTCGATATTTAAACCCAAACTCTTTTTCCTTTTCAGCCCTTCTTTTTTTTTTTTACAGTTGTAAAGGGAAAAACTTTTATTATTAGCCCCTCCTCCTTTTACTTTCCAGCTTTTAAATATTCTTCTACTATGTGAACACTTTTAACTTTTTCATTATTATTCCATTTTTGTAACTTTTCAAACCCCATTTTTCCTTTATTTACATCATTATGTCATGTTCCCCACTTTCATTAAACAAATGAATTATTCCCCACTATCATATGTCTTATCCCCCACTTCTATTAAACAATTCCTTAGTTTAATGTTACATTAGTACTACATGGACAGTATATTTAATTAATTATTTTTTACACTTATAAATCCCAAAATACCCCTGATACTTCTAAAATTACTATTCTACCCTATTTTTTTTAATCTGCACCAAACTCTATCAGCTATAACCAATTCACCTATCAATTGACAATTAATCTCATCAAACAAACTCCTAGTCAACAACATTTAGGAATCATTTCAACAAAGTAAGATTCATATCAACATTCAAGATCAGATTCATATCAGAAAAAACTCAACATAACAAACAAGTATATTCAAATCACTAATATCAATCCTCACTTGAACTTCAAATTAAATCCAATAACACTACAATCAATATGAAAAAAATGTACATAATCAAAAGTTTGAAATCCAACAAAATCACAATTCAATAAAGCTCTTAATATCTCATCTCCAACAAGCAAAGTTCTGTATATTTCATATGATGGAAATGGATTCTATCTTATTTTTTCCTTAGAGTAGTTGGTAAAATCATAAGATGATAATCTTAAATCCAAACATAATATTCATCTGGATTAATTACCTCATAAACTTTATCAGCAAAATTGTTGATTCGAGCATGAATAAGAAAACTTACTGATTCGAGAATTTCCTACCAAAACAAAAAAGATGAAGGACAGGCCTGGAGGAGCTTTCTGATTAAACCGAAATGAAGTAACAATTACAACTGCACATTGATACGACTTTTAAATGCAATCAACAACATTGAATCAAAAACTCGAACGAAGACTTCAACTTTGACGTAAACAAAATATGTCCGGCCAGCGATCGTTTTAAACAAATGATGACCAACGAACAACTGAAGGCGGCGATGACGAACAAAAACAGACAACAATGACTGACGACAAACTGGAGGAGAAAGTTTGGCCGTTGGTTCATGGCTGAAAATAGTGAATCATGGGTTCCGTTTGGGTGAGTGTAAATAAAAAGGCGAGGAGGAGCAGTGGCATTGGGTTGCTTGGTTCGTGGATGGTGACGACTGTGGGTGTGTGTTTGTGGTTGTCGGTTGACTGGTGGTGAACGACGGAAAGGAAATGGCTGGAAACGAAGGCGGGCAGTCGCGAGGTGTTTGGTTAATGGTTTTGATGGAGGTTCGTTTGGTCGAGGGTGAAGGGTGGTCAAAGCTGAAGAAAGAGGGTAGCCATGGCTGGCTGGAGCTCGCGACTGGAGGGGTTGTTTGGAGAAGATGAAGAGAAGATGGGGGAGTGTTTAGGTTTAGGGTTTGGTTAGGTAGTGAAAACGAAATGAAAATGAGGGGGGTTGTTTGGGTTATGGGGCAGACCGGGTCGGGTTTGGGTTGGATTTTGAGACACTTGGGCCAGGTTAATTCAGATTAGAATAAGAGGCCCAATCCGATTTTCCTTTCATATTTTTTTGTCTCTCTTTTCGTTTATTTGCTCCAAAATTATTCTTAAAAGTAAAACCAAAATTTACTTAAAATGCTAATCAACTCCTAATAATAATTATTACACAAAATTAAATATCAATTAAAATAAAATCATATAATTTGGACATTAGATGCTAAAAATGCAAAAATACATATTTTTTTTGTGATTTTTGATTTATGTGAAACAAACTTAATTACTCCTAATTGTAGAACTAAATCCTAAATGCAAATGCGATATATTTTTGTATTTTTATTATTTTAACAAATAAACATGCACAGACAAATACAAATAATACAAGAAAAATCACACAAAATTCACAACAACTGCAAACCAACAAAATTATTTTAGTTTGAATTTTTTTGGAGTAATGCATATATCGGGAAAAAATCACGTGCTCACAAATGACATCAAATATCTTCATAAAACCAGTTAAAAAAGGCTACCCTCGGCAAAATTACAAAATTATAAAGGGTTTCGATAACATCAACCCTCAAAAATCTTAAAGGGTACAAAATTGTTCGAACTCTCAAACTAGCCTATGTTAAGTCATAACAGAGTAAAGGGTTTCGAAAACACTAACCCCCAAAAATCCAAACAGATATATCTAGTGCTAAGGTGTAAACAAATTTTTATGATTAACTTTTTTATGCTGAAAAGGGAGAAAAGACATTCCTTTTAAGGCCATATCGGCGTAATTAAAGAGCCTAAGGGCCATTTTTGAGTTTGAGACATCATCCTAACTCAACTAAAACCTAAGGGTCGTCCTACTTCGTGTTCGAGCAGATACTCACTCGATTATAAGGACTACATTAGTCCGATTTCGATCAAACTACCCAAGCCTCGTGAATATTTTCAAGACTTTGTCAAAATGGAATTTGTACGAGGTAGAAATTGAAATGAAGACAAATCAAAGAGAAGAAATATCTTTTATATATGAAAATATTGTCAGGGATCGGTTAGGATCCTACACCATTTTTTTCTTTCAATTAAGAGCTTTTTTTCTCTCTCTAATCCCTTTTCTCTCTCCCCGCTAGTGCCCCCTTTCCGTCTACTGTAAACCATCCGACGTGATCGCCGACGCCAAAAATCACAGATAAGTTACCCCCCTCTCCCTTTCCCCTCCCCCTTCCCTCATCCCCATCCCTTCGCGTTCTATTTTTGCATTTCATCACCAAAAGAAATCTTCACTTTACTGCAAATATAGATATTCACTGATTCATTTGTTTGATTTAGAGAAAAAAATCCAAGGAGTAATCACACTCGGTAATAAGTTACGCCCTCTGTAACAACACTCGGCTCCTTTTGTTTTTATTTTTGCTTCAATCGTAAGGACACTCTTTCTATTTTTTTCAGATAAGCTGTATTTAACATTTCCAACTGAATATTTTGGCTCGTTGTATCGATTTTTGGCATTAATTTATTTGATTGAGTTCTCCATTATTTTCAACAGAGCTGACCATTATTGGTCCGAAGAATATTAACCCATTCTTTATCAGTTATTTCCAAGGCTACACTAGTGGTACTAGTGACAACCCTTTTCCATTTTTGGGTCGTGGTATTTTCTATGTTTCAGGGAAATTCTCGAATTTATTGGAGAAAAGTTGGGCGCTCAAGCACTAGCAATTGAGAGCAACCTGCACGAGCGTCAGCAAAGGATAGTGGGAAGCGGTGCATGAGCGTACAATTACATCGAATACTGCAAATCATCACAAGTGTTCCAAAGCACCAGGGTTGTATTCCTGGGAAGTTGTGGCTACCCAGGTTAGCGCAAGGTGTACGCACAAGTAGAATGGAGTATCACCGGGTGTATCAAGTCATATTTCCAGGTTCTTTCCATCGGGAGTTGGTACCTCCCATTTTCTTTTTTTTTTCCTTTGTTAGTTACAGATAGCGTACTAGTAGTCACTTGTTTTTTTCTAGTTTGATTTGTTGTTCATTGTGAACTAGCGAGTCTTCTTTAGATTCTCGTAGAGGTAGTGGATGCAGTATTGAATAATAGATTAGGGACATGTCCTTGGGTGGGACATATTAATATAACTTGTGTCCAGGAGACTAGGTGGGTTGGATCGAGGGCGAGAAATGCGGATGGGGTATAAGTGTTGGTACTCTGGAGTATGGGAGGGAGGGGGAGTAAGAACAGAGTAGGTATCCTGGTAGATAGCCATGTTAGAGAGTCGGTGGTAGAGGTCAGGCGGGTGAATGATAGACTAATGAATATTAAATTGCTGGTGGGTAAGTGTACTTTAAATGTCGTTAGCGTGTATGCGCCACAAGCCGACTTGGATGAGGAGATTAAAAGGCACTTTTGGGAGAGTTTCGATGGCATCATTCGTAGTATTCCTCCTTTCGAGAGGCTATTCATACGAGGATATAACAATGGTCATACTGGGTCGTCTGCAGGAGGTTATACTGAGGTGCATGAAAGCTTTGGTTTCGGGGAACGGAATGGAGGGGGCACTTTATTGTTGTATTTTGCCAAGGCATTTGATCTAGTGATTGCGAACTCATGTTTTCCGAAGCGGGAGGAGCATTTGGTTACTTACCGAAGTTTGATGGAAAACACTCAGATTGACTATCTTCTCCTCAGGAGTGCGACAGAAAGTTATGCGCAAACTGCAAGGTTATCCCAGGCAAGACGCTTGCAATGCAACATAAGCTTTTGGTGATAGACATTGTTATTGTGATAAGGAGGAAGAAGAGGCCAGTACGAGGATGCACAAGGATTAGGTGGGTCTCCTTGACTAAGGAGAAGGCTCAGGAACTGGAAGGAAGATTATCAGTAATGGAAGCTTGGAGAAGTAATGGGGACGCAAACATTATGTGTTCTACGACGACGGACTATATAAGGAAACGGCGAGAGAGGTGTTAGGGATATCTTTGGGCCGCACTGGCGGATACAAAGGAGACTGGCGGTGGAATGCAGTTGTCCAAGCTAAAGTGGAAGAAAAGAAGGCGGCTTACCTAGGGTTAATAGGGAGCACTAGTGAGGAGGAGAAAAGAGCGAACAAGGAGAGGTATAAGAAAGCTAAGAAAAAGGCGAAGATGGCAGTAACAGAGGATAAGATAACAACTTTTGTACGTCTGTATGAGGATTTAGGTAGCAAAGGAGGGGAGAAAAAGTTATTCCGACTTCCTAAGGCGAGAGAGGGGATGACTCGGGATCTGGACCAAGTGAGGTGCATAAGAGATGGTGACAGCAAAGTGTTGATGGGGGATGACCAGATTATGAGGAAATGACAGACCTATAATAGACCTACTTCCATAAATTTCTAAATGAAGGAAGGGATCAGGATATTGTACTAGGTGAATTAAGGAATGCCGATAGTCCCCATGAAGTAAGTTATTGAATGGACATTGAGGTCGATGAGGTTATGAAGGCTATGCGTAAGATGAGAAGGGCCAGAGCTATCGGGCCAGATGAAACTCCAATTGAACTTTGGATGTGTGTAGGTAAAGTAGGCTTGGAATGGCTTACTGGGTTGTTTAATGTTATATTCAAGACTAATAGGATGCATGAAGAGTGGAGGTCGAGTACAATAGTTCCGTTGTATAAGAATAAAGGCGATATCTAGAGTTGTAACAACTATAGGGGGTATCAAATTACTAAGTCATACAATGAAAGTCTGGGAGAGAGCGATGGAAACGAGAGTGCGAAGGACGGTGTCTTTTCAGATAACTAGTTCGGGTTCATGTCGGGGAGTTCTACCACAGAAGCTATCTACCTTAGTAGGAGGATGGTGGAGCAATACAAAGAAAAGAAGAAGGATCTCTATACAGTGTTTATTGATCTAGAGAAAGCGTACGACAGGGTCCCTAGAGAGGTCCTATGGAGATACCTAGAGGTTAAAAGGGTCCCGGTTGCCAACATTAGGGTGATTAAAGACATGTACGATGTATCTAAGACTTGGGTTAGGACGGTAGGAGGTGACATCGAGAATTTTCCGGTTGTTACGGGGTTGCACCAAGGGTCTATGCTCAGCCCTTTCCTATTTGCCCTTGTGATAGATGCACTAACCCATCATATTCAAGGGGAGGTTCCATGGTGCATTCTATTTGTTGATGACATAGTTTTGATTGATGAGACACGAGGCAGAGTCAACGAGAGGCTAGAGGTTTGGAGATATACACTTGAGTCTAAGGTCTTCAGGTTGAGTAGGACGAAGACGGAATACCCCGAGTGCAAATTTGGGGTCGAGCCGATGTAAGTTGGAGGGAAAGTGAGGCTCGACTCTCAAGTCATTCCTAAGAGAAGTCAGTTTCAAAAACCTTGGATCAATTATTCAGGGGATAGAGGATATCGATGAGGATGTCACATGCCATATAAGAGTGGGTTGGTTGAAGTGGAGGTTAGCGTCGGGAGTTCTGTGTGACAAAAAAGTGCCATTGTTACTAAATGTAAGTTTTATAGAGTAGTGGTTAGGCTAGCCATGTTGTATGGAACCGAGTTTTGGCCGGTTAAGAACACATATATCCAAAAAATGAAAGTAGGAGAGATGAGGTTGTTGAGGTGGATCTTCGGGCATACAAGGATGGATAACATTAGGAATGAAGTTATTCGATAGAAGGTGTGCGTGGCCCCCATTGGAGACAAGATGAGGGAAGCAAGACATATATGGTTTGGGCACATTAAGAGGAGGAGCTCTGATGCACCAGTGAGGAGGTGTGAGCGATTGGTTGTGGTGTGCACGGGGAGAGGTCGAGGGAGACCTAAGAAGTATTGGGGCGAGGTGATCAGGCATGACATGATGCGACTTAGGATTACTGAGGATATGGCCCTGGACAGGGAACTGTGGAGGTCGAGAATTAAGGTTATAGGTTAGGGAAAGTTGTGAATATCTATACAATGCACTAGAGTTAGACTAGACAGTTAGGACTTAGGCATATGATGCTACTGCTCAGATACTGATGCAGGGAGTGATCGGGTAGATAGTATTATACCTTTCATATTTTTTGTATTTTCTAGATTTCATATATTGTCATTATTTTTGTTATTTTATGTTATGTATATTATTTTATTATGAGTCTGTTAATAGTACTAATATATCTCTTCTTGTAGCTTTCTTGAGTCGAGGGTCTCCTGGAAACAACCTTTCTGCCCCTCGGGGTAGGGGTAAGGTCTGCGTACATATTACCCTCCCCAGACCCCACTTGTGAGATCGTACTGGGACGTTGTTGTTGTTGTTGTTGTTTTGGTTAGGATCCTACACAAAAAATTCAAAAAAAGAAAAATTTTTAAGTGCTTAATCCTCCCTAGGAGCCTCGTCTTCATCCTCACCTCCCTCGTAACCACTCACACTCCCAGAATCATCATCGTCGGAAGAGAGCAATGCTTTAGCTTCAGCCTCAAGCTCATTTGCACTCATGATCTCGATAGCAAGGTCAAAAACTCGAGCATTAAGCTACTTGAGAGTCTCTCTCCGAGACTGGCATTTGGCATGCTTGGCAACACAAAATGAATGAGCTGAGCATCATTAGAAATTTCTTTTGCTGGAGATTCAGCGACCTCAGCATCGGATCGGTAGACAGCCGCGATCGCCTCAGCATTGACTTTATCCCTCTCAACCTTGGATTTGACTTTCGCCAGTTCAGTGACCAACCGACCCTCAAGCCCTTCAATCTTCTTAGCCTGAGCTGAGATTTTCTCCTTCATGCCATGGAGCTGACATTTGGTCGATGAAAGTTGGGATCGAGCAATCTCTTTTTCCGAGGCAAGGTGATCTATGTTTTGTATCCACACCAAAGTCTCCGACCTCATCATATTGGCTTCTTCACGGAGTTGCTCAATCTTTTCAACCTTTTGCTGAACCTGCAGGATCGAAGTATTAGTCGTCATCCCCGAATTAATACATCACACTTCTAAATTATTTTTCATTACCTACTCAATCAGGTCGGTTTGCTCTTAATAGGTTGTGTCCAATTCGTCTCGGAGGACCTTGATCTCCTCTTCTTTTTTCCCACTGAGAAGTTTGAGAACATCTCTCCATTGTGAGCCTCATCAGATCGGCCTCACACTGGTTTAGCTCTGCACGGGATTTAGAAAATGCTTCCCAATGAAGCGTCAAGGCCCATGAAGAAAGAAAGGAAATTAGGAAAGAGAAAATAAAGGCAAAAGTACTATTGATAAAAGGAGCTAAGGCTTACCTGACTCACGAGTCGATGAGCCTCATCAAAGATACTCGATGCATCATCCAGATCAGAAGCATCTTAGACTCTCATGAAGCAACCGTGAAAAAAGTCCTCCTCTTCGTGGGCCATTCCCACATTGGGGGTCTCCATAGCTTGGGCCTCCTGAATTTGCCCCTCGGAAAATGGGGGAGGGGTGACGAATCATCAATGTCTATTGACTCAAGCAAGTCACTTGGGGAATTCTTTTCATTTCAAAAAGACTCTAAACTGGCACCTTCAGGAAAATCCTTCAATTTCTCATCACAGCAGAAGGCATCCTCAGCATCCAAGGACTCGGGGACTTCTCTTGGGCCACCGTCAGAGACCCCTTCAATTCGAGGCTGAACCTCTTCGATCGTTACCGGCTCAGCGACCTTCAGGGCCTCGGCTCCCATCATCGTTTGGGCTACTAGCTCAAAATCACTATCTTCATTTTCCTCTTCTTCCTCCCATAGACACTGAGCAACATAAGCAGGCAGGGAGGCAGTGTCTTTTTTGACCAGCGAGCCTCACTCTTATTGGGTTTTGGAGTATCGGAGGCGGAGACCCTTTTCCTCTTCTTATCCTTCGCCGGCTTCGGGGCCTCCTCCTTCCCAGACGGGGGCTTCATGGCAAAATGTCTCCAAGGTATGTATAAAAAGAAATCAAACGAATGAGAAAGAAAATTTTTTAGAAATAGACCATCAAATACATGAAAAGAAGCTCACCATGATTTTTGGCCTCCCATCGGCCCCTTGCCAAATCGCGCCACGATCGCTCGACATATGAAGAGGTTGATGCTAGTTTCCCAACCCACCCCTTAAGGTTCAGAATTGCACAAGGAAACCAAGAAGCGTTGCATCACATGAAGGAATATCAATGAGAAAAAGCAAAGGAAACAAGATGGTAAATGGAGGCCATGGGTGGGGTTTGTACTTATGATTCATGTTCCATTCATCGAGGAATGACATCTTGGTCGGGATTATATCGGAAGTCCTAACTCGAATGAACGGGCCCATCCATCCTCAATCCTTGTCATCTTTTATGCTCGAGAATAACACCTTGGTAGCCCGACGCTGAAGCCTTATTAACCTCGATAAAGATATCCTCGAAAACTAATGTAATATGATTGCATGTAGGAATTGATCAAAATGATCAAAATGTGGAATAATCAACTCATAAAGGAGTCAAAACTAGAACAAATACCAAGACTGGGCCAAGAGACATGAAATGCAGATCGTACAAATATTGAGCGGCCAAAGAAGCCACAACGCGCCCGCGATCTCAAATACGTGATCCGCAAAAAGAAGATTCAGAGAATGCATTTTCAGACAAATGTTAAGCGAGGTCCTCGCCATAAATGTGCGACCGCGAAAGTCTCACCATAACCACGATTGAAATTATGCAAAACGCGATTGCTGAGGTTGATAGAGTTCATAGTTCAAGCTAAAACAAGAAGTGCGGTCCGTGTTAGAATTACGCGGACGCGGCAGTCTCCTATGCGACCGTGACACAAATTATGTGCTCTGCGAGACCATCCTCAACCCAAAAGTTAAAAACACGGACCGCGGTCAAAATTACGCGGCTGGGAAGGCAAAAGTATGGCCGCGGTAAGAATTACGCGGCCGCAAAACCTCCGCATGGGTATTTTTGTCCGAAATTATCATCTTAATATAAATAGATCTTTTTGACATTTTTAGGTAAAGTTATGTGTTAGTTGAGCACGTGAGACGGTTGCACATTCTGTTTTGGGTAATATTGTACTAGAATTATCTCTCAACATTGGATTACCATCTTTTAATCTAGAATGAATTTTATCTCCATTTCTTCTTTGACTTCTATTATTTCCATGAGTGTCTAAACCCATAGCTGGGGTTGTGACCCAACCCTAGTGTGGGTGTTTGGTGGGTATTGAATTTTAGGGCTTGAATGTGTATGGGTTAGTGATATTTAGCCTAGTTCTTTCTAGTACTATAGAATTAGTGGTTGCAAATACTGATTCATGCCTTTATCACTTAGTCTCTACTGAGAAAGAGCCAAATTGAAAAGAATCACTCAAACTACCGAGAGGTAAAGAGTGAGTACCCAGGTGTGAGCTATATTAGACCCAAATTAATCACGTAATTGCCTAGATTCTTGTTACCCGTTAGATATCCACCTAGGTGGAAGTCACTACCCTAGTCCTTTTATACCCTTGAAAATCAACAACAAAAATATTGTACTTAGTTTCAAATATTGCATGCAATAGAATAGAAGTAGAAGTAGAAATCAAACCAAACAAAACCTATATCTAGACGTATATAAAAACCTAATTCCAATTATTAACTCCTTGTGGATTCGATCCCGGCCTAGTTGGGTTAAAACTGCATCAACGATCCTCTCTACTCAATAGTAGTGTAGGCTTGGACTTGATCAATTTTTTTGGTGCCGTTGTCGGGTAGTTAGATGTTTTAGCTATATATCTCAGTATTTATGTGGTTTATTTTTCTTTCTTTCCATTTTTCTTATTTGTGTGTAAATTGCTCTTAGGTACCAAATGGCTCTTAACAATGACGCCCTTGGAAATTTTCCATTGGGAGATGAGGTAGATGATGATCACACGGATGAGATTCAACCTGAACCTCAAGCATAAAGGAGAGGACGACCGCCTCATGATAATATTCCAAACCCTCCCCCAGATCCTCCAAGGGCAACACACCAGGTGATACCCAATGAAGGATATGCAAGTGCAATAGTCCCACCCCAGATTAGGGCGGGAAACTTTCAAATAACCAATGCCATGCTTACACTTTTGGAACATGGGGTTACTTCATCTGAGCTCCATACCAAAGTGCCTACAAGCATCTCAAAGGTTTTGTTGACACGTGCTAGGGGAGAAAGAAAACTAATGCCTCTGAGGACGCATTGAGGTTAAGGATTTTACCATTTTCTCTAAGGGGGAGGCTTTGGATTGGCTAGAAAGGTTACCCAACCATTTCATCACCACTTGGGATGAGTTGGCCAAGAAGTTCATCACAAAGTTCTTTTCTCCGGGACATATGGCGGCTATAAGATATGAGATCCTTGCTTTTAAACAAGAGCCAAACGAACAATTACATGAGATCTGGTAGAGGTACCAGACAATGGTAAAGGAGTGCCCAAACAACGATATGATTGAGGCCATGATCGAACAGACCTTCTACAGGGGGTTCAATACTACAAACAAAAGTGTAGTTAACCAACTCGCCGGGGGGTACTTCATGAATATACCATATGCCGAAGCATGTGAAATACTTGATGAGATGGAGGATACTTCTTCTGCGTGGAAAAATTGAGCTAATATGACACAAGGTGATCCTAATGTTATTCACCTACACAAGGGTCAAGGAGCTCCATGACAATGACCAAGCTACAGCCGAGGTGACTACCACCATGAACCAAATTGGCCAAAGCTCTGTTGTAACAAGTTCAAGGGCCAAAACAAGTGAATGTCATGGAAGGAGTGAGTATGATGGTCAACAAGAGAAGGCAACAAGGTCAACAAGTTCAAAATAATCCGGACCAATTTGAGCAAAGTGGCAGTGGGTACAATTAAGATGATTCATATGATGATCAAAGTGAAGAAGTTCTGTATGTGAACAACTGCCAAGGTCAACAGGGCAATGATCCAAATCAACAACAGTGGAGATCATAAGGAAATTGGGGAAATCAAAGTCAACAAGGAAATGGGAATAGTGTCAATAGGGGTATTCATCGGGCGGATTGGGCGGCTTTTTACTCTTAACAGTTTGGCTTAACGGTTATCGGCTTTTAAATGTATTCATCCGTTAGCCACCCGATAAGATATCGGGCGGATTGGTATCGGGTAAGCTCTTTCGGGCGGTTACCAGGCGGTTTATCGGTTTAATACCTATGGGGGTTATCGAAAAGCTTATACCAAATTACAATACTTGTACAATACTAAAAGTCTAAAAAGCATAAGACAATTGCAAATTGTACACATTTTCTGTCCGCACACTAGATTGTCCAATGTCCAGTTCCATTTCTACTTCTTTTCCTATTTCAATTACATGAAAAACACTAAAAGAAATACAGTCCCATACTTGCTAGTTGTGGAAATAGGACTAAGTACAATTAAAATTACAATTACTAGAACGAGGCATCAAGTCATACAGCTGTACTTGCTAGCACTTTGATTCTTGGGAGAGGCATGAAACCAGTAAGGTCAGCAAGTGCAACCACCCCAATTGCCCAAATAGAATGTGGCTCATCTCATATCTAAAAACTGTAAGAAACAACATCCAAGTTAGTATGACAACAGCGGCTACTGACTTCTGTTTTTTCATTAATACTGTTATAACACAGAATGGTGTATATAGTTTCTTGAAGAAGTGAAGAAACAGATTTCATCAGCCAAGTACCAATTTAGAAAGCTGTGGAAATCAAATATTCAAATTACACAGCACTAGATTTTGGAAAAAAAGAAAAATAATAGTGAGGGGAAAATTTAGAACAGAAGCAAACGAGAGAAACAAAAGTTAGAGGATTGAATGATCCAAGATACAGAAAGCTCCACAAGTACTACCTGTATATCCATGATTCATGATGCCTTATATGAAATTCCCTTACTTCTTCCAAAAAGAAAAAAGATACAGAAAGCTCAACAAGCAAAAGGGTAAGACATGTAGACCAAGTAAGTTAGAACACAAACCATTAACATGTAAAGCACAGAAGTGAAGAGTTTCAGAAAAAGAATTGATGATGAATAATCTTACCAAATACATTAATACTACACGTCAATTACGGAAGGGTCTTTTCTATTGCTAGCTAAATCTGAAAAAAAATTAAATAATAAGTCGTGCAATAAATAAAAGCATATCAACAACACTTATAGTATAACAAATATAGTAAACAATATTATTACCTTCAAGCTGCTCGATTTTATCAAGATCTTCCTCAATACTAATGGGTTGTTTTAATTTTCATTTCGAAGCCAATCTTGAAGACACACTAGAGTTTGCACCAATTTAGGAGTTAATGAACTCCTAAATGGATCAAGAAGACGTCCTCCCGTACTAAACGCACTTTCGGATGCCACACTTGAAATCGGAACAGCTAATACATCACGAGCCATCTCCGAAAGAGTAGGAAATCTAGCGGAGTTCAATTTCCACCAAAGAAGAACATCAAATTCTTTAGTTTCATCCTCAGTTTCTTCACCTAAATATTTATCTAACTCTGTTCTAGTATCAACACCTCTTCTCCCACTTTTTTTTTATATCTTGCATGGGTGATTCTAAAAGTCCTATATTTAGGGTGCTTGCTTGACTACCAGAAAGCCCAGAAGTCGCTGTGTCCAATGAAGAACAATCTAAAGATGAAACAAGCACAACACCTTTTGAGCTTGACTTTACATACTCACTGAATAATGAAGTCATGTACTTCGTCACTTCTGCTTGTATAGTTGCCCCCGGATCTACACCAAACATCTTTTCAAGTGCAAGGCCAACTGATTCAATGTTGTAACGTGGATCCAAAATAGATGAGATAAAAATTATCTTGTTCATTTTCCCTGGATCACCCCAACACTTATCAAACTTTTTTTTTCATATTTTTTGTCATTTCACTTAAAACTACATCTTCATTTGCTATCAATTGCTTCAAATAGACAGCAACTGCGCAAATTTCAAGAAAATGAATATTCGATGTAGCATAACGTGAACCAGATATCTTCAAAGTAAGAAGATAAAAGATTTCAAGAAACTTTGTAATTATTTTTACATTCTCCCAATCACTACTCAAAGGTTCACCTATAGGAGTTCCAACATCAATATAAGAATGCTCAAGATAATGTCTCAATCCAATTTCACTAGAAGCATAATGTGAAAATGTACTTTCAAATTCAACAGCCCTGCGCAACCTCAAGTAGGTAGAATTCCATCTAGTTGGAACATCTAAGCATAAAGTTTTCTTTGAATTGAGTTGTTCAGCATCAAAACATTCTTGAAACCTCTTCAACCTCGCAGGAGACTGCCTAACATATCTCACTGCATGCCTAACACGTTCAATAGACAATGAATATTCTTTTAAACCATCCTGGACCACAAGATTCATGATGTGAGCCATACATCGCACGTGAAGGTGAGTACCATTCATCAAATTAGTTCCCATTTTTGTTAATTGCTTAGATAATTCTTTTATTGTCACATCATTTAAGCTTGCATAATCAACTGTGACAGTGAAGATCTTATTTATCCCCCACTCACGTAAGCACCTACCAATACCGTTTGCCATATCTTCGCCTTTATGACTAAAAATAGGACAAAAATTAATTATTCTCTTATGCATATTCCATTCACTATCAATCCAATGGGAAGTGATACACATGTAATTGATTCTTTGTATAGAAGTCCAGGTATCAGTTGTAATACAAACTCTTTGTTTTGTTTCTATAAAAAACCTCTTTAACTTTTGCTTTTCTTCATTAAAAAGATCAAAACAATCCCTAGTTATAGTACTACGGGAAGGGACCCGAAAATAAGGTTGCGCCACTTTCATAAAGTCTCTAAAACCTTCTTTCTCAACAAAGCTAAAAGGAAGCTCATCGACGATTACCATACGACATAATGCCTTCCTACATTCTTCTTGTACAAAATTCCAAGTAACAACAACTACGTCACCCTGACTACCCCCCGGGGCAGATTGAAAGCCTAAATTTGATTGTTTTTATCAACAATAGCAGGGCGTTTAGGACACTTAAGCATATGAGAAAGAAGTGTCGACATACCGTCTTTGGTCTTAAATACATACTCAATAAAGCAATAGTCACATTTTGCTTTTTCACTCACTTCAGAAGTAATAAATTCTGTAAAATGATCTCACACAACAGACCTTTTTCTTCTTTTTTTGGATATATTTGACTCCGTTGTTTGAGCTTCACTTGTTGCATTTGAATTAGAAGCCCCACTTTCACCCATCATCACCTTATCACTTTGTATATTTTCAGCCATGTATGAATCACTGCAACAACAAAAGAAAAGGAATGAGAATAAAGACATCAAGTTGTAAACTAATCATATTTGCTTATTAAAGTGGAACACACACAAGGAGCTGAAATGGCAATTGGACATATCGAATGGGAGATTAAATAACTCCATAATTAGTATAGATATCAATAAATTAAAGCAAGTAAAGACACAAAAGTGTCAAAGTGTTGGAAAGATTTATCTAGCCTTAAGGTTATTGAGGTTTATATTACAAAAAATACTGTCATTTTTCGCTTTTTTCATAGAAAATAAAGTTATTGCAAAAACAAATTGAGGTTTACCTTATAATCTATTAGTACTAAAGTCCCCAACTCCTTGAAATAACTTATCTGTATCTCAAAAAAGTTAAAATCTACATTGAACCTAAATTATCTCGGTATTTTTTTATTTTCCATCCGATATTTAACTTGATATTTTATTTGCCTTCACATTTATTTCTTATAATGATTATCAGGTGAAACAATTATTTTCAAAGAGTAAATTACTCCATTTTAACTATAACTCTGCAACATTTTGATACCTAGTTTACAAGAGCTTTGAGATTTTGTCTCATTTTTTTGTACTGTACACACAACAATTTCAAGAAGACGACGAGTACCTGGAGAGATGAGATGGAGGCCGGGTGATCGGAGACTGGTGGAAGTAGACGACGACGAGCGAGTGGACGCGGAGAGTGGAGAGGATTGGTGGCTGCTGCTTTAACAGTGTTAAGGTTTCTCAGCTCTCACTTTCTCAGTTTCTCTAGAGACTAGAATGAGGAATTAGATATTTAGATTTAGGAAATAGAAATTAAAAAATTAGGGGTAATGGGTATAGACAGAAGTCACTACTCACTGTCTCACTCAGTCAGAACATACGGTGGGGGGTGGTTTGTTTTTGTAATTTATTATTGTTATACACTTATACTTATTCATTTTTTAAGTTTTTAGTTTTTTATATTTAATATATATAATTATATAAGTAAAAATAATTATATATATATATATTTATTTATTTATTTATTTATATTCATAACGGGTTAACAGATTATCCGTTAAGAAAATTGAATAATCCGCCCCCAAACCGATAAGCCGTTAATAAAAAATATTCAATCCGTTCTCCATCCGTTAAGCCGTTACCAGTAAGCCATTAAGCTTCAGTTCGGTTCGGTTTTCAGTTTCGGATCGGTTTTGAACACCCCTAAGTGTCATCAACAATAACCAAATAAATTGGGGGAACAACAACTATCAAAATTGGGATAACCAAGGAAACCAAGGCGATTGGGGTGGCAACAATAATAGTAATTGGGGAGGCAATAACAATCAAAGTGGTTGGAACAACAATGGTCAAGGGAATCGGGGATTTGGCTTTCAAAGGTCTCCAATGTATCAACAACCAAACAACCCGCCTCCATATCCATCACAAGGTCCTAGCTCTTCCAACAATGAGATGGGACGGATTGAGACAATGTTTGCGCAAATGATGAAGAAAAATGCTGACTCTAATGCCAATTATCTTCCCACAACACTTCTATCCGCAACTTGGAAGTCCAATTTGGCCAAATTTCTCAAGCTTTGAATACTCTCTCTAAAGGGGCACTGCCAAGTGATATGGTAGTAAACCCGAAGGGTGGGAATAATACGGTCCATGCTATGGCCGTGACTACAAGAAGTGGTAGAGGTGGAATTGGTAGTACGTCTAGTCAAAGAAAGATTGTGAGTGATGATGTGTTGGAGCAAGATGTTTATGATCCAAGAAATGATGTGCAAGTGCGTAGTGAGAATGCGAATGATGAAGTGAGGATAGATATTCATGACAATGTGGAGGAGAAAAAATGATGTGAGCTCGTCTAAGGAACATGTGATAGACATACCAAAATGGTAGGGCCCAAAGACAAGTCCCTTTTTCCAAGGCCTCTACCACCATATCCTCAAAGGCTCACAAAGAAAATCAATGAGAATCAATTCAAGAATTGATATGATGAAATTTTTTTCCATAAACGTGCCTTTGATTGAAGCTCTAGAACAAATGGCGGGATATGCCAAGTTCATGAAGGACTTGGTAACAAAAAAGAGATCAATGAACTGTGAAACGATCAAAATGACACATCAAGTAAGTTCCATTGTACACTCCATAGCTCTAAAGTTAGAAAACCCCGGTGCCTTTACAATCCTATGCACTATTGGTAGCGCTGATTTCTTTAAAGCTTTGTGTGACTTGGGGAAAGCATTAACTTGATTCCATATTATGTGTTCAACATATTGGGGATTAGGCCACCAAGGCCCACACCCATGAGGTTGCAAATGGCGGACAAGACAATGAAGATTCCATTGGGGATAATTGATGATGTGCTAGTTCGGGTCGACAAGTTCATACTTCATGTAGATTTTGTGATATTTGACTGTGAGGTTGACTATGAGGTGTCGATCATATTAGGGAGACCTTTCCTAGCTACAGGGAAGGCTTTAGTTGATGTGGAAGCCGAGGAGCTCACCTTCCGAATGGGCGATGAAAAAGTTGTGTTCCACGTTTGCGAGTCAATGAGGCAGCCTCATAGAAAAAGTGTGTGCGTTCTTGGATCTTTTGACCAAACTGATTGTTGAAAAAACAAGTGCAGTGCTTAATGTGGAAGACCCATTGGAAGTTGTGTTGTTGAATCATAATGTGGACGATAAGAAAGGCTTGGTGGAATATTTTAATGCCTTGCAATGAATGGGTTCATATACATTTGAGCCCCAGAAACTTCCCTTGGACTTTGAGAACCAGAAGACTCCATCAACAAAGCCTTCAATCGAGGAGCCTCCCATATAGGAATTGAAGCCTTTGCCTTCATACCTCAGGTATGAGTTCTTAGGCTCTTGTTCCACTTTACCTGTTATTCTTTCCTCGTGCTTAACTAACATGCAGGTAGATGCCACATTTACTATGCTCTAAAGGAAGAAAAAAGTAATAGGTTGGACATTGGCAGATATTAGGGGTATAAGCCCCGCCTTTTGCATGCACAAAATCGTATTGGAAGAGGATTCAAAGCCCTCAGTGGAACATCAGAGGCGGTTAAATGAGGCTGTGCAAGAGATAGTCAAGAACAAGATCACCAAATTGTTGAATGTTGGGGTTGTCTATCCCATTTCTGATAAGTCATGGACTTCACTAGTGCAATGTGTCCCAAAGAAGTAGGCATGACTATGATTACAAATGACAACAATGAGTTGATCCCCACAAGAACTGTTATCGGTTGGAGGGTACTCATGGATTATAGGAAGCTCAACAAAGTGACTCGAAAAGACCATTTTTCGCTTACATTTCTTGATCAAATATTGGATAGTTAGCCGGACGTGCTTATTATTGCTTCTTGGATGGGTATTACGGGTATAACCAGATTATTATTACACTTGAAGACCAAGATAAGACCACCTTCATTTGTCCATATGGCACATTTGCATTCTCAAGGATGTCGTTTGGTTTATGTAATGCACCGGCTACTTTTCAACGGTGTATGATGGCAATATTCACGGATACGGTGGAGGACTTCTTCAAATTTTTCGTGGATGATTTCTCTATTGTGGGGGATTCTTTTGATGAGTGTTCGGGTAATCTTGATAAAGTCTTGGCATGTTGTGAATAGACCAACTTGGTGCTTAATTAGGAGAAATGTCACTTTATGGTTGAGGAGGGCATTGTCCTCGGCCATAAGATCTCCAAGAATGGTATTGGAGTGGATAAAGAAAAAATTGAAGTGATATAAAAACTCCCTCCTCCTACTTCCGTCAAAGGAGTGAGGAGTTTTCTAGGTCATGGGGGGTTTACTGTCGGTTCATCAAGGATTTCTCAAAGGTGGTGAATCCCTTGTGCAAGTTGTTGGAAAAAGATGCAATTTTTTTACTGATGATTGTATGAAAGCATTTGAACTACTTAAGTATAGGTTGACTACCATGTTGGAACATATATGTATGTTCATATTTATATGTTTTGATAATTGACAAACTGAATTAGATGGAAAATAAATATATGCCAAATAAATATGAGTTATTATTGAAATACACTTTGATTTATATTTTAACTAAAGTGTGTTTATTTTGTAGATATGCAAAATTATATAAGGGGAAGAAAAGGATATGCGAAATTATTGAGCGGACGAGAATTGGAGTCCAAGAAGTTCAAGACAAGATCAAGAGAAGAAATGAAGCAATGAAAATAAATGAAGACATTTGTCGAGTCTTATTTATATTGTCTTTATTGTGATCTTGATCCGACTTTAAAGTTGAGTCTTGGCTTCTCTCAAAAATGATTTTACAATATATGCATATCATAAATATTTTATTGCATTTAAAACAAATTGATTTTAAATGTTATATCATAAATATTTTCATTGCATTTAAAACAAAATGTTTTTAAATGTTTTTATTGATCCAAAATGGTCCTTAAAATTGTTTTTCACGTTTAAGATATTTATAATATTTATTATCTTCAAACAAAGAAATGAAAAACGTTTTATCACTTATTTTCAATAAGTTAATCGAAATTAAACTGGACCATTTCCGCAGGGTCAGATAGTCGACTATCTGATATTGGTTAGTCGACTAACCTGATGACCGTTGCCAAGGTAGTCGACTATCCAACTTTAGTTAGTCGACTATCCAACTAGCCATTGCCTGCCCAACGACTAGTTTTTCAAATAGGTAGTCGAATAACCTTAAGTTAGTCGACTAACCTACAGATTTTCAGAATCTGTCTTTAAACTTTAAGCAACGGTTAGAAGGGATTTTGGGGCTATAAATACACCCCAAAATCTCTCATTTGAGACACAACATCTGATCTAAACATTCATAAGCTTTCAAATACTCTCTACATTCATTTTATCATATTTAATTATATTTTGAGAGCCAATTCTTTGAATTTATTGTTGTGTTCTTGAGCGTACTTGTTTACTCATATCTACTCTATAAAGAGAGTTCTGTTTAAGTGCGTGTTAAGTGTTTTCATACATTTGAAGGGAGATTTTATAATCCCTTGTTGTAAGAAGGAATATTTTATTCCTTCGTTTGAAGTCTTGGGGTGAGGTATCCTCGAGCAAGGTTGTTTGAGACTTGTGTGATTCAAGTTCTCAAGTTGTAACGGTTTGTTTGGCACCCGGAAGCTTAACAGTGAAGTCTTGGGGTGAGGTAGCCTCGAGCAAGTGAAGTCTTAAGGTGCGGTATCCTTGAGCAAGTGTAACGGTTTGTTAGGCACCCGCAAGCTTAACGGAATTAGTTGAACCTTGAGATTGTATCTCAAGAGACTGGACTTAGCCACGGTTTGTGGTGAACCAGTATAACTTTGGTGCACTTCTTCCTTACTCTTTAAATTCCGCATTTGAGTTATATTTTCCTGTGATTTTTATAATATGCTATTCACCCCCCCCCCTCTAGCGTTAAGCACTTATTCTAACATACCACTCCCATCATTACCGCACTAAATTGGAGCTTACCATTTGAGCTTATGTGTACTGGTAGTGATGTGGCGGAAGGAGCGATATTAGGACACAGAATCAAAAAGATATTCCATTCGGTCTACTATACTAGTAAGACAAGGAATGACACCCAAGTCAACTATACGGTGATCGAGAAAGAACTCTTAGCCTTTGTCTTTGCTATGGAAAAGTTCCATCCGTACCTCATGGGTACCAAAGTGATTGTTCACAACGATCACGTGACGCTTCATTATTTGATGAGTAAGAAGGACTCAAAGGCTTGCTTGATGAGGTGGTTAATCCTTCTGCAAGAGTTTGATCTTGAAATCATAGACCGAAAAGGGAGTGAAAATCAAATAGCGGACCACTTGTCTTGTTTGGAAGAGGAGGGGAGGCCCCATGATGGCCTTGAGTTCAATGATTCATTTTCGGATGAAAAAATCTTTTCCATGTCTTTGATCGGGATGCCTTGGTGTGCTATGAGGCTAACTATCTTGTGAGCGGAATTATCCTAAAAGGCTTCTCTTCAAACCAAAGAAAGAAACTCAAATGGGACTGCTTAGATTATTATTGGGATGAGCCATATCTTTTTAAAATTTGCATCGATGATGTTATCCAGAGATGTGTTCGAGAAGAAGAGCAATTGGGTATTCTTAAAGCTTATCATTCTTCGCCCTATGGTGGTCACCATGGCGGGGCGAGAACTGCAATAAAGGTCCTAAGCTGTGGATTCTATTGGCCTGCCTTGTAAAAAAGATGCTAGCATGCTTGTTAAGCAATGTGATGATTGCCAAAGAGTCGGTGGTATTTCCAAGAAGAATGAGATGACTCTCACCACCATCCTTGAGATTGATATTTATGATGTATGGGGCATCGACTTTATGGGTCTATTTTTTGAGTTTGTGTGAGAAAACGTATATTCTTGTTGTTGTGGATTACGTTTCCAAATGGGTTGAAGCTGTGTATTTGCCTAACAATGAAGTAGAGAGCGTGGTGGCTTTCTTGAAGAAAAACATATTCACAAGGTTCGGCACCCTAAGGTCAATCATTAGTGACGGGGGTTCTCATTTTTGCAACAAAACCTTTGACACTTTACTCTCCAAGTATGGTGTCACTCACAAAGTGTCAACCCCCTATCACCCCCAGGCAAGTGGACAGATTGAGGTCTCCAACAGGGATATCAAGAGTACTCTATCCAAGACTATCAATGCAAACCGGACTGATTGGTCAAGGAAACTTGACGTTGCTTTATGGGACTATAAAATATCTTACAATACTCCAATTTGTATGTCTCCGTATTGGTTGGTGTTTGGGAAAGCATGTTACCTCCCGGTGGAATTATAGCACAAGGACATGTGGGCGTTGAAGAAGTTGAACCTACAATTAGTTGTAGCTGCCAATCTTCAGGTTGAGCAATTGAATGAACTTGATGGATTCCAGTTCCATGCTTACTCCAGTTCGCCATTGTATAAGGGCAAGATGAAGTTTCTACATAACAAGTATATCCGAAACAAAGAATTCAAGGAAGGTGACCTTGTTCTCTTATTCAACTCTCAGTAACGGATGTTTTCGGGAAAGCTAAAGTGAAAATGGAGCGGTCCCTTTAAAGTGGTGCATGTAACTCTTTTTGGTGCTCTAGATTTGAAAAACAAGAATGGTGAGATCTTTAAAGTCAACGAGCACCGAGTTAAGAACTACCTTGGTAAGGTTGATGATGGCCACGTTGTGGCATTGATCCGTTTCAAGTAAATAATGGTAACATGTGTCGTGCCGCGGTGTTAACCTAGGAGCTTCTTGGGAGGCAACCCATGTGCTTTTTCTTTCTTTTGATTTTCTTATTAGATTAGGTATTATTTGGACTAATTAGTTGTGAAGTGTATGTAAGAATTAGTTGTGCAGTGCAGGAAATTGACAAGAAAAAATTTCGCTAAGTGGTGAACTTTCACGGACAGTGCCCAAAATTTCACTGAATGCGATGAACACTTTACGGCCCCACAATTCTGTGCGCGGTTGCGTAGTTGAAATGAGAAAAAAGTAAACCCTCTAAAGTTGGCATGTCCAAAATTCTTTAGAGTTCGCAGCTGCATTCAAATTTTTGTGGACCGCAATTATTCTGCGACCACGACCATTATTTTGTGGTCCGTGCCCATGTGACTGAAGCAGTTCCACAAAAAGTTAACGAGTGCAGACCGCGACAAAATTTTGCGGTCGCACTCAAGTAAGGCGGTGGGTCCACTGGGTCTGAGTATAAATAGAAGTTCTTGATGCATTTCATACTTTATGAAACCTAACTAATCAAACTCATCTAAAATACTATGCATCTCTCCTTGGTTTCAAATTTATCTCATTCTTATCAACTGTAGATTACCTACCACAATATACAACTGGTATGTTCATTTCAATGATTTGATTTTATCTCGTTCTTTTATTTTCTCTTTGATTTCAATTTTTCTTTTTAGTTAGGGTTAGATGCATGCCATAATGTCAAATTAAAGCTTCATTGTTGCTTAAGTACATGTGGGTAGTGTTTGTACGCCTAACGGGGGTCGGGTTAGTAATTTTGCATGGTTAATTGTTATAATTTTTGCACAATTAGTAAAAACCTAGTTATCAGTGTTCTTCAGTTCCGATTTCATTTGAATTTTGTGGACACGATCAATGTTTTGTGGTCCATGATAAGGTATGTGACCGCGTCCAAAACTACGATGTCCGCGAGACCCTAACTTCACAGCACTGAGAGTTGTTTATCTTTCACGGCCACGGTCTCCTTTCCGCGGTACGCAGTTGGTCCTTTGTGATCGCATCCAGGTTTTCACGGTCTGCGCTTGTACAGAGAGTCAATAGTATGAGCCTGACTTCTTCACTGCTGCATTCACTTCTACGCGGTCCACGATGAGCATTTCATGGCCGCGTTCACTTTTACGCGGTCTGGGGTGCCATATTCTGGGAAGCAGTGGTTGCATTTCATCTATATTGTTTTCACACAAGCTTGAAGCCCTATTCTTACTATATTTCACGGCTTGTATGTTGCAGACAATGGTACGCTCCGGAGGTAGAGGTGATACATCAAAAAGAGGGCAGAAACCTCCCGAGGCAGGGGTAAAGGCAATAGTAAGCTACCTCTAGCAATGCAAAAGTCTATCGGCAAATTAAGAGCCTCCATTAAAGCTGCGGATAAAGCCGCTGACCATTCTGATACCAGTGAGCATGTACCATCCTTAGAAGCTTCTGAAGGAGACTCTTTGCCAACATATATCCCCACACAATTCCCGGGGAGACTTTATTTAGTTGATGAGCCTACCCCTCTTCTAGGTCGTCTGATGGCTAAGAGGGAGGTAGTGAGGCATTGGAACCATCTTCCCCACCTGCTACAACATCGGCCTCAACAGCTGCCCCTATTAATATTGATGATGATAACGAGGTCCCCGATGATGGGAAAGGGGGAGATATAAATGTGGGTGGGTTGGCCAGGTCAAGAAAGCCCGAGATATGGGCTGATAGATTCGTGAGTGAAAAGGAATATTTAAAATTTCGAGAATGGTGGCCCCAAAGGCCGCTCACCCTTAAGCGACAGTTCATAGAGAGAGACCTCCTTCCACACAGTCCAAATATCAAGAAACAGTTTGAGGAGAGAATAGGGTGGAAGTACTTTACCAGCAAAGTAGTGGATGCAAATGAGCACCTTGTCGAAGAGTTCTACGCAAATGTTGCCCACATAAAAAAGGGGCACCACTATAATAAAGGTCCGGAACTTGAAGGTCCAGTTTGATGGCCACACTTTAAACAACTATGCCGGTTTTGAGGATGTGGAAACCATGAAATACTTAGAGAATATGGCACTAGATGAAGCAGCCCGTCCATGGGTAGAAGAGATATTACCCATTCTAGGGACGACAGTGACATGACTCACAGTTGGAGTCCCAATAGCCAGAAGCACACTCAGCTTTGACGTCAAAGGGTGGTCCACATTTTTGTGTAGTCGGATGGACCCGTGCGGGCATGATACTGTCCTCCCGGTCGACCTTGACAGCTTCCATCATGGCGGGGTGCCCAATCAATGTGGGAAACCTCATGTCCTACCACATCTCCAAGGAAGTTAGAAAAGAAGATAGATCCAATCCCTACCCCAACTTCACACTATGTACCTCGAGGACCAAGGGGTCGAGAAGAAGCACTATGACACAAAGGTGAAGCCTAAAAAGCCTTTCTCCTGGTATAGACTCCAAAGACCGGACAAACCTAAAGCAAAGGGTAAAGCCACTACCTCCATTGGTCAGTCTGAAGAGCCAAGGGTAGTGGCCACCGGGTAAGAGCCTTCCACAATAGCGGGATCTTCAGCTGCCATGCCTCCTCCTTCAACAAGTCCATCCATCACTGTGCCATTATCTGTGCCCTCATTTTTCGCTTACCCTCAAACTGCACTACGGGTTTCTCAGACATTATCCAGCATCAACAGCTGGATGCAGGCAGCTACATCAAAGTTATCTGTCTTATCCAGTGCAGTAGCAGCACAGTCAGCCCTAGCACGACTTCAACTACCTCCATCAGTGGAGGATTCATTAAAGGAGCTTCAAGACAATCAGAAAAAGCTTTGGGACAACCAGAATAAGATCCCGAGACTTTAGATACACATGGAAAGGCTATCTAGGATCTGGGCAAGCAAGTGCAGAAAATGAAGAAGACTCAGACCTCAAAGGAGTCAATGGAGCTGCTGAAGAAAGAGGTAGAGAATTATACATCTGCTGGAGACATCCCACTAAATTTTCTCATGGAGGAGCAAGCCTCAGCAACATAGGCAATAAAGCATGAGGCACCAGATGCAGCAACTGGTCAGTTTGAGGAGCCGCCTGCCACTACACATATTCATGAAGAGATGATCCAGATGATCCACAACCCCGTGGTCCCCTTAGTCAGAGGATTTGGAGATCCATTTAGAGGACCCGGAGGGAGATGATGATTTTATGCAGTCCGAAGACCCAACTCATATGCCTAACCCGATGCAGACACAGACCACATAGAGAGTTTTCTTTACTCTCTAATCCTTTCCCCGATCTTATTTTGATATTAGCATTAAGGACAGTACTATCTTTTATTTTTGGGGTGGGGGTGGGGGGTTTCCATTTTGATTTGGTGATGATTTGATGACATTGGCATGTAATAGCTATGATAATATTTATTTTTTATCTTTATTGATCGTTATTTTCATTTTTAGTATGTATATAACTTTGCCATTCGATGTATATATTCATTTCCGTTTGGTATATATTTGTTTTACTCCATTATTGTACATGTTCATTTTACTTTCCATAGTTACTTCATAACTTCTCACATATTTATCCTTAGTAGCTTAGCTTTTTATTTCCTTTAGTAGCTTCTTTTTAAGTTTTTAGCTTCTTTTTACATCTTGCGTGATCAATAATCCTTTGGCTTTTTTAATGTCACGGTTCTTTTCAAAGGTGGATATTGTGTGAACCGGGTGGCTCTTACCAAAGATGGATGGCATGACAACCTTCTTAAGGGATTAAGTCCATTTTATTTTTGCTTTGATATGTAGTACTAATGAATAAAAGTATCTCAAGCAGGCTTCACTTGGTACTAACACATTTACATTCGATCTCATGGTTAGAGACAAGTTGATTGACAAAGAATAGCTCTAGTTGTGATCTTTAGACTCTTGAGTTGTCTAAAACAACCATCGAGTGGTTTCTTTGAGCCGTTTGTTATGTTCAATCTTAGCTAAGGTAATTGTGGGGCCTCGACTCTATTCGCTTTAACAATTCAACAGCTTGTGAGGTGAGGTATTGAAGTGAAGTCCAAGTTCCATGCCAATAAGTCTAGAACTTGTCCTGAATATTTGCTAGGCGAAATTCTAAGTGTAGCTAGACTTAGAGAAATGATTGTAGGCTCTCCTTGATCCAATTTGAAACTTGAAAGCTTCCGTAGCCTACCAATATGATATCCCTAGTCAACCCCTTTGATCCATAACCTTTTTTCTTTCAATAACCATGCTACAAGCCTTTATCCGTTCAATAATGACCCTCTCTTGGCACTCGATCTTTCATGGCATTCTTGATAAACGAATGGTAAAAGAATAAGTTTGGGGGAGAGACGAGCAATGTAAAAGTGATAAAAGGTACAAAGAACAAAAAAATGAAGAAAAGAAAAGGCAAAAGAAAAGAAAGAAAAGGCAAAAAGAAATATAACAAAGAGAACATTGGATAAGATAGAAAAGTAAAGGGATTCAAAGAAAACAATGATGAAAGGCATGGAATGATTAGAAAAGGAGAAAAATATTTATCATAAAAAAAAGAGTGATAGTGTGTCTCTATAGTTCCCCTAAGGAAGAAGATAATGACTCAAAGAGTCAAGAAAGTATGAGTCGTAATGAGAAAATGGAGTGCTTAAGGAAAGATGAAACCATCATATGCCGATAAGTCCTACCTTGATCGAAAAGCCTTCATTACATTCCCACAAAAGCCCTACATGATTTCGAGTTGAGTGAGCTGACATTAGTGGTGACTTACATAAGGGCCAAGGTTATGGTATTTAAAGCTGGACTTATGGCATTCTTTTGAGAGAGACGAGCGTACTTCTCCACAATCCTTGTTTTGAGTGTTACAATCTGAAGTGACATTTGCTTATGGAGAGTTGAGGGGGAAGAGTTTGGGTTCCACAATTACCTAGCTTTCTTGATGAATTAAGTCAACTCTTGATGCTCTAGTATCCCATTAAAACTATGGTACTCAAAAGGTTTTGTGTTGTTGATAATTCATTTGTATTGAGGGTAATTGTTAGTTCCGATTTATACATGATTGATTCACATTAGGGAAGGTAAAATATCCTTCTGTTTTGTTTTAGTGGAGGTGGGAAGTACCTTATTTTCTTGAGGACAAGCAAACGCTTAAGTTTGGGAGAGTTGATAAGTAGGGATTTTAACCTATGATTTGCTCTCTTTTACTTGCCTTTTAGGCCAAAATGCGTAAAGGTATTCGCGGGAACTAATGTAATATGCTTGCTTGCAAGAATTGAAAAATGAGCCAAATGAGGCATAATTAACTCATAAATGAGTCAAAATGGAACAAAAACCAAGACTGGGCCAAGAGACCTGAAACGCAGACCAAATAAATATTGTGCGGCCACGGAAGCCACAATGCGACCACGATCACAAATATACGGTCCGTGAAAGGGAGATTCAGAGAGTGCATTTTCTTGCCAAATGTTAAGCGAGGTCCGCGCCAGAAATGTGCGGCCTTGAAAGTCTTATCGCGGGTGTGATTGGAATTATATGAAACGTGGTTGTTGGGTTCATAGAGTTCAAGAGATAGGGGATGTACATTCTAATGAGATGGTAGAGGGTGAAAGGCATCTTTTCGACCTTGATCATGAGGAATCGGAGCAGAATAACGATGGCCACAATTGGAATTATACGAAACACGATTGTTGTGGTTTAGAAAGTTCAAGAGACGAGGGTTGTACATTCTAATGAGATGGTAGAGGGTGAAAGACATCTCTTCGGCCTTGCTCACAATGAATCATAGCAGAATAACGATCCACCAAAAGGAGGGATGGATTTGACCTAGGGTTACTCGATATTGGCGGTAAAAGTCGATGATGGAGGGATCGAAAGGGCCCAGCGTGAAAGTGTAAGTGTAAACACTTAGAAACCCTTTTACTTAAGTAGTGATATCCTCTTCAGGGGTCGGAATCACCACCTTTTTGTCTCCCCAATTGCAATAATTTTTCATCTACTCGAGGTCATCCTCAGTTATCTAGCATATATATCTCGTCATTGGCTCACATCGGTCAGGGACCGACGAAGTTTTCTCTACTTTGAAGTCACAAGTAAGATCACACCCCCAGGAACACAATCCTCGAGGCGTGGCTCCATCGACATTTTATCGTTGGTCGGCTGCGATGAAGAAGCATTTTCCTTTTGAGGAACAATTTAAGACGTTTTGCCATTTTATATGGATTCAGAGAAAGAAGAATATGAGATTTATTGTTTTGAGAGAAGGTTGACAACATGATTTGAAGAACTTGCAGAATTGGAAAACTTGAAGGAACTAGAGTACTTTGAAGATTAAGGGAAGTTTTGAAAGTAAAGTTTTGAGAAAATTATTATGAAGGCCTATTTATAATATTTTCTATGACGGTTCAAAGACACTGACGACCGACCATCAATTGACGCTCATTAATGATTTTGAGAACTGTACCGACGCAACACTTCGATCGCTTCCATCGCGTACGTCACAAGGGTGACGTCATAACTGGTCGAGGTATAAAATCGAAAGCTCAGTTAGTTTCTTATCATTGTACTCCAAGAAATAAGGGGCTATCTATATATGATTAAAATATGGCTTGCGCAATTTCGCCATTTAATCGAGACCAGGGAATCATGTCGAGGGTCAGTCTCATAATAGATCAGGTCAGAGCACAAAGATAAGGTATCAAGTTCGAGAATCGAGGTGCTCGTCAAGATCGAGGCCAACATCGATCGAGACCATATATGACAGACTTCGAACGAAGCACAATAACGGAAAGGCGAGATATCCATAACCGGTCAAAGATCACGGTAAAAATCTTGGAACAAATCAAATCAAGGGCGGTTGTTTAGGCTAATCATGTGATTTACTATCGTAATTAGAGTTATACCAAAGATTCCTCTACTATATAAATAGGAGTCTCCATCATTTGTAAGGACCTTATATTCACACACATCAAAGCAATATATTACCCTCAACAGTTACTCTTTAATTTACATATTCTTGCCTATCAGTTATTTTGTTTCTTAACTATTTTGAACATCGATTAGTTCGAGGATACCAAGTTCGAGGGTTGAATCACGTTCCAAGAGCGGTTTGCTTTATTTTATTATTAACTTCTATCACTAATATTTGAATTTATCAATTGGTATTATGTGAAATCACGTGTCCCTAAAATCACATTATAAGTTTAATTCTTATCCAGATTTTAGCGTAATTAATACTAATATTAGCAAAATAAGCCGAATATACCAAATTTTGCAGCAAGTCCTTCTCTATGGCTTTGCTGGATGTAACTTATAGAAAGAGACACTACTTAACCAAATCCAAACTTAACCATTTTAGTTATGTTATAGATTGTACATGAGTACGAAAGATAATGAGAATTAAACCCACATCTATTATATAAAAGACTCTTACCGATATCACTAGACTGTAAGCCTTGATAGTCACGAGAGACTCAATTAGTTTACAAGTTTCTTTTTTTATTTTTTCTATATTTCTTACCCGATGCGAAGCCAGTACTCCTCAAATCCATATCCACCTCCAATCCTCCTTTCAAAAGGAAAAAACAGAAGGCAAAAAACAAAACAAGAAAAGGAAAAAAGAAAACGAAAAGCAAAAAAGTACATATGCTTTACCTATTGTAGAAATGACACCAGGTAACCACTCTAAATCGCTACTATTTAAATTAGCCAATATATTTTGAATTTTAGTTTATCAGGACAAAAATATTACTCATTTTATTTCAATTTAGATGTCACATTTTCTTTATTAGCTCGTTCCAAAAAAGAATGACACATTTCTATAATTGAAAATGATTCAACTTTAAACTCTTTATTTTACCAATTTTATCCTTAATGAGAAGCTTTTATAACCACATAAATGTCATGGCATCACAAAGTCTTTATCCCTTAAGCTTTTAAGACCACAAGTTTCAAAAGTCTTTTTTTTTCTTAAACTTCGTGCAGCGGCCAACTAACTCATCTAAATTGAAGTAGAGAGAGTAAGATTTTTAGTTTAAAATTTTAAGACAAAATAAATATTGGCTAATCTCTAAATATCATCCCTGAGAATGACTATAGAGAGTTTTTTCTTCCTATACCATATATGATACTCTATTATAAAAAATGTGCATAGTTTCATATTTACCCGCCATGTTCACACTTATTCTATAAAATACATATCACTCATTAAATACCAATTATTAGGAGCTGATTCCTTCCTAATTAGGCGCGTTACAAAGATGGAACTAAATATTCTTCCAGATATTCCTATTTAGGTGCGCTATAATTATGGAAGTAAATATTCTTCCAGATATTTTTCACCATTGACAGTTATTGAAAAGCTTGAAAGCTTTGAATTCAATTTTAGGTTTTCAAAAATCATTATTTGTTTGGATTGGGTGTTGTTGAAAATAATCAGAAATATAGTTTGGAGTTTATATCTCAATTTTGAGGGATTTTAGTAAAGATTAGACTTGATTTTGACTGAATTTCAAATTGTAGATGCTTTATTTTCTGTTTTCACAAATAAAAAAAGATTAAAACTTCTACAAATCTTCTAAAAAATGCAATTATGTCAAAAAATCACAATTATGGTACAATTGAATAGAAATTGAGGTATAAAAATTCAATCTACCCAGTTTGTAGATATTTTGTAGATAAATTATAGATTATTTGTATTCTAATTGTAGATGCTTTGTTTTCTGTTTTCACAAATAAAAATGATTAAAACTTCTACAAATCTTCTGAAAAAAACGTAATTTTGTTGAAAATTCCAATCAAACTACAATCGAATGAGAATTGGGATATTAAAATTCAATATACCCAGTTTGTAAATATTTTGCAGATGAATTGTAGATTATTTTTATTATAATTGTAGATGCATTATTTTTTATTTCCACAAATCTAAAACGACTAAAACTTCTACAAAAATATAATTATGTCGAAAATATCAATTAAGCTACAATTGAATGGAAATTGAGATATTAACCTTGAAATTTTGGTTAATTGCAGTTCATTTCATCACAATGCACGTCACGTGACTGGTTCTTCTTTCCTATCACGCACCAAAGAAGATTTGAAGCAATTGTTACTTTGCTCGAGGACAATTGATGTTGACATTGTAATTTGAGAATGGGACATTCAGCAAATGCTTCGTGACCTCAATGTGGATGAACTCTAAATTTACTAAATTGTAAATTACAAATATTTAAATTATCTTATGTAATCGAGTAATTGAGGTAGTTGCCCATCCATTTTCAAAGTTCATGTACATGCCTTTGTTTGCACGCACTTATTACATGTTCAGAAAAAAAAAATGTCCTGAATACAAAATTACAAAGTAAAAGGTTGTTTAGAGTAAACTATAGAGAGGTTGACATTTTGCGCTGCTCATAATAATGTGGAAAGGCTACAGGAAATAGAGTTAACATATAGGTTAAAATCTCTGAATAATTTGATTAATCGTATTGGGTTAGGAGAGAGAAACGCAGGAGGGGTGGGATATACGCTATCTTGAATTGAGGGATATACGCTGCATTAATTGTACCCTTAAAATACACTATGGTATAAAATTGGTAATTTGGTATGCTAAATATAATTATATCAAATCTTAAAGATAATTTGGTATGCTAAATATAATTATATCAAATCTTAAACATTGAGGTTAATAAGGTTTCATATATGATATAGAAATATAAAAATTCCATGACTATATGTGCACTTGCCCATACCTATTTGGGCCAGATAACCATGGGCCGTTGTGCATAGACGGATCAACCCAACTTTCTCTCAGCCGGGCCCGATCAAACTCCGCCGTTGCAAAGTACAAACCATGGTCCATGGCTTGTCATGATATGCTCTTTCTGCTTTAGCTTTCCGCAGACGCCCTCCTTTTTGCTAAAGCTACCTTTTTTACTCTCTTTGGGACGTTGAACTTCAGCTCACATTGCCCCGCCCCTTCCCATAATTCTTAAATATGGCGTCGTCACACGCTCTCTCTTCCTCCATGGAAGCAGCTCTCTCAAGCTCCAATCTTGTCTCTAGGTTTTCAGAGACGCAGTCAGCATTTCAATCGATCAAACCGTTTAATAGGACCAGTACTGGTTATCTCAAAGTTAGTTTTAGCCAGCCGTCTACGAGCTCCTTTGGCTGCGGCTCTCCCCGACGAGTGCTCACCCGCGCCGAATTGTCTGGTGAAAGCGGCTTTGAAGAAGAGGATAGTCACGATTTGAAGAATGATAATGGATTTTTAGTTCCTGAACCAATTTTTTCGTTTTCACAGGTAAAACCTCCCTCAGCTCTTCATTGCTTGTCGTAAATATTGAAGCTTTTGCTTTGTGTTCTACTTACTCTTTAAGGTCTCGGACAAATATATAAGATTTTATTAATTGTCTAGTCTGATTCTAATATTATTCGCCCTATATAGCTAGTATTAGATATTTTATTCTTCTGTTTTTGGATCATGGTGGAAGTATGATAAATAAAATGAACCTTGGACCTAACTTATCCCATAAACTAGCTTACGAGGTGAAGATCATATAAGGAGTCCAAGTACACACTTCCTAAATTGCGCGGACTCTTCGATTTTGGTGTTGTCCCCGTCCCGATACGAGACGGGTACGTGAGCGGGATACATCCTGGATTCGGTCAACTGACTTCAGACATTTTGACCGGACTCTATCGACAAATTTGGGAGAAAATTTGAGATTTTAATTTTTCAAAATAAAAAATAAAACAGATTTAGGAGAATGAAAGAATAATGTCCATCTTGGAGAATGAAAGAATAATGTCCATCTTGGAGAATGAAAGATTGAATTCTACAATATTCATGTAAATTTTTTACAGAATATCTCTCAAAATTTACGATATTTTTATAATTCTATTTTTATTAGCTGAATTCCCGCACCCGTATCCATATCTGGATCCGCACCCCCGAATCTTAAAATTTAGATTTTGCTGAATCTGATACTCGGATCTGTCCGCGTATCGAATACCCGCACCCGAGTCCAAGCAACACCCATGTGTGCCCAAGACTGGAAATTTGAAGCGTGGGCAATATAAGATGGCGCGCAATTGGGATGAGCCTGACTCTGATACCATGATAAAAAAATGGATATGAGCATAACTCAACCACAAAAGCTAGCTCATTAGGTGAGGATTGAGGACTGCCCAACCATATATAATGACCAAACATCTTGCCCATGGCCAATGTGCACGCTAAGGATTGGACAAATATAAGATGGGGGACACAACATCTGTAGGTAAATGACACCGGAAAATAACAACAATAATAATTTTCCCAGGATTAAACAAGCATACCTCTATTTTATTTAGAGGATACAGGAATTAACAAAATTAGATAATAAATCTAGCTATTTAAAAGAGGAGAACAAAGAAATTAAACTACTAAACTTTTGAGATGGAAAAACTACGAAAGAAAGCTTATGAAGAAAAAATTAGAAGGGAAGTAGCAGAAGGATTTCTTTGTCTTGCTAATGATAGTTGATGAGAAATGAGTGATTGGTAATGACTATTTATAGCTTCATTTGCATGCAAATGAAGACTTATTGTGCATGGCAAGAAAGTGGCTCATGTATTTTGCCACTTTACAAATGCATTTTGCCATCTTTCTAATGGCTTCTAAAGCACTTCCACATGGACTTGTTCAAGATATTTGTCAACAAAAGTTTAAAATATTGCTACAGTCCCCCACTATTTTAAAGACTTTTTGAAATAGATTTGCTAGAACAGTAGCAGTAGAGACAACACCAGAATTGGTAGCACTATCAAAAATTTCGCAGTAGTATCACTTACCGTAGTTTCTTAGATTGTAGGGAATGACACCAAAAGTAACGATAATCATACTGCAATAATATTATTTGCGAGTGAAAATATACCAACTGGCTTGAGTCGTGCTGGGCATTGTTCTAAAAAACTATTTCGGCAATATATAATGTTTCCCCAAGATTAAATAAGCCTACCTCTATTAGGGAGGATATATGAATCAGCAAAATAGTAAATTACAAATCCAGCTATTTTAAAAGAGGGAACAAAACAAAGTAGATTATAAATATTTTTTGGAGGAAAAAAAGAAACGAAAGAAGCAAAGTGAAAAGGTGTTGCTCAATGATGTCTTCTTGAAGGCCTATTTATAGGCTAATTGAGGGGCTTAGGTCATACCAAATGTATGACACTGGTTTATAACTTCCCCATGTAAGTTGCCACATGTTTTGAACTTTCCATGCAAGTTGCCACATGGTTGAACACTTGTCCATTTTTTGAAAAATATCAAAACAGTTGTACTATAGCAATATTTTAAACCTTTATTGACAAATGTCTTGAACAAGACCACGTGGAAGTCTTTCTAGAAGCCATTAGAAAGATAGCAAAATGCATGGACGCTATTGGCTTACCCTTATATCAGGCCTTGGTACGGCCTATACACGATGGATGAAGGTTTTGGCAAGGTTAAGAATGGATGGTACCTATAATCAGATGCAGTACTTGAGAAGAAAGAATTTTTTTTTCTCTTTTTATCTTAAGGCTGCTACCGATTCCTTATCTCTTATCCTGACGTCCTGTATGCGGGGTTGTTCGGAAATCCCTTTGCCAACCTTCGGATTATCGCAAGCGCAACCTCTGACCCTTTCGTCGACAAGCTCTCATTTGTTCAACTACTCGCGGGGCCTGCTGCGTTTAGGTATAAGAAGCCCCACCCGGGAAAAGAGTGTAAAGCAGTACTCATGTTAAATTGTGTCAGGGACACTGTCAACAGGGTATGGTTCTTTTTTATCACCCCGGATGACGCACACTGCTTTAAATAAAGCGCAGTGAATAATGTGCCAGACCGCCTAACCAGTTGAACCGTTCTCTTATAGAACAGGTAAGCCGTCAGGTCAAAGTACTTGTTTTGTTTTCTAATGGTCAATTTCAGCCTTCTAAATTGGAACTTGCAGAAAGGCTGAGATACATTGGAACAATGATCCAAATAATCCTTCTGAAACATAATATTTTACTACCTCAATAAATGCCCGAGAGCATTCAATAAATCTTCTCTTCCTCTATCTACCCCAGCCTCGGTTCGGTCGGTCATAGGGCTTCCCTCTGCCAAGAATTGAGAGAAGATATTTCGCTTGTTGACCAAGCAAGGGCGCACTGAGACTGAGAACACCAACGGAACACTCTCTTACCCCCACTGACCAGCTAGTGTGCAACGACGATCGACCCTCCAGCTACTCGATTTTTTTTCTTAGCTGCTACCACTTTCTTGCCATGCACAACAAGTCTTCATGCAAATGAGGCTGTAAATAGCCATTATCAATTACTCATTTCTCATCAATTATCATTAGCAAGACAAAAGGGGTTGCTCTGATGGTAAGCAACCTCCACTTCCAACCGAGAGGTTGTGAGTTCGAGTCTCCCCAAGAGCAAGGTGGGAAGTTCTTGGAGGGAAGGATGTCGAGGGTCTATTTCTAATGCTCCTGATGTTATCAGGAGCATTAGAAATAGAATACCTCATAGAAGAACTGGCAAAACTTCGTATGAGTTGTGGAAGGGTTATAAACCTTACTTGATATTTTTAAAAGTGTGGGGTCCTTGCTAAAGTTCTTTTGCCTGAACCTAAAAAGAGAAAAATAGGTTCTAAAACTGTTGATTGCATGTGCAAAACATAGTGCTGCATACATATTTCTTGTTTTAAAAAGTGATGTGCTTGATTGCAATTCTATAATTGAGACAAATCCATTATCTGATAAAATTTCTCGTAAACCTGTTGAAACAAATAATGAAATTACTTCTAATGAGGAACTGAGAAGGAGCAAAAGCCCTAAGAAAGAATATTTTTCTTATGGAAATGATTTTCAAACTTTTCTTGTCAATAATGAATCATAAAATTATTTTGAAGCTATATCTTTTTCAGATGCTAAATATTGGAAAGAGGTAATAAAAGTTGAAATTGATTCCAATATAAAAAATAATACATAGATTTTAACTGATTTACCTCCTGGTGCAAAGCCTATTGGTTGTAAATGGATTTTCAAAAAGAAATTTAATCCTGATGGATCTTTAGATAAATATAAAGCTCGGTTAGGAGCAAAAGTATTTTCTCAAAAACAAAATATAGACTATTTTGATACATTTGCACCGGTGACTAGAATTTCTTTTATTCGAGTTTTAATTGCATTAGCTTCAATCTGTAAGCTTTTTATCCACCAAATGGATGTCAAAACTACTTTTTTGAATGGTGATTTAGAAGAAGGGATTTATATAGTTCAAACTTGAAGGCCGTGTCATTGCCGGACAAGAAAATAAAGTTTTTAAATTAATTAAATCTTTTTATGGCCTTAAACAAGCTCCTAAGCAGGGGTATGGGAAATTTGAATAACTCTTACCGAGAGAGGTTTTTCTTCAGTTGAGTCTGTTAGCCTTATGGAAACAGCCTCTCTGCCCTTTCGGGTAGGGGTAAGGCTCGTCTACATATTACCCTCCCAGACCCCACCTGGTGGGAATATACTAGGTAGTTGTTGTTGTTGTTGTTGAGTCTGTTAGCCTTAGTTAGTCGTTTAGTCAAAGTTGTACGTATGCCCCTTTCGAATCGTTCTATCATTCGAAGTAGGAGCTGGGGTTGCGGGCAGAGAACTATTGGTATAGCGAGTTCATGTGCTTGCAGTTGGGTTACTACCATCCCCCTAACCATTAGTATCACACTCTGTGAAGTGTCTCTCTGGTATTGGGATAACTTCAAGCCCCTTAGCTCGCTTGTATCAGGGGAGCTTACTTCACTTGTTTTCTTTAAGTCACTTGCCAGGAGGGAAAGCAGCAGATAAAGAGTAGGATAAATGTGTTTATACTAAAGTGGTAGACAATGATTATGTAATAATATGACTATATGTTGATGGCATGCTTATCTTTGGTAAAATTTAAATATTGTGCAAAGTACAAAATTATTTCTGTCAACTAATTTTGATATGAAAGATCTGGGTGAAGTAAATACAGTATTGAGAGTTAAAGTTATGTTGTCACAAGAACATTATGTTGAGAGACTTCTTAAGAAGTTTGAATATTTTAATGTCACATCTGTGAGCACTCCTTTTGATGCTTACTTTAAGTTGAAAAAAAATAATGGTGATCCAGTTGCTCAGTCTAATTATGCTCAGATTATTGGGAGTCTGATGCATTTAATGAATTTTACAAGGCCCGCTATAGCCTATGCTATGTGTAGACTGAGTAGATATACTCATAATCCCAACAGAGAGCGTTGGTATGCATTAGATAGACTAATGAAATATTTGAGAGGAACCATGAATTATGGTATCTTATATAGTAGATTTCCTTCTACTTTAGAAGGGTACAGTGATGCAAACTGGATTTCTAATTCAGATGAAACAAAATCCACTAGTGGTTATGTATTCACCCTTGGTGGTGGTGCAATATCGTGAAAATCAGCTAAATAGATGATCATTGCTAGATCGACTATGGATTCAGAGTTTGTAGCTCTAGAGTTAACCGGTACTGCGGCTGAACGGCTAAGAAACTTCTTATCTAATATCCCTTTAATAAAGGACGTATTGCCTCCTGTGACTATGCATTATGATTGTCAAGCGGCAATAGCTATAGTAAAAAATAAATCTTATAATTGTAAAAGTCGACACATGAAATTGAGACATGATATCATAAAACAGCTGTTGAGAGATGGAATAATTTCCATTGACTATGTGAAGTCAAATATAAATTTGGCCGATCCTCTGACTAAATCTGTGGGAAGAAAATTAATTCTTCAAACCTCAAAAGAGATGGTGTTAAGGCCGACATGTTGTCAATAGAGATGGTAACCCAACCTATGTGATTGGAGATCCCATGAAGTAGGTTCATATGGGTAATAACAAGTCGATATTGGCACTAATACACTAAAAGGAACTGCTACTAATTGAGAAGCTGGGTTACAACTCTTAATGAAATTCATAGTCCTCTATGGATGGTGTATTTAAAAGCAGTACACACTTGATGAATTCACCTATATGACAGTGGAGTGGGCTGCTCTTATGAGATTTTGGCGTAGTCTCTAGAGCTCTCATGAATTACCGGGCACGCGCATGCATGGCCTTTTGGGCGCAAAACCGCGTTGAACAGCAAAATTACCGGGGGTCAAAATGTGATTGATAAAATCCCTGACTTACTATAAGAACTATTGGTTCATAGAAATATTATATTTCACAAGTAATTCTGTGAGTTAAATTTTACTGATCTAAGTTTGGTTCTTAGTCCAAAAGACACCAAACTTATTGCATTTGGACCATACAAATCCAGCAAATATTACTCTTCTTTGTATGAATTTTTTAAAAATATATGGGGGAACTGTTGTGATATTTTTCAAGAAATGTACAAGTGTTCAACCATGTGGCAACTTGCATGGAAAGTTATAAACAAGTGTCATACACTTGGCATGTCCTAAGCCCATCAATTAGCATATAAATAGGCCTTCAAGTAGACATCATTGAGCAGCAGCTTTTCACTTTGCTTCTTTCGTTTCTTTTCTCCCTCCAAAAAATATTCATAGTCTACTTTATTTTGTTCCCTCTTTTAAAATAGCTGGGTTTGTAATTTACTATTTTGCTGATTCCTGTATCCTCCCTAATAGAGGTAGGCTTGTTTAATCTTGGGGAAATATTTTATATTGTTGAAATAGTTTCTTAGGACAGTGTTCATCACGACTCAAGCCAGTTGGTGTATTTTCACTCACAAATAATATTATTACAGTATTATTATTATCGTTACTTTTCGGTGTCATTCTCTATAGCATCGTATGAAACAAGAATTGGGCGGGTCTTACTTTGATATCATGATAACAAAAAGGACCTTGAACCTAACTGAACCCCTATTAGTTCAGAAAAATCAGGTCTCGCTTGCATGTGATCCTATTCCTAGTTTATGTTAATGTCGTAGTTCTGGTAATGGTTCCACATATTATGTGCGTGGTAAACTTTGTAAAACTTCTCCCTTACCATTTGGTGAAAACTTTGCATCTCGATTTGCAAGAAGCACTATCACGTTATTCCTCTCCATGGGTAGTATTGGATAATATTCAGGCCACTTGTCAATAAATATTAAGCTTTGTCTTGCATATGCCTCGTTTTTCTCATATCATTTAAAGATTAATTTAAATTTTTTGTACAAGCTCTGTATCACTTCAGTTATACAGAGATTGCTCAAGTTTAGTTCTCTATTGTGGTGATTTTCTCGAATACAATGATACGGTTTAAAGCCCAGGAATTCAATATTTTCCTAATAAGATAATCTACATGTTTATCAAGAATGACGTCTCTTCTAAATATTATATAGATGTGTCCAAAAGAGCATGAAATTGTGATCCTACCACTTCTTCTATATCTAGTTTTCCACTGTCATGGTAGATTCTTTTTTGGTGCATCAAATAAACACAATAAACCACATGCTTCCCACAAGAAGTTAAAGAAAAATTAAACCTTGTGTGGTGAAGTGGCGTCCCTCCAGACTCAGGCAGTTTTTAGATCAGAAGTGCGGCCCTGAATATTTTGTCACCTATCCAAACAATGTTCAACAATTCTGAAGAATCTCTTCTTGCTTTATCTTTTATTTTTTCCTTTGGCGTGAGGAATCATACTTCTCTTTCCTTGATATAGTCAATTACTGGTTATGCTAAATGGCTAGTTCAGCTTTGTTGTGATGGACTCTCTCATATTCTGAAGGATAATTCAGATCAAAGAGAAACAAAGAATAATGGTTTGGATCAAGCTCCAAAATTGGTTGCACCCCTTGAGCAATCAACTGGTGGGGGTACAAGGGCTGGGCTTTTCAGAACTCCCATTTCTGGAGGCGTACAAAGTGCAACCTCTGCTCATGGCCTACCTAAACCTGCCTTAGCTGTCCGCAATCTAATGGAACAGGTAGATTCCTTGGATTAGCAGATATTTTATAGTTTTTCAGAGTTTTGTAAATGTAAATTTCTTTTGTGTTTTTCATTGTTATATACCATTGTTCTAGGCTAGGTTTGCTCATTTATGCACTGTGATGTCCCGGATGCATCATCGGCGTGAAGGCTACCCATTTGGTTCACTTGTAGATTTCGCGCCAGATTCCATGGGACGTAAGTTGCTACATTCTAGTATCAGAACAATTCTTTATTTTTAGCCATCTTTTGGGTTTTCATACAATCAAAGTGTTGAAAGGCTAGAATAGGATCGAATACAAAACTACATTTTGGGTAATATTCATTACCAATAAGTATAGGTCACTTTGACCCCAATAAGTAAGCTGGTTGGCTGTGCTGGTTTAGCATGGAGAATAAGCTTCTTTCCTATGCCTGCTCGCCCAAGATCGATGCCCAAATTGGCCTTAGCCGGGGGGTCTTTCGAAAATAACCTCTCTACCCCTACAAGGTAGGGGTAAGGTCTTTGTACATACTACCCTCTTAGGTTTGCGTACACACTACCCTCCCAAGCACATGCACAAGGTAGAAGTTAGGTCTGGATACACACTACCCTCTCCAGACCCTACTTGTGGGATTCCATTATGTTTGTTTGTTTTGTTTGTTGTTGTTGTTGTAATAGTAGTATTTTGACCCCATGTGCAATTGGCATAGCTGCCCCACATGGCTAAAGGTAAGCTCTTTTTTCAGTATTTCCACTAAGAAAGGCTTCCTATTAAAAGCAACCACTTTGGTCTTGGTTAAAGTTATTATTTATTGGCTACTTTGAGCATTTCAACTGAACAATTGTGATTAAGGATCTGGAATCAACTCATGCAATAAGTTTCCTTGTTGGATGGTTTGTGTACCAAAATGGGGAAAACTAAGCAACTTGTCTAGATTGCCCCTGGAAATTGTTAGGTTAATTGTTGGTAAATATTCTTAAACTAAATTGAGTTTCCAGCATTAATGTACCTTAACATTGTAAAACATTGAACATGGAGTGCAGATATTTAATTAATTGAAATTCCTTGTAAACATGATGTTATTGCTTTGATGTTAGAAGCAAAACTTATATCTGCACAATAGCATATATGCTGCCTTTTCCAGTTTATATTACAGACAGTGCTCAAATAGTTATTTCTCATTGTTTCGGCAGATCCAATATTTTCATTTTCGCCATTAGCTATACACACCCGTAATTTGCTGGCTGACCCAAGATGCACACTAGTTGTACAGGTTTGTGATCAATTTCAGAAACATCAAGTACTTCGGGCTTATCATGTCTCTGAGTTTCTTGAACTTTTGGCTTTTCAGATCCCAGGATGGAGTGGTTTATCTAATGCAAGGGTAACGATTTTTGGTGACGTTTATCCACTACCTGAAGATCAACAGGTAACAACCTTCTTGCAATGTAATGATTATTTTCAGATTCCTATTAACATCAAATACACTTACATAAAATACTAAGAGAATTCTTAAATATCCTTTTTGTTTCCTAAAATGATGAGATTTCGCTTGCTTAAATGCTCACGTACGCTAGATATATGTGGTCTTTCCTAACTGTCTCTTTACATTTTACTTTTTACAACCTCTATAATACCTAATCAAATGAATGGAAACAAAAAAAAAAAAAAATAGACTTCAGGGAAATGCTTTTGACATGATCTTATTTATGATCGCATATGCCTCTAGCTTTCTACCGATGTAAACCGTCCCTTGTCTACCTAGTATTTTTGGTCACTTGACATATGAACCAGAATCAATGACCCTAGTGGTATTGTTATTTCTCTCCTTACTCTCGTAAGGAGGGAGGCTTAAGAAGTATTCGGGAGAGGTGATTAGGCAGGACATGGCAAGAATGCGGATTTCCGAAGACATGGCCGTTGATAGGAGAGTCTGGAGGTCTAGTATCAGGGTTGTAGAATAGGGGCTTCTAGGTGGGGTTTGGTAGGGGCTAGGTGGGGTTTGGTAGGGCTTTCCATAGATGACTTGTAGGGCTTTCCATAGATGACTTGCGTATTTTATTGTTGCCCCTTAGGGTAGTTACTGGTCGATATTATTGCATGCCATTTAATTTATGGTCTATGTTTAGATAATTATTTTTGCGATTTTTGCTGGAGTTACTAATGTTCTTTTGTTTTTTTTTCTTTTCCTTTTCCTGAGCCGAGGGTCGATTGGAAACAACCTCTCTGCCCTTTCGGGTAGGGGTAAAGCTTGTGTACGTATTACCCTCCCCAGACCCCACTTTGTGGGACTATACTGGGTGTTATTGTTGTTGTTCTCCTTACTCTCGTGTTTTACTTTCTACTCTTGTTAAGAGAAAGGTTTGATTTACTTGATACACTTTGAAGAGTGCTATGCGCCGGACCTGCAAGGGCATCATATCAAATTCATCTAAGTGGCATCTTCGCCAATGGTCAAGGCCAATTTTTTATGAAGATATCTAGGACAGTTTGTTCAAGGAAAAGGATTGCCATTTTTTAATTTTTATGATTAATCAAATGACCGTTTGTTCTCCGCAATAACCTTTCCCAAGTTGAATTGTTGTGTTTGACTTATTATAGATAGTAAGAGAACAGTTGAATATTAGTATTGTATAAAGATATAGAACTCCACATGCAAGGCCCATAGGTTCCCTTGTGATTTTATTTGAATAGATAGAAATATAGCATAGAGAAGTGTAACAATGGAGCTTGTAAAGATAATCCATGTTACTTTTGGTTATAAAATGTTTTTAAAATCAGTCCATTCCAGGGGAGTGGACATTATTTTGGAATGGACGAAGAAGGAAAGGATTCATTTTCTGCACTGTGTGAATAGTTTCTTCTGCCTAGGTCGATTTCCCTTGACCATCTCTTTGACGACTTGCTGTCCTCTTTGGAGTCATATCTTTATGTAGATTTTCTACTTTTTGATGTACTTCTTTTGTATGGGAGTTTTCCATTCCATTGTTAATAAACTACACTTCACTTGATAAAATAAAATGACTTGCTGCCATCTTATTTTTAATCCTGCAATCCTCTTTCAAATGCTACTTGTAGAATTCTGCAATTTTGATGCGAATGCTAAAGCTGTAATTGCGCTTATATTCTGTTGGTTGAACCAAGTTTGTCAAATTCTCTGTATATGTTATGAATGTTGCTATTATCTTAACAAATGGGCCGGTTGTTTCAACAGGAATGGGCGCACAAGCAGTATATAGCAAAACATCAGCAAGGTCCTTCTCAACAATGGGGAAATTTCTTTTACTTTAGGATGCAAAATATAAGGTTAGCTCCTTTTCCTTAGGTAATTTAGTTGGGTTCTTATTTTCAAATGAATAAAAGGAGAAGCAGTATACAAATTAATGTGCACATTCACTCTGCTTAGCTCTTTTACCCCATGAGCCTCTTCAGAATTTTTTACTTGAATTCATCTTTTCGCTTAAGTTGCCTAGTGTGTGTTCTGGCATCTGACAAATGCCTTTCGACTAATAATGGATGCACCTTATATTCTAAGCTTTCATTGTAAGCATTTTATTCTTATGCAACCTGTTTGTAACCTAATTATTAATCTCTTTAGTAGTGGAGTTTATTGTTCATTTTGGTTCGCTTAACTCTTTCAGGGAAAATGTTGACTGTCTCTAGCAGTTCAGTATGGCTTCTCTCGCTGCCAATTTCTTTCTACAGTAGTAAATTTTGAATTTCACCCCGGTATCTGATTACCCTAATTTTGAAAAATAGAAAGAGGATAAATCATTCTTCCATTATAATTTCTCGAGCAAAGCAGGCACCTCTTTTGCCAGGGTTCTCTTGCATCTCACTTCAAATTTTTTTGCTCTGCTGCACTTTTAGTGCTTATTTTATGATTGCTGGAGGATATCTACTTCCTGCTTCTATTCTGGCTCTACCACTAGTGTTTTCCCAGCTATGATGAGCCATAAGTGTTTGCTAATTGAATACAACAACATGAAGAGTTATCTACCATGTCTAAGTTTGAATTTGAAAAGATTCATCTACCATGCTGCACTTTCTTTGATTAGTTTATCTGAAGAGGGTTTTCTTTGGTTTGGGGGGGGGGGGGGGGGGGGGGGGACAATGGCAAGCTCTCGCTATAGATTTTGCTGAGAGCATGATTTGCAGTCATTAGCTCAAAGAACTTACCCTGCTTTATCAATTATAACAGCGATATATATTTTATTGGAGGCTTTGGAACTGTGGCGTGGGTGGATGTCAAGGAGTATGAGACGCTTCAGCCTGATAAAATTGCTGTTGATGGTGGCGAACAAAATCTTAAGGTATGTTTTTGGCAGCCTGTTGATGCTGCTATTTTTTTTAGAAGTAGTATTAGAACTTATAAGCGTGTGATATGTAGAGTGTATTTCCATTCTAGTAGGTAACATGGCTTCATTTGCCTCCTTTCCTTTGATAAAGTTTGTGAATGTGCTGGTGATTCTTGTAGGAGCTCAATGCAATCTTTTCAAAGCCTCTAAAAGATCTTTTGTCGCAAGAAGCTGAGGTGGATGATGCTGCATTGATATCAATAGATAGCAAGGGGACAGATGTCCGTGTCCGCCAAGGTGCACAGGTACTTTCTGTGTACTGCTTCTTTATTCTTTTGTCTCATCATATACTCTTTAAACTTTTCCTTTCACTTTATCTCCCCGCAGTTCAACGTACAGAGAATATCGTTTGAAGTCGGTCATTCAGTTCAAACACTAGAAGAAGCCAAAGCAGCTCTTTGGAAACTGATAAATGGAGGCCAAGTTTACAATTTGCAGAAATGACCATTGCAGTAGGCATCTTCTTGACTCAAGGGGTCAGAATGATAGCTGGACCTGTCGTCTAGGGTTGTCGGTGATGCTGTTACAAGAATCAGTACATCACTTTTTTCTGCGGAAGTATTTAACTTATAGCCTTATAGAGGTTATTGATGTTGGTGGGGTGAGTTTTTCAGAAAAGTGGACTTTTGTCAACTTAAATTTGTAGTGTAAGGTTGTTGGTGATGGTGTTTTAAGAATGTTCTCATCATATTTTCCTGGGATAGTATGAAGTTATTCTGTTATTGCAACTAAAAAGGCATTTATTTAGAGGGGGTGGGGTGCGGGTGGTTGTGGGCTTATTTTAAACTAAAGTTTGTCAACTTGAATCCTATGTTTTCTAATCATTTAATTTCCATGTAAAGAATAAATCATGGGATCATAAGCACTTTTATTGCCTAAATTAGGCATCTTCATATACGTACGTTTGTACTTTCTCTTTTCCAGTTTACGTGAACTTATATCTTTTTTGGTCTGTTCCAAAAAGAATGACTCCTTTTTAAGTTTTGTAAATAGCCTCTCTGCCTTTTCGAGTAGGGGCAAGCCCCGTCTATATATTACTCTCCCCAGAGCTCACTTTGTGGGACTATACTGAGTAGTTGTTGTTGTAGTTTAAACTTACAATTCTATCCTTAACGAGAAGCTTTTATAACCATACAAAAACTTTGGGTTGGGTTCCTTTTTGATTTGTTTAGGATCATAAAATTCAAAAATCTTCATCTTTTCTTAAACTCTATATCTAATCAAACATGTTCACATAAATTGGAACGGAAGAAATATTGGTTAGTGCTGTCTGTCAAAAAAAATGCTAGTGACATTGTTTCTATTTATACTATTTTATAATTTCATCTGCCAAGGACAATTAGTTTGATTGATTCTCCCAGCAATTATTCATAAAGCAGTTCAATGACGGAAGGAACTGTGGATGCACTAATTGTGTTTTTAATATAAGGGCGAAATCAATCATATTCAACTTTGGATAGTGAGATTATCACCTAAACATAGAATTTTTTATCCGTAAATCTTTTATCTCGCTTACAAGTACAACCAAAGCTTTTTGTTTGTTCTGAATATTTTTATATGTTATATTGAGTGTTATTTTAGAGATCATATATTATAACATGACATGAAAATTAATTTAGGAAAAATTTAACTTTTATAGTAAAATGTTGTTATATAGAATTATTGTTATTTCGACTAGAAGTGAAAAACTGTAACACCCAGACTATAGATAGAGTCCTACATTAATAAAATACAAGAGAGATATTAGGTATATAAGTTAACAAGCCTTAGACAAGATCAAACAATATTACTGCTGTTACAAAAGTTTTATACCATTATAATTATCCAATTTTGACTCATTTGGAAAGCGACCGTGGATGACAAGAGGCGTTGCTCTGATGGTAAGCAACTCTCACTTTCAACCGAGAGGTTGTGAGTTCGAGTCTCCCCAAGAGTAAGGTGGGAAATTTTTGAAGGGAATGATACCGGAGGTTTATTTGAAAACAGTCTCTTTACCCCAGGGTAAAGGTAAGGTCTGCGTACATATTACCATTCCCAGACCCTACTAAGTGAGACTATATTGGGTTGTTGTTATTGTTGTTGGAAAGCGACTGTGGAGTGTGGAATTGGGAGAGAATGGCTGTTAACGCCATTTGATTTGTGAAGTTTAAACTAGGCCCTCCTTATTGGAGTGCTAGTACCAAGATGATGAGGATGAAACCTGATTTTTCCAGCAAAACACAAAATGACAAATATCCTCACTGACATTTCTTGTCCCAGTGTCCACTAAAACCAACAAACAAACAAACCAAAAAAAGTTTACTGCCAACGGTTTGTCTCTATGTAGTAAAATAATGAAAGTTGCACCTTGTTTGGATGGTTATTTCTATTTTATTGTTATTTTTAATACAGGCGAAGCCAAGATTTGATAGTTGTTCTTATTGTAATGTTATTGTATTCTTATTGTATTATATTGCATTATTACTTTAAATAGAGATGGAACCAAGATTACAAATTTTAGGATTTGAGATTTTAATTATTTTAAGTTACTGGGTTCTAAAATAATAATTTATACATATTAAAACAAATAGATAATTCTAACCAAAGTTACTGGGTTCGGCGAACCGCACTCAGCTCCGCCTCTAACCTTAAATGCAGTATTTGTTATAATTGGTACTTAAATTGTATTGTAATGTATCATTTAAATCCGTCATTACATAACGAGAAAAAATGTCACTTTTGGAACGATCAATTTGGTGTGGTCGCATCGTCTCTTTATTTTTTTCTCATTTTGCCCATTTTTATTATTAAATAATTCTATTTTATCCATTATCCTATCTTTTATATAATAATATTTCTTTGTAATATTACAAGTTTATTATTTATATTATTGATATATGGCATCATAAAATAATAGTAAATAATATAATCTATTTAAATATTATACATATCAAAATAATATAATATAGTATAAGATACATTATGAAACGGTATATAAGAAGCATCCTAACAGGCTGTTAATAATGGCATATAAACCAAGAAAAGTAATTGGTCTGCCTCTGATATAGTAAAAATGAAAGTTGAATTATGTTTAAAAAAATAAAACAAGACAAAAGCCATAGCAAAAAACAGAGCTCTCCGCCAACAACACAAGAAGGTAAAAACTCAGAGGGAAAATATCCCAACAAATCAGCAGCAGCGTGTGCTCTTCACTCTCATCTCCCATGGCTACAACCAGCAGCTGCAGCAATCCTTCTATCAATGGATCATCTCCAATTACAAGGATAGCCCAAGACCATCTTTTCTCAATCTTACTACTCTTACCTTTAGACTCAATCTTTTGCTTTGCTATGACTTGTAAGAAATTCAGGTCTCTCACTTACTCTGACCCTTTTTGGGAATCTCTTTGCCGTAGAGATTGGGGTCAATCCTCCATTGATGCACTCAGATCCTTTGCTACTGACAGTAATAAACAACACCAATTTCCTTGGAAAAAGCTGTACCAGCAAATCTACCAATTGGACTCTGTTTACTGTAACAGACTCTTGACTACACATCCACAAGGAGGAGATGAAGAGATTCTTCTTCCTCGGCCTAGAGCTTCTCATTCTCTCAATTTTGTCTCTGGTTGTTTAGTTCTCTTCGGTGGGGGTTGCGAAGGAGGTCAGTCAGTATTCTCATTAATGAATTTTGATTTATTGACTAATCTTTTCATAATTCTTAAATTGTTGCTATGTTCATTAATCTTTTTATTGCATTTCCAAATATTTTGGTTCCTCCTCTGCTGAAAAAGGGAAATGAAAAGAGGATATTATATACTGAACCATTAAGTCAAAAGTCACATGGGTGTTAAAAGATTTTGGTAAACTCAGTTGATTCGTTTCCCTCCATTCCAATTTATATGAACATGTTTGACCGAGCACGGAGGTTAAGAAAAAATGATAGACATTTGGAATTTGTGATCCTAAATAAGTTAAAATGAGGCTCAGAGTATTTGTGTGGGTATAAAAACTTCTTATTAAGGATAAAATTGTAAGTTTAACCTAAATTGTTACTAAATTTAGAAAGGGGTCATTATTTTCGGAACGGACCAAAAAGGAAATAGGTTCACATAAACTGGAACAGAGTATTATTTTTGCTTGTTCTCATGGTTTTATTGATTAATGCTCAGACGAGGCATATACTTGGCCTTTGTGTTAGTCATTGTTCTTGTATTCTTTTACAAGCTCAACATTTTATGGTGATCTAGTAAGGATATTTCTTTTGAGCTTTGAGTGAGGCAGAGTCAGGATATGAAGTTTATGGGTTGTAAAATTGCCACTGAATCTATAGGTCTCTTTACTTACTAGGTTTGCAATTAAATTGTACATATTTAATGAATTTCATAATACGAATATGGGTCAAAGCGAAAGCTACTGAGATCTTCCAAACCCGTACATGATACTCTAGCTCCTTCCTTATCTATTGATTAGTTGTTTTCTTTTACTAGCTCAGCTTTTTATAGTGATCTAGTAGGGTATTTTTCTCTTGATTAGTTCAAGCTTAGATTTTTTCTCTCATTTCAGTTCTTCATAAGGCTGTTCCATTTGAAGAAAACAAATCAGGGTACTGCTGACTAATGTCATGGAGCTTTTTCGGTATTGCTATTTGCTACTGGATATCTGCTTCTTACATTAATAGAGCTGAGATGTTTTTATTTATTTAGGTTTTCGGATAAGCTGGGAAGGATACTGTTGTTTTGGCTATTTAATGGACCATGTTGAATGAAATTCATGTGATCAGTGTCTTGGCTTTACTTTACACATGAAGCACCACATGCAAGCTTGTGAGAAGTTCTAAAACTTTTATATGTTCTTGGGATAGATATATATAAATTCTGCTGTATTTTTCTAGTTAAAAGCTAACTGTGATGAACTTCAATTTACTGAGAGAAATTTTGAAAAGATCGTGAAAGAGTCAGCTTAAGGGGAGAAATGAACTAACATTAGACATGGATCACAGTAAGACGTCTTTCACAACTTCGCTTAGTGCGAAAACTTAATTTCATATGACAGTAAACATCTAAACACTGAATAGCATACATATTATAAAATTAATTATGTGGATTATCGTGGGTTAATATGCAGTAATTGGCTTTCTGATCTTTGCCTGTAGATAACCGTGGCTTCATATCAGTAATATTTCTTCCTAAAGTGGTGTTATTTGTCCTATACTTTAGGAAAGCATCTGGATGATACATGGGTAGCATATGTTGGCAATGACTTCAAGAGAATATTGAAGTGGAACAAGATTGAATCAGGGATCCCAAGTGGCCGCTTTGGTCATTCATGTGTTGTGATTGGTGATTGTCTAGTCCTTTTTGGAGGAATAAATGATCATGGCGCCCGCCAAAATGATTCGTGGGTCGGTCAAGTAGCGGTACATGATACATTTGGTATCACATTGTCCTGGAGGCTACTTGATGTTGGTTCCATTGCGCCTCCACCAAGAGGCGCTCATGCTGCATGTAGCATTGATAAAAGGAGGATGCTGATTCAAGGTGGGATTGGTTTGAATGGCTTGCGACTGGGAGATACGTGGGTATTAGAACTGTCTGAGAATCTTCATCTTGGAGTTTGGCAAGAAATTGTGACTCATCCGTCTCCTCCATCTCGCTCTGGGCATACATTGACCCATGTTGGAGGAAACCAAACAATTTTGTTTGGAGGGAGGGGTTTGGGCTACGAGGTGCTTAATGATTTATGGCTTTTCGATGCATCTGAAGGTCACTGGAGATGGGTACAGTTACTATTTGACTTGCAAAATATACCCCAAGGGTTGGCCTTGCCAAGAGTTGGTCACTCGGCCAATCTCATCATAGGTGGCCGACTGCTAATCCACGGAGGAGAAGATTCTTACAGACACAGAAAAGATGACTTTTGGGTGTTGGATATCGGCTTAGTGACATCCACCATGCAGTCTGGGACTCCTGCAGATCCAGAGCGATTAAAGACTAAATTGTGGAGACGACTCAAGTCCAAAGGTGATAACCCTGGTGGCAGATCATTTCACCGAGCTTGTGTGGATCCATCAGGTCGTAACTTCTATATCTTTGGTGGTATGGTAGATGGTTTACTTCAGCCTGCCGAATCCTCTGGATTGAGATTTGATGGAGAGTTGTTTCTTGTGGAGCTTGTGATTCAGTGTTAGGAGAATGGACAGGAGATTCCGAAATGTGACGGCTTTACATGACAAATGCATGTAATGTAAATATTAGTCCCACTTGTATCAGCTAAAGATGTGCTGCTTTGTATAGTAAAAGACATGGAAGCTGGTAGTTTGGCCTTAGTATTGGATCTGAAGAATTGTGAAGATATGTTTCTGCTCTTCTAGAGGAAAATAGAGTCAACCAAATGATGCAATATTAGACTCAAGGTATGTAGGATTCTTCAATTATAATCCAGCAAAGCCCTTTGGAATTAATAGAAAGCACCTGTAAGTTTCTAGTCTTGGTGTAAACAGAACTAGACTTAGCTTGACATATTGATTGATTGTTCTGAATTCTCATGTATGTAGCAGGCTTGATCTTTTATTGGCTAGTACTAATATTTGCTGCTAAAGTGGACCTCCTGTTACCTTTCTTTTTCACTCTTTAGTTACAGAGCTAATACCCCTGAAACCCTCCTCAACTATTACGTTTTTCTCAATTTCCTACTTAAACTATTCGGTGTCCCCAAAATTCCCCTGAACTATATTGTCCTTCATATTGAAAACCCCTAGTTAGAAGTGTGTCTCGTTAGGGGTGGCAAATAGACGAGTCGGGCTGAATTTGGGCTGGTCAAGATGGGTTAGGTTAATAAATGGGTCATTGCCCAACCCAACCCAAAGTGTATTTGTATTAAGATGGGCTGGGCCAAGATGGACTAAACAATGGGTCATAACCCAACCCGCCCAACTTGACCCATGTTTTAGAACCATGCACATCTTGCATAAAAAATATTTTTACCTTAAAATATGTAAGTTGACAAATATTTTATGGGTGAGGATTGGGGTGGTGGATGGTGCAAAAATACGAAAAAATATAAAATAGAAATTGAAATAATAAAAAAAGTAAAAAAAAAATTAAGGGGTTTTGCGCGTGGGGATGGGTTATAGGGTGTATGGTGCAGAAAAATATTAAAAAAATAAAAATTAAAAATAGAAAGAAAAAGTAAAATTGTTTTTTTGAGGGAGCTTGTGTTGGGGGTAAGATAGGTGGGTGGTGCAAACAAATAAAAAACAGAAAATTGAAAATATAAAAAAAAAAGTGAATTTTTTGGGGGGTTTTGCCCCGAGGGAGGGGTAGGGGAGGGGGAGGTGGCGCAGAAAAAGCAAAAAAAAAAATTAAAAATTAAAAAAAGTAAAATTTTTTGGGGGGTTTTGCAGTGGGTGGGTGGGTGGTGTAGGAAAACACTAAGAACATAAAATTAAAAATACAAAAAAAATAAAAATTGGGACAACTAAGTAAATTTCTAAATAAGTTGGTTGTGATCATTTGTTAGTAAATTTTTTTGGGGGGTTTTGCGGGAGGTGGGGGTTGGGCGGGCGGGTGGGTGACATGGGTGATGTAGAAAAACACAAGAACAGAAAAATAAAAATATAAAAAAAAATTGGGACAACTAAGTAAATTTTTAAAGGGATTTTTACCTATACATCCCATATAACAAACCTTACTACCATTATTGTGCATTGTTTGTTTATTACCCTCATATCTCATGTTTTTGTTACATAATATGTACCAAACAAGATAATTGCTGATTTTCCATCCTAAATTAACACTAGACAATTAAGGCTAATGATATTTGCTTATCTCTTCTTTTCACGCCAATCAGTTTGGAATGCCAATCAGCTTTGAATGTTAATAAATGTTTGATTTACTACCAAATAAATTTCCCTTACATTAAGGTAACATATTAAATGCTCCAAATATATCCTCTAAACTAAACCGATTAAGGTAACGGAAGATCCAGTGCATATTTTCAACAAAACTGTTTCAAAATTGACTACAGTCATTCCTCCAAACAGAATTCTTCAAAACTGTTTCGAGATATTACTCTCATTCTTCCATTAAAAATTCGACAAAACTGTTTGGAAATTGAATACTCTCATTCTTCCATTCAAAATCAGTTTTTATTGTTATTGAGTGATAGCCTAATTCCACCAGATTCTCTCTTATTTTTTCATATTTTGTAGTTATTCCGTGACTGGCAGTAAGGAGATTATACAATGTCAAAAATTCCGATAATGCTTAAATGTAATGGTTATTGGGATAACCATTTCAGAGATTTTGAAGTTGACGCCATTTTGGTTGATGAAACTGCAAGCTACGGAATTCTCCAATCTACAATTGCAGAACAATTATCGATTGATACATCTGATAAAGTTGTAGAAATAAAATACATTGTGAATGATAACTGTCCTCCGTTGCAGATTAGAAACGATATGGGCGTTCGTGTATATATGGAAACGAAAAAAGAGAATAAAAACTTAGGTTCGTATCCGTTATGTATTAGCATAAGAGATTTCAATATGGAATTGGCAATAACCAATGAACGCCCCATCAGTATAGGTAAGTTTGCATCGAAACAGAATTCGGAGATTTTTATGTTCTCTAATCAACTACAATTTGACGCCAATTATCTATAATGAATATACAATGTGAATGTTTTGTATGCAGGTTCTTCAGGATCATTAAGGTTATTAGAAATTCCATCTTCACCAGCTATTGAGCAATATCAAAGTGAAATAATAATTGAATCTTCTCAAACATGTATTGAGGAAGGTCAAGTGTACTAGGACAAGAAGACGATTGTTGCTGCAATGAAAAATTATGCAGTTATGCAGAAGTTCCAGTTCAGAGTTAAAAGATCAAGTTGTAGAAGGTTTGTACTTAGTTGTTCATTTTCAATGCTAAAGTATTATTTTTATCTATGCAGTTGTATACAATTGTAGTTAATGTATTCAATTGTAGCTAATTGTAGTTATATGTTGTCAATTGTAGTTCATTGTAGTCAATTGTAGTTGTTTGTATTCAAATGTAGTTACGGAAAACCAGTTTGTCGGTATTTGTAGTTAGTTGTAGTTAAATGTAGTCAATTGTAGTTCATTACAGTATTTAATAAAAATGTTTGAAAATTGGATTTTTTTGTAGCTACTGGCTTGTATGTGTTGCGGAGAACTGTAAATGGCACTTCAAGGCAACATCTATTAATGATTCATCATTGTTCAAGATAAGAAGTTTTAGCCGACAACACACATGTTGCCGAATGGACGAAACATTTATAAAGCGCAAGTGTACTGCAACAGTAGTTGGTAGCATTGTCGTTCCAAAGTTTTGTGATCCTAAGACTGTTTACACGCCAAAGGACATACAAACTGACATGTTATCCGAACATGGAGTCAGCCTAAGCTACATGCAAGCATGGAGAGCAAAGGAAAAAGCATTACGGTTTCTGCGAGGGAATCCGTGTGACTCGTACAACAGATTACCAAAATATTTTTATATTCTTGAGAAGAATTATCCCGGTTCTGTTGTTAAATTGAAGAAGGCAGCAGATGATTGCTTCTTGTATGCATTTGTTGCTCTTTCTACATCAATAAATGGTTGGCAACATTGTAGGCCGGTAGTAGTGGTTGATGGTACATTCTTAAAATCATCATACAGGGGTATTATGCTGACAGCAAGCACCATGGATGCAGCAGGTAACAGATGTAATAATGTTGTAGTTACAATGTAGTTACTTTGTATAAATCAATGTATTTTATATTGCCTAAATTATCCAAATATATTTGTATTTAATAGTTAATCTCAAGTTATGTCTACAAATTGTAGGTTCTATTTTTCCCTTGGCATATGCTGTTGTTGATTCTGAGAACGACGCATCTTGGAGGTGGTTCTTTGAACAATTCAAGGAGGCATATGGTGAAAGACCTTCTATGTGTGTTGTCTCAGACAGGCATGAGAGTATATCGAAGGCAACATCCGTAGTCTATCCTGGAATTGCACACTACTTTTGCATGTGGCATATATGGACAAATATAAGGTCAAAATTCAAGAAGTCACATCTACAATTACATAAATTATACTTTGCTACAGCACGGTCATAGACTCTGGATGATTTCAATGAAAGAATGATGAAGATTCAGGAGGTCGACCCACGTGTTTCGTCTTACCTACATGATATTGGATATCATAGATGGTCAAGAGTACATGCAACGGCAAATAGAACTTTTACTATGACATCAAACATTGCAGAGTCGTTGAACGCTGTTACAAAAGAGGCAAGAGAGCTGCCAATATTTGATCTATTGGAGTATATGAGGACTATTATAGAACGTTGGACAAAAGACAAGTTATTGAAGGCAAAGGGTACTTTCACATTACTTGGACACAAATTCAACAAAGAATTGGAAGATAACACTCTATTATCCCAGAAACTAAAGGTAATATATTGTTGTTTGGTGCATGAAAAAAAAAAACAAAAGAAGTAGTAGATGAAAATGTTGTTTCCAGAGAGTTTTATAATGTAGACGATTGTAGTTAAATGTAGTTAATGTTTTATGAATGATTTTCAGAGAGTTTTAAAAATGTAGACGATTGTAGTTAAATGTAGTTAATGTTTTATGCCGTTTATTTGTAGTTGATTTGTAGTTAACTGATTGTTGCTAACATAGTTAACTTATTGACACCTTATTATTTTCTTTTTTATCTTGAATTGTAGGTGAGAGCTTCAACCGATCATATACACACTGTGTTAGATGGCGTGAAGAGGTACATTGTATGTTTAGAAAATAAGAAATGTAGTTGTGGATAATTCCAACTTGATGAACTTCCATGTGCACATGCTTTGGCATCATTAAGGCATAGGAATGAAAGGCCGGACAACTATTGCTCACCGTATTACACAACTAAGAGCCTACTACTTACATATGAATTGCCAGTTAATCCTCTCCCTGATGAAGCAAAATGGGATGTTCCACAACATATTTTGGATGATGTAATAAAGCCACCGGCTGGAGATAAAAGGCAGCCAGGAAGACCTCAAAAGGAAAGATATAAAAACTTTGATGAAATAAACTCAAAGAAGTACAAGGTGTCATGTGGCAATTGTGGAGGTGAAGGGCATAACAAAAGAAGTTGCAAGAATGTGCCGAAAAAGGCATGAATATAATGTAGCTACATAGTTATTCAAAATAAAGGGTAGTTATCCCAGATTATCGGAATTTAAGGTGTAACTGTAATATGTTTTTGACGATAATAAAGAAGTTTACTAATATACTTGCGTAATGTAAACTGTTTGCAGATTGTTGTTATAATGTACTTTAAGTGATTTCGAAATGTGTTATCGACATAATAGATAAAGACAGAATGTTGTAGATAAAGAAAAAACGTTGTAGTTCATTTTCATGAAATCTAAGTAAGAAACATCATCATGTTTATCTGAAAACATATATTGTGCAAATGTACTGCAACAGTGCATGTAGCGTTGGACTTTAAACAAGTTGTAGTTATGTAATTGTATTTATATGCAGAATAAATGTGTAGTTATTTATAATTGTATGTAATTGTAGTCACTACATTAATAATGTCTAATGTATTCATGAAGCTATTGTTCATTACAACCAAATGACTACATTTACAATACATATTGCCTTGAGGAGAAGATAATTGTAGTTTCCTTTAATACTGTTATCATTGTCAATATAGTTAACATATGTATTGAGGCAATTATAAATCCTCGAATAGATTGACCTGGCTTCAAATTTTATTTCATAGTTTTTAGTTCAGACCTGTAAGAAAACCTTGGATTCCAATCCAAGAAGTTGGATAATGCAAGCACTGGCATGATAATGTTTAATGTATTCATGAAGCAATTGTGCATTTAGTTTGCATTTCTGAACCAAATATGTTCTAAACTGAAATGGGAGATCAAAGTTAATAAAAACAATCTCACAACAAAAGTGAACATACAGTGCAACTAAATGCACAGATGAATCTCAGAAAAATGGCAAACAGAAATGCAAACTTAAGGTTATTTTTCCAAAGCAATTGTTCAGTACAACCAAACTGACATAATTCTCCACTAACTACAAAATTACAACATTGTGGGTTACAACAATGTGGGTTACAATCAAAGTTCATTACAACAGTACACACTATTTCCTCCTTCGTTCCACTTTAGTTCTTTCATTTTTTGGCGGTGGACCCCTCCTCCTTGCAAGCCTGCCTGTAACCTCGCTCTCACTGATTGAACCATCATTTAGCTTCTTTGTGGCGTAGTCCCACAACAGAGCTCCATAGCGTCTACGGTGTTTGTTAATATCATTAAGATCCTCCTTTGGTATAGACAAATCACCATTGCTAATATATTCCGCAAATGCAGCAACAAATACACCGCAATCCCTGCAGATTATGAGTAATTTTCATTAAATACCAAAAACCAAATATATTTTAAGTATACATATAGAAAGGGAGTTTAGTTTTTTACAGTGAGCCTTCCTTTTGTTGTGGAATCTCGGCAACCATCCATTGTATGTCTAGAGGGTCCGTAACTGGCTTCTCTACGTATGACTTTGTATTCTTGAAGTCAATGTCCTTGCGTTTGCCGTAGAAACCAGTGCATGACAAATAAAGAGGAATAATTGTTGAAAATTTTTCAGCCATAGCTTGAACTGTTTTGTTACGCTTTGCCCTCACCAATGAATCATACACATACAGTTGCCGGTCCTTTATGTCAAACACTAACAACAACCAATGGAAGTTCTCTACAAGGTTAACAGGCATTACCACATAATCCACAAGATCCCATGCTACATTTGCAAGAATTCGATAGCCCATAATATATTCTCCAATATCGTCATCGGCTTTTACAACAGAATTCCTTTGATTAATTGGAGCAGCAGAGAACTTATCATAGATACTTTCAACTTTTGTCTTGAACAAACAGTCTGTTGTTGTAAATCTACAGTTGTTGTTGGGGCCATATTTCCCCTTCTTTCTCAAATAGTACATTATAACATCGATGTGCTGAAAAAAGTAAAAGTTGCAATTATAATATCTAATTCAAATCTGTACATTAAGGCAATCTGTCTTTAAAATGCTGTCAACAGTGTTTAATAAACTACATGATGTAGTGAATTGTAGTTAAATGTAGTGAATTGACTTTAAATGTAGTTAAAGCAATCTGTATTTAATGCAGTTTGTAGTTAATGCAAATGTATTCAATTGTAGTCATATGTAGTCAATAAGAACTACATTTGCATATAACAAGACATACTTAAATATGTTTAGATAGAATAAGCTATTGGATATCAGTTGTTCAATATCAACAATTAACAGAGCATACAAGATGAAAGAAAACAAATAATGGCTGTGTATAACAGTTTGACATCTACAAAAGTGAAAATAACAGCTACAAGATGCAAATAAGAGCTAAAAACTATGTAGCTCATGTCAGTGTATTTCAGTTTACTTATAACCCATTCTAGTTATGTGTAATCTATTTATAAGTCTATATACATCAAGGCAATCAGTATTTTAAATGTAGTCGTTGGTAGTTAACTGTAGTGTTCAATAACTACATAACAGTGAGCCAGATACCAGATAAAGACAAAACTGCAATGATAATACATATACTTACTGTACAATTTATTAGCTGTCCGGGGTGAGCAAGGGCGTAGAACCAGTCCTTCTTATCTATTTTTTCGCAACCCAAATCCAACAAAGGATTGAGATGGTTATCCTTCATAGAATAGAAGTTCTTCCTCCTGTAATAATAATATAATTAAACAAACAACTACAAAAAATAAAAACATTGACAACTTTAAAGTCTAAATTAAATAGAAAGAAAAGTAAAACAAATACATACAACATAAGACATTTATGCACCATACCTCCTAGATGATTTGTCACTTCGATGGTATAACCAGGTAGTAAAACTATCTATTAGTTGAGGATCAACATCTTCACCAATGGGACTTGTGAATGGGTGCTTTATGTAAAAAAATTTTTGCCCAAAAGACGTGCTGCCTTCAGTACTGTAGAGTGGCGTGAATGGTGATCGTGCATGTTTTCCAGGTAACCTTGTTCTTCCTTGATGAAGAGGGGTTGAATCAACTTGAATTGGGTCACCATACATGACCATTTGTGATAGGTTTTCTGGAATTTCAAAATCGTCCAGTGTCACGCCTATATTTTCAGTTCCTCCACACATCACTCCAATCTCCTCTTCTTTTTCAATGCATTCTTCGACAATTTCAGTCACAGTTACACCATGAATCGGTGAATGTGGAACATTGTCTTGTTGTTCAAGTTGTTGAGGAGAAGAAGGAGCTGAACAGGTAAATTTATTTTTTATTAGCAATTCAAGATGGAAGTATATATGTATGTATGAATTATCTAGATACCTATTGTACTGGGGCCTGCACGGACTTGTGGACCAAAATTGAACTGAAATTCTTTGTTTTTCTCTGCTTCGTTATGTTCGTTATATCTTTTTGAACTAGCAGCAAACTACATTGTGAGATGAATGTTTTAGTATTAGAATACATTATCATAAATATTATAAAGTGTTACTGCATTGTAGTTTATGAAAATGTGGTTACTGCATTGTAGTTTATGAAATCTGTAGTGAATTGTAGCAAGTAAGGACTACATTTGGATATAATAAGAACAGGAAAGAAAACAGGAAGAAATCAAAATACAAATGCCTACAAATGACTACAATTAACCCCTGTTAAAAATCCAGTTATTGAACACTATATTTAACTACAAATAACTACATTTAAAATACAGACTTAGACCAAATGTGATGACTTATAACTAGAATACATATAACTAGATTTGGTTATAACAAAATTGAAATACACAGACTTGAACTATATATAGTGTTACTTACAAATAACAGTGAACCAGGTAAGTCATACATAGGTCAAGTCTGTATATTAAAACATTGAACTAGCTACAAAATACAAATTACATCTGCAAAACTACAAATAACAGCTACAAAAGTGTAGTTCAGAACTGTACATTAATTCAAAAAGTAGTTTTAGTGCATTCAATTGTATTGAAATGTATTGTTCAGGAACTACAATTTATGTAACTGCAAACTACATTTTGATAGTAATGTTTTAGTGTTAGAATAGATTATCATAACTATTATTAGTGTTAGAATAAATATATGTAAATTCTTACCTTGGAGTCATCCAATTCATTTCTACTGTTGACAGCATTCACTAATCTTTTCAAAGATTGATCTATGAACTCTCGAAGTTTTGAGAGTTCATCAAAAACATCATTCCTCAGCTGATCTAACTTTCCAACCACCTAAAAATTAAATATGTATGTGAGTATAAAAAGAAACTACAATGTCGAAGGAATGATTTCAATTGGTAGTAAACAATGACTACACAACTGTAAATTCTAACAGTACCTGCTCAATGTTCTGTTCCAACTTCCTCATCTGGCTTCTTATAGATTCCATATCATTTGAAGATTTAGCCTCTTCATGTCGAACTGTCGGAGAAGCAGCAGATGGGACTTTTGAAGGTTGAGTAACCTCTTCATCTTCATAATTAAGGTTTACTGGGAGGTTGAGCGCTCCAATCTCGGCCCCGGATGCAACCAAGTTTGAGAACTGAAAGAAGGATGAAGACAGTAAAGTAAATTTGAAAGAAATTGTAGATGTCATGTAGTTACAATAGTAGTTATTGAAGAATTACACAAAGGTTAACAAGAATACCTTGAGCCACTCAGGCTTGATGAATTTTTCTTCAAAAACATTCAACCAAATCTGTCCTTTTGTAGCGGACCATCTTAAAATACGGGGGATGGAGTCAGAGCACCGTATAGCAAGCTCGGTGCTGACAGAAGAACAGCACTCGTACAGCCACACTTGTAAGGCTAACGAGCATCCCCGTATAAGATAAGAATGGACGTTGGGACTGAGACGATGTCTGACAGACTCAAGAACTTGCTTAAAAGATTTTGTACCCCATGGGTACGAATCAAAATGACCACTCTCTATAAGAAAAAAAGTAAATTTGTCTATCAAACAAACATTGTCCTTATCAGAAGGACAAACAAAGAATTCCAAAATATACAAGACGCACAACTGTACAGCATCCAAATCATTTGTCCAGGATTTGGATGTCACTACACTTCTCAAAAGCGATTTCTCTACCCGAGATTTGTCAGGGAAGTATTTAGTCATTAAATGGCTAACATAACTAGAATTGTAACCATGGTCCGATAAGCTATCAACACAGTTAAACCCAGTTATCAAACAAAAATCCCTCAAAGTAAAAATCAATTTTTGCCCATTTAACAGAACAGAAAAATAGTCGCCATTAAACTTTGATAATTCATACTTCATTAGAAGATGAATAGATTGGTTCTGCATGCAAATAGGGGGCATATCTAGTAAATAACCAAAACAAGTGTTCTTGAAAGCACGTAATTGTGTTGGGGATAATAAAGACTTTATCTGGGATGGAATCGTTGCATCGCACAAGCTATGGAACCGTATCACACCATAATCAACATTATGTTGTGCATAGTAAGGTCCATTCTGCAAAAAAAGTACATTAATGGTCGTTAGAATGAAGCTAGATTTCAGAATTACAATATATAATGTAACATATCATATAACTACATTTTAAACTCACAAAATACATTTTTAACATACAAACTACATTTTTCCTACATTTTTCTGTATATTGAAACAGTGAGCCCATATGTATTTCAATTCTGTATATGTATTTCAATTCTGTATATTTCATTTTACCTATATACAAATGTAGTTAAATATAATGTAGTTATAGGTAGAAGTACACTAATGCATTGTGTAGTTTAAATGCAATCTTTAGTGTTCACCTACATACCACTTGTCCAATATAAACATTTAACAGAGCATAGAAGTGGAAAGAAAACAGGAAGAAATCAAAATACAAATGCCTACAAATGACAACATTTAACCCCTGTTCAATATCCAGTTATTGAACACTACAAATAACTACATTTAAATTACAAATAACTGTGTATAACAGCTGCAAGATACACATGAAACTACATTCAACCACAACAAACTACAGTTAACAGTACATATTTGATTCCACAGTATACTAAATCAATGAAATTTAGTGTTCACCTACATACCACTTGTCCAATATAAACATTTAACAGAGCATAGAAGTGGAAAGAAAACAGGAAGAAATCAAAATACAAATGCCTACAAATGACAACATTTAACCCCTGTTCAATATCCAGTTATTGAACACTACAAATAACTACATTTAAATTACAAATAACTGTGTATAACAGCTGCAAGATACACATGAAACTACATTCAACCACAACAAACTACAGTTAACAGCTACATATTTGATTCCACAGTATACTAAATCAATGAAATTTAGGTCACCTACAAATAACTACATTTAAATTACAAATAACTGTGTATAACAGCTGCAAGATACACATGAAACTACATTCAACCACAACAAACTACAGTTAACAGCTACATATTTGATTCCACAGTATACTAAATCAATGAAATTTAGTGTTCACCTACATACCACTTGTCCAATATAAACATTTAACAGAGCATAGAAGTGGAAAGAAAACAGGAAGAAATCAAAATACAAATGCCTACAAATGACAACATTTAACCCCTGTTCAATATCCAGTTATTGAACACTATATTTAACTACAAATAACTACATTTAAATTACAAATAACTGTGTATAACAGCTGCAAGATACACATGAAACTACATTCAACCACAACAAACTACAGTTAACAGCTACATATTTGATTCCACAGTATACTAAATCAATGAAATTTAGGTCAATTAAAACACTACCAAATAATCATTGCATTAAACTACATTAAACTACTAAAACGACAAAAATATACAATTTTTATTCAGCTGTGACATTGTCAAATAAAACACTACATAACACTACATTAAACTACAAAAACAAACAATTTACTACAAATTTTTTTCAACACTATATTCTGCCAAACAATTACACATTAACTCCGAATAATAAAAATTAACTACAATTTGTATAAGCAACCCTAACATGCAATAATACATTAAATTTTTACAAAAAAACTCTTAGACGACAAAAAAAGAATTGAATTCTAATTTTTTCCAAAAAAATATTAAACTACAAAACATTCTAGATAAAAAAAAAGTTGTTTACCTTAACCAAAACTTGTTGTTGAACCAATTTTGTGGGTTTTTTTGAGGGTTTCACCTTTTTTTGCTTTAAGGGTGAATGAGACACCTTCTGTATTTTTGTTTTTTGAACTTTGGGTGAATCGTCCACAAAATCATCATCATCCGCCATCAAGCTTTTCCCCTTTCGCTTTCGTTGTTTGTCGGCTTCAATTTCAACACCGGTTGCATCAACCTCCTGCAAGTGCTTTGTTCGAGTTTCAACTCGTATTTGTCTCGGCGATGCTGGAACACTTTCTTTTCCACTTGCATGGATAGATGGTTGTCTTTTTACTGGAGATTTAGGTGTTAAAACACCCAAATCAAATGATGGAATTTCGCCTATTTTTTGACGTTTGGGGGTATTCTGTTTTTTCACCATTTTGACTATGGATAAGTTTTTCTTCACTAAAAATGTGTTTTCTTTGAAGAACTTTGAGGATTTTTGGCGACAGATGCTGCTAATGGAGAAGATGACAATGGAGAGAAAGTGAGAAACAGTGAACAGAAGAGAAAGAGGTAAAGGTAAAGGTAAAATTACACGGGGGTGGGGTGGGTGTAGTTTTTATTGGGAAATGATAGCGTTTTAGGGAAGATATATAAAAATTAACAAAAAAACGTGGGGTTAATTAATATTTTTAAAAATCTGGTGGAAGAAAGAGAAAAAAATGGGGAAAGAAAATATGGAAATATTATTTTCTTCCACAAATAAAGCCCCTAATAAATGATTGGTAATTAAACCTTAAAATTCAATTTTGGTACATATTTTGAAATATGGTATACTAAAATGTAATAAATAGTAACCTTAAACATGAGTGGTAATAAGGTTTGTTATATGGGATGTATATGTAAAAATCCCATTTTTAAATAAGTTGGTTGTGATCATTTGTTTTGAGTTAGTTTCATGAGTTGTATTTGGGCTGTTAAATATGTCAGAATGGGCTATAAAAAAATAATGGGTTAACTTGGGCACAACCCAAATTGACCCATGAACTAAAATATTTGTAGCCCAACCCATTAATCTTTGGGTTAGTCAGGCGGGTTAAATGAGTTTGAGCTTAAATTGCCACCCCTAGTCTAGTACACGCTCAACCCAAAAACGTGTCATGTGGCACTACACATGGCTATTTAATTAGTATCATTTTTTGTTAGTTACCTACCAAAGCTATCTGGTGTCCTTAAAATTCTCCTGAACTATATTTCCCTATATATTAAAGGTGAAATGGCTTCCTTGCCGCTTAAACTTGTCGAATTTTTTAAAGCCGATACATAAACTTATAACTTTCTCATTTGAACAATCGAACTCGTTTTTTTCCATAACTAATAAAAACATCTGACCATTGACCATGTGCGCGTGTATTACACATATATATACGTGTCAATCCAGTCACCAGATGACCAATGAATATCTTACACGTAAGGGCGCGAAAAGTCAAGCACCAACTCCTTCTCTTTGACTGCTTTAGCTTTCTTCTTCATCAACCATTTCAAGCCAATTCCAACACCCAATTGAAGAACGCCCATCTCTTCCTCCATTGATGCTTGTTTTGATTCCTATGTCAAGTTGTTTAGCTCCTTATTCCTTTGATTGAAGATGAATGAAGCATCAGTTTGGATTAAACACGACGTACGATGGGATATTCAGAGAGTTGGTTCATACAAGCATACTGAAACATTACAATATGCATCAGATCTTATGTTTTTGGTTAAAAGAATTCAATCAAAAAATAAAGAAACACTAATATATATACTCGAACGACTGCTTCATTCATCTGCTTCAATCAAAATTCAGTCATATATACCCATCGATCTAGATTGTGAATTTTCTACCTGCTTCAATAAAAAATTCAGTCATAAAAATTCTTCCCTTCACCACACAGCGCTCCACCTGATCAATTTTCTTCCTCAATCAAAAGCTGAGGATGTTGTTTGGTGCCGGTCCTCAATTTTTTCGACTCTCAGAGTTGAAAGATTTTTTCATTATTGGGTTTAAGGAGTTTAACGAACTTGAAAGGGGAAGTTATGGGGAAGTTCAAAAGTTAGCTTCAACTCTACAATGACAAAATATACAACTTTCCACCATTTTCACGGTCTGAAAAATAAAAATTTGAAAATGAAGCTTCAGATATTTAAAAATGGAGGAAGGGGGTGTTTTGTACTGTTGGGCGTTGGGAAGGGGGTTTTCACGCTCCTATGCGTCGTGTTCCTCACGCGGGCTGCTGATTAGGACCAACTGACGTCACATGGGCATGGTCCATGTCAAATGTGTTTATTAGTTATGGAAAAAACGAGTTCGAATGTTCAAATGAGAAAGTTATAAGTTTATGCATCGGCTTTAAAAAACCCGACAAGTTTAAGTGGTCAGCAAGCCATTTCGCCATAAACCCTATATTAAATTGTTAGAAGTGTGTCTATCTAACTATATTAATTTATGATTTGTACTAAATTTTTTATGTAGTTTACTCATGATGTATTATTCTCGAAGGACTGATTAATTGTAGAGTTTTGGCCAAACAATATCTAATATAATGTATTTTGGTTTCAATGTGGTCATCTTTTATGTTAAACTCCAATGGAATAATTCCATATTTATATTCACTTTGCAGCACAATAAAATAAATCAATGAAGGCATACAGTGTTGCTTTTATTAAAAAGTATCTTATATTATATAAACAAGATTATACAAAATAAAATTTCGATAAGAAACCAAACGGTCATGAAGTAAATTCTCTAATTCTAGTACAAACAAGGTTTAAGAGATTTAAGTTTAGGATCTACAAGGTGTTGGATTTAGTAAGAAGATCCAAATGAGTATTCTTTCAACAATATGGGTAAAACATGAAAGAAGACTAAGACAAAAATAATAATAAATTATTTTAGAGGAAACAAGAAGGGAGAAAAAAATTTCCGGAGGAACTCATATGGAGAGCTGACCAAAAAAAAAAAAGATGAAACAATAAAGAATGTGAAGAAAAAAAAAAACAGAATGTGAAAACATGAGAAAAAGGTAGATATAAAGAAAAATACGGAATTTTTTTTAAAAAAATAACGTTGAAATAGGGTTAGATTAATTAGCCATTACATTAGATGAGCCATTTTGATGTTTCTTTTTTCCAGTTGTCACGCATTCACAAGCGAATTATTACACATGTTATGCCAGGCAAGCAACGAAAGAGTTTAAATATGAAAAGTGATATAGTTCAAAAGATTTTGGGAGCACCGAATAGTTTAAGTGAAAAATTGCCAAAAATATGACAGTAAGGGAGCTTTAGGGTATTAACTATTAGTTATATTAACGATAATCTTATAGCTATAACAATAACAACCACCACCCAATATAATCTCACTTAGTGAGGTCTGGGAGGGTAGTGTGTACGCAGACCTTGCCTCTACCCAATATAATCACACTTAGTGGGAAATGGGGAGGGTAGTGTATACGCAGACCTTACCCCTACCCTGGGGTAGAGAGGCTGTTTCCAAATAGACCCTCGACATCCTTCCCTCCAAAAACTTCCCACCTTGCTCTTGGAAAAATTCAAAATCACAACCTTTTGATTAGAAGTGGGGGTTCAGAGCAGCCCCTCTTGTTAAATAAATGGGTTGCAATTCTACATTATTGGATTTAGTAGACGAAGATGGAACAAATCTCACATACATCCTTTAGCATAACAATAACTCATGAAGTCATCCTCGTTTAATGAACTTTAGTATTGTAAATAGTACAATTGGATGTTAATTATACTTAATTAAATAAATAAACGGAAACATGAGAAGCCTTCAACTATGTCTACTTTGGTATGCCAAATCGAAGTCTCAACCGAATTTCATATTTTTGCACTCATTCGTGAAGTTAGCATAGCATCCATGAAAATAAAGACCAGAGTGCAAGCATATCCTTACAACCCTAGCTTGTGCGCATCATCTGGAATTAAAAGAATAAAATGTTCGAAGTCTTATGGTGTGTTGGTACGAAGAAAAATGTTTTTATAAAAAATAAATAGTTTTATCATTTATTTTTTCTTGTTTGGTTAGTGAGTGAGATTTTATTTCCAAAAAATATTTTCTAGTATTTGGTTTGAGAGTATAAACTATTTTTAGGAAACGAATTTTTAATGCTACTCTCCTCAATCCACCTTTCCCAAAATACTCATGTTTCCGGTACTCCTCCCCCTCCTCTTCCCCCTCCAGGACTCTATTTCTTCAAGAATATATTTGTTCTTTTTAAATTCATACAAATCCAAAGAAATTAATGCGTTACTTTATTTTTTCACATAAGAAAAACATTAAAATTTGAACTCGATAACTATAAAGAAAATACCATTTTTTTGTTGAAAAGAAAAAGTATTCTTTTTACATCATGAAATAAAATTACTTATTTTATTGAATGAAAGAGAAAATACTTTTTGTACATCATAAAAAAAAATACTCTTTCGATATTATAAAAAAATATATTCAATTGGTTGAAATCAAATAAAAACACTCTATTTACAACATAAAGAGAAAGTACGCTTAATAGTAATTTTATTTAGGATGGGTGGCGGCTGAGATTTGGATGGGATAGGCGTGGGGTGGGGGTGAGGGTTTTTTAGGGGTGGGAGAGATAGGGTTGGTGGGATGAGGAATAGACGAGGAAGATTGAAAAAGAATTTTTGAAGAAATTTTTTTTGATAGATTCTCTAATTGGAAAAAAAATGAGTTCATAAGAAAAATATTTTTTAAAATATTTAAACCAATCAAATATAAAAAAAATTAAAAAATATTTTCCTCCGTAACAAACACACCCTTAGTCCTATAATTAAGTCACAACTAGCTTTCTAATCAGAAACTCGGGAGATTCAAACACGCATTCTACTAATTCGTCCATGTACTTTTCCAAGTGCCACGTGACAGTCCAAATATACGCCAAGTGGTAGCAACAATCAGCATCCACATATAATGCATAATTAGTACTACCAAATCAGCATTCATGAAACGTGTCGACCAACAATAAAATAGCAATTTGGGAGAGGCTCCAACAGTGGCGTATCTAGGATACTTATAAGCACCCAAATTTTATACATAGATAAGCGGCTGTCAACAGCTGTATAATTAGAGTTGATCATCAAACTGCTAAGTTTTGTGATCTATCCCAAAGCCCAACTCACTTAGCACCAACAACATGGAGAGCAGCCATCTTCGTCTTAAGAGCTACCCCTTGTTCCTTCTCTTACTGTAGTTTATCACATCCTTCTGCTGCACGATTGCAGCAGCAACTGTTGACTGTACCGTCGGAGGAAGACAACAAGAAGAAGAAGAAGAAGCGGAACAGCTTCAAGAACAACTCCACATGGAGGCCAAGGCCCAGAAAACTCCCATTATAGAGACTGTCAAGAGAATGTTTTCTTTCCCCACTACTCTTCCGCAAACTTCAACCAGTTACTGGAGCAAATTCAATTCGCTCATCAAACAAGGCAAGGCCTACTTTTCCCCTCCAACTCTTGAGTAAGTTATAACAACCCTTTATCCACTCATGTATATTTCAATCAATTTATCGAAGATTTGTATTTGGACAAGAGGGGCTACTCTGTTGGTAAGCAACCTCACTTTCAACTGAGAGGTTGTGAGTTTATCCACTCATGTATATTTCAATCAATTTATCGAAGATTTGTATTTGGACAAGAGGGGCTACTCTGTTGGTAAGCAACCTCACTTTCAACTGAGAGGTTGTGAGTTCGAGTCTCGAAAGGATACCGGGAGTCTATTTGAAAACAGCGCTCTCTACACCCCTCTATTGTTTCTTTTTTCCCAAGTTAGAATTTGTTTGCGACTGACTTGTGAGAATAATACGCAGTTTCCGAGATAGCCAAGAAGCACAAGGCAAGGAGGAAGAAGGAGCTGGTGAAAAGGTGAAAGAAGCAGTGATAAAGAGCCTTGACAAGAGTAAAGAGGCAATGGAAGATTCAGCCAAATCAGCTGCAAAATTAGCTGGGGACGCCGTGCAGAAAACAAAGAATAAGGTAAAAAGAACATTCTCATTTAGAGATAAAGACTCTGGACATCAAGCAGAGGAGCTCTGATAAAAAAATACTTGACAATGGCAAGGACTTTGTAAGCTAAGCTTAGTTTCATAATTTGTTTACGGCTACTTTCACTTGAGTAATGTATTGTAAATAGTTTTTTTTGTTTCCCTCCGGCGTCCAGTACCTGTATTGGAGTTCGATTATGTCCGGATTCGCACTGCATAGTCCTTCATTCAAGGAAGCATTCCCTGTCATAGGTCTCGACTACGATAAATAGTTGATGTTTCATTTATAGTTATGTATGAAATACCCTCTTCAATTAATCATAGAAGTTGCTAAGGCAATTGCTACGAGCCTAGGCTTGGGTTAGAGCCTCTTACCTGTCTTTAGCCGAGCCAGCACCAGTAGCTTTCACTCCAAACATTGTTATGTTAGAGAAAGGAGACATCTGTAAATGGGTGAAGCCGTGAAGGAAAAACATTGATTCATATAACAACACGCGCAAAAGCAAATTCTACCTCTATTTAGGTAACGCACATGTTATACTGTCCACAAGCCAAGGGGAAAAGTACTTGGTTACATTTTATTAAATTAATAAGCCATTTATTTTATAAAATAAAATGAGTTATCTCATTGGGTACACCAATTACATTGGCAAAAGGGTAAAGCAACCAACAGAAAGAGATGTTTGTCCTTCACTAGACCATCCACTCAGTCTCCCAAGAAATCTGTCAACAAAGACAACTTAATTTGTTAAAATATGATGTACGTGTATATGTGAATACATACCAGCAGAGTCAACCAATGTTGTCAAAAGCAAAAAGCTCTTTGACTGTGCGCAACGCGAAATTAAAATGTGGACTTTAACTCACTCATAATGTTTTACTTAACAACTAATATACTTATTAATCAATTTTTATTGTTGTTTAATGTTGCTTCATTCAAGATAAAACTCATGGACAATATGGCACACGCCTTAGTGCCTTGCTTGTGCAACTTCAGCGAAACGCACTTCCTGAGTTTTAAGGGTTAAGCGCACTTTAAATAAGTCTAAGCCGTGCCTTAAATGAGTGTTTGATAACGCTGCAGTCAACAGGAGCTCCCGACATTTATCTAGTGAACAGATAAAACATAATTCAAATCTCTCTTCTTTTTCATTTCCTTTTTAAGAGAAAGTGGCATTTTTGAATATACGAGCTGAGCTAGTTCTCGAGGTCGAACAATACACATGCTCCAAAGCAAGCAACATCACAGAAACATATTTCACAATTCACACTAATAACTTGATGAAAGTATTCAGATTATTCTTAATATAGTTATTCTAAGAAAACAACCAATACAATTCATATGTCTAGGCATACTTATAGAAGTATAGACATTAATTTCTCATGATTCACAAGTATGTCCACTAGTTTAAGACCCTGATCCTTATATATAGGAAAGGATACTACAGGATGAAGCACTATATTTATAAAAAAGCATACTACAGTAAACTTGAAGTATTCTGGACGAATGTATTTTGCATATTTAAATAGAAATGTAGAATGAGGCATCTGATTGGGTACATAGTAAACAATTTAACCTTAGTTCTAAGTTAATCGCAGTTTGCTATATGAACTCTCTATTCATTTTCCTTCTTTGGATCTGTCTCATTCCAACACTCCAACTTCTCTGACCCCTAGAATTTATCTACATTTTCCACTAACATACAAATTGCTCAACAAGAATAAGAAAAATGTTGGACTAATGTAAACCTACAAACAAGACTAGACGATAATCTAAAAGAATTGGTATTAGCTTATACGGATATTTTCTTCATTGTGCTCTATTATTTGGTTAGTCTCTCATGGATTCCGCGGAATTTTGAATTTTTTATTTTCTATGTGATCTCTCGTCCCAATCAATACCCTCAACCATCATAGAAGATGGAATAGTGCATTTGAAAGTGTGTATAAGACATGACTAAACTATCTTAAATGATGTTCACTCGTTTGATTCTCTATGTGTATTGTTAAATGCATTCATTTCTAATCTTACCATGTGTGCTGTTAAATGCACTCATTTTATCCTCTATCTGTGTTGTTAAATGCATTCATATGTTAAAGGAAAATTCCTTTCTGCCACTCTTTTCGGCCATAATGGGGTTATTAATGTAAAATCACATACAAATTAGGATTTATGTGCTAATTTTATACCAAAAATGTCCTTTCCGTTACGTTTTGAATTTCTCTCACCCATTGAATGCTTGTCTTCCCATAGATGAAAAATATCAAGCATGCAAACCTTTTTCCAATAAACGTATTTTATCATCTTTTTTGTATATATATTCCAAATTTATTCATTAATATACATATACTTGATTGTATATTTCGTATAATAAGGTTTTCAAAGTTCTAATATTCAAACAACCCTAGATGGAAGAACATATTTTTTGTGAAAAAAAAATAACATTGATCCTACTTATATGAGTTCACGCACTTGGCCACTTTGTGATCATAATGATGTTGTCGTATGTCCTATATGAAAATATACAAACTCAAATATGTCAAAAGACTCATAATATGATTTTTTTCATATTTGCTCCACTAATTAGAAAACTTATACAATAATATCTTTATTGAAATATTTTTTGGTTCTAAATAAGTACCCATATAAATGAATATCTTGTGTCCGAACAAACATGAAATGATATGCACGGATAAATATAATATTCTAATAACAAGCTCAGTTGAATCAATAACTTCTGAGTCAGACTATAAATTTATCTATAAAAATTGGTGTGATAGAAATACCGATGCGCTCACACTTAAAAAAACATAGGTGAGTAAGATATGAAAAACAATCAAGTATTAGGGCTTTGAAGAGGGGTAAAATATAATTTCGGAGTTTGTTTTCGGCCATCTAGGGTTGTTTAAATATTAGGACTTTAAAGACTTATTACACGAAATACACAATCAAGTATATGTATATTGATGAATAAATTTAGAATATATACGCGTATACTACAAAAAAATAAAAAATACACTTTCTAGAAAGAAGGTCTGCATGTGATATTTTTCATATATGGGAAGACAAACATTCAATGGATAAGAGAGAATCAAGTAGATAAATTCAAAACCTGACGGAAAGGGCATTTTTGGCATAAAATTAGCACAAAACCCTAATTTGGGTGCGATTTTACATTAGTAACCCCATTATGGCCAAAAAGAGTGAGGCATAAAGGAATTTTCAGAAAGAATATTATCTGTTATAAATAGAACTCTATTTAAGGTGAATGTCTATATTTAGAGAGATTCTAGGGTTTACTACTTGGTGGCTAAGTCACCACCTCCCTATAAATATAGGGGTTCTATTCTATTGTAAACCATCCCAAAGTATCAATAAGAATACTCCTCTCTCTACTTTTCTCTCTATTGTTCTTGTTCTTGTATTATTGTTCTTGTTCTTATATTATTTCATAACACGTTATCAGCACGAAGCTTTACTCTTTGAGAAATTCGAGAATGGAGCAACAGTGAAGTGGGTGTTCGAATTTTGGAGTCGTCGTTCGTGTTCCGGTCGCGGTTCTGTTTGAATTTAATTACTACCAATTTCAAATTTTGTTGCTAAACTTCGCTCGATTTATGATCCGAAGTCCGTGTATATGTTTCAAAGTACCAAGGGAGTTTTCGCTACCTGAAGGTTCGTTTTTTTTTTCCCTTTATCCTTGTTATCCTGTCCATCATCCTATTGTGTGTTGCTTGATTCTATTACTAAAATTGGTTTGCATTTATAAATTAACAAGTGTATGATTGGCAATTAAGTATTATTGAGTTAGTTTAACAAAAGGTAAGATTGAACTTTTATAGGTTAAAATTGTATTGAAACAGTATGTTTAACCGAGTGAGTTAACTTTAAAAAGGGTACTTAATTGTACACATATAATATCAGTGTCATCTTTCTTGTCTTTAGAGGAAACTTGAAGATGAAGTTAGATATATCATGACAAACATTTATGACATATGAGTTCTGTGGGGTTCTAAGAAATTATTACATATGGTCAAACTGTCATATAACACACTTACTTTAACTCCTTTATTCTACTTGCATATTTTTGTGCGACTGTTGTTGTAATTATGAATATGGCTTCTCCTCCTAATTTTGTTTTAATTATGTCTGACATTATAAAAAGAAAGTTTGTTGCCCTTGAAATTTCGGGCAAGAACTACATGACATGGGTGTTGGATGCTGAAATCCATTTGGATGCAATGGGTCTTGGAGACGCCATTAAAGACAGAAATAATGCATCCACCCAAGACTATGCTAAGGCCTTGATTTTCTTGCGCCATCACCTTGATGAAGGTTTGAAACTGTGCTAAGGCCTTGTTTTTCTTGCGCCATCACCTTGATGAAGGTTTGAAAATTGAATATATCACAGTCAAAGATCCACTTATCTTGTGGAATGGATTAAAGGAGAGATATGACAACCTGAAGTTGGTCACTCTGCCACAAGCACGATATGATGAGAACCCAAAAAGCAAATAGTTCATAAACTATATGTTATCGCTGCGGTGGAAAAGCGCACTGGGCGAAAATTTGCCGTGGACCAAGACATTTTGGTTGAGCTTTATCAAGCATCTCTAAAGAGTAAATGCCCTGAAACCAATTTTGTCTCTGACAATAATTTTGACATCACCCACTTGGATGTGGCAGACTTCTTTGAGCACCCTGAGGGGAAAATAGACCACTTAATTGGTGATGGATCTGTGATGAAGGAAGATGGAATTGTTTGATTTTATTTTACTTATTTGTATTAGTCAGTGAATAAACTAATAGTCATTAGTATCAGCTCGTATTAATTAGTTTATGATATAACGTTAGTACTAGTTCTTTAGAAAGTTTCAATATGCTTAAATTTCAAAGATATTTTTATTTTCCAGTAGAGTTAATCGACTAACCTTTCGCATTAAAACTGGATTTTTCCGCAAGCTAAGTTAGTCGACTATCTGATTTAGATAGTCGACTAACCTGATGACTGTTTACTAAGTTAGTCGACTATCAACTTAGTTAGTCGACTAACTAATATTTCGCATTAAAACTGGACTTTTCGCAAGGCAAGATAGTCGACTATCTGGTTTAGGTAGTCGACTAACCTAATGGCTGCTTCCCAAGATAGTCAACTATCAACTAAGTTAGTCGAATAACCTCAGCAGATTTTGAAAATATTGTTTAATTATGAAGCAACGGATTAAATTTGTTTATTCTCATGTTCGTATATCTCTTTTGATTAATTGATTCATGTACCACACATACGATATTCAAAGAGAAGAAATATTACTCTCATTTAAGTATGTGTAAGGCAGATGTTACTACAATTTCTGGTAGTAGTAAATTGATTAAAGGCTCTGGAAGAGCAACTATAACTCTGCCTAAAGGAACAACATTTAGAGAATGCAATGTTCTCCTCCAAGTCTAAAAGGAACTTGTTGAGTTTTAAAGATATCATTCAAAATGGATATCATATTGAGACAATAGATGAGAATAATCTTGAATTCCTCATTTACTCATGAAAACGAGGCTGCCCACTTCGGTTTGGGGTCACGCCATTTTGCAAGCAGCAATGCTAGTTCGTCTCAGAACGACGAATTATCACAAATATTCCCCGTTGCAATGAGTTTTGGGTTATGAACCTAATATATCCCACTTAAGAATTTTTGGATGTATATGTGCCTGTAGCACCGCCATATTGCACCAAAATGGGTCTGCAAAGAAGGTTAGGAATATATGTTGAGTTTGAATCGCCCTCCATTATTCGCTACCTCGAAACATTGACAGGGGATTTGTTCACTGCACGATTTGCAGACTGTCAATTCGATGAGACACTTTTCCCAAAATTAGGGGGAGAAGTTGGTGAAACCAAACGGGAAATTTTGTGGAAAAATGCATCATTATCTCATCTTGATCCACATACCTCTATTTGTGAAAAAGAGGTGCAAAATATTATCCATTTGCAAAGAATATCAAATCGAATGCCAGACGCATTTACAGATTTGAAAAGGATAACAAAATCACATATCCCCACAGTGAATGTGACAACATCTGATTCACGAATACATATTCATTATTGGAAGAATATGAACATGAAATTGGTATTGAATATACCACACTCACCCCTAGAAGGAGGTTTGAGATGATATATGAAAATAATGTCATTGTTATGGCATGAATAGTCATTGGTCACGTACCTATTTTACCCTAAAATTATTTTTCAATGTGATTATCAAAGGACAATAATAATGCAAGAAACATATCTTGCATATAATTTTGACATGACCATAATGGTATAACTTTCTCTTTAAAAGAGATATTCACCACATGGATGTTGATGAATTTGTGGTAGTACAAAATTAATTGAGAGCTCTAGAAGACCAATTATTACTATGTTGGAGAAACACAATTGATTACCAATAAGGTATTGTGTTGTAGTAAGTCTCAAAGAAACATATTCAGGTTCCAAAGTATATGCGAAAGCGATTGATTATATTGAGACTATAAATAAAGGAAAGATTTGATATCTTCTATTACTACAACTTGTAGCGGGATAATCTGTATGTGAAAAACTACCCGCTTTATTCTCCAGTTTGTACTACACAAGAATACCACAATAAAGTGGACGTTTATTGATATAAAAACCCATATCATAATAAACTTGAAGTTTATTGATAATTGCACATGTCATGGTGTAAATTTGAAGTTTATCAATATTGATAATTTATTCAGTTGGCATTCGGGTTAGCCATATCATTTTAAGTATGATGTGCAGTAATAGAGAATTCACATGGGTAAATATTAAAGAACTAGAAAGTTCTTTACGAATTCTCTTGTATTACTTGTTCTCATTAATTAATTGACCAACTAAAGAGTTCGGGTTGAATCCCATAAATTCTGGAAATATCAAAGGTGAATATGGGCCCATTCACCTGCCATGTTATACCACATATGATGCATCTATGATATGGTTACATGTGCGATTGTTATTAACCCGCAGCCTGGCCGGTGCTTGCGAGGTAAATTGCTCAGTAATATAACTTCGAGCATAATTTCCAGATTTTCTATTCAAGATAGTTCATCTTGATAAGTTGGTTTATATCATAGTTGGTTTAGCAAGATAATTATTTAGTGCCTCCACTTAATAGCTAAACTGTTTCTTATGAGAACAAAGTTATATATATCAGTTTGATATACGTTGTATACGAGAGTATATTATATTCTCCCCTCACAAGTGGTTCAGGGTCAGGAACCAAATAATTTCATCTTATTATTATTGATGTGCGGTGTATATTTTCATTAACACCATAATGCACAAAGATGGACTCTCAAAGTTGAGGAAACAAGTTAGCTTTTCTAACATGAGGGGGAGACATGATAAACACTTGAGAAAAGGTTACATGGGATGAATTATCATTTGTATATATAGATCCTCGAATATCATAATATGAACCTGAAGTTCATAAAAGGATAATTCAATTGTAACATATTGCAAAGCATGCTATACGCATTTGCTGAGCCAAAGAAAGTAACTATATTCTCACTGCAAATGCTCATATTGGCTAAATGGAAGAGATACAATTCAAGCAGAATTGATTCCATATGAAAGACATATAGTTTTGGACATGTAGTTCAAATACTTGAAAGTATAAAGTCAATGGTATGTGCAGTCAGTTTTCGATATCTATTTGTTTGGCATGACATGAAAACTTGATATGCATCTAAAGTCTATTATATGACTTAACTTGAAAGATTTAAGTTGCTTGAAGCACATACAATTCTTGGTCCTGAAGTACCACATCCTAAGTGCAACTTGTGTACATATGTATCTTGCTATAACTATAAGCATGATGGCATCGAGAATACCTCTATGGAGATATTGAAGAGTCATTCCACGACATTATATGAAGATGTTCATATCTATCAAGAGTGATAATTTCAAGATGGTGCACAAGATTGGAATGCAAATGCTCAAGGATGTGAATTGATGCTCTATTCAGGGGGAGTTAATGCGCGTTGCACTCTTTTTCCCTTACAAGGTTTTGTCCCACTGGGTTTTCCTTGCAAGGTTTTTAACGAGGCAACCAATAAGCGCATATTCAAACATGTGTACTCTTTTTCCTTTTTTTTAGTTTTTCCCATTGGGTTTTGTTTTAGTTAAGGTTTTAACGAGGCACATTATTGAATAGACATTCAAGGGGGAGTGTTATAAATAGAACTCTATTTAAGGTGAATGTCTATATTTAGAGAGATTCTAGGGTTTACTAATTGGTGGCTAAGTCACCACCTCCCTATAAATATAGGGGTTCTATTCTATTGTAAACCATCCCAAAGTATCAATAAGAATACTCCTCTCTCTACTTTTCTCTCTATTGTTCTTGTTCTTATATTATTTCATAACTTTATCAAATTTTTAACATTTCTATAGGACATTTTTAGTAGATATCATCTTATCACATAAGACTCTGATAGTAACTCTTCATTTCAACTGTCCCTCTTTTAAGGATTTAACCTCACAAGCCCTTCTCAATTGCATTTATATAATAAGAACATCAAAAAAATTCACCTATAGGATCATAACATCCCCAAGAAAAGGCAATTACATAGACCACCTAACGAAATCCCTATAATCTGGAATACAAAACCTACAGATCCGGTACAGAAAATAATCAAAAAATTTCTAATTGCATCAAGGGAAAAAACATAGAATCGACGAACTATAACGTACCTTAGAAAATCGGAAGCGACAATCAATGATTGCCATGTTGTTTGTGCTCGAGGTGGCGTCGCTCTTCTGGAAGGGCAACGAGGTAGGAGAAAATCATGCCTCCAAAGCAGACATGGAGGAGGGGATCAACGGAACTGGTTTCGATGTATTTAGCATGGTAATTATCCAATCCCTTTTTGATAGCATTCTTCGCGTAATCGAAAGATAGCATCGGCTTCAGGTGCGCCGGTACCTCCTTCACCTTCATACCTTTTATCTCCTTGTACAAGTTTCTCAATGCCATTTTTTCTCAAAAGGTTTTAGCAGAGATCTGAAACCCTAACCCCTTAGCAGCTGCGGTTGCTCTCGTCCGTCTTTCGGGAGTATTGACTTTCTATTTTACTGTTTAGCGCTCTGTTTGGTAGATAGTGTGAAGTGAAAAATTGGAAAGACTAATGGGTTCGGCCCAATATGTTTTCAGCTGATTTACACCAATAGTCAATTAGGGTGAAGTACATTAATAGCCCTTAAAGTGCATGGTCTCACATTTTTGTACCCCCTTGTCTCAGGGGTAAAATTTCTAATTTTTTCAATTATTGGTTTTTACTTGCCTCATGCGCAATATTTTTAACTTTTGACCTTTCTACCTATGATACTGGAGTCAAAAGGTAGATAATACCTCAAAGAATGTCATATTCATGCAATTTCTATAATCTTATATTTAAAAGTTGGTCGTTTTTTAATATTAGATCAGTAAAGAAATAACAAAATAGTTACCTGGTTTGATATTTCAAAATTCGAAACTATTATTTGGACAATTTTTTTTTAGTTATTAAACTCTACATATAAGGCCATGGTGTGTGTCTAACACTCTTTTTGAGACTTCTCTTTAAATTCTATACGGAAAAGGGTCAGAACTGTTCCTAACATATTGACTCCAGTCTAAAAATGCCCTCCGTTAACCTATTTTGAAAAAAATATCCCTACCGTTAAAATTCTGGCATATTTGTGCCCCTAAATCTAACAGCTGACTTATACTTATATTAAACATATTTTTAATTCCATGTAGCCTAATCTGATTGGCTTTTTATTAAACCCTGACCCAAACCTTTTTTTACCCCACCCATAACCCAATTGATCCGATCCGACCCGACCCATCACACCAGCTTTTACCCCCAAAACCACACGACCTAGGTTATTTCATCACCTTCCATCTTCTCTAATTCAAAGAAGGCGAAATTATCGGCGATTTTGGAGGTTGAGTTCTTCGGAATATCTGCGATAATTTCTTACTGAAGTTGACGAATTAAAGTTGCTTAGTAAAGTTAAAGTCTTCTCTCCATTCAAGTAAGCATTTCAGAAATGTGTGTGTTTCTTTAATATTGTATTGATGTAATATGATAAGAGTATAATTTGGTAAGTGGATATTTTTACTGGAATGGGGAGTAAAAAATGCTTACTTGAATGGGGAGAAGACTTTAACTTTACTAAGCAACTTTAATCCGTCAACTTCAGTAAGAAATTATCACAGAAATTCCCAAGAATTCAACCTCCAAAATCGCTGACAATTTTGCCTTTTTGGGTTAGAGAAGATGGAAGGTGATGAAATAACCTAGGTCGCGTGGTTTTGGGGGTAAAAGATGGTGTGATGGGTCGGGTCGGATCGGATCAATTGGGTTATGTGTGGGGTAAAAAAGATTTGGGTCAGGGTTTAATCAAAAGCCAATCATATTAGGCCACGTGGAATTACAAATATGTTTAATATAAGTATAAGTCAGCTGTTAGATTTAGGGCACAAATATGCCATAATTTTAACGGTAGGGACATTTTTTTCAAAATAGGTTAACGGAGGGCATTTTTACACTGGAGTCAATACGTTAGGGGCAGTTCTGACCCTTTTCCGAATTCTATATTTGTTGATTCAGCAGGTTAAATTTTACTTTAAATTAATTGAATGAATTTTTCTTTTGTAAAACTTAGGTATAGTTTATAGTGTGGTTTTTTGTATAATATCATACTTTATATAGGATACCAATCCTTGAATGACTAATCTTGAAATAATATGTCATGACTCAAGCTGGATGGTCATGACTAGCACCCGAGCCATGCTTGTCGAGCACCAAAATATTTTATCTAACCTTTATTATTATCTTTAAGGGCCAACGAGATCAATATAAATGGTATACATGGATCACGAACAATCAACAATGAAAGATAATGGCATGAACATACATAACATGGGCTAACAAGACTATTAAGAAACTATATATATGGTACGAGCTACCACACTGCCATGAAAGACTATACAACAAAAATCAACCGACAATGCATTCCAAACCATACGTAAGTCGACACCTGTATATAAGCCTCTAAAGAAATATAAGTGTTACAATATTGCCGAAACAGGGCCCCAACATACCCATAATGTCTATAACCAAAATGCATACCAAGACCACAGCAAGTCCGGAGAAAGGATCTCGCCAATAAACATTGATCTAAGTAGCCTACTTGTGGTAGGGGAGCTGCGTATACCCTCTATCAGGACGTGCAGCACGACATGCAGCGTCCACGAATAAAAAAGACGTCAATACAAATAAAGTACTGAGTATGTAAGGCAGGAAATCATAAGTAAGAACGGTAATGTAAACAAGTATAGAGAATATACAACTTGTAACATCTGGGTACCTCTGAGAGCTACTGACATGAAATGCATGATACATACATACATATATACATACATACATACATACATACATATATACATACATACATACATATATATATATATACATACACATACATATATATATATATATACATATACATACATATATATATATATATATATATACATATACATACATATATATATATATACATATACATACATATATATATATATATACATATACATACATATATATATATACATATATACATATATATATATATATATGCATAAACTTTTAAAACATACGCCTTTGTGGACATCATCATCGTCATATCGTACCCGGCGGTAATAGGCTTGGTAAAATGTACCCGTCCATCATAAGGCTCGGTAGAATCGTACCTAACCACATAAAGCTCGATAAAACTCAACTGATCAGTAATTGCGCAATTGATGTCATACTCAGCCGACTATAGCGCGGCTCGATATAGTAAAATAGATACATATATAATGTATGTTGGACTAATATGAATAATATCTGAACCTTTTTGAGTGATGTAAGGTCGATATCCTCTGTACATGTTATTAGGACTAACTCTTCATCATGAATCTTATAAGAATCATGAAGTACCAACAACATTGATAACATAAGAATACGAGAAGCAACATCAACATCAATCGCTCCATAAAAAAAGAAAAAATGTATGTACTGCTTTTAAGAGTAGAGTATCTTTGGAAGCTCATTCATTACATTATGTACAATCAGAGTCGTGCAAAAGAAGGAAAGGGATAGCCTCACATACCTTCTATATATTGCCCAACCTCAAGCTATGCAAATGTCACGACTCCTTAGTTTACAATTGGAGAAATGATAATATCATTATCGTTTAAGCATCATAACTATTATGTACCGACCGCAACCTATTTTATGATAAAACGGACAATAACTACCCTATTTATATGACTTCCCCCAAGTCAAAAAAATCACCAAAAAAACCAAACAACATCAATAATAATCATATTAAGCCTCTCAAAATAGTCCACCAACCAACAACATTACTACCAAGACTTTCGATATATATTTCACAAGTTCTAGCTTCAATGACTTAGCCGGAACTTGGATAATCTTAAATACATGTAAAGTAAGAGATTAATTACCTTTAAACAAAAAGAAAAATTCCAATTTGACCTTAATTGTCCAGAAATATCCCTCCAATACTGTCACAAGAACAAGGAAGTGAAACTAGCAATCAATTAGGGCTTTTTGGCACTAGAATCACTTTAGAAGACTTAAAATCACCTAGGGTTGATATTAAATACTTGAGGAAGTATTTGCAGAACATAAACCACTTAAAATAACCTCACGCACGAGCTGGAACAGCACAAAATGAGCAATAACAAGAAGAACAAAAAACTTACTAGCGCTACGGGATTCCCGACACTTGATTTGCGTTGCTTGCCCTTGTTTGGGTCTTGGATCATGAGAGATACGTTAGAGAATTTTCTTATGGTTAAAGGTCTGAATACACTAGAAAATAATGACATAAAACTGGTTTGAAGCATCTTATATATACCCATATGTCTAAACCGCCTATGTGAGCCTAATAAAGAGCTGCTTGGCGCAGTCTCGCGAAAATGCGAATATCTCTATACTCCGAGATCGTATCGACAAACGGTTTAATGTGTTGGAAACTAGAATCACAGATATTCAATTTTTTGAGTATATCACCCTTTAATTCCCAGTAAATTGTAGAAAATCTTAATAATATTTGACCTAAAGTTTTAGTAAAACTATGAACCTAAGTTGCGACAATTTTTGTCGACTTTTGTTTCATAACTCGTATGACTTCAAGACTTATGATACAAATATTACATGATTCAAATACCTTAATACAAGACCTTTTGAGTATATTAAGAACCTCTAGGTTTACCAAAAAATACGGGTTATAACATCCTTGATTCGTTTAACTTCTAATACTTGTCAACCACCCTTATTCACCCTTGTATCACTTAAGACCAATGGGATTAACTTCTTATCATCTTAAAGATAATATCTTAATGGATTTATGTCTACTACCTTACGGCATAAACTAACGTACGTGAATATGGGTTGTAACACCCTCCTCCCTTAGGAACATTCCTCCTCAAATATAAAGGTTTATGAGGAGTCTAAATCATCGTGGATTCCAACAGAAATTTCTAGTCGAGTTTCCCTTATAATATGGACGCTAACTAAACTTGCAATTATTCAACCCCAATGTATTGCCTGACAAGGCTACACAAAGCATTATGGATATGTACATTATCTGCATATCACTATTTTGTATTAAGGAATAGTATTCTCAAGTTATTGCTTACCTCATAGAATTGTTTCACCTTCTAATGCATCACGCGTTCCCTTGCATCCTTGTTATCTTCATTTTGGAATGGGTAATGGTATTTAGACTTCATCTCGTCTTCTGCTTCCCATGTCATTTTTTTCATATTCTTGTTCCTCCACAATACTTTGATGGAAGCAACATCTTTTGTTCTCAGCTTGCGGACTTGTCGATTTAATATAGCCATTGGCACTTCTTCATATGATAGATCCTCTATTACTTTTACATCTATGATAGGGACAACTCGAGAATGTTCTCCAATACATTTCCTTAACAGAGATACATGGAATACCGGGTGGACAAATTCCAATTCGTGTGGCAATTCTAACTCATAAGCAGCCTTTCCAATTCATCAAAGAATCTTATATGGACCAATGTACCACAGACTCAGCTTATCCTTCTTCCCAAAACGCATAGCACCCTTCATCGGCGAGATCCTCAGGAAAACCCAATCACCAACCTCAAACTCCAGATCAAGACGTCGTACATCGGAATAAGAATTTGCCTACTTTGCCCCGTCCTCAGTCGTTCCTGTATCACTTTTACCTTCTCAATGGCTTGGTAAATCAAAGCTGGCCCATATAATTCTGTTTCACCAACTTCAAACCATCAAACTAGTGATCTACATCTTCTCCCGTGCAGTGCCTCATACGGATCCATTTTAATACTGTAATGGTAACTACTATTGTAGGCAAACTCTATGAGTGATAAATGGTCACTCCAATTCCCCTTGAAATCTAGAACACATGCTCGTAGCATATCTTCAAGTGTCTGAATGGTACGTTCAGCCTATCCATCAGTCTGCAAATGGAATGCAATGTTGAGATTCACTTGTGTGCCTAAACCTTTCTAAAAAGACCTCCAAAAGTTAGCCGTAAACTGAGCTCATCGGTCTGATATGATAGATATTGGCACACCATAAAGCCTAACAATCTCCTTGATGTACAAATTTGCATAATCGCACCGTGTAAGTTGTCTTAACTGGCAGAAAATGGGGACATTTTTTAAGTCGATCAACTACCACCCATATGGAGCCAAACTTATGATAAGAGCGAGGTAATCCAATAATGAAGTCCATATTAATCACCTCCCATTTTCATTTCGGAATCTCTATATTTTGAATCAATCCACCAGGTTTCTGATGCTCGATCTTTACTTGTTGACAATTAGTACACTGCGCTACAAAAATTCTGCAATAGATTTCTTCCTATTATCCCACCAATACTGCTCCTTAACGTCATGATACTTCTTTGTCGAGCCGGGATGGATGGAATGTCGGGATTGATGAATCTCAATCATAATTGTCTATCGCAACCCTACCACATTAGGCACACATAATCTGCTATGGTACCTTAGTGCCTATCTCTTTCAATCTCAAAAGCCATAATTTTACACTGGTGAATGCTCTCTCTCAATCTTACTAAGGTAGGATCTTTATATTTCCATGCTTTTACCTCGGCTACCAAAGATGATTCAGTTGTATTCTATGCAGTAACACTTCAGTCATCAGAGTCTAACAATCTTATTCTCATATTAGCTAGCTGATGAAGCTCTTTAGTCAACCCATGTCTACCTGCCTCAGTGTGTACTAAGCTTCCCATTGACTTACTACTGAGAGCGTCTGCCACAATATTGGTTTTACCGGGATGGTACAATATCTCGACATCGTAATATTTCACTAAGTCAAGCCACCTACGCTGCCTCAAATTCAACTCCTTCTGCTTGAAAATATATTGTAAACACTTGTGATCTATGTATATGTCAACATGGGCGCCATATAAGTAGTGTCGCCATATCTTCAAAGCATATATTACTGCATCCAATTCCAAATCATGGGTCGGATAATTCTTTTCATGCTTCTTCAATTGTCTTGATGCATAAGCAATCATCTTCCCACGTTACATCAATACACACCCCAAACCTATGCCTAAAGTATCACAATATACCACATAACCTTGTGTTCCTTCTGGGAGAGTGAGAACTAGCGCGGATGTCAATTGATTCTTTAGCTCCTGAAAACTTCATTCACAAGCATCGGATAAGTGGAACTTAGTTGCGTTCTTAGTTAACTTAGTCAATGGTGCTGATATAGAGGAAAACCCTTCTACAAATTACTTATAATATCCTGTTAGCCCCAGGAAGTTGCAGACTTCTGATGGTGTTATAAGTCTCGCCAATTCTTTGCTGCATTAATCCTTTGAGTGTTGACACTAATACCCTCGTTAGATATCACATGGCCAGGGAATTCTACTAAGTTTAGCCAGAATTAACATTTGGAGAGCTTAGCATATAACTTACGATCCTGAAGCGTCTGTAATACTATCCGCAAGAGGCCTGCGTGTTCCGCCTCCGAAAGAGAATACACCAGAATGACATCAATGAATACGGTCACGAACACATTAAGATATAGAATATTCATGAGTTCCATAAATGTTGCTGGGGAATTTGTTAGCCCGAACGACATCACCAAGAACTCAAAGTGCCCATATCTTGTCCGAAAGGCCGTCTTTTGAATATCCTTCTCCTTAACCCTCACTTGATGATATCGTGAACGTAAGTCAATCTTGGAGAAATAGTTGGCACCCTGGAATTTGTGAAATAGTTTGTCAATCATTGGAAATGCATACTTGTTCTTTATAGTAAACTTATTCCATTATCTATAATTGATACCCATCCTTAACGACCCATCTTTCTTTTGCAAGAACAAAAGTGGCGCACCCCAAGATAAAGTGCAAGGCCTAATGAGGCCCTTATCCAGCATGTCCTTCAATTGCGCCTTCAACTCTCACAACTCTGCCGGGGCCATCATGTATGGAGAAAGAGATATGGGTTGAGTGTCAGGAAACACATCAATGTTAAACTCAATTTCCCTTTTAGGAGGAAGGCCTGGGAGTTCATCTGGAAAATATTTGGAAATTCATTGACCACGGGAATTGATGGTAGAGTAGGCGGTTTCGGCTTCGCATACCTAACGCGAACGAGATGATAAATGTAACCTTTTGAGATCATCTTCCCTGCCTTAAGATAGGAAATAAACATACCTTTCGGCATAGCAATGTTCACCTTCCATTCAATGACGGGTTCACCAGGGAACTGAAACCTAACCATTTTCGTACAACAGTCAACATTTGCATAGCATGAGGCTAACTAGTTCATTCCCATTATCACATCGAAATCAACAATTTCTAACTCAAATAAATTTGCCGAGGTTTGACAACTAGAAATCATCACTGTGCAACCTCTATATAACCTTCTAGCAATTACAGAATCTCCTATTGGAGTAGATACCGCAAGTGGTTTGATTATCAATTCAAATACAATGCCAAACTTATTTTCCACGAAGGGATTAACATATGATAATGTAGATCCTAGATCAATCAGCGCATATACATTGTAAGAAAACATAAAAAATATACCTGTAACAACATCCGAAGACGTCTCGAGATCCTGTCGGCCTACTATATCATATGTTCGATTTTGAGCACCACTTGAACTTGGCACTGCACCTCTACCTCTACCACGACCTGTCGACTGTTGAAAACAATGTGCTAGAGGTCAAACTGATGAGGAAGAACCCGACACAGATATAGTCAGATGATCCATACCACCACCTCCTCTGTTAGGACAATCCCGCATCGTTTGGCCAGGAACTCCACTAGAATAACATGCATCAGAACCTCGACGGCACAGTCCAAAGTGGGTCTTGCCACGCTGATCGCAATGTGGTGTTGGGAGTCTTGTCTGACTAGTATCCTTGTGATAATGCAAGCTTGATGCCCGCAAAATCTGGCCTGGACAAGAATGGGTAAAATCAATCATATCGAGGCCTCTGAAAACTGCAAAGGAGCACTAGCTACAGGTGGCATCGAACTCCTCGAAGACTGGGGCCTGACACTGCCTCTGAAGTCATCAGAATACCCTGCGAATCTCGCCCTCTTATGTTGGCCCCTATCCTGCTCCCTATCTGCCCTTTGCTAGCTCTTACAATCCTCTAAGGTTTGGGCATAAGCCTGAATACGGGAAATATCCATGCTATCCACCAAAGAGGATGTCGTGCACTCATTTATCAGATGTGGTCCCAACCTTTTCATTAATATATGCATCCTATCGCTCATCTCTGCTACCATATGGGGATCATAACTTGCTAAAGAATCAAATTGCATACTATACTCCCGCACACTCATATTTGTTGGAAATCATGTATATCTATGATATGTGCGCTTTGGTTGTATGAGCATGATTTTCAGGTATAGGTTTTGATGAATGACAAACAATGAAGTCAAGTGTCAAACAACGATATTGTATGACAATCAATCAAATGGCAAGAAGCATACTGATGACGGAATTGCATGAACGAGCCAAAGAGATTCAAGCACAAGACAAAGATCGAGATTAAGTTTTATATGAGTCGGTATTTAATTGTGATCTTGATCCGACAACTTAAACTCAAGACTTGGCTTCTCTCGTAAAAATATTTTTAAAAAATCATGCATATTTAATTTAGAGCAAAATGATTTTAAATAATGCATATTTACTTTAGTCAAAATGACTTTTAAACATGCCTCTAAAATCTGGACTAAGATAATCGATTATGTTCTTATGATAATCGATTATGTTTAAGTGAGCTGCTTGACAATCGATTGTGAACTTATGACAATCGATTGTGTTAAGGCAGTGAGCATCAGATTTTTCAAATCTGCATGACAATCGATTGTGAACCTTATGACAATCGATTGTGATGAGGCAGTGTCCATCAAAGTGTTTCAAAGCTCAAAATAATCGATTGTGAAGCTAATGACAATCGATTGTGATGAGGCAGTGTCCATCAAAGTTTTTCAAAGCTCAAAATAATCGATTGTGAAGCTAATGACAATCGATTGTGAAGAGACAGTGTCCATCAGATTTTTCAAAGTCACAAAATAATCAATTGTGAACTTATGACAATCGATTGTGTTGAGGCAGTGTCTTCCAGACTTTTTCAAAGTTATTAAATAATCGATTGTGAACCTATAACAATCGATTGTCAAGAGGCAGTGTCTAAATTGATTTTTCAAGACTGATATATAATCGATTGTTAACTTAGTATAATCGATTGTATAACTGACCGTTGCCAAAATGTTTTCAAATACCGTTAGGTAATCGATTATTGATTTCCTATAATCGATTGTTTTAATTAAAATCTGGAAAGGATTTTTTGAACGTTACTGAGTAATCGATTGTAGATTTCTGACAATCGATTGTTTTATGTAAAATCTGGAAATGATATTTTGAACGTTGCCAGTAATCGATTATTGATCTTAGATAATCGATTGTTATGCGTAAAATCTGGGATTGATTTTTGGAAGAACTGGCAAACAATCGATTGTCACTGAGTAAAATCAGCAATTCTTAATTGGCAATTAGGCAACGGTAATACAAGGTTTTTCAACTATAAATACAGCTTCAAATCAGTCTTTTAACTACAACAACACACAACAACTGATCATACAATTGCTAAAGCTTGCATACTTTATTGCTTATCATTTTATATTCATTACATAAGCTTTTGAGAGCCAAATTCTTGTCGAAAGTTGTTGCGATCTTGAGCGTATTCTTTTTACTCATATCTACTCTTAAAGGGGTGTCTTGTTTGAGTGCTAAATGTTTCTGTACACTTGAAGGAAAGTGTTAGTCCCTTGTGTTGTAAGAAGGAACTTGTGTTTCCTTGGTTGAAGTCTTGGAGTGTTGTATCTCCGAGCAAAGGTTGTTGAGGCTTGTGTCCTCAAGTTGTAACGGTTTGTTGAACACCCGTAAGCTTAACAAGTTAGTGGAAATCTCGAGAGAGTCTCTCGGGGACTGGACTAGCCACGGGTTGTGGTGAACCAGGATACATCGGTGCGTTTGTTCTAATTTATTTACTTATCGCACTTATTTATTTTTCCTGCAATTTTTAAATTCCGCAAGTTTACGCTAACTTTTATTATAACGCTATTCACCCCCCCCCCTCTAGCGTTAAGCGTATTATCTAACAATATTACCTTGTTGAAGGTTCAAGAACTTATTAGCTCTAGCTCGTTGTATCTCAACTAGCATGTAGTGATGAAGAAAGGCCTTAAAAATTCCTTCCACACAGTTGGGTGAGCATTCAGACCCCTGGACCTCTCTCAACTATCATACAAGAATTCCGCAAATCTCGTAACCGATAAGAAGCCAACTCTACTTCCTCTGTATCACTAGCATGCATAAACCGTAGTGTACGATGAACCTGATCAATAAAAGTCTGAGAGTCTTCCTTGGGGTCTGATCTAGTAAACATTGGGGGGTCTAGATTAATAAAATTGCGAACTCTCGTACTAACCGATCTATCAAAATCACTGGTATTCTAACTTTGATCCTGAGCAGCTACCAAGCTAGTCAACAACTGCACTGCACTCTTCACATCCTGGTCTGTAGTGCCAGACAGAGGAACTGGTGGTGCTGGGTGCCTCTTAATATCTTCTGGAGGAGACGGAGTAGATGAGGTATGAGACGACATCTCACTTTGAGCCTCACTTTGGCTTTCTCTTGCTTAGGGCATCTGACTGGAACCCTCTCCCATAGTTGTATCAAGTCATCTACTAATCGATTGCTTCCTAGTTGAAGGCATCGCTGAAAGAAAACAAGGTGAATATTAGAGACGAACACTTACGACTCAACTCTACGCACGATCTAGATTCAGGAAGAAGGTAACAACCCTATTAATGTAGCCTTCTAATTATAAATGTGGTGAGATACACATCCATAATCAAGACTTTACTAGACACGGCTCATAGACAACCCCTAGAACAGACTTGCTCTTATACCAATTTTGTCTCGACCCAAGCTGGAGGGTCATGACTAGCACTCGGTCCATACTTGCCGAGCATTAACGTACATTTTATCTAACCTTCCTCATTATCTTTAAGGGTCGACGAGATTAATATAAATGGTAGACATGAATCATGAATAACCAACAATGAAAGATAATGGCACGAACATACATAATATGGGATGACAAGACTGTCAAGAAACTATATATAAGGTACGAGCTACCACGCTACCGTGAAAGACAATATAACAAAAATCATCCGACAAGGCATTCCAAACCATACATAAGTCGACACCTGTCTATGACCCTCTAAAGAAATATAAGTGTTGCAACATTATCACATACCTATAATGTCTATAACAAAAATGCATACCAAGACCGCGGCAAGTACGGCGAAAGGATCTGGCCAAGAAATGCTGAGATGAGCAGTATAATGTGGTGGGGGGGCTGCATATACCCCTTTATCACGACCTGCAACACAACATACAACATCCACAAATAAAAAGGATGTCAGTATGAATAAAGTACTAAGTATATAAGGCATGAAAGCATAAGTAAGAAGAGTAATGTAAACAAAGAAAAAGAATATACAACCCGTAACACCTGGGTACCTCTGAGGCCTGCTGACATGAAATGCATGATAGAGACATATATATACATAAACTTTTAAGACATACACCTCTGTGGGCATCATCATTATCATATTGTACCCTGCTGCAATAGGTTCGGTAGAAATGTACCCGACCATCATAAGGCTCGGTAGAATCATATCCGGCCATGTGGATCTCAGTAAAACTCAACTGATAAGTGGTTGTACAATAGGTGTCGTACCCGGTGGGCTATAGCACGGCTTGATAGAGTAATATAGATACATATATATAATGCATGCTAGAATCATTGGAATAATATTCCGAACCTTTCGGAGTGACGTAAGATCGGTATCCTCTTTACATGTTATTAGGACTAACTCTTCATCATGAATCTTATAAGAATCATAAAGCACCAACAACGTCGATAACATAAGAAAAAGAGAAGTAACATCAACATCAATCGCTCCATAAGAAGGAAGACAATGTAAGTATAGTGCTAGCTTCTAAGAGTAAAGTATCTTTGGAAGCTCGTTCATTACATTATGTACAATCAAAGTCGTGTAAAAGAAGGAAAGGGATAGCCTCGCATACCTTGTATATATTTCCCAACCTCAAGCTATGCAAATGTCGCGACTCCTTAGTCTACAATAGGAGAAATGACAATATCATTTAAGCGTTATAACTATTATGTATCGACCGCAACCTATTTTACGATACCACGGACAAAATATACCCTATTTATACTACTTCCCACAAGTAAAAAAAATCACCAAACATCCCAAACAACATAAATAATAATCATATTGAGCCTCTCAAAATAGTCTACCAACCAACAACATTACTACCAAGACTTTCGATATATATTTCACAAGTTCTAACTTCAATAACTTAGCCGAAACTTGGATAATCTTAAATACATTTAGAGTAAGAGGTTTCTTATCTTTAAAAAAAACTAAAAACTCCAATTTGACCTTAATTTTCCACGAAAATATCCCTCTAATGCTGCCACATGAACAAGTAAGCGAAACTAGCAATCAATTAGGGTTTTTTGGCACTAGAATCACTTTAGAAGACTTGAAATCACCTAGAGTTGATATTAAAAACTTGAGGGTTTATTTACAGAAAACAAACCACTTAAAACAACCTTCCACACGAGCTGGAACAACACAAAAAAGAGCAATAACAAGAAGAACAAGAAACTTACTAGTGCCACAGGATTACAGACACTTGATTTGTGTTGTTTGCCCCTTGTTTGGGTCTTGGATCATGAGAGAAACTTGAGAGAGAGTTTTTAGGGTTCTAAGGTCTGAATAAACTGAAAAATAATGACTTAAAACGGGTTTTAGACATCTTATGTATACCCATATGTCTTAAACCGCCTATGTGGGCCCCATAGAGAGATGTTTGGCGCAGTCGCGCGAAATGCGAATTATCTCTATTCTGAGATCATATCGGCAAATTTTTTAATGCACTGGAAACTAGACTCATAGATATTCAATTTTGTGGGTAGATCACCCCTTAATTCCAAGTATATTGGGATAAAAAGAATAGTAACATTTTACTTAACATTTAAGTAAAACTATGAACCTAAGTTGTGATAAATTTTGTTTCATAATACGTTTGACTTCAAGTCTTATGATACGGATATTATATGATTCAAATAACTTAAACATGATATTTTGAGAATATTAAGAACCTCAAGGTTTACCCAAAAATACAGGTTAAAACATCCTTGATTCGTTTAACTTCTAATACTTGTTAACTACCCTTATTCACCCTTGTATCATTTGAGAACAACAAGATTAACTTCTTATCATCTTAAATATTATATCTCATTGATTTACGTCGACTACCTTACAGCATGAACTAACGTACGTGAATATGGGTTGTAACATAAAAGAATAAAATGGCACATTTGCCATTTTCCAAAGTTTTAAAATTAAACAACCAATAAAAGTATACACACTAACAACTTGTTTGAATGGTTGTTATTATCGTTTCATATTGTATTGAATTGTATTGTACTGTATCGTTTTGATGTATATAATATTTGGATAGATTGTATTATTTACAGTCATTTTACGATGGCATGCACCAACAATATGAAGAATGAAATTATAACATTATAAAGTAAAAGTAAGTTACGGGGTATAATTAGTATATTAAATGGTATAGTAAAGGATAAAATAGGATTATTTAATAATACATAAGGGCAATATGAGAGACAAAAGATAAGATAACGACACGACCATACCAAGTCGGTCGTTCCTTTTCATCGTTATGTAACAATAAATTTAACGATACGATACAATAAAATTAAAATAAATATTATATTTAAATTAAAAATATGATACAATACAACAACTAACAACCATCATATTATTTGACAATTATGTCATTATAAATTCTAGTAAAAATAGCACGGTATAGCCTGTTTTCGGACTGGTCATTCAAAAATAGCCAGTGTTTACCAAGTCACTGAAAAATAGCTACTACTTTGCTGCAACAAAGATCGGTCCAGCATAATATACTGGAGTTTGGTTCACCTGTGTATGAACTTCAGCATATTCTGCTGGACCGGTATACTTTGTTGGCTCCAGTATAATATACTAGAGACTGGAGCACCGGTGCTCCAAACTCTAGTATATTATGATGGATCGGTATACTTGCTGGAACTCCAGTATATTATTGATCATGCCCAACTATGCCTTATAAAAAGGATAATGTGGACGTTGTAAATATAACACGAGTTTTAAGCCCAGATTCGAATCCACAGAGAATTAACCTATCAATCACTATCTTTAGGCCTACTAAACTCTTTAGAATCAATTTCGCAAATGTTGAGAATCACAGTTGATAGTGTCTTTACTAACTAAGATTAACAGTAAATAATAGAAATAAACTAAAGATGCTAAGTTGTAAACAATAATGACAAAGCACTAAGGTGATGATTTCCTCTATTGATTGAATTCCTTCTGTTTATACTTCATACAAATTCACCAATATATTCTATCAATCATGAACGCTCTTCTTACCGTAAATCTCTCCCGAATAATCACAGTAATTTATAAATGCACTCTCCCGAGATAGACTAGCTAGCTTTGGTTATCACAATTCACTTAAGTTTGCATCCAAGGCTTCGTTATTCCTAATCCCGCCTTTAAACCCGCAGTTATAGATCCTTCTTATACTTTAGGAGTGGTGTTGTTCAACATTCTCCTAAATATGCACTCTCTCCGAGTTATGCACACTAAATAGGCAAAACTAATTGAGGATCCTGTCAAATAACTACAACAAACACGTAATTGAACAAATAGAAATTAAAACTGGCAAACTGTATTTAGATAAACAAGAAGTTCATCCCTCAATAGGTTCCATCAAAACCATAGACAAAATATTTAGCTACTCATAACTATGGGTAAATAAACTAGAACAATGTTCATAATCATAATTGCAAGAAAAATAACTAAGAAGAAGATATGATGTTTTGGGTGATCTCTCACACTTATTTTCCTTGCCAAAGTACTCTCTAAAACAATACATGCCTCCTTTGGGCGAATTTTAGTGTTTAAAATAGGATTTTGGGCTAAAAATCCAGTGTTTTGCACTTAAGTCCCTGAACTTTTCCGCCTCTGCCGCGGTTACGGTAGAACCGCGGCCAAATATCTTCTCTGAATCTCAACTTGTCCGTGATAGTCCTCTACCGTGATTCTGTCGCGGTTACGGTGGAACCGCGACAGTTCATCTCCAGGCCTGGCTTGTGCTGCCTTCGCATGGTTTACTTGGCGGATATTTTACGTTTGGCCTCTTTTTCTCCATATTGGTTCCCAAAAGTACTCCGTAGCCTTCTCTTGTGATATATAACCTGCAAAGTGTGAAAAGCGTTAATCAGAGCATTTTGTTTTTATTTTTATCATCAAACTATACAAGAAGGTGGTTCTTTAGGGCCTAGTTATAGCTAAATTCACCTATTCTTTAGGTGGTTCTTTAGATGCAGGATCTAACACCATGACACATTGGTGCTTACTCTAGTTACTCTAACAGAGGTGAAAACTCACTTTTTTTCCTGAGTCACATGCCCTCACATCACAATTCTGAGAGAAGTTTCACACACATAAAATCAAGCAAAAGGACCCATAGATAGACAAAATTCACTAACTCTCAGCAAAGAACATTCACATGCCACATAGATACACCATAAGCTTGACCCTAGTGTAATACTCTTCTAATCGAGCTGTTCAGTCCAATATCAAGTGGTCTTTATTTGGTTGTAATGTAGGCTAATGGACAGGTAGAATATATTTGGATATAGTGACTAACCTCCATATGCACTTTTAATATAAACTTCCTTTTATTTCAGTTTTCATGTTCAGCCTAATCATTCCTCCACATTTATTTCATAGGTGACCCCCATTTTTCTTTAGGTGCAATTGGCCCCTTTTTTTCTTTTTTTTTTCATTTTTGTTTTGTTTTGTTTTCTTCTCTCTTTTTAACAGCCATTGCACCATTCAAGTAATTTTTATGATTTCCTTTTTCCACTCCACTACCACCCCACACTTTGAATTTTATATGCTCTTTAATAATTCAAGTGCTTCTAGGAGGTATGGGTTCAAACAGTCAAACTATTCAAATATGGGGATGTAGGTTATTATAAGGTTATCAAAGAATAGGCTTCAGGATCGAAGGGGTTAACTATGGTAATATGAACTGATGGATTCACAATCATACATGCTACACAAAGAAATGCCTCAATCATCTCTAAAATCAAACAACTTCTATTTCGCTTTGCAAACACATAGGGCAAGTTCTAGGAATCGCATGCAAGCACAGAATACAACTATTATCTCACACACACTCGGCATGTAACTCATTCCGAATCAGTTTTTCAACACACTCACATGAGCGTTCAAAATTAAGGCATCAAAGTATGAGTCTACAAACGGGCCTAGACGTCGCACCCTCAAGTTTGTTTTAGTTATTTGCAGGTGTGAACATTAAGGGTTGCATTCTTGACTTCACCCGTCTTGGTCCAAGAGAGCCCTAAAGGTCCTAAAACTACAAAAAGAAAATCCACCTAACCCGGTTCAAGAAAAGCCCTTGGAAAAGAACCATGGTCAAAAGAAAAACCAAGGGAGAATTACTACACTACCTAAAAAGGAAAAAATAAAATGCAAAATCTGAATAGACTACTTCCCTCAAGAGTACTGTCCAAGTGGTCCGTCCTCAAGAAGAGTCCCCTACAATTTTTTTTTTCAGTTTATTTTTTTCTTTTTTTTATAAATCCAACTTTGACCCTCAAGAGACCCGTCGACAAGTGTCCGTCATTGGGCCAAGTCAGTTACTTCTAAGGTGAGCACAATCAGTTATACACAATAACACATATGCAACACTACAACATGCTCAATGTTTATGTACACTACAATACACTACCAAAGCAAGTCTCCCACGCCACATGAAAAACTATGGCATGTCCCTATGTCATATCAGAAATAAAGAATGGTTCTGGGCGTCATCCTCATCATCGGTCTGAATGGTGGCGGATGAATCTAGGCCCACTCTGATGCCCGGAGCTCTGAATGGTGCATTATCGGGCAAGGCTCCATCTGTAGGATTGATAGGGACATTCTTCAGCAAACACAACCTCGTCACCAATGAGGGAAAGTAGAAACCCTTAGATAGCAGCAACGACCGAAGGACCAATTCATCTCTAATAATTCTCGCCGCATCAAAGTCTTTCTTGGAGACGAAGCACGAAGACAATAGAGATCTTTGGTAGTTCACGTCAGTCGTGTTACTTGTGGGCAAGAACTGGCTGCAAATGATGGTGAACCAACACTTAGCCAAATGTGTAAATGACTTGGAGTGGAGGGTAATGTTGTCATGTAACCAGATTGGTTGACCCCCTACGCAGAGTACCTCAGACATCGTCTCTCAAGTGGCTCTTTGTGCGTCTTGGTAATAGTCAATGTCACCAGTACACTGGGCAGCCTCAACACCTGGCGAATCTTCTCAACTAAGGCATTTACCACCCTTCCCCGCACAATCACATCCCGCAACATATGTTCTGGGCAGTTCGCATAGAACTCCCTCACTATCATGGGGTTCACCGTCTCAGGTTCATCAAATAAGAACTTCATCTCCCTCCGCCGGATTTCCTCATACATCTCTTCTTTTTTCGCACGGCTGCCCTGTCAAAAGGAATCGCAGGGATAAAGTTCTTGTGGCCTTGGCATGAAATTGATCCTCTGCCTCTGGTGACTCGAACCTGGAGGAATCATGTTGTGGCCATTTGGAAGTGCTTGCCTAGCTCTTTCGCCTTTTACGAGCCATATTACCTGCAAAGAAGTCACGAGCACCATCAAATGCATCCTAACTAGGGTCAGTCGGATGGGTACTCAAACTTTGCCACCCGATAGCACCAAACAGTTATGAGCACGTGATTTTTGCCCTATGTATGAATTACTCCCAAAAAATTCAAAATAAAATAATTTTTTGTTTGTTTGCAATTATTGTGAATTTTGTGTTATTTTTCTTGTATTATTTGCATTTGTTTGTGCATGTTTATTTGTTAAATTAATAAAATATAAAAATATATCGCATTTGCATTTAGGATTTAAGTTTACAATTAGGAGTAATTAAGTTTGTTTCACAAAAATGAAAAAATCACAAAAAATAATGTACTTCGCATCTCTAGCATTTAATGTCCAAATTATGTGATTTTATTTTTTAATTGGTGTTTAATTTTGTGAGATAATTATTATTAGGAGTTAATTAGCATTTTTAGTTAATTTTTGATTTTATGATTTAATCTAGGATTTTATTTTTGGTTTTAATAATTAGGAAATAAAAAGAAAATAAAAGATAAAGAAAAGGGACAAAAAATCTGAACTTGGCCGTTTTATTTGACCAAAATCATGCTCAAATCAACGCCTGTTACTCGGTCTAATCAACCTGGCAATACAACGCCCAAACGATGTTGTATCTATCATGTCCTTCCTGAACCGTTGAATCTCGCATATCCAACGGTCGAGATCATTTCTCCATCCACGACCCGTTTTCCCGGACCAACCCAGTACCCCTACTAAACTAAACGACCCCATTTCATATAAGCGAGTCGATCTAAGCTGTTGATTTGAGTTGATCCAATGGATTGGATTCAATCTCCTATCTAGTATATATTCCTAAATCCTACCCCACCCCCTTCAAACAAACCCCCTTTTTCTTTCTATCGTCTCCAAGCTCAGAGACGACCCCTCCCCAAACCCTAGCAGCCCCCAGCCCTCTTCTTCGCCATAAACCTGGCAGAACGATGCTAGTGACCACCAAAAACACACCCCTGAACCCCCAGACCGTCCCCTCCATGAATCTACAATCCTTTCTCCTCGAATCATTACCAAACGTCTCGAATCTTCATCTGAAGAATCGGACCAACACCTTAGTTCACCCAATCGCCCCCAAATCAACACCCAACATCCACCTGACTTCCCTCGTCCCTAAACCACAACAGATTCCCTCGAATCTCGTTGGATTTTCTCAAATCTTAGATCGAAGTTTGACCCCAAACTCTAGTTTTTTCAAGCTCGAGGTTCAGTGGATAGTTGAAGATCTGTAGACCAAATTGGACTTTAATCGTGTGTTTTCACATTGAAAACACACGATTAAAGCCCGATTTGGTCGAGATCAAAGGATCCAAGAATGAGTTCACGATGGGGTCCTTTTTGGCCCCAAATCCAAAGGTTGGAGGTTCGAACCCGGTCCTCGTTTAAACTAGTAGGTTTCCGCTTATTTCTCTTCTTTGTTAGTTTCATTCAGTAAATTCATCTTATACCCCTTTCTTTAGAATCGAATGCTTTGTGTTTGTTATGTATTTTGTTTCTTTTTTGTATTGTTGTTTACGTCGAATTATTTAGTGTCCATAATGCTTTGTATAAAACCACGGCTGCTCCTGTAATTGTTTGATGGTTATTACTTGTTCAAATTGGCCAAGTTTGCTCTTTGTTGTTCATCATTTGTTTGGTTCCTTGCTCATTTTTGTTTGTCTAAGCTAATTAGGATTGGTTTCCCTGTGTCTATGTGAATCAGTTTGACTTTAGTAGTTCAATATAGGTTGCCTTGAATCATAGTTTTATTTGGATACTATTTGGAACTAATCTGAGTGCAAGTTCTGGATGATTTTGCTGAATTGAATCTCAATGATTGTCCTATATTGGATTCGGTTTTGATGTGCTTGTTAGGTATCGGTTCATGTGGCTAAGTAGTTAATTGATTAGCTGAATTGGTTATAGCTGATAGGTTGTGTACAGATTGAAGGGATGGGGTTAGGATAGGAATTCCAGGCAACTCACGGGGTAATTTAGGATTTGAAATGAGTTAGTAGTATGTCAGTCGGATAGACTATTAAACTAATTAAAATTAACTAAAGTAAAAAAGGGATCAATTAGTGGAAGGGACGACTTTTAGAGCACCTTTAGAGATTGGAAATTATAAATAGTAGGTACTAATGAAAAGCTAAAAGGGTTTACATAGTGAGGGATATTAAAAAGCTGGAAAGAAAAAGAAACATAGGGGTAATAATGAGATATCTTTCTTACAGTTGCAAAAGAAAAAGAGGGCTTGAAAAGGGGGTCTGCTTTGGGTATAAAATAGAGACATTAAGAGGGACTGGAAGAGTCAGTAAGAGTGGAGAGAGTCAAAAACACATTGATAAGAAAAGAGTCGAGACCTTAGATAGATATAGACACTGAGGAAGTTCTCAGCTCAGAAATTCCCCCAGAAGTTGTCCCTCTTCGTTTTTTAGATCGAAGTTTGAATTCCATCTTCCAATAAACCAAAAACAAATAAAAAATCAAAAAATTAAAAAAAATCTCTATTGTTTCATTGAGAAACTGCAATTTGATCCTTATTTCCATCTAGCCTCTTCACATTTCATAGTTTCAGTTAAGTTTTGGGCTTATTGAAGTAGTGTGGTGCTTTTCATGTGTTTTAGTTTAATGTGCTGGTTTAATTTGAGTTCTGAGCCTTCCTGGGATTTTCGGATTCATTCTCTAGGTTGTTTCCTATTGTTCTTACTACTGGAAATTGTACTTTGTTGTGGTTCCTGCTGATTAAAATTCTTCTCCTTCTTCTGGTTAAAATTTCATTTCCAGGTATTCTCCTTGGCCTTGTATGAACTACGAAGGATCTACGTAATTTGATTTGAAGATCAAATGAAGAAATGTGTTCGAATTGGTTGCTGAATTTATTTGATTTCTGTTTGGTTTCTATATGTGAAATAGTCCTGTTTAGGTGAATGTTGTACTCGTGATTGAAGAGAACTTTTGTTATAATAGACAAGTGATTAATGGTTGTTAATTGAATTTTAGTTATAGCCCTATGATGTGTAGTGACAGGACTGAATCCATGTGATACTCGTATTTGGAAATTAGAAACTGAGTAATAACAATGGTTTAGAATTGCTTGAATCAATTTGAAAACATTTAGTTGCCTCATGTTATTAAGTCGTGTGTCCAGTTTGTTGTTCACCTTTAGTAAACGCTATGATTTGGCCAGTAGTTAAAAAGGTAGTTGATCAATACTTTCATCGATTCAAGTAAGGGAATATGGTCCTTCTTTGTTTTTTTAATTGTTGAACACTTTGAATAATATGAAGTAAGGTTAGTGGGTAATTGTTCAATTCAAATTACTATTTGGTCCAGCTATTTGGGCTTAACAACCCTTTGGATACGTGAAGGCTACAACTTTCTCCCGACGAGTATCCCAAGTCAGTTACTCATGCTCGTGCACGATTTGGGCCTGGGTCGAATTCTGTGATGGCGTCGACATGAAGGCAATTTTCCTTATCGGGCTTATCTCGAAGCCCAATGGCTGGCTTTGGGGCCAAATTATCATTTGGTTTGTTTTAATCCAGTAACAAATTGATTAGGACTCTTTCTTTTATTTTGGAGACAATAACAATAGAAAATCATAGTCGCTTTTAGGTTTTCCCTTATCTATAAAATATGATACAAGCCTTGCCGAATAAAACGCACAAACTACGGGGCCCTCATTAAGTGTATATACGAAATACTTAGATTTTGGGACGCGCGAATTTCACGGTTTTTCCCAAAACAATAATACGCTAGTCACTGTAGGCGCGTACTTTAATAACATTACCTCCCTAAACTCGGGTGCACATTTATGTCACCCAAATCCAAATATCAACGTGGTTCGAGATGCGTTTTCACGCCGTTGCAATTCTCTTTTAAAAATAATAATAATAAAAGCGGTTAAAAGCTGAAATTTGCACATATGTTCATAATTGTTAAAATCAGATAATTTAAGCCGAATATGACAGTTGAGCGACCGTGCTAGAACTACGGAACTCGGGAATGCCTAAAACCTACACTTGGGTTAATAGAATTCCTTATCCGGATTTCTGGTGCGCGGAATGTAATACAGAGTCATTCTTTTCCTCAATTCGGGATTCAGCCGGTGGCTTGGGACACCATAAATCTCCCAAGTGGCGACTCTGAATTAAATAAACTAATCCCGTTCGATTGTCCTTTAATTTGGAAAACTCCTTTATGCCCTTGCGGCCTGGGTAAAAAGGAGGTGTGACAGCTCTAGCGACTCTGCTGGGGATGAAAAACCCAGAACTTCGGTTCAGGGTTTAAGAATTCGAGTTTAGAGTACTTGTTATGTTTGGCTTTATCTGATTTTCCTACAGTTTCATGCTAAATGTGCAAAAATAATGCTTTTTACCGCTTTGATATTATTTGAACTGTACATATAACTGTGTCGAAACCTTCTCTTCTCACCTCCGGGGATGTGCTCGCAGGTTGTGACTCCCTATTCTGTTAGTGTCATACCTTGAAATAAAAGAGGCTCGGATAAGTTACTAAGCCGGACGATCTTGCGAGCCCCCAGTTTGTAGCCCCCTCCTCGACTTGAGTTGTCGGCTCAGGTACACAGTCTAGGACACAAACCCAGGTTCTGAATTAGAATAACTTGACTTCTTGCCGGATCCCTAGTAGAAATGTTTATTTTGCATCATGTGCATTTGACTTAGGGGACTTAACAGAGGGGTTGGGTCCGTCTAGGACAAGCAACCTGAAGTAAAAAGACCATCCTGCTGCATCTTGTTTGTTTTATGCATTTATTTGCTTCGGACTGGCATGCTGATCGGCTTCTAAAAATGGGAAATGCTGGAAAATTGTGAAAAAAAAAGAAAAAGAAAAATAGTAGTGTAGAGAGATAACTACTCAATTTTAGAAAAACCAATTCCTAATTAGTGTCGAAACTCTGCCGAATTTTGAGAAAATGAAAAAAAGGTGTTTATTTGAAAACAAAAGAGTCTTGTTTTATTTTAGTTTATTTTCTTTGCCCAAACTATGCATTTTTTATTCTCACCGGATGTGAGATACGTAGGCAACCCTCATCAGGTCCAACTTCCCCCCTCTTTTTTTGAAAAGATAGCCAAAAAATGTCAAATTTTAATATTTCGTCATAAATAAGTCGGGTGATGCCGCTCTTGTCGCATATAGCTGAATGTTCCCGAAAGAGACGCCGGAAGGCTGACATTGCATAAACAGCCATTTTTGGTCATTTTTGGATTTTTTAACTCACAGAGCCTTAAAATCTTCGTCTTCGAGGTGCTCAAAGGTTGTGTTCAGAAATCGAGTCTTTCATTTGAAATATGGGGAAAAGGGAAATTAGTCTTGTTTTCAGTAAAATGATGTTTTGCTTTTTTTGCTTAATCACCTTAATAAAAGTGCAGAATGAGCACGAATCAGAATTCACCCGGAGCCCGTATGAACAAAATCCCTTTGGGATTGCATATGTGGTGGAATGACTTAGGAGAATCAGGTCAAGACATAGTCAAGTTATACTTGGAAGGCCTTGTTGGGTTGCTGAAGATTAAGATGAGAGGGGATATCATATGTGCATTAATCCCATTCTAGGACCCGGCACACAATGCATTTCACTTCTCAGATTTTGAGCTTACACGGACATTGGATGAAATAGCAGGGTACATCGGGGGTCCCGAAATTCCTTCGAGAAAACAATATTTGTTTGCTCCAAGGGCCGTAACCATACATAGGTTCTTAGACGCTTTGAAAATGCGTAGAATGGTTCACAACCCGGACTTATCAGAGGGATTTTGTCCTTGGTCATTCATATATGACAGATATGGTCATATCGGAGGGTTCAACAACCCTGCGAGCAAAATTTGTAGCAAAGAAAACCGCCTGAAATGGGAAGAGCATAGGTGTATTGCGTTTGTGGTGGCCTTCCTAGGGCTTCTGGTATTTCCTAGAAAAGACGGTAAAATTAATATGCAAGTCACCGGGGTCATCACTATTTTACTCACTCATGATAACATCACTTTGGAACCGATGATAATAGCCGACATCTTTCGCGCTCTTACTGCTTGCAAAGCCGGAGGGGATTTCTTTGAGGGTTGCAATGTGTTACTACAAATGTAGATGATCGAACACTTATGTCATCACCCTTAATATATGAGCTATGGGTCATCGAAAAAGGCGTGTATCGAAGAATTTTCTACAAGTTTCCAAAAGGGGTCAACTAATGGGTAGCACGCATGTGTTCTGTCACCGCAAGCCAGATAGAGTGGACATTTGGGTGGCTATCTTTGGACAAAGTCATATATATGTTAGCCACAGAATCTCATTTGCTATTTATGGGACTTAAAAGTATTCAATTGTACCGTACCGAGTCTTGAGGCAATTGGGGAGGTGCCAAATTGTCCCGAAGAATGAAGAGCTTAGCAGCCGGGTAGTTGAAATTGGGGCTAATGGTCGATTCCTTGAAGTAGTCGTTCGCGAAGTGTGGAACGAATGTTAGTACTTAAAGTAGATACTTGTATGCGGGACCGGTCTAAAGGCGAAGTGTTGCCATGATATATTTCTTGGTATGAGAGGGACCTTGAGTTCGAAAGGCCAGCTAAGAGGCCTCACCTCCAAGATTTTGCGAAGTCATCGCAAGAACAATGAGCCTGGTTAGCTAAAGAAAATGAGTACAGGGCCAAGATAGGAAAATTGGAGAAGCATGTCCAAGACCTCAAGTTTGAAAATACCGTGCAAGCTGCAGCTGATGAGGGGGATAAGAAGAAGTTAGCCCAAGAAAATGAGGCGCTTAGGGCCCAAATCCGACAAATAAGGGAAGACGCTAACAACCAACGAAGGAGTCGATCAGATGAACGATTGATAAGGGCGTTGAAAAAGGAAATCACCGAGTGCAGGGAGGATATGAAGAAGTCTAAGGGAAGCATAGTACAACTCCAGGCACGATGGGCAAAAAGAACAAAGGAGCGCACACAGTACTTGCAACAAGTGAGGAAGCAGTATGAAAAGATAATTGCTAATCCTAAAAAAAAGTGACCACCCTCGAGGACAAGTCATCCAAGCAAGCCAAAGCATTTGAAATCGAAAGCGGACATTGCTACGATTTATTGGATCAAATGGAAGATGAAATACAGCAGTTGTAAACGCATCACCTCCGGGATTCTCAGGTTTTGAAGGCCCGTGATGATCAGATAAGGTGCTTACTCATAGAAAAATTTCGAACCAGAGACAAGATTGAGACTATTGCTCATGCCATCATTAGAAGATGCCGATTGTGTGAAGACATGACTCACACTACCTTATTTTTTGTAGTAATAATTTTTGTTAAGCAGACAATGTATGAATTGGAACAACTTATAATAAGCCTTGCACCTAAGCCCGCGGCGAGGCCGAACGACACCCCGCGGGCACCAAAATTTAAAGCTTTGAAGTAGTCATAATTTGAATCTGTATCTTCTTTGTCTTTAGAGTGTGTCATCCGTCGGAGTTTGTATTCTCTTTATTTAGAGCTTGGTGGTAGTTCTTGAGTCTGTAGTTTTATTACAAGTCTGTTATCTTCCTTTCAAAAAATGGCTAGCTTTGTAATAGAACGTTTTAGTAACAAAAATGGAAATTTTCCAAAAATTATTTCTTTATTTTTCGCATTTATAGTCAGAACTACGCACGGTCTGATTCATTCGGGGACATGATACGTAGGCAATCTATATAAGATTCGACCACCACTAAAAAGAAAAAGAGAAGAATAGAAAAAGAAAAAGAGAAAATAAGAGACAAATAAAGGAAAGAGGCACTTAAAAGAAGCCAGAATGACTCATGCTGTCAGAACAAAGACATGATAGAAATGGTTAAACTGCCTAGGTATATTTCATCCCCAACGTGCTATTGCAATATTCGTTAAACTTTAACGCTAACGAAGTTTGTTGTTTCTCAGAGATTTCAAACAGTTAGCTTGTTAGAACATTCTGGTAGACTACCATTATCACATAAGATCTAAAGGTCCCATTCCAAAAGGCATGTCTGGTTAGGACAAAAGTAATGAGGAGGAAAAGACGAAAATGCAAACGATGAAGGAGGAAGTAGACAGATTGAGACAAGAGATAGATGGGATGCACCTAGCATGGGCTAGGGGACAACCATCACCAATCCCTCCCACTACTCCTACCCTCTCACTGGCTTAAACTCCGGAACACCCTCCCAGTGGTCTATCGACAAGATTCCCAACACACCAATACTATCAGGAGGAAACTACCTATAATCCCCAAGCTCCACCACCCAAATAAAACCCTCCTCCACCAATTGCTCCTGTTTTTGTGGCACCTCCACCCCCCACATTGCAAAGATCATCCAGTGAGCTAGTGTTTCAGGCTCACGACAACCAATACTATCCTCCTGAAATCACCTTCAAAGCACCCGAGCCATACACTTACACCCCTCACTTTGCGCTCCCGACGGGAACTAAGAGGTCGACTAAGAATTCGGAGCAAGATGAAGTGCTTCGCAAAGTGAAAAGCCTGGAGAAGTCCTTCAGGAATATGCATGGGTTGGGCCGCCAAGTCAGTGTGGCCTACAAAGATCTGTGTCCCTTCCCCGATGTTCAATTGCCGGCAGGTTTTAAAATGCCAAAGTTTGATATATATTAAGGACATGGTGATCCCATGGCACATATGCGAGGTTTCTGTAGCAAGATGAGAGGGGGAGATGGAAAGGATTAGCTGCTAATATCATACTTTGGCCAAAGCTTGAGCAGATCTGCGTTGGAATGGTATACGAGGCAGGATCCCAGCAGGTGGTACACCTGGACGGTCTAGCACAATCATTTGCTGGTCATTTCCAATATAATCTTGAGATCGTCCATGATCGCCTCACATTGTTGAAACTTGAGAAGAAGCCTGGAGAGAGCTTTAGGGAATTTGGATTCCGTTGGAGGGAACAAGCGGCGAGAGTCGATCCTCCAATGAGGGAAGGTGAAATGGTGGACTACTTCTTGCAGTCTTTGGAGCCAACTTAATTTGGTCACCTGGTGACGTTAGTTGGTAAATCTTTCAACGAGGTAGTAAAAATGGGCGGTATGATTGAAGAGGGACTCAAGTACAATAAAATAATGAGCTATTCGGCGATCAAGGCCACTACTTAGGCCATCCAGAGCGGCATGGGGGGTGCGCTCGGGAAGAAGAAGAAAGAAGGGTTCGCAACAGTCGAGGCAGGTATTTGGTCCAGATCCAGAAGTCCTTCACCCTACTACCGACCCACACCCACCATCCAAATTACACATACACTCCATATGGACATCCACCTCCCTACTACCCTCCACAATAGCCACATTTTTCTATCCATCACGCCCAAACATTTGCTCAGCCTCCGGCTCACCCGCAATGGCGTGCGCCGACTTCCCAAAGTACATACCCACCCCCACAAAACACATATCCACACCCGAAGGCCTACACAAATCCGTCAGGGCCAGGTTTTCCTGGGAATCAAACTTTCAGGAATGAGAGAGTGCAGAGGCGGAAAATATTTACTCCGCTGGGAGAAACCTATACCAAGCTTTTCCACAAGTTAAGATATTTAGGCATGTTGACTCCTATTGAGACCAAATTGCCAAATCCCATCCCTAGAAATCTGGACCACTCAGTAAGTTGTGAATACTGCTCGGGGGCTCCCAGACATGATACTGAGAAATGTTGGAAATTGAAGATTGTCGTTCAAGATCTTATTGATGCAATTTGGATCGAGTCCAGGCACCAAAGGCACCTAACATCAATCAGAACCCGTTCTCCATGCACCATGAGGCTCACATGATCGAACGAGCGCACGAGGAGGGGATCTCAAGAAACCCTCACAAACAATAATGATGGTTCGTGCCAGCCCAAAAGAAAAGTCGACCAGTGGAAAGGCAGCGATACATTTGGGAAGAGTAGATGACAAGCCAGTTATGGTGATGGGGACAGGTCTCTCTGTTGTTGCAAAGAAGCCAGAGCCAGTCAAGGTAGTGCTGCAGTGAGTATCAAGCACACCAGTGTTAGTCGTGGAGGGGGCCCACATAGAACTAGTTGTTATCAGGCCAGTAATGTAGTTGCCGATAACCAGTAAGAAAGTCATGCCATAGAGCTACAATAATCAAGTGATGGTGATGCATAAAGGGAAGGAGGTTGTGGAAGAAGTATGTGAGACCCAGGGGTTAACTCGTTCAGGAAGGTGTTTTGCTCCCGCAGAGTTAAGAAGGGCCAATCTTGCAGCAATAAAAAAACCAGTGACGGAGGAATAGGTGGATGAGTTTTTGAAGAAGATGAAGGCACAAGATTAGTACATTGTGGAGCAATTAAGGAAGACCCCGGCACGTATCTCATTGTTATCATTGTTGATCCATTCAGATGAACACCGTCGGGCATTGATGAAAATTCTGAACGAAGCCCATGTTTTGAATAAGATCTTGTGAACCATCTGGAGAAAATAGCAAACAAAATTGTTGAGGTAAATCGAGTGACATTTTTTGATGATGACTTGCCCATGGAGGGTACAGAACATAATAGAGCTCTTTATTTGACCGTGAAGTGTGAAGACTCGGCAGTCACTCGAGTACTGGTTGGTAATAGGTCCAGTGCCAATATCTGTCCTTTGACCACCCTGAACAAATTGAGGATCGATGGTGACAAAATTCACAAGAACAACATCTGCGTTTGAGGATTTGGTGGTGGAGGTACAGACACATTGGGTGACGTCATACTTAAATTAACAATTGGTCCGGTCGAGTTCACCATGGAGTTTTAAGTGTTAGACATGGCAGTGTCATATAATCTCCTGTTGGGGCGACCATGGATCCATGCGGCAAAAGCGGTGCCTTCCACACTGCATCAGGTGGTCAAATTCAAGTGGGATAGGCAAAAGATCGTAATACAGGGGAAAAAAATACGTGCACCATAAATGATGCCATCGTACCTTTATAGAGACTGATGATGACAAGGGACGATATGTTTACCAGGTTTTCGATGTGGTTTTAGTGGACAAAGTTCCTGAGGTAAAAGCATCCCACTTTCTAGAATAAAAGCTGCAACTTTCATGATAGCCTCGGAGATACTGAATAATGGGTTTGTGCCAGGAAAAGGTTTAGGGGTTGATCTTCATGGTACTGTTCAACCGGTTTTTTTGCCAAAGAAATTGGATACCTTTGGGCTGGGGTTCAAGCCTACAACGACGGAAGTAAGACGGGCCCGCAAGTTGAAGAAAAGAGTTTGGGTTCTTCCCAAGCCAATTCCACGTCTCTCTATGTCATTTGTCAGGCCGAGCATCAAAAAGCAATTGTTGTCCAAGGTTACCGGGCCACTGATTGGTGTAGATGGGGATTTGAATGAAGGTTTTGAAAGGTTATTCACCGAAGTCAACATGGTATAAGATGGGGATGGTTCCATCAAGGCGGATATACTGTTTGTAGGGACAAAGGCAAAGATCAAGAATTGGATGGCTACTCCTCTTCCTATTCGAAGGGAGTCTCGGTAGTTGGCTCTGATTTTCCTTCCTGTTTTCTAGATTATTCCAGGGTTGTAGTCCAGATTTCTTTTATTTTGTATTCATCAAAGTGTGAAACCTTGTTATCCCGAATTCAATAAAATGTAAGTTTCTTCTTTATTCCTTATCTTATTTTAATTTTGTTTTCTTCTTTTCTTTTTGTACAGTTCTCTTTATACTTATCTTAATGACGTGGCATGCACAATGGATCTTCAATCTAGTCTAAAAATCAATCAGATTCCGAACTAATAATGCAAGAGGTAGATCATGATGATGAGGCGGAATACGATGAGGAAGAGGCTTTCGAGGAAATTAATAGGGAATTAAGTCAATTCGAAGAAAAATCAACCTAAATGACACAGAAGCCGTCAATCTAGGAGATGCAGATAATGTCAAAGAAACAAAGATAAGCATCCACATTGAACCAAACATCATGGAGGAATTAATCAAAATACTTCTGGAATTCAAAGATGTTTTTGCATGGTCGTATGATGACATGCCGGGTTTAAGCACCGATTTAGTGGTTCACAAATTTCCCACTGACCCGGCATGCCCTCCCATCAAGCAAAAACTGAGGAAGTTTAAAATCGACATGAGTTTGAAGATTAAGGAAGAAGTGACCAAGCAGTTGAATGCAAAGGTTATTCGGTTCACTCGATATACCACTTGGTTGGCTATTGTGGTACCAATGCCGAAGAAACATGGAAAAATCAGGGTATGTGTTGATTATCGCAATCCGAACAGAGCAAGCCCAAAATATAACTTTCCATTACCCAACATCCATATTTTGATCAATAATTGTTCCGGACGTGAGATCTGATCATTTGTGGATTGCTATGCAGGGTATCATCAGATTCTAATGGATGAGGAGGATGCAGAAAAGATGGCTTTTATTACGCTGCGGGGAACTTATTGCTATCGGGTAATGCCATTTGAGCTGAAGAATGCTCGGGCAATATACATAAGGTCAATGAGTACTATGTTTCACGACATGATACACAAAGAGATTGAGGTGTAAATGGATGATGTGATCATAATATCCAAGCATCAGGAAGACCACGTAGGAGACCTAAGGAAGTTTTTTCAGAGACTTCGAAGGTACAATATTAAGCTCAACACTGCCAAGTGTGCATTCGGTGTTCCATCTGGAAAGTTGTTGGGATTCATAGTCAGTCGGCGAGGCATTGAGCTGGACCCATCAAAGATCAAATCCATCCAAGAATTGCCACCACCAAAGAAGAAAACAGAAGTAATGAGTCTGTTGGAAAGGTTGAATTATATCAACAGGTTTATCGCTCAACTAACGGCGACTTGTGAACCCATTTTTCTTCTATTGAAGAAAGACGCTCCGGTAGAATGGACCGAAGAATGTCAGGAGGCGTTTGACCAGATCAAGGGGTATTTATCAAATCTACCTGTGTTGGTTCCACCTGAGCCAGGAAGACAACTGATTCTTTATCTAGTGGTCCTAGAGAATTCATTTGGTGTTGTACTGGGGCAACACGACATCACAGGAAGGAAGGAGCAAGCCATCTATTATCTCAGCAAGAATTTTACAGTTTATGAGGTCAAGTACACTAAACTTGAGAAGACATGTTGCGCCCTAACTTGGGCGGCGCAGAAATTGAAGTGTTATATGTCATCTTATACTACTTACCTCATTTCACGCTGGATCAAATGAAGTATATTTTTCAGATGCCTATGACCACAGGGAGATTGGAAAAATGGAAAATATTACTCACGGAATTTGATATCATCTATGTGACGAGGACGGCGATGAAATCCCAAGCATTGGCCGATCACTTGGCCGAGAATCCGGTCGATGAAGAATACGAGTCATTGAGGATGTATTTTCCTGATGAAGAGGTGATGCATGTCGATGATTTAGAGTTAATTGAGGAACCATGATGGAAGCTCTTCTTTGATGGAGCTGCAAATGAGAAAGGAGTTGGAATTGGGTGGTACTTATCTCCGAAACAGGACATCATTATCATGTTACGGCTCAGTTGTGTTTCAATTGTACCAATAACATGGCTGAGTATGAGACATGTATTTTGGGCTTACGGTTGGTTGTGGACATAGATATCCAGGACGTTTTGGTCTTGGGAGACTCGGACCTCCTGGTGCATCAAATTCAAGGAGAATGGGAAACACAGAATTTGAAGCTCATACCATATCGACAATGTTTGCACGGTTTGTGTCAAAATTTTAAAACAGTCGAGTTTAGGCACATCCCAAGAGTTCATAATGAGGTTGACGATGCTTTGGCCACCTTATCATCAATGTTTCACCACCCAGACAAAATTCATGTCGACTTGTTGCATATTCAGGTTCGTGATCAGCATGCTTATTGTAACATGATAGTGGAAGAAATGGATGGCAAGCCTTGGTTCTATGACGTCAAGGAGTACCTCTGGATGGGGATATACCCAGAGCAGGCCACTGGAGATCAAAAGAGAGCCATTCAGCGATTGGCAAATGTATTTTTCCTCAGCGAAGGAGTGTTGTACAAAAAACACCGGACTTGGGGTTGCTGAGATGTATAGATGCTAGTCAAGCCACGAAAGTTATGGCAGAAGTGCATTCTGGATTTTTTGGGCCACATATGAGCGGATATGTATTGGAGAAGAAGATTCTTCAAGCAGGGTATTATTGGCTCACTATGGAGTGTGATTTGTATCAGTTTCGTGTGAAAATGCCATCAATGCCAGATACACGGAGATCTGATTCATTTTCCGCCAACAGAATTGCACATGGGCCATGGATTTTATTGGACCTATCGAACCGGCAACTTCCAATGTTTATAGGTTGAGGCTAAAACTTTCGAGTCGGTAACCAATAGAGCAGTGGTGGATTTTGTTCATTCCCATATCATCTGTAGATTTGGGATCCCAAAGGTGATCATCACAGACAATGGTGCTATTCTTAACGGCATTTTGATGAAGGAAGTATGTCAACAGTTTAGGATTACACACCAAAATTCCAACCCGTATCGTCCCAAGGCAAATGGAGCAGTTGAGGCAACCAACAAGAATATCAAGAAAATATTGAGGAAAATGGTGGAAGGATCCAGACAATGACATGAAAAGTTACCATTTGCATTGTTGGGTTATCGCACTATTATTCGTACTTCAGTAGGTGTAACTCCTTATTTGTTGGTATATGGAACTGAAGCAGTAATACCAGCGGAGGTTGAAATTCCATCTCTCCAAATTGTCGCTGAGGCTGAGATTGATGATGATGAGTGGGTCAAAACCCAATTGGGACAATTGAGCATGATTGATGGAAAGAGATTAGCAGCGGTATATCATGGCCAATTGTATCAAAAAAGATTGCAAGAGCATTCAATACGAAGGTGCGTCCTAGGAAGTTTGAAGTGGGGCAGCAAGTATTGAAATGAATCCTTCCACATCAGGCCGAAAGAAAGGGCAAGTTCGCCCTGAATTGGCATAGGACATTCATTGTGACCAGGGTGTTATCCAATGGCGCTTTATGTTTGAGAGATGTTGAAGGAATATGTGTTGACATGTCTATCAATTCTGTCACAATCAAGAGATATTATGTATGATTTCTTTGATTGTAATTGTTGTTTGTTTGTATTTGGCATTGTATTGGAGAATGAAATGACATAGGCAATTTGTTTCTTCTATCCAAACACTTTAACCTTTACCTCCCCTTTTAATCCTTATTTATTCTTTCATACCTCTCTTTTGGAATCAGTAATGAAAATGAAAAGAAAAAAAAGAGAAAAGAAAAAAATATATAAACGAAAGAAAAGTCACAAAAAAACAAAGGAATTAAGTGAACTACGTTCTACCTGATTACTCAAAGAGGATACGTAGGCGCCTCACGGCTCGGTCATAGTGTAACAAAAAATCAAAAATCCCCAAGCAAGAAAACTGGGGCAGAAGTTGTATTTGTAATTTGGGGAAAGAAGTTTGATTCCAAGAGTTGTAATATTTTACCCATCAAAATCATTTTGAACTTTTGATACCTTTTTCTTTTAGCCATACACAAAAACCCATATTGATATCCAAAAGACCTCCCGATCGGTATCCGAGAAGTGCCAAGTCAGGCGAATGGAAGTCAGGAATAACACTCTAATCTCTAGCATAAAAAGGATTATAAGCTGAAAAGAATTGATAGCCACAAGAATCCCCAGCAGAGATAGTCATATCTGTAATACACCAATCCCCAGCTGAAAAAATAAAATGAGAGAGTCTTATCAATGAAAACCTTCACAGGCACCATAAGGCGACGGAAGTTGAGAGAAATAAAATGAAAGTCTTATTGGTGAAAACCTTCACAGGCACCATAAGGCGACGGAAATATGGAGAAATGAGAGAGTATTATCAGTAAAAACCCCTCGAAGAACACTATGAGGCGACCATGAGTTAAAAAGGGACAAACAAGATAAGATTGACGGAAAGGATCCGTCGAGGAATCAAGCAGAACAAGATGTTGGTTCGGTAAAAAAGTTGGGTTACGGGGCCTTTGAAATGTAAAGTAAGGCCATTAGAAAGATTGATTTATAAATAGGTTGGTTTGAGACATCCAGAATGCACAACATGATCATTGGGATAAGTTCAGATAAGTTCTTTTCCTTTTTCTTATCCCCAACAGTTGTTCAGAAAAACTGTTCTTTTTTTATCTTTTGAAGTCATCATTTTTCATTTTTTATTGTTTAAAAGATCTTTTTTCAATAGTAGTTTGTTTTTTGAGAAGGGTTTTCAGAGCTTACTACCATTTTCCAATATGGTACAAAGCAAAAATGTGGATAGGATAGGCCGAAGATAATGCAATGGAATGAGAAAGACGTCCGTTGCAAGACCAAATGATGGATTGGTCTAAGATTTTGGGGAAAGTATGGAGAAAAGTGGAAAACAACAATTGGTGAACAAAGAATCGTCACGAAACAGGAGCATCCCTGGCAGGAATATCATCCCCAGCAAATAATCTCATCCCCGGCAAGCTTTGATTGTGTAATGGAACACAAAGCTGGGAAAGGCGAAAGGGAAAAACCATCCCCAGCAGGATTGGCATGACCATTCACCACGTTTAAACTAACAAAATATTCTTTGATTTGAAGCAGGGAAAGGAAATGTTATTGATGGCGGAAAGACATGCCACAAAGAAGATTATCAAACTGGGGCAGAAAACTTTCTCTCATTGTGAAAATTTTCTTGAAATCAGGTACCCACTTGGGGAAGATGGAAGATAACACAAGTTTGGAGGAAGTGGAATCCCCAGTAGTTTACGGAAGAAGGCAATACAAGTTTTAAAGAAAGCAATTTCGGGAGGAAGATAACACAAGTCTTGAGGGAAGTAGTCTTTGAAGGAGGAGAATAACATATTTTTGAAGGAAACATCGGTGTTAACCCCGACAGTTTTCAAGGGAATGGAACACCAATTTTGAGGAAAGTAGTTCTGAAGGGAGATAATTCAAGTGAGAGGGAAAATGGGTCAGGAGGCAGGAAGGAAAAACGGCAACAAAACGCATTTTTGAGAAGTTGAAGTTGAAGTCAGGAGCCCGCATGGAGAATGGAGGTTGTATTATCTTTAAAGTGTAGTTGAAGTCAGGAGCCCGCCTGGAGAATGGAGGTATTATATTTTTAAGAAGTTGCTGAAGTCAAGAGCCCGCCTGGATAATGGAGGTATTATATTTTTATAAAGTTGTTGAAGTCAGGAGCCCGCCTGGAGAATGGAGGTGTTATATCTTTAAGTTGTAGTTGAAGTCAGGAACCCGCCTGGAGAATGGAGGTGTTATCTTTTTATGTTGTAATAGAAGTCAGGAGCCCGCCTGGAGAATGGAGGTGTTATATTTTAAGAAGTTGTTGAAGTCAGGAGCCCGCCTGGAGAATGGAGGTGTTATATTTTTAAGTCGTAACTGAAGTCAGGAGCCCGCCTGGAGAATGGAGGTGTTATATTTTTAAGTTGTTATCGAAGTCAGGAGCCCAGATGGAGAATGGAGGTTGTTATATTCAAGTTGTAGTTGAAGTCAGGAGCCCGCCTGGAGAATGGAGGTGTTATTATTTCAAGTCGCTCGTATCGGCTCACTTTATCTTTGCAGGAAAACTCTTCATGTTTTTGGACAAAGGGGGCCAGTTGTGAGCACGTAATTTTTTCCCTATGTATGAATTACTCCCAAAAAATTCAAAATAAAACAATTTTTTGTTTGTTTGTAATTGTTTTAAATTTTGTGTTATTTTTCTTGTATTGTTTGTATTTGTCTGTGCATGTTTATTTGTTAAATTAATAAAAATAAAAAAGTATGTCGCGTTTGCATTTAGGATTTAAGTTTACAATTATTAGTAATTAAGTTTGTTTCACTAAAATGGAAAAATCACAAAATAATAATGTACTTCACATTTCTAGAATTTAATGTCCAAATTGTGTGATTTTACTTTTTAATTGGTGTTTAATTTTGTTAGATAATTATTATTAGGAGTTAATTAGAATTTTTAGTTAATTTTGATTTTATGATTTAATCTAGGATTTTATTTTTGGTTTTAACAATTAGAAAATAAAAGATAAAGAAATTGGACAAAAAATCGAAACTGGGATGTTTTATTCGACCAAAATCAGGCCCAAATCGACGCATGTTACCCTATCCAATCGACATGGCAATACAACGCCCAAACGACATCTATATGTCATGTCCTTCCTGAACCGTTGGATCTCGCATATCCAACGGTCGAGATCATCTTTCCAGCCCCGACCCGTTTTCCCGGACCGATCCAGTACCCCTACTAAACTATCGACCCCATTTCATATAAGCGAGTCGATCCAAGCGTTGATCTGAGTTGATCCAACGGCTTGGATTCAATCTCCTATCTAGTATATATTCCTAAATCCTACCCCCACCCCCTTCAAACGAACCCCCCCCCCCCCTTTTCTTTGTATCGTCTCCAAGATCAGAGACGACCCCTCCCCAAACCCTAGCAGCCGCCACCCCTCCCCTTCACCATAAACCCGGCAGAAATGATTCTAGTGACCACCAAAAACACACCCATGAACCCCCAGACCATCCCATCTATGAATCCACAGCCCTTTCTTCTCGAATTATTACCAAACGTCTCGAATCTTCATCTGAAGAATCGTACCAAAAACTTAGTTCACCCAATCTCCCCCAAATCAAAACCCAACGTCCACCTGCCTTCCCTCGTCCCTAAACCATCAACAGATTCCCTCGAATCTCGTTAAATTTTCTCTAATCTTAGATCAAAGTTTGACCCCAAACCCTAGTTCTTTCAAGCTTGAGGTTCAGTGGACAGTTGAAGATCTGTAGACCAAATTGGATTTTAATCGTGTGTTTTCACATTGAAAACACACGATTAAAGTCCGCTTTGGTCCAGATCAAAGGATCCAAGAATGAGTTCACGATGGGGTCCGTTTTGGCCCCAAATCCAAAGGTTGGAGGTTCGAACCGGATCCTCATTAAAACTGTAGGTTTCCGCTTATTTCTCTTCTCTGTTAGTTTTGTTGAGTAAATTCATCTTCTACCCCTTTCTTTAGAATCGAATGCTTTGTGTTTGTTCTATATTTTGTTTCTTTTTTTTATTATTTTTTACATCGAATTATTCAGCGTCCATAATGCTTTGTATAAAACCACAACTACTGCTGTAATTATTTAATGGTTATTACTTGTTCAAATTGGCCAAGTTTGCTCTTTGTTGTTCATCATTTGTTAGGTTCCTTCCTCATTTATATTTGTCTAAGCTAATTAGGATTAGTTTCCAATATGGTTAGCTTATTCTCTATGTCTGTGTGAATCAGCTTGACTTTAATAGTTCAATACAGGTTGCCTTGAATCAGTCGTTTTATTTGGATACTATTTGTAACTAATCTGAGTGCAAGTTCTAGCTGATTTTGCTGAATTGAATCTCAATTATTGTCCTGTATTGGATTCGGTTTTGATGTGCTTGTTAGGTATCGGTTCATCTTGCTTGGTAGTTAATTGATTAGCTGAATTGGTTATAGCTGATAGGTTGTGTACAAATTCAAGGGATGGAATTAGGATAGGAATTCCAGGCAACTCAAGGGGTAATTTGGTATTCGAAATGAGTTAGTAGTCTGTCAGTAGGATAGGCATTAAACTAATTCAAATTAACTAAAGTAAAAAAGGGATCAGTTAGTGGAAGGGACAGCTTTTAGAGCATCTTTAGAGATTGGAAATTATAAATAGTAGGTAATAATGAAAAGCTAAAAAGGTTCACATAGGGAGGTATATTAAAAAGCTGGAAAGAAAAAGAAACATAGGGGTAATAATGAGAGATCCTTCTTACAGCTGTAAAAAAAGAGGGGGGGCGGCACGAAAGGGGGTCTGCTTTGGGTATAAATTAGAGATGAGTAGAGATATTAAGAGGAACTTGAAGAGGCAGTAAGAGTGGGGAGAGTAAAAAACACATAAAAAAGAAAGGAGTCCAGACCTTAGATAGATATAGACACTAAGGAAGTTCTCAGCTCAGGAATTCCCCCAGAAGCTCTCCCTCTTCATTTTTTTTAAATCTAAGTTTGAATTCCATCTTCCAAAACACCAAAAACAAATAAAAAATCAAAAAAATCTCTACTGTTTCATTGAGAAACTGCAATCTGATCCTTATTTCCATCTAGCCTCTTCACATTTTGTAGTTTTAGTTGAGTTTTGGGCTTATTGAAGTAGTGTGGTGATGTTCAAGTGTTTTAGTTTAATCTGCTGGTTTAATTTGAGTTTTGATCCTTCCTGGGATTTTATGTATTCATTCTCTGGGCTGTTTCCTATTGTTCTTACTACTGGAAATTGTACTTTGTTATGATTGCTGCTGATTATTTGCCATAGCTGACTTCTTCTCCTTCTTCTGATTAAAATTCCATTTCCATGTATTGTCCTTGTATGAACTACGAAGGATCCATGTAATTGGATTTGAAGATCAAATGAAGAAATTTGTTCGAATTGGTTGCTAGAATTTATTTGATTTATGTTTGGTTTCTATATGTGAAATAGTCCTTTTTAGGTGAATGTTGTACTCGTGATTGAAGAGAATTTTTGTTATAATAGACAAGTGATAATGGCTGTTAATTGAATTTTAGCTATAGAAACGGAGTAGTAACAATGGTTTAGAGTAGCTTGAATCAATTTGAAAACATTCAGTTTCCTTACGTAATTAAGTCGTGTGTCTAGTTTGTTATTCACCTTTGGTAAACGCTATGATTTGGCCAGTAGTTAAACAGGTAGTTGATCAATACTTTCATCGATTCAACTAAGGGAATATGGTCCTTCAAATGTGAAGGCTACAACTTTCTCCCAATGAGTAGCCCAGGCCCGTTACTCATGCTCGTGCACGTTTGGCGTGGGACGAATCCTGTGATTGGCCAATTTGTGGCATCGACATGAAGGCAATTTTCCTCATGGGCTTATCTTGAAGCCCAACGGCTAGCTTTGGGGTTATCATTTGGTTTGTTTTAATCCAGTAACAAATTGATTACGACTCTTTCTTTTATTTTAGAGACAATAAAAATAGCAAATCATAATCGCTTTTAGGTTTGCCCTTTTCAATAAAATATGAGACGAGCCTCATCGAATAAAATGCACAAACTACGGGGCCCTCTTAAGTGTATAACAAAATACTTAGATTTCGGTATGGACCGTTTAGCGAATTTCACGGTCTTCCCCAAAATAATAACGTGCTAGTCACTTTAGGCACGTGCTCTCCCTAAACTCGGGTGCACATTTATGTCACCCAAATCTAAATCTAAATGGAGTTTAGATGTGTCAATAACCACGGGTGCATTGATGTGACGTGGTTCGAGACGCATTTTCATGACGTTGTAATTCTCTTTTTTTAAAAAATAATAAAAGCGGTTAAAAGCTAAAATTTGCACATATGTTCATAATTGTTAAAATCAGATAATTTAAGTCGAATATGACAGTTGAGCAATTGTGCTAGAACCACGGAACTTGGGAATGCCTAACATCTTCTTCCGGGTTAACAGAATTCCTTATCCGTATTTTTGGTGCGCGGACTATAATACAGATTCATTCTTTTCCTTGATTCGGGATTAACCGGTGGCTTGGGACACCATAAATCTCCCAAGTGGCGACTCTGAATTAAATAAACTAATCTCGTTTCGATTGTCCTTTAATTGGAAAAACTCCTTTACGCCCTTACGGCCTAGGTAAAAAGGAGGTGTGACAACAATATCCTCTATTTATTTATTTATTTATTTATTTCAAACTACGCCAAACACCCAAATAGCAGGGTGTCTAAGGTTAACAACCTATACATGGCCCTCACAACGGGAATAACTCACAATAGTCGGCATATTACACCCCACACAAGCTCCATCAAGTGGTTCACGCCGAACACTACACCACCACAACCTAACGGGGGAACAAAGTACCCCAAAATATCATAACAAACCTCAAATTTTCGGCCAAAAAAGGGCCCCTCCACCAGACTTTACCACAAAAATTGTTTCTAGGCCTCCAAACATTCTCAAACTCCCTCACAAGTGAATCACCATGAAAACCCATCTATTTAAGCATCATTCATGTCCAAAAATGCAAACAAATAGAAAAAAACAGAAAAAGGAACAAAATCACAAAAATTGACACTAAAATACTACCTAGGGTTGGATTACACTAACTTAGGCTACATTACACTAATTAGATAAAGAAATAAAAAGAAAATAAAAAAGGGGGTGGTGGGTTGTGGCGAGAAGGAGTTGGGGAAGACAACAATGGAGTTTTGGTGAGAGAGAGAGAGGAGAAAAGATATGAGGATTTTGGGGGGTGGGCTGGTGTCAGGGGGAATGAAGGGGTTTGGGTTAGTTAAGGGTTTGGTTTAATTAAAAGGGGGTGAAAAAAAAAGAAAAAAAAAATTACGTAGCTGGGCTCGTTGTGGTCTGTCGCGGTCTACCACGGTTACGGTGGGACCGCGGTAGACCCTTTTTAGAGAGGGTTTACCACTGCGGTTACGGTGAAACCGCGTTGGGCTGTTGTCCAAGGGGGTATCTGACCGCGGTTCCACATTTTCTTTCCATATAATGTGTTACACTTACAACAATGTCGTGGGTTGCCTCCCACGCAGCGCCTGATTTAACATCGCGACACGACACAGATGAGCGCATCTAAGGCTCTCTCGACCTTTGTGGTTCAATCAGGAGTAGCTCAGACACTTCCTTTGGCTTGATCATGCCCACATACACTTTCAATCGCTGACCATTGACTCTAAATGTACGAGAGTCATTCTTTGTGGCAATCTCAATAGCCCCTGAAGGGAAACTTCAACTACTCGAAACGATCCAGACCATCTTGATTTAAGCTTACATAGGAACAACCGTAGTCTTGAGTTGTAGAGCAATATCATGTCCCCAGGTTTTAAATTCTGATCAACAATGTTCTGGTCGTGCATCCTCTTTATTCTCTCATTGTCCAACCTTGTGCTCTCGAAAGCAAGATATCTGAACTCCTCGAGCTCATGTAGTTCAGTAATTCTTATTGTGCTTGCAACTTCCATATCCAAGTTCAGCTGTTTCAACGCCCACCAGGCTTTATGTTCAAGTTCCACTGGTAGGTGGCGGGCCATTCCAAACACCAATTTGTATGGTGACATACCAATTGGTGTTTTGAAAGTAGTTCTGTAAGCCTAGAGTGCATCATCTAGCTTCCTCGCCCAATCAGTTCTTACGGCGTTCACATTTTTTGTTAACACGCTCTTGATTTCTCTGTTGGAAACTTCAACCTGTCCACTAGTCTGCGGGTTATAAGGAGTAGCCACCTTGTGGCGCACATCGTACTTCGCAAGCAACTTTTCAAAGGTTCTGTTGCAAAAGTGAGCACCTCCATCACTGATAATTGCTCTTGGTGTCCCGAAGCGGGTGAATATGTTCTTCAAAAATTCCACTACCACTTTTGCATCATTGGTGGGTGACGAGCAGCTTCCACCCATTTGGACACATAGTCTACAGCAATAAGAATGTACTTATTATCATAGGAGCTGACGAAGGTACCCTTGAAGTCAATCCCCCATACATCAAACACTTCCACTCTTGGATTAGGTTCATGGGCATCTCGTGGAGTCGGGAAATGTTCCCGGTCCGCTGACATTCATTGCATCCTTCACCCATATATCCGCATCTTTAAACACTGTTGGCCAGAAAAATCTAGCCTCTAGCAACTTTGCCGCTGTCCTGACCCCTCCAAAGTGTCCACCATACGCCGATGCGTGACAAGCTTGCAAAACAGAATATTGCTATATCTCGGGGATTCATCTCCGGATCATATTATCAAGTCATTTTCTAAACATATACGGCTTGTCCTAGTAAAAGCAGCTATCACGATAAAACCTTTTCCTTTGGACCGTTGAAAGGTCATGAGGAACTATACGCTGGACATGTAATTATCAAAGTCTGCATACATGGCACTTCCTGAAGAGTGGTGGTGAGCAACTGCTCGTCTGAAAAAGTTTCCAGAATTTCCTCAATTCAACCGCATTTTCAGCTCCCTCAAGTCGTGATGATGATCAGCGACTTGATTCTCAATGCCCTTACAGTCACTAATTTCAAGATTGAATTCTTGTAGTAGCAACACCAACGAATCAGGCGTGGCTTAGATTCTTTCTTTTTGATTAAGTACTTGAGCTGCATGGTCAGTATATACAATTACCTTGGACCCTATCAGGTAGGATCGGAACTTGTCGAACGAGAACACCACAACTAACATCTCCTTCTCAGTCACAGTGTAGGTCAACTGGGCTCCACTCAGCGTTCTACTAGCATAGTAGATTGGGTGCATCAGTATTTCTTTCCACTGGCCCAGCACTACACCCACTGCATAGTCACTGGCATCACACATTAGTTTGAACGATTTCTCCTAGTTGGGGGCAACAATGATGGGTGTTGTGACCAGTCTCCTTTTCAACTTCTCAATTGCTACCCTGCAATCATCAGAAAAGAAAAATGGGTGATCTTTTTGCAACAAGTTACAGAGATGGTTGGCAATTTTGAAGAAGTTATTTATGAACCTCCGGTAAAAACCGGTATGCCCAATGAAGCTTCTGATTGCTTTGACTGAGGTTGGGGAGGCAGCTTTGCTATTACATCCACTTTCGCACGATCCACCTCAATTCCCTTGCTTGACACCCAGTGCCCCAAGACTATGCCTTCTTGTACCATGAAGTGGCACTTCTCCCAGTTCAGAACCAGTTAGCCTCGATGCACCGTTTCAGCACTCGCGTCAGATTTATCAGACACTCATCAAATGAATTCTCCACCATTGAGAAGTCATCCATGAACACCTCCATTATGTCCTCTACCATGTCAGTGAATATGGCCATCACCGTTGGAATGTGGCAGGTGTATTGCATAGGCCAAAGGATATCCATCTAATGGCATAAATGCCATATTGGCATACTGGCAGGTGAATGAGGTCTTCTCTCTATCCTACGGTGTAATGGAGATCTGATTGTACCCTGAGTACCCATCCAGAAAACAAAAGTGTGACCTCTCTACCAGTCTATCCAACATCTGATCAATAAAGGAAAGTGAAAAGTGGTCTTTCCGGGTGGAAAGATTTAACTTCCAATAGTCCATTCAAATTCTCCAACATGTACGATTCTTGTAGATATCAATTCATTGTTATCATTTTTCACAACCGTCATGCCACCCTTTTTAGGAACACATTGAACTAGGCTCACCCAACTGTTGTCAGAGATTGGGAAAATAATTCCCGCATTTAACCACTTTATTACTTCCTTCTTCATCACTTTCTTCATGTTGGGGTTCAGCCTCCTATGGTGTTCCCTGGAAGGTTTGTGACCCTCTTCCAGTAGAATCTTGTGTATGCAGTAGGCATAGATGATCCACTTAATGGCTGTCATGGTCCACCCAATGGCAGTTTTGCACTCCCTTAGTACCTCCAAGAGTTGTTGAGCCTGCACATCTAACAAACAAGATGAGATAATAACAGGTAATATGGAGTCAGGCCCTAAAATTCATACCTGAGGTGGGCGGGCAATGGCTTTAACTCCAGCTTTGGTGGTTCTTCGATGGATGGATTGGATGGAGGAGTTTCTCTCTTTTCCAAGTGCAAGGGCTCAAATTCTAGATTTCTGTCCCATAACCCTTTACCTTCTAATGCCAACACCCATTTCGCCAAATCCTCACTATTCACTTCATCCAAGTTCATCAAACATGCAGAAAGGGGGTCCTCAATAGTCAACACCTCATCATCAGACTCTAATATTACATCCATTGCATCAATAAGAGAGAAATTGGCTTATTCACTTGGTCTCCTCATAGATTTTTTCACATTGAATGTTATTTTTTCATCATTGAGTCTCATCTTGAGCTCCCTGATCTCACAATCAATTAGAGCCCTCCCCGTGTCCATGAATGGTCTTCCTAAGATTATAGGAATCTCTTCATCCACTTTGCAATCCAGGATCACAAAATCTGCAGGGAACACAAATTTCCCTACCTGAATCAGCACATCATCTAGGATCCAGACGGTCGTTTCACGGTCCTGTCGGCCAGCTGCAACAACATAGAGGTGGGTCTAGCTCTCCCAATGCCCGACCTCTTATAAATAGCCAGGGGAATAAGGTTAATGTTGGCCCCTAAATCACAAAGTACCTTAGCAAAGGCAAAATTACCAATAGTGCATGGAATTGTGAAGCTCCCTGGATCAGACAACTTTTCTGCAATTGGTCTAGACACCACTGCACTACAGGTCTGAGTTAGTGTAACCATGGCCAAGTCTTGAAAGTCAAACTTCCTGGACATCAAGTCCTTCATCATTTTTGCATATTCAGGCATCTTTTTTAAAGCTTTGATCAATGGTATATTCACCTTGATTTGTTTAAGCATCTCAAAGAACTTATTATATTGCTCCTCCTTTTGATGCTTGGCCAACCTCTGCGAAAAAGGTGCAGGAGTTATTTTATTTCCAATCACTTGGGACTGATCTTTAACAGCTACTATCTCAATTACTGGCTCTTGAACTGGCGCAACTGCTTTCTCGGTCTCCTGCTGAATGCTCTCTTCTTCCTGAGCAGGCTGGACTGTCACCTCTGTCAGTTTAAATGACTCATCCAGCTCTATGGGCACTGGTATGAGTGTCTTATCCGGTCTAGTTTCTCTAGCTCTCTCTTGATCTACATCCAGGTCTCTGCCATTACGTAGACTCACCGCCATCAGCTGCTTTGGCCCTGATCTTTTGGATTTATCTGGGTGTCTGCAGGTAATGTCCCCTGAGGACGATTTTTCAGAGACATTGAAATTTGGACCATTTGCACTTCAATATTTTTTATTGCTGCATCATGTGCATCTACTCTTTCATTTATTTTTGCGTTGGACCCAATAACCTGCTGCATCATTGCTTCAAGTCTAGCGAACCCATCTTCTTGCCTTCCACTATGCTACTGCTGAGGTGGGGGATACCTTTGCTACTGATTGTGATTATTGTACCCATATGGCCTTGGATAAGGTGTCATATTGTTGGTGGGGGGAGTCTCACACTTCCCATGTTTCCAGTGTTAAACTGTGGCTGAGCTGGCCTGTATTGCTGATGATTCTGCTGACCCTAGTTCTGATTACCTTGTTTTTGGCCTCCATAGTTCGACACATAGTTCGATACATAGTATGTCTTCAGGGTGTTGGTGATGATGATCATGTTCCGCGTTCGAAGGATTACTAATTGGTTGACTAATGCAAGATGTGCACAAGCCCCCATTGATAGTATCTACAATATGCACTTTCTGTTTTTGCCCTGATTCCTCCACCTTTTTGGTGATTATGCTCATCTGTTTCAGTAGGGTCGCAACATTTTCAGCCATGGAATTTGATGGATCAAAAGGAACTGAGTGCACCACTGGAGTGATAGGTGCATTCCTGATCGTCCACCCCGAATTCTGTGCCATTTTGTCAAGCAGACTCTGACCTTCTCTCCAGGTTTTGCTCAAAAATGCCCCGCCAACTAAGGCATCTATAATGTTCTTTATGTTATCTGACAGTCCTATATAAAACCGGTGTCCAACATCCGATATGGAATACCATGGTGTGGACATATAACCAACATTCCTTTAAACGGCTCCATGTCTCACGCAGTGTCTCCATTGGTTTCTGTTTAAAGCTCACGATCTCAAAAATTTGTTGAGCTATTTTGTTAGGCGGGTGGAACCTGATGTGAAATTGTTTGAATAACTCATCCCAAGTTTCTATAGAGTTTATGAGGAGTAAGTTTAGCCAGACCTGAGCAGCTCATGTCACCAAGAATGGAAACAATAATAGCCTGAATGCTTCCGGAGTTCCGTTGGGCTACCTTTGGGTTTTGCAGTTAGACAGGAAGTTCTTCAAGTGCTGCCGAGGATCTTCGAATTGTGTCCCAGAAAAGAGTCCCTTGTTTTGCAACAAGTGCAACATGTTATTCGTGATCTGGAACAATTCAGCTTGTATCGCGGGCACAACAATGGCAGTGGCTAGATTGTCAGATGTGGGTTGTGACCCGTCATATAGTGCAGCCTCAGGCACAGGAGGTGCCACTTCTCTGACGTTTCTGTTGACGTTTTCTACGTCACCCATGTCAATTTCGAGTTTGTATGTTAGTTGGGATTGTTGAAGTCTTTTATTGGCACGGTTAAATATCCGGAATATTTTTCTTGGGGTCTGAGAGTCCTTCAAGTAGTTCTCCAGTCCTCGTAGAATTTCTAGGCATACACCTGTGCAACCAAATCAACAAACGTCAAAATTTCAATGAAAAATTGGGTATAGAGAAAACTGACTACACTAAGAAATTTTGTATTTCTATCAATGGTAATTGATAATTTCGCTAATTCCCCAGCAACCACGCCCAAATTTGATTACGCCCAACTATGCCTTATAAAAAGGACAATAGGGACGTTGCAAATATAACCTGAGTATTAAGCCCAGAGTCGAATCCACAAAGAATTAACCTATCAATCACTATATTTAGACCTACTAAACTCTTTAGAATCAATTTCCCAAACGTTGAGAATCACAGTTGATGGTGTCTTTACTAACTAAGATTAACAGTAAATAATAGCAGTAAACTGAAGATGCTAAGTTGTTAACAATAATGAGAAAGCGCTAAGGTAATGATTTTCCCTATCGATGGAATGCCTTCTGTTTATGTTTCATACAAATTCACCAACACATTCTATCAATCATGAACTCTCTTCTTACCGTAAATCTCTCCCGAGTAATCACAGTAATTTACTAAATGCACTCACCCGAGATACACTAGCTAGCTTTGGTTATCATAGTTCACTTAAGATTGCATCCAAGGCATTGTTATTCCTAATCCCGCCTTTAAACCCGCAGTTATAGATCCCTCTTATACTTTAGGAGTGGTGTTGTTCAACATTCACCTAAATATGCACTCTTTCCCGAGTTATGCACACTAAATAGACACAACTAATTGAGGATCATGTCAATTAACTACAACAAACACGTAATTGAACAAATAGAAATTAAAACTGGCAAACTGTATTCACATAAACAAGAAATTCATCCCTCAATAGGTTCCATCAAAACTCTAGACAAAAGATTTAGCTACATATAACTATGGGTAAATAAACTAGAACAATGTTCATAATCATAATTGCAAGAAAAATAACTAAGAAGAAGATATGATGTTTTGGGCGATCTCTCACACTTGTTTTTCTGGTCAAAATACTCTCTAAAACAATACATGCCTCCTTTGGGCGAAGTCTAGTGTTTAATATAGGGCTTTGGGCTAAAAATCCCGTATTTTGTGCTTAAGTCCCTGAACTTTTCCGCCTCTACCGCGGTTACGGTAAAACTGCATCCAAACACCTTCTATGAATCTCAACTTGTCCGCGACAGTCCTCTACCGCGGTTCTTTCACGGTTACAGTGGAACCGCGACAGTTTATCTCCAGGACTGGCTTAAGCTGCCTTCGCGTGGTTCACTTGGCGGATATTTTACGTTTGACCTCTTTCTCCATATTTGATCCCAAAAATACTCCATAGCCTTCTCATGTCATATATAACCTGCAAAGCATGAAAAGCGCTAATCAGAGCATTTTGTTATTATTTTTATTATCAAAACTATACAAAAATGTCGTTCTTTAGGGCCTAATTATAGTTAAATTCACTCATTATCAATTATGTTGTAGTTCTAGTGTACTTATGCTAGAACTCCATTGTATTATGCTGGAATTCCATCATACTTATCCTAGAACTTCAGTATAATATTTAGGAGTTCAAGTATACTTATGCTGGATTTCCAGCATAATATACTGGCGTTTTTTTTGGGTTTTAAACAGTGTCTTCGCTCAAATTTATCTTTACATGAAAAGTGATTAAATTTCGATTACTTTTAAAATTGGGCTATTTATAAACGACCAATTGTGACTATTTTTGAATGGGAAACTTACAGAATGTCCCAAAGAAGTTTCAACTTACCAACCTCTAGCCAGTAGTTATAGACTTACCAAAACTAGTCAAATATATATAAAAGTTGAAAAACCAAATAAATAAGGTTCTTTCTCTCAAAGAAGCACATGCAAAAATTACCTTCCATATATTTTAAGCGTGATTAGCAACATTAGATGCAAGACGGAAAGGAAATTTCATGGATGAGGTAGCAAATAAGGTGATGAAATACAAAAAAAATATACAATATTCCAAAAATCTGAACAAAAAGGAAATTTTTTAATGGGTATAGTCGAAATTCATTGAAAAAATATAGATAAGTCAATATATAAAATTTGAGGAAGATTGGAGGTGATTTGGACTGGTTTTGTATCAAAATTCGTAATTAAATCGAGTTCAAAAAATTCTTCTGCGACACATGTATCAAACATATATCACGCATGTATCTCTCACACGAATATACATGGATATACATGTGATACACAATCGATACAAATATGATACATATGTGGTACATAAATGATACACAATGTGATACATGTATCATTTTTTTATATTCAGTTTTTACTTCGAATTTTCAATTCAAACTACCTCAAAACTTCACCAAATCATCCCAAAACTAAGATTCAAGCTCCTTAAGATATACCCAATCTATTCTAATAGCACATACTCAAAAGAAAGCAAAAAAAAATGATATTTTTTAGCTATAAATAGCTAATTGGCCAGTTTGATTAATATTAGTAATATTTTATTAATTGCCTAATTTTTATAATGAGCTACCTATAAATGAACATAGTGATAATTTCCTTTTTAAATTTCTCTCCAATTTCCATATTGTAAATCGAGGAAGGATATGGGCCAAGAAATGTAGATGAGCTCAGCCCAAACAATTTTTTTGGATTGTAACCGTAAACCGCCACCCGCACCGCCAAACTTTGGCTCTAAATTCTGATAAATTGGCCGGAGCCCCTTTCCTCCATCGAGTCATCCGCATCCTCTCCAAAAGTGAGATCTACTCCTTCCTCATCTGTATATTTATAAGTGCTTTCCCCGATTGCCTTGCAATTTCTCGTATATCATGGCCCGTTCCATTTCTCAAGCCCTAAATCTGATCCGAACCACCACCGCCCCATCCACAGCCAGCCGCCGCGATGCTGTTCGTCTCGTAGCTTGTAGGTGCGAATCCACTCAGCCGGATAGACACGTGGCATCTGACACATCGGAGGCGGAGGCTGTGGCAGTGCAGAGGATCGAGGACGCTATTCATCGTATCATAGTGCGGCGATCGGCTCCCGATTGGCTTCCTTTCTGTCCTGGTGCTTCTTACTGGGTCCCACCTCGACGTAGCTCCTATGGTATAGCTGACCTCGTTCATAAACTCTCCAATACGCTATCCGAAGAGGAAACTATGTCTCTCGCTACATTCCGCGGCTGGCCTTCCTCTACTTTTTACCTTAATAATGGTACTTAATTATTTTGCTTTCCTCCGTTTTTTCATAATGTATGTTTTGATGAATTGTTCGAGCAAAGCCTTGCATTAATAGCAACAATTGAATATATCGTCGGCTTTGATATTTGATTACATCGATATGGAATTCGACAAATCTAGATGGTAGGAACAGATAACTCATTCTTTTGATTTAGTTATTTTAATTAATGGGGAAGGATATGTGCATTCGTGAAAGGAAAACTTAATATATTTTCGTATTTATTGAAGTTTTGCAAGTATTGCAGGATTGATGAAAACCTATACTAGACTTTTGTGCAGGTTCAAAACTGTGAATTGCACCTATATCATGTGTTGCGCTCACTTATATCATGTGTTGTCCTCTTACTACTAGACCAAAGCCATGGGGCTCAAATTGGATGTACACATTACTTTAGCTAATAAGTATTGTAAAATTCCTTTCTTCTTTTCTTCCTTATTGAGTAAATGGCCCAATACTTCTCTAAAAAGTTTAGACTTTCCTATTCCACTTAAAATAATGAAATGATATTGCTTACCAAAAGATATGATATAATATTTAATTTCTCGTGTTTCTTTTGTGCAAAGTTGTTTTAACTCTTGCTTATTCAATGTCTTTGGTTAATTTATTCATGACAATGTAAGCTTTGGCAATGATTGTCTATCTCGAATGTTCAAAATTTTTGCAAGTGTCATCTTCACGAACATAAGGACTCTTGTACGTTCAAGTATTATTTTTGTTACAATTGGGGATCGTTTGCTCAAGTATGCTCTCTCATTGTCTCTGTTTTTCTTTTTTCTTCTCTGTGACAGAGAATGCCGCGGCAGAGAATGATAGTATGTCCAAAAAGGTCAACCAGTCTGACAACGAGGAAGATTAACTGCAACCATGAATGGTTAAAGTAACTGCTTCTCCACCACTGTTGTTAAGGTTGGTGAGAACTTTTTAGAGTTATTGTCAAAATTGCCGTATACGAATTCTAGCCCTTACACTTTGTAATGCATCTTATTAACTTTTGCTGGACTCAATCTTGATTCAACTAATAGTCCTATACCCAGTTGTGTTCCACAAACTTGCCTTATGGCCTCTATTGTGAGTTTTAAGGTGGAGCGGCCTCTGAAGTTGCAGTTGCTTTAGAAAAAAGCCTTTTAAGTGTTTCTTGTTGTGCTTGCAGGTCTAAAATTCATGTACATATGTTTGTGTAGCTGGACAGAGTAATGAGGAAGCATTTCCAACTTTGGAATTTGTACATACATGAGCTTCCTCGCCATATTTCTGTTATACTAGCAGAGGAGCAAGTCTAGTTGAATGTACGAACTTTTTAGCTTGTCGAAATTTTTTCTTTAATTTGCACCAATCCAAATTTCCCTTGTTTATGATGATGGGTAGAACTGAATGCAAGCTAGCCATCTTGCTATATGCTCTAATCAGTGTAATGTTATTAGTAGTTGTAAATGCTAGAAATAAATTTTGTTTGTCGCCAATTTGCTTCTTGTGCTTGCCTTCCCATACTTGGGTGATAGCGAAGCTAAATCCGTCTTATTTGTAAGAGGAAAAGTAAACTATAGTTTAATCAGTATTTTTGAGTATCTGGTTTGGTGTTCTCAAATGTTGAGCCAGCGAGGATGGAGACTAGGGATAGTCCGTCTTTTTAATGTGTTACCGATTGCTGCGCTAGCAATCTGAAATTACTCTTCTACGAGCTATCAAGCGAATGTGTTAACCTGAAGACTTGATGCAAGGTTCTCTTATGCTCGTGTTCTTAAAAAATGTAATTGAACGAAGCTGCAAATGTAGGCTATTCTCATTGATAAAAAACAAGAGAAGCTAACAAAGAGCAGATCCACCGATCTTTTAAGTACAAGGTGATCGGTTTGCTTTGTTTAATTTGCTGGAAGAATTGGCTTTGAGATGCAGTTAGCTTGTAAAAAAACTGGACCAACACTTCTTTCCAGATCTATCTTGTTATTATTTCGTTTGTCGTAGTTCATTGTTATAACTGTTGTGATTTTTGTTGAAGCGAGGGTCTTTCGAAAGTAACCTTTCGGTATTCTTCTGAGATTTGACTTGTGTGAATATATTTGGTATATTGTTGTTGCATCTTCTTAGCCTCCGATGATAGTCGATTCAACCAAACTTGGTCAATCCAAAGATCGAAGAGTTCACCGAAAAGATTTTTCAAACTGAGACAAATAAATAAATACGGAATGTAACTAAAACTGGAGTGTTTATCGAAAAGATCTTTTAGAACATGCTTTCTGTAAAATGAATAATTATAAAATGTAATTCTTATCGTATGTTTGCGAGTACGCCCCTTTCATTTCAGTTGGCACATGAGACATGCGAAGGACTTCTCTTCCTCCTTTTATTAGTATGAACAAAGAATAAGACCAAGTAACTGTTAAAAAAACTCTTGAGCCTTCATTTCTTTATCATCAGCCTGAATAAACTATGAGCCATTACTGCTTTATCTCGGGACATGGTACGGCTTCATTCTTGGTTGGACAGTGGATTACCAGAAATCACTCGAGATAGGAAAACAAAGCAAATCAAATACAAGGACCAGTAATTCTCATATGTCTACAACCATGGCAGTTCTTCAATTGAATCATATGTTACAGACTCCTATACGATGAATGAGACTCAATACTGAGGAAAACGCACGTGTTTTTCAAAGAGACTACTGTATCTGTCTATACTTGAAAGCACGTTTTCTGAAACAACAACAACAATAACAACAACAACAAATTCGATTTAATCCCATAAGTGGGGCTTCGTGAAATAAAATACCAATATTTTTTTCCCTTCCATTGAGCTTAGATAAATGTGTTTTACCAATAGAATTATGCGCTGAATGCTCCCTGACTTGCAGATATTTGTCAGTGGAGATGTAAACCAAGACCACTTTGATCTCTCGATATTCCACTTACATTATCATTTAATTCTCACATGAAAATTAAACGGACGGATCGAGTCAGATATGATTTGGGATAAAAACGGGTAATGAAAACATATAAATTATCCGACGCCACCCATATTTAATATAGATAAAAAATAAATTAACTCGCAAATTTTATTTTGAAACTTCACAAATAAAAAAATTAGACTCATTGGTTTTCTATTGATTAACCATTTTCTAAATGGATAATATGGTTCTTATTAATATTTTAAAAAGTTCATTATTCAACCTATTTTTAATGGATAATATGAGGGGTTAACTGTTTTCTTTTAATCATTTTGCCACCCCTATATCAAAGTATCAAAACATTGCAAGTTCATGATTTCTCATATCACGGTTGAACAGTAACTTTTTTTCAACGGACATGTTTAGCAACCTTTAACCACAGCGATTGTCAAGTGCACGGAGGTCAAACAATTCAACCAATTCTGTACTTGAATTTTGTAAATCAAAATCGAGAACAACATATCCCAGGCTGCCAGGCAGGTGCACTCTGAACCTTATTACAAATTATTACACGTCTGATAACGCAACAAATAATACATTATACCCAAGTGATAATGCTTAGGTACATACTTCCATCAGCTTTATTTTTCAGGTCTGATGATAGAGAGGACTGATTAAATAACATTCACCTAGATGACCCCATAAGTGACCATGCTACTAAAAAATATTGATACACCAACTAAACAAATATAAAATGCTGAGCCAAGCACCTTTCCGTGTTTACTCATCCAATTCTACGATCCACACGGCCATTTTAATGCAGACAAAAGCATACAACTGATTCAACAAAAACTCTGCTTTGGAGCCAGGTGGATCCCTTCAAGAATTGAAAGACATTTACTAAGGAAATGACTCATCGAGTTTCATCCTCAAGGTTGCGGAAACCAGCAGTCAAATCATCATGAAGCTTCTTGAATTTGCCCACGAGAACATCCTCTCCTTCTGCCGGATCCTCAAACTTTTGGGACCTGCAAAGAATGAAGGTATAAACGGCAAGAGAAAGACAAGAGAGGGGGAGGGGGAACGGAAGGCGGAAGCACCAGACTAGTAACTTGGGAAAAATCTGCATTACCACTTAACAAAGTGCATATTCTTGAGAGATACTTACACCAAACGATAGAACAAATCCCCTAGACGGTGCTTTATGAGAGTGTAGGTAATCTTCTGGCCATCCATACCAGCTCCGCGTTCGACTGCCTGCGCAAAAGATGACAACCGCAAATGTCACAAGCAAATACCGCGGTAACTCTTATTTATTAATCAAGTAACTGTTCTCTACCAGAAGTTTGAATCTTATTCGTCTCCAAAATATCTTAACTAAAGGCGACAAAATGAAACATGAGGATGAAATAACAGCACAAAAGTACGATAATAGAAAGGCATCATCTCTATAAATGTCTGAAAGGTACTCCAGCACAAAACCTACATGCAGCCACAGCCAGACTATTTTACCTGATTGGCTAAGCTATAGAAATGGATGATATTGCGCAACATCCAAACAGATTTGTAGAAAGGACAGAACTTGTCATACCTGTAACCAAAGACACAAGAATGTAAGATCATTAACAAGCTCAATTAACAAGCATCCCATGGTAGATTTTTTTTTTAACACTTACGGAGTAAATGCATTTTGTGCAAGATAGTCCTCCCTCAAAAGCTTTGCAGTTTCCAAAGTGATTTTATCTGTTTCAGCTAAAGCATCCTTCCCAACAAGCTGCAGAAGAAAAGAAGCAATAACACAATGAGCCAATGACAACTGTATCTACCTTCTGTAGACCACTAGAGTTTGAGGGGAAAAAAGAAAAAATGGCTGGACGGTAGCAGGGAAATTGAGAAAAAATGTTTTATTTGCCCTCACAGGCTAAAAGCTGTTTTAGCACACAGCAGCACCGACTGTTAATTGTGTTAAGCAACCCAACGAAAGGCTAAAGAAATGACAACTCCCTAAGGTGACACCTGGTACCAGGAGATGGTTGAAGTGATATACCAACAATTGAGCCATCACGTATCTGAGAAACTGGAATTAGTCCTCGTCTCCAAGCAGAATTTCAGAATTAGTTTCCTTTTTTATCTTAGTGTAGCCAATTTCCTTAGCGAGTACAAACATAGACCTCTTGACGATTGACGAAATTAGATCATGATTGTCCAAAAAGTTGTTGAGGTCATGAACCAGGAAGGCTCGCAACATAGATAAAAATTCACAGACCAATATGCACTCGCTGGTTTCCATGAAATCTATTTAAGTGGAATGTATGTCGATGACCTGAGGTAACATATGGAAAACGACAGAAGAAAGGTTGCCTCCCCCCCCCCCCCCCCCCAAAAAAAAAAAGATAAACTGGCTTGTCTTTACAACATACACCACGAGAAGAAATGTTAAAAGTAAGAAAAGAAAGCCACATAAGGACATACCTGAACAATTTCATTTAGATCATCCTCCCTTTGCAGCACCTCACGGGCTTTTGTCCTAATGTCGATAAAATCGGAATCAAACTTCTCATAAAAGGACTCCAAGGCCTGGATATAGAAACTCGAGTCAGCGAGAAGCAGTATGTAACTAATGACTAGAAGAAGCAAAAGGTGGATGATGAGCAAGTTTTGCTGTATAAAGAATATCAACATGAACATTTAAACAACATACCCCTGAATATTTTGAATAGGAAATAAGCCAATTTACAGAAGGAAAGTGTTTCCTCTGTGCCAATTTCTTGTCCAGTCCCCAAAAGACCTGAAAAAGAACAATATTAGATAAAAATCTAAGAGAAACTTCAAATAGTGTAGATCTGTGATTCTACCAACCTGAACAATACCCAGGGTTGCAGATGTAACCGGATCTGAGAAATCTCCTCCAGGAGGAGAAACAGCACCAACAATTGTCACACTCCCAGTTCTCTCAGGTCCACCAAGACATTTAACTTTACCAGCGCGCTCATAGAAAGATGCCAAACGTGCAGCGAGATAAGCAGGATATCCACTGTCTGCAGGCATCTCTGCCTGAAAGGTGCATAACGTATGTTACAAGAAGACAATACAAAAAACACTTGGCACCAGATTGAGAAGGTAATCTTTTCCACAATACTGTATGATAGGTTTTATACATTCCAAGAACGCATTGCCTCTTCAGTTAAAAAGAATGCTTACACAAGCAGCAAGCAACATGCATGAAGGAATGTCTGTTAAGAAATGAAACAAGAGAACAGAGGACCCAAGAAGAAAGTAATAAAAAGTTTCATATTCATTGCCAGCGTGAAATCTGTTACGCACAAGTTCAAAATAAAATAACCGAGAAACGGTATATCAAACAACAAAACAAACCCAGTGTAATGCTAAAGTGGGGTCTGGGGAGGGTAGTGTGTACGCAGACCTTATCCCTACCTTGAGAAGGTAGAGAGGCGGTTTCCAGTTTCAGGAAATTAATTTCCAAAAATAAAGGAACTCCCCAAAAGGGTGAAAAGGTAAGGAAATTAATCTTCAATTGATCTCTGACAAGAAAGACAGTGAAACCATGATACAGAACTTCGATGAGTGAAAGCCAAAAATGTCCTGCCACACTCCAACACAAAGAAATTGAAAAGGAGAAAAGCTAAAATGAGATACTGTAAAGTTCCTTCCAACAAATTGCGAAGAGAACTTATAATTTCAATGTTAACTCTTCAACACCCGGTTCAAATGATTCTGTCATTTTGAAAGCATGGACTTACAAGAAGGGGGAAAATTTAATTCCCTTATCTAATTCTAGAAGCAAACTTCATCTGAATCTAAATGTCATGCAACAACAACTACTATAACTACGCGACCATGATCCCCATGTAAATTTTCCTCAGCCTCTCTACCCCTCCGGGGTAGGGGGAAGGTCTGTTTACACTCTACCCTCCCCCTCCCTAGACCACACTTGTGGGATTTTATTGGATTGTTGTTGTTGTATAGAAAAAAATGCTTCAAAGAAAGTAAAAAATTAGCTAGAACACCATAATATTAACAGGTAAGCAATCACACAGTGGCAACTTCTTAAATACTTAATCTGACGGTTAATTGCACTGATGATGTAGTCAAAATCCATTTTGTAAACATAAATGAAACCTGCACCGCTCTCATGAGATTTTGTTACACATAAGCCAGATAATAGGTTGCACTGTTGTTTTGTAATTTGATTGGGTACTATAATGAGTAACGCATGAAAATACCAAACATAATACGAGCAACTAAACAGTAACAGAAAGCTTTGTCGAAAAAAGAAAGAGGATATCTGAGCTATTGCAATAGAAGAGACTATTTGACATTGTGACAATAGAGGGAATAAATACTCACCAGTCGACCTGAAATTTCACGTAAAGCTTCGGCCCAACGAGATGTGGAATCTGCCATCATGCTCACATTGTAGCCCATGTCTCTGAAATATTCGGCTATAGTAATGCCTGAAAAATGATATTGTACAACGTCAAGAGTTACCATGTTGTGTTACTTATCAAAAAAAAAGGAAAAGAAGAACTACCAGGTTGTAACTTGTAAGACACATTTGTTTATTTTAAACTAGTTGATACTTAAACCATAACACAGAGCAAGCAGCAGTGTTTGCATATTAAACATGAAGGTACTAAGAGCAGAAAGTGGAAAATTTTATGTAATTATCCTTGATATCGTTTCAATGAAGCAAGAGCTAAGAGGGAATAAGATCATATCAGCATTTAAAATTCCCAAGCTACATAAACTGTACTTATTGTACTTGGCTTCTTTCTGTCTATATAAGAAGCTAAGGAAACGAGAGAAGAGATTTTATATTTTGCAAAATACAAGACCAGACCGTTCAATGGCAATGTTACTTAAGGTGCTTCTCCATTTAATAATGAAGCATCAGGGAAGTTAGAGGAATGAAGAGAGTAGTAACCTGTATAGATTGAGGCCTCACGAGCAGCCACAGGCATGTTAGAAGTATTAGCAACAAGTGTGGTACGTTTCATGACAGACTCTTCACGTCCATCAGGCAATGTCATTGTCAATTGAGGAAAATCCATTAGTACCTGAAATTAACTACTTTGTGTTATGCAACTCGAATTTGATAATAAAGAGCTCATAAAATAAAGTCAAGAGTGCATACCTCTGCCATTTCATTCCCTCTTTCCCCACAACCAACATAGACTACGGTGTCTGAGTTAGAGTACTGCATTCATTAATCAACATGAATCAAATGTGAATTGGAAGAAGTGAAACAAGGATAACCAGCTAATTTTAGATCTGAGATTAAAGTAGAAAGTCAAAAATGAAGCAAAATGAGCCTCACCTTGGAAAGAGCTTGACTAATCACTGTTTTCCCACATCCAAATGCACCCGGTATAGCACAAGTACCCCCAAGCACAGAAGGGAACAGAGCATCAAGAACGCGCTGATGAAATAGAGAAATTATAGCTAAAAAATCCAATATTCTAACAGGAAACTCAAAAGGAGCTTAATATTCTACGGCACTAATTACCTGTCCAGTAAGAAGAGGAGTATCAGCAGCTAACTTTGAGGCAACCGGCCTAGGTGTACGCACAGGCCAATTCTATAGATAAGGGCAACTTAACGTCAGAATCCACTGCTGAATGGTAGAATAAAAGAGCAAAAGACAATTTAAGAATCCTATGATACTAGAGTGTCAATGACCTGAAGCATAGTGAATTGCTTTTTGACTCCTTGAAACTCGAGCTCAAGAACAGTGTCCTGCATGATCAATGAGAGGAAGAATCCATCACACCTCCTGGTGTTGATGCATTGCTTGCAATAATTTATTTTATGCTTAAAATAGATGAAGATTATAGGGCAAGTCGGCCTACACCCAGCTATTGCTTTTCTTCTTTAAAGAAAGGCAGACATATATTACTACCAGATTAAGGACAACATAACAAAAACATCAAATTGAGAAAACGAATATCCTCACAACCAAATTTAAGTAATAGGTATATATAACATAAGAACAAATCTAAACATAACTATCAGGGTCAGCAAACATGCATTTAGGACCTAGGTTCAGGAAAAGGAATAGATATCTATCTCCCTTCTTTTTACACGTTCAAGAAAAAAAAATAAAAATAAATATATAGTCTTTTTCCTGAACCTAGGTCCTTGGTTCATGTACCAGTTTTAATACATGCCACAATGGGTGGCAAAGTTTCACATGCACTAGACATGCTTCATTGGTACTGCAACAAGGTTTAAGATTAAAAGACAAACATTGTTTTTATAAGAAAGTCACTTCATATCATATGCAGCAATGCAAAAGAAATAGTGACCCATAGATTTATATATATTTTTATTAATCCAACAAGCACAGTTATAGCAAATATACTATGAAGTTTGATGAGTATATACGTACATTCAAAGAGTATTGACCAGCTGGAGCGACGTAAGTAATCTTTCCCATGGCATCGGAGAAAGAGCAATATGATGTTCCATTAAGCTGTTCTCAAAGACGGTCTGCAAACAGGAAGAGATTCAAATATAAAGGAGGATACTGGAACACTGTTTTGGAAAAGGACTAAAACAAATTTCCTCAAAAGAAATTGAGTCCCCATCAAACTTACAGCATACAGATCTCCACCGGTTAAGATATCTCCTTCGCCTGGCACCAGAAATATTACAGTGAGCAGAGTCATCGATGATGAAATTACAGTTTTGACAAGGATAACTCGAATTCCAACATGTTACGGAGTCAAAGGCTAAAAAATACCTAATTTCTTAGGTTGAAATTCCCAGAGTATGTCCTTGTCAAGGGCTGGAACAGATACCCCTCGAGGGATGTAGACATCACCAGATCTTTTTGCAATTGTCTTAAGCGGCCTCTGCATTATTGACGAAAGAAACATACAAAAACAAAGTAAGCATTAAACTGGAGCTTCTAACACAGTAATCGAAGTCAGACAAACTCCAGTAAAGAATTAAAAGAAAAATAGCAGGACATCGTCAGATGATAACCTGAATACCATCGAAGATGTTTCCCAAGATTCCAGGACCCAGCTCTACTGACAAGGGCTGTAATTTAACAAAACATCAATTCGCCTATTCGAAATTTGAAGTCAAAGAGTTCAACTAAAAAAATATAACTGAGAAGAGGTAGTCTATTTATTTACCTTGTGTGTACGTAGAACAGGATCATTCACCATCAGCCCAGCTGTTTCTTCATAGACTGCAAAAGAAGTAGATCTTAACCAAAAAAAAAAAATATCTTGTTTGTAATTTTTTTTTTAAATTTTTAAAAACCCCTCCCAAATTATCTTGTTTGTAATTTCAATTCAAGTTTCATTATGGTAATCAAGCTAGTCCATAAAGAAATTCAACAGCATACCTTGAATTGTAGCGGAATCTCCTTCCAGCCTAATAATTTCACCAATGAGATTGTCATGTCCGACACGAACAAGTTCATACATAGCAGCCCCAGCCATTCCATCAGCAACGACCACTGGTCCAGATACCTATAGTACAAGGCACAATTTGCAGGCAATAACATAAACTCCAAGTACTAGCAACAGTAATTTTTACTTTGAAGTTGGAGAACCAATAATGCCGGGCAAAGGATTTCATTCAATTAGCAAAAACCCAACATCGAAATTTGGTAACCAAATACTACCAGGTTTAGCATTTTCAGAAATTATGCCCCGATATTGCAATGATATAAGAATGTACCGAAGTGAGACCGATCCAACTAATATACAATTCCATCCAATAAGATAAAAAAAATAAAAACAAATATATCAAACTCAAGGAAGTATCAAAGGTAATACTCAGATTAAATTGATCTGAAGTAGAATTTGGAGAGAAACAATCTAAGAAGTTGTCGGAAGATTGAATATGAATTGGAAAAAAACAATAAAAGTAAATCAAAGATCCAAGGAGGAGGAAAGTAAGTACCTTTCTAACGTAACCATATTCGCTTTCCTTTTCAGAATCTTCAAATGTAGTCATCGGACCTCCGAATAGCGACGGCATTGTTAGAAAACGAAGTAAACCTCAATACCAGATCGGATCGAGGAAAAAACCCTCAAATTGAAATCTACGGTTATTAGTAAAATAGAATTGCAGTTGGAAACGAGACAGAGAAGGAAAGAGGGCAATAAAATGGCTATTTGATAAATTGGGGGCAACACCTGTATATATCCTTGTCGTACTAATCTGCGTGTCTGCTCCTTCCATGTGTTAATGCAACGTCATTCATTCATGATATTTTCTTAGTTTCTTTTGTCCTCCTAAAATAAATGAGTGAGTGTTATATTTCGACCTTCGAGATTTTTTTAATGGGATAAATACAACGCCTATTTGTTTAAGTTTAAGGCACTTGTTTAATTATTAAAATTAAGATGTTTTAATTTGATATTACCAACTATCGATTTTCTTTTCGGGGTCCTATTATCCCTCTAAACTATTTTAAAATATAATAAATATCACATTAAATATTGGCGTGACATAAAGAGTGTGCACATTCTCTTAAGGGCAAGTGGAAGTTATAAAAATAATATTAAAATTGATTAACATGTACATATGTCATCTTTTGATCGGATATTACATATTTAATTATATCTAATTAATTAGTCTCATCCGTCTTCTAAATCTTTCTCGCATGAACAAGGGGAACAGTGTTTCAATAGCGAGATACCGGAGCGAAAATCCACTACAATGCAAGATCAACCCATAAAGCAATAGCAGAAAATCCACTACAACATAAGATCAACCCATAAAGCAAAAGCAGATAACTAGAGGAGGTAACGAGCATGATTTAGTAAGAATCTACGAACAGTCAAAATGATCAACAACAATGGAGTTTCGTCGGAGCAAGGGTCTTCGTCAAAGTTTCGTTCTCCGGCTAAATCTAATAATATCAAATAAGTATTATATAAAACTCATCAAAACCTCAATTCACTGGAGAATAAAGATTTCGTCGTATACAACAAGTCATGATAAAAACAAAAATCGGGAGGAACATCTAGCGTCTAACAAGTTCTGGACATTGAAATAAAAGATGATTGAGAAATTAGGAAAGAGAAAAAAATGCTTTAATAAGTTTAATAGTGGAGCTAAGATGAGGCTTTTGCCTTTTGGCCGGATATTGTAATGAAGGTCAAATAGGAAAATAAGAAAGACGGGAAAAAATATGAAAAAAAAATTAAGTAAGAAATATACATTTTAAACGCGTGTATTTTACCACACGCATTTGATTGTAGCTTTTTAAGGAGTAAATAATTTTGCTTTAAAATAGTTGGGGGGAGGGGGGGAGGGGGGGGAGGGGAGGGGGGTAATAGGACCTCCCAAAAAAAGAGTGTGTAGTTGGTAATATGGTCATAGGTCGGGAAGGATTTTATGCATTATCCCTTGAATATACGTTGATGATAGAGATATTTTTTGGAAAAATACATAAGTACTGCCTGACCTAAACCCAAATTCTCAACTACACATTTTATCTTTGCGGAAATTCTATTAACCTCTAAAAAAATATAAATAAAATTATTTGCACCCTTAACATTGACATGACAGAGCGTGTGTATTGAGAAGCAAGGAAAAACGATTTTCAGATTATTTTAATTCTTTTTTACCATTTTTCTTACTTTTTTCCTTTTCTTTTTCCTTTTTTTTTTATCTTTTTTCTTTTTTTTTTTTTTTTTGTTTCTTCTCTAGTTCCGGCGGATAGTCATTCACTGGCGACTTTGTCTAATCTTTTTTCTTTTATCTTTTTTACACACAAATTAAATTTTAAAAAAAATTTATTCATAAGCAAAACAAAATACACTCAGATTTGGGAAATGTTGAGGCCGGTTAGTACAATGTGACAATATGTAATAAAATTAATTTTGATGTTATTAGGTCCAAACAGGCAATACAATCGTATCTCGTAACTAATATTTTATTTGAAATGATATAATGTTTTATTCTCACGTTTCAATTGTTATAGCATGACCAGAACTCTTAATATTTATGTAATTTTTAATTCACAGGTTGTACATACATAAGACGTACTATTATCTGAGAACTATTAAAAAGCTTCTACACGTTAAGACAACAAAATTATAATAGAGTCAAATAAAATCCAATATTGTTCATTCAAGAATTATCTACATTTACTTGTCATTAAAAAGCTAATTATTCAGGGTACAATTCTTGCAACCTTGTTTTTCCAACTAAAACAACCAAATATGACCGCCCCGATTGAAGAGATCTAGCTCTTAGTTCTTTAGCCACCTAATAGTACTACTTTATTTCAGTTGTCAAATAATTGATATTGGCTAACCCATAAATATTTATAAACGTAAAAATATAAAACTAAATCTAAAGTAAAAATATTCAAATGTTAAATAAATTAAGCATTTTCGCATGTTACCATTACCAAATCACTACAATAATCTTTATCCTGCTTTAACATATATAAAAGAGTATAATTTTCAACAAATGTTCAAACACTATCTTTACATAAATTTATAAATAATTATATATTGGTTCTCTATATTATTTTAAAATATCTAAAGGTGATGTAATAAATATGTCACGATCCGAATTTTTCACCCTCGAAAATCGTGATGGCTCCTACTATTAGGAGCTAGGCAAGCCAATTATTTATTACCTCTTTTAGTAAGCATAGATAATTTTATAAAATCGAAGCATTTAATAATATAAGCGGAAGTCTCAAATTTAAATAACTGAAAGAAATGCGGAATCCCAATACAAAATTTTACCCAAGATTTGTGTCACAATACTCACGAACTTCTAAGATTACTAAATACAATAGGCTAAAAGAAGTCATAATCTGTTTGTTTCGGTACAAAGAATAACAAACTGAAACACCAAAGGAGACGCAACGAAGCTTTGCAAGAAATGGTTAAGAAGGAAGTTATCAAGTGTCTTGACGCCAGTGTGGTGTATCCTATTTCTGACAGCTCATGGACTTCTCCGGTACAATGTGTACCGGAGAAGGGCGGGATGACTGTGGTGACCAATGCTAAAAATGAGCTGATACCTACTTGGACGGTGACGGGGTGGAGAGTTTGTATGGATTATAAAAAGCTTAACAAGGTGACTCGAAAGGATCATTTCTCGTCGCCGTTCCTTGACCAAATATTGTCTTGCGGGTCGCTCATTCTATTGCTTTTTATATTGGTATTCGGGGTGCACTTAGATTCTCATCGCCTTGGAAGACCAAGAAAAGACGACCTTTACTTGTCCTTATGGCACATTCGCATTTTCGAGGATGTCGTTTGGATTGTGTAATGCCCCAGCGACCTTTTAATGATGTATGATGAAAATTTTCATCGACATAGTGGAAGATATATTGGGGGTCTTTATGGATGATTTTTGCATAGTTGGGGATTCTTTTGAACAATGCTTGCAAAATTTGGACTGTGTGTTGGCCCGATGTGAAGATACGAACCTAGTTCTCATTTGGGAAAAATGCCATTTTATGGTAGAAGAAGGTATTGTGTTGGGTCACAAGATTTCAAGTCGAGGTATTGAAGTTGACAAAGCTAAAATCAAAGTTATTTCAAGGCTACCTCCCCTACTTCTGTCAAAGGGGTGATGAGTTTTCTTGGGAACGCGGGTTTCTACTGAAGGTTCATCAAAAACATTTCTAAGATAGTTAACCTGTTGTGCAAGTTATTAGAGAAGGAGGCCAAGTTTGTCTTTGATGAGAAATGCATGGAAGCTTTCGAGCTTCTAAGACACAAGTTGACAACAACCCCTATAATTACCGCACCCAATTGGATCTTGCCTTTCGAGCTCATGTGCAACGCTAGTGATGTTGCGGTAGGGGCGGTCTTGGGGCAAAGAATCAACAAGATGTTCCATCCGGTGTACTACTCCAGTAAGACGATGAATGAAGCCCAAAGAAACTGTACAGTCATTGAGATGGAATTGCTAGCTATTGTGTTTGCCATGGAAACTTTCCAACTATACCTTATGGGGGACAAAGTGATTATCCAAACCGATCATGCCGCCCTTAGGTATTTGATGACCAAGAAAGATTCCAAGGCAAGGTTGATGATATAGGTGATACTTCTTCAAGAATATTGTGGACCGGAAAGGAAGTGAAAATCAAGTGGCGGGCCTTTTGTACCGCTTGGAGGAAGAGGAGAGGCATTCTGACGGCCTTGAGATCAATGATGCGTTTCTGAATGAACAACTCCTTGCGGTGTCTATGCATGATATGTCGTGGTTTGCCGATGTAGCAAATTATCTTGTGGCCGGTATAATCCCGTATGAGCTCTCTTCTAACCAAAAAAGAAGCTCAAGCGGGAAAAACTTGAAAAAATCACTTGGCAAAAATACTCTATGCGTTCGCGGTATGGGGGTCGCGTTCGCGATGAGTAGGATCTGGCAAGCATCGCGTTCGCGAGAGGAGGGGTATAAACGCGAAGAAGGAAGTACTAGGGTCCAGGGACATTGGCCTACGTGAACGCGTTGGCCTGTATGCAAACGCGATAGGAAGGGGCTGGAGACCTACGCGAACACGGTCCAACCATTACAAATGCGAAGAATGAAGGAGAGATGGGCCCACAGAACTCGATAACTCTACGCGATAGTGATGAAGGAATGCGAACGCGAAAGAGGGAGGACTCTGAAGCTATGCAGACACGAAGGGGACATCGCGAACGCGATGAAGGAATTTAATGTGCACCTATTACAGATTTTTCTGCAATTTCACCAAGTTCAAAACCACCCCAAACACCTGCAAAAACACTCCCGAGTCCTCGGTGCTCCTAACCAATCTCACACACTGACTCAACCAAACCATACGAACTTAACCGCGCGATCAAATCGTCATAATAACATCAATAACGAGGAATCAAACCTCAAAATCATTACTTTTTCATCTAACATCATAAGCTTCTATTTTTAGAGATTTAAGTCCGAAACGCGTCAAATGACATTCCATTTCAACCAAATTTCAAAGAAACATCTTAAAACACATATAAGACCTGTACCGGACGCCAAAACCAAAATAAGGGACCGATACCAACACGTTCTAATCCATTTTCATTTTAAATTTTCTTAATAATTTCAGAAAAATATTTTCTTTTAAAAATTTAGTTTTCGGGCTTGGGACCTCGGATTTCGATACTGAGCGTAATATGAGCCCATCTTTTCCTACGACCCTCCAGGTCTGTCAAATCAAGGGTCCCGGTCCGTTTCCCAAAATATAGACCATAGTAAACTTTACTCATTTTAATTCTAAATGTTTTGCACTTTTACAAAATTTCACATATAAGCTTTTCGGCTATGCGCCCAGAATGCTTACACAAATCGAGGCAACTAAAAATGAAGTTTTCAAGGCCTCAAAAATATGAAAAAAGAGAAAATAGGTGATGACACCTTGGATCGTCACAAAATACGATGCAATAAAGCAGAAGTAGCCACCTCAAAAAATTTCAATTTAAAAGAGAATCTTCAAACTAGAAATAAAAACCACTGAAAAAATAAAAAAAATGTACAGGGATAGAAAAAGAATTAGTAGTGTAGTACTTTTTCCAACAATCAAACCTAAATGCAACAAATAGATATCCTTTCAATTTTTTTTTGTACGAAATTTAAATTTATGGCATAAATAATTGCTTACTTAGGCCTCATTTGTTTTCACTTAATGGAGGTCTGAATCTTAATTATTCAAATCTCAGACATTAAGTGTGTTTACTTTTAAAGTTTGAATTTTAATTATTCATATTATAATCGTTTAGTGTTTTTTTAGAAAGAATTACAAGAAAACTCACATGACTCTACACCATAACAAAAAACGGCCCGTGTTTTTAAGTTTTACCCAACCTAGCCCATATTGTACATATTTGAAAGCACTAGCAATTTCAAAACTTGTATTCTTACAACCATTGTTTTTAAAATCTATAGAGTTAAATATGTGTTCTCACAATTATTGCTTTCACTCTCTCTTCTTCTCATATCATCTAATCCGCCATTGCTGCTTCTTGTCTTGTATCACCTGATTGCGATGTAAGAAAATTGGAAAGTAGAAGTGTGACAACATGGACGGTCGTCTTAAGAATTAACGTCTCGATCCCCTATTAACTGCTTCCTCAAATTTAATTTTTCTAATTTGATTCTCTAGGATTTTCGGTGGTGAGTTTCGGAGAGTTTTGGGATACTTAATCCCTAAATGGGAGCTTAAGTGTTGGAAAATTGAACGTAATTAGAACAGTGTGAAGACAGCCTCAGAATGGAAATTTGATGGTTCCGTTAGCTCCATTTGGTGATTTTGGGGTTGGGAGCATGTTCGGAGTATGTTTTTGATGTCCGTAGCTGATTTATTCTTGAAATGCCGAAGATTGAATTTTGAAAGTTTCCAATTTGGTAATGAAATTTTGATCCAAGGGTCGGTATAGAATTCTGATAGCTGTAGTAGCTTTGTCGTGTTATTTGGATGTGTATGCAAAATTTCAAGTCATTCAGACGAGGTTTAATAGACTTTTTGATCGAAAGTGTGTTTTATAGAGTTTTTAAAATTTTAGGCTCGAATTCGATGAAAATGAGGTATTTTGGTGTTGTTTGTAACATTCCAATGGTTGGAACAAGTTTGAACATTGTTTTAGGTTATGTTGGTGCTTTTGATTGAGGTACCTGGGGCCTCAGGTGTGTTTCGGATGCTCAACGGGTCATTTTTGGAACTTGTTGAATTGCCGAAGTGCTCGTTCCTGGTATCCTTCTACGCGATCGCATCCTTCTTCTCGTGTTCGCGTAGTGCAATTCTAGAAGGGGCCCAATTTCTTCTTCGCGATAGCATAGAATTTCCCCTTTAGTTGTCCCTTCGCGTTCCTGTAGTAGAAACATGAGCCAGTGGCTCAATATCCCCTTCTCCTCTTCGACTTCGCATGTCTTCAACCGCGATCGCGTAAGGCCATCTTTTCCTTTTATGCGATCGTGTGCACCGTACACATTCGTGTAGGCCATTTCAGAAGCCTTCATATTTTACTCTTCGTGATCGTAGGCCTTCTTTCGCAATCGCAATTCACAATATACCTGGGTAGAATTTAAAACTCACAATCGAGGGTTTAGACCATAATTCATATTTTGGACTTTGGAGCTCGGAAAATCATAATTTTTGAGAGGATTTAGCTCTGGGCGACTTGGGTAGTTGTTCTTACTCGGTTTAGACTAATTTCCGGCAATCTTCACTTAAATTCATTCTTTAATTTCGAAATTTTGGTAGAAATTGGGGGAAAAGTTCTTAGACCTAAAGATTAAGTTTTGATTGGGTTTTTGACATCCGATTTGAGAGATTTTAATATGTATACACTCGTGTGAGTGTGAGTATTCTGAAAATATAAATTTCACCTGATTCCGAGACGTGGACCCGAGGGGCTTTGGTCATTTTATATAATTTCGCGTATTAGCTTAGAATTTATTGTAGAATCAACTTCTTGAAGTATTATTTACATTATGAAATGAAATTGAATATATTTGGGCTATTTGGAGTCGCATACTCGTGGCAAAAGTGTAGTTTCGAGTTGATTTTGAGCCGGTTCGAGGTAAGTGGCTTGTCTAACCTTGTGTGGAGGACCTTCCCCTTAGGATTGGTATATTTGGTAACTGAATTGCTTTGTGCGTGAGGTGACGAGCACGTACTTGTGCAAATCATTGGAAATACAGTTTTTCTTAAAGTAAGTATTAGCATGTTTCCTTTCCTGCTTTATTATACTTGAAAATTTAGCATGTTATTAGTTAGAAAAGCACGTTTAGTTGACTTAAATTGCCTTAATTGCACTACGTGAAGCATGTTAGGCAAGAATTACTTATTTTTACTTGATATGAAATTTCTATTATGAATATCTTCTTATTGTTTCTACATAATTACATTGGGAATACGAATGTGAGTTTCCCGTAGATCCCCCTCCCCTCCTTGTTTGTTTACTTTGGGACTACAAGTTAGATTATTGGTATATCCCCTGCACAGTTATATGGCACTATGACAATGGACCCGGTAGATACTCCCAGTACTGGGTATTTACATTTGGGACTACGGACCGGGGTTCCGGTAGATCTGTGCATTGATAATTGGATTATGGGACGGTATCCTGGGAGATCCACTGGATAGTTGATAAAAAAGGACTACATGATAGTATCCTGGGAGATCCTCGTTGTTACTATTGGTATTGAGCTGTTCTTATTACAGTGTTTACTCTGTTCTTTGTATATTTGTTGTTGCCTTGTATAACCTGTCTTATTTCACTACTGCCTCATTTATATTGTCCATTTCATAATGTTGAAACCTTATATTATGTTTAACCTCAGTAGGGCCCTGACCTTCATCGTCACTACCCGACCGAGGTTAGGCTTGGTACTTACTACGTACCATCGTGGTGTACTCATGCCTTTTCTGCGCATGTTTTTGATGTGCAGATCCAGGTACCTCTACCCAGGCTTATACCCCTGAGGCAGGGAGACCTATCAGAGACTTCGAGGTACATTTGCTGTGTCTGCAAACCGAAGAGTCTCTATCTCATTCTATCTTTTAGTATTTAGCCTTCTTTCTTACTGTTGTTGTACACATTATGGAGTTAGAGCATTATACTACATTTCTTTCAGCTTGTGTTCCTGTGAGTTTCTGGGTTTTGGGATAGTGTTTTAGAAGTTTGAGCTGTTATGATGTATATGCCAAGTTGCATCCTATATACTGCTTCTTTTTGGTTATTTTTGGCTGTTAATTTATATTTCCACAAGTTTTTATTCATTTTCCGCATTTGTTAGGCTTACCTCGTCGTAGAGACTAGGTGTTATCACGACAGTTCACAGAGGGCGAACTAGGGTCGTGATAAGTTGGTATCAGAGCTGTAAGTTCATAGGAGTAACAGAATACATGCCGATTTTATAGAGTCTCGTTGATCGGTACGAAGATATCTGTGCTTATCTACAAAAGGCTATGTAACTGTTAGGAAAATCTTCACTTCATTTGATTTCCTTGTCGTGCGATATTTTGACATCACAATTCTAAACTTATGTCTTCTATTCTCTCACATATGGTGAGGACATGTGCTACTCAGGATGATCAGGCACCCGCGCCCCAACTTAAGCCATCAGAGATCGGGGTCGGGGTCGGGGTAGAGGCCAAGAACGCACATGTGGTGCATTGAGCACACCTACGCAAGATACCGTCAAGTTACCACCAGCAGATCTAGTCAGAGTATAGGCACCTGACACGCCTACTGCTACTACTACTCCAGCCCTTCAGGAGACTCTGGCACAGTTCATGAGGATGTATACCACTTATACTCTGGCAGGGTTTCTTCCCCTTGCTGCAGCCACATCCAAGGCCGACGGAGGAGCACAGACTCCCGTCGCCCGCACTCCTGAGCAATGAGTGCATGTTGAGCAGGTCCCTAAGATTATTCCTGAAGCGCCTGTAATGGCAATTCAGCCCGAGGTCATGGAAGGGACTTCTGAGTAGGAGCAACTGAGCTTGAGAGGTTCAAGAGGTACAAGTCTCCTCAGTTTAGTGGTCTAGCATCGGAGAATGCTTTGACATTTCTTGATGAGTGTTACCCCATTCTCCGTACTATGGGTATCTTAGGATCGAGTGGAGTTTTTGTCACTACTTTCCAGCTTCGGGGAGCCGCCTATGATTGGTGGTGCACTGATGAGTTAAATAGTCCATATGCAGCTGATTCACTGACTTGGGCTCAGTTTTCGGATTTGTTGTTGAGAGAATATGTTCCTCATAGTGTTAGGAATGCATGGCACACACAGTTTGAGCATTTGTGTTGAGGTGCTATGACTGTTTTAGAGTATGTTGTCTGTTACACCAGTTTGGCTAGGCATGCACCAGCCTTGGTTGCTACTGTCCGCGAGAGGGATCGCCGGTTTATTGAGGGGATTATTCCTTCATCATATCTAGCATGGCTTGTGAGTTGGAGATGGATATTTCTTATTAGCAGGTGGTGAGAATTGCTTGGAGGATTGAGTGTATGTATGATAGGGAGAAAGAGGAGAGGGAAGCCAAGAGGTCTCGTGAGTCGGGCCATTTCTCAGGTACCGTGCCCCAGCTTCAGGTCTTAATGGTAGGGGTTATATGAGGCGCCCAGTTCATTCAGCACTTTTAGCAGCCAGTAATAGTCCAACTCCTCCTAGGCCTCAAGAGCCTTATTATGCACCTCCGGTTTCTAGCGCGCCTCTTGCGCGGGGTGCTTTCAGAGTTCAGTCCAACAAACCTGGACTGAGCCAGTCATAGCCACCATGTCCTCCCAGAGCTAGTTTCAAGAATGGTGACACATGCCATATATTCAGGAATTTCCCCAGACTTGGGAGGGGTGCACCTTCACTGACTTCTCAGCCACAGCATGTCCCGCAGAGTTCTTAGGCTATTATCATAGATCCAACTGCTACCCCATCTACCCATCCAGCTAGGGGTGGAGGTTAGGGAGGTAGAGGTCGCCATCGAGGGGGAGGCCAGGCCAGATACTATGCTCTTCCTACCCGTATCGAGGTTGTTGTCTGCGATTCTATCATCACAAGTATTGTCATGGTTTGTCATAGAGATGCATCGGTTCTATACGATTCAGGATCTAGTTATTCTTATGTGTCTTCTTTTTTTTCTCCGCATTTGGGTCTACCTTGGGATTCTTTGAGTTCCCTTTTTATGTTTCTACTTCTGTAGGAGATTCTCTTGTTATGCACCGTATTTATCAGTCATGTTTGGTTGCTCTTAGTGGTTTGATACCAGAGTTGATTTATGGTTACTCGGCATGGTTGATTTTGATATTATCTTGGGCATAGACTGGCTGTCACCCCATAATGCTATTCTTGATTGTCACACCAAAATCGTGACGCTGGCTGTGCCAGGTGTACCGCGTGTTGAGTGGAGGGGTGCCTTAGGTCACACTCTCAGTAGAGTTATTTATTTTCTTAAAGCTCGGCGTATGGTGGAGAAGGGGTGTGACACATATTTAGCTTATGTGAGAGATGTCAGTATTGATACCTATTCAGTTGGTTCGGTCCTAGTATTATGGGATTTTTTCGATGTGTTTCTAGCTGGTCTTTCAGACATGCCGCCTGATAGAGACATTGATTTTGGAATTGATCTATTGTCGGGAATTCAACCCATTTCTATTCCTCCATATCGTATGGCTCCTTCTGAGATGAAGGAGTTGAAGGATCAGTTGCAAAAACTGCTTGATAAGGGTTTTATTCGACCCAGTGTTTCACCTTGGGGTGCTCCTGTCTTGTTTGTGAAGAAAAAAGATGGTTCTATGTGTATGTTGATTATCACCAGTGGAACAAGGTTATAGTGAAGAACCATTATCCTTTGCCTCATATTGATGACATATTTGACCAGTTTTAGGGCTCACGAGTGTTTTCTAAGATTGATTTGCGCTCAGGGTACAATTAATTGAATATTTGGGAGCCAGACATCCCGAAGACTGCTTTCAGGACCCGGTATGGTCATTACGAGTTCCTTGTTATCTCATTTGGGTTGAGCAATGCCCCAGCAACCTTTATGCATTTGATGCACAGTGTATTCCGCCCATAACTTGACTCTTTTGTCATTGTCTTTATCAATGACATTCTGGTTATTCCCGGAGTTGAGAAGAGCATGAGCAGCACCTGAGGACAATGCTTCAGACTCTGAGGGAAAAAAATTATATGCAAAGTTTTCAAAATGTGAGTTTTGGTTGGATTCCGTGGCATTCTTGGGCCATGTGGTATTGAGTGAGTGTATTCGGGTGGATCCAAAAAAGGTAGAGGTAATGCAGAGTTCGCTTCCTTGGTTTGGAGGGTTACTACCGTTGTTTTATAGAGGTATTTTCATCAATTTTAGCCCCTATGACTAGACTAACCCAGAAGGGTGCTCCATTTCAGCTGACAGAGGAGTGTGAGGCAAGCTTTCAGAAGCTCAAGATAGATTTGACTACAACCCCAGTTTTGGTATTGCCTACAGGTTCGGGGTTTTATACAGTCTATTGTGATACCTCGAGGGTTGGCCTCGGAGCGGTGTTGTGTCAGGACGGTAGGGTGATTGCCTACGCGTCGAGACAGTTGAAGATGCATGAGAAGAACTACCTTGTTCATGACCTTGAGTTAGCTGCCACTGTTCACGCCCTGAAGATTTGGCGCCATTACTTATACAGTGTGCCTTGTAAGATTTATACTGACCATCGGAGATTGCAGCACTTGTTCAAGCAAAAGGATCTAAATTTGCACCAGAGGAAGTGGTTGGAGTTGCTAAGGGAGTATGATATCACTGATTTGTATCACCCAGGCAAGTCCACTGTAGTGGCTGATGCCTTGAGTCGCTGGGCGAAGAGCTTGGGGGTTTTGGCATATTTACCAACATCAGAGTGGCCTATGGCGATGGATGTTTAGGCCTTGGCCACTCAGTTTGTGAGATTGGATCTTTTGGAGCTGAGTCGGGTTCTAGCTTGCGCGACGGTGTGACGACCCTCATTTGCATGTCCTCAAGGACAAGGTTCAGTACGGTGATGCCAGATATGTGACTATTAGTGACGATGGGGTATTAAGGATGCAGGGTCGGATTTCTGTACCCAATTTTGATGGGATACGAGAGTTAATTCTAGAGGAGGCCTATAGTTTGTGGTATTCTATCCATCCGGGCGCTGTGAAGATGTATCAGAATCTGAGGCAGCACTATTGGTGGAGGTGGATGAAGAAAGATATAGTTGGATTTGTAGTTAGGTGCCTCAACTGCCAGCAGGTGAAGTATGAGCACTAGAGACCGGGTGGGTTGCTTCAGCAAATAGAGATTCCCGAGTGGAAGTGGGAGCGGATCACCACGGACTTTGTAGTTGGACTCCCACGGACTTTGAAGAAGTTTGATGGTATTTGGGTGATTGTGGTTCGGCTGACCAAGTCCGCTCATTTCTTTCCTATGTGTACTACTTATTCATCAGAACGGTTAGCGGAGATTTATATCTGGGAGTTTGTTCGTCTGCATGGTATTCCAGTTTCCATTATTTTAGATAAAGGACTTAGTTTACATCATGGTTTTGGAAGGCCGTTCAGCATGAATTGGGCCCTTGAGTATACTTGAGTACAACATTTCATCCTCAGACAGACGGACAGTCTGAGCGCACTATCCATATTCTTGAGGATATATTTTGTGCATGTGTGATTGAGTTTGGAGGGTCTTGGGATCAGTTCTTGCCATTGGCGAAGTTTGCTTACAACAACATCTATCAGTCTAGAATTCAGGTGGCGTCGTATAAGGCTTTATATGGTAAGCGGTGTAGATCTCTGGTGGGTTGGTTTGAGCCGGGTGAGGCTAGACTATTGGGCACAAATTTGGTTAGGATTCTTTGGATCAGGTAAAGGTGATTCAGGATAGACTCCGTACAACCCAGTACAAACAGAAAAGTTATGCGGACTAGAAGGTTCGTGATGTTTCCAATATGTTTGGAGAGCGGGTTCTGCTTCGGGTTTCACCTATGAAGGGCATTATGAGATTTGGGAAGAAATGAAAAGTTAAGTCCGAGGTTTATTGGCCCTTTTGAGATATTGAGGCGTGTTGGGGAGGTTGCTTATGAGCTTGCCTTACCTCCCAGCTTGACAGGAGTTCATATGGTATTTCATGTTTCGATGCTCCAGAGGTATCATGGTGATCCATCGCATGTGTTGGATTTCAGTTCAGTACAGTTGGACAATGATCTATCCTATGTTGCAGAGCCTGTGACTATGTTGGACATGCATGTCAGAAAGTTAAGGTCAAAGAACATTGCTTCAATAAAGGTTCAGTGGCAGGGTCAGCCGGTTGAGGAGGCGACCTAGGAGACCAAGAAGGATATGCGCAGCCGTTACCCTCTTCCCTTCACTGCTTCAGGTATGTCTCTATGCTCGTTCGAGGATGAACAAATGTTTAAGTGTAGGAGGATATGACGACCCGACTGGTCGTCTTAATAATTAATGCCCTGATCCCCTATTAACTGCTTCCCCCAAGTTTAATTTTGCTAATTTGATTCGCTGGGATGTTCGATAGTGAGTTTTGGGACACTTAGTCCCTAAATAAGAGTTTCAATGTTGGAAAATTGACTGTAGTCAGAACAGTGTGAAGATGGCCTCGGAATGGAAATTCGATGGTTCCATTAGCTCCTTTGGGTGATTTTAGGGTTGGGAGCATGTTCAGAGTGTATTTTGGAGGTCCGTAGCTGATTTAGGCTTGAAAGCCGAAGATTGAATTTTGGAAGTTTCCGCTTTGTTAGTGAGATTTTGATCTGAGGGTCAGAATGGGATTCCGAGAGTTGTAGTAGCTTTGTCATATCATTTGGAATGTGTGTGCTGAATTTCAGGTCATTCAGACGAGGTTTGATAGGCTTTTTTATCGAAAGTGTGTTTTATAGAGTTTTTGAAATTTTAGGCTTGAATTCGATGAAAACTAGGTGTTTTGGTGTTGTTTGTAGCGTTCTGAAGGCTGAAACAAGTTTGAACAATGTTTTAGGTTATGTTGGTGCTTTTGGTTAAGGTCCTGAGGGCCTGGGTGTGTTTCAGATGCTCAATGGGTCATTTTTGGAACTTGTTGAATTGCGGAACTACTGGTATCTGGTATCCTTCTACACGATCACATCCTTCTTCCCGCATTCGCTTAGTGTAATTCCAGAGGAGGCTCAATTTCTTCTTCGCGAATGCATAGCACTGCCCCTTTCCTCTTTCGCATTCGCGGTTGTCCCTTCACGTTCGTGTAGTAGAAACATGAGCCAGTGGCTCAATAACCCCTTTTCCTCTCTGCGTTCACGTGTCTTCAACCGCGATCGCTTAAGGCCATCTTTTCTTCTTACGCGATCGTGTGCACCATGTCGCATTCGCGTAGGCCAATGCAAAAGCCTTCATATTTTACTCTTCGCAATCGCATGCCTTCTTTTGTGATCGCGATTCACAATATACCTGGGCAGAATTTAAAACCCAAAATCCCAGGATTTAGACCATTATTCATATTGTGAACTTTGGAGCTCGAGAAATCATGATTTTTAGAGGATTTTCACCTGGGCGACTTGGGTAAGTGTTTCTTACTCTGTTTAGAATAATTTTCATGAATATTCACTTAAATGCATCCTTTAATTTCGGAATTTGGTAGAAATTGGGGGGAGAATTCTTAGACCTAGAGATTGAGTTTTGATTGGGTTTTTGACATCCTATTTGAGAAATTTTTATACGAATAGACTCATGTGAGTGTGATGATTCTGAAAATATAAATTTCACCCGATTTCGAGATGTGGTCCTGAGGGGCAATTTGGTTATTTTATATAATCTCGCGTATTGGCTTAGAATTTAATTGTAGAATCAACTTCTTGAAGTATTATTTAAATTGTGAAATGGAATTGAATAGATTTGGGCCATTTGAAGTTGGATACTCGTGGCAAAAGTGTGGTTTCGAGTTGATTTTGAGCCGGTTCATGATAAGTGGCTTGTCTAACCTTGTGTGGGGGACCTTCCCCTTAGGATTGGTATATTTGGTAACCGAATTGCCTTGTGCGTGAGGTTATGAGCGCATATATGTGCTGATAGTAGGAAATCCGGTATTTCTTAAAGTATTTATTAGCATGTTTCCTTTCCTGCTTTATTATACTTGGAAATTTAGCATATTGTTAGTTAGAAAAGCATACTTAATTGACTTAAATTGCCTTGATTGCACTATGTGAAACATGTTAGGCTAGAATTACTTGTTTTTCCTTGATATGAAATTTCATTTATGAATATCTTCTTGCTATTGCTACATTTACATTGGGACTACGGATATATGATTCTGGTAGATCCCCCCCTCCCCCCCTTATTTTTTACTTTGGGAATACGGGTTAGATTCCCGGTAGATCCCCCTGCATAGTTATATGGAACTATGAGAATGCACCTAATAGATTCCCTCAGTACTGGATATTTACATTTAGGACTACGGACTGGGGTTCCGGTAGATCCCCGCGCATTGATAATTGAACTACGAGACGGTATCCCGGGAGATCCACTGGATAGTTGATGAAAGGGACTACAGGAAGGCATCCTGGGAGATCCTCGTTGTTGCTATTGGTATCGAGTTGTTCTTATTTCAGTATTTATTCTGTTCTTTATATATTTGTTGTTGCCTTGTATAACCTGTCTTATTTCACTGATGCACTCATTTATACTGTCTATTTCATAATGTTGAAACCTTATATTATGATTAACCTCAGTAGGCCCTAACCTTCCTCGTCACTACCCGACCGAAGTTAAGCTTGGCACTGACTGAGTATCGTTGTGGTGTACTCATGCCCTTTCTGCGCATGTTTTTATGTGCAAATCCAGGTACCTCTACCAGGCTTATCACCCTTGAAGTAGGGAAACCTATCAGAGATTTCGAGGTACATCTGCCGCGTCCGCATACCGAAGAGTCTCTATCTCATTCTATCTTTTAGTATTTAGCTTTCTTTCTTACTGTTGTTGCAGACATTCTAGAGTTAGAGTATTGTACTACATTTCTTTCAGCTTGTGTTCCCGTGAGTTTGCGGGTTTGGGATAGTTTTTTAGAATTTTGAGTTGTTATGTTGTATATGCCGAGTGACATCCTATATACTACTTTCATTTGGTTATTTTTGGTTTTTAATTTATATTTCTGCAAGTTTCTATTCATTTTCCACATTTTTTGGGATTGTTGTCACGGCAATTCACGAAGGCCAAACTAGGATCGTGACAAGAAGTCCACCATTGAAGTCATTCAAAGCATGTTGTTAGTTAGAAAAGCATACCTAATTGACTTAAGTTGCCTATTTGATTTAATTGCCTTGATTGCACTATGTGAAACATGTTAGGCTAGAATTACTTGTTTTTCCTTGATATGAAATTTCATTTCTGAATATCTTCTTGCTATTGCTACGTATTTACATTGGGACTACGGATATAGGATTCTGCTAGATTCCCTCCCCCCCCCCTTATTTTTTACTTTGGGACCACGGGTTAGATTCTCGGTAGATTCCCCCTGCACAGTTATATGGAACTATGAGAATGCACCTGACAGATTCCCTCAGTACTGGGTATTTACATTTGGGACTACGGACCGGGGTTCCGGTAGATCCCTGCGCATTGATAATTGAACTACGAGACGGTACCCCGGGAGATCCACTGGATAGTTGATGAAAGGGACTACAGGACGACATCCTGGGAGGTCCTCGTTGTTGCTATTGGTATCGAGTTGTTCTTATTTCAGTATTTATTCTGTTCTTTGTATATTTGTTGTTGTCTTGTATAACCTATCTTATTTCGCTGATGCACTCATTTATATTGTCTATTTCATACTGTTGAAACCTTATATTATGTTTAACCTCAGTAGGGCCCTGGCCTTCCTCGTCACTACCCGACCAAAGTTAAGCTTGGCACTTACTGAGTATCGTTGTGGTGTACTCATGCCCTTTCTACGCATGTTTTTTATGTGCAAATCCAGGTACCTCTACCCATGCTTATCACCCTTGAAGTAGATAGACATATCAAAGATTTCGAGGTACATCTGCCGCGTCCGCAGACCGAAGAGTCTCTATCTCATTCTATCTTTTAGTATTTAGCCTTCTTTCTTACTATTGCTGTAGACATTCTGGAGTTAGAGCAGTGTACTATATTTATTTCAGCTTGTGTTCCCGTGAGTTTCCGGGTTTGGGATAGTTTTTTAGAATTTTGAGTTGTTATGCTGTATATGCCGAGTGGCATCCTATATACTGCTTTTATTTGGTTATTTTTGGTTTTTAATTTATATTTCTGCAAGTTTCTATTCATTTTCCACATCTTTTAGGCTTGTCGTCACGACAATTCACGGAGGGCGAACTAGGACCGTGACAAGAAGTCCACCATTGAAAGTCATTCAAAGCTTTGTTTTGAAAATTGGATTTTTTTGAGTTTGTAATTTGTTTGGATTGAGTGTTTTCCAATTTGTTAAAATTTAAAATTTTCGTTCAAATTTTGAATTTAAAGTGATTTGGAGTAGATTTGAGTTAAATTTTTGAAAAGATGCAAGGAAGAAGACAAAGTCAGTTTTTTGTATATTTACGTATAATCTTGTATAATAGTGTATATGAGTGTATCAACACATCTTATACACTTTTATGCACCTTTATACAAGCGTCTATAGACGAACTTCTTCTACGATTTTAGTTGTAATTTTTGTTCAAAACCAGTCCAAATCTCCGTTAAATTACTTCAAATTTTATATACAATATCCTTATACTATTTCTAACAAGTCTAAATAGCACTCGCTCAAAATTTCTCACAAATCAAATTGGAAATTTAAACCCACATATTTAATCTTGTTAAAAATTTAATTTTCACCATCCAAATGGATTTGGTTTGTTTAACTAATATTTGAGTCACAGTGATTGACCATACCATAGTCAACCACCACCACCACAGTCAACCACCACCATCACCATCATCCTCAATCATAGTCGCCACTAACATCCACCACCACCATCCACTATTCCCAACACTCTCACCACTATCATTCTCCCCGAGAGTCAATACTTATCCACCTCAACTACCACAACCAACCACTCCATCACCATTAACAACCACAAGCGACACCGCCCATCATTATAACCTATCACCACCTTCCTCAATCACAAACCACCACCCGCCATGATTAATTATCACCAGCTACCTCTATCATCCTCAATCATAATCGCCACCACTACCAATCAGTACTAGCTACTAATATAAACCACCATCATCAACCAAAACTACCACTAATCACCGCCATTAGTAGGCATTCACCTGTTAGCCATCACCGCCAACAACTTTCATATTTTTAAAAACTATATATTTTATTGATAAAATATTATATTAGTTAGTATTTCATTTGAATTTTATATTTATTATTTTTCTAATAAAGATAAATTTTATGCATTCAAATGTTAAAAATCAAATAGTCTTAATTTTTAGTATTCTGATCATAATATACATCTTAATATATTCAAATGTGTATTCAAATTCGAATATCTTAATCTTAATATACATCTTGATATTCAGATGTGTATTCAAATTCAGACGTTTTAATATTAAAAAAGACAAATGAGGTCTTAGATGGTTAACCGAGTTGATGCATGAGCAATATCAACGAAATCCATGACATAGACGCAGTAAGTGGCGGTTGCAAGAAAATTATTCTATCCGTCTATATACCTATTTACCTGATTCATTATTGTTATAACTTAATAATTATTTATTGAAAGTTAAGTTTTTGGTTTAAAAATATTAAAGAAATAGAATTTAAGTGAGGGGTAAAATAATCATTTAATTTTTAACACTTATAATATAGCAAATATAAGTATGATAACATAGAAAATCGAATGATAACTTTGGTTAAGTGGGTTTCTCCACCCTGGGATCAAATTTCTGACTTGAAATAAAGAATCCCAAACCGTCTTATCTTGCTCTACAAAAAAAATATGAACCATTTTCCCTCCTTTCAACAATCATTTTGACAAAGGAGCATTTGTATATGGATAAAATCGGAAATAGAATCACATCTTATCTTTTGTTGTGAAAAATTTGACGACTATTGATATTCAATTTTGTCCTCATATTTTTATAATATCATATATGCATCATCACCAATTTACAAGAGTCATAAAAATATTTTCTATAATTTTCATAATTTTTAAAAAGTTTTAAAATTAATATTCTTACATTTTAATTAGTTGAATATATATTAATTATATCTTTAAATTATTTTATAATAACTTAATCATCCAAATTTATTATTTTCATCCACATGTATGTTTCATAATTTTTTTAATTTATTTATATAATTATATTTGTATTTTTAGGATATTTACATAATTTTACAATAATAGCCTGTATTCTATGCATAATTACATTTATTACAATATTCATAGGGGCGGGCATAATATTGATCTGAACGTGAATTTTGATTTTTTAATTTTATTTTAATCTGTTATTCGGTCGGTGCGCAAATTTAAATTACTAAATTTTGATTGTTTGATGCGGTTACGATTTGGTGTTTCGGTTTTCAGTTAAGCCCAAAAACTGAAATTTAATGTATGAGCCCGAATTTTGAAACGCTGCCTTGTAAATCCTTTATTGAAATTCTGCCTTGTTTATTAAAAATAGATGGACGAGGAAAATTTTATTCTGAAAAATTTCATTGGCACATGTCTATCCATAATAATTGCTCGCCAGAGGCTAACCTCAATAGCAAACTTTACATCACTATCGTTAGAGACTCAGAGATCACATAATAGCAGGAGAATTCAGTCATCATGTGTCCCAATTCGTCCTCTGTGAATATATTGTGACAGCACTTAATCCCTACAACTAGGTAAGCTAATAATGCGGAAGATAAATTATAAATTACAAAAAATAATTAAAACTGGTTTAAAAAAATAAACATGTATTTAAAGGCCGGTCGACACATACAATAACAACTCTTGAAGCTAACAAAATTTTTCAAAATCCGGAATCTCACAAATCACAAGATAAGAGATACATAAGTGGCTCTGACTCAAGAATATCTGTAGAAGGAGAAATACTGAAAGAGTTATACTAATTAAATAAAAACTAGAAAGTGACTCCTCGGTCTACGGACGTAGAAGATATACCTCGAAGTCTCTACCGATACACCTGCTTCCAAGGATGACAGAACTTAGCGGGAATACCTGTATCTGCATAACAAAAATGTGCAAAAGTATAGCATGAGCACACCACAGAGGTGCCCAGTAAGTATTAAGACTAACATCGGTGGGGTAGTGACAAAGAACAGACAAGGCACTTACCGGTCAATAAGCAGTATAATCATAGGAATAATGGAAATGATATAATAATATGTAATGACTGCACGAACAAACCAATAATGCTACAATTCACAATAAGGAAAAGGAACAACAAGTAACAACGAGAAAATAATAAATGATGATGCATAACGACGGCAAATCACAATCCAAATCATAAGGTCACAACACCGCGAAGGAAAGAACAAGTCCATAACTCATACCCTACAATGATGTTCAATAAGGTCTTATTCACTCTTTCCACAACTTCACCAAGTCTCGGACAACCCACGACTCACAAAAACCCAACATCTGAAATTTTACACTTGGCATCCTATGCCCCCATCAGTCTCTCACTCATGCTGGCCACTAACTGGCTAACTGTGGCCACTCTCGCATATATAATGGATAAACGAGGGTGCACCTCCCTCCTTAGCAAAAACAGGAGCAATTTTCCTCTAACGGGAGTATTCAACTACGTGTATGCGTGTGCAAGTGTTCTAAGAAGAATTCTAACAACTAGTAAACATAAATAGGAGAATGGACTGCACGTACGATGTTTCCTCATAACTTGCGCGTGATAAAGCTCATACAGGTAAGCAACCTACAATCACAATAATAACAAAATAGGAATGCCTCCACAAATCGTCACAATTCATTACAGTCAATCCCTGACATATCCCACATTATTTTGCCACATGTGCAATGATAATATAATAAGTTCCGTTTTATTTGACCACACGTGGATCAAAATGTTCCCACCTTATTCCGCCATTATTCCGCCACATGCGCAACTCACACATAAGCATATAACATATCCCACTTTATTACACCGCATGTGCAAAATATCAATAACAATAATAGCACGGCAAAGACCTCGTGCAACCACTCAACAACAACCACACGGCAGAGACCTCGTCCATCATAGTACCAATAACCACACGGTAGAAACCTCTTGCAGCACAGTCTCAAGTACAGCAATAAATGACAATATATACGGGAACAAAGCAAGGGAATCAACTTAGGTATTTTCGTTCACCAACAGACGGCACAACTAACTTATAAGGAATAACCGCAACAGAGAAATACTAAGAGCAATAAGAACAACTCAACATGGAAGAAATAATATAGAACAACGATTCCATAATACTCAGTTCAACAATAAGGAAACTAATATGAAACGAATAATTACAATTAAGGAAAATGTTACCCTAACACAGGATATCTAACTTTTTTCAATTAAGACCAATTAATTACACGAGAGATATAAGGGTAAGTGTCCACATTTAAATAAGTAAGAATCAATTTGGCAACAAGAATACACCAAAAGGGCAAATAAATTCCAAGTAAGACGTGTAGAGGTGAAACCAACAACAGGGAACTCAATCATATTAAGAACAACCTCATATTCAGTGACTTCAAGGGTCTAAGAACCTAAAAGGGATAATTTTCCACAAATAAATCCGAGCACGCACTCGTCACCTCGCGTACAAGGAATACAATTAACAAAGAATACTCAAATCCTAAGGGGAAGTTCGCACACAAGGTTAGGCAAGATACATACCTCAAGCCGGCTAAAACCAACTAGCAACCACATTCTCGCCACGAGTACTCGACGCAAATGGCCCAAATCTATTTAATTAAATCACATATTGTACAAATAACATCTCAAGAAACTGATTCTACTATTTAATTCAAAGCTAAAACGCGAAATTAAGCAAAATAACCAAAATGCCCTTCAGACCAACATCTCAGAATCAGATGAATTTAACATTTTCTGAACCATCATACTCTCATGAGTCTAACCATATACAAATCTCTCGAATTGGAGGTCAAACACCCACTCAAAACATATAACTTGGTCTATGAAGTTTCTCCCAATTTTCCCCAATTTTAAATCCCCAAATCAAATTTAAGTGACAAAATTAACTATAAATTGATGGAATATGACTAGAACGGATCAAAAGAACATTACCCAATGATCTCCTCTTCAAAACCCTCTCAAAATCGCCCTCTCCCGAGCTCCAATTTGATTTTTCTAACTTTTGAAGTTAAACCCTTGAATTTGATATTTCAAACCAATGATTTCCGCTTCTACGGTGAAGGGACCACACCTACGGTCCCGCTTCTGCGGACAAATGATTCGCTTCTGCGGCTTTTTCCTTAAGTGGCCAGATTCCGCATCTGCGGACAAAATATTGCTCCAGCGGTTCCGCTTTTGTGGTTCTCACACCGCTCTCGCGGTTTCCAATAATCAGTCCAGGGCCGCTTCTACGATGACAATCTCGCAGGTGCGTAGCCGCACCTGCGAAAAGCTGAGAGAGAACCAAACTCGCTTATGCAATTCCATGGCCACTTCTGCGGCTCCACACTTGCGGAACCCAAACCGCAGGTGCGGTTATTACAGGTACAAGCAAATCTTCAGCAACTTTCAACTTCAAAAACCTTCTGTCAACCACCTGAATTCATCCGAAGCCTCCCGGGATCCCGTCCAATCACACACACAAGCTATATAACCTCATATGGACTCGCTCAATGTTCCAAATCACATAGCACAACATTGAAATGACGAATCAACCTAAAAATCAAACTTAAGAACTTTTAAATCTTCAAATAACGAATCTCATGCCGAAACCTATCAATTCAACTCGGAATGATGCCAAATTTTGCAGATAAGTCCAAAATAACATAACGGAGCCGTTTCAACTCTTCGAATCGCATTTTGACCCTGGTATCCCAAAAGTCAACTGTGGGTCAAACTTCTTCATTTTCCAACTTCAAATTTCGCCAAAATGCCTCAATTCACTCTACAGACCTCCAAATTGGAATCCGAACGCGCGCCTAAGTACAAAATCACCATACAAAGCTGTTGAGATCATCCACGACCCATTCTGGGGTCGTTTACCCATAAGTCCAATAACGGTCAACTTTTACCGTTCCAACTTTTAAAACTAGAATCTTTCTTCCAATTTGACTATGAACCATTTGAAAGCCGGATTTCACCATGCACGTAAGTCGATACTTACATTCTGAAGTTGTTCCTGCCTTTATGTCGCTAAACGGAGCTTATTTTTTCAAAACGATCGTTTGGGCCGTTACATCCTCCCCCTCTTAAATTCAATGTTTGTCTTTGAACGTGCTAAGATTCACCTCAAAGTCCTCAAGTCATTGAGTGCGCACTTCCAATATACACCCGCGGCTAATCCCATGTCACACCAATCCGCTTAAGCATGACGACACAACTTCAACTGAAATTTAGCCTTTCTAGCAATGCCAATAAGCCTTCAAGCCAGAGTTTTCACCTTCCATCCATCTCCAAATGACCCGATTCTAAATCCATATCCGGTATCAGTCTCACCAGCTATTTCAATACAAGCCAACCCACACAGGGTACAACCACACAACATTGCACTCCACACAGAGGCCCATAATAACATTTTTAATAGCAATACTCGCCTGAGATCAGATCTGTACCGACCATGAGCCTTATATCCAATAGGAAACTCATTTCAAACATCCAATACACTGGAAATGATAGAATAACCATGAAAACCACATAACGAAACACCCTAATTACCAAACCTCAGCCAACACCAACAGGTACACACCCCACAAATTAAAATTCAAGAAGCGTAAAACAAAAATGAATGATATGGGAATGGAAAACACATAAGGGAACTAACAAACAAATCAACTAGCACACATTCTTCTAAAACACAAATCTACAAAGACATCTAACAAGAAAGAATGGAAGCATATAAAGGACTCACAAGAATCTTATACTGATATAACTCTCACCGTCTTACATAGCCCGGTCTCAACATACCAAATCACCTGAAATCACGAGGGTCCCGCCCTCAACACTGAATCACATGTAGGGTACACATCGACCCATTTAGATACTCTCTCTAGATCAACTCCGCCTACAGATTACAACACAACCTGGCTCCCACACTGGTGGAGCATAGAAATCACAGCTCATAACCAAGAATACTCAGAGATCATATCACACCTACCAAAACAGACAACCTGAATTTTTTATTAGCCTCATAGCTCTCGACAACAGCAAGAAATGGACGATAGACACGGCTATCACTCTCAGAGCCTCCCAACAAGATAATCATATAAGCAAAGTGCAAATCATGACATGTACCCATAAATGGGACAACAAATAAGGGAACTCACCCCGACAAGCAGAACTGTGATAAACTACACATAGGCCCTCTATAACAAACTGAACGCGTACCTGAATGAGATTAGTTGGCACACCGCCCTCAAACCTACTGTATGAAACACATCAATGACCCGGGCCTCCCCCTATTAGGCGCCCTCTACCTACTGAATACCTCGCTGTGACACATCGGTCAGAAGTCTGGGACAATCTATCACCATACTCAAAGCACCCTCTATGCTGATGAGGCGGTGGGAACTGTGCGATACAAGTACTCCGAGACCTATGAGAACTTGAATCACCATGCATAGCCTGAAGCGGAACTGAAATAGATGACCCGCAAAACCTCTACTATGACGCACCTTGCCTCCAAAATAAGGACCGGTATATCTCACCGGTCTATGAGGCCTCCTCACACCCTCAAGCTCTCTCTCCTGATCTCGTCTTTTCTCTCTCTCATGACCATGTCTGCCCTCTCTCTCTCTCTCTAGCATGCATACCCTCTATCCTCCTAGTAATGTTCACCACCTGCTGATATGGAATATCCATCTCTATCTCATGATCCATAGTGGACCTGATGCTGGGAAATAAGCCCCTCAATGAACCAGCGAACCTTCTCGTGAATAGTAGAAACCAAGGCTGGGGCATGTCTAGTCAAACTGGTGTAACAGACAGCATACTCCGAGACGACCATAACACCCTGGCGCAAATGCTCAAACTCCACGTGCCATGCATCCCGAGGCTCTGAGGAACAAACTCTCTCAGGAACATATCTAAAAACTAGGTCCAAGTCAGTGAAGTTGCCTCGCCTGGGCTGTCTAACTCATAGGCGTGCCACCAATCATAGGCGGATCCTCAAAGCTGGAAAATAGTGAAAGAAACCCCGCTCGATCCAAAGATACCCATAGTATAGAGAATGCAGTGACACTCATCAAGAGACCCCAAGGCATCATCTCCCACTGAATACCAGAGGATCATACTTCTTGAACCTCTCAAGTCTCATCTACTCCTTCTCGGAAGCAGTTGCTATGCCCTCGAGCTGAACTGGTGTCGCAGGCAGAAAAAGAATAATCTCAAGGACCTTCTCAATATGCACTCACTGCTCAGGGGTGCGGTCAGCGGGAGTCTATGCTCCTCTCCGGGTACGGGATGTGGCTACAGCAAGGAGAAGCAATCCTGCCTGAGCCAAAGTGGTGTACATACTTATGAACTTCACCAAAGTCTCATGAAGTGTTGGAGTAGCAGTAGTTATAGGCGTGTCAGATTCCCGGACTCCAGCTGGATATTCTGGTGGTTCCTCGGAGGCCGCTCGTGCAGGTGCTCTCGCTACACCACGTGCGAGTCCTCGAACTCTACCTCGGCCCCGACCTCGATGGCTGCAGCAAGGGGCGCGGGTGGCTAATCACCTCGGGTAGTACGTGCCCACACCATCTGTGAGAGAGTAGAAGACAGAGGTTTAGGATTGTGGATGTTAAAATCTCGCACGAGAGGGAAATCAAATAAAGTGGAGTTTTCCTAACGTTTACATAGCCTCTCACAGATAAGTACAGACGTCTCCGTACCAATCCACGAGACTCTAATAAACCTGCTTGTTATCTGTGAATCCTATTAACCTAGAGCTCTGATACCAACTTGTCACGACCCAAATTCTTCCGCCGTGAACATGTCGTGACGGCACCTAGTCCATACGATTGAGTAACCTAACAATGCGGAAGATAAACCATAAATTGCGGAAAAATAATTAAAACTGGATTAATAAAATAAACTTGTATTTAAAGGCCGCTCGACATATACAATAACAACTCTCGAAGCTAATAAAAATTCCCAAAATACGGAATCTCACAAATCACAAGCTAAGGGATACATAAATGGCTCTTACTCAAGAATATATACACAAGGAGAAATACTAAAAGAGTTATACTAATCACATGAAAATTGGAAAGGGACTCCTCGGTTTGTGGACGTAGCATATATACCTCGAAGTCTATACCGATACGCCTCCTTCCAAGGATGACAAAACTGAGTGGGAGTACCTGTATCTCCACAACAAAAATGTGCAAAAGAGTATCATGAGCACACCATGGTGGTGCCCAGTAAGTATCAAGACTAACCTCGGTGGGCTAGTGACGAGGAACAGTCAAGACACCTACCGGTCAATAAGCAATATAATCATAGGAATAATGGAAATGATATAATAATATGTAATGACTATACAAAATAACCAATAATGCTACAATTCACAATAAAGGAAAGGAACAACAAGTAGCAATGAGAAAATAATAAATGACAATGCATAACGATAGCAAATCACAATCCAAATCCTAAGGTCACAACACCGTGAAGGAAAGAACAAGTCCATAACCCATACCCTACAATGATGTTCATATAAAGTGTTATTCACTCTTTGCGCAACATCACCAAGTGTTAGACAACCCACGACTCACAAAAACCCAACATTTGAAATCTAACACTTGGCATCCTATGCCCCCATCAGTCTCTTAGTCATGCTAGACACTAACCGGCTAACTATGGCTACTCTCACATATATAATGGATAAACGAGGGAGTACCTCCCTCCTTAGGAAAAACAAGAGCAATTTACCTCTAATGGGAGTATTCAACTATGTGTATGCTCGTGGAAGTGTTCTAACAAGAATTCTAACAACTAGTAAATATGAATGGGAGAATACACCACACGTACGATGTTTCCTCACAACTTCCGAGCGATAAAGATCGTACATGTAAGAAACCCATAATCAAAATAATAACAAAATATGAATGCCTCCACAGGTCATCATAATTCATTACAATCAAACCCTGACATAATCCACCTTATTTCGCCACGTGTACAATGATAATATAATAAGTACCGCCTTATTTCGCCACACGTGCATCACGATGTTCTCACCTTATTCCACCACATGAGCAGCAAACACATAAGCATATAACATATCCCGCCTTATTACGCCGCATGTGCAAAACATCAGTAACAACAATAGCACGCAAAGACCTCATGCAACCCCTCAACAATAAACGCACGGCAGACACCTCGTGCATCACAATACCAATAACCGCACGGCAAAAATCTCGTGCATCACATTCTCAAGTACAACACAATAACTGACAATATATACATGAACAAAGCAAGGGAATCAACTCAGGTATTTTTGTTCACCAATAGACGACACAACTTACAAGGAATAACTATAACAGAGAAATACTAAGCGCAATAAGAACAACTCAACAGGGAAAAAATAATACAGAACAATGATTCCATAATACTCTATGTAGACGTAATAAATTTATTGGGTCTAATCCATACAAAATTTGGATTAAATTTAATCGGATTAGATAATTAATTTGCATTTTACAAGTTAAATTAGTCCATTTTATTATTTTCAGGCCCAAAGTCCATTTCATCTTAAGGCCCAGACTCATGCCATGTGACATGGAATATCCAGTCAAACTCCAGGCCAATAAGGTGACACCACGTGTTAAATGATGTGGCAATCCAAGTCAAAAAGTAAGAACCAACCACAAGTCTCCAAGTGGCTAAAATGACGTGGGACAATCAAAATCAAGCAAGAGAGTTCTTATGTAGCTTGACTGTCCATCCTCTACAACTATAAATATAGGGGTTACATAACTCTCAAGCGACATTCATAGTTGAAGAAGAACTCCGCAATTGGTGAAGGCATCCACAAACAAAAATATCAAACATCAAGTACTTAGTTCTTCAACAATGGAGTGATCAACAGAGTTCTTCTCAAAGATCAACCCGTAACAACAAAATATTGGTCAACGTTCTTGGTGATTAAATTCATCACAAGGAGGTCTGCATTATCCTACATTCGAGAAAGACGCCTCTCAAGCCTCGAATCACAAAAAATTTTAGACAGGAGAATCAAGGGATATATAAAATTGTACTTACAATTATTTATCAATAAAATCTCTTTTTCTTACTATTATTTTCGTTGCACTTTATTATTCATCCAACGAAAATTTATTGTGAACAAATTTTGGCACACCCAGTGGGACCTATTCTGCCCTTCATCTCTCCTTCTTGCAAGTTGAAAACTACAACCTTCAGATCTACTGCTACAATGGCCTTCTGCAAGTGTGATGTTCCATGCAAAGGTGCTACTTTTGCCGCATCCGCTGAGTTCAGTCATATTGGACCAATCACTCGAAGCAAGTTCAAGGCTAGTGGCTTGGATGGATTCGAATACTTCGCCTCCTTGGAGATAGCAAAGAAAATCAGATCTCATATGATGTTCGCAACCGCAATCTCTAGGGGCAACACCCCATTCTCGATGTTTGACAAACTTTCTCAAGCAGCTTCAAACCTTGGTAGATTTGAAGATTTGGTGGATTCTTCTGTTTCAACGAAATTCAACGCCTTGATGACTGATGCAAATAACATCGACAAAAAGTTTGCCATGATAGAACCATAGAGGTCTTGAAGAAATATGTTGAAGACAAAGACCCTCAAATTGCTCAACTCATGAACAAATTGGAGGCCTATGCACCAGGAGAGTCAAGCCACGTACCTCCTCGTTCACCTGTCTTCACCTCTCCAATGATGAGCATTGAGGAATCACTTGCCAAGTTCAACATTCAAAAGGAAAAGTAATCCACTTCAGTTGTAGCTTTATATGTCCAACAATTGCAAGACATGGTAACAAACACCATCAGAGCTCAATATGGTGGACCATCGCAAAGTTTGTTGTACTACTCTAAGCCTTATTCTAAGAGGATTGACTGTCTAACCATGCCCACAAATGATCAACCACCAAAGCTGCATCAATTTGATGGCAAAGGGAACCCAAGGCAACATATTGCCCACTTTGTCGAGACTTGTAGCAATGCTGGAACACATGGTGAGCTTTTGGTAAAATATTTTGTTTGTTCTTTGAAAGGGAACACATTTGACTGGTATATTGACTTGGATCCCGAGTCCATTGATAGTTGGGAGAAACTTGAGAAGGATTTCCTCAATCATATTTACAGTACCTAAAGAACTGTAAGCATGATAGAGTTGACAGGCACTAAGCAAAGAAAGGACGAGCCCGTGGTGGATTACATTAATCGTTGGAGGGTGTTAAGTTGGACTGCAAAAATCGCCTTTAAGAGATATCTGCTGTGGAGATGTGCATTCAAGGAATGCACTGTGGCATTTTTTACATTCTACAAGGGATAATATCGCAAACGTTTGAACAACTTGCAACACGAGCGCACGATATGGAGTTCAGCATCGCAAGTCATGGAAAGGCATATCCATTTGTTGATCAGAAGGAGTTCAAGAAAAATGTTGCATCAAAGCACCAAACCAAAGAATCTATGGTGGTGAAAGCAACTTCCGTGAAAGTCACAGCTAAACAAAAGGTGAAGGAGGATAAGACCCAAGTCAATATCCCAAAGAGGAGAAACGTCGTCCCACCTTGAAGGAATTAGAGGCAAAGGTTTATCTATTTATAGATTCAGATGTACCCATCATCCTTGATGAATTGCTCACCGAGAAATTCATCGATCTACGTGAATCAAAAAGGCAAGAGGAAATTGGTAAATTTGGCGATGTGAAATACTGCAAGTTTCATCGTGTCATTAGCCACCCTACAAAGAAATGTTTCGTCTTGAAGGAGAAAATCATGACTCTTGTAAGTGAAGGAAAAATCATCATATACATGGATGAGACGGCATAAGCAAATCATGCAAGTATCGCACTCAAAGAAAAGGTGTTCCAGGTTGCAGAATGCGCCAAGCACTGCCTTCTTACACTTTGGAAATTTCGAGCCCGTTGAAGTTGATCTTCTAAGGAAAGCTCTTGAAGGTTAACTGGAGCTAGACACTCAGTCCAAATACAAAGATGATGAGGTTGGACTCTAGACACTCACAAGAAATGAAGACATCAAGGAGTTCTAAGGCTACCACTTCCTAAGCCAAGATAAAAAATAAACGATGTGGAGAGGCTACAACCACCAAAAATTATCAAATCTTCCATAAGCAAGAAGATTAATGGTTCCTTACCGCCGAAGTTCCGAAAGCCCATCTCATTGCATGAATTATTTTCTAGAAAATTCTTTCGGGGAGGTCATATAAGTGCAACTCATGTAGTTTCTAGTACTGATGAAACAAAGGAAAGCAACGATGAGCTTGCTCCAATGAAAATACAAGAACATCATGATAATAGAAAAGTTGTTACATGTTGTGAAACAACTTCCTTCATGGATGATGACTTGTTGCTGGGGTCTAAGCCACATAACAGACCTTTGTTTGTTGTAGGGACCATTCGGCAACAATATCTCAATTGCATACTTGTTGATGATGGTTCGACTGTCAATATCATGCCAAAGATGGTGCTAAAAAAGCTTTGGATCTCTATTGATGAGCAATCCAAAAGTAACCTAACAATCCAAGGTTTCAACCAAGGAGGACAATGGGCCATAGGTATGGTCCGTGTAGGATTATCCATTGGTGAGATGAATTCAAACACCCTGATTCACGTCATAGATGCTAAAACATCATACAACTTGTTGCTTGGACGTCCTTGGATTCATGAGAATGGGGTGGTATCATCTACTTTGAATCAATGTCTGATGTGCATAAAAGATGGTGAGATAGTCAAAATTGATGCAGACATCAAGCCTTTCACTGAGATGGAGTCATACTTCAACAACAACAACTACCCAGTATAGTCCCACAAAGTGGGGTTTGGGGAAGGTAATATGTAGACAAGCCTTACCCCTACCCGAAAGGGCAGAGAGGCTGTTTCCAATCGACCCTCGGCTCAGTGAAGTAAAGAAACAACAAAAATAAAAACAACAAAAGAGCATTAGTAACTTCAACATAAATAGCGTAAATAATTATCTAAACATAAAAACCTAAAAATAAAAACATAAAAACTATAAATAAAATAGCATGCAATAATATCAGACAGTAACTAGCATAAGACAAAATCTAATACATAAATCATCTATGAATAGCCCTGCCAAGGATTACCCAATCCCGGGTGAGGAGTATGAAGAACTCTAGGGGCCCCTATCCCACAACCCTTATACTAGACCTCCATACTTTCCTATCCAGGGTCATGTCCTCAGAAACTCGCATTCTAGCCATGTCATGCCTAATCACCTCTCCCCAATACCTCTTAGGCCTCCCTCTGCCTCGCCGTACGCCGACCCTCGCCAGCCGCTCACAACTCCTCACAGGGATGTCATGACTTCTCCTCCGCACATGTCCGAACCACCTCAGCCTCGCTTCTCGCATCTTCTCATCCACCGGGGCCACCCCCACCTTCTCTCGAATAACTTCATTTTTAATCCCATCTAACTTGGTGAGCCCGCACATCCACCTGAGCATCCTCATCTCCGCAACCTTCATCCTCTGAACGTGAGAATTCTTCACTAGCCAGCACTCCGCCCCATACAACATGGCAGGCCTAACCACAGCTCTATAAAATTTCCCCTTGAGTTTCTGTGGAACTTTTTTGTCACACAGGACTCATGATGCAAGCCTCCACTTTGACCACCCCGCTCCTTTGCGATGAGTGACGGCCCCGTCAATCTCTCTGTCCCCCTGAATCACTGACCCAAGATATCTGACATTGTCCCTCTAGGCGATGACCTGTGATCCAATCATTACGTCCCTGCCTACTTCGCTCGGCTCAGCGCTAAACTTGCACTCCAGGTATTCTGTCTTAGATCTGCTTATTTTGAAACCCTTAGACTCGAGAGTCTGTCTCCATACCTCTAACCTCTCATTAACACCGGCCTTCGTCTCGTCTATCAAGACTATGTTATCAGCAAATAGCATACACCAAGGCACATTCCCTTGAATATGTCGGGTAAGAGCATCCATCACCAAGGCAAACAAGAGGGGGATAAGCGCCGATCCTTGATGGAGCCCCAAAACCACTGGAAAATGGTCTGAATCGCCACCCACCGTCCTAACCCTAGTCTTAGCTCCATCGTACATGTCCTTAATTACTCTGATGTAGGCTTCTGGCACGCTCTTCACCTCCAAGCACCTCCATAGCACCTCCCTTGGGACCTTGTCATACGCCTTCTCCAAGTCGATAAGCACCATGTGCATGTCCTTCTTCCTATCCCTGAACTGCTCCACCAGCCTCCTGACAAGGTGGATAGCTTCTGTAGTGGAGCGACCCGGCATGCAACCGAACTGGTTCATAGATATAGATGTCATCTCCCTCACCCTCACCTCGATCACCCGCTCCCAGACCTTCATGGTGTGACTTATTAATTTGATACCCCTATAGTTATTGCAGACGCAAAATTCTAACTAGATTCTTGTGAACTAAAAGTGGAGAAACCATCATCAGATGATGAAGCTGGTGTCAAGTCAGAAGAGGAAATAAGGCTCAATGGACTACTACTAAGCTGCCTAAGAATGGAAGGGAAGAAGTCTCCATTAAGTTATCATCATCTGAAGGTGACATACAGACAAAGACTGAGGATCATCTGGTTTTTTGCTATGTTCCGTGAAAGGGCAACCTTTGCTACAGGAATGTACTCCAAAGAAGCAAATGAGCCACAAAGATATCCAACATTTGAAGGAGAATATGACTGTCCCAGTTTCACAAATCCCATTCGTGAATGGTGAGTCCGCTAAAGGCAATTCCCAAGCTGATAAAAAAAAAGGTCACTATGATCCTAAGGCCTTCATACTGCTTAAAAATTCTGGTTATGACTTTTCCAATCCATCATAACTAGGATAACTCAAAGACGAAGTCACTGGTGAAAAGATATATGGGCTCAATGATTCTCAAATGAAGTTAAGAAAGCAAGGGCACTACGTCCCACTCTAAAGCATGGATTGGGATTCAGTTTGGCAGAGCCTCTTTGAATTTCATCTAAGAGAATCAATGAGATAGCTTCATCAAAATATACCTTGGTGGAGTAAATGAAGGAAGTTAAGGCCAAGAAAATAAAATAATAGATTTCAGTGTTCGATCGCATTGGAGGCTCAACCCCTCGAGTCTCGATGTTTGAAAGGCTAAGTCACAAAGGTGAACATGTATCTTCCAAAAATCTAGAGGAAGTTTTCACTACCTCAGAGAACTCTGTCTTTTGTCGCTTGGGAACCACAAGGAAGTCACCACCTAGAATGATACTGGAAAAACATAAGGATCAAGTCCACGAGGAGCGGGATCATTTTGAAGTTGTTGCTGACAAAGAAATCTGTAGTGTTTTCCCATCGCGTTTGAAGAGGAAGTCTATTTTGTCAATGTCCACGGATGGTCCACTGATGTTGTAAAGAAGAACTATTGTTTGCACTTGCTGGGCTCGTAAAGAAGGAGAGAAAGAGAAAGAAGCCATGCCGACTATCCAAGGAAGTCAAACAGAAAAGTTAGACTTTATGGAAACATCCTATCACATAAATGTGGAAGATAGCCCATGCATTGATATTGATGATGAAGTACACGAGGCTCCCCGTCAACTAGAAGATGGCGGACAATCAACGGTGGATAATTTTAAGGAACTCAATTTAGGCACTACGGATGATCCACGCCCCACTTTCATTAGTGCACTTCTTATGTCTGAAGAGGAGGAGGAATACTCCAAGTTGTTTACCGAGTACAAAGATGTCTTCGCTTGGTTTTATAAATAAATACCTAGTCTTAATCATAAAGTAGTTGTTCATCATTTAGGGATCAAAAGTGGAGCACACCATGTGAAGAAGTCACAACGCATGTTTCGAACCGAGCTTGTGTAACAAATTGAAGTCGAAGTCAACAAGCTTATCGAGGTAGGATTTATTCGACAGGTGAAGTACCCATCATGGATATCGAATATTATACCTCTCAAGAAGAAGAATGGTAAAATACGTGTTTGTGTTGACTTTCGAGACCAAAACAAGGCATGTTCAAAAGATTACTTCCCGCTACCAATTATTGAACTCATGGTGGATGCTACAACTGGGCATGAAGCTATGTCATTCATGGATGGGTCCTCTGGATACAATCAAATCAGAATGTCTCCAAAAGATGAAGAGTGTACTGCTTTCCGAACTCCAAAACGGATATATTGCTACAAAGTGATGCCTTTCGGTCTGAAGAATGCTGGTGCAACCTACCAACGCGCGATACAAAACATCTTTGATGACATGCTTCATAAGAGGGTGGAATGCTACGTCGATGACTTAGTGATGAAGACGAAGAGTAGGCGTTACTATCTTGAAGACATTTGAATTGTTTTTGAAAGGTGACGACAAATCCACTCAAGTGTGCATTTGGAGTTACCGCAGGAAAGTTTCTTGGCTTCATTGTGCGTCATCATGGAATTGAAGTTGATCCTGCAAAGATTGATGCCATTCATAAAATGACCAAGCCAAAGAACTTGAGGGAGCTTCGAAGTCTCCAAGGAAACTTAGCATTCATCCACAGGTTCATCTCTAATCTAGCCGGACGGCGTCAACCATTCAATCATCTATTGAGGAAGGATATCCCTTTTTATTGGGATCAGTCATGTCAAAATGCTTTTGAAAGAATCAAAACATACTTGCTTTATCCACCCGTGTAAGGGGAGCCAATGCTTGGAAAGCCGTTGATACTCTACATCGCAGCACATGAACGTTCACTTGGAGCACTACTTGCTCAAGAGAATGAGGAAGGAAAGGAACGAGCCATGTACTACCTTAGTCGAACTCTAATAGGAGCTGAGTTAAACTATACGCCTGTCGAGAAAATATGCTTAGCGTTACTTTATGCAATAAAGAAGCTAAGGCATTATTTTGAAGCATACACCATCAAACTCATCTCTCGAGCAGATCCCGTAAAGTTTGTGATGACTTGACCTATTTTTTCTGGACGCCTAGCAAGATGGTCCATATTGTTTTACCAATATGATATCACATACACGCCTCAAAAAGTTTTGAAAGGACAATCACTAGCCAATTTTCTGGCTGATCAACCTTTTCCGGCAGAATGGGAGCTTTCAGATGAGTTTCCAAATGAAGACGTTTTGTTCATCGAGTAATTGCAACCATGGACAATGTTCTTTGATGGATCTGCACGTCGTAATGGTGCAGGGGCGGGTGTTTTGTTGATCTCTGCAGAAAGACAAGTCTTTCCATTCTCCTTTGGTTTTAGGTGAAACATGTTCCAATGATGCTGCAGAGTACCAAATTTTGATCTTCGGTCTCGAAATGGCATTAGAAATGAAGATATTAAAGTTGGAGATCTACGACGACTCTAAGCTGATCATCAACCAACTTTTGGGGAGTTACGAGGTAAAGAAGGAAGATCTATTGTCATACCATGAATACGTTTCTAGTTTACTGGAAAAATTTGATCGAGTGCTCTTAAATACGTCCCAAGAGAAGAAAATCGCAAGGCTGATGCTTTGGCTAACTTGGCTACTACGGTGGCACTTGGAGAGAATGAGTCAACAAAGGTATATGTGTGTCATCAATGGGTTATTCCTAGACTTCTGGATCTTCAAGTCAACGAGAGCCATCATATGTCTGTTCGAGTGATTGAAGAAGAAGATTGGAGGCAACGACTAATAGAGTACCTTGAACACGGAAAGTTACCTGAAGATCCACGACAAAGAACAGACATCAAGCGAAGAGCACCACAATTCATCTTCTATAAGGGGACATTGTTTCGGCGCTCTTTTGAAGGACTATTCTTATGATGTCTTGACAAAGAAGAAGCCCACCAAGCGATGGAGGAAGCACATTCTGCCTCATGTGGAGCACACCAATATGTTCCCAAGCTCCATTTTCGCATCAAGAGGATGGGCTACTACTGGGCGACAATGGTGAAGGATTGAATGGATCATGCCAAAAAAAATCAAGCTTGTCAATTTCATGCAAATTACATCCACCAACCTCCAGAGGTTCTTCACCCAACTGTAGCTTCATGGCCTTTTGATGGTTGGGGCTCGATGTTGTTGGACCACTTCCAAAGTCATCAAAGGGACAGGTGTACATATTGGCCGCTACGGACTACTTCTCTAAATGGGCGGAAGTTGTTCCACTCAAGGAGGTGAAAAGGGAAATTGTTGTCAATTTTATCAAGTGATATATAATTTTTAGGTATGGCATACCAAGATACATAATCACTGATAATGGAACACCATTTGACAACAAGCTCGTAAAGAGTCTGTGCGAGAAGTTTGGTTTCGAGCAACATAAGTCTTCAATGTATAATGCACCCGCCAACGGCCTTGCTGAAGCTTTCAACAAGATTCTTGGTAACCTTCTGAAGAAAGTTGTTGCAAAGAACAAGAGAGACTGGCATGAGAAAATTGGTGAAGCTTTGTGGGCATACCACACAACATTCAGAATTGCTACACAAGCAACTCCTTACTCTTTGGTATATGGCGTGGAAGCAGTCCTTCCGTTGGAGAAACAAATTCCAACACTGCGGATAGCAATCCAAGAAGGACTCACGTCCTAAGAGAATGCTCAACTTTGCCAATCAGAGTTGGAGGCATTGGATGAGAAAAGATTGGAAGCGCAACAAAAATTGGAGTGTTATCAAACTCGACTAGATAGAGCTTTCAACAAGAAAGTGCGGCCACGATCATTCCAAGTGGGAGAATTAGTCCTAGCTGTTAGACGACCCATAATCCTAAACAAACATATATGAGACAGGTTTACCTCAAAATGGGATGTGCCATATGTTGTGAAGTAATCATATTCAAATGGCGCATACAAAATTGTAGATAAGGATGGTCTCAGAGTTGGTCTGATCACCGGAAAATTTCTGAAGCAGTATCCCATGAAAGTCACCTACGCTCCTCGACGTACGAGCCTAAACTACAAGTCATGACGCTTCTCGACATACGAGCCTAAACTACAAGTCATGGCGCTCCTCGACTTACGAGCCTAAACTGCAAGTCATAACGCTCTTTGATGCATGAACTTGAACTGCACATTGCTACACTCTTGGCCCGCATGAGTCTAAACTGTGTACGGTCAAACAAAAAAAAGAGCCTGCCAGGTTGAAAACCTCAAAAGAGGCAGCCTAGGCAAAAGTCAAGACAAAAAAAAAGGTCTGCCAGGTTGAAAACCTCGCGAGAGGTGGCCTAGGCAAAAATTATGACATAAATAAACTCATTATTGTGAACCACGTTTTGATTTGATCCTCTTCACCGAGGTACGTAGGCAGCTTAGAGTTTCATTCTAAGTTCAATTGCATGAGTTTTAAAAACAAAAGTTTGGCGTCATCAGATCATTACATTAATTCTTCCAAGTGTAGAAGCACATATCTATGAGGAAAATAGATAATTTCTTTAAAGTATAAAGATGTTTTATTGCATCAATATTACAAAAGTTGATACATCAAAAGAAAGTGTAGAGACAAAAGGAATTAGACGTTTTCCTATACAAAAGCCTAAGTCATGAAAATAATCGTAAACTAGGCTTTGTGGCCGACTCGTCTTGAATGCTTCTTCCAAGTCCATATGATGTCTCCACATTTTAATACACTATCCTTAATGCCTCATATATAAGTCATCTCTCTTGAAAAAACCTTCAATCACTACGGGAGCCGCCATTGATAAACTTCAAGACCGTCAATAAATCAAGTGCAAAAGTTGGTGAAGGGGTGACTCCACATCTTGTGTGACATCTCAGACTGATATTTGGACTCAACAAACTTCTTCGCAAGTCTACGAAAGAGATAAAATTTGTGATGATAGTCGAATCCATTACAAGGCTGTAAAATCAACTTCAAAGATATTTGTTAGGTTAACTAAGAATGAATGGAGCATCAACTTTAACAAGACTATAGTTCTCGACGTCCGGATTTCATAGGATCAAATTTTTCGTGATGTTGACACTCCAAGTTCAAGATACAGTTTTTCTATCCAAAAGCATGCAAACCTGAAAGTTCCGTGTGGTCAGTTTTACTTTCAATATTTTCTATTTCTAGGTCTAGAAGAGTTCCGGGATTGAATTATTATGTGTTGCAGTTCTAGGAGTTTCTTTCCAACGAAACAAACAATTGGTAATTCCGATACACCTAGATCAAGATACAATTATTTTCACTGAAGGTACGCAAATCTGAAAGTTCACTGGAGTTAAGTCGAAGTCTCAAATTTTCTGTTGATATCTCGAAAGGAGTTCGACCATGGAATTTATAGGTCCTTCAGGTATCTGAATTTTCTTTCTAACAGTGCAAATGGATTGTAATTCCGACACAATTAGCTCAAGATATGATTTTCTTTGCCGGAACTACACAAAATTGAAAGTTACTGTAGCTAGGTAGATTTTGAGAATTTTCTGTTTCTAGCTTGGAAAGAGTTCTGCCACTAAACTCGTATATGTTGCATCTCTATGACTTTACTTTCAAAAAGCGCAAACGGTTTACAATTTGGAGTCTCCTAGCTCGAGATATGAATTTTTCCACCATAGCGCAAAGATGAAAAGAAATTTCGCGGACAGATGGGTCAAGTTCAGAAAGTTGCTTCGGACAATTGGCTAGAAATTCTTCTATGCTATTTTGAAGACTTCATTATCTCTGAGTCTTCTTTCCAATGGTGCAGACTGCTCAGGATTTGAATGCTCCTAGCTTGCGATATGCACATTCTAATGATAGCATGTAGTGTTGTGAAGCCAAAATGATAGACTTGTGCATCGCCTTCAAAAGTTTATTCCGACTTGTCCTTATTGAATTTGGCCTCAAATTTTGGATATGTCACTGTGGTGCAAGTTTTGATTCTTCAAAACCAAGTGGATTACAGTCTAGATACTCCCAGGTCAAGATACAATTCTTTTAGTGCGAGCATGAAATTCTATGGAGTCAAAACAGCAGGGACGGGCCAAGTGCTTGCTCGCCGAAATTTGAAAAGCCTACTCCAGTTGTCTTTCTCGCCGAGCCGCACCAAAGAGACTCGTGATTTGCTTGCAATTCATCTTTAAGGGGTATCAAAAACCGATGGTACTCTCATAAAAGCCTACAAAGAAAAAATATCTGGAAATTCTCGATGCCAACAACGTGAAGTTTCTTTGGACACGGTTCCAATAGAACGAAGATCCGTCAACATGGCGCTATAGTTTGAAATAAAATAAGAAAAGGACATCAGAAGTTGCACAACAATCTAGTTCACATGGCATGTATCAGTGCCTATATCACGAAGCTTTAACCTGCGGCAAAATTTTTGGATTTGAACAACGATCTCCATTGTTCAAAGTTCGCAATTCTGGCTTCTTATGCTTGTGTAGTCTTTCAATATGGATTAATTCTGAATAAAGAAGCAATATAGGAAGTAGAACTTCATCCAAAAATTATTGTATGGCGCGAGCTTGATTGCATCTAATTCTCTTTTCTACATATTTAAATTGAATGATTTGCTGCATAAATAACGAAAAAAAGGAGATAGCAAGTCATGATTCAAAACAAAATTAAGGAGACAAAAAAAAAGGAATGAAAAAAGGGCGAGTGCAAGCTGTTTGTGGAAGCAAGTGGAGATGGAACAAGCTCTAGAATCAGTTTTGGTGTTTCGAGCCAGTTAGACAGAGGAGCTTGAAATTCAATTGAAAACAAACTAGTTGGTTGGGTCCTCCTTATATAGAGATCTAACAAAGTATGATCTATAAGTGAATAAAATATGAAGTTAGAATCCTACAGGAAAAAAAACGTTGCTAGGGTACAAAGAGAAAAAAAATGTTGCTTGGGTATAATCCTACAGGGAAAATTTTTTCTTCCTTGTTTGCTTTTGGGTACAGAGAAAAAAATGGACATTTTTTTATCATTTTTCTTTTTTTTTTATTTTCCTTGTTTGCTTAAGGTACAAAGAAAAATGAGGGTAACGTGATTTTTTTCCCTTGTTAGCTTTTGGTAAAAAGGAAAAGATGGGTAACATGATACAAACATGGAAAGTTATATATGATTTGCAAGAATTTTTTTCAATCATCATAGTTTATAATTGCTACTTTCAAACCAAATTACAATGCGTGCGTGTTTGGCAACAGAAGTATTGGAAAGTTAATTTTTTCTTGGAGCTTATATTTAGCACTTCACATAAATGTGCAACTGGATAAAAGTTCGGATTTGACTAATAGAAGTCGCCACAAGTGCTAAAACAAAAATATAAACATTTATCGGTAATTCAAGTCTCGCATTTCGTTTCAGCAAGCCTACACTTCAATAAATCTTGAAGTAGGGTGTATTTGTAGACGTATAAAATTTATTAGGTCTAATCCATATAAAATTTGGATTAAATTCAATTGGGTTAAATAATTAATTTGGGCTTTACAAGTTAAATTAGTCCATTTTATTATTTTCAGGCCCAAAGTCCATTCCATCTTAAGGCCCAGAGTTATGCCATGTGGCATGGCATATCCAGTCAAACTCCAGGCCAATAAGGTGACACGTGTTAAATGATGTGGCAATCCAAGTCAAAAAGTAAGAACCAACCACAAGTCGCCAAGTGGCTAGAATGACATGGGTCAATCAAAATCAAGCAAGAGAGCTCTTATGTAGCTTGACTGTCCATCCTCTATAACTATAAATAGAGGGGTTACATAACTCTCAAGGGACATTCAGAGTTGGAGAAGAACACTCCGCAATTGGTGAATGCATCTACAAACAAAGAGATCAATCATCAAGTGCTTAGTTCTTCAACAAAGGAGTGATCAACGGAGTTCTTCCCGGAGATCAACCCGTAAAAACAAAGTGCCGCTCGACGTTCTTGGAGATTAAATACATCACGGAGGTCTGCATTATCCTACATTCGAGAAAGACGCTTCTGTAGCCCTCGAATCACGGAAAATTTAGATAGGAAAATCAAGGGATACATAGAATTGTGCTCACAATTATTTAACAATAAAATCTCTTTTTCTTACTATTATTTTTGTTGCAGTTTATTTTTCGTCCAATGAAAATTTGTTGCGAACACTCAGTTCAACAACAAGGAAGATAATATGAAAAGAATAATTACAATTAAGGAAAATGTTACCCAAACACTGAATATCTAACTTCTTTCCAATTAAGATCAATTAATTACACGCAAGACAGAAATAATATTTTCCAAGTAAGGACAAGCAGTTAGGAATAATAATGTGACTATAGAAGGGTAAATGACTACAGTTAAACAAGAAAGAATCAATTTGGCAACAAAAATATACTAAAAGGCAAATAAATTCCAAGTAAGACATGTAGAGGTAAAACTAACAACAGAAAACTCAATCATATTAAGAACAACCTCATATTTGGTAATTTCAAGGGTCTAAGAACCTAAAAGGGATAATTTTCCACAAATAAATCCGAGCACGCACTTGTCACCTCGCATACAAGGAATGCAATTAACAAAGAAGACTCAAATCCTAAGGGGAAGTCCCCCACACTAGGTTAGACAAGATACTTACCTCAAGCCGGCTAAAATCAACTAAAAACCACGTTCTCGCCACGAGTACTCGACTCCAAATAGTCCAAATCTATTCAATTAAATCACACATTGTAAATAACATCTCAAGCAACTGATTCTACTATTTAATTCAAAGCTAAAGCGCTAAATTAGGTAAAATAACCAAAACACCCATCAGGCCAACATCTCAGAATTGGATGGATTTAATATTTCAGAACCCTCGTACTCTCACGAGTCTAACCATAAAAAAATCTCTCAAATCGGAGGTCAAACATCCACTCAAAACCCAATAACTTGGTCTATGAAGTTTCTTCCAATTTTAAATCCCCAAATCGAATTCAAGTGACAAAATTAACTATGGATTGATGGAAAATGACTAGAACGGATCAAAGAAACATTACCCAATGATCTTCTCTTCATAACCCTCTCAAGAATGCCCTCTCCTTCAATTTGATTTTTCTAGCTTTTAAAGTTAAACCTTGAATTTGATATTTTAGACCGGTGATTTCCGCTTCTGTGGTCAAGGGACCGCATCTACGGTGCCACTTCTGTAGACAGATGAGCCACTTATGCGAATTTTACCTTAAGTGGGCAGATTTCGTATCTGCGCACAAAATACCGCTTGAGCAGTTCCGCTTTTCCGATTCTCACACCGCTTCTGCGGTTTCCAATAATAAGTCCAGGGCCATATCTGCGATGACAATCTCGCAGATGCGTAACCGCATCAATGGTAAATCTTCTGCACTGCAGAAAGCTGAGGGAGCACCAAACCTGCTTCTGCGATTCCACGACCGCTTCTGCGGCTCCGCACCTGCAGAACCCAAACCGCAGGTGCGGTTATAACAGGTACTGACAAATCTTCAGCAACTTTCAACTTCAAAAATCTTCCATCAACCACCCGAATTCGTCCTGGTGCACCCGAGATCCCGTCCAATCACACACACAAGCCATATAACCTCATACGGACTCGCTCAAAGTTCCAAATCACATAACACAACATCGAAACGACGAATCAACCCAAAAATCAAGCTTAAGAACTTCCAAATCTTCAAATAACGAATTTCATGTCGAAATCTATCAATTCAACTCGGAATGAGACCAAATTTTGCAAACACGTACAAAATAACATAACGGAGCTGTTTCAACTCTCGAAATTGCATTACGACCCCAGTATCCCAATAGTCAACTATGGGTCAAACTTATTTATTTTCCAATTTCAATTTCGCCAAAATGCCTCAATTCACTCTAGGGACCTCCAAATCTGAAACCGGACGTATCGCCTAAGTTCAAGATCACCATATGAAGCTGTTGAGATCATCCATGACCCATTCTGAGGTCTTTACCCAAAAGTCTAATTTCGGTCAACTTTTCACTGTTCTGACATCCAAAACTAGATTCTTTCTTCCAATTTGACTCTGAACCATGCGAAAGCCGAATTCCACCATGCACGCAAGTCGATACTCACATTCCGAAGTTGTTCCTGACCTTATGTCAATGAACAGAGTATTTTCTCAAAAAGACCGTTCGGGTCGCTACATCATGATCCTTAACATAAAAGATTACAATGTTAGTTAATTATCTGTTAACTATGACAACAGAATAATTAGTGTCAGCTGCCATTTTTACCTGTGTTAATAGAGCAACTAATAATAGAAGAAAATTACAAGTTGGATAACTATAACCAAATGTATTTCACTCTTTAAAAAAAATAAAACTAATTAAGTATGAAATATAAATATGGATATGGAACATTCCAATTCCTGGTCAAGCAAGTTGGATGGTGAGAAAGATCATTCAATCAAGAGATATTCTACAAAGGATCCAGAATTGGAAGGAATAGAAGTGCTCGACTAGACAGTTGTACCACTCACAGATGCAAGAAGTTCCGAGAGTCCCATGGAAGAATTTAATCATACAGAACCAAGCAAGGCCAAAAGCAATTTTCAACCTATGGCTATTCCTACAGGATAGACTCCCAATAAAGGACAGACTACACAGCTGGGGAATGAGTATTGATCAACAATGCACCTTATGCCAAACCCACCCGGAAACAAGAGATCACTTGTTAATGAAATGTCCTGTCACTGTGGACCTATGGGAAAGAACAATGAACTGGTTGCTGGAAACCTACCCACCCAGTTCTGATTGGAACCAGAAAATGCAGTGATTGATTAGCAAAGCCAAAGGTCGAACAGTTCAAGCTGCCACTTTCAAAATGGTTACAGCTGAATTCGCGTATGCTATCTGGCTGGAAGGAATGCAAGAGTCTTCAACAAAATATTTCGATGTAACGCTGCCCTACTAAGAGACATAGTGTATAATTGTAATGTTAGAGGTACCCCACGAATTAGACAGCAATTACAACACATTCGCATATAGTAGTGTTAGATAGTTAGGATAGTGGATATAGTTTATATGTTGGTTCCTAGACAGTCAGTTGGGTTGAAGCTCGACTGTGATTTTGTAAAGCTACTTCAGTGGTGATTAATGAAAAGCCTTAATTACAAAAAAAACATGTCAACCTAACTAAATTTCTTTTATACAATTAAAAGCCTCATGAAACATACTGTATAGCCTCAAAAGAACCAACAACAGATATTTTCCTTAAGAAGTAAAAGATTTCCTCCTATGTACATTACTATGGAATCTGAGCAATTTCGACCAAACTTTTGATGCAGCGATTGTGGCTTGGAAAAAGAATGGAAAATGGCCACTTGAAGACACCTTCAAGAGGGTTTTCCCTCGCAAGTTTTTCTTGGACATCTGGTGAAAGAACATGACCATCCAATATTTGAACATAAAATCTATAACCTCTTAAAGATCCGTAGTCTACATGAGATATAAAAATTTTGAACCGTTAATAACCGAAAAACTAAATCGAAAATAATCAAATCGAACCTTAAAAATTTGCATCAAACTGTAAATATTTAGGTTTAATTTGATTATTAATATTACAAAATCAAAAACCGATAAACCAAACCGTACTTTCATAATAACTAACCGAGCTGACAAGCGTCCGCCCCTAAGTATTCATGCTAAAATAGCATTTTTTATATTTATATAATATTAAGCTGTGATTTTCAATCATTTTATTGCACAAGTAATATTCTATTATCTATTAATTATTTTTAAAATAATTTTTGTGTATTTAATTATAGCCAATATATGGCTAATTTTCGGATGAAAACCTTGGCCCAATGTCCTTTAACTTAGCATCAACGGCCCATTACCCTATGTCCATCTCCTGACCCGTCCGACTTCCCCTTGAATCATGGCTGTTGATCTCAGATGATCAACAACCCATAATAAACTTTCTCCTTACCTTATATCTCCCAAACCCAAACCCTTGAGACATTCCCACATAAACAACAGGTGATGAGTCCTCTCTATTCTGTTCGTCTCTGAGAAAGTCGTCATAGCTTCAATCCTCTCTGATTCTGAACTTAATATGGAATCCCTTTATGATTTTATTTCCATATCTCCGTGTTACTTACTCGATTATGGTATCACCTAGTACTTGCCTATTTTTGGCAAGTACCAAGCTCGGAATCACGTGAAACCTCTTCAATCTCCAAGACCTATATGGTATTTCGTATGTATACATTCATAGCAAGGTGATATGGGGCCGATTCACCAACATTTGTGGTCGATTTTTTATTTCTATCGAACTAGGGTTTGTCTGGATTTTCACTTAATCCAATTCAAAATTATTTTTTTTCATGATATTATTTCCTTTAATATGTTGGATTGATTGTTTTCCTTGTTCGCTCATTTGAATTTTGCTACAATATAAAACCCTCCCCTAATTTCTCAAGAGGGGCCGAGAACTATTGCTATTACTCTCTCACTCTCACCCGTTCTACTATTCTAAACTTTGAGACCTTGGCCGGCTGAAAGCCAAAGCCACCTGAATCCGATTGTTGACCTTTTCTCATTGAGAGTATTGTCCGGGGTTATTCGAAACTCTTGGAAACTCTAACGCACTAATATTTTGGGAGTCATATTGTTCTTTCTGTACTATTGCTCACTGAACTACTATTGTCACTTGTTTTTCTCCTTTAGTTGCTTATCAGTCTGCAAATTGGTGAGTACCTCAACTATTGCCATCCTATTTTCTTTTGCTCATGTTCAGTGCTCTGTGTGTTCATCGTGTTTGAACTTTTGCGAACCAATATGATTTCAATGTCATGTCATCTTCGTCTATAATTCTATTTGCCTTGAAGCTAGTATGTAGTTATGTAGTTTTAGATATCCAAACTTGCCTAAAACTCGAAAATTTGATATATGTTTGTTAAATGTTTTCAGCATGATTGTCTCTTAACCATAAGCTATTTATACCTGTTGCTTGTGATGAGTCCATGCCTAGATCTTTATGAGAGAGTAATTCTTGCCTAGAACTTGTTCAAACGAGTTACTTTCTGTTGAATTCTTCATGTACAATATGCTAGAGCCAATTTGTGATACCAATCCTGTCTCAACTGCGTCTTTCTATAAATCAGAGTCTAATGAGGGTAATAAACAACATAATATAGATAGAGGGGGACTTCGAGGTCTACGGACACTGGCAGATATACCTTAAAGTCTCCACATACAGCTATCTCATAGATATCTGGTCTGATAGGAAGTACCTGGATCTGCACACAAAAATTATGCAGAAGCGTAGTATGAGTACACCACAACGGTACCCAGTAGTGACGAGGTCAGGTCGGGGCCCTACTGGAATATAAGAAATAAGGCAGAGGATAAACATGATACAATAGAATGGCAGAAAACTGAAATAATAAGAATGTGTGGAAAGCAACAACACAGGAATCAAAGAAAACAAACATAACATGTAAGGAAACATGAATCTTACAAGTTAATAAACAATAACAACATGACAATACAACACATAGAGAAAAACAACAATCGCACGACAGAATCCTTGTGCCACAATAATAACCCGCACGACAGAAACCTCGTGCCACAATAATAACCTGCACGAACAGAAACCTCGTGCCAAATAACACTCCGCACAACAGAAACCCCATGCCACAATAACCATCCGTACGTCAGAAACCTCATGCCAAATTATACTCCACACGGCAGAAACCTCGTGCCACAATAACACTCTGCATTGCAGAAACCTCATGCCAAATAACCATCCGCAAGGCAAAAATCTTGTGCCATAAAACAATCTGCATGGTAGAAACCCTGTGCCGTAACCAATTAATCATCTCAACAATAATCACGGAAATCAAAACATAACAATTGAAACAATAAGAATTTAAGGATAACAGTTTTGAGTAAGGGATCACAGTTGAATAATAAACACAAAATCAAGAAAATCAGGCAATTCAACAAGCACATAACACCAATTGCAAATAAGGGATAAGGTGGGTGGACATGTGAAATTAGGCTAAACATGATGACTACAAGTGCTAAATAACTCAATTAAGGGACAAAAATAGAACTACTTAGTGACAACTGGAATTTCAACATTTATTCTGTATACGCACTCGTCACCTCGCGTACACGGCACTCGCATATCACAAAGTGTTACAACACTACCAAATCCTAAAGAGATTTCCCCCACACAAAGTTATACAAGTCACTTACCTCAAACCTCTCTCAATCAATCAATATGAATGCCTTTCTCTCGACTTTCCGTCTCTGATGACCTAAATCTAGCCAAAATCAATTACATACTATAAATATAACAATAAGAAACTAATCTTAATAATAAAATTATGACCTTAACAAGGAATTAGAAAATTGACCCAAAAGATCGACCCGGACCCACGCCTCGAAATTGGGTAAAAACAGAAAAATTCAAACACTCGTTCAACCACGAGTCCATCCATATCAAAATTACTCAAATCTGATACCAAAACCTTGATCAAAACCTCAAAATTAGATCTAAGAACCTTACATATTTCCCCTAATTTCGCAACCTAAATACTTAATTAAATAAGAAATTAGTGATAGATTAGTGAAATAAAAGTACCAAAACTGTCTACGCTCCCATATTAAAGATAGTTAAGATACCTCTTTAATATCGGGCGAAAGATGACCCTTTCCGATGCTATGTTTGGCGCTTGCCTTCACTTAGAAACTCTACGCCCCCTATTAGAGTAAGGCATGCTCTCGAAACTAGATTCACTCTTGTCTCTAGCGATTTACCTATTCCAGAGTAGTCTGGTGATTAGCCTATCCTGCACTACGTGAATTAGAGAGGCAGATATTCTTGGTACGCGGGGAGGCCGACTCCACTGGTTGGTTACCGAAGGAAAATAAGAGAAAACCCTCGATTTTGAAATTTTAATCTGCTGCCCAGGTGTTTACTCTATGCGATCATGAAAATACCCACGCGATCGCATGGAACAAAACTTCTACCAACTCAAAACATGATATACGAGCGCGAACTACTGCCATATCAAGCTACGCGACCGCGTAACACCACATGCGATCACATAGAGTAAGTTATTCCACTGCCCAGATCCTCCCTTTTTTCACTGCAAATGCGACAAAAGTCACACGATCACGATTCACTAGCCCATTCAAGCTACGCGATTTGCACACATATGATCGCATAGAACAAAATCATGAATGCCACAACTCAAAGCTTCATGATAGCTTCCCCTCTTACACGATCACATAAGAGAAAACTAAACTAGAAGAATCATAATTTCTACAACTCCAAAAATGTTCCGAAAGCCCCGAACATGGTACGAACCACACTCGAGACCCTCGAGATCTCAACTAATAACACCAACAAGTCCTAGATCATTGTACAAACTTAATCGAGCCCTCAAATCACATCAAACAACGCTAAAACCATGAATTGCACATCGATTTAAGCCTAAAGAACTTTTGAACTTCTATATCTTATGCCAAAACCTATCAAATCAAGTTCGATTAACCTCAAATTTTGCACACAAATCATAATTGACATTACAGACCTACTCCAACTTTTGAAATAGGAATTCAACCCCGATTCCACTCCCAGTATAACTTTTGAAAAATCCTCCAACTTTTCTAACTTTCGCCAATTAACGCTGAAATGACCTACAGACCTCCAAATCAACATCCGCACACACTTCTAAGACCAAAATCACCATATGGAGCTACTGGAACAGAAGAAACTTTATTCTGGAGTCGTCTTCATACAAGTAAAACTACAATCAACTCTTACAGCTTAAATTTCAAACTTAGGGGTTATGTGTCCCATTCTACTCTAAAACTCTCCCGAACCCGACACCAAGCACCCTGGCGAGTCAAGTAACCACAAAATTAAATAGAGGGAGCAACAAATATGGGATTAGGTCTCACACTCTTAAAATGACCGGTCTACATCCTCCCTTTCTTAAAACAAATATTTGTCCTTAAAAGAGTATAGAGACATACCTGAAGTGGTGAAAGATGAGTACAATGGATATGCATATCATGCTTAGTATCCCAAGTCGCCTCCTCGACTTGCTAACCCCTCCACTGAACCCTCAGTGAAGCAATGTTTTTCGACCTGAACTTTCGAACATGCTTGTCCAGGATGGCCACCGGCTCCTCAACATAATACAAATCCTTGTCCAACTTGACTGAGCTAAAATCTAACACATGAGACCGATCCCTGTGATACTTATGAAACATAGAAACATGGAATATTGGATGAACTTCATCTAGAAAAGGTGGTATTGCAAGTTTGTAAGCCACATCTCCAACTCTCAGGAGAATCTCAAAAGGCCTGATATACCTAGGGCTCAACTTCCCCTTCTCTCCGAACCTCATAACACCCTTTATGGGAGAAACACAAAGCAAGAACCACTCCTTAACCATGAATGCGACATCCCCAACCTTCCGATCCGCATAACTCTTCTGTCTGGATTGGGCTGTACGAAGTCGATCCTGAATTAATTTAACCTTTTCCAAAGCATCCTGAACCAAGTCATTACCCAATAGCCTAGCCTTGTTGGGATCAAACGAACCCATTGGTGACCAACGCCATATACCATGCAAATCCTCATACGGGCCATCTGAATGCTCCACTGGAAGCTGTTGTTGTAGGCAAACTCATCAAGTGGTAAACTAATCCCAAGAATCCCAAACTCCATCACTCATGCAAGAAGCATATCCTCCAATATTTGAATAGTGTGCTCGAACTTTCCGTACGTCTCAGGGTGAAATTTTGTGCTCAACTCAACCCAAGTACCTAACTCATATTCTACGACTCTCTAGAACCGCAATGTAAAATGTTTACCTAGGTCAGAGATGATGGATACCAGCATGTCTCGAGGATATAAACTAGAGCTAGCTGTTCGGAAGAATAAGTAGCCACTGCTGGAATTAAATGAGCTGACTTGCTCAACCTATCCATAATCACACAAATTGCATAGAACTTCCTTTGAGTCCATGGTAGCCTAACAACCCATAGTGGTATGCTCCCATTTCCACTTCAGAATCTCTAGATTCTGAAGCAATCCACCTGGTCACTAATACTCATACTTCACCTGCTGATAGTTTAGGCACCGAGCTACATAATCCACCATGTCCTTTCTTCATTATCCTCCACCAATAATGTTGCCTCAAGTCCTTACACATCATCACGACATCTGGATGAATGGAGTACCGCAAACAATGAGCTTACTAGAGAATTAACTTACACAACCCATCTACATTAGGCACACATAGCCTACCATGTATCCCCAATGTACCATCACCTCCAATAGGGACCTCCATGACATCACCATGCTGAACTGTATCCTTAAGGACAAGCAGATAGGGGTCATCATACTAATGCTCCCTGATATGATTAATAAGGGAAGACTAACAAACACACAACCCAAAACTCGGCTCGGCTCAAAAATATCGAATATAACAAACTGTTTGACTAAGGCCTAAACATCCAATGCCAATGGCTTCTCTACTGCTGGTAGATATACTAGGTAACTCTCCGCCATATGAATCAGGGAATCGGCCACCGTATTAGCCTTCCGGGGATAGTATATAATGGTGATATCATTGTTCTTAAGAAACTTTGACCACCTCCGCTGATGCAATTTAAGATCCTTCTGTTTGACAGATACTATGGACTCCGATGATCAGTGTAGATCTCACAAGGGACACCGTATAAATAGTGCCGCCAAATCTTCAAGGCATGAACAATGGCTGCTAACTCAAGGTCGTGGACATGATTGTTCTTCTCATGTACTTTCAGATGTCTAGACGCGTAGGCAATCACCCTACCATCCTGCATCAACACCATAGCGAGACCAATACGTGACACATCATAATATATATCATAAGACCCCAAAATTGTAGGTAATACAAATATTGAAGCTTTAGTCAAGGATGTATTGAGATTTTGAAATCTCGCCTTACACTCCTCTATCCACGTGAACGGAGAACCCTTCTAGGTCAGTCTGGTCATAGGTGTTGCAATTGATAAGAAGCCCTCTACAAACGGAGGCAATACCTCGCCAAATCAAGAAAACTCTAGATCTCTGTAGCTGAGGACGGTCTAAGCCAACTCTGCACTACTTCTCTTTCTTCGGATCCATCTTGATCCCCTCACTTGACACTAAATGACCCAAAAATGCCACTAAATCCATCTAGAACTCATACTTCAAAATTTTTGCATATAACTTCTTTTCTCTCAAGTTCTAGAGCACAGTCCTTTAGGTTCTGCTGATGATCCTTCCGACTCTGGGAGAACACCAAGATGTCGTTAATAAACACAATGACAAATGAGTAAATATAGGGCCAGAATACACTGTGCATCAAGTGCATGAAAGTTGGTCGGGCGTTGGTTAGCCCAAATGACATCACAAGGAACGTAGTTACCACACCGAGTCATGAAGGCAGCCTTCGAGATATCTGGCTACCGAATCGTCAATTAATGATAGATTGAATGCTAGTCAATCTTGGAGAATACTCGATCATCCTGTAGCTAATAAAATAGGTCTTTCATATGTGGCAATGGATACATGTCGCTATAACATTGTTAAACTGACAATAATCAATGCACATGCTCATAGAACCATCCTTTTTCTTCAAAAACAAGACCGGAGCACCCAACGTGACACACTAGGCCGAATGAAGCTCTTATCAACCAACTCATGTAACTGCTCATTCAACTCCTTCTACTCAGGAGCGGCTATACGATAGGGAGGAATAGAGATGGGTTGAGTGCCCGGTAACAAATTAATATCAAAATCGATATCTCTATCGGGCGGCATACCCAAAATCCATCGGAAGTACATCTAGATAATCACTCACTACCAGACTTGACTCTACAGTAGGAGTATCAACATTGACATCTCTCACATAATCTAGATACGCATCACAACCCTTCTCAACCATCCGCTGAGCCTTTAGGAATGAAATAACTCTACTAGGGGTATAATATAAGGTACCTCTCCACTCTAACTGTGGTAATCCTGACATAGCTAGCGTCACTACGTGACAATAAAGAATAACATAATGGGGCGACAACCAATCCATGTCCAAAATAATATTAAATTCTACCATACTGAGCAATAATAGATCAGCTCTGGTCTCAAAACCACTAAGACAATCAAACACGACTGATACACACAGTTAATAATAATAGAATCTCCCACAAATTTATATGATAACTATGGATTCTATCCTATCTTATGCTCTCTTTTGCTTAGGTTTTGGAAAAAAAAGTGTAAAAGTATTCCTGAAACTGACTTAATGTGCTTGTCTGCAGGATTTGGTCAAAATGAGGCAAGAAAGAAATAACCAACTCATGAAGGAGTTAAATTTGCACAAGTTCAAAGCTGAGATAAAAGCACTGGCCGCAAAGGAAAAGAGCACCCACGAAAGGTCCACCGCTGAAGCGGACACAATTACACTGTCCACAGAATTGAGATTCAGAGAAGGAATTTTGGGTAAAACAGATATGGTTGACCGCGATAAATAGCATGGCCGAAGAATCCGACGCAGCCACGATGCAAATTCCGCCGAGGGCGAGATAGAGAATTAGAGACCTTGCAATACGAGCTCAAATGAGGAACGCGGTCCGCAAACATTTTACGCAGCCACGATAAAAGTTAATGTTGATGCAGTAAACTTTATGTTGTCCATGAAACCAAACCCACTCCCAGTCCAAAATCGAAGAAACGCATTCAACGCTTGTTTTTGCACGGCTGCAAAAGTCCATGTGCTGAGGCGCTCAGTATTTCGCTGGCATCGGAACCTCCGTAGGGCTTTTTGTCTAGTAATTTTAGCTGTGTATAAATAGATCTTTTTTATCAGGGAGCTCACGAACAACCAAACTTTACCATTAAGAGTAATTTAGAGAAACTTTAGCTTATAATCTTAGATTTTATTCTTGTAATAAACTTTTATGGCTTATATTTCATCTTCATCTTTGATTTCTACCTTGATTATGAGTGGCTCAACCCATTATTTAGGGTTGTCACCAAGCCCTAATGTGGGTGTTTAATGGGTCTTCTATTTTAGGGCTTAATTATTTATGGGTTAGTGATATCTAGCTTGATTCATACTTTAGTTATAGAATTGGTCGCTGTAAACACTGGTTCACACCTTTATGACTTAGACTCTTCTTGAGAAAGAAGGAAAAAGTCTAGGAATAGTAGGCTAACAAGAAATTGGGATGCATTCAATAGATTGATAGCCCCAATTAAAGGGTTAGATTTAAATATAATAATAACCGACTTTTGAGCCAATTTTATTTGCATTGTTTGAACACCCAATTAGGCTTGAGAAAGCCAATAAGGGCAAAGTCACTCAAACTACCGAGAGGTACAGAATGAGTAATTATGTGTAAAAGTTATATCACCACCCCATATATAACAAGCTTGTCCTAAATTTTAGCTCCCATTATATACTCGCCTAGGTGTAAGTCCCTTCCATAGTGCTTTTTATCAATTGAGAGGACCCTTCTAAAAATATTGTACTTAGATTATTTTTAGAAATCAAAAGAATTAAAGTAGAATAGAAACAAATCCAAGCATGGTTGGAATTGCAATTAAAAGCAACACGTATAGTTAGATTAGATAGAAACCCAACTCCCAACCATTATTAACTCCCTTTTGAAATAGATCCCGACCTTTCGGGTAAAATCTGCATCGAGTACTCCTCGCCATTATATAGTGGTGGAGGGTTGGAGTTGATCACTTTTTGGCGTCGCTGCTGGGGAGTTAGATGGTTTGGATATCTATATTACTATTAGTTTGTCTTATTTTTCTTTCCTTTTGTTTAACTAACTTGTGCGAGTTAATCGATTCAGGTAAAAAATGGAAAATAAGGATCCTATCGGAAATGTTTCCCGGGGGAGGAGGTAGATGATAATTCTGAAGATGAGGTGCCTCTAGTACCTCAAGCTCAAAGAAGAGGCCACTAGGACAATGAAAATATTACAGACTCTCCCTCAGCTCCTCCGCGAGTAGCTTTTCTGGTGCTTTCAAATGAAGGTTACGCAAGTGCAATTGTCCCACCTCAGATCCGGGCGAACAATTTCTAGATTAAAAATGTCATGTTGACCTTATTAGAGCAAAGAGGGTACTTCATAATGCTCCTCATCAGAATGCATATAAATATCTAAAGGCCTTTGTGGATACCTGATGGGGAAGAAAACAGACAAACGTATCGGAGGATGCATTGAGACTTAGATTGTTCCCATTTCCACTTAGAGGGAAAGCTTCGAACTGGCTCGAAAGACTCCCCAACCATTCCATCACTACGTGGGATGAGTTGGCCGACAAGTTTATAGCCAAGATTTTCTCACCGGGACATATGGCCACATTAAGGGATGAGATTTTAGCTTTTAAATAGGAACCAAATGAACCCCTTCATGAAATCTGGGATAGATATCAAACTACCGTCAAGGAATGCCCTAACAATGATATGACTGAAGCAATGATCCAACAGACATTTTATCGGGGTATAAACACGACCAATCAATATGTGGTAAACCGTCTAACGGGGGTAATTTTATGAAGCTGACTTATGTTGAGGCCTGTGAGATTCTTGATGAGATGGCTGACACTTCCTCAGTATGGCAGAGTCGGGAAAATATTCCTCAAGGGGCACCTCATGTCATATATCTTCACAAGGAACTTTAAGACCATGCACAAGCCATAGCTGAGTTGACAACAACCATGAACCTGTTAGCCAAAACACACTTTAGCAGATTCAGGGACCAAAGCAAGTAAATGCAATGGAAGGGGTTAATCTATTGGTAAATAAGAGGAGACAACATGGGCAATAAATGCAAGGCAATCAAGATCAATATGAGCAAGGTAGTAATGGCTACAACCAAGATGATGGGTATGGTCAGCAGAATAAAGAGGTTTTGAATGCCAACAACTATCAAGAATTGGGGTAATGCTCCAAATCAACAATGGAGATCGCAAGGGAATAATAAGAATTGGGACAACCAAGGCCAAGGAAATTGGAACAATAACAACAACAACTCCAACAATTGGGGGACAATAACCAAAATTGGGGTACCAATAGCAATTGGGGTGGCAACAACAGCCGATGGGGTTGGAATAATGGTAATCAAGGTCATTGAGGGCTAGATTTCAAAGGCCTCCAATGCTTCAGCAACCAAACAATCTGCCTCCATTTCCGTCCCAAGGTCCTAGCACGTCAAACAATGATATGGGAAAGACTGAGTCAATGTTTGAGCAAATGATGAAGAAAACCCCCGACTCTGATGCCCAATTGGCATCCCATAATACTTCTATCCCCAGACTGGAGGTCCAACTTGGCCAGATTTTGCAAGATTTGTAAACTCTCCCTAAAGGGACTACCTAGTGACATGGTAGTAAACCCGAAGGGTGGGAACAATACCGACCCTACAACGGCGGTGACCGTAGGGAGTGGTATAGGTGGTGAAGAAAGTACCTCCAGCAAAAGGAAGTTGTGAGTGATGATGTTCACGTGCAAAACGACGATGATCCAGTAGCTTATGAGCAAGTGAGTGAAGAGAAGTTGGATGGTGACATGAGAATTGATATTCAGGACAATGAGAAGAAGGCTCAAAATGATGTGAACCCGTTTAGGGAACACGTGATAGATATACCCTTGCCAAGGCCTCCTCCACCTTACCATCAAAGGCATGCAAAGTAGAAGAATGAAACCAATTCAACAAGTTTATTGAGATGATAAAACGTTTGTCGATCAATATACCTTGGTGGAAGCTCTTGAGCAAATGTCCGGATATGCCAAGTTTATGAAAGACTTTGTAACTAAAAAGAGATCTATGGATTGTGAGACCATCAAAACGACTCATGAAGTTATTTCCATTGTGCACTCAATGGCTCCAAAACTTGAAGATCCCAGTGCATTTACCATTCAATATAACATTGGGAGTGCGGGTTTTTCAAAGGCCTTGTGTGATTTGGAGCAAGTATAAATTTGATGCCTTACTATATATTCAAAACTCTGGGTATTGTTCAAACGATAGCTACTTCAATAAAATTGCAAATAGCGTATATAACAATGAAGAGGCCGCTTGGTATTATTGATGATGTTCTTATCGGGGTTGACAAGTTTATTTTGCCTGTAAATTTTATGATTCTCGACTGCGAAGTCGACTATGAGGTGTCCATAATATTGGGAAGGCCTTTCTTAGCAACATGGAAGGCATTGATTAATGTGGAAGAAGGGGGGCTCACCTTTCAGGTGGGTGACGAAAAAGTTCCACGTGTGCAAATCAATGAGGTAGCAGAATAGCATTGAGGTTTTTTCTTTTTGGATCTTGTGACGGAGGTGATAGTTGATGACACGAGTGCCATGATCAATGTGGAGGATCCGTTGGAAGCCGTATTGCTGAACCATAATGTGACTGAGGATGAAGGCTTGGTAAAGTATGTAAGTGCCTTGCAAGGAATGGGTTCTTACTCCTATGAGCCCTGTAAACTTTCCTTGGATCTTGAGAACAGAAAGACTCCACCAACAAAGCCCTCAATCGGGGAACCTTCCGTATTACATGTTATTATTTCTTCGTGCTTAACTAATGTGCAGGTAGATGCCACCCCTTGAGGTGCTCCAAAGAAGGAAAATAGAAATTGGATGGCCATTAGTTGATATAAGCCCCGCCTTTTGCATAAACAAGATTATTCTTAAGTATAATGCCAAACCCTCCAAAGGAGGTTGAACGAGGCTATGCAAGAGATCATCAAGAAGGAAGTTATCAAGTGGCTAGATGCAGGGGTTGTGTATCCCATATCGTATAGTTCATAGACTTCACCAGTACAATGTTTGCCGAAAAGGGGGTATGACTGTGCTCACAAATGAGCAAAATGAGTTGATCGTCACTAGGACTGTCACCGAATGGAGGGCATGCATGGACTATCAGAAGTAGAACAAAGTGACCCGAGATAATTTTTAATTGCCCTTTCTTGACCAAATGCTGGATAGACTTGTTGGGCATTCCTACTATTGCTTTTTACATGGGTACTCAGGCTACAACTAGATTTTGATTGCACTGTAGAACCAGAAGAAAACCACATTCACATGTCTGTATGGCACCTTTGCATTCGCACGGATGCCATTTGGTTTGTGTAATGCATCGGCTACTTTTCAGCGGTGTATGATGGCTATATTTTACAGACATGTGGAGGAATTCTTGGAAGTGTTCGTGGATAATTTTAATGTTGTGGGTGACTCTTTTGAAGAATGTTAAGGTAATCTTGACAAAATGTTGGCCCGATGTGAAGAGATAAATCTAGTGCTTAATTAGGAAAAGTGCCACTTTATGGTCGAGGAGGGCATTGTCCTCGACCATAAGATCTCAAAGAACGGTATCGAAGTGGACAAAGAAAAGATTGAAGTAATTTCAAAAACCCTCCTCCTACTTCCGTTAAAGGAATGAGGAGCTTGTTTGGTCATGCGGGGTTCTACCGAAGGTTCATCAAGGACTTCTCCAAGGTGGTGAATCCCTTGTGCACATTGTTGGAAAAGGATGCAAAGTTTGTGTTTAATGATGAGTGCATGAAATATTTTGAGTTTCTCAAGTATAGATTGACTACCATTCCCATCATCACCGCACCAATTGGAGCTTGCCATTTGAGATCATGTGTAATGCTAGTGACATTGAGGTTGGAATGATCTTAGGGCAAAGGGTGAACAAGACGTTTCATCTGGTGTACTATGCAAGCAAAACTATGAATGATGCCCAGGTTAATTATATGGTGACGGAGAAAGAGTTGATAGCAATTGTGTTTGCAATGGAAAAGTTTAGGCCTTATCTCATGGGTGCCAAAGTGATTTTTCATACGGATCACGCGAAGCTCCATTACTTGATGACCAAAAAGGACTCTAAAGCTAGATTGATGAGACGGGTTTTGTTTCTTCAAGAATTTTACCTAGAGATTGTTGATATGAAAGGAAGTTAAAATCAAGTGGCGGATCACTTGTTCCACTTGGCAGAGGAGGGGATACCAAAAGATGGTCTCGAAATTAATGATGTGTTCCCGGATGAACAACTTCTCTCAGGGTCTTTGAATAGCATGCCTTGGTTCTCCGATGCGACTAATTTTCTTATGACCGACATTTTTCGAGTGAGCTCTCTTTAACTAAAGGAAGAAGCTTAAATGGTACAACTTGGATTGTTACTGGGATGAGCCTTATCTTTTCAAGATTTGTAATGATGGTGTGATCCGGCGATGTGTTCCAAAAGAGGAGCAAATAAGTATTCTTGATGCTTGTCATTCCTCGTCCTATGGTGGTCATCATGGTGGAGCGAGAACTGATTCAAAGGTTCTTAACTGTGGTTTTTATTGGCTTACTCTGTATAAAGATATTAATGAGCATGTAAAGATATATGATGAGTGTCAGAGAGTTGGTGGAATTTCCAAGAAGGATGAAATGCCTCTTACCATTATTCTTGAGGTTGACATTTTTTATGAGTGGGGCATAGACTTCATGGGGCCTTTTGTGAGTTCGTGTGGCAACAGTTACATTCTGGTAGCCACTGATTATGTTTCCAAGTGGATTCAATTAGTGACTTTTCCCAACAACGAAGACCGGAGTGTGGTGGCATTTCTCAAGAAGAATATCTTTACATGGTTTGGCACTCCTCGGGCAATCATCAGTAATTGGGGTTCTCATTTCTGCAATGGGGCATTTGACACTTTGCTTGAAAAGTATGGTGTCAATTTCAAGGTGTCAACCCCTTATCATCCTCAGGCTAGTGGACAAGTTGAGGTCTATAACAGGGAGATAAAGAGCATATTGTCAAAAGACTGGTCAAGGAAACTAGATGATACTTTGTGGGCTTACAGGGATGCTTATAAGACTCCAATTGGTATGTATCCTTACCGGTTGGTATTTGGGAAATCATGCCGTCTTCTGGTTGTGCTAGAGCATAAGGCAATGTGGGCTTTGAAGCGGTTAAATGTTGAGTGGGATGTTGTAGCAAATCTCCGGGTATAGCAACTCAATGAACTAGACGAGTTCTGGTGTCATGCCTATTCTAGATCATCCTTGTATAAAGACAGGATGAAGTACTTATATGACAAGTATGCACGGAGCAAGGAATTCAAGGAGGGTGACTTGGTTCTCTCAGTCAACTCTCGGTTACGACTGTTTCCGGGAAAGCTTAAGTCAAAATGGAGTGGCCTTTTAAAGTGGTACATGTAACTCTATTTGGTGCTCGTGATTTGAAGAATAAAAAGGGTGAAGTTTTCAGAGTTAATGGGCACCGAGTCAAACACTATCTGGGAAAATTTGATGACAACCACGTGGTTGCCTTAATCAACTTCAAATGATGATGGTAACATCGCCGTGTTGCGACGTTAAATCATGCGTTTCTTAGGAGACAACCCATGTTTTTTTTTTGATTTTCTTCTTAGTGTAGGATTTATTTTGGACTAATTGGTTGTGAGATTTGTGTAGGAGTTTTTAATACAGTGCAGGACTAATACTAGAAAATTTGGCTAAGTATGTGATTGCACCGCAGAACGCGCTCAAAATTCTACGGTCAGCGGAAGCTTTTTCACGGAAGTGTTATTTTGTAGCGGACGCAAACTTGAAAAGTCCAAAATGTGACCTCTCTAAAGTTTCAACCGCTTTCACGATGGCATTTTCGCTATCAGCGGACCTTGTTCTGCGGCCGTGCTATCTTTTTTGCTCTCAGCGGTATTATTGATCATACAACTCTTCAAAATAGCCAAAAGCACAGTAGTGGAATTCCGCTCCCGCCAAGTAGATCGTACCTTTCAGTCTCACAAGAAATAGCCTGTTGTTCATCGTCCTCCAATCTGTTACCAACATCATAACATTAATGAGAAGTTAGTTCCCAACACACAATCAGACAACTGGTATGCTCAAATTATCGCACTGTCTTAGTTTTAACTTTTTCTTTTTAATTGAGGTTAGATTAATCACCGTAATATAGGCACCGATGTTAGAAATTCATGTGGGTACTTGTTGTGAGTGCCTAATGAAGGATAGGGTTATTTATTCTACCACCTTTTCCTAAGTTGTATGCTAGTAAAAACCCTAGGTTGCCCGTTTCTGTTTTGAATTCCACGGCTGCAGCTGTAATTTCGCGGTCAGCATTTATATAATGTCCTGAGTTAGAAATGGTTGATATTTTCGCGGTCAGAGGTAGAATTTATGCTGCCGCACTTCTTTTTTTGTGGATCACAAATTTAAGGTTCTAAGAATTTTATAGTTGGGTCCACAGACGCATTCGTTTTTTTCGCGGATAGCGTTGAAGCTTTCGCGGCCGTGCCTAAAATGCCGCTCTCAGCGGACTTTTGCTATTAGAAACACTGCCAACTTTTCATCTACTTTCCATTGATGATTCTTTTAACAACAATACTAATGAGCTTTCACTGATTGTGCATGCAGACAATGGTTCGATCTAGAGACATAGGTGATGAACAAAAAAAGAGGGTTGAATCCTCCAGCGGCAGGGGAAAAGAAGGACAAGGAAGGACAAAATTACCACTAGCGGTCCAGAAATCTATGGGGAAGCTCCGAAAAACAATCAAATTTGCGGACAAAGCCGCATCCCATAATGAAGGAAGTGAGTATGTCCCTTTTCGGGAAGTTTCGGAAGGAGACTCAGCGTCAACCCATATTCCCCTAGACTTCCAAAGGAAATTGCAGTTGAGAGATGAGCCTACACCCCCTGCTTCTCCTATTTCTTCTAAGTTGTCTAATGGCTTAGAGGAAAGTAGTGAGGCTTCAACATCAGCTTCTCCACCTGATACACCTTTGGCCTCACCAATAGACCCTATTGATGTAGATGTTAAGATCCTTGATGCCGGGAGGGGTGGTGACACCCAAACAGGAGGGTTAGAGAGATCAAGGAACAATGTGGTATGGCAAGAACATTTTGTGAGTGAGAAAGCCTACCACAAGTTTCGGGAGTGATGGCTTTATAGACCACTTACACTTGAGAGGGTCTTCATCGAGTGAGATCTACTACCCCACAATCCTAATGTCAAGAGGCACTTCAATGAGAGAATGGAGTGGCAGTTCTTCAACAACAACTTACCAGATGCCAATGAACACATGGTCAAGGAATTTTACACTAATTTCGCCCTCATTAAAAAGGGCATATTTTTAACCAAAGTCCGGAACAAGAAGATTAAGTTTGATGGTACGACTTAAATGAGTATGTTGGGTTCAATGACAAGGATGAGTCCATGTATCAGAAAACGTAGCTATGGATGAGTTAGCTCGCCCTTGGCTTGCATCAGTTATTGCTCTTTCTGAGACTACTCTAGCTTGGCTGACACCTCGATTTACAGGAACACTTTGAGCTTCAAGGCGAAGGGTGGAAAACTTATATGTGCAGCTGGTTAGACCCTACTATGCATGACAATGATATGCTGGTCTCCCGAGCTATTATTGTGGGGGCTATCATGGTGGGGTACCCGATCAACATCGGGAATATAATGGCCAAGGTGATTACTAGAGTGGTTGGCAAGGATAAAAGCTCATGTCCTTTTCCAAACTTCCTAAACATGTACCTAGAGGATCAGGAAGTTGGGGGAAGGGACTTCAACACCAAAGGAAAAACAAAGAGGCCATTCTCATGGTAAGTACCTTCAGGGTCCACACAACCCCAAATCCAAGGGCAAAGCTACCACTTCCACTAGCCAGTCTGAAGAGCCATGAGTGGTGGCCACTGGTTCCGAGCCTTTCACTGCCATGCCACATACTTCTTCTGAACCATCTACTTCTTCTGAACCATCTACTTCTATGACATCTTTATCAGTATACCCTCTGAGTGCACTAAGGGTTAATCAGACTATTTCCATCATCAACAACTGGATGCAGGCAGCTACATCAAAGTTGTTTGTCCTATCCAGCACAGTGGCAGCTCAGTCAGTTCCAGCGCAGCTCCAGGTGCCTACTTCAATTCATTAATTACTAAAGGAGTTTTTGGACAACCAGAATAATCTCCTGGGCAACCAGTAGCATATCATAGCCATTTTGGATGCTAAGGGAAAGGCAATCAAGCAACTGGGCAAACAAACGAAGAAGATGAAGAAGACTCGGGCCTTAAAGGAGTCAGTCAAGTTGTTGAGCAAGCATGTTGAGAAGATTAGATCAGTTGGAGACATCCCATTGGACTTACTCTTGGAGGAGCCAGTTCCAGCAGCTCAGGAAGCACATGCACCATAACATGAGGCTGACAGAGAGCCCATGAGGAGAGGGGTTATCCCCCAAACTAAGGATTTGGAGATTGAGTTAGAGGACCCGGAGGGAGGTGACTCGGGCCAGCCACATGACCCAGCCAGTGATCCCATGCAGATAGAGGAATCATAAGGAGTTTTTCTTTACTCTCTACCCTTCCCCTATTCTATTTTCACTGATAGCATTAAGGACAATGCCAATTTTTATTTCTTTGGGGGCGGAGGTAGCTTATTTTGATTTTGATGATGATTTGAATATTGGTTTGTAATAACCTTGATACTATTTCTTTTCATTATTTTTTACTTATCGTACTTTATTTTTCGTACTTTTGGTATGTATATAAAGTTACCTTTCCATGTATATATTCATTCCCCTTTTTATGTATATTCATCTCAATCCCCTATTGTACATATTCAGTTTACTTCCCGTATTTTACTTTATAACTTTTTTTTGCAATTTTTCTTAATAGCATAGCTTCTTATTTCATTACTAGTTTCTTTTTCAATTTGTGGTTTCCTACTTTTACAAGTTTTTGTGACAAAATAAGCCTTTGGTTTTCTTAATTCTACGATTCTTTCCAAAGGTGGAATCTGTGTGAACCGGGTGGCTTTATCCAATGATGGATGACATGACAACCTTCTTAATGGTTTGAGTCCATTTTCTTTATGTTTTTGTGTAAACAGTAGTAATGAATAAAAGTGTCTCCGGCAAAGCTTTACTCGGGCCTAGCACATTTACCTATGACCCTATGGTTAGAAACAAATTGATTTGCAAAGATTGGTGCTAGATGTGACATTTAGACTCTTGTGTTGGCAAAACAATCATTGGGTGGTTTTAAGGAGCCATTTGTGTTGCTGAATCTTAGCTAGGGTTGTTATGGGAACTCGACTCTGTTCTCTTTATCAATCTAACAGCTTGTGAGATGAGGTATTGATTTGAAAGTCCAAGTCTCGTGCTAATAAGTCTAGAACTTGCCCTGAATGTTTGTCTAGGCGAAATTCGAAGTGTATCTCGACCTTGAAAATGATTATAGTCTCTCCATGATCCAAATTGAAACTTGAAAGCATACATAGCCCACCAAATATAATATCCCTATTCAATCTCGTTAAGTCGAATCCCTTGTTCTTTTAATAACCATGATACAAGCCTTTATCCATTCTAAAATGACCCTCTCTTGGTGCCCAATATTTCTTTAGCAGAATTGGAAAAGCATAAGTTTAGGGGGAGAGACGAGGAATGAAAAAGTTATAAAAGGTACAAAATGAAGAAAAGGGAAGGCAAAATAAAAATAAAGGAAAAGCCAAAAAGTCAAAAAGAAAGTGAACAATATAGAAGAATTAAGGGATTCAATAAAAGCAATGATGATATACTTGAAATGATTAGAAAGGAGAAAAATGATTGTCATGAACAAGAAAGAGTAACAGTGTGTCTCTCTAGTCCCTTAAGGAAGAAGAAAATGACTCAAATAGTTAAGAAAGTGTGAGCCGAAATGAGGAAATGAAGTGCTTAAGGAAGGATGAAACCTTCATAGACCGATATATCCTACCTTGAACCAAAATCTCCATTACATTCCCGCAAAAGCCCTATATGATTTCGAGTTGAGTGAGCTTACATTAGTGGTGATTCACATAAAGGGCAAGCTTATGGTACTTATAGCCGGACTTGTGACCTTCCTTTGAGAGATATGAGTGTACTTCTCCACAATCCTTGTTCTGAGTGCTATAATCTAAAGTGAGAATTGCTTATGGAAAGTAGAGGAGAAAGAGTTTGGGTTCCATAATTACCTACATAGTAGATGCAAGCTTCCTAGATTAGGTAAGTCAACTCTTGATGCTCTTCTGTCGCACTAGATCCATGGTGCTAAAAAGATTGTGTGTTGTTGATATTACATTTATGATGAGGGTAATTGTTAGTCCCAATTGATGCTTGATGAGGTCACCTTATAACAACTGAAATTTTCCGGCCTTTTAACTTGTGGAGGTGGGAATAACTTTGTTTTCTTGAGGACAAGCAAAAGCTTAAGTTTGGGGGAGTTGATAACTATGGATTCTAGCCTATCTTATGCTTTCTTTTGCTTAGATTCTGGATAAAAAATGTGTAAAAGTATTCTAAAAAACTGAATTAATGTGCTTGTCTGTAGGGTTTGGTCAAATGAGGCAAGAAAGCCATAACCAACTCATGGAGGAGTTAAATTAGCACAAGTTCAAACCTAAGATAATATCATCGACCGCGAAGGAAAAGAGTGACCGCAAAAGGTCCACCACCGAAGCGGCCACAATTACGATGTTCGTGGAATTGAGATTCAGAGAAGGCATTTGGGTACAACAGAGACTGCTGACCGTGATGAAATAGCACGATCGCGGAATACCTGGCGTGGCCGTAGTGCGAATTCCACTAAGGGCGAGATAGAGAATAAGAGACCTTGAAATATGAGCTCAAATAAGGAACGTGGACCGCGAGCATTTTACGTAGCCGCGATAGAAGCCAATGTTGAAGCGATAAACTTTACTCTGTCCGCGAAACCAAACCTAGTTCCAGTCCAAAATTGAAGAAACACGTTTCACGCTTATTTTTGTGCGGTCGCGAAAGTCCATGCGCTGAGGCGCTCAGTATTTCGCTGACAGCGGAACCTCCATAGGGTATTTTTGTCCAGTAGTTTTAGCTCTGTATAAATAGATCTTTTTCACATTTTTAGGTTATCATTTTTATGAGGGAGCTCGTGAACAGCCGTCCTTTACCATTTAGAGTAATTTTAGAGAAGCTTTAGCTTATAATCTTATATTTTATTCTTATAATTAACTTTTATGGATTATATTTCATTTTCATCTTTGATTTCTACCTTGATTATGAGTAGCTAAACCCATTAGCTGAGGTTGTGACCCAAACCTAGTGTGGGTATTTAATAGTCTTTCTATTTTAGGGCTTAATTTTTTATGGGTTAGCGATATTTAGCTTGATTCATGCTTTAATTGTAGAATCGATGGTTGCAAACACTGATTCATGCCTTTATGATTTAGTCTCTTCTTGAAAAAGAGGGACTAAGTCTAGGAAAATTAGTCTAACAAGGAATTGGGATGTATTCAAGAGATTGATAGCCCCAAGTAATGGGTTAAAACTAGAAATAGTAATACCCGACTTGAGCTAATTTTAATTGCATTGTTTGAACACCCAATTAGGCTTGAGAAAGCCTATTAGGGCAAAGTCACTCAAACTACCGAGAGATATAGAGTGAGTAGTTATGTGTAAAGGTTATATCATGACCCCAAATATAACATGTTTATCCTAAATTTTAGCTCCCATTAGATACTCACCTAGGCGTAAGTCACTTCCCTAGTGCTTTTTATCAATTGAGAAAACCCTTACAAAAATATTGTACTTAAATTATTTTCGGCAATCAATAGCATTAAAAGTAGAGTATAAACAAATCCAAGTATGGTTAGAAGTGCAATTAAAAGCAACACGCATAGCTAGATTAGATAGAACCCCAACTCCAATCAATATTAACTCCTCGTGGAAATCGATCCCGACCTTTTGGGTAAAAGCTGCATCGACCACTCCTCACTATTATATAGTGGTGTAGGGTTGGTGCTAATCAGTAAACACATAGATAGAAGAATTCAAAGAATCATGGGATATACCCAAATATGGAGCAAAATAAGATGACACATAGGAATAAGTAGATCCTAAATCAAATAAGACTGATGCATCTCTATGACAGACCAAAACAATACCTGTAATGACAAAGTCGGATGAAACTTCCTCTGTCCAAAAAGGAAGAGCGTAATATCTGGCCTGGCCTGGTCTCCCCCTCTAGAGTGACCTTTGCTTGCCTGACCTCCACCTCAAGTTGGTTGAGCCAGTGGAGTGGTAGCTGGTGCTGTAACCATAGACTAAGGACCCGATAGAGCATGCAGAACCTGAGTAGTCTGTGGAGATGCACCCCTCATAAGTCTGAAACAATCCCTCGTCATATGCTGAGTGTCATCACACTCAAAACAATCTCTCAGGGGACATGGATGTTGTGGCTGGCTCGGGCCAGGTCGGTTGGACTGGCCGCTGAAATCACCCCGTGCAGAAGGTGCACTAGATAATGGCGGTGCATAACAGAGAGCCTAAGGCCTAGCAGTGGCCGGAATAGCACTAACGGTTGCAAGTGCTTAACTAACAGGGCGACTCATATAGCCCCTACCCTGACTAGTTGTAGTTGGGGCATGAGTACCACTATAAGTGCCAAACTCTCGAAACCGCTCGGCCTCTCTATCATCTCTCTCCCGAGTCAGCATACCTTCCAATCTCCTAGCAATCCCCACTACCTGCTGGAATGTGATGTTCCTCTCCAACTCTCGGGCCATGCTAAATCTAATACTCGGGTTGAGCCCTTCGATAAATCAACAGAACCGCTCTCTAACAGTAGCAACCAAGGCTGGTTCATGCCCAGCCAAATCACTGAACCGGATCACATACTCCGACACGGTCATAGAACTCTGGCGCAACTACTCAAACTCTGCATGCCAAGCATCTTTGAGACTCTAGGGAACATAGTCCCTCAAGAACATATCCGAAAACTGAGTCCAAGTGAGTGAAGCCGCTCCGTCTGGACTACCCAACGAATATGCACGCCACCACTGATAAGCCGCTTCTCCAAGCTGAAATGTAGTGAAGTAAACCTCAACTAACCTCTGATATACCCATAGAATAGAGGATACGATAGTACTACTCAAGAAGCTCTGGGCATCCTCTGATGCTAAGATACTGAAAGTAGGAGGGTGGTACTTCTTGTACCTCTCAAGCATGCGCTGCTCCTCCTCAGAAACTACTTCCCTAACCTCAGGTTAGACTGGGGCTACCAGCTGCACTGGTATGACCTCTAGAACCTGGTAAACCTGAACCCGCTGCTCTAGGGTACGGGCGTCGGGAGTCTGTGCTCCTCCCCCGGCCTTAGATGAGCAGGATCAAGTAGGATCAACCATGCACGAGCTAAAGTACCAACATACTTAGAAACTGGGCGAGGGTCTCCTGAAGTGCTAGTGCAATAATAGGCATCTCAGGTGCATGCGTACCAATTGGAGCTACTAGTAGTTCCTCTATAGAAGCTTGTGCGTGTGCTTTGGCTGCACCAGTGGACGTCCTCAGCCTCTGCCTCGGCCCCAGCCTCTCCCGACTCTAGTAGGGGGTGTAGGTGTCTGGTCATCTGATTAGACTATGTGTCTTCACCATCTTGAGATAATAGAAAGACAAAAGTTCATAGTCATGAAGTCAACAATTTCAAACGATAGGGAAGTCCAGCTCCCGACGTACGCAGCAACATCTGCACGCAATGTGCAAAAGAGTAGTACGAGTACAACCGACCACATGTAGTTAATAAATAACAAACCTAACCTTAGGTTGAAAGTAGTGACGAGCTGGGACAAGGGCCAAAGTTCATAAGAATATGATAAAATGGTACAAGAAAATAACTCAGAGATAAGATGCTCAACTCATTCACAGTCATGGAAAATAGTCGTGCTTTTCAAGTATACAGTAAATCCCTATTCTTTCACCGAAAATACCAAAAAACATGAGTAATTTCGAAAACGATGAATTTTCCCAAAAACCTTTCAACAATAAATAAGATGTTTCATTTTCAGATAACATGAGGAAAGTACATCTCTATGTCTACATGTCAATATGTAGGTGAAATCATGAATGTTACCGAAATTGGGTAGCATGAGGAAATACATCTTTATGGTGGTATCTCAAGTATGCATGACTAGGGGTGGCAAAATGGTTCAAAAAAAATAGTTAACCAACAATATTATCCACTAAAAAATAGGTTGGATAATGAACTTTTTAAAAACGGGTCAAATATGGATAAGAACCATATTATCCATTTAGAAAATGAATAACCAATGAGTCTAATTTTTACATTTGTAAAGCCTGGGGTTCCTCAAGTTGGAGAGACTAAGAACTCTCCCAAAAGTGATTTTATACAACAAGTCATGGATAATATGGGTAACCCATATTATCCACCGGTTAACCCGTTTTTATCTGTATTAAATATGGGTTATCAGATTATTGATACATATTTCATTACCCATTTTCAACTTTAACCATAACCAACCCGATCCTTCCGTTTGACACTCCTACGCATGACAAACACAATGCATCTTAGTGATGAACTCAAGTACTCACACTTTCAGAGTACTCAATCTTATTGTCTCGTATTCTCACTCACAATAATCAATACTCAACGCTCTCAGTCACTCAGTGATATATAAATAATTTCTAGCAACTGTGCCCACTGTGGATGTGCAGACTCCGAAGGGCCGATCCAGCCCAAGCGCTATAATAAGCCACGTCCTGGCATGAATCATTAAAGCTTGTTGTGTCGTGTAGTCTGATCCCATAAAATCACTCACAATATGCCCTTAGCCTCACTCACCCATTAGTCTCTCCAGTCTCTCAGGCTCACAAGAATCATGATCATCAACCCAGTAATGATGATATGATGTATCAAACAAAGGATAACAGAGACTTAGACATAATATATAAATAATAGTTGTGACCGAGTACAAAATGGCAAATTAAGCAAATAATTCAACATGTAACACGATCTATATGGGTCCCAATAGTACCAACACGTAGCCCAAGCAGGATTTCTAACATGACTGGCAGCTCAATTGCTCTAACACATGGTAAAAATACGAGTAGCAACAAGATTATTCAGCTATACAGTTCTACGGAATCGACCAAGTCAGAATTCTTACTGTGCACGCCCATACGCACGCCGCCTAGCATGCGTGTCACCTCAACATCAATCACACAACATGTAATTTAGGGTTTTATACCCTCAACGCCAAGCTTAGAAGTGTTACTTAACTCGAACAAGCTAAATCCAACACAAATTAAGCCAAATGATGTTCCAAAATGCCACCCCGTGCATACCGACCTACGAATGGCTTGAAACTAGCCAAAAGCAACTAAAGGACATCAAATAATGCTTAAGGAAATAATTCCAAATGATAAAGGTCTAATCTTTAATCAAAACCCTAAAATCAACCAAAAAGTCAAGTATGGGACGAATCACTCCAATCTGAGCTCCATAGCTCCAAATATGATAAAATAACTCAAGGTCAGAAAATAGAGTACTTATATGCACTACACAATGGTACTCTACGCGATCGAGGTAGTACCCTTGCGATCGCGATGCACAACCATACGCTGCCACAATTAACCTTATGCGTTCGCGACACAAGCCTCGTGAATGCGATACACATAGAAGATAGAACCATGCGAATGCAGTAGAAATGTCCAAACGCGAAGAAGAGGCAATCGACTGCCCATCCCAGCCAAACACTACGTGAACGCGTGAATACTTGCGCGAACGTGATGCATCATCTACAACAGCTTATGCGAACGCGTCCGTGGACTCGCGGATGTGATGAACTTTCCCCAATCATCAAGCAACTCTATGCGATCGCAAACAAGGAAGCCAAATGCTCAGCAGAACCAGCAATGCCAAATGAAGGAAAATGATATGAATTCTATCCAAAAGATGCTTGAGCCTCTTGGGACCACGTCCATACATTCCAACAAGTCCGATATCATACACGCACTTACTCGAGGCTTCAAATCACGCATAGCAATATCGAAACGACGAATCATACCTCGAATCGAGATTTATAAACTTTGAACTTTCAACTTCCAAAACTCGTGCTGAAATATATCAAATCCACTTGGAATGAGCTCAAATTTTGCACACAAGTCTCAAATGACATAATGAAGCTATTTCAATCCCCGGAACCATTATCCGACTCCGACATTCTTAAAGTCAACTCTAGGTTAAACTTATGAACTTTTCCAAACCTTTGAATTCCAAATTTTGCCAATTTATGCCGAAACCTCATAGTTCAACGATATGCCAATAGGTCAAATACTAAAAAGCCAAACTTGGTCAACTCTTCCAACTTAAGCTTAAATCATGAAATTCATTCTTCCAATTCGATTTTGAATAAACTGAAAACCAAAATCGACGATTCACATAAGATACTATACATCATACGGAGCTACTCATGCCCTCAAACTATTGAGCGAAGTGCAAGTGCTCAAAATGATCGGTCAGGTCGTTGTAATCCAATATTCAACAATAACAATAAACCAGTCTTACAACTGGAGAAGTTATATTTCAAAATTCAAAACCCATAAAATTAAAAATATGGTTCTGCATATGCAAACAACCTATTAACAGCACCATTAGGAAGCAGGGGGGATTTTAGATAATAAAGAAGAAGCAAAGGTAGTTGAATCAACAATATTTATAACTTTTGGGGCGGAATACGCAAATGAAGCCAAGTTAAGTAAAAACTTTTCGTATTTTCGCGGCCTTTTTTGGGCAGCAGCGATGCAAGTCAGAAATTCTGACAATATTCTCATTTCTCTGTACGAAAAGCCCTTAACCCCATGCACACTGTTTCTCTCGTATCTCGTGAACCCCCCCCCCCCCCTCCTCCCCCAACCACCCTGCCCAAAAATCGCTGTAATCTCTTTCATTTCGTCTTCATCATGCTTCATTAATTTTGCATTAGTACACAAAAACTGTTGGACTTTTGGTTTGTCCAAAAGGAGAATCAAATACTTTGCCTTTTTGTCCTTTCTCTCACTTCTTTTCTATATTTTTTGCTTTTATCAGCATCGTAACGCGTAACGAACAACACAATACCGATGAAACCTTACTACATTTCTGGCACTCTGCTTCCCTAAATGACCCAGTAAAACCGCACTCAGACTACCCATTGTTTTGTTGCCTTTTGTTGAACCCTAAATTTACAATTCTCGGGTTTCCCCTGTACTTACGAATGGTTTAGCTGAGTGTACTACACCTTAATCAGTAAGTGATCTTACTTTATGTGTTTTTCAAGCTCTATCGCACTCTTTAAATCCGGAAAAAAGGTTTTTTTTTTCTTTAGGATTTTGTCCGAAATTTGAAATAAAGTTGATTGCACTTTCAGACTCAGATTCTTTGAATCTGAAGTATTAATTTCATTTTTTTTAATTGCAAAAATTGTGCAGACGCTGAATGTTTGTAGGGAGTTTATTGGGCATTTCACACCGGAAGCTAGATCATGGTGGTGGAATCTGAGGATCAGAGATTCAAAATGGGCCTAAATTAGATTATGGATCTGATTTAGTTCTGACGATTAACTAGAGATTGCATATTTATATATCTATTTAAAGGGACAAATAGAAGAATAATTATTGCTTAGACATTGATAAGGAAGTTGTTTGTTTGATAATGGATTTCTTCAAAGTGAAGAAGTTCAGAAAGGCCCATAAACCTGAATCCGAGACTGATACAGAGGATAAGCCTATTCCACTGCCAGGAGAGCAAAAGAATGAGAATGGTAATGTGGGCAAATCAGCTTATGTTGATACCACTAATGCGGAACCAGAAGACGACGATGATGACTTCATCACCAATGAGGTAAAGAGGAGGTTGAAGGAACTGAGGAGAAATAGTTTTATGGTATTGATTCCTGAGGAGTCGGCCCCAGAAGAGGAAGAAGCAGATGATGATGAAGAACAGACTAACATGAATCCTGGTGATTGGAGGGACGTTGAAGCAGAAGGACGACAGTTTTGGTCTGGGTTCAATGCTGTCTATGATAAATACTCGGAACAAATGCTGTTTTATGACAGCCTGCATGCTCAGCAGCTGCGAGAATTTGGTAATAGTTCCAGACTATATGTTGCTTTCCTTCCTGATAAATTAATTTGGTTGCCTTGATTTGCACTAGTGGCTCCAAATGTAAGACTAGAACCATCTTTAAAATTTGTAAAGTAATTGAGTAATATTGGATAATATCGAAGAAATATTTTCCTTAAATTGTGAATTTACAACTCTTACTAGTCAATTGAAAAATACAATAAGAAAGGATAACCTCGCTAATTATCGGTGTTATATGGAAAAAAAGGTAGGGATACTGATATGCAAGAATAAACAATTTTATTAGGGGAACATTCATCTGATGAATTCCTTTGGAATTTCTATAGTACATGGATTTTATAGAATTTACTGTCTTGTACTGATGGTTCACTTTAACTAATGGGGAAGAGGACCAGGACGCGCATAGATTCCTCAGTGTTCAACCTCCCAAGATTCAGCTACAGTGCTGGAAATAGACTTCTCTTGACTTGCACAAGCTTCAGAGGAAATTAGAATAACCCTTCATTGACTTTAATATACTGGGATATGATAGTGATATGGAGAAAAACAAGTGTGAAGCTGCCATCTTGCTGAAATATTTGTGTTTTAGAACTCAAACTTAGGTGGCTATTTATTGCCATAACATCAAAAGAATGGGTCATTTATAAAATACAATTTTCCAGAGAACACTCAATGGACCATTCCCACCAAATACTCTACTTGCTGTTCTGATGGAAGACTGAATTGACAAGTTCACTTGAATTTTCCAATAGATCGTTCCTTTCAATAGAACTAGTAAATTGATTATTTCCTTTTCGTTATTTTTGAATTTTAAACCTAACTCAAAAAGTGTTCTGTAGCAACTATTTAAAAAAAACGTTTTTAAATATTGTGAAATCACAACAGATTATCATGTTAAAGACACTCTGAGTTGAGGCTGTAGTTCTTTAAAGTCGGGCCTTAAAAAAAACTGTAATGATGTTTATACTGAGCACTTGACTTTCCGTTTCTATTTTAATTCTCCCTCTAGTTGATTTTTGTGTGGAAATTTTCCTTACGTGGTTGTTAGTTGTGTTTCTTTGCTTGCTAGTTTATGTAGATTATAATTCTCATTTTTCTATGGTCTACACTCTGGCTTCAACAGCGCTTTAATAAGTCTAACTTTTGTAGTTTTCTCATTGTCTGCTAACATCTCTGAAAGAGAGCTAATTTGCAGCTTCAAGAGTACAAAATTTCTTAGTGGTTATTAAAGTTTAAGATTTTCCAGGTTCTCATATTCCAACTACCTCTTCTCCAAGATCTGCATCTAAAAAACTTGTCTCCCCCTTTCGATGCCTATCCTTGAAAAAAATGGATGAATCTCAAGATGAAACTGAGCACTTGCACCAGCCTGTGGCTGAGCTTTATCAAGATCTTGAAACCGCTTATGTAGCTCAGTTGTGCTTGACCTGGGAAGTTCTTCACTGTCAACACACGCAATTGAGTGAGAAAATCTCTTGCCAACCTGAGAGTCCAATTTCCTACAATCACAGCGCCCAGCAATTTCAGCAGTTCTTGGTCTTGTTACAACGTTTTATTGAAAATGAACCTTTTGAACCTGGTATGAGGCCTGAAATTTATGCTCGCATGAGAAAAGCATTGCCAATGCTACTTCAGGTTCCTAAAGTTCAAGGTAGTACTGATATCTGCTAATGGTTGATTTCCTATTAGATGTTTTTATTTGATTTTCCTAATGATAAAAGACGTTATTTCTTTTAGTGCAAAAGATTTGGACTTGTTAAAAATATGCATTTTGCAAAAGTTTGCATCGTATTTGAAGTTTACCGCACATTGATGTATTGGAGTTTGTAAAGCGGATTTCCACTTGATCTGGCTAACAAACCTAATCTCTCATAATTAGGTTCTGATCAACAGAAATTGGAAGATGATGAGTTGCCAGTTCTTGCTCCAGATCTACTTAAAGTGATTGAAAGCTCAATCCTCACTTTTCGTTTATTTGTGAAGATGGACAAGAAGTCTGGCAATGTACGCAATCTTTTCGGAAGCCAGAACCAGATGTCAACGCCCCTTCATCAGATTCAATGTTCTCTTGAAAAGGCGAGGCATTGGTTTTTGATATTCTCTTTGACTATCCTATGATCTGTACCTTACTCTTGTCACTGTACATTTTATGAGGAGATGTCGTTAGTTTTTGTGTTAGAAGAATTTCAAGATATTTCCTTTTAATACTCCAGAAAATAAAGGAAATATAGAAAATAAGTGTGATTGCTTAAAATAGTTGAGACCCACTCAGAAAAATATCCAAATTGGAGCAGATTTAGGGAAGGCTTTGAACCTGTTTCCGACATTGTACACATGAGATGAAAAGATGGGTAGCACAATCAGTCAATGAGGTTTTTTCTTTGAATCTGTCTAGTCAAAATTCTCGTCTTAAGTCTCTCTTACCATCTATCTTACCTGTGGATTCATTACATATTTTGTGCGAGGAACTGAAGCAGCAGTTTCTGGGATATTCATACGACATGTGATTACGTCTCTCGAATTGTGATGAAGTGGAAGAGCAAAGTCCATATCATCAATTATATATATTCTTTCTTTCAGAAGTGTTTTCTTGACTCTTCTCTGTGGTATTCATTCTAGTTCAGCTCTTGCGAAGAGATAAGAGGGAAGTTTTGCTTGCTTTCCTCCTGACAGATTTTCTAAACCAAAAATTAATATAAAAGTAAAAGGTTATTTTCTGAAAGATCATTAAATAATAAACACAGGAGGATGTCTTGGGCCACTGACAAACCCATAGTTTCTTTACAATGTTAGAAGTCTGCGCTGGAAAATCATATGTTTCCCCTGATTCCTATGTACTGAATTTTGACTGATACCGTTAACTTGATATACATTTTCCATTTTCACTAGTTGGTTGTAATGTAGCGTTAGCTAATAAGTATTAATTTTAGCATGCTCTTGCTGTCTTCACTTTGTTTTGGCTAGCAAGGGCTACTTTGAGACTATTGTATGTTGCTTTGTTGATCTTCTTTCTGAATAACTTCTGAGTTTCTCAAATGCAGAAAAAGGTGAAACTGAAGGAACTAAGGAAGAGAAAGAAGAACTTGAAGAAGAAATCATGGCCTACCGTGCCAGGGGATGTGGACTTGTTGCTTGGTCTAATTGATGTTAAAGTCATGAATAGGGTCCTAAGAATGGAAAGAATTAATAAGGAGCAGTTATTCTGGTGTGAAGAAAAGATGAAAAAGCTAGATATAAATGACAGCAAGCTGCAGAGAGACCCCTCTATTATCTTATTTCCTTGTTAGCACGCGATCAGGAACACACTCGAATTGCTAGAAAAACCACTATCCTCTTTTTTCCTCTGTATTGGCTGTATAATAGGGCGGACATTCTTCATCAACTGCTTAGTGATGGTGGTTTTCTAGTTGAACAGACATTAAGCAATGCGTTCCACGTTGTTTAATAAGCCTCATACAAGTGACATAGTGGTAATTGCTTACTAGCTCTTGGTGTTTACACCAAACTATTCAATTTAACACCAACTATTCATGGCTAGTTGAACATCTTTACAAAAGACTGTTGCATTCACTAGTTTGGTGTAAAAATCAAGTGCAGGTAAGTGTTTATAATGTAGCTCCCTTACTCCTCCCCCAAGGCATGATAGTTTTTCTGTTGCTTTTTAACCAAAACCAGGAAAGAAACCTGGCATTTGCCTTGTCTATCGTGCCAACATTCTAAAACTTACAGAAGCAAGGTGCTTAGGAAGTCTTCGAATGTTTTTATTAGCTTACAGTCAATCTATCCATGGGCAGTATATATCATATCGTTGATCAGTTGGCTGAGGGCAGAGGTGGAAAAATTGTTAAAAGGAAACAGTTATCTACTAAAAATGGGTTGGATAATGAATTGTTTAAAAATAAGTCGAATATAGATAAGAACCATATTATCTACTTAAAAAATGGATAACCAAATGGATAACTAATGGTTTTACATTTGTAAAGTCAAAGTTTGGAAGACTATTAATTCTCCCAAAAGTGATCATATTCAAGAAGCCATGGATATATGGATATTCATACTATTCGCCGGATAACTCATTTTTTCATCCGTCTCAATTACGGGTTTGATCGAATAATTTATTTGTTATTTGAATTATACGTTTTCGACCGCTCATATCTAACCGACCCGTCTATTTGCCACCCTAACTGAGGGTGAGGGGCTGCGTTAATCTCTGTAGTGGTTAAGTTTCATGGGGTCACCTAACAATTTTGGGCTTTCCTCATTTTTCTAGCGCCAATACTTGGTCATTGTGGGACCGATATTTTAATTTAATCATTTCGAAGCTTGTTTCTTCACATGGAAACTAAAATAATTAAAAGATTCATTTTTCCTTTTGGCTTGATTAAAAATAAAAATGAAAAAGAGTCCTACTAATTATAAGCTGTTAACGTCATTTCGTGGAGCCTTAGGAATATAAAATGGAATTATAATAATTCCGCAATAAGTAAACTAGAATAGTTTAATATCTTGAAAAAAGAAGACAAGTATTCAACAACGTTACAACAATACCCAGTTAATTTTACAAATGGAGTCTAAGAAAGCTAATTTATACATAAATTTTACTCATACCTTAGACGGTTGGCGATAGACTCAACTAATATAGAAAACGGAAATATTTGAGGAAAAAAAAGTAATGACAACAAAATAATAAGATAGCTGGAGTAAAAAAAAGTAACAACTAATATAGAAAACGGAAAAGGGCCTAAAATGCCCTTTTACTATATGAAATAGGACATCAAAGCCATCCGTTAAAAGTTGGCCCCTTAAATGCCCTTGCCGTCTAAAAATAGGCTCAAAAATGCCCTTATCCACTAACGGAAAATATGTAAATCCACGTGGAATTACATTTGACTATTAAAAACGTAGAAGTAAATTTTAGACCCTTTTCGAATTGTACAAGGTCATATACGAGTCAGTTATATCAGTCAATTTTCAAGCACTTCACACCATATCAGTTTACTCACGCACCTATTTTAAACCCTTCATTGATGTCTAATTTCTCCTACTAATTGGGTCACCTTGTCGATTTCGAGTTGGGTTCTAGTTTAGGTTTAATTATTTTTCATCTTTATCAGTTTGTTTTGGATATTTCTTTAAGACAATGTCGCAAAGTTCGAGTAGCTTAAATGGGTCGATTAGGAGGTGTCATTATGGACTTGGTGCTACTTATTTCATGGTGTGGATTCCTTTAAATGCTGGGAGAAGATTTTTCAAGTGCCCTAAGCATGAGGTATGTAAATTTCTTGATGGGTTCTTTTTATTATTTCGATTTGACTGTATTTTTTTTTTTTTGGTTTTAGGATGAAAAATGTTCCTATTGGGAATGGCAAAATGAGGAGCTTCCTCCTAGAATTTCAAATCTCATATGAGCTTAAAGAAGGAGAAAGAAGCTCTAATATGTGAAAGAAATGTACTCCAAAGGAAAGTTGCCGATCTTGAGAATGTTATGATGCTCGTCGATCATGGAGGAATAGAATCCTTGGAACTAGAAAGAAATGTTCTAATGAAAGAAGTGGTTGATTTAGAGTACTCAGCTCTGCATGATGCTAAATGTCGGAAAAAGAAGTGAATTTTCTTTTGTGTGATATTGGGATGTTCTGTTATGTTCTTTGTATTAAGGGAAAATAGTATGCAATGTTAGTGTTATTGTGGCTTAATTGTTGTATGTTATGAAAATTTATGTTTTTATGCAAGGATTCAATGAAGCCATTCTCATTCATTTGAATGTTTCTGTCTATGATTGAGTTACTTGCTTTGATAATTAGTTTGTGTCTATTATTGAATTACTTGCTGTGATAATTATAGCGTTGTTGGTCTCAAATAGGTGTATGAGTAAACTGATATGGTGTGAATTGCTTGAGAATTAACTGTTATAACCGACTCGTATATGACCTTGTACAATCCGAAAAGGATCTAAAATGTCCTTCTACGTTTTTAAATAGGTAAATGTAATTCCACGTGGATTTACATGTCTTCCGTTAGTGGATAAGGGCATTTTTGAGACAATTTTTAGACTGCAAGGGTATTTAAGGGGCCAACTTTTAACGGAGGATTTTGATATCCTATTTCATAAGTAAAGGGCATTTTAAGCCTTTTTCCGTATAGAAAATTACATAATAGGATAATACATGAATAATACTAATGCGACTAATAGGTAGAAAGGTATTTGCAATATAAAAACAGAGGGGTAAGAAACTAGGAGTGTTGTTGGTTGATACAGTACAATATTTAGATATTTCGGTTCGGTATTTTCGGTATTCGATTTCTTAAAATGCTATTCCAATACCGTATCTAATTTAATTTGATATGGTTCAGTTTTCCTCCTTGCAATTTCGATTTATTCGATTCGGTAACTTCGATTTTTTCGGTTTGAATACTAACTAGTGTATAGAGTCATAGACTGTAATATTTTTAATTAAAGTACTCAAAAGTACAAAACTAAAAACGTTTGTTGACAAAAAAATTGTTCAAACCTAGCAAATATCAACCCGGAGAGAGAAAACTGTACATAGAAGGAATAAATTTGATCATTAGAATAGTCTTGTTACTTGCTTAGAGTTAATTGATTAACTTAAGAGCAAAGGAAAGTAAAATTTTTAGAATTTTTTATTTGTGTTATAATTAATAATATGTGTATTGTGTAATATAATATATGCACCATCCGTTTTAATTTATGTGAACTTATTTCCTTTTTAATTCATACAAAAAAGAATGAACTCTTTCCCTATTTGGAAACAATTTATCTTTATGCAATGATTTATACTCACACCAAACATATGTGCTTCATTTCACACTACAAGTTCAAAAGTCTTCTCTCTTTTTTTAAACTCCATGTCCAATCAAATGAGTTCACATAAATTGAAACGGAGGGAGTATATTGGTATGAGATCAATATTTCATTCTAAAATTACCAACTACCGTACCTAATATCAAAATATTGAATATCAAATATCAAAATTTTCGATTTCGATACGATATTCCTTATTTACCGAATTATGCACATCCCAAAGGACATGTTGGCTCCTGATTTCGTAACGACTTTCTACGGAAACGAGTAGAACATTTTTTTTAGAAGAAATTGTTTTATTTTAACTATATGGCAAAATTACATCATATGTTCTTTTAGACTCTAGAACAGATCTCATATATACAATCGTTATAGAAACTCTACAACTGTTGTTAAAACTACTGTCCTATTACATAAATTGCTATAATTGTGGAAGCTCTCATAAAGGATAGCTATTTATGTTCTGTAACATGGGTGACCATTTAAGTATCTTTCCGCCAGTGAAGTGCACTTGAATTGTGATCTCCTTTGCTCGGTCCTTGGCGTCTCTGGTTGACTGTTGAAATCTTCTGGTGTTCCTTTCCATCCATATGTTATATACTACCGCTGCAAACGCCACACATAGAATGGATTTTCTGGGATTTCTGCTATTTACATTTGCTATCAGCCATTGGATTTCTGTTTCCCACGAGCCTGTCATTCTTTGATATTTCATCCATTGTAACATAGCTTGCCACAATGTTTTGGAGTATACGCATTCAAAGAATAAATGGTCGTGTGTTTCTTCAGTATCTCTATCACACAAACTGCATGATTGATTAGTGTGAATGCCCCATTTAGCTAATCTGTCAACCGTCGCCAAGCGTCTATGCAACGCTATCCATAAGATTTATTTCTGTTTCGGGAGTATGCCAGTCACCATTAATAAATTTTTTCATGTAACCTTGGGATATTGAGGAGTGGTTTGAATGTATGCCTTTCTGATGCTAAATTGTCCATTTTTTGTACATGTTTGCATTCCTGTACCATCAGTTGCCCACCATTCTCTCGCGCCAAACAATTTCCTAACGAGCCAGCTAGCTTGTTTAGGAATTTCCATGGTATCAATATCTTTTTTCTTTATGTAGTGACAATGTATCCATTTGACCCAGAGTTTGTCTTTTTTTGCCATTAAGGCCCAGAGGAGTTTTGATACAGCCGCTTTATTTCATCTTTCATAGGATATAATGTTCAGTCCTCCTGCCGCCATTGGTTTACACAATGTTTCCCATGCAATTGGATTCCTATGACTCGTTTCATGACTACCACACATATTCCATTTACCAGCTTTATAATTTTTTTGGAATGAGAAAAACCTGGGCCCAATAGGTTTGCATTTCAAAGAGGAAAACGAGTAGAACATTTTATAGTCCACCAACTTTCATGTAGGGGTATAAATCAGCATTTTGATACTCCCTCTGTTTCATATTAGATGAAATACTTTTCTTTTTAGTCTGTTCTAAAATAACAACACATTTCTAAATTTGAAAATAATTCAACCTTAAACTCTTCATTTTACCCTTTTACCCTTAATGAGAAGTTTTTATAGCCGTACACATGTCATGACCCATAAATCTTTTACTCCTTAAACTTGACCACAAATTTCAAAAGTTTTTTTCCTTCTTAAATTTCGTGCCGAGTCAACCTAACTCATTTAATACGAAACAGAGTGATACCCGATTTGGTCAAGCTTATTTTTTGCCAAAAAGTGTTTTTTTTTTGCCAAAAACACTTTTGGCTGAAAATTGAGTTGTTTGGCCAAGCTTCTGAAAGAAAAAAAGTGTTTTTGAGGAGAAACAGAAGCAATTTTGGAGAAGCAGAAAAAAATAGTTTATCTCCAAAAGCACTTTTGAAAAAAATAAGCTTAGAAGCAGTGTTATAAAACTTGGTCAAAGACTAATTGCTGCTCAGAAGTGTTTTTCAAACTAATTAGCCAAACACAGACTGCTTCCCACCAAAAATACTACTTTTGAGAAAATGTTATGAAATAATATAAGAACAAGAACAATAACTCAAGAACAAGAGCAAATAGAGAGAAGAGTAGAGAGAGTTCTTCTTATTGATACTTAGAGAATGTTAGGAGTGATTTACAATGGTAGAAGACCCCTTTATTTATAGGGAGGGGGATGATTTATCTACCAAGAATAGAACTCTAGAATCTCTCTAATTATAGACATTCACCTTAAATAGGAGATTTCATAACACTCCCCCTTGAATGTCTATTCAACAATGTGCCTCGTTAAAACCTTAAAACCAAAACCCAATGGGAAAAATTAAAGAAAGGAAAAAGAGTACACATGTTTGAATATGCGCCTATTGGTTGCCTCGTTAAAAACCTCGCAAGGAAAACCCAGTGGGACAAAACCTTGTAAGGGAAAAAGAGTGCAACGCGCATTAACTCCCCCTAATGAGTACATCAATTTATATCCTTGAGCATTTGCATTTCAATCTTGTGCATCATCTTCAAAACGATCTTTGGTAGACGTTTGACAAATCAACCATATTGACTTGAATAAATATTCCGTACCTTGAAATCATCATTCTTGATAGATATGAACATCTTCATATAATGTCGTGGAATAACTCTTCAATATCTCCATAGATGCATTCTCAATGCCATCATGCTTATAGTTATAGCAAGATTCATATGTACACAAATTGTACTAAGGATGTGGTACTTTAGGACCAAGAATTGCATATGCTTCAAGTAACTTAAATCTTTCAAGTTAAGTCATATAAGCCATATAATAGACTTTAGATGCATATCAAGTTTTCCATGTCTTGCTAGACAAATAAGAAAAAGAAAACTGATTATACATACCTTTGACTTTATACTTTCAAGCATTTGAACTATAGGTTCAAAACTACATGTCTTTCATATGGAATCAATTCTTCTTGAATTGTATCTCTTCCCTTTAGTTACTTTCTTTATGTCAGCAAATGCGTATAGCATGCTTTGCAATATGTTGCAATTGAATTATCCCTTTTATGAACTTCAGGTTCATATCATGATATTCGGGGATATACATATACAAATGATAATTCATCCCATGTAACCTTTTCTCAAGTGTTTATCATGTCTCCCTCTCATGTTAGTAAAGCTAACTTGTTTCCTCAACTTTGGGAAATCATCTTTGTGCATTATCATGTCAATATACACAACACATTAATAATAAGATGAAATTATTTGGTTCCTGACCTTGAACCACTTGTGAGGGGAGAATATACTCTCGTATACAACTTATATCAAACTGATATATATAACTTTGTTCTCACAAGAAACAGTTTAGCTATTAAGTGGAAGCACTCAATAATTATCTTGCTAAACCAACTTTGATATAAACCAACTTATCAAGATGAACTATCTTGAGTAGAAAATCTGGAAATTATGCTCGAAGTTAGATTACTAAGCAATTTACCTCGCAAGCAACGGCCAGGCTGCGGGTCAATAACAATTGCGCATGTAACCATATCATAGATGCATCATATGTGGTATACATGGCAGGTGAATGGGCCCATATTCACCTTTGATATTTCCAGAATTTATGGGCTTCAACCCGTACTCTTTAGTTGGTCAGTTCATTAATGAGAACAAGTGATACAAGAGAATTCGTAAAGAACTTTCTACTTCTTTATTATTCACCTATGTGAATTTGCACATCATACATAAAATGAGATGGCTAACACGAATGCTAACTGAACAAATTATCAATATTGGTAAACTTCAAATTTACACCATGACATGTGCACTTATCAATAAACTTCAGGTTTATTATGACATGGGTTTTTATACCAATAGATATCCACTTTATTGTGGCATTCTTTCTTTTGTGTAGTACAAACTGGAGAACAAAGCGGGTAGCTTTTCATATGCAAATTACCCCGCTACAAGTTGTAGTAATAGGAGATATCAAAGCCTTCCTTTATTTATAGTCTCAATATAATCAATCGCTTTCGCGTGTACTTTGGAAACTGAATAAGTTTCTTTGAGACTTACTACAGCACAATACTCAATTGTGTTTCTCGAACATAGTAATAATTGGCTCTTCTAGAGCTCTCAATTAATTTTGTACTACTACAGATTCATCAACATCCATGTGGTGAATATCTTTCTTAAAGAGAAAGTTATACCATTATGGTCATGTCAAACTTATATGCAAGATATGTTTCTTGCATTATCGTTGTCCTTTAATAGTCATATTTCCAAAATACTTTGGCGTACAATAGGTACGTGACCAACGATCATTCATGCCATATATCATCTCAAACCTCCTTCTAGGGGTGAGTGTGGTATCATCTCAAACCTCCTTCTAGGGGTGAGTATGGTATATTTAATACCAATTTCATTTTCATATTCTTCCAATAATGAATATGTATTCGTGAATCGAATGTTGTCACATTCACTTCGAGGATATGTGATTTTGTTATCCTTTTCAAATCTATAAATGCGTCAGGCATTTGATTTGCTATTCTTTGCAAATGGATAATCTTTTGTGCCTCTTTCACAAATAGAGGTATGTGGATCAAGATGAGATAATGATGCATTTTTCCACAAAATTTCCTGTTTGGTTTCACCAACTTCTCCCCCTAATTTTGGGAAAAGTGTCTCATCAAATTGACAGTCTGCAAATTGTGCAAATCTCCTGTCAATGTTTCGAGGTAGCGAATAATGGAGGGCGATTCAAACTCAACATATATTCCTAACCTTCTTTGCAGACCCATTTTGGTGCGGGATGGCGGTGCTACAGGCACATATACTGCGCATCCAAAGATTCTTAAATGGGATATATTAGGTTCATGACCCAAAACCAATTGCAACGGGGAATATTTGTGTCAATTTGTCAGTCAGAGACGAACTAGCATTGCTGTATGCAAAATGGCGTGACCCCAAACCAAAGTGGGCAGCCGACGTACTAGCATTGCAGCATGCAAAATGGCGTGAACCCAAACCGAAATGGGCAGCCTCGTTTTCATGAAGAATTCAAGATTATTCTCATCTATTGTCTCAATATGATATCCATTTTGAATGATATCTTTAAAACTCAACAAGTTCTTCTTAGACTTGGAGGAGAATATTGCATTCTCTAAGATAAACGTCGTGCCTTTGGGCAGAGTTACAGTTGCTCTTCCGGAGCCTTCAATCAATTTAATTCCCATGGTTTGATATACAAAAGAAATACACGAACATAAGAATAAACAAGTTCAATTCGTTTGTGTCACATAATATTTTCAAAATCTGCTGATGTCAGTTGACTAAAATAAATCAGATAGTCGATTATATGTTTTCCATAATCGATTACTATGCAGTTTGAAAATTTCAGTTTAAGCATTTTCATAAAACAATCGATTGTTAAACACAAACAATCGATTGTTGAACATTGACAATCGATTGTTAAACACACACAATCGATTATTTCCTATTTTGAAAAACTTCAGAGCACACTGTTTTAAGACAATCGATTGTTAAGTATAGACAATTGATTGTTGGCTATTTTGAAAAATTCCAGAGCACACTGTTTTAAGACAATCGATTGTTAAGTATAGACAATCGATTGTTGGCTATTTTGAAAAATTCCAGAGCACACTGTCTTAACGACAATCGATTGTTAGTCAAAGACAATCGATTATGGATGATTTTTGAAAAATTCCAGATTACACTGTTTTAAAGACAATCGATTGTTAAACATAGACAACGATTGTTGACTGTTTTTGAAAAATTCCAAAACACACTGTTTTAAAGACAATCGATTGTTGACTGTTTTTGTAAAATTCCAGATCACACTGTTTTAAAGACAATCGATTGTTGGTCATTGACAATCGATTGTTTTGCAGTTTTATGCGAAATATGAGATAACCGACTAGTTTTTCAGGTTAGTCGATTACCTCTACTGGAAAGTAAAAATATTATTGATATTTGAGCATATTGATACATTCTAAAGAACTAATACTAACATTGCATCATGAATTAACTAATACGAGCTAATACTAATGACTATTAGTTTATTCATTCACTAATACAAACAAGTAAAATAAAATCAAATAGCTCCATCTTCTTTCATCACGGATCCATCACCGATTAGGTGGTCTATCTTCCCCTCGGGTTGCTCAAAGAAGTCTGCCACATCCAAGTGGGTGATGTCAAAGTTGTCGTCAGAGACAAAATTCGTTTCAGGGCGTTTACTCTTTCGAGATGCTTGATAAAGGTCAACCAAAAGTCATGGTATACGGCAAGCCTTTGACCAGTGCCCGTTTTCACCGCAACGATAATATATAGTTTATAAACTATTTGCTTTTGGGTTCTTATCGTATCGTGCTTGTGGCAGAGTGACCAACTTCAGGTTGTCATATCTCTTCTTTAAGCCATTCCACAAGATAGGTGGATCTTTGACTGTGATATATTCAATTTTCAAACCTTCATCAAGGTGATGGCGCAAGAAAATCAAGGCCTTAGCATAGTTTTGGGTGGATGCATTATTTCTGTCTTTAATGGCGTCTCCAAGACCCATAGCATCTAAGTGGATTTCAGCATCCAACACCCATGTCATATAGTTCTTGCCCGAAATTTCAAGGGCAACGAACTTTCTTTTCATAATGTCAGACATAAAACAAATTTACATCAAGAGCGTGTTCATACTTACGGGCTCTATTACAATTATCACATTCACTTTAGGGAACGGACCATAATCATGTGCTTTATACAATCTCATGTCAAATATTACTTTCATAAAGTGAAAGATTATTTTGAGAATCTTTATTATTCTCATTATCACAATAATGACGATTATAACTTCGTCTATTGTCATGTCCACATCCATTGATACCTTTACGGTAATTAGTCTTCTTTCAGACTTATCACATACTGCTACCACATTCTCTAAAGGGAATGGAGCAAATTCAATTGGACGGGATTCTTTGCCACGTCCACATTCATTGATACCTTCATGGTAATATTTTAGTCTTCTTTCAGACTTTTCATATACTGCTTCCACATTCTCTAAAGGGAATGTAGCAAATTCAATGGGACGGATTTTCAATTATTTGCCCACAATCATACATGAATTTAATCATGGCAGGACATAGAGATTTTACCACTTCATGTGGTTATAATTTCTTACAAACTCCATTAGAGTTATAATCAAACTTTGTTGTCTATGCTTTGTATATAAAATCAAATTATAGAATTCCAAAAATTTGAAAGGGAAAAGGAAATTACTTACCTTTAAGGTATACCAATTATATTTTCAATATTTTCTTCCTTTTCTCTTTTGCTTTCCTTCTTTTGCTTTCTGTTTCGTTCCTCCCTTTTTTTTTCTTTTTCTTTTCCTTCTTTTGCTTTCTGTTTCGTTCCTCCTTTTTTTTTTCTTTCTTTCTTCATTCTTTCTTTGAAGCAAAACCCTACACAAACAAAAAGTTAAGACAATCGAAAATTTCAATTGGTTAGAGACTCGTGCTGATAACGTGTTATGAAATAATATAAGAACAAGAACAATAACTCAAGAACAAGAGCAAATAGAGAGAAGAGTAGAGAGAGTTCTTCTTATTGATACTTAGAGAATGTTAGGAGTGATTTACAATGGTAGAAGACCCCTTTGTTTATAGGGAGGGGGATGATTTATCTATCAAGAATAGAACTCTAGAATCTCTCTAATCATAGACATTCACCTTAAATAGGAGATTTCATAACAGAAAAATGATTTTAAAAAAAACACTGATTTTTTAGTAGTTTTTTTCCGGAAGAAGGTTCTATTTGAATACAACAGTTGGAATAAAGTAGTCGCAACCGTAATACAGGAGTTAGTTTTGAAGAATTAGAAAAAGAAGCTTCGGAAATTGACACATTCAAATAAATCGTCCATAATATTGGCTAACGAAGAATAAGCGCGTACGCCATGGAAATGGAATTGAACGCTAACGAGGAGATTACTACAGAAAGGAATGAGAACCCTAGGAAGAAGGAAGTGGCGGCTCCGGTGCCGTTCATACTAATAATCTGCGGTAGCCTCGTTTACTACCACTGTGCTTATCGGAATTCCAGCATCGTCTCTCTCGTCTCCGACGTCTTTATCGTACTCCTGTGTTCCCTTGCAATTCTCGGCCTCTTATTTCGTCAGATGAACATCTCTGTTCCTGTGGATCCGATAGAGTGGCAGATCTCTGAAGATACTGCAAAGTGCGTCTTCGCCTGCCTCGCTAATACTGTCGGCGCCGCTGAGTCAGTTCTCCGTGTTGCTGCTACCGGCCATGATAAGCGCTTGTTCCTTAAGGTTCCACACTACTTCCCCTGTTTTTTTAAGATTATTATCATTGAGCATAAATTTATGCTCCGAAAGTTATAGGTTCATAGCCAGATATAATTAATGTAGAAAATGGATTGGTGTAATGTTATTAATGATCCTACATACCTTTCCAGGTTGTGGTTATTCTTTATGTGCTATCAGTTTTGGGAAGGATAGCGTCAGATGTTACCATTGCATATGCCGGTAAAGTCAAGTCTTCTCCTATTTTATCTACTTCTATTATACAGTTTCCTTAACGGTATGCAAAAAACTTGTGTGCGGAGGCGGATGCAGCGTGAGAGTTACATGTTCAATTGAAAACTTATGTGTAAAAATTTATTAAAATTGTAAAAATAATAGTTTCGAACCCATACCTTTAAATATATAATAGTTTTAATATTAAAAATCTTAAAAATTGAACCCATAAAATTTAAACTGTGGATTCGCCTTTGCTTGTGTGATCGATGACGAGTTGTAATAGGAGAGTGTGTACTCTTTTTCCCTGATCTAATGTTGAAAATATCACTAATACAGAGGCGGACCCAGGATTTGAGCATGACGGTAGCACCATTGTATTAAGCATGCCAATTACTAGTGATAAAGTTCGGTGTGTAACTCTATAAAAACATAATGAGTATAATAATTTATCAGCAAAATACAAACTTTAAGTTCACATTTTGGCTCTAAAACTCTTTGCAGAAGGCAAAGTTTTGATACCAAATTATTTTGCTATGTTAATATTTTCAACAAAAAAAAAAGTTACTCAAATAAAATTAAATTTACTCAATCTCAAACTCAACAATCCTCACTGATTCGGACTGTCGAAGTCGAGCTCCAGCATACGCACAATAAGGTTAAAACAATAGTTTGAAAAAGTGTTTTTATTTTAGTTGAAGGGGTGAGCAGAGGGTTTTGTGCAGGGGCTGGTTTTCGACCCTAGGATTATCTAGTAACTTAAACTCTCAAGCAAGCTACAAAAACCATCTCTTCTGCCTTGCTTTTATTGCTGAGGGGTCCAGGAAAATTATTTAACGGTACCTAATCTATTTATAAATATGTATAAAATATATTTATTATTATTTTTTCCGAGGTTAATGGGTTCCTGTGACCCCCTAACCCTAAGGTAGATCCGCGTCTGCACTAATATGTTCTAATTTGGTACTGTTATATTACTCTTTATGCAGGACTCTGCTTTCTTTGCGTTTACATGCTTGCCAAGAAATCGCAACTGATCAGCGCATGTTTGTCGAGTCAGCCAAGGAGAAGGGAGTGCACAAACACAGCTCAGGGCGACTAGCTGGGTGTATTTTTGCAAAATATGAATTCTCTGTGTAGCTTTGTGATTTCCTCACAGGTAACAAGGATAAGTCATATAATCTGGTAACAATGCTTTTTAGTTGGCAAATATTTAGCTTTTACTTAGATCATACTTATGCTGAAGGAACAAGAGAGCTTCTGTAAATTCACCAAGGACATTGATGAAAATTGTTTGTATTTAACATGTACAACAACAACAACAACAACAACCCAGTATAATTCCATTTAGTGGGGTTTGAGGAGGGTAGTGTATACGCAGACCTTACCCCTACCCTTGGGTAGAGATGCTGTTTCCAAATAGACCCCCGACATCCTTCCCTCCAAGAATTTCCCACCTCGCTCTTGGGGAGTCTCAAATTCACAACCTCTCGGTTGGAAATGGGGGTTGCTTACCTTCAGAGCAATTTTCTGTGTATTTAACATGTACATTCTCTTGATTTAATAGTTAACAACTGCTGCATTCTTGTGTTGATCCTAGAATTTTGAACAAGACAAATCCATTCTTAAGAATTGATTGCTCCAACGAGATTCTTTCAAGAGATTTCACGAGAGCATTTGGTTCCTTCTTAAATTTTCTTTCACACTTGAAGCAGAAAATTACAGACTTTTCCCTCTTGCATCACCGCAAAAAGCAGTTGAAAAAGATTGAAGATTCTAGGTCTGAATTTACACAGAAAATTAAGCAGTTTGCTCCTTGTACTGCGAAACCGCACCATAACATGATGCAGAGGGCGTATTAAGTTAGCCACAGTTGCATGGCAATTCAAGATAAGAGACTGCTATTGGAGGGATGTGCCATGAAAAACCGATCATTGAACTAAACTTCAAAAGAATTATACGAGCTCAAGAATAGTATACTGTAAAGCGGTTTGGATACTCAAGGTATGCACCCCACGTACAAGAGTCTTCGGTCCTTTGATGGGTAAATCCACTACGCACTTAACACTATATTTTCGTAAAGGAGAAGACGATATAAGCAAAAAATGTTGCCACTTTTTTGTATGTCTGAATAGATTGGGATTTTTTTTTTGGAGGGGTCGGGGGATTGGTCCCTATTCTAGAGTGTCCCTGGTTTGCCTCATCCTTGTAACGTAAAGAAACATACGTACACTTATCTTCTTCCCCACTTGGTAAGGAAGTGTGTCCCCTTCACTTTTGGTCGAGAACTGGTTTTCTCAGGATCAGTAGTCATCATCTATCCGCCGAGATGCACTTAGATCCTCTCTCTGGCTCAAGCTCGATCTTTGCACTAAACGGACTAGTGCCTGCACCACCTCGGACATGTGTGGTCGGAATTCTGGCTCCGACTGACAACATCAGTCATCACAAGTTAGTCAAAATGTCTTTTTTGGGGGCTATATATTGGTTATAACTAACTAGAAAGACACTAGGTTGAACTCTCTCAATTAAAGAAACTAACCTGCACGCACAAAGCAGTCACATCAGCAAATCGAGAGAGGGATTTAGGAGGATAAAGTCCACGTAGAGCAGGATCAGCCATTTTTTCCAAGGCATCTAGATCATGTAGTTGGGGAGATGCCCATTGGACCAGATACTGCTCTAATCTTGGCTTTGAACTGGAACATCGATCTGGAATATGTTAGATAAATGTTTTGATGGATAACCATAAAGCTAACGCATGCAAGGGATATCATGCACCTGTCAAAAGGCTTTCGCCCTGTCAATAATTCCAACATGACAACTCCGAAGCTGTAAACATCACTCTTCAAAGTATAAGCAGAAGGTTTTGTGCATTCTGGAGCAGTGTATACAGCATCCAAGTTTCTTCTTGCACGCTGAAATTACAAAAGTACAAGAAAGGAAAAAGCTAAATAACATTATTTAAGCATGATGTTTCTCTAGTAGACACCAAAACACCAAGTGAAATATATAAAGCAGAAGTTAGCAAATGTGGACCAATCCGGATTAAGCCTAGGTACTGAGAGCATGAGTATGACATTTCAATAGACTACATATAATGTGATTTAAAAAGTTACATGACCCACTTCTTCTTTTCTTTTAAGAAAGAACTTTATCCTTTTCCTGTTTCAAGTGGTGACATTTGCATAGCAGGTTCCTGTTTCAAAGGTCTATTATCACATACCTCATGAAACATTGCCAAGCCACACTCACAGAGACGAGGATTCAGTTCAGCGTCTAGCAAGATGTTCGAAGTTTTTATATTCCTGTGGAGACAGGATGGAGAACAAATCTCATGCAGGTACCTATACACAAATTAAAATCATGTCATAGGATCACTTAGGAGAGCCACATTTATCAGGGTTTAATTCTAAATATGAGTTAGTGTTCATTATCACACCACATTTAGGTTTTAATAGTTAAATCAAAATTTTGATTTGATGTACTAATGAACAGTCAATCATGCAGTTTTTGGTCAGTTTATACACAACTAAAAATCTTTAATTACCAGCTTGCATTATAACTGTAACTGAAATATGAGAAGAGAATGGTTCAGAAAGTGTTTCATATAAATCAAGAGCATGTTGTACTTGATGGATTATCAGTTACAGTGGAAACCTTAAATTGTCGGTCAACATTAAAGACATTGCAGTTGATCTGGCCCAATCATACTTATTACCAACACCAGCATTAATGGAAACGCAAGAGAAACAACAGGAAAAGTTTGACTTACTCAATAGCACGAGCAGCACCTAGAGCGATTCTGACTCTTGTATTCCATGTAAGCGGTTTGCTGAAGTCATCTGACACATGTAGGAATTCATGAAGTGAACCATTCCTAAAATACTCATAGATTAACATATTCTGTCCCTGTTCTGAACAATAACCAAGCACTTCAGCAATATTTGGGTGGTGAAGCTTGGAAACCTTGGAAGCAATGTCTGCCAATTCTGTGCACTGCCCGTCTTGGAAAAAAGAGGAGTCTATTTTCTTTACCGCCAGAACCTGATAAATTCAAAAGTAAGATTTCTTATATTATCATACAGTATAAATCTGAATGAATACTTCTAGACTATATAAACATCAGCTGAACCTCCCTAGAAATGGAACCCAAGCAATAAGTAGCACCAGAAGTATTTTGCAGGTTGAAGTAAAATGAAGCATGAGACATCTACATTACTCTTTCACATTGCAATTATCTGCTGCAAGGAATAGAAAAGCTAGATAACCTGTCTCTCGAGGGACGTAGAAATAGTAAGCTGACAAAAGAAGAAAAAGCAACTAATGAAATTGCAATGTAAAATGGAGTAGTGCTTAAAGTTTCCAAAATCAGAAATCAAAATGTAAAATTCCCATGCTTGATACAAGAAATTCAAAAAGTAATTTGATGGCAGGAAGTGACCTCTCATTAGGGGTGTGCATTCGATTTATCGATTCGATTTTGACCCTTATCGATAATTATTTATCGATTATCGATTTGAACATATGCTTATCGTTATCGTTTCAATAAGGTTTCGATTTTTTCGATTTCGATTTATCGATTTTTGGGGCTTATCGATTCGGTTATCGATTACACCAATAAGAAAATTTTCGAGATTCCATAAAAAGTATATCGCTACAAACACGCCTAACTAATATGGACAAAAAGAAGCTAAAATAAGAAGAGCATCGTTTATAACATAAATATTGTGTCAACAAGCACATGAAACGAAATTAAAGTAAGGGATCAAATGTCACCAACAGTGCAACGGTATAAAAAAAATAAAATATATCATCACGGCTAATTTTATTTTCCATTAATTTGAACTTTATTCCCTTGAGCTTTAAATATGATCATTCCTTAAATGTGGTAGAGGAAATATAGCGCTAGGGACTTAGGATAAAAGAAATGGTATTATAAATAAGGGTAAAAAATATTTTAAAAAATGTTTTAAAAAATATTTATAAAAAATTAATAAACCGATAAACCGAAAAGGACAGAATCGAAATCGAAAAGGAAAATTTTGAAATCGAAATCGAAATCGATAAATCGATAAACCGATATCGATAAATCGATAACAAATAATCGATTCGATTTATCGATAAACCGATTCGAATGCACACCCCTACCTCTCATCCATCTATTATTATAGAATAATTTCTGCGGTCAACAATTATGCTTCCAGTACCTCTAAGCATATTCCCGAACAAACTTTATCATGCAAGTAATCTGCTAAAGGTCTGGAAGAAATTCGTTCTTTTTGAAACAGAACCTCTCTATCGTGTTATGAGGAAACAAATAATAGGTCAAATGTTAACTACAGAAAGGTTATTCTCAAACCAGGAATTTTAAGTCAGTTTACTACGGTTAACATGTAGCAGGACACGATCATCTATGTAATGATTGGTAAGGACGACGTAACGGGTTCAAGCATTATGCACTCACAATAAACGGAAGTCAATTTACTATAGCTCCCATGCAACAGTAGAAAATCATTTGTGTGATTATCCATAAGGACTACCATAAGGGTTTCAACTTTCAAGAATTATAAAGACAAGGGATTACGTCTTTGTTTCAATTTTTCAAAAGGAGTCTTGAGACGGAATTTTCACTTGAAATGACCATAGAGAACAATTTTTTTGAATGTCAAAGCAGGGTGAAAAAGAATGTACATGATATTATGTATTTCATGAGTATGAGCCCTTCAAAACTGAGAGAAAAGCTTAAATATTACTCCCTCTGTTTCAATTTAAATGACATACTTTTCTTATTAGTTTGTTCCAAAAAAAAAAGGATACATTCTATAATTGAAAACAATTTAACTTTAAGCTTTTTATATTATTAGTTTTACCCTTAATGTGAAACTTTTATAGCCACATAAAAGTCATGGCCCCACAAAGCATTTGCCCCTTCAGTTTTTAGGACCACATGTTTCAAAAGTCTACGTTTTTTCTTAAACTTCGTGCCAAGTTAAATTATATCATCTGAATTGAAATTGAGGGAGTACTATAGGTCTTCAACTACTCATGAATTGGTCATGTTCTCAACCGTATTAGCTCTCGACTAATCTATCCTATCTCTCATGATGTATAATGGAGGATACATGACCAATGCATGAACCAATTGCCAACAAATATACCATAAAACTAAGCAGTATTGTAAATCAGGTCAAGCTTACTCTGCCATCTGGATATTTTGCCCTGTATACTCGACCAATTGATCCCTCACCAAGAAGGCGAGAACTTGCAAAGTTACCAGTTGCATTCTGCAAATCAGCTAACGGATAGTAGGCTAAGTGCACTGAACTGCTTCTCTTCACACTCAGAGGATTTGCAAACTCTTTATCATTGAATGACTTGAGATGATTTGAAGTTGGAGTATTTGTCAACTCCTTCTCATTAAAAGACTTGCGTCGCTCTGAAGTAAGACGCTTAAGAACCATCGAAGAAGAGGTTTGCAAATGTTTTTCTGTAGCGGATGAAGAATCTGAGGAGATAATTTCTGTCAGAAGCAGAAAATAATACACATGGACCAACAAGAGAGGTTTCTCTAGTGGTGAGAGCGCTCCACTTTCAACCAAGAGGTTTCGAGTTTGCATCAAGGAGGGAAAGTGGCCATAAATCTCTATTGACCCCCGAGAAGAGGGATGAGGAGGGGAGGGGAGGGGAAGGGAGGGTTAAATCAAATAAAAAAAATATTTAATTTGATTGACCAGTGGCCATGGAAAATAATCTGGTAGACTAAAATTCAACCAAAGGTCAGTGGTTTCTGTTGGATAAGCCTTCAGGGTGCTTGTCTAACTGAGGATAACCAACTCAGAAGGGGTTTCCAACTAGCCAACAGATGCCATATGTGCCTTAGCAATCTTGAACAAATCAATCACTTGTTCCTCCACTGTAGAGCGGCAACAGACATTTGGTCAATGTTTATTTCACTTTTTGGTCTACATTGGACTACGCCTAGGGACGTCACGGATGCCTTTGTGAGCTGGAGCTCCTGGAAAGTTGAGAAGTCCATCAAGAGAATATGGTCTATGATTCCTGCAGTTATTTTGTGGTGCATATGGATAGAGAGGAATCAAAGATGCTTTGATGGGATCTCAACTGCCATTCACAAACTTAAGGCTAGATGTTTAGTTTTCCTTTTTAGCTGGGTGAACCACTCCCCTGTGTATAACCCTGAACTTTTCTTGGACTTTATCAGCTCCATAGTATTGTAATAGGTTATTGTCTTCTCTAGGAGCTGATATCTCCTTTTCTTTTGTAATCATTGCATCTTCTGGATGCCTTTTAATTTATAAACAACTTACTTCATCAAAAAAAAAAAAAAAAATCAAATAAAACAAATATTTCCTCTTTCCTTTCCTCCACCATGTCTCTCTTTTTATACAATGGGGATTGGCAAGCCAAAAGTAAAATTACCTCTGAAGTCCTCACGCATGTTGCCACGTGTGCCACTAGATAACTCCTGAGATGAAAGAGGAGTGAAACGTTGACGCTGGCTAAACCTATCTTCTTCAAGAAAATGGGAGGAAGGCGATGATCTTTTTTTCGAAAATAGAACAATTATAAGAATAAGTAGCACCAGAACACCCAGTATTATCCCAATAATGGCTGCTGCGCCCAGGCCAGACTTAGCTTCCTTTCCTGAATGCCTGGTGTGAGGTTTACTTTTCTGCCCAGGAGGCGGAGGAGGAGCTGCTCCAGAAGACCAAGAATTCCCTCCAGTCCTTCAAAATATTAAAAAAAGTAAATATCAGTGCAATAAAGAAGAAACTGGTTAACAAATAGTTCAGCCAGCACTCACTCTAATTTCTTTATGTCTTTCAGCTCATCAGGAATCCAGCCTGTAAATTGGTTGTTTGCTACATTCCTGCCAACATTTTGGTGAATATACAGCCTTAGCCTCTTTGTATGTTGAGCACACTTCAGTACGTACTTTGTGATAGTTTCTTTTAGAGTCATGAACATAAATCTAACCCATCTTTTAAGGCATAATGGGAACAAGTACTTTGGTACAAATTTTCTTAGTAATGAATCAGTGTGTTATAAAGGTTCAAGTGCAAGTCTAATTGTGAAGGCTATTTGGTTATTATTTTTTTAATTCATGTCTTACTTAATTCCATGTCATCAAGCTTTTCAATGTATCAGTCAATCATATGCGATTGCTCCTTTTGGTACAGTACCCCTATGACTCAATACCTTGTCGTAGCTGTCGCAATAATTAATGGAACTCGATATAATGCAGGGAAAGCTTACTACACTACTGGAATTGCAAGAACCATGATTTAGAATCGTAAATTTACTAATGGCACAACTTACAAATCGTCAAGTGGAAGATCGGCAAGAACATTTATTGATCCAGTAAACTGATTATTCTGCATGTGCCTGCTTGCAGAGTAAATATGTTTAGCTGCAATGAAGATTTTGATCCCAAAAATAAAGCATTAGCTTACAATTTGCTGAGGCTTGAGAGGGATTTAAAACTCTGTGGCAAACTGCCTGATATTGAATTGAAGGACAGATCCCTGGATGAATTTGCATCAGTTAGTTGATATACTAGGCAAGTATATTGCTAGACACACTACAATGTTTATGAATATATGTATGCATGTTGATATACAAGAATGTACAGACAGAGAAGAGGGGGATGTAAAAGCATTGTTATCTTACTTGACGATGTTTATGAAGCAGACAGACTAGACTAATGGGATACTTTTAACTTAAACATATTCTTGGAAAAAACTAAGATAAATCAACTTCACTACTTTCAGCACCGTTCACTCCATAGTTCGTATCTAATCTCTTCTTGCAGCTGTTCATGAATTTATTTGCAGAAGGCAAGACCTTATAGAAACAACCAGAAAAAAGAAAGACTGGCTGCTAAATTTGCAATACTTACATCTCAGCGAGTTTAGTAAGTTGTCCAAACATATCGCTCAGTGATCCACTTATCTTATTATGCTTAAGATTCCTGCACAACAAAAAGAGCATATTGACGCCTGACATGAAGCCCAGAGTCTAAAAAATAAAGAATAATAGAAAAACCATTACAAAAATTTAAGATCAGCCATCTGAGAAATTGAATAAGGCACAGTTCCACTGAATTGATTTCCAGAAAGATCTCTGCAGAACAAGAACCAATGAGGGACTGTTAGGGCGCAATATCAACAGAGGAAAACCTATCGAATAAGGCTTAATGGTAACTAGCCCTCCATTTCTCCCATTTTATGCGACACTTTTCTTTTTAGTCTGTCCAATAGAGAATGACACTACGAATTTAAATTACACTTTCCATATTACCTTAATGATAAGATTTATAGCCACAGAAATGTCTATGGCTTGTTTTAGACTAAAAGTTCAAAAATCTTCTTCTTTCTTTAACTTTAGTGCCCACTCAAACAACCTCACATAAATTGGGACGGAGAGAATAATAAATAATCGTACTAATAGGACAGCCAAAGGAGGTGATCAAGACTTGCAGTCGGAGGAGATACTTCATAATCAGTTTTGTATAAAAACTTAATGCTTCTCTGCCTACTTACAGGTGCTGCATGCGAGGAGGAAGTTGATATGGTATGTTGTCCTTGAGGTTGTTTTTGCTCACATCACTGCACTATGACATTCAAATTAATCTTTATCAGGACCAGTTCTTTCAGTGGACATATTAAAGCACAAATACAAAAACCCAATTTCGAATATCCAAGTGTTGTCTGGGCCTCACAAGTAGGTGACTTTCTCCAACTTATCAAGCTGGAACCCTAGTGATCCAGAAAGTCCCAAGCCAGATAAATCACTGCAACATTAGTTACAATATAAGAACAATCAGATCGTGGATTAGCAAAAGAACTGCAAGGCAAATCTTTGTTTTCCTTATGTATTGTAGTATAAGTAAGAATTTTAGCTATGTGCCTTTTACACCATTAGGTAAAACAGATCCACAACAATAGGTAATTCGTCATATCAATTCTGATATGGTAACCTGGAAAATACAGTGATAACCAGCTAAATTACCTAATAGTGTAATTTTTTTAACATATTGTCAGTGTACATAACTTAAATGCGTGCAAGTAATAGTAAATAAAATGACTGCAAATAAAAAGAAAGAGAAGGAAAGGCGTACATTTCAGTAATATCTGAACCGGAGCACTTAATACCCTGCCAAGAACCATCACCACAAGGGTCTCCTCCATCCTTTTTCCATCCTTCAAGTTTGGAAGAGGGCTTCAAATATTGGTACATATTGTTGAGAGCAGAAACTGTGAAGACAATTTTCAAATTTATGTCCACATATATATCTAAAAATGCATGCAAGCTAAAATATTGTATGGATTTTGTAGGCTATGTAAGCACGTGAATATGAGTGCAAATGGGCTGAGTCTAGTCGGATATAGTTCGGGTCGAAAACGGATAAATTATCCAACCCGACCCATATTTGAAATGAATAAAAAAAGGGTTAATCGACAGATAATATGGTGTAAACATAATAATCATATTATCCATGAGTTGGGATAATTCTTGGTCGCGCTAACCAGAGGAACCCCCAATTTGTCCATTTTCTAAATGGATAATATGGTTCTTATTCATATTTGATCCTTTTTAAAAAAAATTCATTATACAACTAAATTTTTAATAGATAGTATGAGTGGTTAACTATTTTTTAAACCATTTTGCTACCCCTACTGGTGAAGATTCAAATGGAGTACCTTGGCGGGAGTCTGTTTTGGAAAGCACCACGGGAATAGTGAAGGAGCTGGTAAGGATGATCCATAAAAGGAAAGTGGAGGGAAACAGTAATTTTACTCTTAGAATAATTACATCCATTAACACGTCAATAGAAGCCCTTATATATAATGGATTTGCCCTATGCGAAGAGCAAGTTGAGATCAATTCTCAATAGGCCTCTACGCGAAGGGCGAAGAAGGGAGTATAAACAGACAAAGAAAAATATCGAAATTATGTCGAGGGGAAAGTATAGGATCAAAATTGGTAAAAAATTTGTGTCTGGAATGAATGAATGCGTTGTGAGCGGTGATGTACAATGGTGGAAGGTGAATTGGGATTGGGAAATGATCCAAACAAATAACGACCCTGAAATTTTGGGGAAGGTAGTGAAGAAGAATGAAATTAGGCACTCTTTTCAATTGGACTGTCATTTCGCGATTTGTTTGCCCCAAAAGCAGCGCGACCGCGAAATTTATATGGGAGAGTGCGGGACGGGAACAATTACACTGCCAAAGTTTTAACTAATACTCCCTCCATCTCATAGTCATTGTTACAAAATACTAAAAATAACAACAATAACAACCCAGTATAATCTTATTTAGTAGGATCTGAGAAATATAGTGTATTCGCAAACCTTACCTCTACCTTTGGGTAGAGAGGTTGTTTCCAAATAGACCCCCAGCATACTTCCCTCCAAGAATTGTCCACTCTGCTCTTGGGAAGACTCGAACTAAAATAACTGTCTCAAAATATAAAATTAATTATATTTTTTCTTTTATCTTAAAGATTACAAATACCTCAACTATTGATTATTTTATTCAAATACCAACAAAGAAAAATTAAATATAAAATTTGAATAAAGACAAAGTAATCAAAATTTCATCCTAATTAATTTTTCTTAATGAGCGTGTAATAGAGAATCATGACAGATAATATGAGAAGGGGGAGTAAAATTACCATTGGTTTGAGTTAATACCTTAAAACCCCCTTAAACTATTACTACGTTTTTGTTAGTTTCCTACTTATATTATTTGGTAGACCTAAAACCCCTCTGAACTATGTTGTCCTTCATATTTAAACTCCTTATTGCTTACTTGGCAGCTGAAAAGACCATTAAAACAGCCTACCTAATAAAATATAATGACTAAGTAGTCTAACCCTCTTTAACTTTTTAAAAAATAAATAAATATTCTCAATATTTCATTTATATCCACCTTTCTTCTTCATTTTTCACCATTGTTCCTTGTTTTTCACCATTTTTTATATTTTTTTTTAACATTTTCACATTCTTCTTCATTCTTTTTTACTTTTTTCCTTCAGTTCTCCATATGGGTTCCCTCTCGAATTTTTTTGCTCTCTTGTTTCCTTTGAAATAGTTTATTTTCTTTCTTCTTTAGTCTTCTTTCATGTTTATTCGTATCGTTGAAAGGACACCCATTTAAATCTTCTTATTAAACCTAATACGTTATTGTAGAGAATAAAATTGAATCTTTTAAACCTTATTTGTGTAATTTAGAATTAAAGAGGGATGTTGTTGGCCAATTGGTTTCTGATGTGTGGCTATAATTCCATATTTTCGTACATTATTTGCCTTGCATTTTATATACTTTAATGTTTAATGATACTTTATTTGCGCGTAATGGAGTCTATTTTATGTGTAGGTAAATTGAAGATGAAAGTAGAGCAAAAGGAATACTTAAACATTGAAAGCGTACTGGAGAACAGTGAATGAGAAACTCTGGCAATGCCAGGCTTGAAGCTGGCTTTAGGCTGGCGAGGCATGGCAAAGGCCAGGTCCACCAGGAGCTAGGCTGGCGGCGCCAGGCCTAGGGTGAGATCCAGTCCGAGCTTTGAAGGCTTATTTAGTCTCCTAGTTAGATTAGGACTTGACCTACACGTTTAGGTATTTTCCTACACATATAAATAGCCTAAAAAATGCCAATTTGAGGGAGATAGACAGGAGATCGAGTTTGGACATAATTTAGACCTAAGGAGGCTAAGGAGACCGGAGATTCTACCTAAGGAGGTAAGAACACACTAATATAGATTTGCTATAGTTTGTTCTCCATTTGTTCAAACTACGTTTGATTGTGGCTGATTGAAGAGCTCTCAATCGACTGTACCTATTTAGTGTGTATTAATCGGAAAAGAGTGCATATTAGATAGTTATTGAACAACATTACTCCTAGAGTATACGAGGGATCAATACAGAGGGGTTAAATGTGAGATTAGAGATAACAAAACATTGGTGTGATCCGAGTGAGCCGTACTTAATGCCAGCTAGCGTAATTCGGGAGAATGTGTCTAGTAAATTGTGGTGGTTACTCGGGAGAGAATTACGACACTCAGAGAGCTCATGATCGGTAGAGAAAACTTAGAAAATTTTATAGGAAACGTAGCGGAAAGGATTCTGACAATAGGGGAAATCATAAATCTAGACCTCCTTACTCTTGTCTCAAATTTCATCCTTGTTAGTTGATAATTTTATTGCTTTATAATAGTTGTTAGTTAATTAGTTAAAAACAAATACTATAATCTTTATAATTAGGAAATTGTTTGGACTTTGTTTCTTAGCGATATTGAACACTGTAGCTAAGCCTTAGTTCTCTGTGGGATTCGACTCCGGACTTATTAACTGGAATATATTTTCAATGAACGCTTAGTCCTTTTTATAAGGCATAGTTGGGCGTGATCAAATTTTAACGCTGCTGTCGAGAATTAACGGTGTAGCTATAGATGTACATATTGCTAGGTTTCAAGTTTAAACTTTTTATTTTTTGTATTAGATTTTTTCATCTTTGTTTCACTTGTTGATTTTAAAAATATGGTATGTTGGAATTATGTGAGTTTTGATGTTGGTAATTCTACTTTTAATCCTCATTAAACATATGTGAAGGAAACCACCCTGGAAAAAATTATCATTATATTTCTGAGAGCAAGTTATATGCACCAACTTAATCTTATGTATGGAATGTGTGTGATATGTGTGGTGGTCAAGATGGTCACTTTCATGGTTGTGCTTATATTTCTTATCTTTTCCCAAACCCTTACTTTGATGGTTCTTCTTTTTCTTGTAAAGTTAATAGGAACAAAGAACCCAAGGATGAGGACTTGAAAAATATCGAGGATATGCTAAAGTGCCTTGTGGAATAATATGATGAGATACTACTGCGGGTACAAAGGCAAGATGCAACTATTAGCAATTTGGAGGTTCAAGAGAGTCAACTGAAGCTTTTAATGCTCAATATGTCAATATTATGAATAGTAGCCAAGAGCAGTGTGCATTAGAGATGGAAATTTGAGGTATCAATTGAGGGGTCCAAAGTAGAACTCCAACACTCTAACCAACTAGAATTTGAGGATGCTGATGTTGAAGAAGTAATACTATAGTCAAGCAAGGATGTTGAAGAAACAAATTTAGTTGACTCTAGTGTAGCTAGTGTGGAGGAGGTTAAAAATCTTGAAGTTCATGTATTTGAGCACGTTGGACCTCATTCCAAATACTTCTCTACATTATGTTTAGATGGTGAAATGGAAACCGATCTGTACGAGCCAATGCAAGAGTCAAAGGAAGAGGTAGATGAGCCATATATTCTGAAATTTTCAAGGCCGTCTGGGAAAAGTGACACTCCTCAGTTGAAAGTCAACAAGTTCATATAGTATTATTTAATTTTTGGCTCGCAACAATTTGTATTGTCCCAGGAGAATGATCATAGAGCAGAATCAAAATTTGGGTTCCAATTCATAAGTTCAAAGTGGAGGTAAAAAGTGATTCGCATTGTGCCGCGTCGTTAAATCATGCGCTTATTAGGAGGCAACCTAGCTTTACTAGTTTCTTTTATTTTTATTTTTATTTTTTATTTCTTTTTTAATTGTATTAGTTTTGTAGTGTCGATTTTTGATTTTCTAAGAGCAGAGAAAGCAAAGCTATTGGAAGGATGCAATAACTAACCAGATGGTTGGAACTAAGTGCGAGGTACCCCGCACGAAGGAGCAAGCCTGTGAGAAGTCTGAGTACCCCGTGAGCTGCTAGTGCTTCGGCCTTTGGTCTATTAGGGAGTTTCTTTTACCCTCTTATTAGTATAGTGTGCATTGGGGATAATGCACAATTTTAAGTGTAGGGTGAGGAGATTGTTTGGGTGATTTTCTATGCTACTTTAGCTGTGTTAATTTAATTGAATAATACTTCCTTTTTTTAAAAAAAATATTGGACTTTGCTCAATGATGGATCTATTAGACAATTTTCTTAAGGGAATTAAGTCTAAAAAAAATATTTTCTTGGTAGGTAGTATAGTAATTCCCCGTTGGTTTTTCTTTGTGCCGCAATTCTTTTCCAAGAGTTTTGCTTGAAGCGGGTTGTAGCTTTACCTTTTATTTTTTTTAATTTTTTGAGTAGATTAGAATTATGAAATAAATGGAGGAAGAAAGATGAGATTCCTAGGCTCCCTTGACTTGTTTGATAGTGGCATATTGGGCTTTGTCACGTGTAGTATCTTCCCTGTGAGCTAAAATTGTTTATGATGCCTTGGTTATTTGGATAGCATATTTTGTGATGCCTACATCTTATTTTCTTGACTTATGTTCACTTTGTGCTTAATGCTTAATATCTTGTGGCTCTGTGAATACTTACATTAGTTTGAGAATCGGAATGTGTAACGACCCGATTGGTCATTTTAAACAATTGCATCTGGTTCGACAGTTTGAGTTTAACAGCAGCTTCACATTATGTATATCGACTTGTGTGCAAGGTTGAATTCAGTTTTTGGATGAATCAAAGTCGAATTAAAAAGAAGGAATATAGTTCTAGCAGCTTAAGCGGAGAGAATTGGACCAAAATTTGTCTCTTGAGTAAACGGCTCCAGAATGAGTTTTGGATGATATTGGTAGCTTCGTATGGTGATTTTGAACTTGGGCGTGTGTTCAAATTTGAGTTTGGAGTAGGGTAATTTGTGGCATTCTGATAAAAGTTGGAAAAGTTGAAGTTTGGAAAATGGAGATGCTTGACCCATAACTGACTTTTATGTTATCGAGGTCAGAATGCTATTCCAAAAATTGGAACAAATCCGTTATGTCATTTGGGACTTTCCTGCAAAATTTAGTGTCGTTTGAGTTGATTTAATATGGTTTGGACGCTTGGTTGTAATTTTAGAGGTTCTTGAAGTTCATAGTAATTTTCATGTGCTTGGGCATGTGATTCGTGGTCTTAGCAATGTTTGGAGTGATTTGAGAGTAGGAATGTTTGTATGATGTTATGAGATGTGTTGGTATATTTGGTTGAGGTTTTGGGGACCCCGGATGAGTTTCGGGATGAATTTTGAGCGAGTCCGAGCATTTCGGTACTCTGAGATGGTTCTGGCACATTTGGGAGTGCGGACCGAACCAAAAATATGCGTACCACAGAAGAGAGTGAAGACTACATTAAAATTTCTCGGAGCTCAGTGCAGACTGTACAATTTGGTGCGCGGCTGCACATTAAGATGTTCTGCAGGATTGCTGGTCCGAATTCGGAAGGTTAAATCTTTTGATCTACAAGGAATTTTGAGATGCTTCATCAACGAAAGTTGTAGGCCTTCGTGTCTAGTTTTCATAAAAGTAATATAAATCACAATTTGGACGACTGTAGATAAAGTTATGGCCAAAATACTAAGCATATCGCTGCAGTCAACATTCTCTGCGGTCAGCGATTATGGACCTGGATTGCGGTCACCGGTGGTTTTGTGCGGTCAGCAGTGATAGAAATCAGGGAGGTGCACTATAAATACAAGGTTTATAGTTTTATTTTATTTTTTGACCTAGAGAGCTCGGATCTTGGCGATTTCTCGAAGGTTTTTTAAAAAATTCATCGAGGTAAGTGATTCTAACTCAGATTTAGCTAGAATACATGAACCTATCATTGAATTCATAATTTGATTCGTGATTTGGGATGGAATTTGGGAAAAAATATAAAATCTTTTAAAAATTTAAAATGATGATTTGAAGGACCAAATGGTATCAAAATTGAATAATTTTTGTTTTCTTGGACTCTTATCGGAATGGTTATTCGATTTTGTAAATTTTGTCAGATTTCGAGGTGCGGGCTCGGGGAGTTGACTTTTGTTGACTTTTTACAAATTGTACAAGAATCATAGTTTTGTTAATTGGAATTATTTCTCTTGCATTGTTAAGATGTATTCAAGTTGTTTTTGGCTAGATTGAGCCGAGCATTGATGATTTGGTAAAGGAGAAGCTAAATTGAGTATTGAATTGGCCAGATTGAGGTAAGTATCTTGCTTAACCTTGTGTGGGGACTTCCTCTTAGGATTTGAATCTTCTATGCTATTTGTAGTCCGTGCACACGAGGTGACGAGTGTGTGCTCGGACTTATTTCTGGGAAATATGCCTTTAGGTTCTTAGGCCCTTATGTTCATTATGTGAGAAGTATTCCGTTACGATTAAGTTTTCCTAATCGCTTAAATTGCCTCTATATGTTCCATATGACGTTGCTAGCTTTCCTCTAATTCTTACATGTTACCTTGGCCCTTAATTGCTTTAATTGAAGTGATTGCCTTTCTTATTATTTTGATTCTTCTTGATTGTGAGTTCCTATATGACTCTTCAAAATATGTTACATGTCCAATTGTTGTGGTTACCAGTATAGTTATCACGTGCTTATTATTTCTTGTTGTTTTGCTGAGGTTATCCTGCTTCTTGGTTTTTCCGTGACCCTTATCATGTACTTGATGATTCCCTTATCGGGACGTTCTTTCTTATGACATTATTTTCCTTGCAGAGATATTGTTGTTATACTATTGTTCCCTTGCCAGGATGTTATTGCTTATGATATTGTTTCCCTTGCTGGGATATTATTGTTATACTATTGTTCCCTTGCCGGGATGTTGTTGTTTACGATCTTGTCTACCTTGCCGGAGTGGTTTTGTTATACTCTTGTTCCCTTGCCGAGATTCTTTTATAATTGATGTTGATTTGTAAATGGGATCTGGTGGAACGCCACCACGGTGAAATTTGAAATGGGAGCGCGTGCAACAAGATATATGAAATGGGAGCAGGTTGCACGCTTGCAACAAGAAATATGAAATAGGAGCGGGTTGTACACCTGCAACAAGATATAAAATGGGATCGGGTGGCATGCCGCCATAGTGATATATGAAATGGGATCGAGTGGCACGCCGCCACGGTAATATTTGTAATGGGATCGGGTTGCACGCGTGCAACAAGAAAGAATGAAAGTTAATATTGATTCTTATGGTGAGAACGAGAGTAAAATCACGAAGGGTGATGCCGTGTACTTTTTGTTTGCTATGTTTATTTGTTGTTACCAATTCAAGTATTTTAATTGTTCAGATTCCTTTACCCTTGTAATCCTTTGTGAAGGAACCCCATCGTGTTTTTAATTCTTCTCCGTATTTATATACATATTTTTCAATACTTTAAATTTCAATAGTTGTTTCATCGTCAATTCATTTATTTACTCAATTAAACTTTCTTAAACCGTCTGATGTTGTATTTTACTTAAAACTAGAAATTCTACTAAGTTAATTTATTAAATTCCTTGTTAAGGGTAATATTTCATTCGATGTTGTACTTTAATTGAAAATGGTACATTCTTTATTTAAATAATTTCTAAACATAATTTTATCTTTTCTTGCTGGGTTCCTAATTGGTTTAGAAGTTGTACTCCACTTATGTTACGTAAATCAAACTCCTTAAACATCTTAATTACACTGGTTATGGACCCTATGAGCTGAGTAACATGAGTACGTTGTTGTGTAAAGAGAGATAGAAATATGTGGGCACAAGGTGCCGGGTGTGCTAAAAGTTTGGTAATTGAGGTTATGATATGAGACATCGAGTTTGAGATGAATGGAAATTGTGCATCAGAAACGATATTATTTATAGAGCTGACATTGCCTTCCTTGTTTGAGTACATTTTTACTTGTCTGTGTCCCAGCTATGTCGGAGTTAAATTATTTCGTCATCTTCGTTTCCACCCGTGCTTCTCTTTATTATTTCTACTGATTGTAGCTTGTTCTTTCCCTGCTGTTGATATTACTATGTCATTTCTAGGTTGATAGTTTATTATCAAATCCTATTCAATTTATTTGACCAGTAGGTGTCTGGAGTGTTCCTCGTCACTACCCCACCAAGGTTAGTCTTGATACTTAGTGGGCACCGTCGTGATGTGCTTAGTGGGCACCGTCGTGATGTGCTCATACTACAGTTTTGTATATTTTGTGTACAGATCCAGGTATTTGATCGGTAGTAGTTGTGGGGGTCATTGCGGTGGAGACTCAAGGTAAACCTCCTACAGCGTTCGCTGGCCTTGGAGTAACCTTTATTTGTACTTATTACCATTTGTTCCTTTTGTTTCGGAGCAGTGATGTATTTATTTTGTATAATTACTCTTAGAAAGGCTTGTGACTTTACCACCGGTTTTGGAAATTGTAATTTGTTCAGAGTAATTTAATCTAAAGTTAGTAAATATTAATTTTATTTCAATTTATGTTCGGCTTACCTAGTTTAGAGACTATGTGCCATTACGACTCCTTTGGAGGGATTTTTGGGCCGTGATAAGTTGGTATCAGAGCACTAGGTTCATAGGTTCTTCGAGTCACAAGCAGGTTTAGTAGAGTCTTGCGAATCGGTACGGAGATGTCTGTAATTATCTTCGAGAGGCTATAGAACTGTTAGGAAATTCCACTTATTTCATTCCTTATCGTGCGATATTTCTTCAGCTCGAGGTATATATCTTATGTTCCTCTACATCCACTCATGAATGGTATTACACTCTCAGTGTTCGCTATGCGCCAATGGTTCATGATGCTTCAAACGGGCTACGAAGGAGTCAGGGATGCTCAGGCATTGTCTCAACGTGTCGACCAGACAGAAGATACAGAGGCATTGAGAGACTATTCAATTTTTCATATAGAGGTGCAATGGTTTTCGACATCTGGTTGATAAATGCGAGCTAGGGAAGGTCTAATTGGTTGACCAGTCATCGCAATTGTGGCAAGGTTGTGAGGTGGATGTTGATTGAGGATGACTGGTCGTATTGGGGTACCTTGTGATTGATGTTGTGCGAGCTGCGAAAGTTAGTTTTGCGGATCATCAAATGTTGTTTTCTATGGCTTCACGCTAAGTGGAGGAGTCCACTAGCGGCGTTCAGATTACATCAGTTTTGGCCTGAGGTATGTGTAAAAGTGGTATTGGAAAGTTTCCGAAATTTGTATATAACTAAAGACTGAGAACTTGTTAGGGATGATATTAGGGGTGTGCATTCGATTTATCGATTCGATTTTGACCCTTATCGATAATTACTTATCGATTATCGATTTGTAAATATGCTTATGGTTATCGTTTCAATAAGATTTCGATTTTTTCGATTTTGATTTATTGATTTTTAGGGCTTATCGATTCGGTTATCGATTACACTAATAATATATATATATATATATATATATATATATATATATATATATATTTATATATACTCAAATTGTAGCATAAATGTCTTGATTCATGTCACTTAACTTATCAGCAGAGAATGGGCTGTTTTAACGTTCAAATCAGTAAATATCCATTAGAAGATAGTTGAAAGAAAAAGAAGAAAAGAAAAATGGACGACATAGCACTGGAAAATATAAATGAAAGAGATACGAAAACTTTTTGTTATGAGGACTACACATTGTATTTCCAACAGAGAAAAGCGTTGCAAGAGCAACACCGATACACCCTTGTAAATAGAAGGCCAACACAGATTTTGAAGGTTTTCCCCAAACAACATACTCAACAAGGACAAGTTTGACATCAGTTAGTAGAATTACACATTACACAACATACGAGATTCAGCACCAGCTCTCTAGTAAATCCTATCAGATTGCCAAAGCAGACTCATATATGTAAGGCAACACAGAACAAAAGATAAAGCCAAAAGATCCACAAAAGTCCATATCTAGATCGATCGCATAGTTTCTACCAAGCTTTAAACCTGAAAGAAATTAAAAAAAACATTAAGAACTTTGTAATACATCACTTTCTTTTATAAGTATATTATTTAAAATGGAGAACTTACATAGGAGCTAACAAACTCTAGCAAACATCGTCGCTGTAAGCTTCTTTGCAAAGATTAGTAAAATCTAATAAGAATATATATATATATTAACAAGTCAAGCAATTAATATATTATTTATCTATCTTAAGCAATACAATAAAATTAATTAAAATAACATATCTTCCTCGAGTGCCTCGAGAAAATCTAAATCTTCCTCAACATTTACAGGAAGCGCACTCCGAAGCCAATCTTGAAGGCACACTAGAGTTTCAACCAATTTAGGAGTTAATGAACTCCTAATTGGTTAAGAATACGCCCTCCTGTACTAAATGCACTTTCAGATGCCACACTTGAAATAGGAATAGCAAGCACATCTCGAGCCATCTTAGCAAGAATAGGAAATCTAGGTGAATTCACCTTCCACCAAGCCAAGATATCAAAGTCCGGCCTTTCATTTTCAGGATCTTTTGAAAGATACTTTTCCAATTCTGTTTTAGAATCTACACCTCCACAACTATTACATAACCAAAACAGAGGAAAAATAAGGTAGAGGGAGAAGCACTAGGCTGCAAATCGCTAGACAGCTACCTAGTGAATCTCTAGAAATATGCTGGACAACTCTCAACCCTCGCAAGCAGTACCTGATGCGCCTGAATATGCCCATGGAGTGCAAGGAGTAAAGTGAATACTCTAACTTAGCGAGTAATAATAGTATATGGAGTCTGAGTAATAAGAAATCACGTAAAGGCACACCAACATGCTATAAAGAAGCAGTAAAAACTAGTAAAAATAATGAAACAATAGAAATATGTGAAGTCACTTTAGCTCAGTTTAAACTTCTTGAAAATTCCTTTTTAACAATTAAGCAAGTAAATAATAGGTAACTAGGAAAGATAAACACATAAAGAACTGCCCCTCGGGCACAATGTTAACAAAAATCTGCCCCTCGGGCAACATCATAGAATAACAACAGCCCCTCGGGCTAAATCTCACATTCACAATGGATACCCACGCTCACTAGGAGTGTGCAGACTTCTGGAGGGGCCCCTCAGGACCCAAGCACAATATCAATTCATCTCGTGGCGCACAATATCAGGCCCTCTGCCTCATAATAAACAATCTACCTCGTGGCATATAATCTTAGGCTCTCGACCTCATAATTATAATCATTGTATCCACTCAACACATGCCCTTGGCCTTACTCAGCCAGAATCTTACAAGCCACTCCGGAAACAGTAAAATGTGATGCTCAACCCAATTATCATTTCATAAATCATTTAATTCTTCAACCTAGCAGGAGACTACCTGATGTATCTGACTGCACATCTAACACGAGCAATAGAAATACCTGACTCTTTTAAACTATCTTTCACAATAAGATTTACAATATGAGCTATGCATCTCATGTGAAGGTGTTGACCATTCATGGAATTGGTTCCCTAATCTAATTTGTCAGACAATTTCTCCACGATCACATCATTTGAACTCATTGTCAACTATGACAGTAAAAATCTTTTGTAAATTCCACTCACACAAATAATCAATAATATACCATGCCATATCTTCACCGTGGTGACTAGTAATTGAAGAAAAATTAATAATTCTTTTATGCGTAATCCATTCACTATCAATCCAATGGGCTGTGATGCACATATAGTTAATTTTTTAAATAGAAGTCCATGTATCATTTTTAAGACTTACTCTTTGACTTGTTCCTTTAAGAAACTTCATTAATTTATTTGTTCACAATAAAAGAGCAAAACAATCCCGTGTAATAGTAGTACGGGAAGGAATATGAAAACAAGGTTGTGCCATTTTCATAAAGTGTCTAAAGCCTTCCTTCTCAACAACACTAAATGGAAGTTCATCAACAATCACCATACGACACAAAGCCATCCTACACTCTTCTTGATCAAATTTCCATGGAATAAGATCATCTTTATTACCCCCGATAACGCTTGATATTGTAATAGTTTTTGACCTTTTTCAACTTTATAAGGATTCTTTGGACATTTATCGATATGACTATTTATTTATGTCGTACTTTTGATTTTTGTCACAAAATATTCTTGTCCACAAAATCTACATACGTATTTATTATTTCCTTTAGCATCAACTTTTTCTTCAAAAAAATCCCATGTCCGAGATCATTTTTTCCTTTGTTTTGTAATTTTGCAGCAGTAGACTCGGAACCTCTACTTTCATCAACCACATTATCAATTTTATCATTTTCAGCCATGTTAAGTGAATGAAGAATGCAACTTATAGTCTTAAACAGTTAAACGAGTTGAATGAAGCATAGCAAGAAAAGTCAGCACTCCTCGCTCTTCAATCCACATATCAAAATAAAAATAAAAAACTTAACTGAAATTAAAAAAAGGGCATTTATGATGAACTAAAAGAGCTGTTTGAACTCTTATAGATACAATATAACCAAACAGAGGATGTGTATTGATCGGTGCAGACTCAATCCTAAGAAAGAGTGGGCGCGACTATTTAAAACCCAATAGTGGTATCAGGGTCGATTTTTCTACAGAGAGCTTCCAATTGGAGTTGAGTATTTGCTAAGCCTAGAAGTGCGTTTTAGCTTCTATTTGATCTTCTATAATTTCTGTTTTTTTCTTTTGTTTAACAACTAAATTTATCAACTACAGTTGTAAACTAAATTATGTTGAGTAATGATGCTAGTTGTATGCAATAAGAGAAAATCACTAGGGTCGTAGCACTCACCTAGGTGACTAATTAACGGGTATAGAATTCTAGTACAATGATAATAATTAACGAAAATATGGATAACCATTGCACTTTAGAACTCATTCTCACACCTCTCTGTAGAGAGAGTGATTTGGCCCAATTGACCCTCTCGAGACCAATAGGGTAGGCTAATTTGTCCAAGCAAATTTAAGGTTCAAGTGGGGTATTCACTCTCTCGAGGTTTAAACCGTTACCTGGGACTACCATTCTCATGGGTCCATCCCAAATCCTTGTTGGATTAATTATGAGGTCATAGACTCTCCTTCTCAAGAAGAGTCAAGACCCACTAAGCTAGACTTAGTGTTTGCAACCACCAAATCTAAGTGAAAACATACAATCAACCCAAATACCAAACACCCATCATCATCCAAGCATTAAGAAAAAATACCAATTAATTACCCAACTAGGGTTGAGCCACAACCCTAACTAATGGGTTTAGCTAGACATGGAAGAAGTCGAAATAGAAGAAATACTGAAAGAATTAACATAATCATTAACTACAAGCTTAATATACTTGAATCCACGTTAATGACAAGAGAAAATTGCCTAAAGCAGGCTAACACGAAGTGTCTCATGCTCAGCTGCTAAAAGAGATTACAAAACTTGACCTAGAAAAGTAAAATGTTTCACAGGAAAAATCGGACAAAAATACCCCGGAGGGATGACTTACGCCCGCGTAGGGCATATGGTCTTCAGATATGTGCTTCTGGACTTGGGGATACGAACCGCATAGAAATGCCGAGCGGCCGCATAGGTTGAGTCAAGCAGACCACGTGGAAATGGTGCGCGGCCGCACATGTTAAGTCATGCGGGACCACGTAGAAATGGTGTGCGGCCGCACAGTAGAACTTGTCCAATTGTTAACTCTCTAAACTTTTACCCGCGCGGACTGCTCTGTTTTGTTGTGCGGCTGCGTGGGACTTTGCCTTGTATTGCTGAGCCTCTGATCACTCATCAGTGCGGACTGCGTGGAAATGGATGCGGTCCCGTGGATCTTCTTCACTTTTGATGGTTCTCTGAACTTTCTTACGCAGCCGCGTGGCAATGCAGTGCGGACCGCGCAGGTCAGGCTTGAACTTGGCAGCTTTCAGAACTTTCCAGCATGCCCGCACATCCGAACAATGCCGTCTGCGCAGGTCACCTATTTCCCACTTTCAGTTATCTTTTGACGCTTGGCAGGTTATACTCCTCTTTGAACCGATTTGTGATATTTATCATCTTGTCGCTCAAACCTGCAATCAAGCACACTGTAAGCGTTTCAGGACTGATTTAGAGCGATTAATGCACAAAGCTCAAGTAATAAAGGGCATAAAACATGTATAATTCATAGTTATCAACTCCCCCAAACTTAAACCTTTGCTTGTCCTCAAGAAAATAAAATGAGACCTATCCCTCAATGAAAAATACCCAAGTAATTCCTGTTCTTCCTAAGGTAACCTCAACGAGCCTCAGTTGGGACTAACAGTTGCCCTCAATGCAAATGTAACACATTTAAAACTTTGAACACTTGTTGATCAAGTGTGATACAAGAGCCTCGAGAGTTGACACATCTCATCAAGGAACCTTTCTCAAGTACTTTGGTCATTGTGGAACCTAAACTCACGCATCCTCGACTTTCCCTAAGTGAACCTCACCTTTTAGAATAGTTGCACACAAATAGAGGTGAATGAGCTCTCTTTCATCTCTCACAAAGAAACGGCCCTAAGTCCAGCTCTAAGTACCATATGCTTGCCCTTCATGTAAGTATCCACTAATGTAGGCTTCCCTCATCTCAATATCAAATAGGGCTTTAAGGAGTCAATGTGAAGTCTTTTGGGTGAAGGTAGGATATGATGTTGTTCAAATGGTTTCAATCCTCCCTTAAGCACTTCTTTTGATTCATTTTGGCACACTTTCTTGACTCAATTGAGTAATTCACTTCTTTCAAGGGGCTATAGGGATACATTATCACTCTTTCTTTTGCAATTCAAAACCTTTCTCCTTTTGTATACTTTTCCACACTTTTTTCACTTTTTGTTATCCTTTTGGTTCCTTTTTTGATTCTTATTCTCTTTTTGTCTTTCTTTTTGTCTTTTTGTCTTTTTCATTGCCTTCCTTTTCTTTTGCTTTTGTGCCTTTCTACCACATTTATCCCTTTCTTGTCTCCCCCCAAACTTAGCCATTTGCCACAACTCAAGGGAAGATTTCCAAGAGAAGGTCTAATTGAGAAGGAGTATAGTTTTGTAACTTGGTTCATGAAAGAAAAAGGTTCAAGGCTCAAAAGGGGTGAACTAGGGATCATTTGATTGGTAGGTCATGGAATTGTTCAATTTGGTATTTTTGAATCAAGGAGAGCCTAAAATCATTTGTCAAATCAACTTCCACCTATGATTTTGCCTCAACTAACATTCAGGGCAAGTTCTAGACCATCGACACGATACTTGAGCTCAATAAATTGAATTCTCACCACACACACTCAAGTATTGCCAAAGACGGAGTCGAGGGCCCACAATGACCTTAGATACAATTCAAGCGCACAATGGCCCAAAATGACCATATGATGATTGTTTGGTCAACACAAGAGTCTCAAGGCCACGACTTTCACCATCCTAAACACAACTTAATGTCTTTGATCATTGGATCAAAGGCAAATGTGCTAGGCCCAAGTGAAACTTTTCCTGAGGTACCCTTAACTACAAAAAAACATATGTCAAAAAGAAAAATCAAAAACTGACTCAACCCTTAAGAAAGTTGTCACGCTATTTATCATTGGGAAGAGCCACCCGGTTCACACAATACTTTACCCTTAAAAAGAACCGTTGCATTAAGAAAATCAAGGGCTTATTGCAACACCAAAACAAAACCAGAAAGAGGATACGAGCCTAAATTTGCAACTAAAATGAAAACCTTTAACGAAAATAACGAAAATAGAAAGAAAGCTCAAATGAAAACCAAATGAATATGTACACAAGGGGAGTAGAATATACAACTAAGGGAGTTTAGAATGAAAATTCATATACAAATCATCTATATCTATGAATGTACTGAAAGTAAAGAATATATACAATCATCCAGTCAATCAAAAAGTAGGGCCACACCCCCACGAATAAGATATAGCATTATCCCCAATGCTAACTACCAAATAAAGCATCAAAAATAGGCAAAGGATATAGAACGGCCCCTCAAGCCTCATCAGTTGCTCTGTGCCGGTCAATGGCTCCCATGTCCTCTGCACTGGCAGGGACCTCAGAATGGTCCCCAGCCTGTTGTTGCTGTGTTACTAGGACAGGTGCCAGCTTCTGGTCTGGCTCATCAACTGAAGGGGCACTAGAGGGACCCTCATGCTCTGGAGCAACTGCTATCACAACTCCCTCAGTACTAGGGAGTTTTCTCTTCTTCTTCGGCCTGTGCTCCTCCTTTTGTGGCTGCCCAATTGTTGGCTCTATGACCGGCTCCTCAAATAGAAAATCTAGTGGCAGATGATCCGCCAATAGCTTGTCTACTTGCACCTTAAATGTCGCCACCGACTCCTTCGAGGCCTTTGTCTTTCTTAGATTTCTGTGCTCCTTGGCCACGTCCTTTAGTGCTTTGCTGTGCTCACCGACTGCCTTGGCCAAGTTTTCCTGCTTTGCCATCATCTGTTCCTGGTTGGCCAGGATTTTCTTCAACGTGTCCTCAATAGAAGCAGGGATCTCAACAGTCACCGACGCTCCCTGAGCCTATACAACTGTGGTCAATGTGGAAAACTTGGATGTTGCATATGATATCCAGTTGTTCAAACTGGCTAATAAATGTGTGAGCTGGTTGGTGGTGAACCTTTGAATATTTGATATCGAGATTGCTGGATCAGCAGTAACAGAAGGGGATGTACTGGAAGGACCTGGGGAAAATGTGTCAGTAGTGGGCTCAACGAGATGCTCAGTGGCAACTGGCTCTTCAGACTGGCCAGCCGCGGAAGAAGTGGATGCCTGACCCTTTTTTTCTTACTTAGGGTTGTCCGGACCCATTTGATCGTACCACGAATACGGGGCTACCGGAGGCACCGTCATTTCATATTGCTTCTTCTTCACACCCAGTTCTTTGAAGTACAGGGAGAATGTGTTCGGGAATGGGTAGTTGGTCTTGGTCTTAACCCGACTTGAGAGATCACTCACGCCATAATATTGCCGATATTCAGAGGTAAGCCGGCCATGATGGATGCCACCAATACAGCTCGAGGAAGGGGGAATGAATTATCATCAGTGGAAGGGTCGAGTCAACTACATACAAATGTCAACCAACCCTTGGCTTCGAAGTTCAACGTGCTCCTGAAAATCTTCGCCTGTGCTTTCAACCACACAGAGACAGTGCCCGGGGCTGCCAAATGCTCAGCCAACCATGGACAAACCTCCTCTTTCATAGCTAACTTCCCCAAGTGTTGAGATTCGTCCTCTTCCTCGAACCCCAAGATGTCATTCAACGACTTCCCGTAAAAAAGCACAGTTCTGTCCCTCACCTTTGTCTCTTTGGAGTCCCGTACTATGTGGTGGACATTACTATAGAGTTCCTTCACCATATGCTCATTGGCCAACCCAACCCTTTCTCTGAAGAAGCTCCAACCCTCTCTCATGCAAAATTGTGCTTGAACGTGAGGGATGTGAGGAAGTAGATCGGCATCTATGAATTGCCTCTCCAGGATCAGCTTCCTCATGGGCCACCACTCCCTGAATCTGTGGAAGGCAACCTCGTTGACGAGCCTGTCTGCCCATGCCTCCAACTTCCTGGTCCGCTCTTTTCCTCTGACCTGTGGCTCACCCTCCTTAGCAAACCCTCCATTTTCCCCTGATAGTGAAGCTGTGGGAGAAGTGGAGTATTGCTCATCCATTCCTTTTTCAGCTCTGGACTCATCAGACGAGTCCGAGACTACATTCACTGACTTCTTGGAGATGGCCACATTTTCCTGCTCAGGGGAAAATGACTCTGGTGCTGGAATCTCCATGGATATGTGTGTGGGGACAGACTCTGAAGTCACTCTCTAGGAGGGTGCGTACTCACTACCAGTTGAATGAGAGGCAGCCCTATCGGCCCCCCGAATTATCTTTCTATTCTTTTTTTGCTGTCTCTTTGTCCTTGGAAGTGAGTTTCACAACCCTTCTGATTGTCCTCCCTCGGGAAGAACCACCCCTCCCGGTTTGCTTCTCCTTGCCCCCACGTTGTATTTGTTTTCCTCCACGTACCATTGTCTGCAAGAGATACAAGTCTAATGTTGTTAGTGTAAGCACAGAAGGAGTAGACATTTTAAAGTTCAATACACATTTGCAGACATAGTATTGCAGACAGGGTGGACGCAGAACACACAGAACGGTCACACGGTCCGCACAGGCTAATCATTCCAAATATCAATTCTCTGAAAGAACCTATGCGGACCGCACTGATTTGGATTGTGGCCGCACAGGATTGACGTGGACCATACAAAAGTGGACGCGGTCCACACAGATCTAACTACCAAAATGCAACCTCTCATAACTCTGGCCATGCGGTCCACACTGCTTTGGACCGCAGCCACGATGGGTTCACACGGATCGCAGGTTGTTCAATACCAATCAAAGGCACGCGTACATCACACAAATGTTTTGCTGCAGCGTAGGGCAAACATAACTGGGTAGGTCTTTTTTTGTTTTTACAGTCCAATTTTTAACATTATGGGTCCTAGGTGTCCCTACTCAGTTATTTTAACAAGAATATATGCCCAAGTTCAACAAAGGTTCACAAAAACCTATTCTAACGGTTAACTAAGATGAACAAGAAAGAAATTCAGAAGTTATACAAGTAGAAATCAAGTAAAATAAACACAAATTAAACTACGAATTGAAATGAAGATGAGATGTTACTTGGGATTAATGATAATGCAAATATGTGCACAATTGTTGTGGGTGAACAGTAGAAATGTGAGCTCAGATGAAAATTTTCAAAAAGGTTTAAAGGAGGCCCAAGGCTCCTATTTATAGACAACTGTGGGACCCAGTTCTTACCTACCTGCACAGCCGCATAGAAATGTCACGCGGACCGCGCAGGATTTTCATCCTCAGATCATGAGCACAGCCCACGCGGACCGCACAAAAATGTCATCTGAGTTTAACTCCTTCAGTAGCTCATTCCACGCGGACCGCACTATTTTGGGGTGCGGCCGCGTAGGCACTGTTCAGAGAATGTTCATTTTTCATTTTGCCTTCCATTGATTCAACTTTATCCCTGCAACACTTCACAAACCATCAGCTCAAAAATCCTACTCTACAACAAAAAAACAAAGAAATTCAAAAGACATGGGTTGCTTCGCCTGATTTAATGTCGCGGCACGACGCATGTTACCATCATAGTCATTTCAAATAAATCAGCGCCACCACGTGGCTGTCATCAATCTTGCCCAAGTAATGCTTGACACGATGCCCGTTGACCCGGAACACTTCACCATTCTTGTTTTGTGGTCAATGGCACCAAAATGAGTAACACCGACCACTTCAAAAGGACCGCTGCACTTGGACTTTAGCTTACCCGGAAACAACCTTAACCGGGAATTGAAGAGAAGAACCATATCGCCAACCTTGAATTCTTTCCCTCGGGCATACTTGTCATGGAGATACTTCATCTTATCCTTGTACAAGGACGAGCTGGAGTATGCATGAAATTGAAACTCATCAAGTTCGTTCAATTGTTCAACCCGGATATTGGCCAATACATCCCACTCTAAATTCAAATTTTTTAAGGCCCACACTGCCTTATGCTCTAACTCCACCGGAAGATGACATGCTTTCTCAAAAACCAACCGATATGGCGATATACCAATCGGAGTCTTGAAAGCTGTACGATTAGCCCAAAGAGCATCATCCAACTTCTTTGACCAGTTGGTCCTATTTGCATAGACAGTCTTGGAAAGGATACTCTTGATTTCCCGATTTGAAAGGCCACTCGCTTGGGCATGATAAGGAGTGGTCACTTTTTGGTTTACCCCATATTTGGCAAGCAAAGAATCGAAAGCCCGGTTGAAAAAATGAGAGCCATCATCACTAATTATGGCATGGGGTGTGCCAAACCTAGTGAAAATGCTCTTCTTCAAGAAAGCCACCACACTACGAGCTTCATTGTTGGGTAAGGCGACGACCTCAACCCATTTTGACACATAGTCAACCGCTACCAAAATATAGGTGTTGGCACAAGAACTCGCAAATGGCCCCATAAAGTCTATCCCCCAAACATAAAAATGTCGACCTCAAGAATTGTGTTAAGGGGCATCTCATCTTTCTTTGAAATCCCTCCGGCACGTTGAAACTCATCATATCTTTTCACAAAGTCACCGGCATCCTTGAACAATGAATTCTAGTAGAACCTACAACTCAACACTTTAGACGCCGTCCTCGCCCCACCATGATGGCCACCATAGGGCGAGGAATGACAATCTTCCACAATACTTAGTTGCTCTTCTTCGGGAACACACATGCAAATTACACAATCGATGCAAATTTTAAAAAAGACACGACTCATCCCTATAGAAGTCCAAAGCATCCCGCTTGAGCTTCTTCCTATGGTTGGAAGAGAGCTCATACGGGACCACACCGGTAATCAAATAATTTTCAATGTCGGCAAACCCCAGCATGTCAAGCATAGAAACTGAGATGAGTTGTTCATCCAGAAAAGAATCATTTATCTCAAGACCGTCCAAAGGCCTCCCTTCCTCCTCCAATCAAGATAAGTGGTCCGCCACTTGGTTCTAACTTCCCTTTCTATTGACGATCTCAAAATCAAATTCTTGTAGAAGAAGCACCCATCTCATCAACCTTGATTTTGAATCCTTCTTAGTCATCAAGTACTGAATGGAGACGTGATCGGTATGGATAATCACTTTGGCCCCCATAAGGTACGGGCAAAACTTCTCCATGGAAAATACAATGGCAAGAAATTCCTTCTCTGTGACCGTGTAATTCTTTGCGCCTCATTCATTGTCTTGCTAGCATAGTACACCAGGTGGAACAATTTGTTGATTTTCTTGCCCAAGACCGCCCCCACCACAACATCACTAGCATCGCACATGAGCTCAAAGGGCAAGCTCCAATTGAGTGCGGTAATGATGGGGGTAGTCGTCAACTTTTGCTTTATGAGCTCGTAAACCTCTATACACTTCTCATCAAACACATATCTTGCATCTTTCTCCAACAATTTACACAACGGGTTCAATACCTTAGAAAATTCTTTGTTGAATCTCCGAAAGAAATCGTGTGTCCAAGAAAACTCCTCACCCCTTTGACAGAGTTAGGGGGAGGAAGCCTTGAGATCACCTCGATTTTTGCTTTATCAACCTCAATCCCTCTTTTCAAAATTTTATGACCCAACACAATTCCTTCTTCTACCATAAAATGGCATTTCTCCCAATTGAGCACCAAATTTATGTCTTCATATCGGGCCAACACACGATCAAGATTTTGCAAACATTCACCAAATAAATCCCCGACCACACTAAAGTCGTCCATGAAGACCTCCAATATATCCTCCACTATGTTGGTGAAGATTGCCATCATACATCTTTTGAAGGTGCCGGAGCATTACATAATCCAATTGGCATTCGAGAGAAGGCGAATGTGCCATAAGGACACGTGAAAATTGTCTTTTCTTGGTCCTCCGGGGCAATGAGAATATGGTTATAGCCCGAATACCCATCTAGAAAACAATAGAACGCCTGGCCCACAAGACGGTCAAGCATTTGATCCAAGAACGGCAATGGGAAATGGTCCTTTCTAGTCACCTTGTTCAACTACCGGTAGTCCATGCATACCCTTCAACACGTCACAGTACAAGTCAGAATAAGTTCATTGTTGTCATTGGTAACCACCGTCATTCCTCTCTTCTTTGGCACACACTGTACTGGAGAAGTCCAAGAACTGTCAGAAATTGGGTACACCACACCGGCGTCAAGCCACTTGATGACTTCCTTTTTAACCACCTCTTGCATGGCCTCATTGAGTCTTCATTGATGTTCAAGAGACGATCTAGCATCCTCTTCTAATATTATCTTATGCATGCAAAATGCGGGGCTAATACCCCGAATATCCGCCAAGGTCCATCCAATCGCTCGCTTGCGCTTTTGAAGAACCGCCAAAATGGCATCCACCTTCACATCAGTCAAGCAAGAAGAAAGAATAACCGGCAAAGTGAAGTTATGACCTAGAAACTCATACCTGAGGTGAAGAGGAAGTGGTTTCAACTCCAACACCGGTGGCTCCTCAATGGATTGCTTGGTGGGTGGAGTTTTGCGATTTTCAAGATCAAGAGATAACTTCCTTGGCTCATAAGATACGAGCCCATCCATGTAATGCGTTCACACACTCCACCCTTCCGACATTATCATCAACATCCATGTTACATAGTACGGCCTCAAGTGGGTCCTTAATATTTGCCATTGCGCTTGTGTCATCCACTATCACCACCGTAACAATGTCAACAAACGAGAACACCTTGGTGCTATTTGGTTGCCTAATTGATTTGCATACATGGAATACCACCCTTTCATCTCCAACACGGAAGGTCAATTCTCCCGCCTCTACAGCAACCAAGGCCTTCCCCGTAGCTAGTAAAGGCCTTCCAAGAATAATAGTCACCTAGAAATCCACTTTGCAATCCAAGATCACGAAATCGGCCGGTAATATGAACCTATCAACACGAACGAGGACATCATCAATAATTCCCAAAGGCCGCTTCATTGACCGGTCCGCCATTTGAAGCCTCATAGAAGTTGGATGAGGTTGTCCAATAACCAAAGTCTTGAAAACTGAATATGGCGTGAGATTGATACTTGCCCCCAAATCATATAGGGCTTTTGCGAAATCGGCACTTCTAATGGTACATGGTATTGTGAATGCTCCGGGATCCTCTAGCTTTGGAGCCATGGAGTGTACAATGGAACTCACTTGGTGCATCATCTTGATTGTCTCACACTCCATCGATCTCCTTTTAGTAACCAAGTCCTTCATGAACTTTGCATATCCCGGCATTTGTTGAAGTGCCTCCACCAAGGGAACATTTATAGTCAAACTCTTCATTATTTCAATGAATTTTTTAAACTGGTTGTCACCTTTTTGCTTGGCCAATCTTTCAGGATATGGCGGAGGAGGTCTAGGAAAGGGTGCATTGGCTTTAGGCACCACCGGTTCGGGCATATCAATGACGTGTTCCCTAGACGGGTTCACGGCCTCTTTAGTCTCTTCCTCACCCTCATTAATTTCAATTATCACATCATCACTTGCATTTGGTTCAATAATATCCTCAACTACCTACGGGATCTCATCATCTTGTAAATCTTCTTCATCATTCACAACTCGATTTCCTCTTGAGGCTTGCACATCACCACCTCTTCCACTTCTCATGGTCACCGCCATCACATGATTGTTATGCCCACCCTTGGGGTTTACTACCGTATCACTTGGTAGAGCACCCTTTGGGTGAGTGTTGAGAGATTGCAAAATTTGCCCGAGTTGTACTTCCAAGTTATGGATTGAAGTGTTATGGGAGGCCAATTGAGCATCGGAGTCATGATTCTTCTTCATCATTTGCTCAAACATGTTCTCTATTCGACCCATGTCATTACCCGACGAACTCGACCCTTGAGATTGAAACAGAAGCGGGTTGTTGGGTTGTTGATACATTGGGGGCCTTTGAAAGCCTTGCCCCCTATTACCTTGACCACCATTATTATTCCACCCACCTTCACCGCCATTGTTGTTATTCCAATTGTTGTTCCCATTCCAATTACCTTGATTTTCTGAGTTATTGTTCCCCCAATTGCCTCCTTGATTGTTGTTATAATTCCAATTTCCACCTTGTTGATTACCCCAATTACCTTGAGGTCTCCTTTGTTGATTCCCTTGATTACCTCTATTCCCTTGGTAGTTGTTGACATATTGAACTTCCTCACTTTGGTAATTGAAACCTTCATTCGAACATCCACCACCATCATCATAATTGTCAAAATTTTCTTGAGGTTGTTGTTAGCCTCTTTGCCTTCTTCTCATCATATTCACTCCCTTCATGGCATTGACTTGGCGCGGATTTTGAACTTGTTGAAGTTATGCCTTAGCTAATTGGTTAATTGTTGCTGTGAGTCCAGCAATGGCTTGGACGTGATCATGCAACTCCTTATGCAAGTGTATACCATTAGGATCACCTTGAGGATTATTAGCCCGCCTTTGCCATGCCGAAGAAGTATCGGCCATTTCATCAAGAACATCACAAGCTTCACTGTATGGAAACTTCATAAAATTACCACCGGCCAACTGATTGACAATGCACTGGTTTTTTGTGTTTATACCCTGATAGAACGTCTCTTGGATCATAACATCATTCATATCGTTGTTGGGGCACTCTTTTACAATCGTCCAAAATCTCTCCCATATCTCATGTAAAGGATCCGCCGGCTCTTGCTTGAAAGCTAGGATCTCATCTCTAAGAGCTGCCATATGACTAGGTGAGAAGAACTTTGCAATGAATTTATCCGCCAACTCATCCCACATAGTGATGGAATGATTTGGCAGTCTCTCCAACCAATCCAGTGCCTTCCCCCAAAGTGAGAAGGGGAAAAACCTTAGTGCATCGTCCGAAACATTTGTCTGCTTGCTCCCCCAACAAGTATCCACAAACCCTTTCAAATGCTTGTAGGCATTTTGGTCCGAGGCGCCTGTGACATACCCTCGTTGTTCGAGCAAAGTGAGTATGGCATTGGTGATTTGGAAGTTCCCCGCCCGGATTCAGGGAGGAACGATTGCACTTGCGTACCCTTGATTGGGTAGTGGAGGGGGAAGGTCTGGTATGTTGTCATTAGCATTAGCATTAGCATTTCTACCTCGTCTTTGTGCTTGGGGTAAAATCTCCTCTCGTTCCACGTCTTCCACCTCCTCCACTCCCACATTAATAGGGTCACGTGCATTTAAAGCCATTGGTACCTGAGTGAATTAACACAACAAAGTAAGTAAAAAGAAGGAAAAAGAAGCAAAACACAAAACTAACCAACAAATAGTCAAACATCGTAAACCTCCCCGGCAATGGCGCCCAAAAGTGATCGGAGCGGACTCGATCCTAAGAAAGAGTACGCACGACTACTTAAACCCCAATATTGGTATCGGGGTCGATTTTTCCACAGAGAGATTCAAATTGGAGTTGAGTATTTGCTAATCCTAGAAGTGCGTTTTAGCTTCTATATTATCTTCTATCATTTTTGGTTTTTCTTTTGTTTAACAACTAAATTTATCAACTACAGTTGTAAACTAAATTATGTTGAGTAATGATGCTAGTTGTATGCAATAAGAGCAAGCACTAGGGTCGTAGCACTCACCTAGGTGACTAATTAACATGTATAGAGTTCTAATACAAGGATGATAATTAAGGGCCGTTGCACTTTAGCATTCACTACCACACCTCTCGGTAGAGAGAAAGATTTGGCCTAATTGACTCTCTCGAGACCAATTGGGTAGGTTAATTTGCCCAAGCAACTTTAAGGTTCAAGTGGGGTAATCACTCTCTCGAGGTTTAACCCGTTACTTGGGACTACCATTCTCATGGATCCATCCCGAATCCTTGTTGGGTTAATTGTGAGGTCATAGACTCTCTTTATCAAGAAGAGTCAAGACCCACTAAGCTATACTTAGTGTTTGCAACCACCAAATCTGAGTGAAAACATACAATCAACCCAAATACCAAACACCAAACATCATCCAAGCATTAAGCAAAAATATCCATTAATTACCCACACTAGGGTTGAGCCAGAACCCTAGCTAATGGGTTTAGCTAGGACATGGAAGAAGTATAAATAGAAGAAATACTAGAAGAAATTAACATAATCATTAAATACAAGCTTAATCTACTTGAATCCACGTTAATTACAAGAGAAATTGCCTAAAGTATGCTAATACAAAGTGTCTCGTGCTCAGCTGCTAAACAGATTACAGAACTTGACCTAAAAAAGTAAAATGTTCTATTTATACTACACAGGAAAATCAGACAAAAATACCCCTACGGGTCTAGCGCGGACTGCATAGAAATGACATGTGGCCGCGTAGGGCATATGGTCTTGAGATCTGTGCTTCTAGACTTGGGGATGTGGACCTCATAGAAATGCCACGCGACCGCATAGGTTGAGTCAAGCGGAACTCATGGAAATGGTGCGTGGCCGCACATGTTAAATCATGTGGACCGCGTAGAAATGGTGCACGACCACATAGTAGAACTTGTCCAATTGTTGACTCTCTAAACTTTTACCCACGGGGACCGCATAACTTTGGTGTGCGTCGCGTGGGACTTTGCCTTGAATTGCTGAGCCTCTGATCACTCATCAATGCAAACCGCATGGATTAGATGCGGTCTGCATGGATCTTCTTCACTTTTTATGGTTCTCTGAACTTCCTGCGCGACCGTGTGGCAAAGAAGTGCGGACCGCACAGGTCAGGCTTGAACTTGGAAGCTTTCAGAACTTCCTTGCGTGGCCGCACATCAGAACAGTGCGGTCCGCGCAGGTCACCTATTTTACACTTTTAGTTATCTTTTGACGCTTGGCAGGTTTCACTCTTCTTTGAGCCGATTTGTGATATTTATCATCTTGTCGCTCAAACCTGCAATCAAACACACTTGTAAGCATTTCAGGACTAATTTAGAGCAATTAATGCACAAAGCTCAAGTAAGAAAGGGTACAAACCACGTACAATTCACATTTATCATGTATAAAATCATTCATTTCAATTATTCTTAAGTATAAAACTAATGAACACATACAAACAAGATCTGTGAAATGAAAATAAGAAAAACGTGAAGAACAAAATTCTAAAAACTGAAAGAACCTACTTGGAGAAAGAGAATTACCAGATCTGTGGGAGAAACCGAAAAAGGAGGAATTTTGAGTGAAGAAAATTTTAAGTGAACAATTCTGTTAAAAACGTTGAGGCTTGACTCTTGAGGAACTTCAGTCTTCAGAATCTTGAGAGGACAGATGCGGCTGAGTGGGTGAAATGAAATAATAGGCTAGGGTAGAGAAAATTAGGAAATAAGGGTAGAGGAAAATGGAAAGAACAAGTTAGGGTAAAGGAAAGGGTATTATCGAATAAGGGTTTAGTTGTCTTTTTAGTATATCTTATCGAGTTATTGATAAATACATAACTGAAGAGGACAAAATCAAAGTCGAAATCGATAACTCGATAAGAAAACTTTTGAAATCGAAATCGAAATAGATAAATGGATAACAAATAATCGATTCAATTTTGTCGATAAACCAATTTGAATGCACACCCCTAGATGATATTGGGGCTTTGATAGGGGATATTACTTATTGACTATCCGAAGAAATGGTTAAGTTCGTTAGTGATGGGGTCAACATGGCAATGGAAGTAAGTGGTCACTTTGAATGGGAATTCTCTATTGGCATTTGTGATAGCACTCTTAGATTGGACGATCAGTGTGACTCGGTTGAGTTGGGGAGGTGCAATCCTGATGGCTTAGTTGCGTGCGAGCGGACCTCAGAGGGTTCTCGATGGTTTGACAAAAGCTTGAGTTGGCTGTCTACTATAGGCGTATGGAATATGCGGTACATTGTGACTTTCTACTACATAGGTATCAGAAATTAATGGAGTGTTGACCTTTTTGGATATCATATATGAATGGTGTGCATTTTTGGAAGGGGCCTTGAGTTTTTGTTTGCAGGTGCATGGCTAGTAGTATAGCGATTACTGGGTTTTGACGCTTTCAGGGTTCATGTTTTGATACGAGGCCCGAAATCCTATATGGGTGCTTCAGCAGAATAATAGGGTGTGAGTAATATATCAGCCATTTGATTTGCATAGTTGAGTTGGGTATGAAATTTCGGTATTCCTGAGGTTTGGGTCTAGATGCCCTCATGAATTGAAAGAAATGTCAAGAATGGAATATTTAGTAGCATGTGTTATCGATAATTTGTTGTGGTTCTTTTTGAAGCATACTTACCTAATTGGGAAGGATAAGAATTTGGTTGGGACTATTTGAAAGCTCAATGAGAATATGTGTTTTGTATCAGATCAAGTTTGTGTGCTCTTGTGAGATTTCCATTTTGGTTATTCTATCAGACAGAATGGATATTATTTGTGCCCTTAGCCTATGTTATGTGCTACTCTTGTGTGATGTGCTAGGCGGTGAGGTTGTATGATTATCCCCCACGCATATTGTGATTTCATTCAGGCCTTATGGCGATGCGAGCGAGATAGCCCTCGCGAGGTTGATTTGTTCATAACACCTTATATGTGCTTGCTTCTCTCCTATTTTATTACTTGTATTCATCGTCCCCACAGTTTTACTTGTGCACTCTACAGTGCTTGATATCAGTATTAATATGTTCAATGAGCCCGAGCATTTTTACTTGATGAGTATTTGGGAGCGGGTTGCACGCCGCAGTGGATGTTATGAGGGATACCCTTTCCTTATGTTTATCTGGTGTTGTGTTTTCCATCAGTGGGGCGATTTGAAAAGAAAAAAATTATACTTTTCTTGTTGCATATGTTGTACTTGTTAGGTAATTCTTATACTTTGCTTTCCTTTATTTGTGCTGCATAATTAAGTCATTGTTGGTTTGGTGTACAAGCTGTGTGGTATGAGAAACCGTGTGGTTCTGTAATTACTTGTTAGTTGGGCTGCTTGTATTGGTTGAGATGAGGTTTTTAGACATGAGGTTTGAATTACGGAATTGGGGGTGAAGAGTGTTTGGGAGTATGTGGTTGTTCCGGCTATGAGTTGGTTAATGGCCATTGGTGGGCGAGAGAGTTTCTTGACTTTTTCACTTCATGAGCGGCTATGAGTTTCCGCATGTTTCTTTATCATGGGCAGTGTTGTGGAAGTCCAGAACAAGGTTGTATTCAATGTGAAATGTATTGTCGTCATCCAGAGTGTTATTCACTTATTTGAGCGGCTATGGTGGTAAGAAGCTATTTCTTTGAGTATTTGAGCTGCGTGGATCAACATGTGATTGTATTTTGGGTTGGAATTTTTGGCTCGATTCGTCTAGTTTGGCTGTAGTCAGTGTGATGATGTGGAATTTGGGTTCTATGACTAATTTTAGATGATGGGGTTTGGGTTCTGTTCTAAGGTTATAGACTAAGGAAGAGATGAGACCTTCAGTTAAGTGGCATTATCAGTTCTGCATAGACTGGGTGATGGGAAAACACCCCCGAGTGTATGTATTAGGAGCTCATACAGTGGATCAATGGCTTTGGAACGACTCCGGGAACGTTCGAGGATGAACATATGTTTAAGTGGAGAGGATGTAATGACTGGTCATTTTGAACTATTGCATCCGGTTCGATAGTTTGAGTTCAAGAGCAGCTTCACATTATGTATATCGACTTGTGTGCAGGGTTGGATTCAATTTTCTGATGAACCAGAGTCGAATGGAAAGAAGGAATATAGTTCTGGAAGTTTAAGCGGAGAGAATTGGACCGGAATTTTACTTTTGAGTGAATGGTTCCGGAATGAGTTTTGAATGAGGTCAGTAGCTTTGTATGGTGATTTTGGACTTGGTCGTGTGTTCGAATTTGGGTTTGGAAGCCCGTAGAGTAATTTGTGGCATTCTGGTGAAAGTTGGAAAAGTTGAAGTTTGGAAAATGGAGAGGTTTGACCCATAATTAACTGTTATGTTATCGAGGTCAGAATTGATTCCGAAAGTTGGACTAGCTCCGTTATGTCATTTGGTACTTGCCTCAAAAATTTGGTGTCATTTGGAGTTGATTTGATATGGTTCGGACGTTTGGTTGCAATTCTAGAGGTTCTTGAAGTTCATAGTAATTTTCATGAGTTTGAGCATCTGATTCGTGGTCTTAGTCAATGTTTGGAGTGATTTGAGAGTGGGGCTAAGTTCATATGATGTTATGGGATGTGTTGGTACATTTGGTTGAGTTTTCAGGGGGTCGGATAAGTTTCAGAGTGCATTTTGAGTGAGTCAGGGCATTTCGCTACTCTGAGATGGTTCTGCCACTTTTGGAAGTGCAGACTGCACCAAAAATATGCGGACCGCACTAAAATTTCGGGACCTCAGTGCGGACCGTAAAATTTGGTGCGCGGCCACACATAAAGTTGTTCTTCAGGATTCCTCGTCCTACTTTGGAAGACTATATCTTTTGATCTATAAGGAATTTTTAGATGATTTAAAAACAAAAGTTGTAGTCCTTCGTGTCTAGTTTCCAAAAAAGAAAATAAATCAATATTTTAACATCTATAGAGAAAGTTATGGCCAAATACTAAAGTATGTTGCTGTAGTTAACATTCTCTGCGGTCAGCAATGATGGACCTAGACCGCTGTCACCGGTGGTTTTTGTGTGGTCAGCAGTGACGGAAATCTAGGATGTGCACTATAGATATGAGGTTTAGAGTTTTATTTCATATTTTGACCTAGAGAGCTCGGATCTTGGCGATTTTTCAAAGGGGTTTCAAGAATTTCATCGGGGTAAGTGATTCTAACTCGGATTTAGCTAGAATACATGAATCTATCACTGATTCATCATTTGATTAGTGATTTGGGATGGAATTTGAAAAAATTGTGAAATCTTTATAAATGTAAAATGATGAATTGAAGGACCAAATGGCATCGGAATTGGATAATTTTTGTATTGGTGAGCTTGATTTTTGTAAGTATTGACGGATTCCGAGGTGCGGGCCCAGGGATTTGACTTATGTTGACTTTTTGCAAATTGTATAAGAATTATTATTTTGTTAATTGGAATTATTTTTCTTGCGTTGTTAGATGTATTCAAGTCGTTTTTGGCTAGATTGAGCCGAGCATTGATGAATTGGTAAAGAAAAAGTAAATTGAGTATTGAATTTGCGTGATTGAGGTAAGTATCTTGCCTAACCTTGTATGAGAGACATTCCCTTAGGATTTGAATCTTCCACACTATTTGTGATAGGATCAAACCTATTGTTGTACGTGAAAGTAGACATAAGAAAGAAAAAAAAAGATAAAATATGATGTAAGCGCTTACATCCACATTCTTGTGATGTAAGCGCTTACCTCAACATTCTTATATGTAAGCACTTATATCAGCATTCTTATGATGTAAGCGCTTACCTCGGCAGGGCATTCCAAATGCCTATAAATAGGGGTCTACATTTTCATTTGTACATCATCCCAAAACTTCTTCTTTCTCTCTTCAGTTAATAAAGAGCTATTCTTTGTGTGGCCATGGAGTAGGCAAAAATTGCCAAACCACGTAAATCTTGTGTTGTCTTGTCTTATGCAACTTATTGCTTTTCTATCTCAAATATTCTTTTCCTTCTATTATCTTGACACGCTTTCTAACAATTTGTTGTCCGTGCACGCGAGGTGACGAGTGTGCGCTCAGACTTATTTGTGTGAAAATTCGCCTTTAGGTTTCTTAGGGCCTTATATTCGTTAACTGAGAAGTATTCCATTACGATTAAGTTTTTATAATTGCTTAAGTTGCCTCTATATTCTCCGTATGACGTTGCTAGCTTCCCTCTAATTCTTACGTGTTACCTTGACCCTTAATTGCCTTAATTGAAGTGATTACCTTCCTTATTGTTCTGATACTTCTTGATTGTAATTTCTTCTATGACTTTGTGCAAATATGTTACATGTCCAATTGTTGTGGTTAGCGGTATAATTATCATGTGCTCATTATTTATTGTTGTTTTGTTTAGGTTATCGTGCTTATTGGTTTTTCCATGACCCTTATCATGTACTTGTTGATTCCCTTGCCAGGTTGTTATTGCTTATGATATTGTTTCCCGTGTCGGGATTTTGTTGTTATACTATTGTTCCCTTACCGGGATATGCTTATGATATTGTTTCTCTTGTTGGGATATATTTGTTATACTATTATTTCCTTGCCGGTATGTTGTTGTTTACGATCTTGTCTCCCTTGCCGGGATGTTGTTGTTATACTCTTGTTCCCTTGCTGGAATTCTTTTATGATTGATATTGATTTGTAAATGGGATCGGGTGGCATGCCGCAACAGGATATATGAAATGGGAGCGGGTTTCACGCCTGCAACAAGATATATGAAATGGGAGCGGGTTGCACGCTTGCAACAAGATATATGAAATGGGATCGAGTTGCAAGCCTGCAACAAGATATATGAAATGGGATCAGGTGGTACGCCGCCACAGTGATATATGAAATGGGATCGAGTGGCACGCCACCACGGTAATATTGTAATGTGGATCAGGTTTCACGCCTGCAACAAGAAAGAATGAAAGTGAATATTGATTCTTATGGTGAGAACGAGAGTAAAAGCACGAAGGGTGATGCCGTGCACTTTTTATTTGCTATGTTTATTTGCTGTTACCAATTCAAGTATTTTTAACTGTTCAGATTCCTTTGCCGCTGTGATATTTTGTGAAGGAACCTCATCGTGTTTTCAATACTTCACCGTATTTATATAGGTATTTTTCAATACTTCAAATTTCAATAATTGTTTCATTGTCAATTCATTTAGTTACTCAATTAAATTTTCTTAAATCGTCTGAGGTTGTATTTTACTTTAAAATGGAATTTCTACTAAATTAATTAAATTCCTTGTCAAAGGTAATATTTTATTCTATGTTGTACTTTAATTGAAAATGGTACTTTCTTTATTTAAATGATTCCTAAAAGTAACTTCATCTTTTCTTGCTGGGTTCCTTATTGGTTTAGAATTTGTACTCCATTTATGTTACGTAAATCAGACTCCTTGAACATCTTAATTGCATTGATTATGGACCCTATGAACTGAGTAACATGAGTACGTTGTAGTGTAAAGAGAGATAGAAATATGTGGGCACAAGGTGCAGGGTGTGCTAAAAGTTTGATAAGTGAGGTTATGATATGAGACATCGAGTTTGAGATGGATGGAAATTGTGCATCAGAAATGATATGATTTATTGAGTTGACATCTCCTTCCTTGTTTGAGTACATTCTTACTTGTCTGTGTCCCAGCTATGTTGGAGTTAAAATATTTCGTTATCTTCGTTTCCACACGTGTTTCTCTTTATTTTTTCTACTGATTGTAGCTTGTTCTTTCCCTACTGTTGATATTACTATGTCATTTCTAGGTTAATAGTTTATTATCAAATCCTATTCAATTTATTTGACCAATAGGTGTCTGGACTGTTCCTCATCACTATCCCACCGAGGTTAGTCTTGATACTTACTAGGCACCGTCGTGGTGTGCCCATACTACAGTTCTGTACATTTTTTCTGTACAGATCCTGGTATTTGATCGGTAGTAGCTGTGCGGGTCATTGCAGTGGAGACTCAAGGTAAACCTGCTACAGTGTTCGCAGGCCTCGGAGTCACCTTCATTTGTGCTTATTACCATTTGTTCCTTTTGTTTCGCAGCAGTGATGTATTTATTTTGTATAACTACTCTTAGAAAGGCTTATGACTTGTACCATCGATTTTGAGAATTGTAATTTGTTTAGAGTAATTTAATCTAAAGTTAGTAAATATCAATGTTATTTCAGTTTATGTTAGGCTTACCTAGTTTAGAGACTAGGTGCCATCACGACTCCTTCAGAGGGATTTTTGGATCGTGCAGAATGAGACTGTCCTTAGTGAATCATGTGCCACGTGTGGTGAGATTTTGTGTAGTTCATGTATTGTACTTATGGGTAAAACTTTGCCGGTATGTTAGTTGAAGCGAAATTTTAGGTGAAGCTCGGTGTGAATGATTTTAGGATTTCTTTGATATCTTTTCGAGCGTTATCGCTATCACAAATGATAAAATTTCCTAGCTAAACCTTTTGAGCCTAGACTTTTATTTGGCACCCACATTACAAGCTTATACCCTCTTTGTTCTTAATTTATATTTTTATCCTTTCACCTCTTAAATCACGTTAATTTTGAACTGAGCGCTAAAAGAAATAAGAAGAGACTAATCGTGGGACGACTTTTAAGTGGAATCAATAAAAGGAAGAAAGGTGCACTTGCTCTGTAAAGTAATACATCACTAGCAAAAACTGCAAAGGAAAATAAAAAGAAAAATCTGGAAAAAAAAGAAAGACAAATAGAGATTAGTAAAGTGTTGTCTTGCTCTTACTAGTGGGTATGAATTAAAATAGTGCTTAAAGAAGAAGGGTACGTTGTTAGGGATGATTTTGTTTGTGAAATTGGAGGGGATTGAGGAATTTGGCATAAAGATTATTAAGTGATGTGTAAAGTGCTTAGGAAGGTGAACTACTATTCTAAATATATCCTACTCGTTTCTTAGACCACATTAAAACCTTGAAAAAGTCCTAATTGATTTTAGATCGAATGAGTTTACATTAGTAGAGATTTACATTATGAGCAAGCCTATACTAACATTTGCATGCATATGACTTCTTTTGTGAGAGTGAGCAATATTCTTTGATATATATAAGTCCTTAAAATATATTTGAGCATTTGATTTGAATATGTGTATTCAACTTACTCTGTTATTCTTAGGCTGGTGACGCCAGGACTAGGGAGAGATCCAGTCCGAGTTTTGAAGGCTTATTTCGTCTCCTGGTTTGACTAGGACTTGACCTACATGTTTAAGTCTTTTCCTACATATATAAATAGACCTAAAAACGCCACTTTGAGGAGACAGACGGGAGATCGAGTTTGGACATAATTTAGAACTAAGGAGACCGGAATTCGACCTAAGGAGGCAAGAACAGACTAGAATCAAGACGGAGAATTCTTCTACGAGTTTTTCACTTCGTTCTTCCTATTTTCTATTATTGGTTATGAATTCTAGTATTATAGTTTTGCATACTATTATGAATAGTTAATTTATTATCTAGAGTTTTGATGGAACCTATTGGAGGATGATTTTCCTATTACGTTAATATAGATTTGCTATAGCTTGTTCTCTATTTGTTCAACTACATTTATATTGTGGTTGATTGAAGAGATCTCAATGGACTGTGCCTATTTTGTGTGTATTACTCAGGAAAGAGTGCATATTTAGGCAATTGTTGAATAACAGCACTCCTAACGTATACGAGGGATCAATACGGAGGGTTTAAAGGTGGGATTAGAGATAACAAAACCTTGGTGCGATCCGAGTGAGCCGTACTTAATGCCAGTTAGCGTAATTCGGGAGAATATGTCTAGTAAATTGTAGTGGTTACTCGTGAGAGAATTACGACACTCAGAGAGCTTATGATCGATAGAGAAACCTTAGAAAAATTTATAGGAAATGCAGCAGAAAGGATTCCGACAATAGGGGAAATCATAACTCTAGACCTCCTTAGTTGTCTCAAATTTCATCCTTGTTAGTTGATAATTTTATTGCTTTATAATTGTTGTTAGTTAATTAGTTAAAAATAAACATTATAATTAGAAAATTATTTGGACTTGTGTTTCTTAGAGATATTGAACAACTGTAGCTAAGCCTTAGTTCTTTGTGGGATTTGACTTCGGACTTATTAACCGGAATATATTTGCAACGACCATTTAGTCCTTTTTTAAGGCATAGTTGGGTGTGATCAGTTTCTTATTTGCGAAATTTTATTTTGCGCAATCTAGTTTGTGTAATATAAGATGATTTTTCATAAATGCAATATTATGTGCCTTTATTTATTTTTTATTCTGTTGCAAAATAAATGTCAATGAAGACTTATTCAAATGGAGTTTGGCATAAAGTACAATCAAAGTTAAACTTAAAATTAACTCATTACATTAGATACTATTTTGGTTAAAACTCCTAGACTTAATCAGTCATCCGAGAGTAATACATCATGAGTAAACTACATAAAAAAATTTAAGGTAATGTAGTTAGAAAGATTTACCTCTAAGAATTTAATATCAAGTTTTAATATGTAGGAGAATATAGTTCAGAAGGGTTTTGAGGGCATTAGATAACTTAAGCAGGTAATTTATAATTTTTTAAAAATAGTTTATGGGGGTTTTAGGCTGAGTTAAATAGCCATATATAGTGTCACGTGGCATATTGTTTTTAGATAATAGGAGCATATACTAGATGCACCTCTAAAAATTCAACAAGGGGTATTAATATAAAGGGAAATATATTTGGGGGTGGGGGGAGGGGGGTGGGGTGGTGAAGCCACCAAATAGTTTAAGTAAGAAGCTGACAAAAATATAATAGTTTAGAGAGATTTTGGCATATTAAGTCTTTTGGTTTTATATCGATATTAGCTAGTAATATATAAACATGAGATAACCATAATTTTGTTATAAAATAAAAGCGATGCAGTAAAATGTAAATAAGAAGAGATAGAAAGAGTGGAGAAGAGTTTTCTTCTTTCACTTTGGTGTGTATTTCCATTACAATTACATGGCCTTTTATAGGCATAAAAAGTAAAGATGATGGACGTAAAATAGGAGATTTAAACTTTATGATATTCACAACATGGGCATCCAATATATCATCCAATATAGTATCCAATGTACAAATTATTCATAACACTTACCCTTGGATGTCCATGTAAGATAATGTGCCTCATTAAGAACTTCCAAAATAAATTGGGATATACATAGTTATTTATAATATGCATTGCTTGCTGCCTCATTAAAAGCCTTACCAGGAAAACCCAGTGGGACAAAACTTTGGTTAAGAAAAAGAGTGCAGCGTGTAGTTACTCCCCCAGATGAAAAATCACTTAATGTCTCGAAGACGACACATTCCAATATTATATATCAACTTTTAAATATTGAGGTTGGAAATGCCTTAGTAAACAGATCAGCCAAATTATCACTTGAACGAACTTATTGTACATCTATTTCACCATTCTTCTGAAGGGCATGAGTGAAAAAGAATTTTGGTGAAATGTGTTTTGTTCTATCTCCTTTGATATATCCTCCTTTCAATTGAGCTATGCATGCAGCATTGTCTTCATACAATATTGTTGGAATATTCTCTTTCGAAGAAAGACCACATATTTGTTGAATGTGTTGAGTTATCGATCTCAACCAAACACATTCTCGACTTGCTTCGTGAATGGCTATTATCTCTGCATGATTTGAAGAAGTAGCAACCATAGTTTGTTTTGTTGAACGCCATGATATTGTTGTACCTCCACTTGTAAATAAATAGCCTGTCAGAGATCGACCTTTGTGTGGATCAAACAAATATCTTGCATCTGCATAACCAATCAATGATGGCTTGGATTCATTTGAATAAAATAAACCCATATCAATGGTCCCTTGGAGGTACCTGAATATATGTTTAATACCATTCCAGTGTCTTTGTGTTGGAGAAGAACTAAATCTTGCCAAAAAGCTTACTGAGAAAGATATATCTGGTCGGAAATTATTGGCAAGATACATTAATGCCCCAATTTCACTTAGATATGGTACTTCGGCACCAAGAAGCTCTTTATCATTTTCATGAGGTCGGAATGGATCTTTCTTTATATCAAGTGATCTCACAACCATCAGGGTACTCAACGCATGTGCTTTATCCGTATAAAATCGTTTTAAAATCCTTTTGGTGTATGTTGATTGATGGAAAAATATTCCATCTTTCATATACTCAATTTGTAGACCAAGACAAAATTTTGTCTCAATCTTTCATTTCAAATTCTTTCTTCAAACAGTCTACTATTTTTGAAGCTCCCCAGGAGTTCCAATGATATTTAAATCATCAAAATACACAGCGATTATAACAAATTCAGATCCAGACCTTTTTATAAAGACACAAGGACAAATTGGATCATTCTTGTACCCTTCTTTCAGTAGGTAGTCACTCAAGCGATTGTACCACATACGACCTGATTGTTTCAATCCGTATAAAAATTTCTGAAGCTTTATTGAACAAGTTTCTCGAAAACTTTTATATGCTTCTGGTACATTAAATCCCTGAGGTACTTTCATAAAAATTTCGCTGTCTAATGACCCATACAAATAGGCTGTAACAACATCCATTAGACGCATATCAAGTTTTTCTTGTACTGCCATATTTATGAGATACCTGAAGGTGATGGCATCCACTACAGGAGAATATATCTCCATATAATCAATGCCAGGCCTTTGCGAAAACCCTTGAGCAACAAGTCGCGCTTTATATCTAACGACCTCATTTTATCATTTCGTTTTCGTACAAAAACTCATTCGTATCCTACTGGCTTTATATCTTCAGGTGTTCGAACTATGGGTCCGAAGACTTCACGTTTTCCAAGTGAAGTTAACTCTGCCTGGATAGTGTCTTTTCCATTTTGGCCAGTCATTTCTCTGTTTACATTCATCGACAGATTTTGGTTCAAGATCCTCATCATATTGCATTATTTCAACAGCAACATTATAAGCAAAAATGTTATCGATAACAATATTATTTCAGTTCCATCTTTTCTCGGTTGAGACGTAACTTATTGATATCTCTTCATTCTCATTATTTTCAGGTACTTGGACCTTCCCTAAGGTCTTATCATTTGTTACGTCTTGGGGCTCTTCTTGAGCGACTACTTCCGAGTTGTGTTCACATTGATCATTTGCTCCTTTTCTTCTTCGAGGATTTTTATCTTTAGAACCGATTGGTCTACCACGTTTCAAGCATAGCTTAGACTCATTTTCTTTAGTTAATTGTCCTGCGGGGATATCAACTCAAATTGGAGCATTAACAGCTGGAATATGTGACCTGCTCACCCTTGGTAGGTCAGTGAATGCATCTGGCAATTGATTTGCAATATTTTCCAAATGAATAATCTTTTGAAACTCTTGTTCACATTGATTTGTTCGAGGATCTAAATGAGATAGTGATAATGCATTCCAATCTATATTCTTTTTCAGCTGCTTATTTTCTCCCCCCTAATGTTGAATATACTGATTCATCAAAATGGCAATCAGAAAATCTTGCCGTAAATAAATCTCCAGTCAGCGGCTCTAGATATTTTATAATTGAATGAGATTCATATCCAAAATATATCCCCAACCTTCTTTGAGGACCCATCTTTGTGCGTTGTGGTGGAGCAATTGAAACATATATCGCACAACTAAAGCTCCTAAGATGGGAAATATTTAGCTCCTGACCAAAAGCCAATTGCAATTGGGAGACTTTATGATAACTTGTGGGCTTTATCCGCACAAGTGATGCTGCATGCAAAATAGCATGACCACATATTGAAATGGAAAGTTTTGTTCTCATAAGCATTGGTCTAGCGACTAATTGGAGGCGTATGATCAATGATTCTACTAGACCATTTTGTGTATGAACATGAGCAACCGGATGCTCAGTTATTATCCCAGTTGAAATACAATAATCATTAAAGGCTTGAGATGTAAACTCACCAGCATTATCAAGACGAATTGTCTTAATTGCATAATCTGGAAATTTTGCTCTTAGCTTTATTATTTGAGCCAACAATCTCGCAAATTCCATGTTGCGAGTTGATAGTAAGAACACATGTGACCATCTTGTAGATGCATCTATCAAAACAATATAATATTTGAATGGTCCACATGAAGGGTGAATGAGCCCACATGTATTATCATGTATACGTTCCAGAAATGCAAGGGATTCCATCCTAACATTAATAGTTGATGGTCTAGTAATTAATTTTCCTTGAGGACATGCAGCACAAGAGAATTCCTTAAATTGAAGAATCTTCTGATTCTTCATTGCATGTCCATGTGAATTCTCAATTATTTTACGCATCATATTAGAACCAGGATGACCCAACCGGTCATGCCAAATAATAAAATTATCTTGATTAGTAACTTCTTGTTTACTACGGCATGTGTTTCAATCCTGCTAATACTTGTGTAGTATAAGCCGAAGGAAAGAGCGGTAACATTTCAAGCACATATTTCTTATCAGACATTATTGTAGTAGTATAAAGATATTCAATCTTTTCATCATTTGTAGTCTCAATATGATAGCCATTTTTGCGAATATCTTTGAAACTTAATAAGTTTCTTTTGAGATTTACTACGATATAGTGCTTCATCAATAGCCAAATTTGTTCCTCTTGGTAATAATAAATTGGCTCTTCCAGAACCTTCAATTAATCTTGTATTACCGGATATTGTATTAATATTTTCTTCTTTCATTACCAAATAAGAGAAATTTCTCTTATCTTTTAAAATAGTATGTGTTGTAGCACTATTCAGAAGACATATATCATCTTTATTAATCTTGAGTCCAATTAAAGAGTGAAAAATTTTCATATGCTTCATAAATAAATAATATCATAAGAAATATGAAAGACAAGCGGAAAAACAATATATTAAGAAATACATTAGTAATGCAAAAACTAGAAACACATGATGCATTAGAACAATACAATCAAGAAAAATAAATTAGTTGTAAACATAAAAATAACAACTTTTATAGCTTCATTCCCTAGTAAGATGATTAGTTCTTCAATCAATATCCCCAAAGAAGTCTACAGCTTCTGAATGAGTAATATTTGTTAGGCCTTCAAAATCATCATCTTTATATGCAGGATCTGCCTTAGAATCACATTTGTTTGAGGGACCTGCTTCATCATCATTATTTTGAAAGGTTAAGTGTGCCTCCACATTATTTTTCCTTTTATTGAGGGAGGCTTGATAAAGTTTGACAGAACGTTCTGGCGTACGACAAATACGTGTCCAATGACCTCTCATACCACATCGGTGACACATACTAGTTTTACCTTTTGAATGATTAATTTGAGAGCTCTTATTGTTCTCCAATTTATTTCCACCATAATGACGATCAGTGTTCCGCTCCCTGCCACGTCCACGTTTACGACCATGTCCACGACCACGGTAATTATTTTGTTTTCTTTCAAACTTATCATGTGTTGCTACAGCATTCACTTCCGGAAATAGAGCTGACCCAGTGGGACGAGCTTCATGATTTTTCATTGATAGAGTATTATTCTACTCTGCCAAAAGTAGGCATGTGATTAATTTAGAATATTTCTTAAAACCCTTTTCACGGATTGTTGTTATAGCATCACATTTGAAGCGTGAAAAGTAGAAAATATTTTTTCAATAAGTCCTCATATGTGATAGTGTCTCCACATAATTTTAATAAAGAACTTACCTTAAAGATAGCAGAATTATACTCACTTACGGTTTTAAAGTCTTGCAACCTTAAATGTATCCACTCATACCGAACTTTCGGTAATACCGTAAGTTTTAGGTGGTCATACCGATCCTTCAAATTAATCCATAGTGGGTCTTTTATGTCAAATATTCAGTTTTTAACCCTCCATGTAGATGATGACGAAGGAAAATCATGGCCTTCGCTTTATCCTGATTTGATGCTTCATTTCCTTGTATAATAGTATTTCCAAGACCTTTAGCGTCAAGGTGAATTTCAGCATCAAGGACCCATGATAAATAGTTCTTCCCGGTGATGTCAAGTGCCACAAATTCAAGTTTTGATAAATTTGACATAGTAAAAACTATCATAAAAGATAAATAAGCTAGAGAAATACTTATATTAATAAACAATTAATGAAACAAGCGAGTAATAAAAAAACGAAAATAGAGTTATATCATATCAATAATAAAACAAACGAGTTCATGATACTATACTAACATTGCAATAGCATGCTTAAATACTAGAGAAATGTTATATTTTGTAACAATAGTATTTGTAGTACATGTTACTAATTGTCAGTCTAGGGTCACAACAAAATTACTTTTGATTTAATAAATATACACCATCAGTCACTATGATTATTTATAAGTACATCAATACTAGTTTTACACATTGTAAGTATCACACATGGTCTTAATACACACACTTATGTTATATAAAACACACATTACATTTGGACTTGACACAATTACAATAGAATTTTAATACTATCTTTAACATTAAAATTATACTTACAGAGTATAATTAATATTACAATATTTGTATATTTGTATGCATGTATAGTAAGATTTACAAAACAAACGAGTTATGAAGATTAGATATGTAATATGCAAATAGTGAGTATGATATGCACTACCATAAATAAAATAAATATAGTGATACATACCTTGATAAAAATATGACTCAACCTAGCGGGGGTTAAGGATAAAATTAGAGCTTCGTGCTGATAACGTGTTATAAAATAAAAGTAATGCAGTAAAATGTATATAAGAAGAGATAAAAAGAGGGGAGAAATGTTTTCTTCTTTCACTTTGGTGTATTCCATTGTAATTACATGGCCTTTTATAGGCATAAAAAGTAAAGATGATGGACATAAAATAGGAGATTTAATCTTTAAGATATTCACAACATGGGCATCCAATGTAGTATCCAATGTACAAATTATTCATAACAAATTCTAAATTTTATACCAAAATTAGTATTCTTATCTCGATAACCAAACGATCTGTTCCTCGAAGAGTCGTACTATCACGTGTTACATACTAGCACTAGCACTAAATTAAAAAATTATTTTAACTATTTGAAAAAGAGTTAATACCCTAAAACTCCCATTAAACTATAATATTTTTGTTAGTTTCCTGCTTAAATTGTTCGGCATCCCCAAAACTTCATGAACTATATTGTCCTTCGTATTAAAACCCCCTCGTCGCTGGCCTGGCATAATGTGTGCAAACACTCGCTTGGGAGTGTGTGACAGCTGAAAAAAGAAATCAAAATGGCTCACATGACATAAAATAATAGCTAATTAGCCTAACTCTCTTTCACATTTATATTTTTAATAAATATTCTCCATATTTCAGTTATATCAGCCCTTCTTCATCATTTTTTCCATTTTTTTACATTTCTTCTTTATTTTTCACCTTCTTTTTCTTCCTTTTTAACCTTTTTTCTTCAGTTCGCCATAGGGGTTTCCTCTGAAAAAATTTCTCCCTTTCTTGTTTCCTCTGAAATGATTTATTCTCTTTCTTGTTTTAGTCTTCTTTCTTTTCTTACACATACTGTTAAAAGAATACCAATTTGAATATTCTTATTAAACTAAACACCTTGTAGAGAATAAAGTTGAACATCTTGAACCTTCTTTATGTAATCTGGAATTAGAGAATATAATTTTATTTGTTGGCCAATTGATCTTTTATTTGCGAAATTTATTTTGTGTAATCTTTTTTATGTAATATGAGATGATTTTAAGAAACACTATATGTCTTTATTTATATTTTTCTGTGCTACAAAATGAATATAAATGACTTCTTCAATTGGAGTTTAGCATAAAGCACAATCACAATTAAATCTAAAATTAACACAGTACATTAAATATTATTTTGGACAAAACTCAGAAAGTTAATCAATCATCCTAGAGTAATACATCATGAATAAACTGTATAAAAAACTCTTTAAAAACCATAAGTTAATATAGCTTGACACACACAACATGGGGTTTTAATATAGGAAAATGTAGTTCGGGAGGTTTTGGGGACACCGGATAGTTTAAGTAGGTAACTAACAAAATGATGAAAGTTTAGGCGGGTTTTAAACTGAGCTAAATAGCCACGTGAAGTGCTACATGACATGTTTTTTAAATAATTAGGAGAGTGTACTACACGCACCTCTAAAAATACAATGAGGGGTTTTTAATATGAAGGGGAAACTGACAAAATCATGATAGTTTAAAGGGATTTTAGGGTATTAACTCTTTTAAAAAATAAAACTTCTTTAATTTAGTTCTTAACCCTACTTCAAACAATACCGATAAATTACCGACGGTTCTAATTTCGGCAACTTATGGTTGATAAGAAGAAAATATATTTTTTTAAGATTCTTGACGTACATGCCTTCAAAATTTGTCAAAAATACTTAGTGCGTTGATACATCTCTATTCTTGTAATCTTACATATCTCTAATGCGCGGTGGTAGAGTTTGATTGTCTTAGTTCTTTGTATAACTTAAAAACTTATATACCATAGCAATTTTTGATAGCAAACGTTGTTTTTAAGGTAAATATTTTCTTTAGAAATAACATAATCCCGTAATAGTTAATATATTTGTTAAAATAGAAAATCATATGATGAATCATATGAATATAAATGAATATGCCGAACGACGTTATATGATTAGAATACTGAAGACCTAGCTGCACATGAATGCACAGAGAAGGCTTCGCTCGGGTTCTTTGACATCGACTCGGTTGCTAGGAAGAATGCGGGCTTAGAGCCAATAGAACTAGTGTTCCTTCGTTACCCTTTAGCATACCGAACTTGTGAAAAGCATGATTTAAGATATGCACGGACAAAAGTACGAATGTGGCCAGTAGTGGAGCTCTATGAAATTAAGTACAGTTTGTCTTGAACTACAAGCTGGTTTAATTTTTCACATAATACAGCTCTGATCAAGTGCATCAAAATGTATAGCATATTGCCGAATTATAAAATTACAGAGTGGGGGCTCTTTCAGCAGTTCCAGCAATGACAGTGAGCAAGTTGTTGCCAAAAGGATCACTCAAATGAGCAGCCAAATTCTCAACTGGTCCTTTTCCCGTCACATAGGCTTGGATGAAGAAACCAAGCATAGCAAACATGGCTAGTCTTCCATTCTTGATTTCTTTTACTTTCAATATTGCTGCCTGGTCTGGGTCCTTTGCCAAGCCTAGTGGATCAAATGGACCACCTGGATGTAGTTTGTCCTCCAAATCCTACATGTCAATACAATTTATTAGATCAACAGTCTAATTAATTATCGGTATATGATATTGTTAGGTTGCGACCAACGTCTCACATTGGTTGCTGAAAGGAAAAGGAAGCTACATATAAGGTGTATGGCTACTTTTAGTGGGTATGATTCAGAGGTGGACCCGGGATATGAAGGTTGTGGGTGCATTTTTGGATTCAATCAAAATCTGCTTTGTATATATGGTATCCACCACTAATATATTACTTTTTTCTAAATACATATACATGTATATATTGAATTTTTGCCGAACTTTACGGGTGCTGGTGACCCCTCTTTGTATAGCATAGGTCTGCCAATGGGTACGAGGCCTTTCGAAGAAAACAATAGGAGCTTTGCCAAAAGCAGAATATGTCACACCATATTAAGAGTATGTTTGAGTTGTGTAACGCCAACATTAATGTGGCAAACTAGTCACTAAGAAGTGAAGGGGAGCTCACCAAGCCATTAGTAATTCTGTAGTACTCAGCACCACCAAGAAGAACAACCTCCGCGACGACAGCAACAACAAGATTGATGGGAATGTTCTTTCCAAAGTAATTCAATGTGTTTCCATCTAGAAGTAATGCACCAGTCTAGACACGAGACAAACGAGGAAATAAGTATCGTATACTCCTTGTAAAGACATGAAAGGTGCAATTGATGGCAATATATACCTTGAACCAAACAGCTTCAGGACCACAGTCAGCACCAAATTTGTTAAAGGCTTCAGGGATAACAAATCCAGCAGCACCGAGCATAGCCCATCTGGCGTGGATCAACTCATATGCCTGATATCTGCAGTAGATCGAGCATATTAACACTAGAATCTATCTCCACAAACAACATGAACGAAATTGGCTGAGAGTAAAAAAGGTTAGCTTGGTGCACTAAGCTCTCGCTATGAGGTCTGGTGAAGGGCCGGACCACAAGGGTCTATTATATTGTACGCAGCCTTACCCTACATTTCTACAGTTGTTTCCTCTACTCGAAATTGGTTAAGAGTATACTTAATTAATGTGTCACCACACTTACTTAGCAAAGTCTTCTGGCTTCTTGCTGAGACCAAAAGGATCATAACCGTAGCTGCAGCAAATACAGAAAATTTATTATACTCGTAATTTCATTCCATGTTTGTATATATTGGCATGCAATTCTAGCAAAAAGACGCAAAGATTAAGGAAGCTTACTCTCCGGGAACTTCTCCGTTCAAGTACTCCGGGATTTCTGATCTGTCCAAGAGACCGTCGGGTAGGAAAATTCTTCTGTCAGGTCCTGTAAATAGTATTCAGATATTGAGTGTAAGCAACAACAACGTACCAGTAAAATTCCATTAATAGGGTCTAAGGAAAGTAGAGTATACGCAGACCTTATCCTACCCAAAAAGGCAGAGAGGCTGTTTCCAGGAAACTCTCATCCCAACAGGAAAAACAATAATAACAGAAAAGAAACCAAATATTCAGGGTAAGCAAATGAATAAAAGGGAAGTTGTAAAATGGAGAGTACAGGGACTGGGAATCTCTAGAGGTTCTATTTAACATTATTGTAGTACGTACGGATTAACAGCAACAAGCATATGAAGGCAGTTAATTAAGGAAAATAAAGATAGAAAATGTAATGAAGTACTTACTCTAGGGAAAAAAAACCGGATAGTATTTGAAAAATAGCCACAATTCTAAAAGTAATCGAAATTTTGTCACTTTATATAAAAATAAAATTTGAACAAAAACACCCTTAAAGATTCGGAAATATTTCGACATAATATGCTGGAGTTCGAATTTTATATATGATATTTCAGCATAATGTGCTGAAGTTGTAACATAATATGCACGAGCTGTGGCGGAGGCACATTGAAGCAAATGGGTGTCGAGCGACATCCTTTATCGGAAAATTACACTATTTTGCTAGATAATTTTTTTATTTTATGTATATTTACTATACGTTGACTCTCCTTGACTTTTCGATATATCTAATTATTTATATTTTGACGCCCCTTGATGAAAATTCTGGATCCGCCACTGTGCACGAGGTACATAATCACGCATATTATGCTGGAACATTCCGTGTACTGGAATTCCATGTATATTTACTATACGTTGACTCTCCTTGACTTTTCGATATATCTAATTATTTATATTTTGACGCCCCTTGATGAAAATTTTGGATCCGCCACTATGCACGAGGTACATAATCCCGCATATTATGCTGGAACATTCCGTGTGCTGGGATTCCAACAAGTTTATACGCAGGAGCTCCATAAATAAAACTACATATTATGCTGTAATTTTTTGTGTTTCATCAAAGCGGTGGCTATTTTCTAATAACTTTACAAACACCGACTATTTTTTAATTATATATCCGGAAACTAGTTAGCTGGTGCTATTTTCACTCAGTTTCATTTTACATGGTATTGGTCCATTTTTAGGTTGCTTACTCGAACACATTCATATAAAATGAAACGGAAGGAGTAAGTATGTTACTCACCGTACCACTTGGCGAGCTCCTCGTCAGCAGGGGCGACAGCAACGGCCTTCTTAGCAGGGGCAGCAGCAGCCTTCTTTTTGAAGAGGGCAACAGTTTTGAAGGTAGCAGAGGAGGATGGAGTTGGAGCAGCTGGCCTCGCTACACCGCTGAATTTGACCGGACTTCCCATCATTTCCGACACATAGAGGGAGGTAGCTGCAGCCATGGCTAACGGTGAAGCCGGAGGAGGTTGAGGTTGAGGTTGAGATCAGTTGTTAGATGAAGAGTTGTTGATGATGAGAATTCAGAAATTGAGGATGGTATTTGGAGTGGAGATACTCACTAAATGGTTGATCTGGTGGATGTAGACGTGCCAAGTGGCCGTCTGCTATTGGTTTCCAAGGAACATCTGCAATCTGATGCAGCAATTTGATAGGAAGGAATTTCCGACGTGGCAGATGACAGTGCTGACATGGCATGCATCTCAAAACTATTGGTGAAAACTTGGATAACTTCCTATCTATCCACATTGCAACATTACCTTCTTCTTTTCTGTACTATTCTCTTTTATATATTTTTCTTTTAATAAAAATGCAATATGCGATATATTGTTTAATAAATTACATAGTAGCATTTTGTTTTTATCTTTTTCCTTTTTGGTGCAAACTTTGCTCTGATGGTAAGCAACCCCCACTTCTAACCTAGATGTTGTGAGTTCGAGTCTCCCCAAAAGCAAGAGTGGAAGTTTTTGGAGGGAAGGATGCTGGGGGTCTATTTGGAAACAGCCTCTATACCCTAGGGTAGGGGTAAGATCTGCGTACATACTACTCTCCCCATACCCCACTTAATGGGATTATACTTGGTTGTTGTTGTTGTTTGTTCTTCTGACTAATCTAAACTATACTAATTTATACTGATTCATATTATATTTGAGAGGACGAACTCGATGTTAAGAACCATGTGAGTCGTTTCTTAAAAGTTATTGATACCTTAAAAGTTACGGAGTTAAAATTTAAGATAAGATATTATATTAAGGAGGACCAACTCGATCAAACTCATATAATTGAAAACTTCAAAGTTAAATTTTTTCTTAAGATACGAATGAGGGGAAATGAATTCGATATATATTCATATTATGTAGACGTCATGGATAAATATGTTAGAGATTAGAAATAAAACTTGGTACAAGAATTGTTATGTCTCGGTCAATTTGGTAAAAATTGCACGGGCACCCTTTTTTAATCTGTAGCCGCTTTGTCTTTTTGTTTGCATTCGTACCCACTTTAAAACAACTTCAGCTTCCTTTTATAACTGGGATCCGGTTACTAAACAAAAACTTCAGCTCTACAGCTAAAGCTTTTATTATTTAACTAGCAAACTTCAGCTTTAGAGCTGAAATTTTTATTTTATAACTGGCAAACTTCAGCTCTGGAACTGAAGTTTTAATTTTATAACTTGAAAACTTCAGCTCTAGAGCTGAAGTTTTTATTTTATAACTAGCAAACTTTAGCTCTAGAGCTGAAGTTTGCGAATTAAAAAAAATGCAGCTCTAGAGCTGAACTTCAGGCCCGACTACTAAAATGCTGAAATTTTCTGTAATTGTCTTTGCTACTTAAGCTCCGTGTGCTAAAGTTATGTGAAAAAGCGGGTACGCTTGCAACTTATGTGACATAAAAAGCAGGTATAGTCGCAAATGCCCCGTCAATTTGAGCGCACCTCGACGTATTTCACGGAGTACATGCTGCCTCTAACTAATAATAAGTACGAGGTAACTCTATCTACCAAGACTTAAATAGATGGTTTGAAGCTTTAAGATTGTATGTTTTGTATTTCTTGAACTTGAACTTAATTGACGTAGTAGTTGTTTAATACACTCTCACTTCATTGAAGTTTTTGAATCATCTAAATATTTTAATGTCATTCTTCACTAAAATGTGCGTTTTAATTGCGTTGAGCTTAAGGTCCTCAGTGCCGCAGAGGCGAAGTTATGATTTTTAGTTTATGGGTTCTGAATCATAATTCCTTTTATTTATTGGGTTCTAAATAGATTATTTATATATTTTTAATAAATTTATAACACAAATATAGAGCTTAAACCAAATTTACTGAATTCTGCCGAACCCGTAATTGTAAGGGTGGCTCCGCCCCTGCTCGGTGGAACTACACGCTTGTCTACTGTTTGCTCTGACCACACTATTATCGGCTAATTATCGCATTATAGCGTTTTAAGATCAGTGAGTGAGTACTAAAATCAGTTTAGTATGCTTCTTTCGTTGTGACAACTTTCTACTCCTGAAAAGTTATTCAAATAGATCTGAAAGGGAAAAATGCATAAGTACTTCTAATCTATAATCAAAATTTTAATTATACATTTACTTTTCGGAGATTCATTACCCCTGAACTATTTTAAAATGGAATAAGTACATCATTACGAGGTGGCACAAAGAATGTGCTCACTCTCTTGGAAGCATGTGAAAAGCAAAACATGAGTAAGATCTGATTAATATTACGACGTGTCATATTTTAATTGGGCAAATACTTATAATTAATTAACATTATAACTTAAACTGATATATCTTGTTGGAATTTTTTTTCTTTTTAATAGTATCACATTTGACCTTAGTTTTTACTTATTTTGATTAAATGCAAACCATATGTTGTTGATTTTGAAGAAAAGAGTTTCCATTGTCCACCTCAACCAAATCTTCCATTGGTCGATTCATGTGGCCGCTGGCCTTCCCTCTTTCTCCACCACGGATCTGCCGCTCCGTTATTAGTGTCCCGGAGATTTAGACGATGCAAACCGCCCGTAAAGAAGGAAGAGAATATTTATAAAAAAAAACAAGAAAGAGATCACTCTTGCTTCACAAATCACTGAGAACTGTAGGAATGGCAGTGGGATGGGGTGGAGCGGAGCGGGTGCGGGGCGGATTTGGACTAAACTCGCAAAATTTCCAACCCGCCCCGCATAGCAATTTTTTTGTTTCTACCCCCAACACACACCTAGCACCCGCAAAACCCACCGCGCCCCGCATAAGTTTTATTTTCTTTTTCCTTTCATTTTGTTATTTCAGTAAAACAAATAAATTAAACAATTTGTTATTCTGTAAAGTGGAGAGGTTATTATTTACATTTCTCAAGCAATTTGATATTTTATTATTTTTCTTTGTGTTTTCTTCTCCAGAAAAATATCCCATTTGAATTCAGAAGGAAAAATGTTTCTAAGTTACAATTTAATATCTTATCAAATGTACTCTATCCTTCCAAGTTTATTTTTATTGACCCAATTTGTAATTACAAAGTCAAAAACTCTCTTCTTGTTTCTTTTTCGATTTTTTGTTTTTAGAGTATACCATTTCAATTATTTCCTGATCATTTTTAACAAAATTGGTTGCTAATAGTCTCTTCTGTAGTTGGAAATATATAATAATACTAGTATAAAAGAAAAACAAACCAAAGGCTTAATTAGCCAAGAATTTAGCAATTCAATTGTTACAAACTGGAATTTTTTTTTTTCATACACTGAATTAGTACAATTGGGTTTGGCAGAAAATGAGTTGATAATCCCACCAAATAAAAAAAAATAGAAATAAAAGAGTTTAACTGACATAGACAAACAAAGTTGGATGAAGCATTTTAAGATAAATAAGACCAAAAAAGGGAGCAGATTGCTTTAATAGTTTCAACCCACAAACCACCTCGCCCCGCATCAAAGAAAACCCGCCCCGCACCGCACCCGCCCCATTGCCATCCCTACTGAGAAGTATGAAGAATCAAAGTTTTCTCATTGCTGAAGAATTGGTACACTGTTGGACTAAAAATTAGAATGGTTACATTTTCCTTATACCATATTCTATTTTCTATGACTTTCCTGGAAGCAGATTGCTTTGTTGTTTTACAAGGGGATAAACACCCTGTATTATGAATTTACATTTTACAACAAATGATTCTAAAGAAAAAAAAATCATGTATGCATTCTAAATCTGAGGTTCTAATAATCTTACATGCTTATTGCTCTAGATGAGACTTCAGACTCACCCTCCTGCAGCTCGGTTTCGGCCATCCCCTGATTTTCCTGGCAATAAAATTTATCCAGAGGTCAACAGTGTGTATGTGTGTAGCTTACCCGAATAAGTTTTGGCAGGAAATGCTCTTTTCTGTATGCAGAGGGTATATGTCTTCACACATTCTAAGCTTTACTTTAGGAGAAGAATGATTTTACTGAAAAGAAATGGCAATACCGAGGGAACTAAATAAAGAAGTGAAAGTTTAAATCATACTCTTTGATCTACCGAATGTGCCTGAGCAAGATACCGTTGCAGAGCACCATCTCCACGAAGTACCTTCCCACCACATCCAGGTGCATTTACTGCACCTACTGACTCTTCATCCACCACAATAGCATCTACTCTATCAGATGCTTTGACATCAGGAATCTGCAGATTCAAGCGAATCAAGTACGAAAACACTTGCTCCTTATCTTAAAGATTTTGTGAAGCTCCTATTAAAATAGATTCGAACATAGTTTACCTCGTACATAGCATCAGTTAAGATGCTTTCAAGTATGGCTCTCAATCCCCTAGCACCAGTATTTTTAGCCATTGCTTTCTTGGCAATCAACCTTAATGCTCCCTCCGTAAAATGTAGCTTAGTCTAAACAAGAATGTGAAAGTCCAAATCAGTTGAATACAACATGTAACCTCTATCTACAGGGTTTGAGGATGTGTATTGTCATGCTTGAGTTCCTTTTTGCCCTGGGGTGGGAGGGTTGTAAAGGTGGGTGTGAGTGGGGGAAGAGAGGAAGGACACATAGTTTGTACTTACATTATTCATGCTAAATAGTTTTTTATATTGCTTGCAAAGAGCATTTTTGGGTTCAGTAAGGACCTGTAAGAAAAAAAATACATTAAATTCACCAAGTCAATTTTCTGGAAAAACAAACACTTCAAGACCAAAAGTCAAAAAGAAAGAAGACGGCGAAAGAGAAGAACAATCAAAGCAAGGAATACATAGACACAAGGAATCAGGCAGGGAATAAGTAACAATAACCAAAATCTGTTAGGTGAAAGATGGATTTCCCTCATAAGCAAGGATCAAGTTCTTCAATCAGAGAATTGAAGCAGTAATTAAAAATCATTATCAACATTTGTGTATCTTGGGTCTTTCATGTTAATTAATGATGAGAGAGCCAACTGGACTTCTATAAATATTTGCTCTGCTTAAAAGAGCTTATTCCAGATAAAGTATTTTCACAAATGGAAGACAATTGCTCCAGTAGCTAGGTACTTCAGGGAAGCCTGTGCAGGAAGCATCCCGCATTCACGTAGGGTACGGGGAAGGGCCGCACTACAAGAGGTGTGATGTAGGCAGCCTACCCTGGTGCAAGCATCAGTAGCAAAATAAAAACTAAAGGCAAAACAAAAAATAAAAAGTACCTGAACAAGCTGGTCCTCTGTCAGTGCAGATAAACTAACCAAAATAGGAAAGCGCCCAATAAACTCCGGTATGAGGCCGTATGATATGAAATCACTACTTTCTACCTGGAAACATGAAGTGATATCTTTCAGGAATAGCAGCTGGCGAGATATTAAATTCAATTGTGCACAACTCACAATCTCAATTTCAAGCACATAAAAACATAGGAACTTAGAATTAGATCACCATTCTTACAGATTCTAGCAAGGATGATGCTACAGTTGCATTAGTTACTCCACCAGTTCTCATGTTGGCGCGAACTGGAGCTCCAAAACCAATAGAAGAATCCTGTCGTCTGATAATAAGAACCCTTGTGAAACCTCATAGTTCACAAAAGTCTTAGTTCCTGACGCACTTAGAGGAAGGAATTCAGAAAATAAAATTACCTCTCTGAAATAGTTTTCTCCAAATCAATGAATGCGCCACCACAGATAAAAAGAATGTCTTTTGTATCTATCTGTATAAATGTTGCAAAACTTTTAGAGAATTCATAGGGGAAGAAATAAAATGAATTCAAGAAGTGAACATACGACGTTCGTGTTGTGTTAATTTTTTTTATAAGGAAATGGAGAAGAGATTCCAAACATTCGGTTCCAACTTCCAATTCAGCGAAAAGAAAGTGTCTACATGTAGCACCTGACTTTATTTTGTCTGAACTGATTATCTTTAAGTGGACCCAAGGATGCTGATCATTGACAAGTTCATCTACAGCAAGTCTCACTACTTTTAAGTCAGAGCAAGAGATCCAATGTTTAACATCTCTCAATGGAAAGTTACCTTGGGCATAGCCTCATCTAACTTACCAATTGATTCTTTACCTTATTATCTCCTTATTTTATAAAGAATCATATATATTGAAGGGATAGCTGGAATAGCTCAGTTGGTTAGAGTGTGTGGCTATTAACCACAAGGTCGGAGGTTCAAGCCCTTCTTCTAGCAATTAACGTCCTTATCAAAAAAAATATTGAAGGGATAGAAAACATTGTTGTACAGCTCCAGGGACCATTTATGTTCTTTTTTGTAAATTTTTAAAGAACCAGGTGAGATTCCAATTAGTATAAATGATGGTTTGCTTGTTTACAGAAGCTCCCATTTAATACTTGAGACTACTCCCTTCCAACTTTTAGCATTTGGGCAGGTTCAGACTCTATACATCATGTTACCACTTAGCAGAGTGAATTTTTTATTTTTTTTTGGGTAAGGTAAGGTATCCACTTAGCAGAGTTCTAAGTTTATTTTTTTGTGAGATTTTATCTTTTGTATACCTCTTGTATACTAGCATTTTCCTTTTACAGAGGTAAAATTATAACTTTATCAAGAAACAAAAGGTAGCAAAACTCTAAGAATAGTAACAAAGGAAAATAGGAACTGAACACATTCTCATCCACTTTACCTGAATATTATCACCACGAGGATGCTTCCTTTGTCCCTTTTCAGGTACATTCACAATCTGGAAAAAGAGACATATATGTTACTACTGGTTAATAAAGGCAGCAGACCATATCATTAGCTATGGACAATGCTAAATTTTTAAGTGATATAAGAGCAAGATTCGCGATCTAAACTGCAAATGTTTTAAAGCACAAATAATAAACATCATGATTACAGCACTGAGAATATAAACAAAATAAATCGAGGACAGTGAAGGTTAACATGATAACAATCAAAGATTTCTTTAGAATGAAATATAGAAATTGAAAAGACAGATGGTCATTGATCAGTTCTCATATTCGACATTTTAAGAACGAGCACCAGGTAAGTGTGCCCAAGATAGTGAGCAGAAGCATGATTATCCATTATCAAGTTGTATGAAACTTGACAAGAAAATTAAGGACGAATAATACCAAGTTAAACTTATTCTATGCTATTTTTATTGTGGGGAATCAAACAGGGAGCCACTTACTATACACACTGGGAGACATAGATCACAAAATCAAGCACGCATTGCAACCATAAAAGTTGTTGGATAACTTCCTTTTCGTGTGTGATACAAGAAGCACATTCTTTGTTGTGCTTTACTGCAAGTTTTTGAATGAAAGCATTCTCACAATGCTTTTCTTTTTAGTGATTCATCAGTATTCTGGTGAGATTCGATGATATTATTGAGACGTCTGTTTTTTAACAGTAATTTTTGCCAACATACTTGCCAGGACATTCCTGGTTTTATTTGCAAACTCAATTTCTTTCACTACATTGAGTTCGAGGGGCATGTTCAAAGTAAAGAGAATTAGATGGTATATGTTAAAATGTTCTACATACATATATATAGACACACACACACACAACACACACACTTCGCAACTAGGCTTGGAATTTAAGTATTTCTCCATTTAATAACTTTTATTATTTAGGAATCTTACCTTAGTCCAAGCTTCCCTTATATTAAAGTCTAATGAAATATTTCCTTGCCTAAACTCCAATATGGGACACCCTTATTTCATTCACGACCAATTCAACAGAAGTTCAAGTTCTTTTATGTTTTGTACCTTAGACTAGTGTCTATTAGAAATTCAGTCCATGATCATTAATAGACTTCTTCCAAATATGCTAGGTCTACATCTTTTCTGCTTAAATTGGAATAGTGGTTGCAGTTCAGGTTCAGCATTAACTTTATGTACAACAATTTATAACTGTCAGTACTGCATATCCATTAATAGCTTTCCAATAAATTTGCAGCCAAAGCTAAATCGGTTCCCCCTAATATACAAGAAATGCAACCTATAGCAGCCTTTGGATTTATCCACATGAACGCTATTTTTTTTAAAAGCTATTAATAGCCAAAGAGAGACGACAAATACTTATTCATTAGAAAACAACAATAGTTAACAAATGGTCCAAGACCAAGGGCACTCACAGTTCCTTCGAGCATTTTCAGTAGTGCCTGCTGAACTCCTTCCCCAGAAACATCTCTGCTAACATTTAAGCTCTCAGCCTTTTCAAAGACAGGAAACAGAGGGATAAAATAGGTGTGTCAGTTGTTATATCCTTTAAATGTCAGATGATAAAGAAGATTACACAGTGATCAAAATATTTTGACAGAACGCATAGAGCTTTTCTTCAGATAAGCTATAAACAATTATAATAAACAAAAAAGACACAAAACAATCACCTTCTTTGTTATCTTATCGACTTCATCAATGTAGATCATCCCTTGTTGTGCTGCTTGCACATTAAATTCAGCAACCTGCATGTCACAACAATATCTCATTCCTAGCACCACCGAAACCTTCATAAGATTCTACACTATGTTCTAAGTTAAAGTAATACCCTCACTATATAAAGAAACTATCGGCACATAACAAAATGGGGCAAAAAATAAAAACCATGGCATATTAACTGTAGGATGAAAAAAGTACTGATATTAACTACACATCCAACATTTTTTTTTTTGAGCATGATCTACACATCCAACTTCTCGCCAACCAAGAAATATGTAGAACAGGGACATGCTTAACTTAGCCAGTAATTTGCATACTTATGAATCAATGCAGTAGGAACCATACCGTAAGTAACTTGTACAATATGGATTCGACATCTTCACCAACATATCCAGCCTGTAAGATACCAAAAAGTGTTTCTCAGTTGGACGTCAAGAAGTAAATTTAGAAAGAACCAGCGTCCAGTGGAGCTTAAACTAACAAGAAAGGAGCTATTCTAATTTTTAGATGCAAGTGCCGCTTGGGAACAAGTTAAATCCAGATATAATGGGAGAAACTTGATACTATTTCTAATCATTTCTAGACACTGTTTTCTCAGCACATATTCAAGTATTGCTGGGAAATTTATCATTCCATATATCCCTTTCCTACTTGCGTTACTAACAAATTTTAAAATACTTATGTATGATTTACTTTGTTTTGTATAATAGTATATTATTGTAAGTAAAGAGAGACTCCACAGTCCACCCATTTATTCTTCACTAAATAAGAAGAGAAACAATCAAAGTGGGAAAAGTTCAAATCAAAATAACATCTTACTTGCCTGAGTTAAGGTTGTTGCATCTGCAATAACAAAAGGCACATTCACAAAGCGTGCAAGTGTTTTTGCAAGTAGTGTTTTCCCTGTTCCAAAAAACGGAGTTAGAAAGTTCCAAGTTTCACAAATTCTCCCACAAAAGTAAGCAATTTTCAATTAAAAATATTATTGATTTGTGAGGCTACACATTAGTTAAAGGAAGCTACAAACAGAAGCACAAAATGAAAATGAGCACATTCTTAAAACAATCTGTAGTTATTGCAATTCTTACTGTGCAGAAAATTAACTCTTGTTGGAGAATAAGGACACGCAAAAGAAGAAGGAAAAGAGAAGAAAGTCCCATTCATCCTTGTTCAGTTGGCACACAAAACAAGAAATAGCGGACAAGGTGTTCTGATGAAGAAAGAATCAGTGGTTGTGAGGAGAAAATGTTTTCTCATCCCTTTCTTTTCTTCTTATCATTTTTCATTTAACAAAGAGGGGAACTAAAGTTTCCACATCCCCTTCCTTTCTCTTACAGTCCTCACTTTCGGAACACCGTAAGTTACAAGGTTCTCAATTTTGGAACATCCCTGCTAACAAGCAATATGAACTGACAAAAGGTCACAACTTTTCCAAGACTAAACATAGGTTATAAGGAAGCAACAGATAAAGGACCAGAATGAGAAAAGCCACATTCACAAAAGAACTAAGGAATTGAGAGTAATTTTTTTTTAAATGGTAAGTAAAAGTTAGTAATCACGAGCACCAAGATGGTGCTGAATGTTACAATTGTAGCCTCACAAAAATCCAGTTCCACCACTAATCAGAAATTTATGAGCCAAGGATTTGCAAGTAGTTTTTCCCAGTTTCAGGAAAATTTAAGCCAGACAGCTTCCAGTATTGGAACTTCTACCAGCTGACAATCTCTGGAAGTTTCTGAGGTTACAGATTTGCATAAGCAACTGACTGGAAGTACAAGAATGGTATGCAGAATCTTACCTGATCCAGTAGGCCCCATCAAAAGCACATTGCTTTTTTCCAGTTCCACATTTTCTTCACTATCATCCCTCGCTGATTCTGCTCCAGACCTAACACAGAAGTATATACCATAATGGTTCATATAGAGAAAATAAAGCTAAGAAAGAAAGGCAAGACAAACTAGATGATAGAATATTCAACAGGATACAAAGATATCGAAATTTAGCGGGAAGTGCACTGGTCAACATTAAGTCTTCAATAAATCATGAACTAATGGACTAACCCTTTCTGCAATGAAGCATGGTAAATCCTTTTGTAGTGATTATAAACACCCACTGAAAGCACCTGCCAAATGAATCACTTGTGAAAAAACAACTCAAAGACCCGATACAAATTAGAAGCCAGAGGCGGATCTAGGATTTAAACTCTATGGATTCAACCTTTAAGGATTTTATTATTGACCCCATTATATTTTCAATAGCTATGAGTTCATAGCTACTGATTATTGCAGTTTCAGTAGATTTTCACACATAAATTTGTACTCCGCCTCGAAAGTTAGTAGCATTTATTCCATGTAGGACATATTGTGCAAACAATACTTAAATGAATACCCTTCTCTGCCTCTAAAGTAGGATAAGAGTGACAAATAGAAGATTATGCCTGAAGCTCATAAGCATCAAAGTTCAATTTAACATCTGATTGCCACGAATAAGCATTCTAGATATGAATCTCCTTTGGCATAACAGAGTCTAATAATATGAAAATGCTACTGATTGACGTTGCGAGTTAAAAGTTAACCAGTAGATAGTGATCAATTCAGTTGCTTGATCACAGTTATAAAGTTTCAGTATTGTGTAGTGCAATGAATAATGGCAGTGACTATAAAGGCTTAAACGAATAAGAAGAACTAAAAAAAGAACCTTTTTTGCACGCTCTTGACCTATGACAAATTTATCAAGTCCCTTGCAGATCTCCTTTGGCGTTGGCAAATTTTTCCCCAAATTAGACCCGCCCCAGCCACTCTTCTCCTCACTACTTTCATCCGCGCCACCATTTTTACCATCAGGTCCAGCAGCCCGTATCAGATTGAGTCCAGGTGCAAATGGTGGACCTGGAGGTGTATGCACCGCCAACCCATTACCCGGTGGCGGTGGTGGCCAATTTTCAGGTGGCTCACCACCGTATGATTTCAATGACTCCCAAAAAGACGGCCTCAGCCTCTTATTCTCTTCATCACTATTATTCATTCTTTTACCATTATCATTCTCTTTCACTCTCCCAATTTCAAAGAAACTACCTTGAAGTGGTGTCATCTTGTTGGGCCTGAAGTAGTAAGCCGTTTTACAATTGGGGCAAAGATTCACTGCCTGGTAAGGACCACCTGCACCTGCTTCATTTTTTAAATTACTAGCAGCAGCAGCACTATTTTCATTGCCATTAGTAGTTTTATCATCGTCGTTAGTAGGAGGAGGGATGAGATGGTGATTACGATTAGTAAATAGAAGATCCATGTGTTTAGAGCAACGAGGACAATAAGCCTCAGCCCTAATCCTTCTCGTGGAAGTCCGATACTCATCGGAAGAACCGCCCCGGTCCCACTTGTACCTTGCTTGTACTCCGATGAGAGACTCTCTCCGCTTCACATGAGAACCCACGTGCAGCCAATTCACGTAATTTCGATGCTGCTGTTGTTGTTCCTCTTGTTGAATTGAGGTTATTGTCCTCGTAATCGCCGTTGTCGTTGTTGTTCTCCTCCTCCTCGTAACCGGTGAGTGTCTTAGATTTCTCCATCTCCATATTCCAGACATTTTTCTTCTTCTTCTTCAATCCAGAGAATTGAATTAATATCAATTAACATAAATTAAAAAGATGTGAGATTGGGATCTGTGAAAAAGATTATATTATTATTATTACAGTGTGATAAAATGGCGAAAGAGTATAACTGAAGATGCTGTAGTGTATGTATATCGGCGATAAACTATTGAAAAATGAAAAGAAGATAAAGGTAAGAGTTTTTGTAGGAAAATGCAAAAAAATACAGTGTTTTCTCCACGACACATACGCAAACCACCCACTAAGCGATGCTGCCTCTGTGAACTACCGCGGTTGATGTTGATGCTAACGGTGTCAATTTTTTAAAAGTAAATTAATTTACTCAGCTGCCCGCTTAACTATACTATATTTTTCTTTTATTACATTTTAGTCCATATACAATTATTAATATATATATATATATATATATATATATATATATATATATATATATATAGAAATAAGGATAGTCTAAAAGATAGTAGGGCATTATGTATTTTCCGGAAACATTAACTATGAAATAAAAGCTCTCACTTTTCTCTTTCTAATTCCAGGGTTTATTTGCACAAATTCCTCTTTCATAGCTTGATTTTTTGTAATTAACATGGTATCAGAGCTTAGAATCGATGATCCTTGATCTCCTCTTTCGATCGATGGTAACCTCATTGATTTTTATGAACCTTTTCGGTTCTATCTATCTCATTTGAAATCACATTTTGAAGTGAAGGGAATAAGGGCATTTTTCTAACCTGTATTGCAGCTATTGGAGATTCATACGATAATTTTGGTCATCTCCGTTCTCCGGCACTTTGCTCCGGTATATTCTTCATTCTCGCAAATTCAATGGTATTATTGACTTCAAGGACTCACCTTCTTTAGGTTGCAAAGAAGGACAGTAACATTCTCCTTATTTTCTGCTACATTTAGGTGAAAATCAAGTGTTTCTCGTATCAATTTGGAAATTTTGAAAATCTATGGTTAAGTCATGGAAAGTCCAGATGTTAGTTCTTCCTCTATGACAGCTGGTTTTGATGATTTCACCATAAATCCATCTCATCCATTCTATGTTCATCCATCGGATAGTCCTAGAACACACTTAGTGTCTCCACCTTTTGATGGGAATAGTTTTGTTATTTGGCGTAAGAATATGCTTACTGCCTTCTCCGCTAAGAACAAATTATGACTCATAACAAAAAAAATCACTAAACCTTAGCTAATTCTCCCTGTTACCCCTTTTGGGAGAGATGCAACGACATGGTAATTGCATGGTTAACAAATTCATTGTCTAGAGATATAGGAAATAGTGTTATGGGAGACATGATGCTTTTTAAAATCAATCATGTAAATTATATACAATGGTAGTAGTATAATAATATCCCATTTTATTTTATGTATTTTTTCTTTTTTGATTAAATAATTTCCATAAGTGGAGCATGGGGAAGGCAGAGTGTACGCAGACCCCCACTTCAATATGGGAGGGGATAGAAATTGTTTCCTATAAATCACCCACTCAAGAAAACATGAAAAAAAGTCGTGGGACAACAAGCAGTATCAGCATCAGGATATTAAAAAACGAAAGAAAAGATAAAAATCAAATAGAAGGTAGTAATAGCAATCTAAGAATAAGAAAAATACCATACTAACACTAGTACAATTGATATTTGGAAATACGAGTTCAGTTAGGAGGGACAAAAGAGAGATGCTTTCTATCAGTCAAAAGCGGATATCGCCCCTCATGCTCAATGGAAAAACACTCGATTACCTACTAACCTCCTCTCCTAATTCTAGACCTCCATACCGCCATATGACTTAAGATGCGCCAAGTCCTTCCTAATCATCTCTATACTTTCGACTTCCATATTATACAGGGTAAAATATGTTATGACATGTGGTCATCTATAGGAAGGACACGTAGAACCCATGAAAAGGATGATCGAAGACCAAACACAGATATTTTGCTTGTCATTGGAAGGGATAACGTTCATAGAGGTGTGTTAAATGTCTTGCGCCGGATAGCACATAATAAGAAATATTCTGTAGCATTAAGAGCAACGGCCCGTTACAGAGAATTTGACATTTATGTCCACCATTACATCTGCACCAATGACCCTCATGACTAACATTAAAGGATGGTACGATCCTCGGACCTCCTTCCCTAGGCACAACTATAAATAGTAAGCTTAGTTATCATTGTAAGAGATGAATTTTCTGGCAAACTTACACTACGTTCTATATAAAACTTAATACAATTTTACTTTCTTGCTTTTCGATTTCATCGTTACTGTGCCCGAAAACCTTATTCCCGTAACTGTTTCTGCTATTTCATCTACAACTTACGGCTAAGTATTGCATAATTCTTTACTTATTTTATTTTCAGGATCAAATTAGTTCACTTGTCTAGAAACCACATATAAATTTATCTGTATTGTTTAACGGATAAATAGTTTTGTGTCCACCGTGGGGCGTAGACAGTCCTACTGATCCTTGCCTTTTTAACTGACGTACCTTGAGTATTTTGTCTTAGAAAAGATCATACAAAATGGCAAATAACACTGTTAACAACATACATAACCCCGGGGTTCAATGAGATCAGCCTTACTTCGAGGACTCAATTAGTGATACCCGCAACGAGGGGATGATGTCACACTGGTGCATAATAGGCAATATCCTCGAAATGTTTGGGAGATGACTCCTGATGATGCCGATGATGAGCATGTCATTGATGCGGTAAGGGTCTTGCAAGAGTAACAGACGATCATTCTAGGCCATCTCACCCGACATGATAAGGTTATAACGGAGTTGAAGCAGACGTTGTAAGGGGCTTCGAATAATGCAAACAGACGAGATCCAAATTCCTCCACTGTTCCCGCAAATCACACGATGCAAAGAGTCGACAACAACACTCTCAGGGGTGAAGTTAGCTCTGACGGGGCTAGGAGGAGCGGATCCGATCTCAATAACGAGAACAATCCTTTCAAGAATGAATTTTTACTATTTATGAGGGAAGTGAACTCCCGCATGGACCAAATCCTAGGTATGCCACCGTATAACGACCCAGATTATTTTATGAGTTATAGCCCTCATCCACTATTAATGCTTCCCCCCTATATTTTTCTGCTATGTGACTTGTTGGGAGGTTTTGTTTTGGTTTTTAGGGTGTTTATCCCCTAAATAGAGGCTTAAGTGTTATAATTTGGACCGTAGTCATAATTGTGTGAAGATGACTCCGGAATGGAGTTCCGCCTTTCGTTATCTCCATTGGGTGATTTTGGGCTTAGGGGTGTGTCTAGATGGTGTTTTGGAGGCCTGTAGATTATTTAGGCTTGAAATGGCGAAACTCGAATTTTTGGAGTTTTGGACCGGTGGTGGAATTTTTAATATCGGGGTCGGAATATGATTTTGGAAGTTGAAGTAGGTACGTAATATTGAATATGACTTATGTGTAAAATTTTAGGTCAACCGGACGTGGTTTGATAGGTATCAGCATCGGTTATGAAAATTTGAAGTTTTAAGTTCTTTAAGTTTGAATTGGAGGGTGATTCGTGATTTTAGCATTGTTTGATTAATTTGAGGGCTCAAATAAGCTCGTATGGTGTTTTAGGACTTGTTCGTATGGTGATTTTAGCAATTTTTTATGTGATTTGACTTATTGCTCCCAGCTAACCCGGATGCTCAACGGATCATTTTGGACTTTGGAAGAATAGCAGTTTTTTTGGTATTTTATTGCAGAAGTTTGTTCTTGAGTTCGTGAAGAGGAGCCCACATTCGTGAAAGAGAGTTGGGACAGGAGGAGAGATTTCTCTTCGCGTTCGCGAATATGGGGACGCATTCGCAAAGGTTTGGCCATCAGTTTATTGCGAACGCGTGAATGACATCGCATTCGCATAGAGGAAATGGAACAACTGGAACCCCAAATGGATTGTTCTACGCGTTCGCGTAGTAGAGGTCGCGTTCGCAAAGCTTCAAGAAACAGAAAGTATGCATTCGCAAGAGGACCCTCACATTCGCATAAGAGGGATTTTGATCAGTGAAGTTTTTCCCTACGCGAACGTGAGATAGTGGCCGCGTTTGCTAAGAAGAAATCTGGGCAGGCAATATAAACATTTCAAAAATCAGGGTTAGCCATTTTTATCAAAACTTGAGTTTGGAAGCTCGGGTGTGGATGAGATTTTGAGGGATTTTCAGATATATCTATTGGTTAGCGATTCTTAACTTGATTTTGGTTATATCCCACTAATCTATCATTGATTTTATCATTTAATTTTAAATTTGGGGTGAAAATTTGGGGTGAAAATTTGGGGAAAATATAAAGAAGCTCTTCAACTAAGATTTCGAGTTTTGATTGGGATTTTGACATCGGATTTGGATAATTTTGGTACGAGTGAACTTGTGAATGGATGGGTTTTCATAATTTGTGAGTTTGACCTGATTCCGAGACGTGGTCCTAAGGAGGATTTTTGGGCGATTTTCTAATTTCTTGTCTTAGCTTTGATTTCATTCTCTAGATTAGTTTCTTGTAGTTATATTTATGTTATGTAATTGGTTTTTGTCTAGATTTGGCTATTCAGAGTCTAATATTCGTGGAAAGAGCATTGTGATGGATTGATTTGAGGTTGGTTCGAGGTAAGTGGCTTGTCTAACCTTGTGTGGGAGAACTCCCCTTAGGATTTGATACTGTTTGATATATGAGCGCCGTGTACGTGAGGTGATGATGCGTACATAGGCTATTTGTTGAAAAACTCTATTTTCATTAAGTAAAATATATATTTTCCTTTAACTGAGCTACACTAGCATATGTAATTATCCTGTTTAGTTTAGAACATCATGTATGCGTGTATTAATTGCTTATCTGAACTTTGCGCAGCATGCTTAGTGAATTTCCTGCTTCTTCATTGACTTGTACTTAGTCTAAATTGTAGGATTTCAGTGTTCTAGTTGTAATTCTATTGTTTGAGCTACATTTTACTTTGGGACTACAGAACGGTTCCATCTATTCTACATATTTACTTTGGGACTACGGAACGGTATTTTGGGAGATCCCCCAGCATTGCATATTTACTTTGGACTACAAAATGGTATTCCGGGAGATCTCCCCCTGCACATTTACATTTGGGACTACGGGATGGTATCCTGGGATATCCCTTGTTGTTATCTCTGTGTTTTTAGCTGTTGTTCTTTTATGCTTACATTTCTTGTTAAATTCCAGTATTTACTCTTACTGCGATATTTTATTTTGTTATATTTTATTATATATACATACCAATAGGGCCTTGGCCTGATCTCATCACTACTCGACCGAGATTAGGCTTGGAACTTACTGGGTACCATTGTGGTATATCATGCCCTTCCATGCATATGCTTTTTCATATGCAGATCCAAGTACCACTTATCAACCGCATTATCAGTAAGGTGAGCCAGTTGTAGAGACTTCAAGGTATATCCGCCGCGTCCGCAGATCTGGGAGTCCCTATATACTCTCCCTCATGTCAAACATTCCTTATATTTCCTTTTATTTGGCTCTTGAGTATAGAAATATTGTTTTCCTTCTTTAGTTTGTGACTTATGATATTCCGGGTTTAGAGAGAGTTTATATACATTTTGAGAATGGTTATCGTATATGCCGAGTGACATCTTAATTTCTTATAAACCTTTTACTTATTAGTTGTTAGCTTTTTTATGTTTTTGTCTCTTTTTTTGCAATTTTTAGGCTTACATAGTTGTAGGGACTAGGTACCATTACGACGGTTCACGAAGAGAGAACTTGGGTTGTGACACACTAGTACGTACTCCAATAAGTATACTCAATTTCCATGCAAGCCGAGTGCTACACTAGAATTAATCTCGAAGCGGTTTAAAATGCTCGAAGTTCCAAAATATGGCGGAACTTCAGAGCCACAGGAGTGTGTTACCACCTACACAACGACACTAAAAGGAAATGATCTAACTCCTCATGAAATTGAATTTGTGTTGTTAAAGAAATTTAGAAAAACTTTCACATGGGGAGCTTTGACATGGTATTCACTATTACCCGAACATTCCATAGATTCCTTTGAAACGCTCATGGATTATTTCATCAAGGCCCATGTCGAGGCCAGAAATACAGGTCCAAAAGGCCGATATAATCAGGATAGTGCAAGGAGAGTTCGAGTTATTACGAAAGTTCGTTACCCAATTCCAGAAGGAAAGAATATTGCTCCCGGCTAACCCGGATGAATGAGCAGCCGAAGCATTTACCAAAAGACTGAATCTTAGAACTTCAGACGACTCCCCGAAGTTGAAGGAAAACCTGCTTGAGTTTCAAGCAATGACTTGGCGGGCATCCACAATTAGTACGAATCAAAAATAATGACCGAAGATGATCAGGTTGGTTTTCCTTCATCGATCAAATGATGAGATAAGAACAGTTACGACACGGACATACGGACTTTGAGGGGCCGGGTTTTTACCCTACGAGCAGACTGAAGGCCGTGGCAGAGGCTTCCAGACAACAGACAAGTTCACCTCTGATAGAAGGACCAATCGTGGTCAGAACAACATATCACTACGGGATAAAGAAACTTCAGGGTCACAAAATCCTTATTACCCCAAGTTATCGTAATAAAACTTCAACGTTGGTGTAGTGGAATTGGTGTCGACCATGAGAAACATCAAATAAGCACAGTTCCTGAGGCCAATGAGATCTAATCCCAGCCAGAGGGATCCCAACCTATGGTGTGAATACCATGGGATGAATGGCCACCAGACAGAGGACTGTCGACACCTTCGAGGGGAAGTAGAAACATTACTGAAGGGCGGTCACCTCAAAGAATTCTAAAACACCCAAGCTAAGAACAATTATGGTCATAACAGAGACAACGCATAACCTTTAAAAGCATGAGAAGAACCCCCATGCCAGACAATAAATATGATCTTCGGAGGAAATGAGATTAACGAGGTCACCTTCTCGGCAAAAAAGAACACGAAAGTATCAATAACTCATAGTAAAAGGCTTCGAGAAGACGATATCACTTTTACGGAAGAGGGCACGGATGGATTGTTGCTACCACACAACGATGCACTGGTAATTTCTTTAAATGTGTTAGATTTTAAGATTAAACGTGTTCTTGTGGATCCAGGGAGTTCGGATAATATCATACTATTTGCCTTGAAAATGATCTTTACAATTATATTTGATTTGTGGTTCTAAAAATATGTGATTTATCTTAGTAATAGTTGTTAGGTGAATAACGCTACGTGTAAAAGAGCAAGAAATGATAAACAAAATGGCGTGGTTATTAGGCTGAGGACCTCGAGCTCTGCGACGTGGGACCTCGAGGGCAGCCTTTAGTAAGCTGATGACGAGCAATAAATGAAGAACAATATATGAGCGAATGATAAACAATATATGAACACAATAAATGAGGAGCAATAAAGCTATAGAATAATTTTTGAGCACGTTTAAGTAAGAAAAGCAAAGAATGTTTTATCGTACTCAATGTGTTGTGTAATAATCCAACCCCTTACGAAATGAAGAATGTCCCCTTTGTATATGAGGTGGGAGTCCTAACATAGTATATGTCTAACAATAACGAGGAAATTCTATTGGTACACTGTATAATGACTTAGTACGGATTTGTACTACTCTTGCAGACCTACTCAGCTCTAAACACATATATTTGGGAGGTTTCCTGCCTTTCCATAACGATCATCGATTATACTACCCGAGATCAACCATAGTGGGCCTTCGATGTGCTCCCTCGAGGGACACACCTCAGGGTTGTACCTTACATTCCGCTTTGGGCTTCTCGAGGTTGGGCGTGGAGCGGCATAGTAGCCCCAAAGTCGAAAATGAAATGATAAGAAAAGATCTTGAGTTTTTGCCTCTTTGATGCCCCCATTATGACGTCAGCCACGTGAGATCATTAAATGGTGTGACAGAAAAGTTGTGCAGGGGTCTTATCAAATCCGGTTCTCGAAAATTCCATGAACCACTTTTGATTGCCCTTTCAACTCCTCCTAATGACTTATAAATGCTCCAGTTCTCTATCTTTCAAACCTTTGCAACACCTTCAGATTTTCAAATCTTCGTTAACAATTTTTTGCCTTCACCCTTCTTCCATGTTCAATTCTTTGTCACCTTACCTTGAAACTTTTGTTACAACCATGGCAAAAACTTCTAAAATAGTACCTCAAAAAGGTTAAGTCCCTTTTTCATAACGCTCGTCTAAGAGCAAAAAGGTAGTGCCCCCAACGTCGAAGAGTGTGTTCCTAGGACCTTCGATACAGCCTTTGACTTCAAAATTGATAAACATTCTTTGGTACCGGGCCGATGTGAACCCATGTCTCGGTATGTTAGTCTAATAATTGAAATATAGAAGGTGAAAATAAATTGCCGCTGGGAAATGCGGTACAAGTAGAGATCCCTTCTTCGGAAGAGGATATAACTACACATAAACCTGGCTTTCTCAGTATGTTTACGTATCCCTTTACCTTAGGTCCTATAAGTTCTTCTCTATTGATAGACCTGGTGATCCTCGATTTTTGTCGAGAATATTGATTGACGCTTGGTCAGATTTATTGTTCTTTTTGGAGAATCGTCTAATTGCTTAGACATTTCTCGAACATGCTCGAGGGGATGTCTTTCACCCTCGATCACCTGATTAGATTGTATAGCCCTCATTTCTATCGAGGGGGCGTAGTCAAACTGCGGCATCGGTTTTCTAAAGTATTTGTTTTTCCAATACCGATGAAGAAAAAGACCAAGGGTGGTTGAGTTGCTTCATTCAAGTCAGAACTTTGGATCTTATCCCTGCCGAGAAGATTCCATTCCCAGAGAATTGGAATATGAGGTGTAAGTGTTGTTACACCGGGCATGTTTTATCATCTAAATGTCCTATTGTCTTCTTTAGAACTAACTCCTTTTTTGTTTGAATTGATTTTTCTCTGGTTGCTTTAGCCACCTTGTGGTTCCCCGGTGCAGTTAACGACCTGCCCAACTGGGTTAGACTTATAGATTACGCCTTTTCGTATGATAAGTGCATTTGGCTTGATCTGGCCACTCGATGGGAGGCCAAAAATCATGGTACACTCTCACCACTATCACTTCCAAATCCCTTATGAAGTGTTTTCTTCGCTGTATGTTTGACATTTTACGCCTGTGCAGGCCTCGGGGAAGCCATTTCAATGAGACTGCCTTCTCTTGGAAATGAGGAGACCCAAAGGCATGCCAAAGATAGAAAGAGACGCTGGCGGAGTCCCCAAAACCAAAGAGAGCCAAGGCTCGAAAACCCAGGTCTGATGCAATGGTCCTAACTTCGGCAGCTGTCGAGATTCTTCGTGCTGAAGACGAAGATAATGACGGGTGGCCATTGGTACATAGGGCAAGATGAAGTATTGATGCTTTAAAAGTTGCCGGGAAGAAGACTGTCGAGTCAGAGGAGGCCGATGCGGTCCTACCTCATATTGAGGAGACCCTCGAGGAGGTTTTGGATGCAGCCCTCAATCCGACCATCGAACATGATACAACTTGTGCTGATGATCGCTTGGTTGGAGCAGTCGAATGATCTTGCTCTGAGGCCCTTCGAGGCAAAAGGAAGCCTCGATAGAGGTTGATGTCCTAGGTGGTCTTCAATCAGGCCCGTAGTTTATCCCAGGGAAAATACGGGATGCCCAGAGTAGGGAGTTCCCTGATGTGGGAACCTCCTAGGGAGTGGATGAGATGTTTGGAGATTTTTTTGTCGGTGTTGAAGAGGATGCCGATCTCGATTGTCACGACCCAAAAATCCACTACGGGTTGTGATGGCGCCGGACACTACTGTCAGGCAATCCAACCAGATTACTTAAACAAATCTCGTTGTAGTACTTTTGGAAATCTTGGATTTTTCCTCCATATTTTGAAAGTTTTGATGAATAAGTTTCAAATCAAATTTAAAATTTAAATTAGTTGATACAATTCTTCAAACACTCCCAGAACCTGGAGTCACAAGTACATGAGCATCTACTGATGAAAGGAATAGAAATACATCATCCATCCGGAATATTAGACGGAAATAAACACAATACTGGAAAGGGACTACCCTAGCTGCGACCGTCTCGAATGATGCAGCTCTCTAGTCCCCAGAATTGTTCGTGCTGCTACGTCCAATAGATTAGTGAAAAAAATATAACTGTCCAACAAAAGGCACAACAAGTATAGCATGAGTACAAAAACAACATGTACCCAATGGGAGTGTCCCGCCAATCCCAAAGGAGTAGAGACGAGAGGGTCAATCCTGACACTCACTAGCAGTCAAGTGACTATTTATCCATACAAATATATCCAAGCAGTGAATGTTTTTTATAAAAAGGGTTCTAATCTAGATATTGGAAAAACATGTAGTCATACAACTCTATCATGGAAAATTTCCTTAGTTTTCTTGTTATTATTAAATAAATGATATCGAGCCATACTGTGGCATAAACCAACTCAAATGAGTTCAAGATAACAGCACAAACGTGCGCAAATCATGCCGAGGCGACGACCCTCTCCAACAAAAATGAAAATTTGTGCACTGTCGAGGATCGAGCTGCCTGTACCATGAATGCATCCATTTCACCTAGGCGATCGGCCTGTTCCAACAGAAATATAAACACACGCAGACAGATAATCAATCAAACAGTCAGCGTGGAGCAAATATCCAAGTAAGGTCCATTTCCTTTTAATAATTTGAGAAAACATAGCTTTAATCTTTTTTAGAAGTCTGCTTATTAATTTAATATGATTAAAGAATTTCAAGCCATCAATGATTTACAAATGATTCAAATATAACATGATTTTGGTTCCTAGACTACCCGGACAATAGCATATTAGTATCTATGCACGGTCTTTCGTCACCTCGAGAGTACGTAGCCCCCATAAATAGGAGCACATAATCAGTTTAATTCACCTATGAGGTAATTTCCCCCTCACAGGATTAGAAAGGAGACTCACCTTGCCTGAAGACTCAATATCAGCATTCTTCATCCATCCAAAGACTTAAACCAATGCACAAATGCTCCAAAACTATCCAAACAACGCAAATTAATGAGAATATACTCAAATACTACCAGCAGGCCAGCCCTTGTTCAAACTCCGAATTCAATCCGCTAGCCACCCGGAATCCACTCGAGGCCCTCGGGACCCAACCAATCATACCAACCAGTCCCAAAATACTTTGCGGACTTGCTCGATGCCTCAAATCACATCAACAACGACAAAAATCATGAATTAACCTACAATCCAAGCTTGATGAACTTTGAAGTTTCCAACTTCTATTTCCGATGCTGAAACCTATCAAATCATGTCCGATTGACTTCAAATTTTGCACACAAGTCCAAAATGACATAATGAAGCTATCAAAATTTTCGTAATTCCATTCCGAACCTCAGATCAAAATCTTACCTATCAATCGAAATTCGCCAAAATACTAACTTTGCCAATTCAAGCTTGATTCTACATCGGTCATCACAAAAATATTCCGGACACACTCCTAAGTCCAAAATCACCTAACAAATCTATTAGAACCATAAAATTTGCATTTGGAGCCCGATATCAAGATTTCCACTTCCGGTCAAACTTCTTAAAAACCTTCAAATTCCTACATTTAGCCAAACGACTCCAAAATGACCTACGGACCTATGAATTCACTTCCGATCGCGCTCCCAAATCCAGAATCACGGAGCTACGCCCAGCATCGGAATTCCAAATGGACATTGATAATGCTGAAATGCACTTCAATCCAAACTTATGAAATTTTTTCCAAAATGCTAACTTCCACAATAGGCACCAAAATGCTCCCGGATTATCCAAAACCTGAATCGGGCATACGCCCAAGTCCGATATTATTATACGAACCTGCTAGACCCTTCAGATCCTGATTCCGAGGTTGTTTACTCAAAAATCCAATCCTAGTTCATTCTTTCAACTTAAAGCTTCTGAAACGGGAATTTTCATTTAAATTTAACTCGAATCTCCCTAAATTTAGATTCCGACCATGTGAACAAGTCATAATACCCAAAATGAAGTTGTTCACGGCCTCTAACTACTGAACGGAGCGCTGCTCCTCAAAACAACAAGTCGGATCGTTACATTCTCTCCCACTTAAACACACGTTCGTCCTCGAGCGTCTGAGAACTATGTTGAAGTAGTCTGAAATCATTGTTTAGCATCTTATGCACCTTCCCGTGCTGCCACAACTCAGCTGAGCACATTATCCTGATATATTATGAAAATATTCCCTTTTATTCCAACTAATAAGTCTTAGAGCCCCAATTCCAACATCCGGAATTCTATGTCAGGCATGTTTTCAACAAGAGATCACCCAATTATTCACCACACGCCGTCCTCAAATATGACTGCATAACTTTGCTGGATTCTTACCTTGCAACACAAAATCCACAGGACCACGATCTTATGATTAACTTAGCCAAAAATTCAACAAATGAGATGCTCCCATTGCACCTCATGACCTACATAGGTCTTTTTCTAACTTTTACAACACTGACACGATGGAAGAGATGTGCCGAAATTCATAACCAACTGTTGAATCAACAATTCATTGGGTCTATATCTCTGACAGAACCATTACCACATTCTGAACCAAATAAGCATCTCTGCTCTCTAATATACTTCATGTTCTCAAATTGCACTGATCCTAAACTCCATAATCTTATCTCACCCAATACGAATTGCTCAGGCAATAAGCCACCTCGGACACAACCAAGAGTCCTATATAATGCCATCATGTGCCAATAGGCCGCTAATTAGGATATGATACAAGGAGAATACAAACTCTAAAACGGACATATAATTACCCCGCCCGCGAAACATACGTGCGGCACAGGCTAACAACTTATACATATTTTCCTTCAAAAATGGGAAACAGAACACATAAAAGAAACTAGAGGGGGAACTGTACTGAATATCATACTGTGCGGCGTGCAAACCGATCCAAATAGTATAACCATGGTGGCGTGCCACCCGATCCACACATCATAACTATGGCGGCGTGCCACCCGATCCAAATAACATACCCGTGGCGGCGTGCCACCCGATCCACATACATGCTCACATAAGGAGATATTCATTGAGCTAAATAGATCATCACATCAAAATACCGAATATTTGTCGTAGACACGCGAAGTTGTATAATACCATCCCCGAGGAACCATTTAGCACTATTGGCTACAAAACTCAAGCACAACTGAGGTGCAATATACGATCTGAATCTCAAGAGCCATCCTGCTCATATAACATCACCGCTATGTGGAACCTCAACACATAAGAAATTTACCAAGCGGTTTCACAACATATATGGCGCAATATGTCATTATCTGGAATAGCTGATGATGAAATAACACCCCGAATGTTCCTCCATAGGGAACGGTCGCTGAAACGAACACACTGGCCGAATATAAAGCCCTGTCCACAAATAAATCAATCCACTGATCTCAAGCCGATTTCTGATTGCATCAACTTGGCTAATAACCTTTTAAGGTTCATGGTAAATCATTCTTACTCATAACATATAGGAACAACCATTACAACCGAAGCAACCTCCTCTGTTCATATCCCAATAAACAAAGTGCCCTCCAGGCCTAAATTCTCAAATCGATGATATTACCAAAATCCCCATACTTGATTAAATCTTTAGTAAATCAAGCAACTACATGTCACACTTACATAATCTTCCCGTGGAACATGCTCCCACAATCTTCTGAAATATGTATCGAGTTCGTATTTATAAAGCTTTGGATACACTAACGCTAAAAAGAGATCACGCTGAAGACAATACCAATTTACTTTAATCATTCAAACACTTCCTTGCTCACCCGAGCCCGTGATATCTTTTCCAGCTCAAGCTGCAACATTGATCTTTACTTCGAATTTCCATGCTACTCGCTGCACCCAATATGCCAACCTACGATAGAACACGATTTCCATCTCTACTCTGGAACCATTGTTGGTTACAAACACTTCATCGTATAAAAATTTTCATTTAACCCACTTCGGGAGAACTATAGCAACATACAGGTGGATTCTCATAACCATCGAATATGCCAATCTCTACGTAGTAGTCCAAGCCCCCATAACCCTTCCGGGATCCGCCTACTCATGACAGGCTATAACAGAAGAATGCTTCTGAATAACATCAATCACTGCGGTCGACAAGCATCACACACACCACCACACTTCACATGCATGACTTGATCACGCTGGATGAACTTATCACCACTACCAATATGCCAAGTTAAACATGGCTAATCAATCTACTTCCGTCCACTAAATCCTTGTTTGCCTTAGAGATAATGCTTCTTCATTCAACACATAGTATACTCCATCTGCACTCACCCCGAGTGACCTTGAATCACGAGACCATGCTGTCTCGAACCCCACGAACCATTTTGTATTTCTCAATACTACCTATAAGTCAAAATATCATAGAACATTCTGGGCACCTTCTCATAAGCTTCTACAAAGCTCGATTCTTAACTGTACCCATAGGCTCGAAATTACGGAGGACCATACTTGAACTCCTGAATTCACTAGAACCATTATTGAGAACCACCCACTCTGTCTTGGTCCTGAATATTACTCACTCTATAGCTCTTATAACTTACGAATACTCTCTCAGCGAAGCACTCGGCAAAATCACTCCCTCTGAAACCCGTATCTATACGAGGCATAAATCCTGAATCTTTTTCCAAGTCCGAACATGAGCCAATAAGGCCAACCATAGCATGCCTCCAATAATTCATTTGCTCAAATTACCACTTATGGTCTTTTCTCATAGCTGAAATAACCCATCAATATGCTAATAACGAGTAATCACGCAAGTAGCTAATCATACAACCCAATCTTAGGCGGTGGGACTCTCCCACTTAGCTTGAAGCCATCATTTCACAACCCTTGAGTTCGTCCGATCCTTTTTACCTCTTATTGACATAACCTTGCACCATAAATTGTCAAATTTCTCGAAATCTTCTTGTAAATCCCCATCTTCCATAATCTGAATCCTCATCCATATTCGCACGACCGATCTCCTTGTGGAGCAACCAATATAATTCCTTGCGGAAGCTTCGCCAATCACGCGACCGCTAACCTGCTTACGGGGAATAACCCATCTAGGGGGAATCACCTCCTAACATCTTCCCACGCCGCTACCCAGGGTGCCTTCACTACGAAACCAATAACCCATCCTGAGTTCGAGCTCGCCTTCTAATTGCACAAGTCCCTTCACCCCTCGCAGACATCAATTAAATGTGCGGCAATATGCTCCCAATTCAGAATTTTGCTGCATCTTCCTTCACGTCAAGCAGCTCCTTTCTGCTATATCAAATCTTCTACCGCATAATGGCCCATGCTTCAAGTTCGCCCCGTAGGCCCCAATCACCAATCTCTGAAGTTCTCCGATCATTTCAAACACTCCTTAAGGAATCCTACTACCAAGCCCATATGTAACACCCGCCACTCTCCCACTTTGGCGGAACTCATCTCTTTAATCGACCACTCGATGCTGCTTCTCTTTCTTGGCCTTCTAGAAATTTTAAGCACCGCCTGACACGTCCCACATGTCCTTCCTTGTACTTCACTGCTCAAATATTGCCTTAAATGAAATCTATCTTCTTGGCACTTGAATCCACCATTGCTGCTAATCTTAGAACCTTTCCAAAGGCCATCTTTATCGATGCATCAAAAAAAAATTCTACTTCGATCTTAAACCACCGTATATCTTACAGTTGTATCTCCAATCCTATTTCACAATATCCTGCCATACGGCGAACTGTAGTGGGTTATAATATCGACAAACTTAGTACGTTTCGTTAGGGCCACCACACCCCATCATAATAGAAAGCTCAACCACGCTTTTAAATACCGGTCTCATTACTTCCACCCGCCCAAATCTGGCCATCCTTCATCCAATTGCCTTTCCCCTTGCTGGGAATAAAATACTGAATCCCTTGATTACACGCTGAGTAAACTTCCCTTAAATTCATCCACTGCCCCGACACGTGGGCAAATATCCTACCATCACAACCACACTGCGGAATAGTATCTTATAAGCATCGTGGCAACCTGCGCCTAGCCTCAAGGCCATCAAAGTACTGTTACTGAGCCAAAACAATACGATATTCTTCCATAGAGCGGCTATAAAAGTCCGATCAACTATATAGGGAGAAACATCACGCACCACATCTATAGTGCCATTGCAATTCTTCAAATTCTTGATTTCTAACAAGCACTCGCATCGCATAAGATTGAGTAGAAAGGAATCAAAGGCATAAGCCTCAAAGTAATCGCACTGCATGATAAGGGAATCAAGAAGGGAAGTACTCCTAACAACCCTGTAGCCTCCCGAGGATAAGTACAGACGTCTCCGTACCGATCCACGAGACTCTACTAGACTTGCTCATGACTCGTGAGACCGACGGGAACCTAGTGTTCTAATACCATGTTGTCACAACCCAAAATCTACTTAGGGTTGTGATGGCGCCGGAAACTGCTGTCAGGAAAGCCAACCAGATTACTTAAACAAATCTCGTTTTAATACTTTTAGAAATCTAGGATTTTTCCTCCATATTTAGAAAGTTTTGAAGAATAAGTTTCAAATCAAATTTAAAATTTAAATCACTTGATACAATACTTCAAACCCTCACAGAACCCGGAGTCACAAGTACATGAGCATCTATTGATGAAAGGAATACAAATACATCATCCGTCCAGAATACAATAGATGGAAATAAACACAGTACTGGAAAGGGACTACCCTAGTTGCAGCCGTCTCGAATGATGCAGCTCTCTAGTCCCCAGAATTTCCCGTGCTGCTACGTCCAATAGATTACTGAAATCACATATATCTGTGCAAAAAAATGCACAGCAAGTGTAGCATGAGTACAAAAACAACGTGTACCCAATGAGTGTCCCGCCCAATCCCGAAGGAGTAGAGACGAGAGGGTCAATCCTGACACTCACTAGCAGTCCAATGACTATTTACCTTTACAAATATATCCAAGCAGTGAATTTGTTTTATAAACAGGATTCTAATCTAGATATGGGAAAAACAGGTAGTCATACCACTCTATCATGGAAAATTTCCTTAGTTTTCTTGTTATTATTAAATAAATGATATCGAGCCATAATGTGGCATAAAACAACTCAAATGAGTTCAAGATAACAGCACAACATGCAAATCATGCCAAGGTGACGGCCTGCTCCAACAGATATGTAAATTTATGCATTCCCGGGGGTCGAGCGGCCCGTACCATGAATGCATCATTTTCACCGAGGCGATCGTCCTGTTCCAACTGAAATATACACATATGCAGATAGATAATCAGTCAAACAGTTAGCGTGGAGCAAACATCCAAGTAAGGTTCATTCCCTTTTAATAATTTGAGAAAACATAGCTTTAATCTTTTTTAGAAGTCCGCTTATTAATTTAATATGATTAAAGAATTTCAAGCCATCAATGATTTACAAATGATTCAAATATAACATGTTTTTGGGTCCTAGACTACCCGGATAATAGCATAATAGTAGCTATGGACGGACTCTCGTCACCTCGTGCGTACGTAGCCCCCACAAATAGGAGCACATAATTAGTTTAATTCACCTATGGGATAATTTCCCCCCTCACAGGATTATAAAGGAGAGACACCTCGCTTGAAGACTCAATATCGGCATTTCCATCCATAGACTTAAACCAATGCACAAATGCTCCAAAACTAGCCAAACAATGGCAAACTAATGAGGATATACTCAAATACTTGCCCTCAGGACCACGTGCCCAAAATTCGGAGTTTCTTGAAGGTATAGTTTATCCATGACTTATGAACTCAAATATACGATTTTCTCTCAATTCCATATCCAAATTCGTGGACAAATCCAAGAAACCTAGTTTTCTAGGTCTTCCTCTAACCCGCAATTTCCTACCAATTTACATACTAAAATTCATGGTATAATCTTGTATTTAACTTGGGAATAGGTAGGAGTAGATTACCTTAACATTGATGACAAAATTCCTCCTTGAAGCTCTCCAAAAATCGCCCCAAGCCAAGAGAGAAATGAGCTAAAATTCAATTTTAAAACAACCCTCTGCCCCAGCTCTTTCCGCTTCCGCGGAATTATAGTCGCACCTCCGTCGTCCACTTACGAGGCCATTTTTCCACTTCTGCGGTCCTGGGCTGAGCCCTCCCTTCCGCTTCTGCTATCACCTCTTCCACAGATGCGGTCCCGCTTCTGAGGAATCCAGAACGCATCTGTGGTCCTCGAGCCTCAGATCAAAACCGCTTCTGCGCTCCTCCATATTGCCTCTGCGGGGCTGCTTCTGCGGTCCCATTTCCGCAGAAGAGGAAACACCAGATACCAGCAGCCCAACCCTTCTTCAAACTCCGAATTCGATCCGCTAGCCAACCGGAATTCACCCGAGGCCCCCGGGACCCAAACCAATCATACCAACCAGTCCCAAAACACATTACGGACTTGCTAGAGGCCTCAAATCACATCAACAACGACAAAAATCATGAGTTAACCTCCAATCCAAGCTTGATGAACTTTAGGTTTCCAACTTCTATTTCCGATACCGAAACCAATCAAATCACGTCCGATTGACTTTAAATTTTGTACACAAGTCCAAAATGACATAACGAAGATACAGAAACTCCCAGAATTCCATTCCGAACCTCGAATCAAAATCTCACCTATCAACCGGAATTCTCCAAAACACTAACTTTGCCAATTCAAGCTTGATTCTACACCGGTCATCACAAAAATATTCCGGACACACTCCTAAGTCCCAAATCACCTAACAAAGCTATGCGAACCATAAATTTTGCATTTCGAGCCCGATATCAAGATTTCCACTTACGGTCAAACTCTTAAAATCCTTCAAATTCCTACCTCTAGCCAAACGACTCCAAAATGACCTACGAACCTCCGAATTCACTTTCTATCGCGCTCCCAAATCCAGAATCACTATACGGAGCTACGTCCTTTCTCGGAATTCCAAACAGACATCGATAATGCTGAAATGCACTTCAAGCCAAACTTATGAAATTTCTTCCAAAATGCTAACTTCCACAATAGGCGCCAAAACACTCCCGGGTTATCCAAAACCCGAACCGTGCATACGCCCAAGTCCGATATCATTATACGAACCTGCTAGACCCTTCAGATCCTGATTTCGAGGTTGTTTACTCCAAAATCCAATCCTAATTCATTCTTTCAACATAAAACTTCTGAAATGAGAATTTTCATTTAAATTTAACTCCAATCTCCCTGAATTTAGATGTCAACCATGCGAACAATTCATAATACCCGAAATGAAGTTGTTCACGACCTCTAGTTTGTGAATGGAGTGCTGGTACTCAAAATGACTGATCGGGTGTTACATCGATGCTCTAGTCCTTCTCGAGGAGGCTGCGAAACTCCAAAAATAGGTTATTTTGACATAACCTTCGTGCCTTGAGTTTTCATCTTTGTTTTTCTAACATTTTCCCTTCGTGCTATTGGTCATGATTATGTATGACTAGGATTTCTCCAAGTTAAGAGATGCACTGACTCATAGTGAAGAGGAGTTCGAGAAGCTTGCCACGAAGTCGAAAGAGCTAAAAACTCTATATGCCCGAAGGGATGAGGAACTGAACAACCTTCGAGCAAGCTTGGAGAAAGTTCTCCAAGAGCGGGCCAACTTCATTGAGCAGGTTGTTCGGTATTCATGAGCTTGCTTGCCGTCTTCAAAACTTGGTGTTTATATCTCGGCTCAACATTTGCAGATCGAGCGAAAGGATGCCCTAACAAAGCAGTTTCGGGAAGAGATTACGGCCAAAGACATCGAGATACTTGAGCTGAAGTAGTGCAAGGATAGAACGACCATGGAAAGGGATACTCTCTGAGGGGAGCTAGCCTTGACCCAGGGTCTTATTCAAGGTACTAAGGATGAGGCTCACGAATTCCAAGTGCTTCATGCCGAGTCGGTTGCTACATTATCTATAGCTAAGTCTGAGGTTGATGCACTCCGTATTAGAAAGATGTTGTTGTAGCAAATACCTGAGCTAGGGAGATAGCTGAAAAGGCCGAGTTCAAACTGGTTCGTGCCCCTACAAATGCTCGGTTAGAGGCTCGGAGAAAAATCTTCAAGGAAGTGCATGCCAAGGGTTTTGTCTCTATGCCGAGATCGAAGAAGCGAAGGCCTTGGAAGAGGAATTAGCAGCTCTGACTTCTTCGGACAAGGCTCTGCGAGTGGCTCGGGGATTGGCGAAGATGAAGATTAAGCCACTTTTGTTCCTTTTACTTCTTCTTCTTTTGTACATGGACTATGTATGGGAGTTTAGTAAATGCGCCTTTGTAAATATATTTTTGGAATGCAAAGGATTTTCTCTTTCAATGTCTTCAAAGTTTTGCCATCAATGTCCATGCCAAAGTCGAGCTTCGAACTTGAATTTAATTTCTTCGAGCTCGATCTCGGAGAAACAGAGACCCTCTAGATTGGGTCGTTCTGGTTTTGATTTCATACATTCCCCAAGTCGGGTTAGTAAAGACTTGAGTAGACCCCTCGATGTCTCGAACACGGATGGAAACATTATTCGTGTGACATGGCAGTGACGTGACCAAAATGGCCCCACTGGTACATTGCCGAAAAAGTCATAATTGCATCGTGATAGCTGATTGGCTATCAAAGTTAATGAATAGTCGCCACTCTTCTTATATATACTTGCTTTCCCTGTTTTGAAGGCTTTGCCGCTTAGTGCAACTACCTTTCTCTATAAAGTTCCTTTTTGCGCTAGTTCTAGTGTCGCATTAGATTAAAGATTTCGCCTGAGTTTTCATCTTCCCTTTCTTGTGTTGAAGGAGCTATGGCCACCATGCTCAAATCTTCTCACCAAGAAGAGGGGAGTCCTACCTCTGCTTCACGTCCGGCCAATGGTACACCGCCGGTGTTTGGTGAGCTAACTTCAAGCTGTTTTGTCTCGAAGAGAGGTTTTATGATGGAGAAACCTCTCAACATTTCGGGCCATGTAGAGCATGCGTCGAGGTTCATTCAATCAATAGAAGAGACACACCTCAAGGTTGTGAGTAAAGACACTGCAGGTACCCTCCCGGGAATAGGATATCATGACCCATGTAGAGGGGTTTCTGAACGTATACACATACCCATTTATATTAAGTCCTCTTGACCGAACCGTGCTTGAATTCTTCCAAAAACATCGAGTTAATTTGGCTCAGATCCATCCTTCTTTCTGGTGGCTCGTGCTGATGATGAGATTTTTTGCTGGAAACGCCGAGATCGAGTTCACTCTTAGCCATCTCCTCATATTGTATCGGCCTTTACATTATCGAGGTCTAATCACACTATGATGCCAATCCACCAGGCCATTTATCTCCTGATGGATGAGTCAGCTTGTTCAAGTGAGGATTATTGATATTATTCCTGTGGAGTTCCTGCCATTTCCCCAGAAATGAAATTTCAATTGTAAGTGATGCACTATAATCTATTATTTTTGTTTTCGGTGGAGGCAGACTCTATAAGGCCATTTTATTTCCTTTTCCACTGCGATCCCGTGGATGTCAGATGAGGTCCTCGATCTTGCGGGCTTGGCCCACAAACTGGCAGCCTCTTCGACTTATGATGAGCACAATTGGCGAGATTTGTCGAAGGGCAAATGGGAGTCTAAGCACCATGGTATGTGCAACATAATCCTTCTCTTGAGGAGTACTTTCTCTTTCATACACTAATCTCTTTGTTGCAGGCATCAGTGATTTTTTAGGTGAGATCATCCCCTTTCGAGGAGGAGGAAAGACCTTCAATTTTTGAGACACAGAAGGATAATAAAAGAAAAAGGTTCCTCGGAGAATGAGGATCCCCATAACAAAGCGTGATACGCCCGGAGGCGTGAGGAGGACGTTGCCATTGACGAAGACTTCATTATTATCGGTCGCTCTGTGGACATCAATGCACCCGAATAGGATGACTCTATATTGAAGGCTCGAACTAGGAGGCCTCCCGAAACTATTGATCCGGATGGGATCGAGGCCCCTAGTCTCGAGGGAGAAATTCCACATGTGAGGAAAGGTGGAGGCCCTTCATAACCTAATTTGGCAGCTGGTTCTCAGACATCGGGAAGTAATCTGATGGGAATGGACTTTGACGTATCTCCGCCCAATCAGAGCACCTCGGGTGGCTCTACCGGGGTCGATGAGACCACGGCGGTAGATGCAAATTCGACCTTCAAGGAAGCTCAGCGGCTCTACTATATGGTGAATTTTGAAGTTATTATAACTTTTCCAACTTCATACTCTCTCATTTCTAAGTGAAGTTTTCTTTCTCGTAGGCCTTCGATAATCTCAAGTCTGAGATGCTTCATTGTTAGGCTAAGTTGCGTAAAGTCTTGAATAGGGAGAAATACCTCAGGCTCCTTTATGATAAGAATACAAGATAGTTGATACATCCTCAATTGGAGCTGGACCGAAGTCGTGATTACGAAGGCAACCTCGAGAAATAGGTAACTTCTATTTTGAGGGAATACAAGCTTCTTCTCCCATCTTCGAAAACTACCATTTCGGTACCCCAGTTGCAAATAAATATGGAGACACTGGAGCACATTCAAGGCGAAGTCAAATATATCAATTCTAAATGCAACGATTTGAAGGCACAGGTAGATGTTCATGTTGCACCCAAAAGGAATGCTTTGGCTAAGGCCTCCACCCTCGAGATACAGCTTTATAATGCTCGAGAAGGTGACTCGTCTAGACGAGCTGAATTTCTAAGCTTGAAATAGATTTTTTGAAGATGAAAGACGAAGTCATGGACGCTCGACCCGAATCCGAGGAGGTCCAAGCAAAGGCCGATAAGAAGGCGACCACATATCTGAAAGATGCTGCTGAAGCTTGTACGAAGTTGAGGGGGATTCCGATTGAGAGAGAAGAAGCAATGAATATGCCAGATGCAAATTCCAGAGGCAAAATCTCGAGGAGATTCATGGTAAGGGCTTGAATCTATCGGAGGAGATAGAGCAGGTCAAGGCGAATGAGTTTGATGCCTATTTTCTAATTTCTGATGCTGAAGACAGCGAAGAAGGGGCCAGTGAGGGAGTTGATCCCGATAGAGCCGATGGTAACATAGTCCCCGTAGGGGAAAGGCTAAGTTCCCGAGGATAAACTAGGTTTTTATTTCTTTTTCTTTTCATAGGGCTCTCTATAGGAGTGTTGTAAATGTATCTTTGTACCGTTATTCATAATAATAAAAAAAGAAACTTTTAGTTTTCCCTTCATACGAATTTTCACTTGCTTGTGTCTTTGTTTATGTTTTGAGCGTTGATGCTTGTTGATAATTAGTCCTATACGTTAGAATTTTACGATAGGGACCTTTTGGTTTATGCTTGATGAGTAATTGATAATAGTTGATCGTTCAGGGCTCGATCCTTGAATCACGTTTTGACCCAAGCTTATTGACCATTAGGACTTCAACATATTGGCCCTTAGGATTTTATCTATTGGCCCTTAGGCTCTTTAGGCTGCCCTTTGGCTCTTTCGCATTATCCCTTAGGCGCTTACACATTGTCCCTTAGGCTCTTTAGGCTGGCCCTTAGGCTCTTACGCATTGGCCCTTAGGTTATTTTAGATTGGGTCGATGTGACCTCTAATATGGCTATAGTTTTCCCCGTATTGGCCGAAGACTTTGAAGATTTGATTATGCCTTTGCATGTTTTGTGTTCGTCCGACTCTTCGACGACTAAAATAAGAACCTCGATTATGAGTCGATATGTGATGATAACTGAGTACCTCGAGAGGCCCTCTTGAAGGCAGATTTTTTGAAGCCTTATTGTTGAAGGCTAATTATCTCGAAGCCTTGTCATTATTTGGAGCTGCTATGATCGAAGCTCATTTGCTTATGCCAGGGGTAGCCTGATTAACCGATTCTTTTCGAAGTAATTTCAAAGTATTTTGAGGCCTTTAGTGTTATGGAGGCGATCAGACGTATCCGAGCTGCGTTAATTTGGCCGGAGACTTTTGATATGACCGTAATCGATAGGCAACGGTTGAGATGACCTTGGTACTTATATTGAGGGTATGACTTTTTAGGGGTCTTACAAGTTCAATATAGCCTTGATATTTGGGTTATGCCTTTTTAAGGTCTTATAAGTTTTTGGTATGCCTCGTTGAGGTCTTACAGATTTGGTATTGCCTCGCTGAGGGATTACGAGCTCGAGTTGCCTGATCGAGGTCTTATGAATTCGAGTTTTCGACGACTCGGTGAGCTGACTATCGATGACAGTCCTCGAGTGTTCGAGAGTTCGCTTTTGGCCCTCGAGCCGCCTTATGAGAAAGTAGTAAACTTCTTCGAGGCAAAGAGTGTTTTGGTATGCAAATGGGATTCCTCAATTACTTGACATATGCGTACATATTTTTTGCTTTTGGAGACTCGATTATTCTACATGGAAATGGTTCATTTGATCGTTTTTCTCAATACAACATTCTCTTATCGAGGTTCTCCTAGACATAGTTCAATTTCTTTGAAGAAGTGACCTCCCAGGGTGATGCCCCCCGGTATTTGAGGTTGATCGAAGAGAAGCCTCGAATACTTGATGAGTTCTCCTTATGTAGCATATGGATGTTGCCTCATTAAAAACCTCGCCGAAAAAGCTATTTGGGATAAAATCCAGTCCGTGGGAAAAAGAGCGCAGCGCATGCTTTAAAACCCAAGGTCTTCAAGATAGAGAGTGCTTCGATTACTCGTAATCGGAAACTTGCAATAAATTAGTTTAAAATATAAATGAAAAGGGGGAAGGTTGTACCTTAGAATTGATAGCGCTAAAGCCTCAATCTATTTTAATTGTTTGCCCCGAGGATGCATTACTGTCCTTTATTCACTCATTCGGATGGAGCCATGAATGTAGGTTGTGGTTGCTATTTGGATGCTTACATGTCTTTGTCTTCTTTGATGTACAGGGCATAAATGTTGGTGCTACGTCGTGCACCGCAAACATCTCTTTTGTTGTGTGCTGCTCCCCGTATTCCATTTTTACTCCATCCTTGGTTGGAAACTTCATCATCTGATGAAGGGTTGATGGCGATGCCCTTATACTGTGTATGCACGACCTTCCAAGTAAGGCGTTGTATCTCATTTCACCTTCGATGACATGAAACTTGGTATCATGGATTGAACCAGCCATGTTAACCGAGAGGATGACCTCTCATTTAATTGTCTCAATTGCCATGTTGAATCCATTGAGGACTCGAGAGGCGGGTACGATTTGGTTGAGCAGTCCGAGCTGCTCCACCACCCTTTACCTGATTATGTTGGCCGAGCTACCTAGATCCACGAGCACACGTTTAATTTGAAATTTATTCAAAAGAAAATAAATTACAAGTGCGTCATTATGATGCTGAGACAAGGTCTCGATATTCTCTTTGCTGAATGTGAGAGCATCCTCTGGTGTGTGACTCCGAGTTCATTTTTTCCTGGTGATGGATATTATTATTTGCTTGACAACCGGTCTTTGTGGGGTATCGTCCCCTCCATTGATCATGTGGATGATGTGTTGTGGTTCTTACGGTTCACTCTTCTTGTTCGCCTCTCTTTCCCGAAATTGATTTTTAGCTCAGTAGGTAAGGAACTCTTGAAGGTTCCCTTCGTTGATTAGTCGGGCTACCTCTTCTCAAAGCTATCTGCAATCCTCGGCTCTATGACCGTGAGTGCTGTGATATTTATACATCAAGTTAGGGTTCCTCTGTGAAGGGTCTAATATTACGGGTTTTGGCCACCCGGCATATTTGAGTTTCCCTGGCCGATATGATTCCCAAAACATCAATGTTGAAGTTGTACTCAAATAACCGGGGTGCCTCTACTGGCTCAGTGTGCCTATCGAACCTGGATTTACTCATGAGTCCCGAGTAATTTTGACCTTGATCGATCCTTTGATCGCCTCGAGGCATGTTATGCCTTGGTGCGTTTCTTCGATCTTCTACATATGGTTGGTATCTTTCTTTGTTTGATCTTGGATCCCTCTCTATAAACCTTTTCTACTTTATAAAGAGACTTCTGGGATATACTAAGGCCGAGGGGGCTCCTAGTTGGTCGTCTTCGACCCTGATCTTTGATTGGTACCTGTTGTGCACATTCGCCCAGGTCATGGCGGGATATTCGATCAAATTCTATTTTTATTGTCTTAAAGCTACTGAGCTTCATTTTTCAAGCCTTGAGTGAAGGCCTGTACTGCCCAGTTATCAGAGACTGGTGGTAATTCCATTCGTTCTATCTAAAATGAGATATGAATTCCCTTAGCACCTCGTTCTCTCTGTTTTTGATTTTGTAGACATCAGACTTCCTGGTGGTGACCTTGATGGCACCAGCGTGTGCCCTCACAAAAGAATCCACCAACATGGCAAATGAGTCTATTGAGTTTGGGGGTAGGTTATGATACCACATTATAGCACTTTTCGACAGCGTTTCTCCAAATTTCTTCAACAGGATAAACTCTATCTTGTCATCCTTTAAGTCATATCCTTTTACAGCACACGTATACGCGGTGATGTGCGGTCCGTGGTCCCACTATATTTTAGGATGTTAGGCATTCTGAATTTCTTTGGGATAGGCTTCAGTACCGCACTCGATGGGAATGGTTTCTGTATGAATTCTTTGAATCTACGCCCTTATGAATCGGGGGGAGGGGGCGCCCGGGATCTGATCGAACCTCATGTTATAAGTCTCCAACCTTTTATCGTTATTTTCTACTCCCTCTGTAGCAATTTATGTGAACCTGTTTGATTAGGCACGAAGTTTAAGAAAAAAATGAAGACTTTTGGAATTTGTGGTCTTAAACAAATCGAAATGGGGTCCAGAGTATTTGTGTGGTTATAAAAACTTCTCATAATGGGTAGAATTGGAAGTTTAAGCTAAATTATTTCCAAATTTAGAAATGGATCATTCTTTTTGGAACGAACCCAAAAAAATAGGTTCACATAAACTGGAACGGAGGGAGTGTATTTTTTTCTCCTAATTCAATTCTTTTGGCGAGGTCCACGAGCATCTTCATAATAACTGGGTCTGTTGCTAACCCATTGTTGCTCGATATCTCCGGTACCTATTCGACTCGAGGATCCATTTCCGGTGCTACTGTGCTTGGGGTTTTTTGGTGACTTTGTAGCTGAGCGATAGCCACTTGTCATGCTTGCAACTTTTCAAATATGACTTGAAGACTAACATCTCTTTCCTCACTGCGCATATTCCATCGGTAAGAGAGCTTACATTGGCATGCACAACGTTCCGTGAGCTCATGCCGATGGGGATTTGTGTTGGTGCCTCCCCTGGGTTTTGCGGTGGTACACCGGCATGGTGCTACCGCTGGGTTTTACGGTGGTAAACTGGCGTCTACACCGATTTCTCCCTGAAGCCCAATACCATTGTTTTCACGTGCATTTGCGGAAATAAGAGATTCTTAGACAAGAAAAAACGTGAAGAATAACTTGTGTTTTCAGAAAACTAGCACCAAAACAATCACTATTATTCTTAGCCCAAGTGTGCGCCAAACTGTTTACATTGAAAATGGTATTTAATATTATATTTAATTTATGGTTCTAAAAATACGTGATTTATATTAGTACTAGTTTTTAGGTGAATAATGCTAAGTGTAAATGAGCAAGAAATGATAAAAAAACCGGCATGGTTATGAGGCTGAGGGACTCGAGCTCTGCAACGTGGGATCTCGAGGGAAGCCTTTAATGGGCTGATGACGAGCAATAAATGAAGAATAATATATGAGCGAACAATGAACAATAAATGAGGAGCAATAAAGCGATAGAATAATTGTTGAGCACGATTAAGTAAGAAAAGAAGAGAATGTTCAATTGTATTCAATGTGTTATGTAATAATCCAACCCTTTACAAATGACAAATGTCCCCTTTATATAGGAGGGGGGATTCCCACCATAGTACATGCCGAATGATAACGAGGAAATTCTATTGGTACAACTGTATAATAACTTAGTACGGATTTGTACTATTCTTACAGACCTACTCAGCTCTAAGCACGTATATTTGGGAGCTTTCCTGACCTTCCATGAAGATTATCAATTGTTCTGCCCCGAGATCAACCATAGTGTGTCTTTGATGTGATCCCTCGAGACACACCTCGGGTTCATACATCACGTTCTTCTTTGGGCTTCTCGAGGTTGGGCATGGAGCGGGATAGTATCCCCAAAGTCGAACTCCCCAATTTTCGCCGCATACACATACAATGGAGAGTGTTGGAGCAAGCTAAACTCACCAGAAGCATTATTCCGGTCACAAAGCTCCTAGTTGGATTCAACCTCGTGAGTGTGGCGCCTCAGGGAGATATTTTATTGCTCACGAAGGTGAAGGAGTAATGAAAACAACTATTTTCGAAGTAGTAAATGGTCATATGGGATATAATATCATCCTGGGAAGCCATGGTTACACAAGATGAAAGTTGTGCCCTCAACGTATCACCAATTGTTGAAGTTTCCAACACCCTAAGGAATCAAGTAGATAAGGGGGGATCAATCGGCGGCATGAGAGATGAATGCAATTTCGGTCTCTAGTAGCAAAGGAAAGGAGCACGCAATGTAGAAATTATAGGAGATGACACCTACTCCCACACCATAAGAAGTGAGCCCAGGGACAGAGGCTTCAGAACATTATTAGGTGCCAAGATATTTCCAAGTTCTAGAAGAAACGGATGCAACGAAGTCCACGGCGGAAGAATTGGAGCAAGCTGATTTGTTCGAAGAACTCCTAGAAAGGAAATTCCACTTGGGGATGGAATTGCACCCGGAACTCAGGTATCCCGACGGAGGTAGCCGTGCACAAGTTAAGCTTGGATCCCAACATACTTCCAGAAAGACAAAAGAAGCGCCCTATTTTCGAAGCCAGGAACAAATTCATAAAAAAAAGGTAACTCGTTTACTTAATATAGTTCGATTTGAGAGGTAAAGTATCCGGACTGGCTAGCTAATATAGTAGTAGTCCTAAGAAGAACAATAAATTTTGCATGTGTTTAAATTATAAGGATCTTAATAAGGCGTGCCAGAAAGACTCATTCCCATTACCAAATATCGATCAAATGATTGATGTCACAACCAGTCATGAGTTAATGAGTTTCCTTGATGCTTATTCCAGGTACAACCAAATCAAGATGAACCTCGGAAGATCAGGAAAAAACTTCGTTCATAATAAATTTCGGTACATATTGTTACAATGTGATGCCCTTCGGGTTGAAAAATGCTGAAGCACTTATCAATGCCTCGTGAACAGGATGTTTGGAAAGAAAATAGGAAAAACTATGGAAGTTTATATAGACGATATGCTCGTTAAGTCTTTGAATGCAGGTGGCCACCTTAAATATCTGGAAGAAACTTTTGATGTCCTGAGGAAGCATAATATGAAACTTAATCCCCAGAAGTGCTCGTTCAAGGTTAGTTCTGGTAAGTTTCTGGGATTTCTGGTCTCATAGAGGGGAATTGAGGCAACCCCCGAAAAATCAAGGCCTTAGAAGACATCCCAGATCAACTTTAAAACGTAAAGGAAGTCCAAAGGCTCACGGAAAGATTGGCAGCTTTAAGCAGGTTCATTTCCTGTTCATCAGAAAAATGTCATTGCTTCTCCGCACTGCTCAAAAAGAAAAATAAGTTCGAATGGACGCCAAAGAGCTAGCAGGCTTTGAGGGATTTGAAGAAGTAATTATCAATCCCTCCATTTCTTTTGAAACCAAAAGAAGGCGTAACGTAGCTAGTTTACCTCGCGATCTCGGAAGTTACGGTAAGTACAATTTTGGTCCGAGAGGATGAAGGTACGAAATCTCCCATTTTTTAATTTTAGAAAAAATTTAACGGGAGCATAAACTCGCTACCCATATTTGGAGAAACTAGCCTTAACTCTCGTAGTGGCCGCTCGAATGTTGAGGCCCTACTTCCAATACCACTCGAAATGAGTGAATTCTACATAGAACATAAACCAAGGGATGCACTTAATTCACAAGTCTTGGTCGAATTTGTGGCCGATTTCAGTTCGGGATTATTACCTTTGGCAACCAAAGAGGCAGTAATGGTGTCGGAGTCGACATCAGGGATTGGACCTTATACATTGATGTAGCTTCGAACGTCAAAGTGTTCAGGATCAGAATACTCTTAATTATTCCTTCGGGGGAAACCCTAAGGCAAGTCATCAGAAGGATCTATCTAACTATCAATGAAACAGAGTATGAATATTTGATTGAAGTGGTCTAATTGGCCCAAGGACTTGACTCTGATATCATCGAAATCAGATGTGACTCGCAACTGGTGGTAAATCAAGTCTACATGATTTTTGACACCAAAGAAGAACACATGCATTGATATATGAAAAAAGTACGGGCTCTGTTGGCACGATTTCGAGAGCGGTCAATTACTCATATCACAAGGGGAGGATAACGCATAAGAGGATGCATTGGTGAACTTAGGCTCATCAACGGAAGTGAAGGGATCAGAGTTCGGAACGGTAGAACAACTGATGAACTCACTCATGGATGCAGATGGTTATTATGAGGTAAATTTGACTAATTTGGTCTGGGACTGGAGAAATGAAATCATTGACTATCTCGAGCACGGTAAGTTGCTTGAAGATACCAAAGCGTCCCAGGCGTTGCACACCAAAGCAATGTGATACAACTTCAAAAGAGGAAAATTATATAGAAAATCTTTCCAAGGCTCGTTGGACCGATGCTTAGGGGCATCCGAGCTAACTATGTCATGAGAGAGGTCCACGAAGGAATATGCAGCAACCACTCGGGCGCAAATTCCTTGGTGCTGAAGTTGGTGGGGGCAGGATATTACTTGCCCCGAATGGAATAGGGTGCCAAAGATTTCATGGTCGTTTATAAAATGGGGGATGGACATCCTTGGACCGCTGCCACCGGCTCCCGAAAAGATAATATTTCTTTTAATTTTGGCAGACTATTTTTCTAAGTGGGTGGAAGCAGGTCCTTATTAGAAGATTAGGGAATGCGAAATAGTTGATTTCTTGTGAGAAACTATAATTTGTAGGTTCAGTATACCAAAAGAGATTGCATGCTAAAATGGGACATAATTTATCGATGCAAAAGTTACAAAGTTCCTCGAAGATTTGAAAATAAAGAGGATCACTTCTTCAACTTGTCATCCGAGTGAAAACAGTCGAGTGGAATCAATGAACAGGGTGATTATTCAAAACCTCAAGAAAAGTTTGAAAATGGCAAAAGGCAATTGGCCCGAAGAATTGTGCGGAATTTTATGAGCCTACCTAACAATGGCCAAGTCGAGCACATGAGAAACTCCTTTTTCCCTGGTATATGGTATAGAAGCTCTAATCCGGGTGGAGGTAGGTAAACCCACCTTGAGGTATTTCCAGGTAGATGAAGAATTGAATAATGAAGCAATGTTAATCAACCTAGAGCTCTCGAGGAACACGGGGACTTGGCGCATGTAAGAATGGCAGCTCAAAAGTAGAGAATGGAATGATATTTTAATCGAACAACCAACCTCTATTATTTCAAAGTAGGGGATTTGGTCTGAGGAAAGTAACTCAAAATACGCGAGAGCTCAATGCGGGGAAGTTGGGTCCAATGTGGGAAGGCCCTTACCAGATTTCAACTATCATCGGGAGAGATTCATACGAGCTGGAAAACCAGAATGGAAACAAGTCGCCCAGCAATTGGAATTTGGAACACCTTAAAAGATATTATTGCTGATGAAAAATATCCAATCAGAAAGTATGTGTTGCACTCTTTTTCCCTTCATTCAGTTTTTGTCCCAATTGGGGTTTTCTAGTAAGGTTATAACGAGGCAGTGATAGAAAGCATACTACAAAGATAGCAGCAATAAAACCTTTAATAGCAAGGAAAACAAGCAAGTTTCCACTCGGGGATGGTTAGATAGTCTTTGGATCTATAGAAAATTTCCACAGTGAAGTTAAGTTTTCTATTGAGCAAAGGTTACCCAACCGTTCATGAGCACAAACCACTAGAGGATTGTTAGATAATCTTTTGCTCAATTTCATAGTGAGGGAAAGTAAGGAGTCTTACCGAGTTGAGGATTATCTAGCAATTCATTGGTGGAATCTTTGAAGGTACAAGAATTACAGTGTTCTAATTCGCATTATTCACATTCGAACAGTGGGGGGATTGATATAAGGATACGGCATCAATAACTGCCACGTCGACCGGGAAAACAAAATCCGAAAATATAGATGTGCCATCGGAATCGGGGACTGCATAGCCAGTCCTGTAGAACCAAGTTGTACAAGATAGCCACAAGTAATGGTAATTTCTTTTTAGCATAGCAAATGCTTGTATACTTTTGAAAATAGAAGGAATTAAATGAAATGGAATACTTTTATTTTTATCATGTTTCTTGTCTAAACGATGAACTAACTTTGTCATTTCAAAGTTAAACAAGTACTTCAAATGCTAGTGCCGTAATCAATAGGAGACAACCTCTTCAAGAATACGTAAATATAATAGGACCCTCTCTTATGAAACTTCTCACATTAAAGGGTTGGTTTCGGAAGAATTTATGCCCCGAATCAAAATGCCTTCGGGGGAAAATACACCCGAAGACGTACATGAAAGGACGCAAAAAGTGAACTTGTGCAAATACTTATAGAAACACTCACGTAAAAGGGTTGATGCCCAAAAAAATATTCCTTCGGTAAAAAATACATCCAAGGTTATACATAATAAGACACAAACAGAAAAACTTGCGCAAAGTCCTTAAGCAAAAGGAAGAAATGCAAAGATTAAAAACTTGCATGGATATTCAAACGGAAGCAAGACTCAAATAAAATTTGAGCAACAACATGTTTTTACTTACAAAATCATGCCAAAATGATAAAGTTTAAGGATTGGAAAAAGAAAAAAAGCTAAGATGCAGTATCTTCGAAACCAGGAGGAAGAGAAGTGTCCGTACCTCCGGAAGAAGTACATGGATTCACCGATGACTCGATATTTTCCTCAGTTTGATATTGAGCATCATCGTCATCGATTCATCTTCAGTTCTCCGGAACTCGAAATTGGAACTAGAAGGACCAGAAGCATCAAACTAGGCTGGGAGCCCATTTTTTGCAGCTAACTCAAGCTCACATGCCTTAGCAATTTCGCCATCAAAATCATTGATACCAGCTTTGGCCTCTTCCAGGGATTTTATCCTCATGTTGTAAATAGCGTAAGTTTTCTCAACAATGAGGGAAGCCGCTCGTCACTTAAGTTCTTCATTGAGTTAAGCTATCTCGACCGAAAGGATTTCCTGGGCATACCTAATATATCTGAGACTAACTCAAGGTCGCGGACAGTTGAACTAAATAGCCTCTTATGTTCGATAGTTTTCCTGTACTTCTCTTCCAATTGGGTGTGTTTCACCCCTGCAATATCAAGCTCTTCGATTTTAGAGTTCAAGGCTGCCTCTAAGTCAAGTCACTTTTTCAGCAGTGGCATCCTCGCGCTCGGTTGCAGCAAGAACAACGTTATGGACTTCAGCCCATTAGGACTTGGCTTTGTCAAATCTAACCCTCAGCGGACCGATTTCTTGACTACGGGTTACCACCTCTTGATCGCTTTGCTGCAAATGATCCTCCAATGCAACAGCCTCAGCAGCCTTGACTTCTAGTTCCGATAGCCAATCGACACTTGCTCCTGCTCTGTCACAAGTTGATCCCGAGAAGAAGTAAGTTCTTCCTTATTACGAATTAACCTCTGAAGGCCTTCGGAAGCAAAAAAGTTGGCCTGCTAAATAAGAAAGGTAAAACTCAAAATACACAAACATAGACAAAGTAACAAGGGAAGAAAGGAATGTATCGCTGCAGCATTATGCATGGAATTGTTCAACAGGCACTCTCCCAAGAGTGCTCGAACCTTTTTCCAATCTTTCTCTAAAGCCAAAGGCTTCAAATATTTAGCAAGAACCTCCGGCCGGGAAAGCAGGTTGCACCCGGTAGCGACCAAAAAGGTAACATTCCTCCTCCGATGGGGATCTTTAGAATGAGCAGCATAATTTTCCTCCAAATTCCCGTGAACTGGGGACTGGGGAGGAGGAACATCTCCTTCGTGATCATATGTGGTAGGTGGAGATGATGTAGCAATTGCTGGTGGGAGACTTGATGAAGATGGAAATGATGTAGCAATTGCTGGTGTTGGTGAAGATGGAAATAAAGTTGATGGAGTTGAAGAGTAAGAAGCAGCTGCCTCAAATGCAGTGATGTTTATTGGATTCTCACCAACCAAAGACGGCATAGACTCAGTACTTAGACATGCAATACCGGGAACAACAATGGGGGCCCAATAGCGGGAGTTGGAATTTTCCACTAAATTAATCTCCTCCCAAAGTGCCGACTCGTCGTCCTCGGTTGGTGTAACAAACTCCACAGATTGAGCATTCTATTGAGTTGATGATAAATGTCATCTTTTATATAGAGAAGCCACATCATTACTAGCTTTTACATCATCGTCAATCATGTCTATGACCGGTCTGGAAGGAGGGCTAGTGATCACAACTTCCGAAGATGACACAGGGGCAATAGTCTTCGCCCTTTTTATTCTTTTCCTCAGCCAATAAAGAACGCTTTCATTTTGGTTACTTGTTCTCCGGCCGGGGACTCCGTAATGAAACACATGTGCCCAAAGTAGATCTACAGACACCTGCTCGAGTAAGCGCCTCCTGAAGCAGCCTCACCGTATCAGCAGGATCAGCCAAGACGTCCTCCTCGGGGACAACAACTGAGCCCGCAAGTAGATTTAATTTCAAGGAAAAGATAGAAGAGATTAGTCAAGTTCTTCACATGAAAAATTGAAACATGGTGAGTCTGAATTATAATGATTTTTGGCCGTCCACCCATATTTAGGGGCCGGTTCTTTCCACAAATGAGTTTCGGGCATTGTAATGTCCAAATTATTCTGAACCCACTGGTCCAAACCTTCAACCACCAGTGGGATCCCTCGAGTTGCTAAACATACGAAGGGTAAAAAATTAATACGACTACAGAAGGATATTTGGTACAAATATCAAACAAAGATCTTACGAGTGTGGGTCCTAGGGGTGTTCATCGGGCGGATTGGGCGGCTTTTACTCTTAACAGTTTGGCTTAATGGTTATCAGGTTTTAAATGTATTAATCCGTTAGCCACCCGATAAGATATCGGGCGGATTGGTATCGGGTTAGCTCTTATAGGGCGGTTAATGGGCGGTTTATCGGCCTAACATACATATTCACTAAATATCTCTTATTCTCCTCGTCTTACAAATAATGAATTGCTATAAAAAATAATATTTTAGAGGCAATATGATGCATTCAATTTTCTTTGCCAGAGCTACCGATAATCTATCTCCAAGAGCCTTCGCCGTTAGTTTGAATATATTTAGTGAGAATTTCTATCTTCTTCTGCAGTCCATCTGCCTCTTTTTAGACCCACTTTCTCACAACAAGGTGCTCTTCCCATTGGTAGTATGACAGGAGAAGAACACACTCTTGTTATTGGCAATTGGAAACAAGACAATTAGCCCCAAAAATCATTACTTTTTCAATTATTCTAGTATTGTGTGTATTTCTACATTCCAAAGGTTGACTTATTAGAGCTTTCATGCATCTCACTCTTCGCCAAATCCTTGTGGACGCCAGTGCTGGAATAGTTTAAGCTTGTCGTAAAATCTTAAATTTATTATGAAAATTTTAATTTGAGGATAAAAATACATTTTCAAGGGTTTTAGTTTTTTTATATTTAATATATATAAATAATATATATATATATATATATATATATATATATATATATATATATATATATATATATATATATATATATATATATATATATATATATATATATATATATATATATATATATATATATATATATATATATATATATTCTTAACGGGTTAACGGATTAGCCGTTAAGAAAATTGAATAATCCATCCCCAAACCGATAAGCCGTTAATAAAAAAAATTCAATCCGTTCCCCATCCGTTAAGCCGTTAAGCCGTTACCAGTAAGCCGTTAAGCTTCGGTTTGGATCGGTTTTCGGTTTCGGATCGGTTTTGAACACCCCTAGTGGGTCCAAATGGGCGGAAAGGATGATGCCATTGTGGGAATGATGTCATTGGTGGTAGTTGCAACAAACCGTTCCATCCACCCTTGGTCATTATCATCATCCATGCTAGTCAACAGAGCATGGTGGCCATATTTGCAGAGATTTATCATTCCCCCACAGAAGATCTTGGGAGAGTAGGGATTCATCATATGAGCTAAGGATAGCTCTTCTCCAGTCTCCTGGCATAAACGCCGAAGGTAAGCACATGTCCTCATACATAAGGACTTACTTGCGCTAAACATACTTGGTAGCGGAGGCAAAACTCTGTAATTATGGAATCAAGCTCTCCGCTCAGAGAAAACACATCCAAAGTAAATGGATACGTGTAAAAATATGTAAAACCCTGCTTGGAAAGGGTCACTCGCTCCGATAGATCAGGGGCGATAATATCCAACTCATGGAAGCGGCAATCTTTCATCACAACAGGAATGCTGGAAGGATGGATGGAAGAAGGGTATCTACTGAGGCCTATGTACGAGAGTTAGCAGTAGAAAATATTTTCTCAAAGTCTTTTGTGGTAATAAGACTTCTAGGGATGATGGAGCCTACTGTTAGAAGAACAGAATCCGCGGCCCTCTTTTTGTTCTTTGAAGAACTAGTATGCGCTGAGAAAGAATCCATTATGTGAAAAGAAGAGAAGGTTTTCTGTTTGATGAAAGTTAGAGAAAAGATGAAGAAGAAAGGTTCAAATCAAAAGCTTGAAAAATTATAAAGTGTAAGGGAAAAAGATGATGCATATAAGTAAAATTTTGACGGCTAAATTCATGGCCATGATTATCTCGTTAATCGGCAAAAACTATGTTGAATCGTGGAATGGCACATGTTTGGGGTATTAAATACGGAGAGACGTGCGTCTAACCAACCGTCAAAAGCCTACATAGGGAGTTATAGAAATTCCCCCCAAAAGAGTATTTCTACCAACTTTCCGGTAACACAAAGTTTTGTCACCGGAAAGCAGGGAGACTATCTGTATAGGATAAAATTATATGACACGTGGGCATTTAAAGTAAGGACACGTGGAACATGGATGAAGACCGATCACATATATTCCGCTTGTCGCCGGAAGGGACAACGTTCATAGACGTGTGTTAAATGCCTCGCACCCGGTGGCATTTGATAATGAATATTCTACAGCATAAAGAGCAATGGCTAGTTACAAGGAATTTCGTATTTCTGTCCACCGTTAGATCTTCATCAATAACCCTCATAATTGATATTAAATGAGGGCACGATCCTAGGATCTCGATCCCTAGACACAACTATAAATAGTTAGCTTAGTTATTGTTAAAAAGGACACAAATTTTCTGGAAAACTTATACTACATTCTATACAAAGCTTAATACAATTTTACTTTCTTGCTTTTCCATCTCATTGTTGTTGTGCCCGGAAACCTTGTCCCCGGAACTGTCATCTCTGTTGTTTCATCTACAACTTAAGGCTAAGTATTGCATAATTCATTACTTATTTTATTTTCAGGATTAAAATTAATTTTCTTATCTAGAAACCACATATAAATTCAACACTGTACAATTTTACGGATAAACACATTTCCTCCTACTTTTTTTATTCGTTTCATTAAAAAAGTCAAACATGTAAGTTCTATACAAGGATAGTCCTAAAATGATTTTTCTATTTTATTTTATGTCACTTCTCTTTTTTGGCTCGTACCAAAGAAAGTTGAGGCATTTGTGTATTGACATATCATGTTACTTTTTAATAAAGGTGTTTGGTTGAGAATGTGGAACGGTGAGTGTCAATTTAGGTTTGTAATTGGGTTCATCATGCTACATTTATACCAACATCTTTGGCTCAAAGTATTTAAATGTAAGACCAACTTCCACTGACATGAGGTTAAGTGAGTTCCCATGGAGGTTAAAATGTTTTTATTTTGCAAGATAATAAAATGGAAAACAATTGCCCTGCCTACTAAAAAGCACTTATAGACAATCATTTTCTATGAACCCTATTGTCATTCTTAATTTATTGCTTTATTCACTCTATTGCTTCTCTTTGTTTATTCTTCCCCGCAAGACAGTTAAAACTTAAAACAAATGGTGTATTTCCAAATTGACAGCAGAGTAAAAAAAAATGCAACACCTCTTTCTCACCTACCATTGACATATTTAGGTGCCAAGTTCCCACAAAGACACAAGCCTTATGTTTGTCTGTTCACTGTTGATTTCACATTTTGCCTTGGTCACGACACCAAGCATTCTTAATAGAATTTCAGTCAATATATAACACTTCAATCATATATCAACAGATTCCGTGCATAGATAAAAGCATGATGGGCATAAGTAAAACCACTGCCACCTTACAGAAAGAGTTAGTGGTTGTAAGAAAAAGGAGTCCAGTAGTTCTTGCCACAAATAACTCACATCTTCAAGAAAACAATAGCACATTATCATTGTCATAGGGCACAATAATCTTTCAGTATTTGTCTTGCCAGGTCAAATGCTCCACTCTTTTTGTAAATCAAGTGCAAGTTGTATGCAGCTTCTCGACGAAGATCACAGTAACCTGGTTTTCTATTTTCGACAAGATCTGGGTTCTCATTAGGAAGCTTTGGGATGGGATAATCATTTTCGTGAGTGTCAAGTACCCTTTGGTAATATAAGACAGCTAGAGAAACAAGACCAACATGATGATATGCTCGACCAATATTATACAGTGCTTCCTGCAAAAGAAATTCAAGGAGTTCCTTTAGATGCCTCAACACTTCCTGTGTTGATGTAATGGAAAATATTAAATCTAGGTCATTACCAAATAAAAGTCATATTTCAAATTGGACTTACAAAAGCAGACATCAGACATAAAGAAAACAAGGCTAGGCAAGTTCAAAACGTAACCTGTCTGTTTCCTGAAAGCCTCAAATTATTATATAGGAAAGCCATTCCCTGTAGTATACACTGATGCTTGTTATGAAGTCTGAATCCAAGAGCTACATTTATTAAGGCAGTTCCTGGAAACAAAGGGAAAAGCCAAACTAGCAAATTGATATCACGAAAGATAAAGACTACGTCGACTCTGCCTTCTTTTATTTGGTTGCTAGAAGAAGCCCATACCCGCACAGAGATTTATCAATTGATTATCTGTCATCAGCTTATAGGCTTCTAAATATTCTCTAGCCGCTGCTTGATGCTGGCTGATCGTTGTAAACTGGTGTCCAGCAATAATAATTGGTGGTACGCAATCTTTGTGTTTGGTACGCATATAATGCAAGAACTTGTTATGTTTTGAATACCGAATATCTAGTCTGCACATGATCATCCATAGTAAAATAAACAAATTAAAATATAAAACAGAAATAAGATCAAGCAGTCGTAAATTTGTAAAATAAAGGGTTCTCTTCTTGATTAGTTTAAAAAGGGTGATCTTTTATATCTTTAAAGGCTTCAAATCTTATTTTGGACAAGATTCACTGTACTCTCATATCTGTAGTAACTGCTTTACGCTGATGCTCTACTGAAAATACCTTTTCGGATATCACAGTTTAGGTTATAAAAGAACTGAATGCAAAAATAGTCAAATCTTAAAACAATATAATTCAACCCAGTATGCTACACAGTACGTACATTACTAACCTAACTACAGAATATAACATTCGAGAAAATATGGCATGACTGCAGAGATGTTTTAGTTTCAAAAAAGCGGTGGACAGGAAAACAATTGAGAGGCTAGTAGACCCCTAGGCCAACAACAAACCAACTGAAGTTACTAAGCACACAACTAATTGTTGTAAGTTCCAGTTTGAGAACTGTATTTATTTTCAATGCATAAGATAGTCCCTCCTTTCCAAACTGAAAACCCACTTTAGCTAGCCTAAAAATTGATACCAGAAAGTGTGAATACATTCTGTTTTCATTTTTAAAGAGAATAGGAACTAGACTGGAACACGTGAAAAGCTTGGAACCTAAAGATGTCAAAGTGAATTCAAAAATAATATACAATTTTATTATTATGTCAATTTAACTTTTTGACAATTGTAAAGTTGAAATTGTTGTTGCAAGAAAGAAGTCAATCGACATTTTAAAATAAAAAATAGGTCAAACAAAATAGAAATGGAGCATAAATCATTTATCTTTTGATAGTCTTCATGTGATTTTCAGAATGCTACTGGACAAGCCGGGCTGCTGGAATGCAATACAGCAACGGGGTGGTGAAATAATACAAGATTATCACAAAGATTAATAAAAGCAAGTGTGAATACGTCATTATACTTTAATTTGTTAGAGAATAGGAAATAATAAGAAGATGTGAAAAGCTAGGAATCTTAAAGATGTCAATTCAAAATAAATATAAAATATAATTCTATTGAAGGAAAGAAGTCAAATAAGGAGCATGAATCAAGCATCTATTGAAAGTCTTAATGTGACACTTAAAATGGGTACTGGACAGGGTGGTGGATACCAACACAGTCAATGGGGCCCATGTCACTCCATGAATTCTGTAGTGCATTTAGGATGCAGAAATCCTACGAACCAACCCATGCTGATGCTTGCTGACTGTTACTTAGTTCCCCAAAATGCCCAAACACAAAACAATCCCTAATTAATTAAGTAATGGTGCATGTAAATGTAATAATGTCTTACATGGGTAAATCTATTGTATGCATTATACCAATTATTTCCAACATAATTTACGTAAAACACACGTATCTGCACACATTCTTCAATCTCAACACATGGGATTTCAGCAGAATCAGTGAGTGCAAACAAACATTTACTAACAGTTAATTTCCTCTATTATTCCAAATGGCGAGTTAATGCAAAAGCACCTGTTATAGAATAAGGGAAACAGAAACTGGTTCAACCAGCATGACACATTCGAACAATGCCAACTACGAAAGTAGACGAGTGTTCAGAATATTGACAAATTCTGCTGATACCTTGATATTACTTTGTAGTAGCAATTCCATGCTGCAAAGCTATAAGGATGCTGACTGACAACATAACGAGCACAATCGAACCCACGGGTGGGATCAGCAATGTTATATCCTACTTCTGCAAGACAGAAAAAGGACTTTTTAGCAAGCACGCATCTTTATCTTTCACTTCACGACATTACTCAGCCAAGTATATCTGAACCTGTCAATATAACTCTCAGTGTAGTTTAAACAGAACAGAAGCAAAGGCAGAGAGTGCAAACACTACAAGCTGAAACTTACGAGCTCCTAGAGCTTGCAGCTCCCCTTTCTTTTCAACAGACAATGTGCCAGATGCCAATTTAAGACAGAGATTAATGATTTCCAGTGCATCCCAATACCGTTGCAAGGATATTAACACCTTGCACAGCTACAAAAAGAGATCTATAGTTAAAATTTCCAGTCCGACATAATTACAAGTACTTGCAAAAGGGCCAAGAATCAGAAGGAAATTGAAAATAAATTTAGCATTAAAATTTCCCTAACGAAAAATATGTAGTCATCCAACTAAAACATGTAAAAAAGGACATCTCAGACCTCTGATTAGTTTAAATGACCATATCTAGTACCGATATAAAAGTTGTAAGCATATGTATTTACGAACAGAAAAAACATAATAAGTGCATTAGTGCCTGAAAATGGAACAAGGGGAGTTATCACATGAGACAAGCATGCTCATTAAAGAAGAAAAGAAAGAATAAGAAAACGAAAGGAAAGGAAGCAGTAAAATATAAAAGACAGATGGATGGGAAGCAAGGAATACTAACATCTATGATGAGACACAGGTGCTCCTCGTCTTTTAGAAGATCTGGTAGTGGAGGCTCTCGGTATGCATGCCCCTCAAGAAATAGGATAACATACAAGAAAGAAGTAAGTTTTAGGTCAAAACCAAGGGTTTAAACTGTTTACAATATGTTACTTTACATAAGAAATGGGTTATAAGCTTCTCACAGGAGACTCGCTGTCCGAATCGTCACTTTTCCAGTCAGCTCCAGCAGCCAAAGCTGCAGCTTTTTTTGCTTCCTTTAACATTTCTTTCTTCTGAAGTAATTTTCTGGCTCTTGCAGCTTTTGACCTATCAAAAAGCCACAAAATTAGTTATTTGCACAGACATTACCGGCCAGTAATAGGTGTTACAGATCATTATAAACATTACAGACATGATCAACAAGATTGCACTGGTAAAATCATGTGTAGAGTTACTCGAAGGTAAGTGAGGTATGTTTATGAAAAGAATGAGCTTGGAAAAGACTAAGGAAAGATTCCCAAAAGGGAAACAAGAAATTGAAAATGGCCAATTTAACAAATTTCAAATTCCACAACTCGACTCCTGAAACGGCTTGGTTGGATACTTTTGCCCGTAGAATCTTCAGTTAAGGAGCGGAAAGAAAAAGCAGAACATGGTAAAATTAAAACTCACAGATCAGATGCCAAAGCTAAAGGCCTAAAGCCATGAAAGACGGTATCAGTTTGGTGATCATCCACAACCTTGATTCTTTGAAATAGAACATTTTTAGACAACCTTCTCCGCACTTTAACCTAAAAAGTAGATCAACCAATTAAAAGGAATAAAGTTAGATACGAGGTAATCTCTGGGAGTTCAAATGATGCTATCACCTGGACATTTATTAAAGATGATTAAAAAGCTGAATTAAAAGTAAATGCATACATCTACCAATAAAAAGAAAAGGTAAATGCACATATTTTTCCAGTAGGGTTATGACTTGTGCTTGAGTCCATTTGGGTAACAATTATGGACATCTCTAAAAAGCAATTTGCTTATGCAACTAGGCTACCCATGTCCAAGATAAATTTGACTTTTGCATGCAACAAATTTATTTACTTCAAGAAAAAATCCTTGATACACTACTGATGGTGATAGATGGAAAAAATGAATAAACTGGTCTTTGTACGAGAGTTAGTATACCTCCCCTAGATAAATATTGCATCTTCCATAATGCTAAGTTGTTTCTCAAATTTCGGAATAACCAAATCACAAGCCCACTTGTTTTTATATTTTGTACCAAACAGTAAACCAAGTTATGTCACTGGAACTGATGCAGTTAAGTATCCATGCCAAGTTAAATAGTTGAGGATTTTCAATAAGGCACTATTAGGCAGATGGTTATGGAGGTTTGGGAGAGAGGAACATGATTTTTGGAGAGAGATGAAAACAGAAAAATACAGGGTCTTGGAAGGGGCTTGGAGGATTAAAAGAGTAACTATGCCTAGTTGTGGGGTGTGAAGGAACAAGCTTTTGGGGACACAGATGATGTGGGGACAATATTTTGAGATTACACTTCCTAACATTTACGGAATTTCATTTTTGTACTGATGGAGCGAAAGAAATGCAAGGTGTGCTTTTAAGAGCAAAATTCCTTACAAAAAGTTATCTGAACTGTATTTTGTCCTTCCATCTTTGGTGTAAAGAATTCTGTGCAGATGAAACTGAAAAATATACTGTTACCTTTTTCCCAAAAAAAACATTCATGGAATTTCATGTCAAAAGGAGGTGATAGTCCAATGAACAGAGGATACAAGATGGAGAAATTTTTCTGGATTGAAGGTTTAGGAGGAACTTTCAAGACTGTGAAGTAGCAGAATTCCAAAATCTAGTTGATTTAGTTCACCAACAAGGAACACCACATGATAATTATGATGTACAGAGGTGGAGGCGAGGAACAATGGAGCACTTTCGGCTAAGTCATATCATGAGAAGCTCCTGCTTAGTGAGTACCACATAGATCGATTTGGATTCCAAAGATACTGAGAAATATGTGTTTCTTCACTTGGCTAGCAACAAGAGGGGTGATATTGACGGCCGAGAATCTGAGTAAGAGGAAGGTTACGCGCATTTAATGGGAGTTTTTTGTCCAATGGCTTGGGATATCTTAAGTTATGCCAGGCATGGTGAAAGAGCTAATGTTCAGTTGGAATTGCGATAGGTGGAAGAGAAGATGCAGCGCATGGAATGCTGCTCTACTAGCTCTTATGTGGGTCATTTGGAGAGAAAGAAATAGGAGAGCTTTCGAAAGTGTTGAGTTGAACTTTGTACGATTGCGGAATAGCCGTATATCCCTTTATTCTTTTCGGTGCACCCATGGAGTTCCTTTATATATAAAAGATTGGGTGTCATTCGTAAAGAACCATATCTTTTTCCAAGATTTCTACTCTTTTGGTATACTTCTTGTGTATAGGTGTTTTCGTGCCCATACATTCAATAAAATTATTACTACTTCAGCCAAAAGATATCCCTAACAGTCAGCATTTTTTTTATCAAGTAAGATAGGATTTCATTAATCAAGCATCCAGGGATGCAACTGATTGCAAAAACATATCGCACCTCCTTTCAAAACATCACCGTCCTAACAACTTAAGGAGCTTACAAATTCAACAGGATCTGAAGAACTGTTTACATATAAGTAAAAGATCACTTATTCATAAAACATCAGTACCAGCTTCGTATGAGAAGGTACAAATTACAACAGTAAGGATTCGGGAAATCCAGCAGTACATCAAATATCATTTACAAAAGGCCTTAAACCAAATTTTCAGATTCAGGATACATTTATATTTTTTTGAAGCAAGATAATATCACTGAAAGGGTGCATCAGGAAGATGCCAGAATAGAAAAGAGGATACATCTCTATTTAACAAAAGTAACATTCTCCTCCCTACCCTCATAACACCAACAGTTTCTCTCTAGCCAAACTCTGCACAAAATACACAAAATGGAACTCCTAATGACAATCCTAGACAATTTGTCCGAATACCCCAACCCTGCAATTGAAAACAATGCTAGTTCTCCAATGATGACTACCTCCGCTGGGGCAATCTCACACTTCTTTCAAGTTAACCTAAAGCCAGTACTGCTTGGAACAACATAAGCGCCTACCACAGATATGTCATCTAAGATACCTCTATATTGCAAAACACTAGAGTGATTGTCATTTGCAAACAAACAAACAAAAAAAGGTGATACTTCAACACTGCCATGCCTCTTACACTTATGTAAGTCCCTTCAAGTAGCCTCGTGATACAACTATGTCCATCATCTTGTTCAACGCCTCTTATAAAATATAAAAGAACATTGAAAATATCAGATCCACCATCTCAAACCTCTAAGAACAAAGGCTCCCATTAACTAGATCAAAGAACTTCGTCATTGATATGCAAAGTTTGGTCCACTTTTCTTTGAAGCTCATATTATTTTATGAATAAGGGTCGATGCTTATGGCTATCTAAAAGAAGCACTAAGATAGTGAAGCAAAACATAGTAAAAATTCACGTTAGCCCCTTACTATGTTAATTTCATCCAGTACAAAGGTGAGGTTACGCCACTAAGCTAGTACAAGAATTGACCTATATTTGTGGCTATGTACGTTCCCTTTTTCGCGTTCAAAAATTATGGAGTTTCTCCCAATCCAGACTTTCCACTATACAGCCTGTGGAATAGTGTTCCAAATGTTACTTGCATTTTTTGTTAAAAGGATATACAACAACAACAACAACCCAGTATAATCCGACTTAGTGGGGTCTGGGGAGGGTAGTATGTACGCAGACCTTACCCCTACCCTTGGTAGAGAGGCTGTTTCCAAATAGACCCCCGACATCCTTCCCTCCAAGAACTTCCCACCTTGCTCTTGGGGAGACTCGAACTCACAAAAGGATATATTACTTGCATTTTTGCTGAGACCTCTTCTCCTCCAACATTTTAGAAACTCAATCGTTGAGTTAGGCATTGACCAACTAATTCCCAGGATATTTAGGAAAAGACTCCATATTTGAGTGGTGACTTTGCAGTGGCCAAATAGACGATTAAAATCCTCTGGTTGTTCCTCGCATAAAGAGAATCTACTGCATAAATGGAGACCTCTTCTCTAGAGTTTAACTGGATGAGGCAAGCATCACTGGCTACAAGCGATGTAAAAACACTTCAGCATGGATGGAGCCCTGTTGCTTTGGGTCTCATCTTCATCATCAGAAAGTACAGGAATCCATGGCCAAGGACTATTATGGTGGACTGATGTAGTTAACTCTCTTTTCCTTTACGCCTGGGGTTGTTCAACATTCCGTCGCCTCCAATTTTCAGATTTGAATACCATTCACACCCCAACAAAGACAGATAAAGTAAATTCCTTTTTACTGTGCCATGATTGGCATGGATATCCTACTTTGCTAATTGATCCTGAGCCCTTAAGTCTACTTGAAGTTGCTTGTGTCCGGTATTCCAGAAAGCTAATATCAGATTCTTTTCACCATCACAACAATACGGTAGTTAGGTTTACCTCGAAAGCTTGTAGAACAATTAAAATACAACAAAGGTATATCTTCATTATCAATGACTGAATTGAGCATCGGAAGAAGAATTAGACCAAAATTAGGATTAAGTTCTGGGGAGACAAAGGCATGTGATGAGCTGCAAAACAAGACACCTACATTGTAATTTGTCGGTGCATTATTCTTCAGCTACATTTCAGCTTTTCTTCTAAAAGTTTAATGGCTTACATTCTAGCAGTATACCAGTTACGCCCAGCCAGGAAGTTGCAATTGCAGCTTCACAAGCCAGTTGCCTAGAAGAGGAAGCTAGTAAGTACAGTAACAATGAATGACTTCTGTGCAAGTTTCAATTCTAGTAAAGTATTTTATGTTATAAGTAGATGTTTGTGAGTTGCATAAAGAAGCTGTCACGTCATCCTTTTCCCCCTCTCTCTTTCTCTCTCCCTCTCTCATTGATAGAAATATTAATTTTTTTATGAAACCATCCCTAAAACTAGCACATTCTTGGGTCAAATAGAAAGTGTACGCTTACCTTTTGTTGTACAGATTCAAGAAACAATGTCTCACGAATCAAAGGAAAAATAACATCCACACAGGCCTCTAGTGACCCTTTAGCTCTATAAATTTGACAAAGCTTCAGCTTTATCTTGCTATTAAGCCACCATGATTTTGGTTCATCAGAACTTGAGTCAACTGAAGATTCTGGAAATGAACCACAGAGATCTTAAAAGAAGATTACAACCATCCAATTAATAGAATGCTAAGTATATGCTTTATACCTGATGATTTTGGAGGGGAAAGCACAAAAACTGCTTCATCATCTTTGCCTTCTTCAAGGAGGATCGAGGACAAAGTTAATCGAGCATCAACACTATCCTCAAGTTCATTTACAGCTGAAAAGAAAAAACAATCAGCTAAAGTCTATAATTATATATATATATATACACACACACACACACACACACATCATGTGCTATGTGGATACCTTTATGGAAGTACTCAATTGCTTGTACTCTTTCCCTCAAAAACACATAACACTCAGCAATTTTTAAGTGTAAATAGCCCTGAAAAGGATAGAAATAAATTAACCACCAAATGATAATAAAAAAGTCAAAAGATGGATATGCATGCATTAATAGAAAACAGAGATTGCTTTAGGTTTGTTTCCACAGCACACAGGCATGGAAAATAATGCAACCTATTAAAGAGATCATTTCAATTACGAAATTTCCTGTAAATTTACTGGTTAATATTTTCAAGAAGATTTTTTCTCAATAAAAAGATCAATTGAGCATGGTCGGTCTGCTTGATAGTAAAGAAAGAGAGCATACCTAGACACGTCCTTTCAAATAAAAGGATAAAATATAGCAATTTACACAGAAGCAGTACAAAAGAGGAGTTTCATTTCTTTACTTTATTCTTGACGTCATCTCCTTCAAGCATCATATAGTACTTCAAAGCAGATTCATAGTGTTCAAGCGTCATAAGTGAGTCCGCAACCTCAGTGACTATGTCAGGATGTTGAGATGCATTTTCTTGTTGTAGAGCACTGAAAATAATCTGCACATTGCTTGGCAAAGTAAGAATAGCATACAGCTTCAGTTCAAACTCATACAAAATCAGTATACGATGTTTTTAAAAATAACAGAATAGGATATGTAGAAGAGGTAAGATTGGATATCACTTCAGGGTTAAATTAAGTTTTGGGCTTTAATGACTAAAGAAGTCGAGAACCTGTGACATTACGGGGTTCCAACTATGGTACGAGGTCATAGTTAAGAAATATTTAACCAATCTTGAGGTGTATAAACACTTCTGGATGCCTCATTTTATCAGAGGAGGCAGATCCTCAATCTTCACCTTGCAAAACTACCCTAGTACTTAGGCCACTTTAAAGTCACTTTAGCTCATTCGCTTGTAGCAAAGTCCTTGGGTTCCTATCCTGCATGTTCTCCCCTAAGATAAGCTTTAAATTTACCTAGTATCCCATCTAGAACCATTACATCTAGTTTTGGTCCCAAGTAACTGAAAGTAGCTTGCTAATTTCTGATGGTACAAAGTTTTAGTTGAACAAATCTCAATCACATTTAGCTTTTCCTCCCTTGTGTTATAGAAAATATGCAGGAGCTTTAGCAAATGGATTCTCAGATAGATATTTTTCTCTTGAACAGCAACACCCACGTGTAACCCATAGACAGTAGTTAACAATAATAGGAAAATAGAAAAAGTCTGGTAACCCTGTCCAGTTGCAATGACTCCAAGAGCATGTAGAAAACAGAAAAATCAATTCATACTCCACTGTCATATTCATCAGCACATTGTGTTTCACTTATTGTTGGAGGAACCACTGCACTTGATCAGCCTTTACATTGCATTACATGCCAGTTTCTATGAGTGATGGCACTACTAGAAACAACAAGAAACTTTAAGACCAAGCTCCAACAAACCTCTGCCTCCTCCATATGACCAAGATGTAAATGACATATTCCAGCTTTGATACTTAAATTAAGAGGCATCCATTTCCCAGTAAAATATCTCTCCTTTGCACACTCAATTAGATCAAGAGCTCTTAAATGTGCATTGTCTTCCATGTGCATCACAGCTAACAGATGTATCAAACTTAAATCAACTTCATTTGGATGATTTTTCAGGTAGTCTTCCAGGATACCAACAGAGCGCTCAGCTTCACCACATTTTCTGTACAACTGGAGAAGTAAACAGCAAGTTAATTCCATGCAGAACAGTGGAATAAGAGAGTAAGCACCATTTGATACAGCATTAGTTACACAGACAAAAAAAGCAAAAAGCCTGTCGTCAGACTAAAGCAACAGTCCTTTACATAAAAATACTCTTGGCATGTTCTCATCAGTTTGCCAGATCTAAGTTCACTCTTGACAGAGTCATAGGAGTGTCGGTAGCATTTTTTTTTTTTTCCCCTGGTCTCAGTGCAATCCCTTGCACACGATGTTAGTTGCTTTTCCAAAAGTAAAAATGTGTGGATGTACTAAGGAACTTTTCAACTACAGGTAAACCAGGTAGAAACAATAAAGAGAGGGTATTTAATAGAATCAGATAGAATGTGCAAGTTACACAAACAGCGAAATAACACGATGTCGTCTGTGATGTTTTGTATTGGACTGTAGAACAATGTTATACTAATAAGTGAAGGCGCTAAAGGACAACGAGGTAAACATAAAATCACATGAAGGTTTAAATAATTACATCAGATAGAGTGTGCAAGTTACAAAAATAGCAAAATAACAAGACGCCATCTGTGATGATTTGTATTGGACTGTAGAACAATGTTATACTAATAAGCGAAGGCGTTAAAGGACAACGAGGTAAACATAAAATCACATGAAGGTTTACGTTGTCTCAAAAATCTACAACCTCTTGGGCTTAATGAGGATAAGAACATAACACAGTGGGAGCAAAGGTATATAGGCGATACTAATTAGTTGGAATTAATGCTCACACTTACAGTAGGTCTAATGTTTTAGGGTACACCAAAGGGGAAACAATTGGGGTTTGGGCTTGAGAAATAACTTTCAAGATTCGGAGGTGACAATTTTCAAAGAATACTAGAGCTACAGCTACTATGCATACAGATTGTTAATCCGAAAGAGAAAGATGTCTGACAGCGGAGCGAAAGAGAGGAGAATTTTCAAGTGTACTCTTTTATACTGTAGACGCCTACGGAGAGAAGAGATGGCTTTCCAATCTCGCCATATGGGTTTCTACAGCTCTGAAGAAGGCATGTTATTTTCACGTGGTTGGCAGCCAGAGGTTCAATTGTCAGGGTAGATAACTTCAGGAAGAAAAAGATAACACACATCACTTGGTGCTGCATGTGCAAAGTTTTGGAAAAGGGTATAAACCACCTGTGCTATATTGTCGTCAGCGAGCCAATTATGGTGGACAGAATCGAACCCTTCGGCTCTTCAATGGGTGATGAAAAGGACAGCTAACATGTGAGGTCTAGACGGGCCTTCAGATGGACGAAAAGGCTGGAGCGAGCACGAGAAGTAGCTCATGTGACTATGTTGTGGGCTTTGCGGACATAAAAAGGCAGAGGGCGTCTAAGGGGATAGAGAATATTTTTGTACAGATTAGGACTAATCTCTGGTTTTTTTTTTTTTTTTAAAGATAACAAATGTTATACACTTCTGCAAAAAGGAAGTGCTGCCAAATACACAAAAACACAAGATGGATCCAGTACATCCTTGATTTTTTTAGGACTAATCTCTTGTTTTTTATATAAACTTTTCGGGCACAATTTCGTTTTAGTACAGATGATTGGGTGCATTATTGTAAAGAACCATGTTCTGGTGTAGTTTGCCCACTTTTTGTATGCCACTTGTATCATACTTAATAAATCTTTATGTTACCACGAAAACTTAGGATGCATCTTCTAAAAGCTTCTGACTCTAGTTGGAGACGTGTATGTCAATCTTGGGATGAGTGAGATTTAGAAAACCTCTTGTTTTAGGGAACTTCTAATTTACCTGAAAAGACAGCTTATTTACCAATATTGGAGTGCAATAAAACCGAATACAGTGTAGAGGATTCATATAGTTTACCCAAATTAATTTGGAATTAAGACATAGTTGATTGATTGATTTAACTTAGCTACCAGACATACTTTCCCTTGGTGTGTCTTCTAAGAACCACAGAAATGATCTTTGTGACAGTAACTTTTCTCTCTTTTACCTTGCATTCAAAAGTTTGATTAAAATTGTCATATCTTGTTATCATTATTACTATCATCATCATCATTATTATCATTTTTGGTGGTGGTATTCCTTGAGCCGAGGGTCTATCAGAAACAACCTCTCTATCTTTACAAGGTAGGAGGGTACGGTATGCGTACACACTACCCTCCCAAGATCCCATTTATGGGATTAAACTGGGTTTGTTGGTGGTGTTGGTGGTGGTGTTGGTGGTCTTATATTGTCTAGTAATACTAAATATTTTCCACGTCAGCCGTTTCAGTGTTCTGCTTTTTTAGAAATGTGGTGTCACATGTTTGTGTTGTCTAACTCAACATTCATAGTAAACTACTTTCCTACTTCCCTTGTGCAAGTTTTCAGGAATAAATAACAGTACTTACATCAGCAAGTGTACCCTAATGGAATTTCACTTCATGTTTAGCTTCTTTTCTCCCTAAATAAAAGTCAATCATTCATCATTTAGTTGTTACATACGACTAGGGCTCACCTCAATGAAAGTAAAGCATGATGTCTTCAGTAATATAAAAGAGAAAGGATATCCCATGCAGTAATATTAAGGACGACTAATTGAATGGATCAACAATAGCAGAAGAAGAGGCATTTAGCATGTAACCATTTGGTGCTTTAGCCAAGAAAATAACTATATGCAAATAAATGAGACAGCAAAGTTTGACAGATACTGAAGGAAGGATAGATACAGAAACCTGAGCAGCTGTCCTAAGCACTTCAACATCATTAGGGCATCGACGAGCAATTTGCTCGTATGACTCTGCAGCTTTCTGATAATCTCCAAGCTCAATGTATATTGAAGCCCGGTGATACCTAAGACTAATGTCATCAGGATCTGCTGTTATTGCTTTGGAAAGGCAATACCTGGCCTGTCCCCTATCTCCCTGCTCTCTGTACAGTTACAAAAAAAATTTAACTGTAAAGCTCAAGAAGCACCAAATGTTGCAAAATAAAAGAGGAACCAGAAAGCAAGCTTTTACAACAAAACAAAACATAATATTGGCAACGGAATCACGGTGAACAATACGTATCCATTATTTCACCATGGGTTTAAAAGGGAACACTCAAATGTATGTCACCACATATGTGAACGCATTCCTAAATTAGATGACCAAAAGATGTGACATAAAAAAGAAACTTTGAAGTAGGTTGTCACTCAAAATGTAGAATAATTGAAATTTGTGCATCAACATCACGACGTGCACAACTTGATGCTTTCTTAATTATTATTATTTTTAAATGATGGAGGTATCCCTACCATCTTACACGCACCTTGGCTAGTTCCACCGGGTACCTGCTACCTCCTACTAGCAAAGGTACCAAGTAAACATGTCTGCCAAGGCTTAGACAAATGAGAAGAGTGAATTTTGCCTTTGTTGGGATATAAACCTGAGACCTCAAGGTGCCCCCCCTCCCCCCCCAAAACCCAACTTTATTGACCACTAGAACACACCCTTGGGAGCAAAAGAAAATGAAGCGCAAACCTGATGCTTTCTTAATTTTCAATGCAGAACGATGGCAAATGCATCCCAACCATATATCAATTTCAGCCCCTTCAGGAACAAACTATCAATAAACGTCACGGGAGTAAATATAATTGCATCCTTTTGGTGCATCTCTCTCAATGTACAGAAAGCAAAAGTGATACAGAGAACACTTACACTAGTCCGTCCATCTCAGTGTATCTGTTTCCTTTACTATTTCAGATAGTTAAAGAAAACCGTAAATGATAATGCAATTTTGGTGATAGTTTTCAAAGGATTCCTTTCCAAAAGGGATCAGCATTTCGGGTTATTATTGAATGGGAAAGGGGACAAAAATTTTATCACGAGGCAATAACTTTTTTGCCCCAACCATTAAATCTCTAATAATATGCAGACAAGAATCCACTCCCTGTAGGAATTATAATACAGCATTAAATAAAATGGGACAAGGAATAAGGGTAAGACATATTTTTACACCATATATAACTAAACTGCTTACCTGCAATTCTTTTGATACATGTATTATATGATACGAATGCGAAAGGAGAAAAAGAAAAAGAAGAGATGAAACAAGGAATTCACATGGACCAATCAACCAGGAGCTTCCAAAGAGATGCATCCTTTGGTGCAAGATGTGCTGCAAGCATGTAGAAGTCCATAGCTCTCTTCTTATCGCCGATAGCATTGTAAATTAGGCCAAGTGTATGGTATGGATCAGGAAGGTTTGGTGAAAGACGAATGACTTCATTCAACACACGTATGGCCTGCAACAGAGAACATTAACAATGAGAACAGTAAGAAATGGAGGGACTACTAGCTGAAACCTGAAATAGAGCCCTTCCTGAAGCAAAGCCATAGAATGGGGGAAACAGGTGTTCACATATTTTACAGATAACTGACAGAAAATATCCATAAAAACAAATAGAATCAAATGTTCAGGAAAAAAAAAGTGGGTACAGTTTCAGAGCAGGACCATAATCGACAACCGCAAAGAGAAAATAGCAACTTGATGTGTCAATTCATATCTCTTATACTGTGTAGAGGAAAGGCAATCTTTCTGTTTTTCATGCCATATAAATATCATGTCTACATGAAAAGCAGAGAACTATACAGATCAAGAAAAATCAGGCTGGATGCATGACTCTAGCTGCATACCTCCTCATAACGACCATGTGCATAATGAAGAGTGGCATCGCCAAGTTTTCTTTTCAATTCTGAACTGACTTTATTCTTTGTTCCCTTTCGCCGACCTCTCTTCTTGAGCTACATAAGGTACAGCATAACATAGTGTGCAGAAGGTTACTAACGACTGCACAATATTTACAGTACGCAAAAACGAAAACAACTTGCAATCCTGAATAAAGAAAGGAAAAGATAACAGGATGCAAAAAGACTACCTAATAAACTTATTGAAAAGGCAACAACTTCAGAAGATATTGTTCTGAACAGTCACAATATAGCCAAATGTCATTCAAAATATACTGAGAACTGATTAAGAAGCTCCACAACATCCAATGATCTTGTAAAGATTCTTTTGATTCTTCCAGAATCAGGTAGTTGATCTCTTAAACCATTCATAACATCCATGAATTGCTTATAGGTATTGTGAAAATGTTTTGGAGGCCCAAGGTTCATTGGTAAGAACTAGAACCACTAACAGTTGAGCTCATGGAGTTTTTGCTTAGTTAAGCTTATAGTTGGCAATGTATCTTGGAGTGACATAACCTTAGCAGTTCAACTGGAGATCAACAAGCTTATCCTCAAAGCTAGCTTTGGTAAGCAAGATATTGTTGCATATCCTCAATACTCACAGTATTCCTTAATCTTTCTCCAAATGATTAATGATACATGTAGTGCAATGTGCAATTTCATTATCCTTTTTACAACTATATTAAGAAGGAAAAAGAAAAAACTGATTTTGATGAGATATAATTAGAGATCTTAAGCTTGAAAGTAAGGACTTTGACTTTAAAACCTCGTATAAGGATCTGAAACCAAAAGCTGGTAACAGTAAAATAAAGTCCTACTGTGTGTTCGTGATTCCAATTTTTCAACTAATGACTACTCATAAGAAAATGTGCCTTATGTCTTTCTTTGGGGAAATGAGTTAAACAATTGAAGTTAAATTAAATACTGAATATCTACATTTTACTAATTCTTTAGTTTTCTAAACTTTGATAAGCTGAAGATGTTTAAGGTTAAGCATAGCAGTTCTCTTATGGTCCAGTTAAGAATTCTTAGAAAAAAATAAATAGCCAAGAACCAAAAAACAAAAAGAATGCAACCAAAAAAAAAATTGCCAAGGTTCGTCTTGGGCCAATGTTTTGCCTACATCTAGTATTTTGTAGATGGAATTCAAAGTTTGTCCAGACTGCTAATGACAACAGATTATACTCATACCTTCCTTGATCTTTTCCTCATCCCAAAATTCATAGCTTCCAATATTTCGTCAAAACTTGCTCCAGGACCATCCACTTGACTGTCTTCTAGCCTAAGTTTCTTCGATGGGACCTCACTGCACCCACCCACACAACATGGTATAAGAAATTAATATGAAATGAAGGTTGATGAAAATATAATTCGATATCCAGACAAAGATGCAAATAACTGCAGTCAACAAAATAATTAACTACACCCCCGTAGTTACATGAATATAAGAATTTGTTAGAAGTGTTAGAATATGAAAGGAGTTAATTTCTTCGCAAAGTCAATTTTTATGTCAAAAATTCACTACTTTTTGTATGTCCAAGCACAAGGAGTTTTCCAGTTTACGTCACTGCTATCATTACCGTATAAAAGAAAAACCTTAAATTTTTTTTTCGCTTCACATTATTAAAATTACCTGGTATGTGGAAGAAGGGCACGAGCTTTGCGCTTTTTGGCAGCCAAAGCTTCATATTGGTGCTCGAGACGCTCAAATTGTTGGTAAGGCTGGAGTCCAGAAGCATCGTCTTCAGTAAATGCCAATGGATCCATTTCTGCTCCGAATCGGAATTTATACTCTCCGCTTCCATCTTCTTCTTCTTCATCATCCTCTTCCTCTTCTTCGTCCTCCTCTTCTTCTTCATTGTCAGCCTCTTTAGTGTTGACATTAGTGTTATCTCCTTCTTCTTCTTCTTCTACTTGCAATTCCAATTCCTTGGGGTGTTCGAATGCATCAAACTGAGGCGCAGTCTCTGTTACGGTTTCTCCTTCCATGATTGTCAGTGGTGCGTTGAGGGAAGAAAGCCCGCAGTCGAAACAAAATAGCTCCTCAATTTAAAGCAATTCATTTTTTCAATGAAAAAGTCCAAATTTGCCAATGCGTTTTGTGAAATAATCCAATTTGCCTTCCATTAATATTTAATGTCATTATCTACCACATAAACGTTGACATATTGGTCCTTTTACTAATGTAAAACGGTCAAATATAATCCTAAACTATGCTAAATAATTCGTATTTGTCCCTGAACTTTCACCATCTTCCTCGGTCCCTACTTATCGTTCCGATAAATCAATCACCACCGTAACAATTGATTCTTTCCGCACTCAAATACACAACTTGGAGACCATTTTTACTCTACTACTACTCATTTCCACGACACTCACAAAGAGAACATATACAACTTTTACACAAAAACCTCCTTATTTAGTCAATCTCGCTCAAATTTTTATTTTTATCACTTTTTTACCAATTTATAGTTTTACTTCCATCAAAAAACCACCAACTCTCTATCCTTAATTATAACCCACCTTGATCATCAAAGTACTGCTCCAAATAATTTATGAACTGAATTTTTGTATATATACTTGAGTTTGTTTTAGCATTAGGAGGTTAATGTGAAGCTTTTACATAGCTATTAGTGATATGAGAAGGATGGACGATAGAGTTGCATTGATGAAGTCCTAAAGCAACCAAAAAAAAAAATCACTTAAGTTCTAAACTATGACCACACATCAAACACATAGTTCAAGTTAAAAGCTTTTTTTATCACAAATTTATCATTCATGGCCCTCAACACTCATTCTATAACGTCAGATCAGCTAAGCAATATAATACAACAACAACAATTACTACTACCCAGTATATTCCACAAAGTAAGGTCTGGGGAGGGTAATATGTAGACGGGCCTTACCCCTATCCGAAAGGGCAGAGAGGTTGTTTCCAATCGACCCTCGGCTCAGTGAAGTAAAGGGACAACAAAAACAAAAACAACAAAAGAGCACTAGTAACTTCAACATAAATAGCGTAAATAATTATCTACACATAAAAACCTAAAAATAAAAATAAAAAAACATAAAAACTATAAATAAAATAGCATGCAATAATATCAGACAGTAACTAGCATAAGACAAAATCCAATACACAAATCATCTATGAATGGCCATGCCAAGCCTCACCCAACCCCGGGTGGGGAGTATGAAGAACTCTAGGGGCCCCTATCCCACAACCCTTATACTAGACCTCCATACTTTCCTATTCAGGGTCATGTCCTTAGAAACCCGCATTCTAGCCATGTCATGCCCAATCATCTCTCCCCAATACCTCTTAGGCCTCCCTCTGCCTCGTCGTACGCCGACCATCGCCAGCCGCTCACAACTCCTCACCGGGGCGTTAGGACTTCTCCTCCGCACATGCCCGAACCACCTCAGCCTCGCTTCTCGCATCTTCTCATCCACCGGGGCCACCCCCACCTTCTCTCGAATAACTTTATTTTTAATCTTATCTAACCTGGTGAGCCCGCACATCCACCTGAGCATCCTCATCTCCGCAACCTTCATCCTCTGAACGTGAGAGTTCTTCACTGGCCAGCACTCCGCCCCATATAACATGGCAGGCCTAACCACAGCTCTATAAAATTTCCCCTTGAGTTTCTGTGGAACTTTCTTGTCACACAGGACTCCTGATGCAAGCCTCCACTTTGACAACCCCGCTCCTATGCGATGAGTGACGTCCCCGTCAATCTCTCCATCCCCCTGAATCCCTGACCCAAGATATCTGACATTGTCCCTCTTGGCGATGACCTGTGATCCAATCATTATGTCCCTGCCTACTTCGCTCGGCTCGGCGCTAAACTTGCACTCCAGGTATTCTGTCTTAGATCTGCTTATTTTTAAACCCTTAGACTCGAGAGTCTATCTCCATACCTCTAACCTCTCATTAACACCGGCCTTCGTCTCGTCTATTAAGACTATGTCATCAGCAAATAGCATACACCAAGGCACATTCCCTTGAATATGTCAGGTAAGAGCATCCATCACCAAGGCAAACAAGAGAGGGCTAAGCGCCGATCCTTGATGGAGCCCCATAACCACTGGAAAATGGTCTGAGTCGCCACCCACCGTCCTAACCCTAGTCTTATCTCTATCGTACATGTCCTAAATTACTCTGATGTAGGCTTCTGGCACGCTCTTCGCCTCCAAGCACCTCCATAGCACCTCCCTTGGGACCTTGTCATACGCCTTCTCCAAGTCGATAAGCACCAAGTGCATGTCCTTCTTCTTATCCCTGAACTGCTCCACCAGCCTCCTGACAAGGTGGATAGCTTCTGTAGTGGAGCGACCCGGCATGAAATCGAACTGGTTCATAGATATAGATGTCATCTCCCTCACCCTCACCTCGATCACCCGCTCCCAGACCTTCATGGTGTGACTTATTAATTTGATACCCCTATAGTTGTTGCAGCACTGGATGTCACCTTTGTTCTTGTACAAGGGCACCACTGTACTCCATCTCCACTCCTCCGGCATCTTTTTGGTCCTAAAGATCGCATTGAACAACCTGGAGAGCCACTCCACTCCTGACCTACCCACGCATTTCCAGAACACTACCGGGATCTCGTCAGGCCCGGTCGCTCGACCCCTACTCATCCTACGCAAAGCCCCCATGACCTCCGCCGCCCTAATGCGCCTGCAGTACCCAAGGTCTCTATGTTGCTCTGAATGCCCCAACTCCCCCTAGCTCTATGCTACGATCCCCCTCATCGTTAAGTAAGTCTTGAAAGTACGCCTGCCACATATGCTTGACTTGAGACTCCCCCATCAAAACTCTACCATCCTCTCCCTTGATGTACCTAACTTGGTCAAGATCACACGCCTTCCTTTCCCTTTTCTTAGCTAACTTGAATAACTTCATGTCCCCACCTTTCTTCCATAATTCCTCGTACATGCGACCAAACGCCGCGTTTTTTGCTTCCGTAACCGCCATCTTTGCTTCTTTCCTCGCCGCTTTGTAGATCTCTCTGTTCACTCTCCGCTCTTTCTCGCTTGTGCTCCCTGCCATCTTAGCAAACGCCGCCTTCTTCGCCTCCACTTTTCCTTAGACTATATCGTTCCACCACCAGTCACCCTGATGTCTGCCTGAATAGCATTTGGCTACCCCGAGCACATCTCGTGCTACCTCCCTAACAAAGTTCACCGTCTCTGACCACATATCATCCGCTTCCCCTGAACTCCTCCAAGCTCCGCCCTGAGCTAACCTCCTCTCCAACTCATGTGCTTTCTCCTTAGTCAAAACACCCCATCTAATCCGCGGTTGTCCCCGAGCACCCCTCCTCTTCCTCTTCACCCAGAGACCAACATCTATCACTAGGAGTCTATGAAGAGTCGAAAGGGACTCTCCCGGGATAACATTGCAGTCCTTGCACATACCTCTATCGCTCCTTCCGAGGAGGAGGTAATCAATCTGAGTCCTCGCCGCCCAACTCTTGAAGGTGACCAAATGCTCCTCCCTCTTCTGAAATGTCGAGTTTGCAATCAAAAGCTCGGAAGCCCGGGCGAAATCAAGCAGTGACGTGCCTCCTCCGTTCCTAACCCCAAAGCCAAAGCCACCGTGCACCTCTCCATAACCACCAGCATCAGCCCCAATATGGCCATTAAAGTCCTCTCCAATAACTAACTTCTCAGATCGGGGAATACTAATTACCATATCATCCAAGTCCTCCCAAAAGCGCCTCTTAACCTCCTCGTCTAAGCCCTCTTGCGGCGCGTAAGCGCTGATGATGTTGAGGACACAACCCTCAATAACCAACTTAATTGACATTAACCTATCATTCACTCGCTTAACCTCGACCACGGACTCCCTTAGATCCCTATCAACCAAGATGCCCACTCCATTCTTACCTTTCACGACCCCAGAATACCACAGCTTAAACACGTCTACATTCCTCGCCTTCGACCCTTTCCACCTAGTCTCCTGGACACAGGCTATGTTAACCCTCCTCTTCTGAAGAACCGTCGCCAGCTCAATGGACTTACCCATTAGAGTGCCTACGTTCCACGACCCGATCCTTAATCTATGAGCATCCGCTAGCCTCTTCCCACCCTTGCCTCCGGCCCTACCCACAGAACCGCTCCCAGCCCCCCTGCTCGCCCCTGCCCCCACCACTGCCCCTCGAGAACGTGACTTTACTCTACCATCTCCCGCCGCGGCCACTATCCCCAACCGATTACAGAAAACAGTGATGCACCCACGTACTACAGCGGAATACGCAAAAGGATGCAAGCTAGGAATCGACAAAGTAAACCACACACAGGGTGCTTAGATAGAAAACGTAAAAGGGTGTACAGAGTAAAAAAGGGGAGGTCGGGAGGTACCAACTCCCGATGAAAGAACCTGGAAGTATGCTTTGATTCGCCCGATATCAACTACCGCTAGCTCTTGCACACTTCGTCCGGTGTTGCTTTGCTCTTCGCGTCCAAATGTCGTATTGTCCGCCGTGGCTTGTACCTGAAAAAGAAAAAAAAAGAAAAAAAAAGGCTGCCTAGCTCGGGAAAGGGGAGGGGTTGCCTTAATGGGGGTCGCTGGAGAGGGGGGGTCGCCGGAGTTAGGGTTGGTAGGGGTAGGGGGTGAGGGTTGGGTAGTGAAGATAAAGGAGAGAGAGAGATGAGAGAACTTACTTAGGGGTCGCCGAAGAAGGGTCGCCGGAGGGGGAGCGGGTCGCCGAAGAGGGGGGGTCGGCGGAAGGAGGGTTCGCCGGGGTAGGGGGAGAGGGGGGCTGGGAGCTGGGGAAGGGGGGGACTTGATGGAAGTAGACGTTAGAGAGGAGAGAGAAGAGAGAGAATAGTTGCTTTCTCAAACTAATCAAATAGTAACTTAAAATATATGCAAGCCTCTTTCAATAATTTTTAATCATGTGGGCGACACACACTACTAAAAAAATAAAAATAACCTATTTATCGACGCAAATTACCGAACGTTCCTCAGTAATAAGTCTTTGCCAAAGGAAGCCCATCGGCAAGTGGTATATTGGTAAATCTTTCTTCGGTAAAATAAATCGATAGAATCCCTCGGTAATTATTAATGGAACCTGGAAAGCCATCTATACATTGATACTATTTTGTCAGATAATTTTAAATATTCGTCGGTATATTATAAAATTATATAATATGTGTGTATAAGATTTATGCTTTCACAAAAAAGAAAAAATTTAAAAAATCATTTATTTACATGGTTAGCTTCTTATCCTATATTTTATTAAAACGACCATTACTTATCAAAAGAAAATTGTGTAATGCTATTTTAACAATTATTCTTTAGTCTTGCTTATAAGTAGTTAGAACTTAGAAGCATAAAATTTGGAGGCAATTAATAAAATTCTAACTAACAAATTACCATGAATCGATAAATATCAAACTTATAATTATTTAGAATCTAACATGTAACTAAATAAACCAAAATTAATGACCCTTATTTTTTGTGTAATTATCAACTTATAAGCTAGTTAATTATCACGGATATATTTTTGCGCAATGCAATTATTAATTTATAATCTAATCGAACCTAACATTACTTAAGAATATTAGCTAATTAATTAATAATATTAATTAACAATGCAACTAATATATTTGTACATACTTTAGTTATCAATTTAAGATAATTAAATAATCACTAAGATTTCTTTTACGTATACCATTAATAAATTTCTACTTAGTATATAATTAACAATGTATAGGCTAGTGAATCGCTAACATTACTTAAGGATATATTCTTAGTGCGTACACTTCTACTTAGTGTAATTATCAACATCTATAAGTTAATTGTAACAATTACACTTCTATAATTAATGTAATTATCAATGAATTGCCTAATAAATTATTAATATTAATTAACGATATTGCTAATATAGTTTACTTACTTTAGCTGTCAATTTAAGTTAATTAAACAATGACCAATATTTTTCACGTATACCATTAATAATCTTATACCTAGTGTGTAGTTATCAATGCATAGGCTAGTGAGTCACTAACATTACTTAAGAATATATTGTTAGTATACTTCTACTTAGTGTAATTAATAATCTGTAAGCCAATTATAACTATTACAATTATGCTCAGTGTAACTATCAATATATAGGCTAATCAATTACTAACATTTGTCATGACCCGAATTTTTTACTCTCGGGAGTCGTGATGACGTCTACTAATGAAAGCTAGGCAAGCCAACCAACTGAAATATTTACCTTGTTTCCATTTTTAATCGGATAACAGATAAGACCCAACAATTAGATAACAACAGAATTGAATAAGCAGAAAGCTGCATTGTAAAGTTTTAATAATACTACTAATACCAATCCATAACAAATCTATCTAAGACTGGTGTCACAGCTTCACAAACTGTCTAGGAGTACTACAAATTAAGGTCTGAAAGAAATAAATACAGCACTGTCTCTGAAAAATACATGAAAGAAATAGGAATAGTAGATAGAAGGAGACGCCAAGGCCTGTGGACGCATGCAGGACTATCTTGAGTCGCCTGATGAACAAGAAATAACAATCTCATTGCGGTCTGAAGTCTACAACATTGGGATCTGCAAAAAAGAGTGCAGAGTGTAGTATCAGCACAATCGATCCCATGTGCTGGTAAGTGCCTAGCCTAACCTTGGCAAAGTAGTGACGAAGCTAGGACAAGACTACCAACTAAACATGTACTGTTAAAGCATATATATAGCAAGTAATAATAAAAGAAACTAGCAGTTAAAGAGGGGAAGGGAACATGCTCTAGGGGAATATCATACTCAGAAGAAAAGCATAAAGAGCAATTTAAAACTCGCAGCGGCAAGAATAAGGAAACAGTAACAAATCAATATCCACTTTTATCCTTTATTGTTACAGCGTGCAACCTAATCCAAATCATAAAATATTGTTGCGGCATGCAAAGGCGTGCAATCCGATCCATGTTATACTATGGTGACGTGCAACCCGATCTAATCATAATATTATTGCGGCATGCAACCCGATCTGTAACAACCTGATCAGTCTTTTTGAGCTCTGGCGCGTCGTTCAGCAGTCTGAGGCTATGAGCAGCTTCATTTCAGGTATTATAATATGTACGCGTGGTCGGAATTTAATTTTGGGATGCTCAGAGTTGATTTGGAAAGAAAATTCTCATTTCGAAATCTTAAAGTTGAAGGAATGAGCTAGGATTAGAATTTTAAGTAAACGACCTCAGAATCGAATCTGAAGGGTTCAGTAGGTTCGTATGATGATTTCAGACTTGGGCGTGTACCCGGATCGGGTTTTGGAAGACCCAAGAGCGTTTTGGCGCCCATTGCGGAAGTTAGCATTTTGGAAGAAATTTCATAAGTTTGGCTTGAAGTGTATTTCAATGTTACCGATGTATGTTTAAGATTTCGAGTTTGGGAGTAGCTCCGTATGGTAATTCTGGAGTTGAGAATGCGATCGGAAGTGAATTCGGAGATCCGAAGGTCATTTATCCATTTGGCTAAGGATAGAACTTTAAAGGTTTTTGAGAAGATTGGCCGGAAGTGGACTTTTTGATATTGGGGTCGGAATCCAATTTCGAAAGTTGGAGTAGGTACGTAATGTCAAATATAACTTGTGCGTAAAATTAAAGTCAATTGGACGTAATTTGATAGGTTCCGGCATCGAATGTGAAAGTTAGAAATTTCAAAGTTCATAAAGATGAATTTTAGTGCGATTCCTTATTTTCGACGTTGTTTGATGTGATTTGAAGCCTCAACTAAGTCTGTAATATGTTTCCAGACTTTTTGGCACGTTCGGACAGAGTCCCGAGGGGCTCGGGTGAGTTGCGGGGTGGTATCAGACCATTTCTAGGCCATTTATAACTGTTGATTTTTGGCTACAACAATGTTCTATGTGATTGCAGGGAATTGTTCACGATCGCAGTGAGTAAAATTTGAGAAATGGGCTAGTGAATCGCGAGCGCGGAAAGCCTTTCGCGATCGCGTTGAGTAAATATTTTGCTGCACAGACTCGACTTCGGAGGCTCATATCTCAAAATCTATAAGGAATTTTGAGATAATGTAGAAATAAAAGTTGTAGTCCTTTGTGTCTAGTTTCTACAAAAGTAAACCATTAATGATTTGGATTTTTGTACAAAGAGATATGACTATTACACTATAGGGTGTTTGGGAAGATGAAGAAGAAAATTATGTTGCATATGGGCTGATTTTGACATATTATATCTAGAAATATATAAGGAATTTGGAAATGACAAACACATGAAAATTGTATATCTTTGAGTTAATTTTCAGAACATTTAGCCATTTATCATTTGGAGTTGTGTGCAAAGAGTTATGACTATTCTACTAGAGTTTGTACGGAAGGCTAGGAAATTGTTCTCCGCGATCGCGAAATTCTTTCCGCAATCGCGAAGAGTAAATTTTGGGCTTGAAAAATTATTCTCCGTGATCGCGATGAGTAAATACCTGGGCAGAATGCTACTTTAGTTGGTTTAGCTCATTTTTCTTCATTTCTTCAAAGCATGGACGATTAGTAGTATGATTGACACGGAGACTAGGTGAGCTATATTTCCTCGAGGTAATCCGCAACTAGTATAGTCTCTCTCATGATTTTATTTATTTTCTATCCAATTGTATTTCAGATAGTTGGTACTTTATTTAGTCGTTCTTAAAAATTGCTCATGTACTTGTGATACCGGATTCTGGGATGTATTTGGGCGTATTCAGAAATCGTAAAGTTGTTAAATATTTCCTCATTTATTCGGAAGAATATACTAATGTGTCGTTTAAATTGAATAAAAGAAGTGTTCTGAAAATTTTTGAAACAAGAATTTAATTAAGTATTTCATTTGGCTTGCTTGACAGCGGTGTCCGGCGCCACCACGACCCTTGGTGGATTTTGGGTCATGACACAATCCTAATATAATATTGTTACGGCGTGTACCCCGATCCAAATATAATATTGTTACGGCGTGTAACCCGATCCAAATATAATATTGTTACGGCGTGCAACCCGATCTAAATTTAATATTGTTGTGGTGTGCAGCCCGACCCAAATATCATATTATTACGGCGTGCAACCCGATCCCAATATACAATTCAACACCAATCACAAAGAAGCCCCGACAAGGAAACAATAAGGGAACAATAATATCTTGGCAATAAAATCAATAACCTCATAATAAAATCAAGTAACAACAGAAAATCAGTAAATAAACGTAAAGGACAACATAACTTAATTATCAGCAAGATTCAGGAAAATCAAGGACAAGTGCACGGCATCACCCTTCGTCCTTTAACATTTTCTTACAAAAAAGAATAATAATAATAAGAAATAAGGGCAAGGAAATAAATGAAATCGCAATAAAATCTCGGCAAGGGAACAACAGTACAACAATCGAATCCATGTGAGGGAACAATATAAAAAACCCTCTTCTCTTTTCGTTTTCACTGTTACTTCACAACTCACTTCATAATTTGATCCAATGCTCTATAAGGTTCAATTGCCAGTTATACTTCATTAATTCATTTTACAACTTGAGCCAACGCTCTTCAATATTCAAATATCAATATTACTTCCACAAGTCTTGCTCAATAATAGAAACAATCACAAAAGGCATGTACAATACAAGCAGAGTCACATTAATCATAGTATAAAACTCACGGGCATGCTTGGCACCAACGTATAGATACTCGTCACCATGCCTATACGTCGTACTCAACAAATAACACGTAGCAAATAGGACACAACTCCTAATCCCTCAAGCTAAGGTTAGACCAAACACTTACCTCGATGCCACGAACACAATTCAAGCCTCAACTATCGTTTTACCTCTTGATTCCACCACCAACTCGCTCGTATCTAGCCACAAGTTGCTTAATTATATTAATAAATGCTAAATAAAACAATTCTAATGCTTGGAAATAAGTTTTCTAAAGTTTTACCCAAAAAGTCAAAAAATCGAACTCGGGCCCGCTTGGTTCAAATCCGAAATTCGGACCAAAGCCCGATTATCTATTCACCCCCGAGCCCGGATATATAATTAGTTTTGGAATTCGACCTTATTTTGAGGTCTAAATCCCCCCAAATTTCAATATTCTTAGGTTTTCCCCAAAATTTCAAATTCCACCGTGAAAACCCTAGATTCTAGGATGAAATCTTGTAAAAAGTAGTTAAGGAGTGTAGAAAATGAGTTAGAAATCATTTAATAATCTTTTGGAGAAGAAAAACTGTTTGAAAAATCGCCTCTTATATTTTAGGATTTTGAAAAATGAAAAATAACTGAAAATTCCGTTTAAATATACCCCTCTAAGACCCTCTGTGCAGACCGCACAAAAAGGAGTGCGGCCACGGAGCTCACAAGGTTGACTACAGTGACATGCTTTAGTATTTTGGACATACCTTTCTCTACAGATGTCCAAATTATACTTTCTTTACCTTTATGGAAACTAGACTCTAAGTTCTACATCTTTCGTTTTTGAATCATCTCAAAATTCTTTATAGATCAAAAGATAAGAGCTTTCGAAGTCGGACCAATGAATTTGTGCGGACTGCGCAAAATCGGGTGCGGCCGCAAAGCCCCCACCGCAGATAACACAAATTCAATGTGGACTGCATTGTCTGCTTCAGAGATTTGCACTTCTCTGAACCCGCACCATCCATATTTTAACCTAAGACATCTCGAAACCGACCCGAAACTTACCCGAGCCCTCGAGACTCCAGACTAAATGTACATACTAACTCAAAAATATTATTTGGACCTACTCGTGCGATCACATCATCAAAGTAACATGTAAAGCCATAGATTAAACCTCAAAACTCATCATTTTCAGTAAGAACACTTAAAGCTCATAACTCTTCAACCAGAAGTCCAACTCAAGTCAAATAGACTCCATTTTTTACCAAATTTCACATTTATTATTCAAATACTATAACAAGTTTGTACGGGACTCCGGATCCAAAATATGGGTCCTATACCAATGGTTTTAAATATTAATTCTTTTCTTCATTTCTTAGATAATTCAGCAAAATAATTTCTTTCAAAAATTGATTTCTAAGGCTTGGAACTTCGGAATTCATTTTCGGGCATACGCCCAAGTCCCATATTTTACTGCGGACCTTTTGGATTCGTCCAAACATGGATCTGGCTCCGTTTTCTCTAAATGTTAACCAAAATCAAAATTTTAACTCTGGATATTTTTATTTCTCACCTTTTAACATACAAGGCTTTCCGGATATAGGTCCGGACCACGCATGCAAATCCAGGTGAGGTAAAGTAGAGATTTTTAGGCCTCGAAACACTAGATTTATATCTAAAACAAGTGATGGCCTTTTGGGCATCACAACATTACTTAACGATACCACTAATAAACCGATACTTACATTAATTATCAATTTAAAGATAAACAATTACTAAAATTTCTCACAAATAGCATCAATACACTTTTATTTAGTGTATAATTATTAATGTATAAACTAATCAACCACTAGCATTACTTATATAAGGATGCCACTAGTTCACTAATATTTTGTGTTATTATCAATGTATATAGTCTAATCAATCACCAACATTACTTACAGATATATTATATACACTTATATTTTGTGTAATTATCAATCTACAAGCTAAATACAACTAATACACTTTTACTTAGTATATTATCAATGTGTATGATAATCAATTAACGTTACTTAAAGACGCTGTTATACACTTCTGCTTAAAGTAATTATCATTTTATATAATAAACTATCACTAATATTTCTTACGAAAATGACTAATACACTTCTTCTTAGTGTATAATTATTAATTTATAGATTAATCAATGCAGCTATGGATACAATAAATTCACTTTTATTTTGTGTAATTATAAATTACTAAGCTAATTACCACTAATAACTTTTTAAAATAGTGTAATTATCATGAATACAGTTTCACTTAGTGTAATTTTCAATAAATAGGCTAATCAACCACTAAGATAATTAAGTAAATACTTACTGAGGGATTTATCGATGGCCTCTCTTGATATTGTGTAATAAAAAAATCAAAATAATAGTGTATAAGATTATATATTTAATTACCGACAGAAGTCCATCAGTATTGTAAGAATAAAATTTGAAATATTATGAAAATGCAATAGCGATTGAGTCCGTCGATAACTTTATTTTCTTTTTTATTTTTTTAAAATAAATCGAGAGAAACCGCCGGTACCTAAAAAAAATAATTCAAAAATATAAATACAAAATATTGCGAGAGAGTCCGTCGGTAATTTACCGGCAGAGTGCATTATTTACAGAGTTATCCGTCGGTTATTTAAAAAAAAATAGAAATAAAAAAGTTCAAAAGTGACGGGGTATTCCTTCGGAAACACTACTTGAAAAACATAAATTTGTGATCGAATTTTCCGACTGAAAATGAAGCAGTTGCAAATGGGACTACTTTTGCGACCGCAGTAGTTAGAAAAAGATTGAATTTTTAATACTTAAAAAAAGAAAATTGTCTATTATTCGCACAAAAGTAGAGGGAAAACATCGCTCCAATTTCGCGCCTGCACTTTTGCGTTTGATTTAGTCGGAAACTAAAAAATAAAAAAATATCATTTGACCCACTAAGCGACCAACGCGGTCACTAAATTAAAATTAAAATGATAAAAGAATATTTTAGTGGATTCTCCATTACGGTAATCAGTAACCATAATCTAATATTTCTAAAGTTCCTCGGAATAGCGACGGAAAAAAGTCTGTCGATACTGCTGCGATGGTGAACAAATGTTTTTTTAGTAGTTACGATCCCAAAGAATATTGAGTCATGAACTTATAGACTCATATTTCATTTTTATTTTTCACCTTTAAGTTACAACTTTTGAAACACGTAGAGTCAGTGTTTCAATGTTGTACAAAACTCTATTTATCATAATAGATCCCTTGAACTAGCTAAGAAACTCAATGAAATATTATATATGTAAGGCCTTGGAAAATTTTGCTAAGTAATCTAGGATTTTGTGGTGTCAAGATAGGCTAATTATTTTATCTTGTGTGAAAGTGAGGGTTCATGATATAATGGATATCAATTGAATAATTTAATAAGCGTATACGTCATATTTCAATTGGTTTGGGGTCTACGGATAGGCCTAAGTCTAAGGCAAGTTGGAAAATTTCATATTAGACAAAAGTTGTAAATGAGTGCGCATAAGACCTCAATTTGAATGATCATATCTCTAGTTATATAAGGTGTTGAGTGATGAAAAACCTATCAAATTAAAGCCAATTGAGTCTAGTTTCTAACGCAACAAACTTTTTGTCATTTGAAGGTGCATACATAAAGTTATGACCATTTTACCGGACAGGTGTCATTAGCGTGAATTGTGTGCGAAGTCGCGCATTTAGTGCGTTTTTGCTGAGTATTCTGCATCCGAAGAGTGAAAAACGTGCGAACAGCGCGAAGTCGCATGCTTGCAAGGTTTTTAAATACCCTAAAGACCGGAAATAAGAGAAATTGATTCATTTCTCAAGCTTAGGGCTTCCTCTACACCCCAACTCGACCAAGGCATCCAACTGCACACCTAAGGTGAGTTTTTAAGTGTGTTTTCATAGTGATTTCGCTTCTCAATCACTAGTTACAATGTGATTTTGATTATGTTTCATAGGACTTCTTCAGAATCTCAAAAGTTATCTTTCAAGATTTGGTCTACAAGAGGTAATCATACACCTTAAACCTACATATATAGAGTTATTATGGAAATATGAGTATGTGTTAAGTATTGTAACTCATGGGATAGGGATTGGAAGTCATAGGTGCCTAACCTAGGTTATGTTGGTATTGTAGAGATTGTGAGGTAGGTTATTGAAACATGATTCTTGGCGTAATAGTATTATGTATGCATGCATGTACAAATTAGGTTTGTGGGAAGATTGATGAATATAAATAAGTAAAGATTGGCTTGGGGAATGAATAAAATCTTGTAAAAGGAATTTAAAATCAAGATGCTCAACTAGTATTTGATAAAATGCTCAAATAAGCTGAAACCATGAATGCCTTCCTAATTTGTGTTAATTTTGTTATGTCTCAAGTAGATTGGGATTGCTAGAATTTCCAAAACGTCGTAGTAACTTAAGGAAAGCTTAAACGAGGTATGTATGGCTAAACCCCCGTCTTTTAGAAATTGAGCTTCATCGATATTGTGTGAATATGGTAAGATTAAAGTTGAATTGTTGTGTCCATTATTACTTCCATGAATTGGTGTTGCTATCTTATATGCGTGAAATATGTGTCTCCACATGATTAACATGTTATCTTGATAACTTGAAAGGGGGCAAAATATATGGATTATGTATTAAAATGATAAAACCTTAAATTGAAATTGGAGCTGCATATATTATGTCAAACTATGTGAAATCCTATGTGTATAAAGATGTTGAAATAAGTCAAACGAATTTGGAAAATATGTGATCCATGGAGTATCTGTTACATTGATATTGGTTGGTGATCCTTGGAAAGAAAGGGGTGAAAATGTGAAAAACCGAATACGGCCACCGTGCCAAGAATAAAGAATCTTGTGAATGGCCAAATGAGCCAAGGAAATACTGTGGTTGTTGATGACGGGAAATACTAATTGGAATCTATACAATGTTAAGGATATTGAGGTAAGCATGGTTGCATTCATGCTATATTTGTATACTTGTGTTCATATCGAAACTGTGTGCAATATTAAATTGAACCAAAAATATTTTTGGGAGTATCATTAGCAACACCGAGGAAGGGTGGGTCATAAGGCTCACTCATGAAATTACACGTGCCAGTGTAGGGATGGATTTGGCTATTCCCCATAATTGGGATGAACTTGTTAAACATTTTCTGAATTTGTAACGCCAACCCATATGGCATAAGTGGGAAGGCAGCCTAGCCGATTGGGCCGTGATCGGATGCCATGCCACACATGGTGGTATTGTGCTGAGAATCAAAATTTGGGGATTCAAAATCTGGAAATCTTGACTGTGGTACATGTCCCTAAAGGGACGACCTAGCCGATCGGGTCGTGATCGGACTCCCTCTTAACATAGACCGTGGTATAACTCATATCGGTGCTAATGATCTCCTAACCAAAAACTATATATATTTATATTATTTTTTTGTAAACTAAAAGATTCACAGATTTACAATTGGTTGCTAGTATAATGTTGGTCTTGACTTACTGTTTTGTGGAAATTGTATGATTCTTTGAATTGATGAGGTGGTGATAGTTAAAGCTTTTGAGCTACCTTTATGATTTCTTTATTCTTGTTGATAGTTCTTTATATTTAGATGGTGTTTAATTATACATACTAGTGCTATTCAATGGCACTAACGTCCTTTTTGCCAGGGACGCTACAATCGTGTTATGATTGTAGATGGTTCCATAGAGGGTACACCAGCCCACCATCAATAACACCTTCTCTACTTTCCGTTAGCTGTATTGGTGAGCCACACTCCATCCCGGGGTCATGTTATGTATCTGTTGTTCATTTTCTGAATACATTTTGAGGTATAGCCGGAGCCTTGTTGTCGGCAGTTCCCTATTACTCTTCTCTTGTATTTAGAGGATCCATAGACTATTGTGGGTGGTGGTTGATGTTGGGAGTCTGGTCTAGAAATGTTCGCACTTGATAAGCATGTTTTCCATTAAAAATGTAAACTTGTAATGTTTTTGAAAACTAAATGAAGTAATTATCGAGAATGAAATGAATGTTGCTAACGATTGATTTCTTAGCGTGTGATTAAATGGGATAATATCCCCTCTTAATTTATGAACTAGTTTGGGTAGACAGTACTTTAGTAGGCTTGCTCAATCGAGTTTACTCGGTTGAGCGCCGGTCGCGCTCTTCGGATTTTGGGGCGTGACAAACTTAGTATCAGAGCCTAAGGTTTTAAAGTTTCCTAGGATGTCTCGGAGCGGTGTCTAGTAGAGTTCTTCTTATCGGTGAGTTATCGACCATATCTATAAGTTGAAGTCTATTCAGACATTTAGGAATTTCACCCTTCTTTGATACTCCAGTCGTGAGATAGAGCTCAAGTTAGGGAGCTGAATTTCTCTCTAAGTATTATTCTCAAGATTGGTAACCTAGATACCATAATCTCTGAATTAGAAGCTTGTAAAGAAGGATTGATCCCACAATTGAGTCCGAGTTGATTGCCCAAGGACTTATCAGGAGAATGTATTGAGCTGTCGATGGATTGGTAAAACATATCGCTAAGGGAGTAGTGTTCTTGTCCCTATGGAGTCTCTTCACCATCAGATCATGTAGTAACTCAGCATGTTACCTATGTACGTTAGGGATGTGGAGTCGATGAGTATCGATTAAGCTATTGCCTTATCTACCTAACGTCGTTAAGGGAGTCAAATGAAAATTTCTGCTCATTGTATATGTACATCCATATTGAAGATTTCTCATAAACACGGTCTTATCAAGATGTCGAATAATAAACTATTGTGTGTATAGACTCTTTGAACGAGACACATTATTCGTGAATCCACTCTATTATGAATTCTTTTATTTACATTTTTGTGGAATTAAGTTCTATAATTATTCCCTTGAATTGAGTTATACCTCTAAGATTGATACTTCCCACTTGTTTTTCCTAAATTCTCACCAAGGGATTATATCTGATGAATTTCTTACAAAATCTTTTATCTAAATGGAAAAAAATCTACTCGCTTGTGCCTATACATGCACCATCGTAAAGTTTACCTATGTGGTGTCAAGTTCCATGCAAAGCATCCCAGTGTTGTGAACCGTCGCGAGTCACTCTTTTACTCAGTTGTGTATATGGCTTATATGGTTTGAACAGTCAATCAACTCTCTTGCGAACATCGTCATGAAATCTTCTCATTGCCTAGTAACATAAGATCGTACCCTAACACCTCACATGAGTGCATGTCAATCGAAATGGTCACCGTGTGCATAAAGTCTCTCTGAAATTTGAGATCCTCATATCCATGTCATAGGAAGATCATGTGTCGCCATAACTTTCATGTCCACTTGGGGCATGCCGCAGAAAGTAGATCACTTTGTCCTAGTATTGTGGTTGCTCATGGCATGGTCGTATATTGGAGTTGGGAGTTAATATAGCAGAAGCATGTCCATCTCATAACAAATGTTTACTTACTTCTTACACCTCCATGACATGTGTTCATTGTGTTATTTAGTTAGTGAATTCATTGTGCCAGTTTCCCCACACTTGTTCGATAACCATGAGAGAACATATCCTTGTATGAGTCATTGTAACACTTTCTGTCTCGTAAGGATCCTTACTAGGTTCTCTGTCAAAACCAAGCACACCTTTGGGTATTATTATATAACAACACATATTTCTCATATTCTTCTATATTTCATTAGCATCTGGTTAGTTCTCAAGTTAAAATCCATGAAGAGCTCATTATGAATATCTGCAAACCCTCCATGATTATTCTATACTATCTCATTGGGATCTCATATCACTTCAAGTTCATCAAGGATTGATAGCATGCCGCAATTACTGAAATTTAGTGATACCTTTCCAATAATGGATTATCTACACTTGTGCTAGTCCAACGATATGCTTATCAGTCTAACTATCGCCTTTAGGTTTTGGGTTGACAAAGGAGATATACACCTAGTAACACATTCATATGTCAAAGCCTTTCTCTCCGTTAAGTCTTATAGCAACTCCCAAAGTGGTTTGCAATAGCTGGTTGTGTGGAAGTGTATTGTAGTGCTTCATTATGAAGAAGATTTTCTAAACATAATTGGATTTTATAATTCTGGAGCTATACATCACGTGACTTCATACAGAGATCTTTTTTCAAAAATTTAGCTTCTCGTAATCGCTTTATATTACCATCATTCCTGGTGGTTATAATGTAAAAGACTTCCATAAGGCTTTTTCACTTTCTTTTTATTTTTCTTGCATGTGTGTTGTTTACCCATAATCTTCAATGCGATATTATCTCAATGTCTTGACTAGTCATCTAACTATATGTTTCGATTAAATTCACCTCTTTTTTTTACACTCTACAAGTACCCGTTTCTAAAAGGACACTGAAAGTATGTAAATCACCCTTTATTATGGACTTAATATCTTTGACTTAGTTTAAGCTTGTTGGTTCCAAATGGTGATAATTAGTTTTGCTACACTACTATCTATTTCATCTGATAATCTCTTAAGTGTTCAACTTCATTTTCATACTCATGGGCTTACATCATAGATTCCTTGTGTCAGCTAACGTCAGGAGTATAATTCCACTTCATGTATTTTGAATCCCATATCGCATTCAAGGTACCAGAGCATGAATTGGTTTTCCCTTCACCCTAAGAAATAACTGGATCATGTACTTGAATATTCCTCCTTAATTATTCCTATTGCCAATGTATTACGTACCCCTATGCCTCATTTGTGAAATAATTGATGTCGTCATAGTGATTAACCATGTCAGTATTATTAGTCGTAACTTTCGTGTCCCTTGGCATATAACCTCAAAAAAAAAAATACTCTACTCAATGCATTAATGGATTCCTAAATAGCTCCAGCCTAATCTTGAACTCTATTGTTCCTCAATGTATTAGGTCCATTGGGTATTGTAAGTTCAGACAAGTCAAATAGGAAGCTTCGCAGTGTGATCACACATATATTTGGTAGGTATTTTTATGGTCAGTTTATGATAGCACATGTTATAGTAATATTTGAAGGTCATCAAGGTTTTAGTGTGAGTATTGTCCTAGAGATTTAGAGTTTGGAGGGTGAGTATGCTATTCTCAATATTTTTCCCTGAAGATGTTATGTGAGTTGATAATAAAGATTGCATAAGTATATTCCACATTAGGCCGCACTAGGATTATGAAATGTCCCCATAGTTGTTCGCCATATATCTTATGGATCCATATGTCTATGTCAAGAAGGTAGGTGGGGATCATTGTGTATCATTCCGGTGGAAATTATTGAAGGTGAAGTTAGTGGATTGTTAGCTTATGCGAGATATCTACTGGTTATACTCGTTAAGTAAACTTAGGGGTCGAAATTGTTCATGTGAATGTATTCTAGCGAAGTCTTAAGATATAAGAGGCCATTGAACGCTAAGAGTGTTGTGGAAATAAAATATTTTCTCTTGATTGTAAAGCAATTGGTTGATTTGAAAGGTACCTTATATGTGTTGTGATTTAAAAATGTGCAATCCTTGTCCAAGTATCATCGTGATAGCATGGTGCTTATAAAATTGAGGTTCTTGTTATTGATATATACATTCTGGTAATTTGTCGAGTTGAGAATGTGTTTTTAGGATGGTATTGGTGGTTCTTTGACAGGTGGATATGCCTAGTTACAAAGGAGACTCTGCCGAAGTTTCTGAAGAATTTTGGAGTTAGTCAAAATTTATGGACTTGAGGTAGGTTAGAGAAGAGATGAGTGATGTTAAAGTGTTTGGGGAAGACTCTACTCCTCATTCGAGGACGAATGATCCTAGGGTGGGTGGGGGGAGAATGTAAGACCCCAAAAAATTTTGCTAAGCAATCTAGGATTTCGTGGTGCCAAGATAGGCTAATTATTTTATCTTGTGTGAAAGTGATGGTTCATTATATAATGGATATCAATTGAATATTTTAATAAGCATATAAGTCATATTACAAGTGGTTTGGGGTCTAAGGAGAGGCCTAAGTCTAAGCCAAGTTGAAAGTTTTCATATTAGACGAAAGTTGTAAATGAGTGCACACAAGACCTCACTTTGAACGATCATATCTCCAGTTATGTAAAGAGTTGTGTGATGCACAACCTATCAAATTAAAGCTCGTTGAGTCTACTCTCCAATTCAATAAACCGTTCGTCATTTGGAGGTGTACATAAAGTTATGACCATTTACCGGACAAGTGTCACTAGCACGAACAGCGCGCGAAGTCGCGCATTTCACGCGTTTTTGCTGAGTATTCTGCCTCCTATGCGTGAACAACGCGCGAACAGCATGCGAACTCGCGTGCCTGAAAGGTTTTTAAATACCCTAAAGACCGGAAATAATAGAAATTGGTTCATTTCTCAAGCTTAGGGCTTCCTCTACACCCCAACTCGACCAAGACATCCAATTGCACACCTAAGGTGGGTTTTTAAGTGTGTTTTCATGGTGATTTCGCTTCTCAATTACTAGTTACATCATGATTTTAATTGGGTTTCATAGGACTTCTTCAAAATCTCAAGAACACCCCAAAGTTGTCTTTCAAGATTTGGTCTACAAGAGGTAATCTAACAACTTAGACTTATATTTATTGAGTTATTATGGAAATATGAGTATGGGTTAAGTATTGTAACTCACGGGATGGGGATTGGAAGTCATAGGTGCCTAACCTAGGTTGTGTTGGTATTGTAGAGATTGTGGGGTGGGTTATTGAGGCATGATTCTTGGGGTAATAGTATTACGTATGCATGCATGTACAAATTAGGTTTGTGGGAAGATTGATGAATATAAATAAGTAAAGATTGGCTTGGGGTCGTGATCGGACTCCGCGTTAACATAGACGGTGGTATAACTCATACCGGTGCTGATGATCTTCCAACCAAAAAATATATATATTTATATTATTATTTTTGTAACCTAAAGGATTCAGAGATTTACAATTGGTTGCTAGTATAATGTTGGTCTTGACTTACTGTTTTGTGGAAATTATATAATTCTTTCAATTGATGAGGTGGTGATAATTAAAGCTTTTGAGCTACCTTTATGATTTCTTTATTCTTGTTGATAGTTCTTGACTTCTTTTTATTTAGATGGTGTTTAGTTATACAAACTAGCTCTATTCAATGGCACTAACGTCCTTTTTGTCGAGCACGCTACATTAGTGTTATTAAATGGAATAATATCCCCTCTTAATTTATGAACTAGTTTGGGTAGAAAGTACTCTAGCAGGCTTGTTCAATCGGGTTTACTCGGTTGAGCGCCGATCGCGCTCTTCAAATTTTGGGGCGTGACAATATATCTCAATAAAATACTGACATACTAGCTCATAAATGTATTGAGAAAAATTGAGTTTACATATAAAGATGACGTGTCAAGACATGTAGACTGGTCAAAGAATAACAACTGGCAAAGGGGTACGAGTTGTAACAGATACGAGCAAAGGCAAAGGAAGAGATACGAGCAGTTATTCAAATAACTCAGCGCCCGTACCTATTCAAGAAATTTAAGTTCAAGAATCAAGAAGAATCAAGGGAATGAATCTGGCAGCACATGAGAGTCCAAATACAGTATTTAATGAGCATTAAATACTAAAAACGTTAGAGAATATGTATTAAATGTAACGATTATGTAACGTAACATTCAATGTCATTAATTTCTCATAATAACGTTATTATGACAAAGTCTATCTCCAAATAACTATAAAAGGGAAAGGTCTAAACAATTGTAAACACAAGAAACACTATTGGTCTAATTTTATTATTTAATTCAAAGGTGTATGGACAACATATTCTTTAATCAATTTCCCTTAAACCATGTTACCTCTGGCTCATTTCCACTTAGTAAAGCACTGATTCAAACCCCCACATTCCCCTGTTAGTTTAGAAACTCACTAGTATTCAAACTGACAGGCCATTCAAACTTAAACACTTAATTTCAAAAGATACTACCCTCTGAAATCTACACTAAACTGCAGCTATAACCAAACAAACTCCCTAAATTCTGAGATGAACTTCAATAAAATGTAATCTTGTTGGGGAAGCAACGACAAAAAAAAAACACAACGGAAGCGCAATACAATCTTTTTCCCCAAATAAACACAATGAATGACAAAGGCACAATAACTTCCAAAATAATTTCCAGCAGCAGATACACAGCAGCAACAATTCAGTAAAACAGTGGAAATAAAATAGACACAAGCAATTTACGTGGAAACCCCAAATTGGGGAGAAAACCACGGGACCGATCAACAACGATCCAAAACTTCCACTAATCAACAAGAACCAAGTGGGTACAACAAGTTCTCCTCTCTAGTAAACACTAGAGGCAAATACAATCAATCATCAAACAACAACCAACAGCCAACAATTTCACCAAAATAGAGAAAAATACCAAAATCGCAGGGCTGTAAAAAACGCAGCAAAAACCAACCTTCCGGGCCTCAAAATGAAAAACTGTTTCGTGTACTTGTAGAGGAGAGTCTCACGAACAACATACTAAAATTTGAGGACGAACGGACTCCGTTTGACCTCCGATCCGGAAGAAAAACCAGGCTGCTGCACAGAGGGTTTGCTGCTGCCTTTTTGATTCTCTGCTTCTCTATTCTCTACTGTATTTCTGATTTTTTCTGCATTTTTACTGCTGGCAGCTGCAAAATATTTAGAGAATGGGCCAAGACCAACATAAAACATTTGGGCCAAAATGCAATACATTTGGACTTAAATTATAAAGAGTCCGAATTAAAATATAGGAGCCCAAAATAATTGGGCTCTTCCTCCATGTAGGAGGGAAAATTCCCAACAAATCTCCCCCTCACTCCTACATGGAGTGAGCAAACAAACCGGCCTTCTCTCGACAAAACACGAGCTTCTCCTTAGGCAAAGTCTTGGTCAGCATATCTGAACAATTATGACTTGTGTGAATCTTCACAAGTTCAAATGACTTGTCCTCCACAACTTCTCGAATCCAATGATATCTTTTCTTAATATGTTTGGTTCGAGAATGAAAAGCGGCATTCTTGGCAAGGTGGATGGCACTCTGAGAATCACAGTGTAGAAGATAATTTTCAAACCAAGCTCCTCAAGAAAATCTCTCATCCATAATAACTCCTTACCTGCCTCAACAGCTGCTATATATTCAGCCTCAGTAGTGGACAAAGCAACACATTTTTGCAATCTTGATTGCCATGAAACTGCAGCTCCAGCAAATGTCATCAAGTATCCAGAGGTAGACTTTGCAGTATCAACATCTCCAGACATATCTGCATCTGTGTACCCAGACAACTCAGGTTGTCCAATATCAAAACATAGACAAACTTTGGAAGTATCTCTAAGATATCTGAGAATCCACTTCACGGCTGCCCAGTGCTCTTTACCTGGATTCGACATGTATCGGCTAACAACCCCAACTGAATGTGCAATGTCTGGCCTCGTACATACCATGGAATACATCAAACTGCCCACGGCAGAAGCATAAGGCACCTTATTCATCTCTTTCTTTTCTTCCTCACTTGAAGGACACTGATCCATACTCAACTTCATGTGTGCTGCAAGTGGAGAGCTCACGGGTTTAGCATTGCTCATGTTGAATCTGTTAAGCACCTTCTCAATATATCTCTCCTATGATAGCCAAAGTTTCTTGTTCTTTCTATCACGAGTGATCCTCATGGCCAAAATCTCTTTAGCAGGGCCTAAGTCCTTCATTTCAAAGGACTTGCTCAAAGACTTCTTCAAGCTAGCAATCTTCTTGGTGTCCTGGCCAACAATCAACATATCATCTACATATAAAAGGAGAATAAGAAAGTTACCTTCGGAGTAATTCTTCACAAAGACACAATGATCAGAATGTGTTTTGTGGAAGCCATGATCAACCATAAAAGACTCAAACTTCTTGTACCACTGCCGAGGTGCTTGTTTCAAACCATACAAGCTCTTCTTCAAATGACACACCAAGTTCTCCTTTCCCTTAACCTGAAAGCCTTCAGGTTGCTCCATGTAGATCTCCTCATCAAGGTCACCGTGAAGAAATGCTGTTTTTACATCAAGTTGCTCAATCTCCAGATCCATGCTAGCAACTAATCCAAGTATAACTCGAATAGAGGACATCTTCACAACTGGAGAAAATATCTCATCAAAGTCTATGCCTTTCTTCTGACTGAAACCCTTCACAACCAATCTTGCCTTGTACCTTGGTTGTGAGCTATTCTCGTGACACTTCAATCTGTATACCCACTTGTTCTTAAGTGCTCTCTTGCCCTTAGGCAACTCCACAAGCTCATATGTGTGGTTCTGATGCAAGGATGTCATCTCCTCTTGCATGGCATCATGCCACTTCTCACAGTGCACATGTGACATAGCTTCATCATATGTCTCTGGCTCTCCTCCATCAGTGACTAACACAAAATCATCCTCTGAAAGTCTTGTGGAAGGTTTTCTGTCTCTGGTGGACCTTCTCAACTGAGGTGGTGGTGGTGGCTCTAAATGTGGCTGTGACTCAGGAATATCATCATTACCAGCATCATGATTATCATCTTCAGGAGTGTCATCTGCATGATCTTGCATATCTCCCCCATGATCTTGAGGGACTACAACACGAGGATTATATGGAACTGGATCAACTGTGATGCATGGAGAAGGATTTGCCTGCTTCTTCTCACAATCTTCAATGGTCTGATCTTCAAAGAAAGTCACATCTCTGCTTCTGATCACTTTTCTATTAAGTGGTTCCCATAATCTGTATCCAAACTCATCCTCTGAATATCCCAAGAAAATGCACTCTCTGGTTTTCTTATCAAGCTTGGACCTCTCATCTCTGGGAACATGAACAAATGCTCTGCAGCCAAAAACTCTCAAATGCTTGTAGGAGACATCTTTCCCTGACCAAACTCTCTGAGGAACATTGCCTTCAAGAGGAACTGAGGGGGAAAGGTTAATCAAGTATACAGCAGTGGACATTGCCTCCGACCAAAAGGACTTTGGCAGCTTAGCATGAGATAGCAAACATTTGATCTTTTCCCCAAATGGCTCTGATACCACTTTGTTGGGGAAGCAACAACAAAAAAAAACACAACGGAAGCGCAATACAATCTTTTTCCCCAAATGGTTCTGTTCATTCTTTCTGCAATTCCATTAAGCTGAGGTGTCTTGGGAACTGTTTTCTCAAGCCTGATGCCCTGAATCTTACAATAATTCTCAAATGGACCCCTGTACTCACCACCATTGTCTGATCTGACACACTTGAGTTTTCTGCCACTTTCTCTTTCAACTCTGGCATGAAACTCCTTGAAAGCATCAAGTACCTGGTCTTTATTTTTCAACAAGAAAGCCCACACTTTTCTAGAAAAATCATCAATAAAAGTCACAAAATATTGTGCACCACGATGTGATTTAGCATCCATAGAACAAACATCAGTGTGAACAAGATCTAGAGCATTTTTACTTCTATGTGGGGAACGTGTATGAAATGCAGCTCTATGCTGTTTTCCAGCCAAACAATCAATACAAGAGTTTAAAGGCATACCTGAAATATCTGGAAGATAATCTTTCCTGGAAAGTATCTGCAAGCCTTTTTCACTCATATGGCCAAGTCTCTTATGCCACACTTCACTGGAGGCATCACCTACGACATTGGCATCCCCGCTGCATACATTTGCCTGCATAACATAAAGTGAATTCTGCTTCTTACCTCGAGCCACAATTAAATTTCCACGAGAGAGTTTCCATTTTCCATCACAAAATTTGTTGGCATAGCCTTCATCATCAAGCAAGCCAACTGAAATCAAACTCAGTCGAATATCTGCGACATGTCTCACATCCCTGAGCATCAACCTGCAACCAGTGGAAGTTTCTAAACAAACAGTGCCTCTACCGATGATCTTAGACGAACCACCATTTCCCATTCTCACATGACCAAAATCGCCACCAGAATAGGACGAGAAATACTCCCTGTGTGAAGTAATATGATAAGATGCACCAGAATCAATCACCCAGGTGCAGTCATCACATATTGCTGCATTTAATAGTAAATGTTCACTGATAATAAACAAGTGATCATCACTAGATACCAAATCTGTGGTGTTCTTCTCATCTGGCTTTTGCTCGGAATTCACAGTTTTTCCTTTTCTCTCCATGGACATATCTCTCTTTTTCTTATAGCAGAATTTCTCAATGTGACCCGGCTTCTGACAATAATGGCAAATGAAATTTCTTTTTCTTGATTTGGATCTCCCCTTGGACTTGTCCCTGAACTGAGGATTTCTTGTCTTGCTTCTCCCCCTGCTGGATTCTGGAATCACATTTGCTTCAGCTTGGCTAGGGAAACCTGATTCTCTCCTCCTAGCCTCTTCATTTAAAAGACTAGCCTTGACCATATCCATAGTCATCTTGCCATCCGGAGCAGAATTGCTAAGTGAAACTACCAAAGTATCCCAACTATCAGGTAATGAGGAAAGCAACATCAAAGCTTGAAGTTCATCCTCCAATTTCATCTTCATTCCAGCTAGTTGGTTTACCACACCCTGAAACTCATTCATGTGAACTACAATGCTATCACCATCTTTATATTGCAATTTAACAAGCTTCCTAATCAAAGAAGCTTTGCCCATAGCGTTGTTTCTCTCATACATTGATTCAAGTTTCTTCCACATATCAAATGCATTAGTTTCATTAGCAACATGTTGCAACACACTTAAAGAAACATGTTGACGTATGGAGGCAACGGCTTTTCTATTTAAGATAGTCCATTCTTTCTCAACAACACCTGTTGGACGATCTTTATATAAAATTGGGTCAAGCAATTCTTTTGAACACAAATAATCCTCAATCCGAATTTTCCAAATAGAATAATTCGTGGAGTCCAAACTAACCATCCCTTGTACAATTACTTTGTCATCCATTATAAACAACACAAGAACCCAACCAAAAAATAACCTGGCTCTGATACCACTTTGTTGGGGAAGCAACGACAAAAAAAAAAAAACACAACGGAAGCGCAATACAATCTTTTTCCCCAAATAAACACAATGAATGACAAAGGCACAATAACTTCCAAAATAATTTCCAGCAGCAGATACACAGCAGCAACAATTCAGTAAAACAGTGGAAATAAAATAGACACAAGCAATTTACGTGGAAACCCCAAATTGGGGAGAAAACCACGGGACCGATCAACAACGATCCAAAACTTCCACTAATCAACAAGAACCAAGTGGGTACAACAAGTTCTCCTCTCTAGTAAACACTAGAGGCAAATACAATCATCAAACAACAACCAACAGCCAACAATTTCACCAAAATAGAGAAAAATACCAAAATCGCAGGGCTGTAAAAAACGCAGCAAAAACCGACCTTCCGGGCCTCAAAATGAAAAACTGCTTCGTGTACTTGTAGAGGAGAGTCTCACGAACAACATACTAAAATTTGAGGACGAACGGACTCCGTTTGACCTCCGATCCGGAAGAAAAACCAGGCTGCTGCACAGAGGGTTTGCTGCTGCCTTTTTAATTCTCTGCTTCTCTATTCTCTACTGTATTTCTGATTTTTTCTGCATTTTTAGTGCTGGCAGCTGCAAAATATTTAGAGAATGGGCCAAGACCAACATAAAACATTTGGGCCAAAATGCAATACATTTGGACTTAAATTATAAAGAGTCCGAATTAAAATATAGGAGCCCAAAATAATTGGGCTCTTCCTCCATGTAGGAGGGAAAATTCCCAACAAATCTTAACTCAACTATCTAATTATCCATCACTCAGAAATAAGCACATTAGGATTAAACAAATCCAAAAAAAATTAATTAACAATGAACTTAACTAATGAGTCGAGCATTAGACCAACGAATCAAATTCTGAAACAAAAATGCAAACAAAATCCCAACACATCCTAAAAATCAGAAGCAGCACTGTTTTAACTATTGATTAAAACATTCATATTGTTATGAAATAGAAGATTCTTACACTTCTATTTAAGGTGAATGTCTTTAATGTATTTAATTAGAGAGATTTTAGAGTCCTATTATTGGTAGCAAGATCTTCCTCCTCCCTATAAATAGAGGTGCTCTCTACCATTGTAATTCACCCCTCTCAACTCAATAAGAAGAATTCTCTCTACTCTTCTCTCTATTGCTATTGTTCTTGTCTTTTGCTTTAGTTTATAACACGTTATCAGCACGAGACTCTACCGTCTCAAGTATCATTCTCGAAAATCCAAGGTATTTTCCCTCTTCCTAATTTAATTTTCGAGTATGTCTGACATTATGAAAAGAAAGTTCGTTGCCCTTGAAATTTCGGGCAAGAACTATATGACATGGGTGTTGGATGCTGAAATCCACCTAGATGCTATGGGTCTCGGAGACACCCTCAAAGATAAAGAAAAAGCATCCACCCAAGATTGTGCGAAGGCCTTGATTTTCTTGCGCCTCCACCTTGACGAAGGTTTGAAGATTGAATATCTCACCGTCAAGGATCCACTCATTTTGTGGAACAGCTTAAAGGAGAGATATGACAACCTGAAGTTGGTCACTCTGCCACAAGCACGATATGATTGGGCCCATCTGAGGCTACAGGACTTTAAGTCCGTTTCTGAATATAATTCTGCTATGTTCAGAATTACTTCTAAACTGAAGCTATGTGGAGATAACATCTCCGATTACGATATGCTTGAGAAAACGTTTACAACGTTTCATGCCTCCAATATGGTACTGCAGCAACAGTACCGAGAGAAAGGCTTTACGAAGTACTCTGAACTGATTTCTCTCTTACTAGTGGCTGAGCGAAATAATGATCTGCTCATGAGAAATCACGAAAATAGACCAACTGGGTCTACACCACTGCCTGAAGCAGATATGGTGCACTCGCATTATGCCAAACATAAAAGGGACCATGATCACGGTCATAAACGGGGTCAAAGCCAAGGACGTGGACAAGGAAGAAATTCCAAAGAAGTCCGTCACCCCCCAAAGAGAGATAATCACCGAAAGCAGAAACGGGGTCCAGAAGATCCTAAGGCAAATAGTTCAGAAACTATATGTTATCGTTGCGGTGGAAATGGGCACTGGTCTAGGACTTGCCGTATACCAAGACACTTGGTTGACCTTTATCAAGCATCTCGAAAGATAAAACGCCCTGAAACAAATTTTGTCTCTGACGACAACTTTGACTTCACCCACCTGGATGTGGCAGACTTCTTTGAGCAACCCGAGGGAAAGATAGACCACCTAATCGGTGACGGAACCGTGATGAAAGAAGATGGAGCTGTTTGATTCTACTTGTATTAGTCAATGAATAGATTAATAGTCATTAGCATTAGCTCGTATTAGTTAGTTCATACAGCAATGTTAGCAGTAGTTCTTTAGAATATCTTCAATATGTTCAAATATCAATAAAACTTTTATTTTCCAGTGGGGGTAATCGACTAGCCTGAAAAACTAGTCGATTATCAACTATTTTCGCATTAAAGTTGAAAAACAATTGATCAACAATCGATTGTCCTTGGCTAACAATCGATTGTCTTGAAACAGTGTGCTGGAATTTTTCAAAAATAGCCAACAATCGATTGTCTTTGTCTAACAATCGATTGTCTTGAAACAGTGAGGTCTGGAATTTTTCAAAAATAACAAATAATCGATTGTGTGTGTTTAACAATCGATTGTCTATGTTCCAACAATCGATTGTGTGTTTAACAATCGATTGTTTTATGAAAAACGCTGAAATTTTCAAACTGCATAGTAATTGATTATGGACAACATATCTGATTTTGTTAGTCAACTGTTAGTAGCAGATTTTGAAAATATTATGTGACACAAAAGGATTGAACTTGTTTATTCTTATGTTCGTGTATCTCCTTTTTTGTATGTCAAACTATGGGAAAGCAAAATGGATATCTCACAAAGCGAACTTGGATCAACATCCAACTGTAAAAGTATTTGCCTAGTTGATTCATGTACTACACATACAATACTCAAAGAAAGGAAGTATTTCTCTCAACTGAATATGTGTAAGGCAAACATTACTACAATCTCTGGAAGTAGTAAATTGATTGAAGGCTCCGGAAGAGCTATTGTAACTCTGCCCAAAGGCACGATGTTAATCATAGAGAATGCAATGTTCTCCTCCAAGTCTATGAGAAACTTGTTGAGCTTTAAAGATGTACGCCGGAATGGCTACAATATTGAGACAATGGATGAAGATAATCTTGAATATCTCGTCCTCACTTCAAAGAATGTCTCCGGCCAAAAGAGGGTTATTGAGAAATTCCCATCTTTATCTTGTGGCCTGTATTGGACAAGAATTAGTGCAATTGAGGCACATTCAACAGTAAATCTAAAGAATACTGAGTCCAATACATTTGTACTTTGGCATGATCGACTGGGTCACCCAGGATCAACCATGATGAGACGGATTATAGAAAGCTCATATGGGCATCCGTTAAAGAATTTCAAAATTCTCTCAAGTAATGAATATCCTTGCACTTCGTGTTATCAAGGCAAGCTGATTATCAGACCATCCCCAACAAAGGTTGGGACTGAGTCACCCCAGTTTCTGGAACGTATACAAGGGGACATTTGTGGACCTATTCACCCACCTAGTGGGTCGTTTAGGTATTTCATGGTCTTGATAGACGCATCCTGTAGATGGTCTCATGTGTGCATGTTGTCATCTCGCAACCTGGCGTTTGCGAAGTTAATGGCACAAATCATTCGGCTACGAGCACACTTTCCAGATAATCCAATCAAGTCCATTAGACTGGATAATGCTGCTGAGTTTACATCCCAAGCATTTAATGATTATTGCTTATCAATCGGGATAAAAGTTGAACATTCTGTAGCCCATGTTCACACTCAGAACGGTCTTGCAGAATCGTTAATTAAGCACTTGCAGTTGATTGCAAGGCCATTACTGATGAGAACGAGGCTGCCCACTTCAGTGTGGGGTCATGCCATATTGCATGCAGCAATGCTAATTCGTCTCAGGCCGACGAATTACCACAAGTATTCTCCGTTGCAATTGGTTTTGGGTCATGAACCCGATATATCCCATTTAAGGATATTTGGATGTGCCGTATATGTGCCTGTAGCACCGCCATCCCGCACCAAAATGGGTGCGCAAAGAAGGTTAGGAATATATGTTGGGTTTGATTCGCCCTCCATCATTCGCTACCTTGAAACATTGACAGGCGACCTGTTTACTGCACGATTTGCAGACTGTCGATTTGATGAAACACTTTTCCCAAAATTAGGGGGAGAAGTTGGTGAAACCAAACGGGAAATTTTGTGGAAAAATGAATCATTATCTCATCTTGATCCACATACCTCTACTTGTGAGAAAGAGGTACAAAAGATTATCCATTTGCAAAGAATAGCAAATCAAATGCCTGACGCATTTACGGACTTGAAGAGGATAACGAAATCCCACATTCCTGCGGAAAATGTTCCGATCCGTATTGAAGTCCCTATTGGACAATTATCTAGTGTCATATCCAATGAGTCAAATGCACGCCAGAAGCGTGGCAGACCATTAGGTTCCAAAGATTGAAATCCTAGAAAGAGGAAAAAGAACGATCTAAATGACACTATGAAAGAATCACATGAGGACGCTCATGATTTGATTAATTCCGAGATTCACGAAGAATCTATTGAGCCTGAAGCTCTTGAAAATACGGAACTACTCCCAAATCCAATTAATATTGAGGCAAATATTAATCGAGTGGATGTTGTGGTAGATAATGTCTTTGCTTATAATGTAGCATCTAACATTATGAAAGAATGTGAGGATCTCGAACCTCAATCTGTGAAAGAATGTCGAGAAAGACATGATTGGCCAAAATGGCAAGTAGCAATTCAATCTGAATTGAATTCGCTGGCAAAACGTGAAGTTTTTGGCCCTATAGTTGAAACACCTAATGGTGTTAAGCCCGTTGGCTACAAGTGGGTCTTTGTACGCAAACGAAATGAGAAAAATGAAGTACAAAGATACAAAGCACGACTTGTTGCACAAGGTTTTTCCCAAAGGCCTGGTGTCGATTATGAAGAGACATATTCGCCTGTAATGGATGCGATAACCTTTCGTTATCTCATAAGTTTTGCTGTCCATGAGAAGCTGGACATGCACTTAATGGATGTCGTTACTGCCTATCTTTATGGCTCACTTGATAACGACATATACATGAGAGTTCCCGAAGGACTCAAGGTGCCAAATGCGCACAATTCCAAATCTCGGGAAATGTTTTCAATCAAGTTGCAAAGGTCCTTGTATGGTCTAAAGTAATCAGGACGAATGTGGTATAATCGTCTAAGTGAGTACTTGTTGAAAGAAGGCTATATAAATGATGCCATTTGCCCATGTGTGTTTATAAAGAAAACAACATCGGGATTTGTTGTACTTGCCGTATATGTTGATGACATAAACCTTATTGGAACCCCTGAAGAACTCCAAAAGGCAATTGATTATCTAAAGGATGAATTCGAGATGAAAGATCTCGGTAAGACTAAACTATGTCTTGGTTTGCAAATTGAATATTTGGCAAACGGAATTTTTGTTCATCAATCTACCTATACAGAAAAGGTACTGAAACGGTTTTACATGGATGACGCACATCCGTTAAGTACACCGATGGTTGTTCGTTCACTTGAAGTGAACAAAGATCCATTCCGACCTAAAGAACGGAATGAAGAGATACTTGGTCCTGAAGTACCATATCTTAGCGCAATTGGCGCATTAATGTATCTTGCAAATACTACAAGGCCGGACATTTCTTTTTTAGTTAATGTCTTAGCAAGATTCAGCTCGGCTCCTACGAGGAGACATTGGAATGGGATCAAACACATATTGCGGTACCTAAAGGGGACTACCGATTTGGGCCTATTTTATGGAAAGAATTGCAGCCCGGATCTTGTTGGTTATGCTGATGCTGGATATTTGTCCGACCCACACAAGGCTCGATCTCAAACGGGTTATGTGTTTACCTGTGGAGAAACCGCCATATCTTGGCGATCGACTAAGCAATCAATTGTGGCTACTTCATCTAATCATGCCGAGATAATTGCTATTCATGAAGCAAGTCGGGAGTGTGTGTGGTTAAGGTCGATAATACATCATATCCAAGACAAATGTGGTTTGAAGTGTGATAAACTACCCACAACTTTATATGAAGATAATGCAGCATGTATAGCTCAATTGAAGGGAGGATTCATAAAGGGAGATAGAACGAAGCATATTTCACCAAAGTTATTCTTCACACATGATCTTCAAAAGAATGGTGATATCAATGTTCAACAGATTCGTTCAAGTGACAATATGGCTGATTTGTTTACAAAATCTCTACCAAAGTCAACCTTCAAGAAGCTAGTTCACAAGATCGGGATGCGAAGACTTAAGGACATAAATTGATGTTCTTATCAGGGGGAGTTAATGCGCGTTGCACTCTTTTTCCCTTACAAGGTTTTGTCCCACTGGGTTTTCCTTGCAAGGTTTTTAACGAGGCAACCAATAGGCGCATATTCAAACATGTGTACTCTTTCCTTACTTTAATTTTTCCCATTGGGTTTTGTTTTAAGGTTTTAACGAGGCACATCATTGAATAGACATTCAAGGGGGAGTGTTATGAAATAGAAGATTCTTACACTTCTATTTAAGGTGAATGTCTTTAATGTATTTAATTAGAGAGATTTTAGAGTCCTATTATTGGTAGCAAGATCTTCCTCCTCCCTATAAATAGAGGTGCTCTCTACCATTGTAATTCACCCCTCTCAACTCAATAAGAAGAACTCTCTCTACTCTTCTCTCTATTGCTATTGTTCTTGTTCTATTGTTCTTGTCTTTTGCTTTAGTTTATAACACATATTCATTTTTGAATAGAGTCCAATTCATAATAGATTAACTCACATATGACTGATTCACAGTCGATAACCGTATACGAATAAACAAACAACGACCTAACTATATGGGATGAACCGGCAAAAATGTGAAGAAAATAAAAAGAAATCAAAGAAAAGGGTAGGAGGAGAACAAGACGACATCAAACAACTGAAACAAACAAGAAAAAGGAAGCAGAAGTACATGAAATCGATCTAAACAGGAACACAACTTGGATTTTCCACATCTCTCCGATTTTGGTCCAGTCGGACATTATTCGTGTGTGTTTTAGAAAAACACACGAATAAAGTCCAAACGGACCCAATCCGTTCACAATACTCCCACTCGCCCTTTTTTGGATTTTTAGAGTTTATTTTGGATTTCAAATTAAAGGAACTAAGCCAACCTTCAAGGGAAACCAAGCAAGGATTTGGGGTGAGCGAGTCAAGGAGGTCAAAGGGTGTAAGTATGGAGGTGACTGGACCACCAGAACTGCCGTGAGGCTATTTTCGGTGGGCAGAGGGTGGAGGAGTGACGAAAGGGGGGGGGGGGTTCTGATTGCAAAGGCTTGAAACGTCGTCGTTTCAATTGGGGTGAGGCTGGACCGGATTTTGGCGGGTTTTGGGCCAGTTTTGTGTGGATTTGGGGTTAGTTTCGTTTGGGCTAGTTTTTTTTGCCCAAATCCAATTTTTCCTCTCTTCCTCTTCAATTTCTTTTCTTTTATTTCCCAATTTTAAAACCAAAAATCCTAGATTAAATTATAAAACCAAAATTAACTTAAAATACTAATTAATTCTTAATAGTAATTATTACACATAATCAAATAAAAATAAAATCATACAATTTGTTATTAAACACTAAAATGCGAAGTACATTATATATTATATTTTTTTTATTTTTTTTGTAAAACAAACTTAATTACTCCTAATTATAGAATTACGTCCTACGTACAAATGCAACTTATTTTTTGTTTTTTCTTGTTAATTGATTAAAAAAATACGTATACACACAAAAATACAAACAATAGCTAAAATTATCATGAAAATTCACAAAACTTACACATAATTAAACAAATAATTTTTGTTTTGATTTTGTGGGATTAATTCATGTGAGGAAAAAATGTGGATTGAGGAAGATACTGTTCCACGATTTCAAAAACAAAAAAAGGTAAGTTCGAGACGTGCGGAGACCGAAAAACGATCCCGTAAAAACGATCCCGTAAAAAGAGGTACGAGCCTTACATGGGACCTGCAGGAAAGGACTCACGGTCAAAGCAGGATAATAAAAGGTACGATCATAGATCAAGAAACAGAGAATCAGGTTCTTCATCAAGATTCAGGAACGAGCGAAACAACTATGAGTCACGAGATGATGATAGAAATATTAAAGCGAGATTCGATGGTTACGACTTCAACGTCAGCACCTTTCAGCTCGTAGCTGTTTCGAGAAGCATGGGGGATAAGGTTCTATGGCCAAAGGAAATGAGATTGAATCCAAGCAGGCGCAACCCTGATCGTTGGTGTGAGTTTCATAATGACCACGGACATAAAACAACTGACTGCAGATTTTTACAAAGTGAAGTTGATCATTTATTAAAACAAGGATATCTTACTGAGTTGTTCAGTGAGAAAGGCAAGAAAGCTTACATGAAGAACATGCAGGAGCCTCCAAAACCACCTTCCCCCAAAAGAACCGTCAATGTTAAAAGTGGGGGTGAAGACATCAATTGTATATCATATACTGCAGCTAACAAAATTTCCAAAGTGACAATTACCCAAGGAAAACGGGTGCGACATGTTTTAGAGGAAGACAACATTACATTCAATGATGCAGATGCAAATGGCATATTAACCCCTCATAACGACACACTGGTAATATCTTTAATTGTACATGATACTAATGTGAAGCGAGTTTTGATTGATCCAGGTAGCTCCATGAACATCATTTTGCTAAGAGTATTACGTGAGATGCAAGATGAAGATAAAGTAATACCAAATGCGCATACTCTATTTGGATTTGATAATTCTAGTGTTGTCACAAAAGGAGAGGTAACACTCACTACATTCGGTGAACGATTCGTCAAAGATACAGAGTTCCAGGTAGTAGATATGGAGATGACTTACAACATGTTTCTCGGGAGACCATGGATCCACGAAATGGATGTTGTTCCTTCAACCTTGAATCAAGTTATTAAATTTCCATCACCATGGGAAATTTGTCAAATTCGTGGAGATCAACATACATCTAGGTCTGTCAACTCCGTTGCAAGCATAATCACGAGAAATGAAGGTAAATAGCAATCACAAAAGGCAGTTGAGGACACCACAACACAAACCTTAACTGAACAAGGGAAAACAAATGTAAATTCAAGGACCGATACCATTCAAGAACCAGAAGAGAATGAAAATATCAAAACAAAAATATAGGAATTAGAGCATGTCGTATTATTTGCTCAATGGCCTGATAAGAAATTCTACATCGGGGCCAATCTTATCCAAGGTATGAGAGGCAAGTTAATTGTTTTTTGAAAGCTAATATGGACTGCTTTGCTTAGTCCCACCCTGACATGATAGGGGTACCATCGAAGTCGATGACTCATAAACTAAATGAAGATCCATCATACCCTCCTGTCAAGCAAAAGAAAAGAAAGCAAGGAACTTTCAAGAATCAGGTGATTCAAGAAGAAGTCCAAAAATTGCTAAAAATTTGTTCCATTCGTTAGGTAAAGTATCCTAACTAGTTAGCTAATACTGTTGTACTTCCAAATAAGAACAATAAGTGGAGGGTTTGTGTAGATTATACAGATCTTAATAAAGCATGCCCTAAAGATTCTTTTCTATTACCACACATAGATCAATTAATTAATGCAACTGCAGGTTATGAGCTATTAAGTTTTTTAGATGCATATTCAGGTTATAATCATATTAAAATTGATCCGGGATATGAAGAAAAAAGTTCATTCATAGAAGAATGGGACTTATTGTTGTAAAGTAATGCCCTTTGGTCTAAAAAATGCAGGTGCAACATATCAGATATTAGTTACCAAAATATTTCAAGAGCATTTAGGAAAAACTTTGGCAGTATATATAGACGATATGCTTGTTAAAACTTAGTATTCAAAAGATCACATATCACACTTATCTGACAGATTTTCAATTTTGCGCAAATTTAATATGAAGTTAATCTCAAAAAATGTGCATTTGGCGTTGCATCAGGTAAGTTTTTGGATTTTCTTTTTTCTAGCCGTGGTATTAAAGTGAATCCTGCACATATTAAGGCCATTTAAGAAATCCATGATATACTTTCAAATGAGAAAGAAGTTCAAAGATTAACAGGGAGAATTGCAGTCTTAGGAAGATTCATTTCTAAATCATCAAAGAAGTATTTGAAATTCTTCTCAGCTCTTAAAAAGCAGGATCATTTTGAATGGAATGAGGAATGTCAACAGGCACTCAGTAATTTGAAAACGTACTTATCAAATCCACCTTTGTTGGCAAAGCCATAGGCTGGGGAAAGATTACTCATTTACCTTGCTATTTCTGAAGTAGCGGTAAGCGCTGCTTTGGTCCGAGAAGAACAAGGTAAACAATCCCCTATCTATTATGTTAGTAAATCTTTGTTAGATGCGGAGACGCGGTATCCTCAGTTAGAAAAACTTGCACTTGCATTAATCATGGCATCTAGGAAGTTAAGACCTTACTTTCAATGTCATCCTATTATTGTAGTAACTGCCTACCCCTTACGTAATATTTTACATAAGCATGAGTTATCAAGTAGGTTGGCTAAGTGGGATATAGAGTTAAGTGAATACGAAATCACATACCAACCTGGAACTGCTGTAAAATCCTTAGTGTTAGCTTATTTCGTGGATGATTTTAGCCAGGGGATGCAATTAGAACCAGCAAAAGAATTACAGGTGTTCAATGGTGCTAACCCAAGAACTTGGACTTTATTCACTGATGGTTCATCTAACGTAAAAGGTGTTGGTTTAGGGATTGCTTTGGTGCTACCTACGGGCGAAACCATTCGACAAACTATTAAATGTCATTTTATAACTAACAATGTGGCAGAGTATGAGGCTGTGATTGCAGGTCTAGAATTGGCATGAGAACTTGGCATAAATCAGGTTGTGATCAAAAGTGATTCGCAACTTGTTGTTAATCAAATGCTGGGACTTATACAGCCAGGGAAGCAAGGATGCAACAAAATTTAGAAAAGGTACGGGAATTGATAAAGCAATTTTAAACTTGAAAAGTTATACAAATATCAAGGGATGAAATTGTTGAAGCGGATGCCCTGGCTAATCTCGCATCTGCAGCTGATGTGGCAAGTGATGCAAATACCTCAATTATACATTTATTTCATTCAGTTATCTACCCTGATAAGAATGATGTAAACTTTAATAGTTTACCTTGGGATTGGAGGAACGAGATTGTTGTTTTTTTGCAGTATGGTACCGTCCCTGATGATAAGATAAAAGCTCATGCGCTTCAAAAAAAGGTTGCTCGGTATTGCGTAAAGCAAGTCAATCTATATCGTAAAATGTTTGGTGATCTCTAAGCGAGATGCCTCGGACCTTCGCAAACAGAGTACGTAATGAGAAAAATACACGAGAGACATTGTGGGAATTACACAGGTGGAAGATCAGTAAGAACCTTAATTAGGGAAGGTTATTACTGGTCTAAATTGGAAGAAGAAGCAGAAAGTTTCATGTCCAAATGTGATAAATGTCAAAGGTACGGTAAAAATATGCATATACCTGCGGAGTTATTACATCCGGTCATTGTACCATGGTCATTTATAAAATGGGGAATGGATATCGTGGGTCCATTGCCACAAAAAAAGGGTATGTAAAGTTTCTACTCGTACTCACTGATTAATTTACTGAATGGGTAGAGGCAGGAGCATTCAAACATGTGTGAGAAAAGGAAGTCAAAGATTTTATTTGGCGGAATATCATATGCCGATTCTGTGTACCAAAGGAGATCGTATGTGATAATGGCCGTCAATATATAGGAGCTTAAATCACGGAATTCTTTCAAAGTTGGCAAACTAAAAAGATGACGTCTACACCTTATCACTTGGTAGGTAATGGGCAAGCAGAATCAACAAACAACGTTATTATCAACAATTTAAAGAAGCGATTAGAGGTATCAAAAGGTAACTGACCTGAAGTGTTACCTAGAGTTTTATGGTCATATTGCACAATTACAAAAACAAGCGTAGGAGAAACACCGTTTTCATTAGTTTATGGAGTTGAGGCTTTAATTCCCGTTGAGATAGGAGAACCAAGTACGCGGTTCACACATGCGACACAAGAATCTAATGACGAGAAGATGCAGGTCAATCTTGATTTACTCGAAGGGAGGAGATAAGCTGTACTAATAAGAATGACAGAACAAAACATAGAATGATATTACAACCGAAAAGCACGCCTCAGATTCTTCAAAGTTGGGGACTTCGTGCTTAAAAAGGTTTTTCAATCTACAAAGGCAGCCAATGCAGGTAAATTAAGTCCAACATGGGAAGGACCCTATAAAGTTTGTGATATTGCAGGAAAGGGAGCATATGATCTGGAGACAATGGATGGCAGGATATTACCTTCACAATGGAATGATGTTCATTTGAAAAGACGTTATTTCTAAGGAATACCCACGGGTAGGTATAACTATTTTGAATTTTTAAAATTTTACTAACGATTTTAGATGATAGGCAAAAATCTAACCCATACTAAATGATGAGTCACGACCTGTAAGGCACATGGAATAAACTAAAATTCCTGGCCTAGGGTTACAATTATTCTGATAAAATACAAACGGGTTAAGCAGTCTTCATCTATAATCGCACCTATGAGTCCGGTATGTTTTTCCTTTTCAGGAAAAGTACGAAATGAGAGAAATAATCAAGTGCCCGAGGCTTCATACTTTAACACTCAAACACTTGGAGGACTACATAGTATACACGAACACGTGTATACAGAAGGCAAAGAAGATTGAGGAAAAATCAAGCTCGGAAGAGTCAAGTGCAGAGTAAAAGTCACGAGCTAAGGCCAAAGAAAACCTCATTATCATTAGGGTAAAGGCTATATATTAAAACGGGTTATAAGGAAAAACCCCGCGTCTCTTATTCTTCTTTTGTAAAAATCTGTTACAAGAAAAATAGTTACTAGAAAGTTATAGATGTACTTTAAATACATGTAAAGTATTATTCAAAACTAGACAAAGTTCAAATAAAAACTTGTCAATGTTATTTCAAAAGAAACATGTGTATTCCTATTTCTTTTATCGTATGTTAACACCATTATGAAGTTATTCTTCATTAAGTGTCGAAATATAAAAGGGTCCTCTTTTATAAAACTCATGTTTAAAATTAGTCATGAGGTTAACAGGAGCATTTTTCAAATAACAAAAATGCAAATTATTATGTAAGTCCTTAAAAATAAAGGCAAGAATAAAACAAACAGAAGTTTAAGAATATAACATGAAAAACTTCTTAATATTTAAAAACTTAAGACTAAGTACGTACTTAGTTATAAGATTATGAAATTGTTTATATAGAATGCCCCATAAAAGACTTGGGGACTTGAGTTTCCAAAATTAACCCTCAAATGAAGCCCAAGGTTTGATTACAATTTTCCAAATAAAAATAAAAACAAAAGCAAAGTCATTCAAAAAACTAAGGATAGTCACTGAGAAGTAGGAGGAACTGGAGCAGGAGCATCAACAACAACGGGTTCAATTTGGGCATGAGCATCAACAATTGCGGGCTCAACTTGGCTTGCAGCAACAGACTCGATTGGGCTTGAAAGAGTTGGGATACCGAAATCAACTTCAACGTTCACGGAAGCTTCAGCCACGGGAGAAAGGAAGTCTTGAGTTTGCTGAGCTTTCTCAATGGTTTCATTGATTTTAGCCAACTCAGATTCCAAGTTTAAATTTTCTTGGCTAGCTTCAACTAGGGTATCACGTCGTGAATTCAAAACTGCCCAACGTACCTCAATAGCAAATTTTTCTTCAAGGGTTTCAAAATCCCTTTCCTAATAAGCAATCTCATTTCTTAGCTCCTAATTTTCAGCTAGGGAGAGTTGTAAGAAGTTTGAAGAGAGGCATGGGAGCTTTCTAAAGCGCGCACCTTATCAGAAGAGACTCAAAGGTCTTCTTGTGCTTGAGTTAAGTTTTGCACGAGCTCTCCAGCGTAAGTCTCTTTTTGACTCAAGAGAGCCTTCAACTCTTTATTCTCTTCACTGTCCTTAGATAGTTGCTCTGAGAAGGAGGATTCGAGACACTTTTTTTCTTTTTCTGCTTGGCTTGAGAAAGCTTTTACAACTGCTAAATCTGAGGTTAAAGCTCGCACCTGCTACTCTAGGGTACTCTTGCTCTCTTGTAAGTCTTCCAAATCAATTTGTGAACTCTCAAACTGCTCCTTCCAATTGATCGCCTCTAATTGAGAGTTACGTGCTATCTGCTCCAAGACGGGGATTTTGTTCATCATTTCTGTGCCTAAAGATTGGCCTGAAAAAAGGGAAGCAAAATAAGAATCCCAAAGATAGGAAAATTACAAAGTAAAAAAGAAAAAGAGAGAGAAGGTAAATACGTAAATACCTTCAAAGTAGCATGCACAATGTCATTCATCATAGCCAGGGAACTATGGCTCTCCAGTTTTGGTTTTTCAATTAGGCCGATTAAAGGTTCCAGCCATACAACTGCCTCACCTGAATTTCTCAAAAGGCAGCTCTCAGCAGGAACTTCAATAACCACCCCGAGATCGGTCGAGTGGTCTCAGTTGGAGATGGAATTGCACGTGTTTATGGATTGAACGAGCCACTTCAGTATAATGAACTATACGAGGGGGAATTATCAAAAGAGGAGTAGTGGAAAAGGTGAAAACAGTAGAGGAGAAACAGAAACAATTGGGGATGGTAAGGGAGGAATCACAGGCCCTAAACTTCCACTACTGAAACCACTAATAAAAAGTTGATTAATAGATTCACGAGTATCATCAGGGGGTGATGTAATTGTTAGGAATTATTACCGGGGTTTCAACAGGCTCGGTGAGAGAAATGGAAAGACCGGGGGATACTTCAGCTTCGTCATCAGAGACAATGCGTCTTCTAGCTCGTGGCCTCGTTACCAAAGAGCCCCCATCTTTCTCTTATTATTAAACAACTTTCCTTTTCGCAAAAGAAGAACCCAAAGACTATTTCTCGGGCTCTTTCTAAAGAGATACAGGTTTTCGAAGAGGGACGGGTTCCCGAAGAGACACGAGAGGCTGCAATTACTTTAGCAATAACTCCTCGAATAACAAATCCTGATAAAAAGAAGGATGGGAGTTAGAGCAATAAGGATATATATATATATATATATATATATATATATATATATATATATATATATATCTTGACATGAGTCTTTACTTTCCAACCAAAATGGTTAGAAAGTATTTTTCAAGACCTACCATCGATTGGTGAGGTCTTCAGTAATTTGTCTACCCAACCACAGAAATTGGAAAGATCCCCCATAACTCCTATGGTTGCTAAAAAAACCAAAATTAGAGAAGTTAATATACTTGAAGGAAAAAAGCACGAGAGGGATAAAAGACTTACGTGCAAAATTTCACTTCTCAGGGAAGGGAACGTTATCTTCACCCACTAAAACAACAGTGGGAGCTACAACAAACCGGGCATACCAGCCACGGTCCTTATCCTCTTTAGGGCTCATAAAAACCCTTTTACTCCTGGCTACTAAAGTAAAAATACCATTGTTGAAAAACCTTGGGGAGTAAAAGGGAATCAGGTGAGGGAAAGTAAAGGGAATATCAATTGTATTGGTTAAATGCCTCAAACATGCAACAACTCTTCATATCATTAGGCCAATTTGACCCAAACAAACATTGAAGAAGTGACAAAATTCAAGAATGACCGGGTCAATAGCTGGTTTGAACCCTAAGGTAAAAGGGCATGTATAAACAAAAGAGAATCTAGTCAAGTAAGAAAAAATTCTCAGATATTGTTAGGAATAATGATAGGAAAATCGTTACTCCAATGGTAGTCTTTACAAACTACATGAGTCAAAATTTCTATAATTTGAGTAGGGTAAGCATCAATATGATCTAAAGCAGAAACTTGGTTTCTAAGAGATTCCCTATCATGGTAAAAAGATAGTTCTGTAGGGACTATCTTCTCTACTATAGGCTCACGTAATGGTTCAGAAGGTTCTTGACCCCTAGAAGAAGATTTTTGAGAAAGGGAACCTCTGGTTCTAGAAGAAGGACCAGAACTAGGAGAAGGCATAGACGAACCACCACGAGTAGACCCTAAGCTACAAAGCCTACCTCCCCTTCTATTCCTAATGGAGGCAGGGAAGGTATCAACAATGGAAACTCTTTTAAGGTTAGGGTTTGGTGAAGACATAGCAAGGAATAATGATGTGAGGAAGAAGTAAACAGAGGTTTGAAGAATTAAGTGTTCAGTAAACTTTATGTGGTAAAAGACGAAGAAAGAGTTTAAGTTTATATTGATAAGCAACCGCCAAAGGAAAAAGTGTAGTGATGGAAGGGCCACAATAATGATAACTGACACTTCGTGAACAGTGAAGCAGTAAAAAAGCCTTGAATAAGGCTGCAAAACTGTAGAGCTGATGGAAAAACGACACATGTATGGCGCATTAAATGGAAGCGACAATTTTGTCATAACATTAATGGTGACAAAAATTCTCTTTGAATGAAATTTACTTCCCAAATATTCAACTGATGAATAAATAGAAAGTAGGGGGATGGACTATCTGCATTGGAAAAAATTGAGTTTACATATAAAGATGACGTGTCAAGACATGTAGATGGTCAAAGAATGACAACTGGCAAAGAGGTACGAGTTGTAACCGATACGAGCAAAGGCAAAGGAAGAGGCATGGACAGTTATTCAAATAACTCAGCGCCCGTACCTATTCAAGACAATTAAGTTCAAGAATCAAGAAGAATCAAGGGAATGAATCTGACAGCACATGAGAGTCCAAATACAATATTTAATGAGCAGTAACTACTAAAAGCGTTAGAGAATCTGTATTAAATGTAATGATTATGTAACGTAGCATTCAATGTCATTAATTGCCCATAATAGCCTTATTATGACAAAGGCAAGACACATATCTCCAAAATAGCTATAAAAGGGAAATGTGAATAATTGTAAACACATGAAACACTATTGGAACATACTTTGATTTACTTTCTTTTCTCTGGATTACATTCTTACTACCTAAATTACTTCCTTTTATACATTCTTTTGATTATAAGTAACCTATGTTCTTCTAAATTCTAGCTTTGACTAAAATTTTATTTTTTGGTTAAACAATAAAATCTATAAATTAAGGGGCAACTAAGGGAATTATATTGCACGATCATTATCTCCCAACAACTTAGAACTGGTTCAATTTCTTAAATCACAAAACTAAACTTTAAGAAAATTTACATTCCAATAATCATGGCACAACAAACAGAAACTTTATAAGGAGGACACACAATTGTTTCCCCAAAATATAATCCAATATATATGATACACCAATAAGTAATTAATTAAGTATGTTGTTTCTTCAATATCTATACATAGTTTAGAGCTAATTAATATGACTAATTGTATAGTAACTCTTGTAATCCATTGAGCAATAATACAAACAATTGTGTAGACGTATACAGGAGTTTAATTAATTACTTTCCATAATTCCAAAAGTCCATCTCTCCACGCAACGGAAGGTGATTATTAATTTGATTGATAGAAGATGATGCAACATTTGCATCCTCGTTAATAATTCCCCACTGATCATTATTCATATTCTGATGAGAACTGGCTACCTCCAAACCAGACTCACCTGATGAGAAGTCATGAGGATGATGATTATATCCCAATGACATGAAGTTTTGTGCTAATTGAATATGATTATTATGTGAATTATACTCATCATGTTGTGGAAAAGTAGCAGCAACTGCAGTAGGAATATGGGAATAGTTTAAGCTATGGTCATGGCTGTGTTGTAGTAGATATGGGCTCTCTTTGTGTGTGAATGTGGTTCGAGGTTGGTGGATTGAGGTGTTGTTTAGTAGATTTGACGAGGCTACGCCACCTTCATTATTATTTCCAATTACTTTGAATAGGTTCTTCTTCTTGAATACCCTACATATCACCCACCCATCCTCCTGCACAATTAACAAACAAAATAATTAGTGGCGGAAGCATGATTTTCACCATGAAATCGGAATTCTACAAAAAAAAAATAAAAAAACTCAAAAAAGCTAAAGAGATTCAACACGTAATATATATACATAAAAAAAATTTAACCATATATATACAATATAATTTTGAGCGAAGGGGCACTGCTAACGATTTAGAAGAACTCATGATGCTTTCTTACAATCATGGCATTAAAAGATAATTACATTGACTTTATTTTAATATGGTAAGAACTAGAATAAATTGTAAGTAATTGGCTGCTATATATAAGAGCTCAAATTATATTGATGGTATAAAAAATTATATTGCAAGTGTTTATAACTTAAATATTGTACTGGTCGATCCTGTATTGTTTTATTTATTACCCCCTTGCTCCGTTCAAGGATTCAGCTGAATCGTAATAACGGATAACAATTTCTTTTAACCTCAGGAAATTAAAACTTGCAGTCGTTATCGTCTTTGTTCTTTGGGTAAGCATTTTGTGTGCACAGGATAAATTCTCTATTGTGCAATAGCATGCTAATCACATTAAAAAAGTAAATTGTACTGTGCAAATTCTGTGCGACAGACTCGGACCCAAAAAGGTATAGAAGTGGTTTCGAATCTATGTCATCCGCCTGGAAATCGCACTCCAAACCCAACTAGCAGTCCCTTCGGAACAATGGATAACAAATTCCTAAGCAAGCAAGCTGGAAATTCTCCTGATAGTCAAAGACTATGTGGTAAAAGTCAATCGTCAAGATATTTACTAATTAATTTAATTGTTCTTAGGATCATTTAATTACTTTGACTTTCATACGCATGATTGCATGCATACAATTGACTATGCAAGACTTCAACCAGCTGGTCTTCCTTCAATCTGTGCATGTACGCCACATGTATGCTTGTTTTAGTCATCTTCTAATTTTACTTTATTTTAAAAAAATCTTTTATTTGTGTTCCCCTTGAGGAGGAACTAGAGTCAGGGCTAAGATTTTGAGTTTTAAGGATTTTGGATTGAGTTTTGAATAAATTATTTATAATGTATAGGGAAAAGGGTCAGAACTGCCTATAACGTATTGTCTTTAGATTGAAAATGCCCTCCGTTAACCTATTTTGAAGAAAATGCCCCTACCGTTAAAAATGTGGCATATTTGTGCCCCTAAGTCTAACAACTGACTGTACTTATATTTAAAACGGTAGGGGTATTTTTTTCAAAATAGGTTAACGGTAGGGGCATTTCTAAACCTGAGTCAATACGTTAGGGGCACAAATATGCCAGAATTTTAACGGTAGTGGCATTTTCTTCAAAATAGGTTAACGGATGGCATTTTTAACCTGGCGTCAATACGTTAGGGGCAATTCTGACTCTTTTCCGTAATATATATAATGTCATGAATTTTTAACTCGATACTAAAGTCATTGAATCCGGCGAATTCATAAGAAGCAACTTACACTTGAATTTTCGTCGGAATCTTCAAGCCTATACTCATGCATAATCCAATCAGTCCTTTGGCCATGTGGAGCTCTTCCTCTGTAAAACACTAAGGTTTTCCTCGTACCAATTTTCTTCAACATGTTTCTTATGCATTTATCCCTCCCTGTTGCCTTCCAAAATCCAGCATTTGTTGCTCGGTTTGTTCTTGAACCTGTGGGGTACTTCCTATCCTTGTGGCTGAAAAAGTACCACTCACTCTGCGGCGTTGATCCAATCTTGCACCTCTCTGTATGAAACGCACATGAAAAATCTTAATTAATACTTAATATTAGTTAATAGTATAAGAATTTCTTAAACTTTTCCCCTTATTACGTATATCACAAAAATAATAACTAAGAAATACTGAATTATAATTAGGACAGATACATACCCCTTGAATTAATTTCTCCTTATTAACAACAAGCTACAGAAGGAATATGGTACTTATAAATAAAAATAACAACAACCCAATGTAGTTCCACAAGTGGGGTCTGAGAGAATAGGATGTGTGCAGTCTTACCCCTACCCTCGAAGGGCAGATAGACTGCTTCGATAGACCCTCGGTTAAAGAATGTGAGAAACACCCTGGTAGCAAGTAATAGCAAAACAATAATTAGAAAACTAATGGTACTTGCTAGTTAAATTTTATCTTAGTAAAATAAATTTTACATTTTTCAGCGAGTCATGTGTACTAAACAGATTTTGTGCATTGCTTGCGAGTTATTGCATAGTGACCAAGTTAGCCAAAATGCACTTGAAGGGCAGCGTCTACGGTTTCACTGGGAATTCTCCATAAATTAATAAAAAACTTAAATTCATGTGATTACTCTTACTGATAAAAAACAAACAATTAAAATCATCTAAATGTTTAAGCGATTGGAGATATCACTCGGTTAATTACTCTCCCCGTTCCAATTTATATGAACCTGTTTGACTGGACACGTAGTTTAAGAAAAAATGAAGATTTTTGAAATTTGTGGTCCTTAACAAGTCCAAATGGGGCCAGAGTATTTGTGTGGTTATAAAAGCTTCTCATTAATGGTAGAGTTGTAAGTTTAAGCTAAATTGTTACCAAATTTAGAAATGATTCATTTTTTTTGGAACAGACCAAAAAGGAAATAGGTTCACATAAATCGGAACAAAGATAGTACTTAATAATACTATATGATCTCAATAGGAAAAAAAATTATTTTATGTCTCAACATAGTGAAATATGGTTCTCGTTACTACCAAAGGATGCGGTGCAAATTAATGAGAATGTTTTTTTCTTAACTAGAGATTTCGAGTTCGAGCCAACAAAATCCTTGATAGGGAGCGTTTCCTACCGAATGGGCCCAACGCGTGCAAATTCGAATATAGTCGGGCTCACCAAACATCGGGTGGGAAACAAAAAAAAATGTATCTCGTTGATAACCAAAGTAGTAAAATCTGTTGATAGTAGCTTCCCTAAATACTACTGTAACACTACATATACGTACCTTGCAATTCCCAGGGCTCAATCTTATTCAAGTCAATTTCTCTGATAACCTCCATGTCGAACTTATGAAATGAAAGTTTCTTCTTCAAGTAATAATGAAGAAGCTCTTCGTCTGTTGGATGAAACCTAAACCCCGGCGGAACACCACCACCACCACCACCACCACCGCCACCACCTGATGAAGCCATATGCGAAACTCTACTCCGATCCTTAATTGCGACTACAGACCCCAAAAAATTAAACGGACGATCTCTTAATTTGCACTCTCTCGCTGTAGCTTTCTTTCTTTAATTTGATTAGGATATGAGCTCTTATATATATATTTGTGTCAGCTGTCAACGAGGAATTGTGAGGAGAGAAAGTTGACGGCCGATGACGCCGCCGGCGCTAACTCTTAAAGCTAAAGTAAATTGCAAGTTACAATAGCACGTACTGGGACTCAAATATTTAAGATGGTTCGTGACCTATTCCAGTAACCCCCCCCCCCCCCTTCTATATGAGATGTTGAATTATGGACGCAATAATTTACCGCTTTAAGTTTATATACACCATAGAATATTTACACTATGATCAGGTTATCTATATCTGCTGTAGCATGTAATTAACTTAGTTTGTTTTGTTTTCAAAATTACAAATTTTATATTTTAAGAGCTCCGATGGTAAGCAACCCCCACTTCCAATCGAGAGGTTGTAAGTTCGAGTCTCCCCAAGAGCAAGGTGGGAAGTTCTTGGAGGGAAGGATGCCGGGGGTCTATTTGGAAACTGCCTCTCTACCCCAAGGTAGGGGTAAGGTCTGCGTATATACTACCCTCCCCAGACCCCACTAAATAGGATTATACTGGTTTGTTGTTGTTGTATCTATGGATAATTGGATATCCTTTAAATAGCTTGCTAGAGTAATTTTTTTTAACTGATGGTCTATATAGCTTAAACTCTTTATTTACCCTAGAGGTAATTATTTTTGTATTGATGATATTCATCTTTATGTTCTTGTTTGCGGGGAAATCACTTTGGAATTAACAAAAGCACTTTTTATTGTTAGCTTTTGGGGACAAAACTTTATAATGCTTTTTTGGTTATTCGAGATCAACAAATGTTGTACTGAGTAGTTACTATAAGTTCAAAAGTCTCTCACATTTCTATTGATCAAATTCATAAATGGATTATCAGTTCCACAAAATATACATTAACAAATGGAAATACTCACTTATCCTTTTCTTGTTTTAGCCACGTTCTAGTTGAATGAATAATGCGCTTCTAACTTATTTCCAAAAAAGAAAGTTAGAATAGGTATGTCATACTATACATACAAAACATTTTCTTGAGGTAGAAAACTGATTTAAATTGTTAATAAAGGTTTAATTAGGACACTAATAGAATACTCCGTCTGTATTCTTTAATCATTATTATGAGTACTTTTCTAGTACTTACAAGGTTTAATATATAGAAGGTTTATTTCACTTGGCATGTTAATTATTTCCCGGATTATGAGATCATATAGTCCAAATAATCAACTTGTCGAGGTAATTTTTATTACCAATTTTGCGTCATGCAGAGACGGAGCCAAAATTTCAAACTTATATATTTAGGATTTTAATCATTTGAAGTTATTGGGTTCTAAATTAATAATTATACATATTCAATGAAATTTCTAAGATAAATACAAGGTTTGAACCAAAATTACTGGGTTCAGCCGAATCCGCTCCCGATATTCTAGCTCCGCCCTGCATGCATGTGTGCATGCATGGCAAGTGAAATAAACTTGTTGCAATTGCATGCATACGCATAATAATATTTACTATGTACTTAATTCAACTTGCTTAAAATCCACTTTCTGCACAAACGCGTTCAATCTACAAATTGTAACCTGAAAATAAATGATCCCGAGGAAATAAATAACGGGATATTTGATTGTTTCTTAAGCAAACTTTGGCGGAAAACAGCTACAAAACCCTCTCGGGATTGGCAAATTTCATTTGGACGGCTAATATTTAATATGAATTATTAACAGATTTTGATTTTTAAATTAATCCAGGTTCTAGGGGTCAAGGTTTAGGTTTAGGGATCTTACTGTCATACTGTGTATAATGTGAAAAGCTGGAGGAGATGCAGTCGCCATAGCTCGGGCTTCGCACATGTCAGGAGAAGACCTGAAGGAAAAGTCTATTAATTTCGTTGCTTCAACTTCACGCTTCCTTTGTGTTCATTAATACGACCGTGTTTGGCTAAGCTTATAAGTATCTTTTAGCTTATTTATGCGTTTGATAAAGTTAAAAATACTTATAAATTAGAAATAAGCCAAAAATCATAAGTTGGTCATCCCAACTTATGAATTTTTTGCTTATAATCACTTTAAGTTTGACTAATATTTTTACTATTTTATCCTTAAAATATTCCTTTTTAGAATAAAACTCTTACATCGATAATCACTGCCTAAAGTATTTTTTCAACCTAACCTTCCCCTCCCCCCCCCCCCCCCCATCAATTTCTCATTGACTATTTAGGATAAGAAAATTCTCTATTCCTTTACATATTTATATCTATGTGATTGTATATTAATCTTTGAACTATATGTAATAAAGGAATACATATCAAATTTTGGTGTATTGCTTTCTAAGTGTTGTGGTGATGAAGACAATGGTTTTTTCTCTTCAAATATTTTGTCCGATTTAGGTTATTTTTTATTGAGAAACTTTTACCAATTTAATAATAATTATAACTTATGATTATATGTTTATCATAAATAAATTATATTTATCATAAAATTATCTTATCTGAGCACAATTGTATTTAAATAAAATGACAAATATAATTTTGTATTTGAATCGATCTGGAATCTAAAATTTTTAAAGAAATTGCGCTCTTCTAAGTGTAAACAGTTCTAAGGTTATTTAAGTCATTTTAATAGAAAAAGAGCTTATCAACACTTTTTTTATCAAATACCGCAACAACTTATTATCAATTTCAGCACTTGTACCCAAACGCGACTACTTATTTATTAAATCGGTTTCAGCACTTAAAAGCGTTTTTCATCACCTAATGCTTATCACCTACTTCAAATCAGCTGATCCAAAGGGGCCCAATATATGCATTCTTTTTAATACTATTTTTGTTACAAAATACTCCATCCGTTCACTTTTACTAGGCTTGACTGTTTATGCCCTTTAAAAAATAATAAATGAAGTGCATAATTTACCATACTCATATTAATTAATGCATATTTTATTGAATTTGACAAAATAATTTGAAATGAGTAATAAATACTGTGGGTATAACAGGAAAAAATTATTTATTCTTAATATGCATAAAGTAACAAGCAAAAATAAAAATCTATTTTTAGTATAGTCAAACCGAAACTAAACCAATGCAATGTTATATGTATAGACGTTTTAAATATATTTAATACATAAAAATTATTTATTGTAGTGTAGTAAATATTTCTTAAGTTTCTTCATATTTTTGATCTTTTCACGTATTATTTTAAATTTGGACTTATAATTTTTGGATGATCCAATAAGTTCTATAGTTTATAAATGTTAGTAACTCAAATAAATTTAATTCAATATTAAATTAATACTAATGCTAATAAAAGATATTCAATGCAATTGTACTATGAATGAAAATAGTGTTGGATATTTATTTTTTAGTTTTTTTGTGGTTTAGATAAAATGCATAACTTATTTTTCTTTTCGTGTTTAGTCATGTAATTAATAGTACTTACTAGTCGTACTTATTTTAGCAACTTATTAGTAATTTTAAATTATATTGTTTTCATTATGGCTTATTAATAATACTTATTTTATACGATTTTATTATTTTTATTGTTGAATATTTTAGTACAATACTACGACTCATATCACATTTATGTTATTTTATTGAAAAATACCTTATACAATTATATCTTACTAATATTAAAGAAATATTTGGAGCACAAATTCTATATTTTGTGCTATGAAGTCTTCATAAAAAAACCCAAAAAAAATCGAGGTTGAAAAACCCGACTTTTATTGGTTTGGTTTGGTTTTTAGATTTAATAACTAGATACAATTGGTTTGATTTGGTAATTAGAAAATCCGAACCAACTCGACCTATGTATACCCCTAATCCTAATACGTTTAACTATAAGAGTCACTGATATGATTGGAATTATCATTTTCCACGAATGAAAAATTTTTTCCGGTATTTTTTGGTTAGCAAATGTGAATCCAGGGTTTCAATTACGTTAGATGGATTCGACATTTTAGGCTCTTAATACATAGCACAAAGTGTATGTATGAGGTAAAATTCGGCTCGCCACGTCCCCGCCCAAGCGAACACGTCTTTCATGACAAAACCACCTTTGAGTCGTGTCGATCCAGGCAAGGACGACCTAATTAACTAGATGGAGGAACGACGTCGTTTAGATACGCAGGAAGCTACCAAATTTTGTACTTTTTTTTTGATTGTTTCGAGAAAGGTCTCCTAATATATAAATGAGACCTTTACCTTGTAATAGGGTATGTGTATTATTCTAAGTAATACCATTTCTCTACTTTCTCTCTCTATTATCTGCAAGCAAGCTTCTCTCTATCTCTCTCATTTATTGAAACTCTCCATAACCTTTTACATTTTCAGATCTACCACAATCTTAGCTAGATAACTGTTTCCAGAGCTTATTATACTTGATTACGATTTACCCATATACTTTATTGATTGTTTTTAAGCATACAAAAAGTGTATATATCTCTTGAGCTAAATAATTTGGCGCCGTCTGTGGGGATTCGAGAATCAAAGTTATAGTTTGTGCTTAGAAAACCACTGACAACCATCCCCCTACATCGCATGAACAAGCATGGCTGACAACTATACAAAAAAGAAAGCGATAACGAGGTTGGGGTAAACCTCATGGATTCTCTCAACAAAGTAGGTGAAGATAACATCTTGAACGCAACACCCAGCACCACGATGAGTGGAGGCCGAACCCCACCTCCTCCACCCAGAGATATGACGGATCCACGAGAAAGGGGAGCTTCCACTTCTACATCTAAGGAAGCACCCCCATAAGTCACAGAGCTACTGAAAGAGTGGCTAACAAACACTCTAAGCGACTTGGTAGAAAAGTCACCACAACATGGCGTAAGACGCACGCCAATAATGGACCTCACTGCAACCGAAGATGAACCCGAGATCACGCGAGCAAACAATGTGCTCACCGACACTCAAACCAACAGCGGTGCGCTCGCAGCCATCCTCAGAAAGATGGGGGAAATGAAACACGAAAATAACTCCGTGACCAAATGAAGGAACATCAAGAAAGGGTAGACAAGATCCCGGGTGCTCCTAAACTGCTGCCAAAGCGCGATGTAGGTAGCTTTGTGGAACAACCTTACACAGAGGAGGCCGCACCATACTCTATCCCAAAGACCTTCAAAATGCCTCCCTCGTTGAGGGTATACGACGGTACTACATATCTCGAGGACCATCTAATCCATTACGTCGTAGGTGTGAAAGGTAATGACTTGGAAAAAGAACAGGTACCGTCCGTGCTTCTGAAGAAGTTCGGCGAAACATTAATAGGTGGAGCTTTGACATGGTACTCCCAGCTACCGGCTAAGGGCATCTCCACATTCGAGGAAATTGTGGATAAATTTGTCACCGCACATGCAGGAGCAAAGAAAGTGGAGGTAAGAGTCAACGACATTTTCATTGTTCGGCAAACCATGGGAGAAGGGCTCAGGGACTTCCTGGCCAGATTCAACAGGGTAAGAATGAGCCGACCAAACGTATCGGAAGGTATGTCAGTCGCCGCTTTCCAGAATGAGCTAAGTAGGGACGACTCGAGGGCGACCAAGAAACTGCTAAGTCGCCTCATGAAGTACCCTCCACATGGGAAGAAATTCACAATGCCTATTGTGCCGAGGTAAGTGCAGATGAGGACGACCTTAATGGTCCTACCTGGCGACTAACGACGATACTCCCAGAGATCAACCATACATCAGATCATCTCATTCGCCGCCGCCAAGGCATGCGGACGCACTATGACATATCGCCCCCTACGAAACGAGCGAGGTATGCCCCCTTTATTATCTACACATAACTTTTATGTTTCCCCTTCAGAGGTAGTGTATGCACTAGAGAAGCTGGGCAGCAAGGTACATTGACCAGCAAAGATGAAGTTGGACCCTACCACCAGAAAATCAAATGCCCTATGCGAGTTCCACCAGGAGCGAGGGCATAAAATCAACGACTGCATAGGTCTACGACAGGAGGTGGTCAAGATGCAGAACCAAGGGTTCCTAGAGAACTACTCAGGGATAAAGGAAAATTCAACTTTGCACGGGGACGGGTACAACCTAACGGGCCACCAAGGCCTCCCTCACCAACACGTACAATCAATATGATCATCAGGGACGACAATGACTCTGCGATCAATCACGTCAAATTCACCACCACTCACAAGTTAAAGCGAACCATCACTCACGAACGATATGAAGACTTCGAAGATAGTATCACCTTCGATAAGTCTGATGTCGGCGATTTGTATTTTCCTCATTACAATGCTTTAGTCATTACTTTATGCATTGTAGATACGGATTTTAGGAGAATTATGGTTGACGACAGTAGCGACGCCTGTATTATCCACCCAAGGGTCCTTGCACTTGTGGGACTCGAGGATAAGATAATACCATGCTGTATAACGCTGACTAGTTTTAACAATGCAGTGGAAAGAACCTCTGGATAAGTAACACTACCCGTCCTGGCAGGGGGAGTCACGCTGGAAACCACTTTCCACGTGATGAACCAAGAAACGACATACAACACCATCATCGGATGTTCGTGGATACATGCCATGAGAGCAGTCCCCTTGAGCTTTTATCAAGTCGTAAAATTCCCTACCCCATGGGGGTGTTCAGCATACGAGTTGAACCTCACACCGCCCAGGAATGCTATAAAATAACTCAAGACTACACTTACACCAAACAACTCGAAGGGGCGAGTGCAGAAGCATATCAATCAGCCCTGTCAGGGACTAAGGTCTATCTGGCAGAGGACACCATCAAAGATCCCCACATCATAGAGGCCAGCAAAGCCACGGTCGAGAACCTCAACCCCGTTCAACTAGATAACAATGACCTATCGAAGAAGGCCTACATCGGCCACGACCTTTCAAACCCAAGTAAGTATCATCAATTTTTATCTAACCATGCAGACCTGTTCGCTTTTTCCCATTCAGATATGCCAGGGATTCCGCGAGAAATCGCCACCCACAAACTTAACGTTGATCCACTACACCCGCCCGTATGGCAAACGAGGAGAAAATTCAACGCCACCATCAAAGAAGCGGTGAGTGAGGAAGTAGACAAACTATTGGCAAACTGTTCCATCATGGAATCCAAGTACCCTGAGTGGGTCGCCAACGTTGTTATGGTCAAGAAGAAAAATAGGAAGTGGCGAATGTGCGTAGACTTCACCGACCTGAACAAGGCATGCCCAAAAGATTCGTTCCCACTGCCCCACATTGACCAACTAATAGACGCAATGGCCGGACATGAACTATTAAGCTTCCTAGATGCATATTCCGGCTATAATCAAATCATGATGGCGGAAGAAGATCAGGAGAAGATGACGTTCATCACTCACCTAGGAACATGCTGCTACAAAGTAATGCCCTTCGAGCTCAAAAACACAGAGGCCATGTACCAAAAGGTTGGTGAACAAGATGTTTATGGAGCACCTTGGCAAAACAATGGAAGTCTATATCGATGACATATTTGTAAAGTCGTCAAGAAAAGAAGAACACCTTGACCATTTGAAGGAAGCCTTCGAAATATTGAGAAAATACGGGATGAAACTAAACCCCGAAAAATGCACCTTCGGTGTGGCCTCAGGAAAGTTCTTGGGATTTCTCGTATCATGGAGAGGTATCAAAGTCAACCGGATCAGATCAAGGCAATAGACGCAATCCCAGAAGTGCTAAGCAGCAAAAAACAAGTACAGAAGCTGACGGGCTGGATAGCCGCCCTCTCCAGGTTCATCTCACGATCCTCCGAAAGGTGCCATAAATTCTTTAGAGTGTTGAAGAAAGACTAGGGGCTACAATGGAACGAGGAGTGCGTCGAGGCCCTAAAGAATTTGAAGGTGTACCTATCTTCGCCGCCTCTGCTAGTCAAAGCAAGCCCAGGTGAACCACTGCTGGTGTATCTGGCCGTGTCTGAGGTCGCCGTCAGTGAAATCCTGGTGCACGAAAACAAAGGTACACAGTCTCCTATTTATTACATTATCAAAACACTAGTGGACGCCGAAACTCGATACCCACACCTTGAGAGACTAGCGCTAGCACAGATAGTAACTTCACGGAAGCTATGACCTTATTTTCAGTGTCATCCCATAAAAGTGGTAACGACCTTCCTGCTAAGGAGAGTCTTACACAAGCCTGAACTATCAGGCCGGCTCACAAGATGGGCCATTGAGCTCAGCGAGCACGACATTTCATACCTTCCTAGAAACGCCATCAAGTCTCAAGTCCTGGATGACTTCATAGCCGGCTTCAGCACGGAAATCCTGCCGAAGGCAAAACTCGAGGCCCGACATGCCTCCCCAGTAACGACCTATGGTTCCTCCACACTGATGGCGCCAACAATGCATCGGGATTGGGACTGGCACTTGTCCTCGAGGTCCCCACAGGAGAAACAATTCTCCAGTCTATACGATTCCCTGAAATGACTAATAACGAGGCCGAGTATAAGGCCGTTATTGGAGGTATGAAACTAGCCATCAAATATGGGGCTCGATAGATCCTCCTCTTATGCGACTCTTAACTCGTGGTACCAAGTCACTGGGACTTACTAGATCAGAGAGCAAAGGCTACTAAAATACCAAACGGAAATCCGCAAGCTGATAGCTGCGTTCAATGAATGTCTCTTCGAACAAATTTTGAGGGAATGGAACATCGAAGCGGGCGGCCTGGAAAAATTGGCCGCGGTCACCAAAAACATCAACAAATAAAGCGTGGTCACCCTCTCCTATTCAGCCATCGACTACACTGAGGTATTTTCTTTAAATATAACCTGGAACCGGTACAACCAGTTCGTATCCTATCTACAGGAGGGAACGCTGCAGCACGAAATGAAAGAGGCGAAGAAACTCTGCGTGCAAGCCGCCCGGTACTGTCTGATTAACAAGGACCTCTACACGAGAACGTTTGGCGGACCCCTGGCCAAGTGCCTAGGCCCGCACCAAAAAAGGCCAGTACTCGAAGAGGTACATGAGGGTCACTGTGGCGCCCATACAGGTAACCGCGCCCTTGTACGGTGCATCATACGTGCCAGCTACTACTAGCCCACCATGAATAAAGAAGCGGCAAAGTACGTCCGCTGATGTGAGCAATGTCAAAAATATGCCCCGATGATACACCAGCCAGAAGAACCCCTACACTCAGTCACCACTCCATGGCCCTTCATCAAATGGGGAATGGACATAGTCGGCCCCCTACCCGCAGACGGTGAAAGGTATGGTTTTTACTTGTTTTAACTGACTATTTCTCCAAGTGGGCGGAAGCTGGTGCGTACGCACAAATACGCGAACAGGAGGTCATCGCCTTCATATGGAAGAACATTATATGCCGCTTTGATATTCCCAAAGAGATCAGTTGTGACAACGGATGACAGTTCATTGGTCAACAAATGACCGAATTCTTCAAAAAATGGTGCATCAAGAGGATACTCTCCACGCCATACCACCCTGCCGCTAATGGCTAAGCAGAATCCTCCAATAAAACAATACTGAACATACTGAAGAAGAAGCTTGAAGATACAAAAGGGCTATGGCCCGAACTACTACCCGAAGTGTGCTGGGCACACAGGACCACACCCAAGTCTAGCACAGGGGAAACTCCATACTTATTAGTTTATGGAACCGACGCGGTCATACCCGTTGAAGTTGGAGAACCAAGCATGAGGTATTCACACACCAGTGGAACAAAAACGACACAAATAGGCTCCGAGACCTTGATGAAGCCGGGGGAAGAAGAGAAATGGCCTACTTAAGAATGGTAGCCCAAAAATAGCAAGTCGAAAGATACTATAACAAATAAGCAAAAATAAGGCCGCTCAAAGTAGGAGACTACGTCCTCAAAGCCAAGAAATTTGCCTCCAAAGACCCAAGTGAAGGAAAATTGGGCACAAACTGGGAAGGACCCTGCAAAATCACAGCAATATCAAGCAAAAGGGCATTTCAGTTGGAAAAAATGGAAGGAAAAAACACTCCAGAACAACTGGAACGTCGCCCATCTCAAATATTTCCATTTCTAAAAGGCATCCCCCAAGTCGCACTCTTTTTCCCTTACCCGAGTTTTGTCCCAACTGAGTTTTCTCGGGGAGGTTTTTAATGAGGCGACGAAGGGAACACCTGGAGATATTTGCAGAACAAGTGTACCACATCATCCTCTCCATACACTCTCCACCCTGAAATGATACATGGACTGGACCAGCGACTCCTCCAAGGTGTAAAAGGCTACGACCATCTTCATATCCAATGTGTAAAAGCCTACGACCATCTTTATCTCCAATGTGTAAAAAGCTAAGGCTATCTCCATTGTATGAAAAGGCTATTTCCATCTCCAATGAATGAAAAGTCTACGACCATCTCCAATGAATGAAAAGGCTACGACCATCTCCAATGAATGAAAAGGCCACGTCTATCTCCAATGTAGGAAAAGGCTATGGCCATCTCCAATGAATGAAAAGTCTACGGCCATCTCCAATGAATGAAAAGACTACGGCCATCTCCAATGAATGAAAAGGCTATGGCCATCTCCAATGAATGAAATAGCCAAGGCCGTTAATTCAACATGGATAAGGCCATCGCCGCTAACATTCGACCCAATGTCGACTATGGCAAAATGAAAGACTCGACGATAGTCAAAGTCAATTACATGGCTAAGGTCATCAACATCATCATGGCTAAGGCCATTGATTTAACATGGATAAGGCCATCGCCGATAACAATTGACCCAATGTCGACTACGGCAAAACGAAAGACTCGATGACAGTCGAAGTCAATTACATGGCTAAGGCCATCGACATCATCATGGCCAAGGCCATTAATTTAACATGGCTAAGGCCATCGTCGCTAACAGTCGACCCAATGTCGACTACGGAAAAACAAAAGACTCGACGACAGTCAAAGTCAATTACATGGCTATGGCCATCAACATCATCATGGCTAAGCATCAACATCATAATGGCTAAGGTCATTGATTCAACATGGCTAAGGCCATCGCCCTTAACAGTCGACCTGATGTTGACTACAGCAAAACGAAAGACTCGATGATAGTCGAAGTCAATTACATGGATAACGCCATCAACATCATCATGGTCAAGGCAGTGATTCAACATGGCTAAGGCCATCGCCGCTGATAGTCAACCCAATGTCGGCTACAACAGAACAAATGACTCGACGACAGTCGAAGTCACTTACATGGACAAGGCCGTCATCGTCAACGGTCGACCTAATCTCGACTATAATAAAACATGCACATCGACGACAGTTAGAATCGCCCACATCAAGCTAAGCTCAAACTACAATTGCAAACACGATAGAAGTTCCAAGGAACGAAAGAAGAGTAACAATAGGAAAAAGGCATTTATTATTATCTCCAAAAGAATATACACACATCCAACCTCCGAAAAAGGTCCCATTTATAACAAAAGAAAATGAACAAATACAAAATCCTAAGAAACCCCATCGCCCTTGCCAGCACAATCGGCATTCAGCCCATCACCACCCCCTGGCGTGTAGTCCCTAGAAATCCAAGAAACGAAATCCAGGCGATTGACATCCTCATAGTTATATCCCTCTCTGACGGGTGAGTCAGAGATGTAACCGGCCTCCTCAGGAGCAGCGCGGGTTAGACACTATTGCTTATCTACTTCCGCCTCGAAGGCCCAACCAACTAACAAAAGCTCTTCCAACGCGACCAATCTAGCATCATGATACACCCACATTTCATGCGCATCACGGAGCTCAACATCTTGTGGGATTGTCCGCATATGGGCCTCAATCTCAGCCTCCTTAGCTCTAAGCTTAGTGGTTAAGGCCGCAACCCGGGCCCGAAGTTCAGCAGCCTCCACTGCTACCGCACGGCCAATCTCTAACTCATCATCCTTCGCCCGAAGGAGAACCTCCAACTCAGTGTTTCGTGCAACCGCGACCACGAGCTGCTCATCATCCCTCTCCTGCTCGTCCAGTCGCTTCTTTAATTACTCCTCCGTTTACATAAGGCCCTTGTGGAACACCCTGAATTTAGGGTCCTGTTTGTACACATTTGCCAACATCTGATGTGCCTCACGGACCCGGTTGTACATCTGCAACAGTATTTTATGGGCGGCCGCCCTCCTCGTCGAGCACCGCCCCCTCTCCACCTCCAAGATAAGAATTTGAAAAACATCAAAGGATGAGTCAGTACGTGGGCAGACCACCCCTGCAACACAAGTGGGAAAAAGAGTCAAATTTACATGTAAGGCCGCGACTGCTACCCTTTGGGACCAGCCCTTGTCGCTAACTTCCGCCAACGCCTCACCTTCGGCGCCCGCGCAAAGAAGGGTCATACCTGTAACTGCCTCCTCATATTTCTCCAAAAGATTATAGCCACTGGGAATCACGATGCGGAGACTAGACCTACCGGTTGATTTCAACACAAGCCGGGGAACTCATTCTTCTGTCCGCCCTCTCATCGGCGACCTCAAGGCCCGCCCTCTCTACAGCCGCACTTGTTCCTGTTGCTATGGCCAATGAGCCATCCCCCTGAGCAGAAGGCGGGCCAGCCTTGACATCAGCCCTCCTTCGAGGAGCAGTTCTCCCCGAGAGAATTGCATCATCCATAAAAAGCCGCCCCGACTCACAACGAGGTAGTTCTACCCTCTTATCCCCAGTAACTATCCCTTTGTCGGCGACCAGCTGACGCCTACTCCTTTCAAGAGGCTCCTCATCTTCAGAAGCCGCCTCTTCTGGCTGCAAAGGTGACCCTGAAGGAAGCGTCTCATTGACAAGCGCAACCTCGGTCCCCTCGCGGTCACGGTCTTGAGTGCCACCTCCAGAACTTCCGCCACATCTGTCGTCATTTCAGGCAACGCCTCGGACATCACTTCACATGACCTCCTGATGAGGGTTGAAAGGGCGCTATTTTCGGGCGAAACCCCTACAGGCAGATCTTTATCTTCAGAGCTACGCTCCGCCCTGGATGGGCCGACATCAGTTTTCCTCCCTTGGCCTTCTTAGAAGTTCCCCGACCTGCCGGGGAAAAGATATGTCAAACAAAGGAACCCTTGAATCAATACATAAGGAAAAAGAAAAGAACAAGGGATGGCCGTTACCAGTCGGGCCGTACATACTGTAGAATTGAGCCCAAGTACAACACTCCTCTACATATGGTATCAGCCTCTCCACCCACAACCTGATGTCGTCCCCACAAGAAAGGGACGAAGAATTTACGGGCATACGATCCGCCACTACAAACAACAGACAAAACATCCGTAAGTGGTTAAGTCGCCATAACGGAAAACACTGGAAAGAGCACAAAGGGATATTTACACTCCGGGTTCCACACCTCCGGAAACCCTTCTGGGTTAGCCACCAAATGCTCCGTCCAAAAATAGAATATTCTTTTCCAAAAGCCGCGCTTTGCTTTATTATCGGACTGTACCACGAAGCTCTTCTTGCCGCGGCGCGTCAAGTGTATCATTGAGCCCCTCAAGTAACTTGCATTATACATTTGTAAAAGATCATATATCATGACAGCACACCCGGCTTTTTCCACGTGTGTGGTAAGTACCCTACACACCTTCAAAGTGTAAGGGGTAAGTTGAGCCAGGCACACTCTAAAGAAACAGCAAAGTTCCTCCGCTAGAGGGTTGAGCGGGAAGCTGTTTCCAATTTGGAATGCACACTCATAGAACGTACAGAACCTGTGCATGTGCCCATTGGCATAGTCCCTTCTGGCAGGAGCTATCTCAACATGATCCGGGAACCCGTACACCATCCTAAGGGCATACAAGTGAGATGGCATCAATTCGCTGTGTTCCTAGGGTAGAAGTGAGATTTTTTTATTGAAGTCATTCCTTTTACTCATGTTCTTTGGAAGAATGTTAGCCACAGATAGAAGAACGAGGGCCTTTCCCGCCTCTTCCGCCTCTTCCGCCTCACTATCGGAAAAAGGTGAAACCCTAGAAGGGGCATTATATTTGGACCTCTTGTGGCCTTGATGACGTTTCACCATTATATAACTTGCAAAGAGGAGTGCTTTAGCAATACAAGGTTCGATCATTAGAAACAGCAGTTCTTAAGCAAAACAATGGCTGCCGGAAAATGAGATGAAAGAAAGAGAGAAATGTCCTTCAAAGATTCGAATGGTGAATCTTTTTTAACCGCTCCATTATTTATAGGGCCGAGGCACACAGAAATCGAAGCGGCATCATTCGAAAGCTGGCGCGGGAAACCAAAATGTCATGTCGTGCTTTGAACTGTCTCGGGAGCAAGAATAATAATGACGCACGTGATCGATGATGTCACTATAAAAAGGAGCCGAACGTCAACGGATTTATATTATCACATAAGCGTATATCCCTCGCAAAGAAGCATCTAAGGACGCAGTCAAATTTTCGAGAAAGTAAAATCATACATATCCGTCCAACGAATGAAGGGACTAACTGTATGAGGTAAAATTTAGCTCGTCACGTCCCCGTCCAAGTGAACACGTCTTTCATGACAAAGTCGCCTTTGATTCGTGTCGACCCAGGCAAGGACGGCCCAAGCAAGGACGTCCTAATTAACTAGATGGAGGAACGACGTCGTATAGGGCTTGGCTTCCTCCATACGAGGAAGCCACCAACTTTTGTACTGTTTTTTCGAGAAAGGTCTCTTAATATATAAAGGAGACCTTTACCTTGTAATAGGGTATGTGCATTATTCTGAGTAATACAATTTCTCTACTTTCTCTCTCTATTGTTAGCAAGCAAGCTTCTCTCTATCTCTCTCCAATATTGAAACTCTCCATAACCTTTTATATTTTTAGATCTACCACAATCTTAGCTAGATAACCTTTTTTAGGGCTTATTATACTTGATTATGATTTACCCCTATACTTTATTGATTGTTTTTAAGCTTACACAGTGTATATATCTTTTGAGCTAAACAGTGACTTTAAAATTATGAGTTCAAATCTAATATTTATTAAAATTTAATAAATTTTTATATATATTATGTTCCGCAATGAAAATACTAGGTTCGGTCGTTCGGATGATCCCTTGCCGAAGTTTTAAATCCTCTATTGTTGGTGAGGAAAAAGAAAATTTTTCGATAATCATAGTAGCAAATTGGAAAGTGTTTTGATAAAATTCCGGAATAAATATATTATTTATAAGGACTGACTATTAGTTGGAGGCTTGGAGCATGCAGCAAGTGAAGTTAAAAGCTAAGTATGTAAAGTCATATTTTCCACATTTTTCCAAAGAAAATATTAATTTTTAACAAAAGAAAATCCTCATGAAAAACGGTTAAAAAAAAAACTTCCATCGTATCACATACACACACTTTATTTAACAAGATTTAACGGAGCTCGGAAATCAAGATGATTTTTTTTTTGCATGCCTCCAAGTGTTATCCTGATGATGTTAGAACTTAGACTACATATAATTATAAAATATAAAATAAAGTGATTTTCAATATATTAGTACCATTTGATGATCATAAATCTTTTAAAGTATTTATCGTACAGATAATGATTATGTAACACACATGGCATGTGTATGTTTTACTGCTAGATATGGGATGAATTTGGGTTTACTATTGTTTAACCAAAAATTTAAATCTTTGGTCAAAGCTAGAAATAAAGAGAAATTCGAGTTACTGATAATCAGGAGGCGAAAATAATAGAAGATTTTTTAGAATAATAAGAAATAAATAAGTAATATTGTATTTTAGTGTAGTCTCAATGATATTTCGTGTCTACAGATATTGAGTCCTTCTCCTTTTATAGTTGATTCTAGGAGAATGTGTAATGCTTTTATCTTAATGAGACAATTATGAGTGAAAAATGATATTAAAAGAGACGTTACACAATCATTCCTATTTAATTCAAATTCTCTAACGTATTTGACATTTAATGTTGTATTTGGACTCTTTTACGTCATCAGATTTGTATCTTCAGCTTCTTCCGATCTTCGGTCTTTAAATGACTCTAATAGGTACGAGACTAGTGCCATTTGAGTAGCGACTCGAGTCTAGGATCCGTTCGTGGTGGTTCCTCTAGTTCCATCACTCATTCTTCTAGCTCGGACCTATTTCTAGAGGTTCTATCACTAAGAAATCCTTTTCTAAAGGTAAAGAACCTTCTGAGCCGCTTCAAGAACCTTTAGTTGAGGAAATAGTACCAAATAACTTATCTTTTGAGAATGATAGAAAATCTCTCCATGAACAAGTAGTTAATTTAGAGAAAGGTGACACTTCTCCTTCCCTAATTGTTGAACCTTTGATTCCTATTGTTCGAAAAGATTTCCACAGGAAAAATGATCATCGTATGATGATCCCTAATCCAAAACAGATAATTTCTTCTTTTAGGATTGGATTTTCTTTTGTTTACACTTATCCCTTCACTTTAGGATTTACTCCTACTATCGACCCAGTCATATTTGATTTTTGTCATTTTTTCAAATTTTTTTTAGCACAAGTTGAAACTCTTGTACGGAGAGCAGTGGCTTGTCTAAGCTATTTATCCTTCAAAGCCAATGTTAGCTTTACCTTTCCCCATCTTATTCATCTCTTCCACACCAAGTTATTCCGCCATGGGGTTTTTACTTTAACTGCAAGAAGTAAAAGGGTCTTGGTAAGCCCTGAAGATGACAAGGATCGTGGGTGGTATACTCGTTATGCTGTTGTACGCACAGTAGATTTGCTGGGTGAAACAAATATCCCATTTCCTGAGAAGTGGAATTTTGCACATAAGTTGTCTTTACTATCCATGCCTATCTTCAAGAATTTCAATTTCCTTTCTAATTTTGTCTCTTTTTGCTTTTCTGTAGCAACTATGGGAGATGTAGAACCCGTTCCTAATTTTCTTGGTTGGGTAAACTCAATCTTGAAAGCCGTGCCTATGGAAGCTAGAACTTGGAAATCCATTTCTCTTTTACATAGTTGGAAAGTAAAAACTCACGGTATGCATTTCTTTATTCTTTTCCGCATGTTAAGTCCTTTCTTGTTTCTAACTTTTTATCCTTCTTTTTGTCAAGATTTGCTATCCGAGGAATGTCAGCCGAAGTAGCTACTACCCTTCTAGCCTCTTCTGGAACTCTATTCTCTTTGGATAAAACTCAAGCCACGCTGTTACAAAGGAAAATTGTGGAAGAAGATTCTGAAGATGAAGATACTTCTTTGATAACTAAGCCAAGATCCAGGCTACGCATCACTTCTGGAGGTGAAACCGAATCTCCTCCTACTCGTGCCTCTCTCACCGAACCTTTTCTCATTCCTTCTGATGATGAAACCACTCAGAGGGACACCAATGCGTCTATTCAACGTCTCTTCATTGTGGTTTCGAAAGTGGTGAACTTGGTCCGATTTTAGATGAAGTTCCTCTTTCCTCGTATGTTCCCTTTATTTTCTATTCCTCCCTTGGTTTCAAGTGCTTCCTTCCCTGTTTTATGTGTTCTTTTCCCTTACCTATTTCTGCTCCTTTACCTGCTTCGAGATCTTCAACTTATATTATTTTCACTTCTTCTACCACTCTTCCTTCAATAGCTCCCCTTTCCTCTGTTCAACAGGCAGGGGAGGGTTCTAGTAGTAAAGGCTTGGCTATGCGGAGCGTTACACTTGAAGTTCCTACTAATAACAGTCTTTTAAGGAAGTCTGGTGGAGCTGATGCCTGGCTTGGGCCTTTGATTGGAGATACTGAGATGAAGAAGATGAACAACCATAGCTGCTTAACTTTGATGAATGACATTATTCATTCTACTTTGAAGGTATTTTTCCTTTACTTACTTGTAAGTTTTTTTTATCTCTAGATATTTACTTTCATGCTCTACCGATGTAGGCTAAACTTATTGGCACTGAATTGATGGGAAGAATCCCCACTTTAGAGAAGAAGGCTCATAAATCTGAAAGTCTATTTCTGAGGCTGAGAGAATAGCCAAGGAAGCCCAACTAGAAGTAACTAATTGGAATGAGCAATTTGAAAATGCTCAGGGAACCATAGAAGAATTGCAAGAGATTAGAAATCACCTGGAACAACAGAAGCGAAAATTGACCTCTGAATTAGCAGTTGCCAAAGCTTCTTCAAGTCAATTTGAAACAGATAAGGAGCACCTTGAATGTTTCTTTTTAGAACAGTTATCAAAGTCAAGTGAAGAAATCAGAGAACTTAAGGCACTCTTGGACAAGAAAGAAGAATATCCAGGAGAATTAGTGCAAAACTTGACTCAAGTTCAAGCTGATTTAAGGATCTCCTCTGACAAAGTACTTGCCTTAGAGAGTTCTCATGCCTCCCTTGAAGCTTCCCTTGATTCTCATTTAGCTGAACATCAAGTGTTAAAGAATGATCTTGCTATGTGGGAAAGGGAGAACAAACTTCTTGAGGAGAATTTTGATTTAGAGATGAGTTGGGCTTTCTTAAACTCTCGTCGTGATGCTTTAATGGAGTCCAGTCAAGAAAACTTTGACTTAAACTCAAAGTTGGTCAAAGTTTTAGAAATCATTGAAAGAACCCAACAACCACTTGACTTTCCTTCTCTGGAAATTGAAGCTCCCGTGGCTGAGGAACCTTTAAATAACGAAACTTTTGTTGTGGCAGTTGAAGTTGAAAATGTTGCAATTCCAGCTCCCGAGGGTGAAACTTATACGACTGAGTCTATGGAAGCTGAAACTTCCGCTCTTGCTCCCCTCATTGAACCTAACACTTCAAGTCCACCTGAAACCGCTCTTGTTGCTGCTTCTTTAGAAGTTGCCATCGTGCCTATGACTGTTTCTGAAAGTGAGATTAATATTGCAACTTCTGATGTTCCAACCCCTTCAGTGACCAGTTAAATTTCTATACTTTGTTTTTACTTTCTTCGTTGAATGATGGTTTTATCCCTTAGTTAGTTTTAAGGTACTTTTTGGAGAAAGTCTCTAGTTATCATAATGGGGCACTTGTATAAACTTTTTGTTGACTAAGTTTCTACTTAGTCTTTTTAATTATGTAAAGTAGTTTAGTAGTACTTCAATGTGTTCTATTCTTGCCTTTTCCTTATCTATTTAGGACTTATAGAATAGATTAGCATTTTTATCCTTTAAAAATGCTTTATGATTCTTCCCATGACTTATTAACATGAGGTTTATAAAAGAGGGCCCTTATATATATATATATATATATATATATATATATATATATATATATATATATATACTTAATGAAGAAGACATCTCAACTTCATAACGTTGTTATAATACGATGAAAGAAAATAGGAACACACATGTTTTTTTTGAAACAACTTTGACAAGTTTTTATTCATGAACTTGGACAAGTTTTTTGAATATTACATGTATTTAAATACATCTATAACTTTCTCGCAACTGTTTTTCTTGTAACATATTTTTACAAAATATATACAATTCGAACAAGGTTTTTGCTTATAACCCATTTCAGTACATAGTCATGACCCTGTCTTAATTTATTAGGAAGGATTTGAGATGTGATTCCGCTGTTCTCATGGGAAAGAACACTATAGTGAATAGTTTGTATCTTAATTTTTTTTATGGGAAAGAACACAATGATGAATGCTGATGTTTCGTAACTTCTGCTCGACACTTGTCTCTTTGTGGCTTGATTTTTTCGATTTTCGTTCGATATACATATCTATTTTTTGCACGTATTTGTGTACAATATGTAGTCCACCAAATGTTTGAGCGGTGAAGTATGAAGTTTCGAGCAATTGTTTGTTTCTCTCAATTTGGTCCTTTTCCTGAAAATAGAAAAACATATCGGACTCGGAGGTGCGATTAGAGATGAAGACTGCCTAGCCCGTGTGTACTTACATCAGATTAATTGTAACCCTGGGCTGGAAATTTTAGAATATTCCATTTTGATGTGCAGGTCGTGACTCATCATTTGGCACGGGTAAGGATTTTTGCCTAGCATCTAAAATTGTTAGTAAAATATTAACAATTCAAAGAAATATTTTAACATAGTGATACCTGATCGTGGGTACTTTCTCAAAAGTAGTATCTCTTTAGGTGGACTGCATTCCAATGTGAGGGTAAAACCTTGCCATCCATTGTCTCCAACTCGTATGCTCCTTTTCCTGCAATGTCACGAACTCTATAGGGTCCTTCCCACGTTGGACTCAGCTTTCCTGAATTAGCAGCCTTTGCAGATTGGAACACCTTTTTAAGCACGAAGTACCCAATATTAAAGAATCTGAGGCGTGCTTTACTATTTTAATATCGTTCAATTACTTGCTTTGTGCTGCCATACTTATTAATGCAGCTTCTCTTCTTCCTTCGAGCAAATCAAGGTTCACTCGCATCTCTTCATCGTTTGATTCCTCCATTGCTTGAACGTATCGTGCACTTGGTTCTCCTATTTCAACTAGAATTAAGGCCTCTGCACCATAAACCATTGAAAATGGTGTTTCTCCCATGCTTGTTTTTGTCGTTGTACGATAAGCCCATAATACTCCAGGTAATACCTCAGGCCACTTACCTTTTGAACCTTGTAACCTTTTATTCAAGTTGTTGATAATGACCTTGTTTGTGGATTCCGCTTGTCCATTACACAGTGGATGGTATGTCATAGATGTTATCCTTTTAATTTCACAACTGTGAAAAAATTCTGTAATTTGAGCACCTATGAATTGCGGATCATTGTCACACACGATTTCCTTTGGCACTCCAAAACGACATATTATATTTCTCCAAAGGAAGTCCTTAACTTCCTTCTCTCGTACCTGTTTAAATTCTCCTGCTTCTACGTATTTAGTGAAATAATCTATAAGCACAAGGAGAAACTTCACCTAACCTTTTGCTTGTGGCAACGGACGTACGATATCCATTCCTCATTTCATAAAGGGCCACAGAGCTATAACAAGGTGCAGTAGCTCAGCTGGTCCATGCATATTATTGTCGTATCTTTGACATTTATCACACTTAGATACGAAATCGCATGCTTCCTCTTCCATCTTAGGCCAATAATACCCTGCTCGAATCAACATTTTTACCAGCGACCTTCCTCCTGCGTGATTCCCACAATGTTCTTAATGTACTTCCCTCATCACATATTCTATTTGGGAAGGTCCGAGACACCTTGCTTATGGTCCACCGAACATCTTTCAATAAAGATTTCCTTAATGTAAACAATAACGAGCAGCTTTTTTGCGAAGTGCATAGGCCTTTCTTTTGTCATCGGGTGTGGTTGCGTGCTGTAAAAAAGCACTAATTTAATTTCTCCAATCACATGTTAAAAGATTAAAATTTACCTCGTTATTATCAGGTTCGAGAACATAATGAAATAAATATATGACTGAAGAATTTGCGTCGTTTGCTACATCTGCTGCAGATGCAAGATTAGCTAAAGCACCTGCCTCCACATTTTCATCTCTTGGGATTCGCATTACCTTCCAAGTTTGGAATTGCTTTATTAATTCTCGTACCTTTTCAAGATATTCTTGCATTCATGTCTCCTTGGCTGTATAAGTCCCCAGCATTTTATTGAACACAAGTTGAGAATCACTCTTGATTATAATATGTGTTATGCCGGGTTCTCGTGCCAATTCTAGACCTGCAATTACAGCCTCATACTCTGCTTCATTGTTAGTTATAGAATGACATTTTATAGCATGTCTAATAGTTTCACCCGTAGGTGGTATGAGAACTATCCCTAGGTCTGCTCCTTTTACATTTGATGAACCATCAGTGAACAGAATCTAAATCCCCGGGTTTGCACCATTAAATACTTATAATTCCTTTTCTGCTTCTAAATGCATCCCCTGACTAAAATCAGCTATGAAATTGTCTAATACTTGAGATTTTATAGTAGTTTTAGGTTGATAAATGATCTAGTATTCACTTAATTCTATAGCCCATTTTGCTAACCTCCCTGACAATTCATGTTTATGCAAAATATTTCGTAATGGAAAAGCAGTAATTACAACAATAGGATGATACTAAAAATAAGGTCTTAATTTTCTTGATGCCATGATCAAAGCTAATGCTAATTTTTCAAGTTGTGGATATCATATTTCAGCATCTAGTAAAGAGTTACTTACATAATAGATAGGAGAATGTTTACCTTGGTCCTCACGGACCAAAATAGCACTTACCGCAACTTCTAACACGGCCAAATAGATGAGGAGCTTTCCTTCCTTTGGTCTTGCCAATAATGGTGGATTTGACAACTAAGATTTCAAATTTCTAAGGGCTTGTTGACAATATTTGTTCTATTCAAAATTATCTTGCTTTTTGAGTGCGGAGAAAAATTTAAAATATTTTTTTAAGATTTAGAAATAAATCTCCCCAATGTTACAATTTTCCTCGTAAGCCTTTGAACTTCTTTTTTACTCATAAGGAAATCAAGAATTTCCTCTATTGCTTTGATCTGAGAAGGATACCTCAATATCACGGTTAGAAACGAGAAAACCCAAAAATTTACCCGAGGCAACCCTAAATGCACATTTTTATGGATTGAGTTTCATGTTAAATTTTCGTAAGATTTCAAATGTAACGGATAAATGAGAAATATGATCGTGAGAATGCTGGGTTTTGACGAGCATATCGTCTATATATACCTCCATGGTTTTTCTTAAATGTTCTTGGAACATTTTGGTGACCAACCTTTGATAGGTTGCTCTAGCATTTTTGAGACCAAGGGGCATTACTTTACAACAGTAAGTCCTCCTGTCTGTGATGAAATAAGTTTTTTCTTCATCTCCGGGGTCCATTTTAATTTGGTTGTACCTCAAATATGCATCTAAAAAACTCAAAAAGTTCATGTCATGCAGTTGCATTAATTAATTGATCTATATGCAGTAAAGGGAAAGAATCTTTTGGGCAAGCTTTGTTAAGATCTGTATAATCCATGCAAACTCGCCACTTGCCATGTTTCTTAGGTACAACAATTGTGTTTTCTAACCAATTAGGATATTTTACCTCGCGGATTGACCCAGTTTTTAATAACTTTTGGACCTCATCCTGAATCACCTGGTTTTTGAAAGCCCCTTGCTTTCTTTTCGTTTTCTTTACTAGTGTAAAGGATGGGTCTTCATTTAGTTTGTGAGTCATCACATATGGTGGTATCCCTGTCATATCAGCATGGGACCAAGCAAAATAGGTCTACATTAGTTTTTAAAAACTCAATCAACATACCTCCCATGTCTGAGCTTAAATTGGCTCCAACATAAACCTTCCGCTTAGGCCATTGATCAAATAATATCACAGTCTCGAGCTCTTCAATTGTTGTTTTGATATTTTCATTCTCTTCAGGTTCATGAATTGTATCAAGTCTCGAGTCTAAATCTGTCTTTTCTTGTTCAGTTGAGGTTTGATCCTTGATACCTTCACCGTTTCCTGTAATTGCTATATTTCTTTATTTATGGTGCTTGTATCTATTACATCGTTGATACTACTGGCTGTCTTCTGATCCCCACCAATTTGGCAAATCCCTCATGGTGATGGGAATTTAATAACTTGATGTAGAGTTGACGGGACAACATCCATATCATGCATCCAAGGTCTCCCCATGATCATATTGTAAGCCATTTCCATATCTATTACCTGAAATTTAGTTCCTTTAACAGCACCTGCAGCAAAAGTTATTAGAATTACCTCTCATTTTGTTACCATATTTGAATTGTCGAATCCGGACAAGGTATGCGCCTTCGGTTTCATTTTGTCTTCAGCTTGCATTTCACGTAATATCCTTAGTAGTATAATATTTACGAAACTTCATGGATCAATCAAAACTCGTTTTACATTAGTATCGTGTACAAGTAAAGATATTACCAGTGCATCGTTGTTGGGGTGACATGACTCCTTCGGTATCTGCATCATCGAAAGAAATACTTTTATTTTCTAAAACCTGCCGTACCTGTTTTCCGTGTGTAATCGTTACTTTAGAAACCTTGTTGGAAGCCGTATATGTTACACCATGAATATCTTCTCCCCCACTTATAACATTTACGGTTCTCTTGGGTGATGGGGGCTTTGGTGGCTCTTGCCTATTTTTCATATAGTCCTGCTTACCTTTCTCATTAAATAACTCAGTGACTTACCTTTGTTTCAATAGATGGTCCACTTCACTTTGCAAGAATCTACATTCTGAAGTTTTATGCCCGTGATCATTATGGAATTCGCACCAATGGTCTGGATTGTGCCTATTTGGATTTGACAACATCTCTTTTGGCCACCGTATCTTATCTCCCATACTCCTTAAAATAGCTACGAGCTCGGAGGTAGTGACATTGAAATTATATCCACCGAATCTTGCCTTTAAACCCCTGTCATCATCTCGTGACTCTTTTCTGTTTCGGTCATTTCTGAAACTTGACGAAGAACCAGATTCCCTGTTACTCGATTTTTGATCATGTCGTTGATTATTCTGCTTTGACCGTGAGTCTTTTTTTGCAGTTCCCATATACGGATCGTGCCTATTTTACCTTATCTTTTTTCGGTTTTTGACCTCCTGGAATTGCTCATTTCTTCATGATGAGACTAGGGTACGATATCTTCCTCGATTCGCAACTTCGTACTGTACCTGTTATAAATGACATTCCACGTGGTAGCAGGGAATTCTCGAAGGCTTTCTTTAAGTCTTCTCGTGGCTTCTGAGCTTTTGTCGTTTAAGTTGCTTGCAAAAGCTATTGCAGCCCAATTATCATGTACACGGGGTAACGTCATCCTTTCACGTTGGAATCTATCAACAAAATCTCTGAGCAACTCTGAGTCCCCTTGTTTAATTTTGAAAATGTCTTTCATTCTTTTTCTCAACTTTTTTATCTCCCGAGTGTGCTTTAATAAAAGAATCTGCAAGCTCAGCAAAAGAGTTTATAGAATTTTCAGGTAAAAGAGAATACCAGGTTATGCACCCTTGGTGAGTGTTTTTCCAAATTTTTTAACCAACACTGATTCAATTTATTGCTTGGTCAAGTCATTGCCCTTTACACCTATAGTAAACGCAGTTACGTGATCACGTGGGTTTGTTGTGCCTTCATATTTCGATATGTCAGGCATTTTGAACTTTTTAGGGATTGGAAGGGGAGCAGCACTTGGTTACCATGGTTTTTGCAAATATTTATCCACATCTACTCTTTTGATTACAGGGGGGACTCCAGGGATTTTCTATGCGCTCATTTTGTTCCTTAAATTGTTTCTGCAAAGTAATAAATTTTGCAAATGAGAATTATCTGAATTACTTGGTTCTCCTTCCTGTGGTTCACTGGGGTTCCTCCATTTCCGAAATTAATAAGCCCAGAACGAGGATGCTCCAATGTATTATTATTAGGCGTAGGTGTGAGTGGTGCAACAGGTAATCGATTAACTAGAGCCTGAAGAGCTTTGCTACCCCGTGCATCAACTACTTTTTGTAAAGATTCATCTGCCCCTCCAAAATGTTCAGATTGATCTTGTTCATTAGCACGAGATTCAGGAGCAGGAGTGCCTTCACGAGATTGACATTGTGAAATTTGAGGGGAAGGAACCACGTCAATATTTGGTAAATCTCCTTGATTTTGATGGATTTGATTTTCATGGTTTCCCAAGGCGTTTTCACTGTTATTGTTGTTGTTGTTATTGTTTGACATGATGATAATAACATATAGAATGTAACTTAAAAAGAATAGATTATCAGATTTCCGGTAACGGAACCAATTTGTTTAACCAAAAATCTGAGTCTTTGGTCAAAGCTAGAAACAAAGAGAAATTCGGATTATTGATAATCAGGAGACGAAAATAATAGAAGACTTTTGAGAATAATAAGAAAGCAATAAGTAATTTTGTATTTCAGTGTAATCTCAATGATATTTTGTGTCTACAGATGTTGAGTCCTTCTCCTTTTATAGTTGATTCTAGGAGAATGTGTAATGCTTTTGTCTTAATGAGGCAATTATGAGCGATAAATGACATTAAAAGAGACGTTACACAATCATTCCTATTTAATTCAAATTCTCTAACGTATTTGGCATTTAATGCTGTATTTGGATTCTTTTACGTCATCAGATTCGTATCTTCAGCTTCTTCCGATCTTCGGTCTTTAAATGACTCGAATAGGTGCGAGACTAGTGCCATTTGAGTAGCGACTCGTACCTATGCTGGTTTCTTCTCACCGTATCTATTGTCGCCCGTGCCTCTTGGTTATTTATTGCGTTTTGACATTTTGACCAGTCCACATGTCATGACACGTCATCTTCAATATTCAGACTCAGTTTTTTCCCAATACAACTATGTCCGGTGGCGAAACCAAAAATATTTTAAAGTGTTGAAATTTGAAAGAACTAAAAAAAAATCCCGACAAAGTGTGTTCAATATATATTTTATACATCTAAAATCAATATTTTAAAAAATCCCGACAAAGTGTAATTTTTCGTAATATTTCAGTAAAAGGTGGTCAGTTGACCACTTTTTGTAAAAGGTGGCTTCGCCCCTGATTATGTCTTACCGGGAGCTGAGGCGAATCCAGAATTTTAAGTTTATGAATTTCTATGAAAATTTCAAATTAATATATAATAATAACTGGATTAACGGATTGAATTTCAAGTTAAATAATTTTATATATTTAATGAATTTCAATACAAATATCAGATCTAGATAAAAGTTATTAAGTTCACGAAAATCCGTAACTAATGCATGGATCCGCCCTGGCCCGGAGATATAGCGGTGATTGCTCCTTGCACACGTAAAGAATTCATTTGCATGACGATATACATTTCTTGCACAAAGTCTCTTTGTGTTTCTCCAACATTCGATTGATTGCTGATTAAATTACCTTTGGTTTTCACAAATCACAGCAGTTTAATCTTTTTTTTAGTTTATTGTTTAATTTTTGTTTTCCTCAAAGATTATAGTATTATACTCAACTTCTCTTTTGCAGTCTTTCTGTTGTTCTTCCCTTATAATAGAGGACATGCGGAAAGACCGATAGCTTTGAAATAAGCAGGTTTCATGCGGAAGCTACGATAAATCAGATAATATAGAAAAATATACTAAAAAAATACAGATATTTAATGTAGTTCGGTTAATTGACCTACGTCGACAGATAAAAATGAGCAATTTACTACATAAAAGAGAGCACAAAAATATTGAAAGAACAATCTCACCAAGAAGCAAATACAAGTGACACACTAACACTTGTCCCGTAAAGTTAAAACCCATACTATAATGCATTTATTCATGCTCTCTTTTCATCTTGCATCAAAAATAGCAGAGGGAGACACTCAGTACTGCTCTATTCCTATGTTGATCAGACTCTTCGAAAATATCGCCGGGTGCATATCGGGTACTCCAAAAGTAGAGTATTTTTGGAGAATCAGACGCGGGTGCAGCAACATTTTGGAGAGTCCGCGTAACATAGCTCTATTCTTCGTTCCTCCACTCTGTACTTTTATCATCAGTAAGAAAATGGAGCAGAGAAGCATATCTACCTCTCAGAATAATCAAAGGAGTAAATGATTCAACCAGAACTCACAGCTTGATTCTTCTTAAGAAGGGATATTTCAGTTTGATATCAAAACTGTGTTGAAACAGTCTAACAGAAATAAGAGGCAAAAAAACTGAATGGGAAGTCAGAAACTATTGAAATAGGATTCAACAACAACAACAATATACCCCGTATAATCCCACAAGTGGGGTTTGGGGAGAATAATGTGTACACAGCGTCGCAGTGCAGGCAGAGAGGCTGTATCCGATAGACTGATCCAAGTCTTACATACGTGCATCTAACTGTGACGGAATCTCAAGGAACTTGATGAAAGATCTCATCCAAGATTAATGCCCAAGATATTCTCGGGAGGGACGGGACAAGAAAGATTACCTTAGTCTACTGGACTCTCTGCTAAAAAAGGGCAGCCCGGTGCACTAAGCTCCCACTAACGGTCAAACCAATGAACAAAAGTATACCAGATACTACAATGAAGCTGCCCTATACGTTCATCTTTGTTCACTAAAGTCTAAAACAACTAATTAATCGAAGCTTAATAAATCCATTTCTTCAGGGTACGGCCTTCAACGCAATATTCTGCTTCGATGAATAACTTCTCATTAAGGATATGCAGCTTGATCAGTTAACTATAATGAAACGTCGAAGATATAGGCTACTTCAAATACAAAAACGCCCGTTGTTCTTTCCCGTCAACAAAAAAGATTCATTTACTAACTCCATTTGATTGGCTCCTATCAGTGCGGCCCATGTTCATAGAAAATAGATGAACGAAAACAAGAATACATCAATCTCATTGGTATTAGTCATTGGCCCTATCAGCCACGTTACTTAATATATTCATATGTGTATTCAGATTCAGGTGGCTTAAGCTTAATACACATCATATTCAGATGTGTATTCTGATACAGACGTCTTAATCTTTAAAAAAACAAATGAGACATAAAGGGATACGGCCTACAGCCCCTCACCCCAACCAAAATTTGGCGATTACCCTATAAGATTAAAAAAATATAAAGGAAGACACTCAGAGTAGAAACAGAAAGACATTTTACTAAGCCTCTGCCTCAAACATTTCTATTTAATATGCTCAAGAGGTCATAAGAAATGCCATAGGATAAGCGGACTTATCATCGATAGAGAAGAAACATAGAATTAACATAGCAGAAGAAGAAATGTTGCATTATTTAAGTTCAGAGCAAACTTTTAATCGAAGAAAACAGCAAAAATATCTTTAGACGTGTAACCAGGCATTTGATGCAATGGAAAAGAAAAAACCGCAACTACTACTACTACTATGCTTCAACCTCAAACAAGTCGGGGTTGGCTCCATATTGCTCCAATTAGCCCCGTCTCAATCCAAATAGAAAAGAAAGAACACTTAACATAATCAAATGAAGCACTCATATGGCAGTCACAAGGAGTAACGCCGAAGCTGCAACTAACTTGGACAATAATAGACCAACTCTGGCCATCCAAAAGTGATTCCTGTACAACATGAGTTTTAACTATACTTTGATGAAACTTGTAGTTGACACAACGACAACTATAACAAATCCAGTAGAATCCCGTAAGTGGGGTCTGGGAAGGGTAGTATGTACGCAAACCTTACACTCGGAGGGTAGAGAGGTAAATTGTAGTTGAGGTAAGTGTAAAATAAACTGATTGATCTGTTAATTTTACTATCCACTTTTCGTAGAAATGCTTATCGTGATGCAACACTGTGCTGAAATACTTCAAAAAGTTCGAACAATGATCTCCTCGACTCCAAGCATCCAGAGAAGATAAGGTTTCCATCAGCAGCACAACTTTAGTGAAGGCACTTTGTACCTTCACAAATAACTAACCAGATAACAAACAACACAAGACATACCACAACATCAATAGCAAGGACAATGCATACATGACGACGCCACTTCCTTTGAAAGTTTTGAGATCTTGATATGGTCTTTACCAAGCTCAACTCTTTCCGCAACAAAATTGGAGGAACTGTTGAATCAACCATAACTTGTTCCGTAGATTTTTGCTCCTCCTCCACCTCATTATCTCTCATAGCAATAACATGATCCTTCTTTTTCTTCTTTATTTGTCTACTAGGCTTGCCCAATAACAACACTTTTGTTGAAGCACAACCCTCAGATTGCCCATTGACATTTCGACATGGTAAAATAACAGGAATTGATTTTTCTTGTAAACACAGTGAGTTTAGATTAGACATAGTCCAACAAGAACTTTGTTTAGCCAATTTTCTAAATTCATCCCTTAATTGTTCAAGAAACCTTAAAACTTCAACATTATCAAGACCCTCATCTACAATAGCAAAATAAACATACTCATCAACTTCAATCAAAAACCCAAAAATCTTTTTAGCCATGGTCTGAAAATACCATTTATGAAAAGGAGGAATTCTTTCTAAGCACAATGCAGCCAAGTTCTCAATCTCAATATCTTCACCATTATTATATGCATATAGAAGTTGACCCCCTTTAGATACTGAACAATAGTAAACTGTTTTTTGGATTGAACCCATCCTCTAGTAAACTAAATATCACAGGAAAATTAGCTAGTTAATCACACTTGACCACTATGGGCTGAGCTCAAAGTGAAATCAAATTGCAAATTTTCAAGAAAGCCAAAAAAGTTCAGATCCTTAAGTAATCAAGATTGAGATGTATGGTTGTACTGTATGACTTACCTGAGGAAGTTTATTCCTACATGAAAAGTTCCAATCTTGGACAAAAGAACCAAATCTAGAAACAGGAAAACAGAAGAAACAATTTAAGATGTATGGTGTACTGTCACTCTGTCAGATTTAGCAGAAACAGAGAGAGAAATGGGCCAAGTCAACTGGACTGTATTGGAGTAGTATTTATTTCATGTTTACAAGAATTGGTCAAACCAAATACTACAATTGATAACTGATGCTCCAAATTACTCATATCCCTTTGGCCAAACCGCAAAAATAGCTTATTTTGAAAATTATTTTTTTTCAAAAGTACTTTTAATTTGTGTTTGGCTAATTAGTTTGAAAAATATTTATCGGCAACAATTAGTATTTGACCAAGCTTTAAAAAACTGATTCTAAGGACATTTTTCTCAAAAGCGCTTCTCAAAAAAGTAGTTTTGGAGAGAAACTATTTTTTTCTGTTTCTCCATAACTGCTTCTACTTCTCCAAAAAAAATACTTTTTTTTCCTTCCAAAGGCTTGGACAAACACCTCAATTTCTAGTTAAAAGTGCTTTGGTAAAAATAAAAGCACTTTTGGCCAAAAATAAGCTTGGCCAAATAGGCTAAGGCTTGCCAATTTCTGTCCAAGTTATAAACAAGTCCTCGTCTGTTTGAAAAATGGAAGATATATAAATTTGCCGCAAGAAGGAAGCCTTAGTGTAAATGGTTAAGTTTCTGCCATGTGACTAGGAGGTCACGGGTTCAAGTCGTGAAAATAGCAAAAATATAAGGTAAGGCCGCCTACCATAGACCCTTATGATCCAGTCCTTCCTCGAACCAACGGATAGCGGAAGCTTAGTGCACCAGGCTGCCATATAAATTTACCCTACATTACTTCTGATGGAAGGTATAGTTAGTAGTAATATTATGACTCTATTACTCACATGGTCACTCAAGTTTCTGAAATTGTCCACCAAAGTCATCTCTATTTCGTTTGCAACAACAAAATCACATAACTATGCCTATAGCACTCACAAGGTTACAACCAGATTTATCAAACTTTTGATCGGCAAATACCTATTTTACCCTCTAAATTATCAACTTTTATCTTCTTCTTTTTTTTGCTTCTTTAATATTATGATTTTTTTTCTCGTTTTAATCAACTTTATGGACTTACCTATAGAACAAAATATTTTATTTAAACATAAAAATAAAAAAACATTTTTTCTAGCATATACAATGTCAAAATAATAATATAATTGAGCATAATATACAAGAATATGTAATGTACAATTGTACATTACAAAGATACAACAACAACCTAGTGAAATCCCAATAAGGTACGTGTGGGATTACAAAGTAATATGTAATGTATATTACAAAGATACCTTTATTTTAAATAATTATTTTCTATAGTACATGCATGGAATATATATTTTAAAATTTTATTTTCTTTCATTCTCAATTGTGTAAATAATAATTTGAGTTTTGTTTTGTTAATATCAAAATTATTACGAAAAAATTGTTCTAATTAACTTTCTACTATGCTTAATATTTATTCCAACCTTGTATATGCTTAAATACTATATTAATCTTTTTAATTTATAAATAAAATTTATTTATTCTAAGGTAAGTCCATAATATAAATTAAAAAGAGAAAAACTATTATATTAAAAAGCTAAAAAAATAAAAAGAAGATAATAGTTGATAATTTAGAGGGTAAAATAGGTATTTGGCGATCGAAAATTTGAGAAATCTAGGTGAGTGACCTTCTGAATGTTATTATCATAATTAAGTGACTTGGTTATCACAAACGAAAGAAAGATGACTTTGGTAGATAATTTCGGATAGTTGAGTGAACATATGAGTAATGGACTCGTAATATTACAGGAGTAGTGTTTACTGCTTAGTGGCGAAAATGACCTTTTTCCCTTTGTAAAAATGTCTTACCAAAATACTTGAACTTGTCTATTACAGTATGATATAGGGAATTATAGCACTTTTATGGGTCGTTTGGTATGGGGTATAAGAAGGAATATGAGTGGTATAAAAATTTATATCACCTTAATATTCCGTTTGATTAGCAAACTAGGTATAAGCTATTCCGGTATAGAGGGCAGGGTAATTATCACCGGTATAATAGAGGATTATATTTCAACTATTTGTATTATTGCAACCTCATACTTAATTTCTGCCAACTTGAAACTGAATATGGATATAGCTCATATATTCAGAGGTTGTAAGATTATAAATGACGGGTTGAGCAGTCTGGTGCACTAAGCTCCCATTATGCATGGGGTGCAGGGAAGGGCATGACCACAAAAGTCTATTGTATGCAGTCTTACCCTGCATTTCTGCAAGAGGTTGTTTCCATGGCTCGAACCCGCAACTTCCTGGTCACATGGAGGCAACTTTACCAGATAGAAGTGGCAAAATGGTTAAAAGAAAATAGTTATATAACCATATTAAAATATGGGTTGAATAATGATCTTTTTAAAAACGGGTCGAATATGGATAAGAATCATATCATCCACTTAGAAAATGGTTAACCAAATAGATAACCAATCGATTACTAATGTATTTAACTTTTATATTTATAAAGCTTCAAATTGGGTGTTATTCAAGTTTGGGAGACTAGAAATTCTCCCATAAGTGATCATATATAATATGAATATACATATCTGCCCAATAACCCGTTTTTTATCCGTCGCAAATTCTGGTCGGTTCGGATAATTTGTCTATTTTTTGAAGTACCCATTTTCGACCCGCTTGTTTGTCACCCCTACTACCAGAGCAGAGAAATATAAACGGCAATGATGCACAACACAGTATTACAAAGATACATCATCTGGTAAGGCAATTTCTTCTTGAAAATACATAAATAAAATAAAGAAAAAGCAAGAAAGGAAAAACAGGCTTCAATTATCACTCAGGAATGTTACATGGTACAAATCTGCAGATATTTCATCATTCCATAGGCTTGCAGTGAAGATGACTTTTGCATGCTTCAGCTTCTTCTTGTCCCACATTGTAATATGATGCAAATCTCTTATGGAGATATATGGAGCTGTTTGCCTCTCATTTCCTGATAAATGTTGAAACTTGAGGAGCATGGTAATGAATTCTGAGACCTAAAACAAACTGAGACTATTCTTTGAATCCTAACAAAAGCGGCAAACTTATGCATGCATATATATCCTGCACCGTCTCGTCCCTATTGTCTCCTAATGCATCAAGCCGCATAACCTCTATTCAGCGTGTGGCTACTATCTTATCTTCCCTAACTTATAAACATCAAACTGAATCAGATCTCTCCTACAAAGCGTCATTACTTTCTTTTGTCGAGTCCATGTCATTGTCAACATTATGACTATCGCCTTCTTCATTAGACGATCTTTCTTCTGTTTCTTCTCTGGTTTCTGGCTTTGGATTTGATTGGACTACTTGAGGTCCCTGAGAACGGTCAGAGTTTCTTTGATGAGATGTTTCATCAGCATCTTGTTCAGTTGAATTTGTCTCAGTAGTTTCTTCTCTCCTATCAGGTGTTTCTTCAGTATTAGCTTTAGTTGGAGTAAGGATGGATCGGCGGCAAAGGGGGCAGGTATTATGAGTGACTAGCCAGTGGTCAATGCAATCCATGTGAAATGTGTGACCACAAGCAGGTATCTGTTGAAGCTTATTCTCTGCTTCGTAATCGCCTAAGCACACTGAACATCTGTCCCAGGAAAGATCAAACTTATCAGAAAACAATGTTTAAATATTGAGTTATGAAACTTCTTCATAGTTAAAAAATAAACAGCTATTTTTCTAATCTCTCCAACATGTAATTGAATCAACAACACCAACAACCCAGTATAATCCCACTTAGTGGGGTCTGGGGAGGGTAGTATGTACGCAGACCTTACCCCTACCCTTGGGTAGAGAGGCTGTTTCCAAATAGACCCTCGGCATCCTTCCCTCCAAGAACTTCCCACCTTGCTCTTGGGGAGACTCGAACTTACAACCTCTCGGTTGGAAGTGGGGGTTGCTTACCATCGGAGCAACCCCTCTAGTCCCAACATGTAATTGAATGTTCATAATAAAAAAGCAAATGGCGTTGCATTTTCCAGCAACAATTGCTACAAAAACCAGAATCAGAATTACTGGGAACATCTTGGTTTTAAGACCAAAAATGAAATTAGCTGCAAGTACAAGAACATGAAGGTAGAACAAGCAAATATCTAGAACCAAAACTCAGCAAATATCGAAGGCTATTCATGATAGTATGTTTTATTTATGGAATGCGGTCCCATTTTTATACGATGACAGATTGACTGTTTTTAACGAAATTGGTTTAGATCCAGCAGTGATTGTATGTGAGGACCACTGAAAGATTTTCACATGTTCTCAGCTATCAGACGATCCACATATCATTGTTTGTGGTGTATAACATCAAGAGGCACATTTTCAGAATATGACAAATCTGCTGCCAGTTCCGCAAAGTTTACTGAAATCAATAATTATTGACGGGATATATTTTTGCTAGCATAATTCTTTATGGTACTTTCTTTCCAAATACACCTTCAAAGCAGGCAAGTAACTCTGTAGCTGGTCGTCTAAATCAGTGTTAGAGTAGCAATAGCTCTAGAAGTCGGAGAAATTTGCTAGATATCTTTGAAATTGTGTTTGGATACATATGGCATGTTTTCATCTATCTAGAAAGTGTGAAGTTCCATTTATATCTCAAGATTACATTCTGTATTTTCACGTCTGCAGATGTATCTAATATTGCTACACAAAATTACTCCATATGCATTTACATGAACTTGTAACTTTTTACCAGACAAAGAACTGTAAGATATTCAGATTGAGCAAATGTTCTAACATGGTAGTTCAATCCTACGACAGAATTTGAATTGTTGCTTTCATTCAGACAATTAGGGAAGGCGCTCACTGATTTGGGAGATGTAAGATGTAGTGATTTCATTTGGCATCTACTAGAATTCCAGACTCCGACTTTATTTGATTTTACACGGTATATACCATGATCTGCCGTTATCCTACCTACCACTCGTTGCATTATCAACTTGTACAGTATGTCATGATTTGTAATTCTCAACCGGCTAATAATATGTTATTTCTCATAATAGCCTGTTAGAAGCTTTACAACAAACCATTGACTTATTTGTAATTGTACCATCGCCTATATTGAACTCCACTAATGCACCAAAACAAGTTGCATAACAACTACCTCCCTCCCATGACTGAAAGAAAAAAGCCTATATTCCTAATCTTCACAAGTGAAGGCTGAGTTCTACATCTAATTTGCTGCAGCTTGTATTGAAAAATCAAACAACATCGCATGCAGAGGCGGTGTTAGAAGCCTGAATTCGGGTTTGGTTTGCTCAAACAGTGTATTTGGGCTAAAAAAATCATGAACTATCTACTAATGTTAAATTTAGAACCCAGTTAGTAGCTCTATAAAATTATTGTTCTAAAATCCAGAACCTATAAAATTGAATTCCCGACCCTACCTCAGACTGCATTACATACTTTTGGGTGGAGAGGGGGCCAGAGCCCTATTTAGCCATCTCACATCAGGTTCAATTGAACCTACTACTGTCGGCTTGGACCATGTATACATAAGCAACATAAAAGAATTTTACAAATAGACATAAAAATATATATAGACAATAAACTGCATCCCTCTAAACACATTACTTTATTTCAGATCTGTTGGTTGGAACGGGGCGGATTTATAGGCAAAAATAGGGAAAATGACACTGTATAATATCCCTCAAAATAATAGTCGGAAAAATGTATATTTTATATATATATATATTACATTTTTCGGCTATTGAAAATAAATAATTTCTGGCGTGGGCTAAAAGTGATAATACCCTGCAAAAAAATATGGGGCACTTGAACCCAAGGTCTTTTTGCAAAATTAAATGTTTTATGTACATATTTTCTAAAATTGGTACTCCCTCCGGTACAAAATAAGTGATTTTTTGGATATTCTCACACAAATTAAGAAATCTACCTTTTAGCATTAATTAACAATGGAATTGACCATATTAACCTTTACTATCTCACGTAAACACTCCGAACATATATTCCAACACTATTTACTCCAAGGACAACGTAGAAAAAAAAAATTAATTTATTCTTGAAATCTCGAAAAAATCACTTATTTTGGACCACAAGAAAAAGGCCAAAAAATCACTTATTTTGAATCGGAGGGAGTATAATATTAACCGTTAGCCCCCTTGGATAAGAGGGGTTGCTCTGATGGTAAGCAACCTCCACTTCCAACCAAGAGGTTGTGAGTTCGAGTCATCCCAAGAGCAAGGTGGGGAATTCTTGAAGAAAAGTATGACGAGGGTCTATTTGCCCCAGGTAAGGATAAGGTCTGCCTACACTATACCCTACCGAGGGCCCAGACCCCACTAGTGGGACTATACTGGATTGTTGTTGTTGTTGTATTATTAACTGTTAGCCCCCATTCTCCAAGAATGGTTGAATGATACACTTCATTGAAGATTGAGTTAATTACCAAGAGGAATAGGAATCAATTCCAACTTAATTTACGCACAAAAAATTAAGGCAGGCAGAAACTTACTGAGTGTCATTGACAGAGAAACTTTGCTTGAACACAATAATAGGCAGCATTTCCCTCACCTCCTTCTTCAATCCCAATTCACACTGGTAAAATACAACCAGAATCAACAAAAACTACAAATAATAAGATTTAATCATAAATAATAAGAAAAATCTAAATTTCCTAAAAAAAAATTGCTTCTTTACATACCTGTGACAGTTCATCAGGTTCAGTAGCAGTGTCCAATGTGGAAGTCCTCATTCGTAGAGAGGACCAATCAACACTCTGACGACGAAGATAAAATAAGTAGAATAATAATAATAATATAAAAACAAAGAAAATAGGGATTGAAAATATGAAAGCTTGATAAAGCTTTAATTGAGCTAAAGCTTCAGAACAACAATTAGAAGATGCATTATTACTAGTAATTCCACTGTTTTCTTGTAGATCTGAGTACATTTTTCCAGCAACAGACATCACTGAAAATGCTTCAATAGTTGTCAAATTGACTCAATATCACAATTAACTGAGAATTTTAGGAACACCCAGATGGAAAAATGGAATTAAAATGAAGTTTTTAGAATCAAGAAAAAGCTAATTTTAGACAAGAAATAGATTGGATGAGAAAAAGAAAAAGTTAGCAGGGTAATATATATATAGTAATGGAGGGGGGACATGTGATGGTTTGAACAATTGGATAGTATTAGAAGAGTTGAGCAGTTAAACAGAAAAAGGTAAAAACTCATTTCCTAATTAAATGCAATAAAATCTGGATTTTGGAACAAGACTACTTATTAGCTAACTTCTGCTGACTGGATGGGGCCCTATATACATGATAAAAATAAGATTTTTTCCTCCTCAAATTTAGTTTGGTGGTCGCATTGAAGAAATATTAATCATAGTTCTCGGATTCGAGATCTGAATATAAAAAAATTCTTAGTAGATAGCGGTTTTTTGAATTAGGTCTTATGCGTTGTAAATTCGAATATAGTCAGACTTCAATGCAAGTACCGTACACCAGGTGAAAAACAAAAAAAAAGTAATCTTAACCACTAAAAGTTTTTTTTAAAATTTTGTAAGAGGAGAAACTTGCGGCCGCTATGACCTCTACCCTTCAGGTGAGTACTTTGTGTGTACTAGATAAACATCTCCCTGTGTAATAGCCTGCAAACCACACACCTGTGTGATAGGCTCAAACCAGAAGGTATTAAGGAGAATCGATCCTAGTACGGATGACCGCCCTCCAAACCAACTGGGCAGCGCCGAAGGGTCTTAAACCGACAAAAGTTGCACTAGGATTATAAATATATTTTTATTTTTAACTAGAAATTTTGAGTTCGGGTTTTGAAAATAAAGGAGCAACTTATTTATTTTCCCGTAAGTGAGATTCTCCCGTGTGAACCCAAATTAGTTGGGTCTAAAGCATGTATCGAACATGAAATGAAATTAAAAAATGAGGATACTTGGCCCTATTTGTCCATAATTTAATTTTTTTCTTAAAATATATTTGTCCATAAAATTTTGTAAGTTATTGAACAAATTTTGAAAATGAGTTTTTCAAACAAAAATTTTAGATTTTTTCTCACTCACAAAATTACAATATCTTTTTCAAGTGAAATGCATGTCCAAACATAATTTTAAATTTCAAATATTATTTTTCAGCTTAATTTTAAATACTATTTTTTTTTCAAAAATTATACAATTTTTATGTCCAAACGCCTGCTTAGTAAAGCCTAAAGAAGTAAGTTTGGAACTTTATCTTTAATAGTGTCTTTTCTACCAAGTTAAAATATCTCTTTGGTTTATCTGGCCTCTCTATTCCAGCTAGACTTGATATTTGTGATCAAGCAAAAATACTGTGATAATTTTCTCCAATAAAATAGAAAGTGTGCTATTTCCATTATCTATCTTTCAAGAGATGTATTGAGCATCATATGAGAATATTTGGCATTATAAACTACGTATTTTCTTTGAGTAAGACTGTTTGAAATAATTAGTTATATATTATCTATAATATGCTTCTACACTTCACCATTCAGACTATTGTATTGGTAAATTTCGGTGTTATCGCACGACACAATAAAATAGTGACACGTAGTAAAAATGGCTCTGAACCTATAAGCATGAAACCAGGACTGGTACATGCATTCGGAACAGGTCAAAGGCAGATCAGTAAGATTTATTTTATCTTAATCTTTGCTCTATTTTTTTTTACAATAAATATGAATATTACCATAACAACCAAACTGAATTTTACATCATAAGAGCATCAAGTGTATTAGAACTTCTAATACATTCAGACCTCAAACAGCAAAATAAAATCATTTTAAGTAATCTTCCTTGGTTATTAAAATAATAACTACAGGTGCCTAATTACAACTTCTTCCTAGCCACATAGTCTTTGCATCATCAATGGACATTGTCTTGCTTTTTTGGATTCTTCATACGTGCTTATCGTGTCCTTCATCTCCTTCTTTATTTGTCCAATGCAAAAATTCAATTTTAATGTAGTTTTTCTGAAGATCCTCCGGTTCCTTGGTTGCCAAGTGTGATATACATTGCTACTATGATTGCTGTTGCAACTCCTTCTTCATATGTTTCCAATGCCTTATGTTGATCCATTTTAACATTTCTGGTATTGCCATGTTTGGTAGGTTGATTGTTGCCCAGCTTGTTAAAGTCTCTTTCATGTCTTTAAACCAACTATAGTCTCCAAACAAATGTTGTTGTGTTTCAATTACTCCCTGATCACAAAGACAGCATTCTACATTGTCTACTATAGGAATATTCAGCTGCATTAATCTACTTTTCGTTTGCAATTTTTGTTGGTAAGCTAGCCATAAGACAGAACTATGACTCGGTAGTAGCAACCTGTTCTATATCAACTTCATTTCCCTACATCTTGGTAAATGCCCCAACATTGCATTGTAGCTTTTGGACACAGAATACTGCTCAGTGCTATTCAGCCTATATGCATTCCCCTGCTACCATTGGGCCATATTTTGTTTTAAACTATTTAACTTCTTTGAATACCAGCTGCAGTCACTTGGAGGCATGTGTTCCCAGATATTGCTATATGTTTTATATATACCCCATGTACCCATCTTACCCATAACACCTCTTTATTCGTCACTATTTGCCAAAGTAGTTTCCCTACTAACGTTATATTTCAATTTTTACATCCTTTTATATTCAGTCCACCATATATTTTTGGCATGCACAGAACTTCCCAAGATACCAAAGCCAGTTTCCTATGACCTTCTACAATGCCCCATAGGTATTCCCTACACTTCATGGCTATTGCTTTTATTACACTTTGAGGCAGTATGAAAATAGCTCCCCAAAAGTTGTACATTGCAAATAAGACTGAAATGATTACTTCCAGTCTACCTGCATATGATAGAAGCATAGCATAACTTGTTTGTATATTTGCTGTGATCTTCTCCACTAACTGGTGACATTCCATCTTGCTCCATTTCTTTGATGTTAGTGGTAGTCCCCGATATCTCATAGGAAGAGTACCCACTGAGAACTCTGTAGCACTCACTATAGCTTGATACTTTCTTCATCCATTCCTACTAAATATATATTGGACTTTTCCATATTTGTTACCAAACCTGATACTGCACTGAAGTGATTCACCACCTCAAACATCCTGTTATAGACTGACTATTCCCTTTACAGAATAACATCAAATCATCTACAAATATCAAATGAGTCAGTTTTGTACTCTTACACATTGAATGATATTGGAACTATGTCACTTCACTCACCTCAGCCCTCTTGATAAGTATTCCATGACAAGCACAAATAGTAGTAGAGCATAGGATCTCCCTGCCTCAAGCCTCTTCTTCCTTCAAAATATCCATATCATGCACCATTTACCTTAACTTTGAACTTGGTTTTTGTGATACACACCATTATTAGCTGAATGATAGACATTGAAAATCCATAGCCTCTGATTACTTCTTCCAGAAATTCTCACCTTACCATGTCATATGCCTTCTTTAGATCAATCTTCATCAAACGCCTACGTGTTGTCTTCCTGTTATAATGTCTTAAGAGGTCATGTCATATCAACATATTGTGGATAAGTGATCTTCCTTCAATGAATGCTGCTTGGTTATCTGCTACAATCTATGGTATGAATTTCCTCAATCTAGTTCATATGATCTTAGAAATACACTTTGTTGGCCCAAGTTCAGTTGAATTTTGAAGATTGACAAATGAACTCAGGGATGGACCTGGTCCATCTTGGGAGATACAGTTTTGTTATAACCATTGCACATAGGAGGCACGTAAGGAAGATATGCATTGAAGATCACGCAGCAAATATTTTCTGAACTGATCGAAAAGATTGCATTAAGTTCTAAGGAGGAAAATCTCCTTATTAGAAGATAACACAATCCTAAGCTAGGATAAGGGTTAGAGTTTGTATTGGTTAAGGACTCAAATCGACTAAGGATAAGCATTGGAGTCTCGATCAAACTCTAACTGCTAATATATTAAATAACCAAGTTGTTCTCTTTTACAGGAAATGCACATACGCAGAAGTAAAGCATAATTGAGAGCAAAAGAGCAAGTCTGTTTTGCAAGCAATATATGTGAGATATAAGTGTGCACACCTGAAGCTACTTGAATGAGATAGAAGAACCAGTTCTATTGTGATTATTCTGATTCTAGTTCAATTGTAGTAAGTGTTTCATATTGTACCTTTCAGCTTATTTAGAAAAAATTGTATTAGGTACTTTGAGTATTCAAATTAGAGTTAACTTGAAAGTGTCACAACATTTGAGGCTGTGTGCCACACTGGGACTAGAGTTAATCCTTAGGTTTACAAAGAGTTTTGTAAATGTTGTTTTTGGATCAGTGATTTTAGTGGAGTTTGGGAAAATCCTACTGACTAGGAGGTCGTGGTTTTTTCACCTTTTGAGCCAGGTGTTTTCCACGAAAAATCTCTGTGCACTTTACTTTCAATATTTATTATTCTGCAAACTGCTGTAATTAGAACACTTAGAAGAAACTGATTCTTCTAAAGAGAAAATTAGGTACCACACTAATCAACCCCCTCTTGTATAGTATTGACGTTTATAATGTCAATTGGTATCAGAGCAGGTTACCCTTGAAAAGGTTAATACCTTAGGAAAGATCAACATGAGTGCACCCCCTGGTAACTAGGAAGGACAATCCACTGGTAGGCCTCCACTTTTCAATGGTCTTTACTACTCCTGGTGGAAGAATAGAATGAGAGACCACATCATGGGTGAAGATTTTGAGCTTTGGGACATCATCGGTGATGTTCCTTTAGCCACAACAAAGAAGACCGCTGAAGGGTTGGATGTTCCAAAGACAATAGCTGATTGCACTGCTAAAGACTTAAAGAAGTGGGAAAAGAATGCAAAGGACAAGAAATTGCTAGTATGTGGACTCGGCCCAGATGAGTACAGTAGGATTCAAAGCTATAACACTGCCAAGGAAATTTGGGACACATTACAAGTGGTCCATGAGGGAACACCTCAAGTGAAGAGATCTAGAGGAACATTGTTGTATTCTCACTATGATAATTTCACCATGAATGGTGGAGAAACCATCCAAGAGATGTACACTAGGTTCACTACACTGACAAATAAACTTAGTCTCTTTGAAGGATTATCCTGGAAGAAGACAAGGTTGAGAAGATCTTAACAAGAGTTCTACCAATTGCTTGGGAAAGCAAAATCACAGCTATTCAGGAATCCAAGAATAATACTACCCCAAAATTGGATGAATTGATTGGAAATCTTACTGTCTATGAATTGAGAAGGCATACTATTAAGATGGATGCTCCAAAGAAAGAAAGAAGTTTGGATCTCAGAATCTCAGAAGGATCATATCTTGAAGATGATGAAATAGCGATGATTACCAGATATTTCAAAAAGTATGTTATGAGAGGAAAGGGTCCTTCTAGAGGAATAACATTCAACAAACCTAGGGCTCCTGAGAAGCAAACAAATAATAGTTGCTACAAGTGTGGTAAGACAGACCACATGATCAAGAACTGCCCTCAATGGGAGATTGAGTGGAAGAAAGAAAGAGCTGAACAGAGAAACATGAAGAAGGAACAGATTCAACCAAGAAGAAACAAAGGTTCAACTAAAGCCATGCCTGCTGCATAGGGAGAAACCTCAGATGAGGACTCAGAAGATGAAGCTGAAAATTAGAAAGCTCTCATGGCCATTGATGAATCAGAGGATGAACATGAGGTAAGTATCCTACATCTTAAAGAAAAGATTAAATTTTTGTCTAAAGAAAAGTTGGCTAAAGTATTATTGGAATTTAATTATAAGTTTGAAATAATAAACAGTGAGAAGAATGTTCTGTCTAGGGAATGTGTCATCCTAGAAGCAAAATGCAAAAGGTTAGAGCTTAGGGCTGATGAGAGTGACAACACAAATACTGAGTTGAAGAACCAGGTTCTTCAACTTGAAAATAATGTCCTAAAACTTAGATCTTAAAATATCAAAATGAAATTAGGGATAGGAAAAAAAATGGATGATAAATTATTTCTCACGCTAGATTAAAATCCAGGAAAAATGAAAGATGAACTGTATAAGAAAGATGAATTGATTAAAGTTCTGAAAGAAGATTTAGGAATGGTGAAATATGAACTAGACAGAACATGCAAATGGAACAAGTCTTCTGATGCACTCTCCTGACTGCAAGAACATTACAGCAGTAATACGAGAGGACTTGGATTTGGGACACAAGCTCCAAAATGGGATCCCAAAAACAAGTACCTCACACTTCCTAAAAATAAGATCTGCGCACATTGTGGTAAGACTAACCATTAAAAAAATTAATGCAATGCAAAAGAGAAGGCTAGTCAAAAGAACATAGCCTTTGTTCAAGAAAAACACAAACTGCCTGGTTGGGAAAAGAAAATTTTAATTCATCCTTTTGCCCATAGAAAGGGACCCAAACTAGTTTGGGTTCCTAAAACTAACCTATGATTTCATTTTGCAGGTCCAAGTGAAGGGGAGTAGCCAAATATGGTACATGGATAGTGGCTGCTCAAAACATATGACTGGGAACAAGGACCAGTTCCTTTCACCTGAGAACCTAAAAGGAGATAATGTCTCCTTTGGAAATGGAAAGAAAGGTAATATCATTGGAGTTGCAAAGGTAGGAAAGACATACTCTCATTCCATTGAGAATGTCTATTTGATAGATAGCTTGAAATATAGCCTGATAAGTGTGTCACAAGTGTGTGACCGAGGTAATCTCGTGGCTTTCACTTCCACAAAATATTTTGTGATTAGCGTTACAACTGACAAGATTATTTTATAGGGAAAGAGAGTTAACAATATTTACATTGTAGATTTTTCAACTCTCTCTGAATATGAACTCACTTGCCTAAGTGTGTTAATAAATGATCCCCTCATTTGGCACAGAAGACTTGGTCATGCCAGTCTAAATCAATTGAACAAATTAGTCTCCAAAGACTTGGTGATAGGGCTACCTAATATCAAGTTTAAGGAAGACAAAGTTTGTGAGGCATGTGCAAGGGAGAAGCAGGTAAGGTCATCCTGTAAACCCAAGAAAATGGTAAGTACTTCCAAGACGTTGGAACTGGTTCATATGGATCTCTGTGGTCCAATGAGAACCATGAGCAGATGTGGTAAAATATATGTAATGGTGCTTGTTGAAGATTATTCTAGATTTACCTGGGTGTCGTTTCTAACATCTAAAGATGAAGCATTTGAAATGTTCACTGTTTTTGTTAGAAAAACCCAGAAACAATTAGGAAATCAACTTGCATCCATTAGGTCTGATCATAGAACTGAATTTGAAAATGCAAAGTTTGGTGAATTCTGTGATGAAAATGGAATAGATCATAATTTCTCTGCTTCTAGGACCCCTCAGCAAAATGGGGTAGTTGAAAGGAAGAACAGGACCCTTGAGGATATGGCAACGACCATTCTTCTTTCCACTAAACTACCTCACAGCTTCTGGGAAAAGGTTATAAACACTGCGTGTTACCTAATAAATAGATGCATCACTAGACCTCTTGTAGAGAAAACTCCCTATGAGTTACTTAAAGGGAGAAAACCAAACATATCTCATCTTAGGGCTTTTGGTTGCAAGTGTTATGTGCACAATAATGGCAAAGACTTCCTTGGTAAGTTTGATCTCAGAAGTGATGAGGGAGTGTTCTTGGGATATTCTTTACATAGCAAAGCACATAAAGTCTTTAATAAAAGAACTCAGTGTGTAGAAGACAGTGTACATGTTGTATTTGATGAATCTAACATTATTTCTGAGAGAGACAAGAATATGAAGAAGAAGCTATCGGACTGATGAGACAATTGACTTAAGCCACAGCACAAGTTAAGGTGGCATCAAAGGAAGGAATAGGTGATGGGACAGGTCTTTCAACTCAGGGCAACCTGACAGGGGGAACCAATCTAAGAGAAACTGAACAAAATTCTCTAAAGGAACCTGAACCTGTTCCTCTGCAGCATAACAATGAAGAAGCATCTAGCAGGGACCAGCTGGTGGGGAAATCTTACAAGTACATGAGTTCTCATCCCATTGAGAACATCATCAATGGTCCAATATCTGGAGTCAGAACTAGATCTCAACTGATGAACCTGTGTACATTTGATGCCTTTAGATCCATCGTTGAACCCAAAAATATTGTTGAGGCTTTGCAAGATACGGATTGGGTCAATGTTATACAGGATGAACTTAATCAATTTGAGAGAAGTAAAGTCTGTTACTTGGTTCCAAGACCTAAGGACAGATCAGTCATTGGAACAAAATGGGTCTTTAGGAACAAACTAGATGAAGATGGAACAATTACAAGAAACAAGGCAAGGTTGGTGGTCCAAGGTTACAGTCAAGAGTGTTAGATAATACGCTTAACGCTAGAGGGGGGGTGAATAGCGTTATAATAAAAATTAGCGTAAACTTTGCGGAATTAAAAAATTGCAGGAAGTAAATAAGTGCGATAAGTAATAAAGTACGCACCGATGTATTCTGGTTCACCACAACACGTGGCTAGTCCAGTCCCCGAGAGACTCTCTCGAGATTTTCCACTAACTTGTCAAGCTTACGGGTGCTCAACAAACCTTTACAGCTTAAGGACACAAGCCTTAACACCTTTGCTCGGAGATACAACACTCCAAGACTTCACTGTTAAGCTTACGGGTGCCTAACCAACCTTTACAACTTAAGGACACAAGCCTTAACACCTTTTCTCGGAGATACAACACTCCAAGACTTCAACCAAGGAAACACAAGTTCCTTATAACAAGAGAATCACAATTCTCTTACAAGTGTACAAAACACTAAACACTCAAACAAAGCACTCCTTAATGAGTAGATATGAGTAAAAGAAGTAAGCTCAAGATCACAACAACTATGGACAAGACTTTGGCTCTCAAAAGCTTTATGAAATGAATATAAAATGATAAACAATAGTATGCAAGCTTATAGCAATAGAATGATCAGTTGTTGTGTTTAAAACACTGAAATGAAGCTGTATTTATAGTTGAAAAACTTGGCATTACCGTTGTCTAATTGTCAATTAAGAGTTGCTGATTTTACTGAGTGACAATCGATTGTCAAGAAGCCACAATCGATTGTTTGCCAATCGTTCCAGAAATCAATCCCAGATTTTACGCTTAACAATCGATTGTCCAAGATCAACAATCGATTATTGGTAACGTTCAAAAAATCATTTCCAGATTTTACGTAAAACAATCGATTATACCAAATCAATAATCGATTATTCAGCAACGTTCAAAAAATCCTTTCCAGATTTTAATTTCAACAATCGATTGTACAAAATCAACAATCGATTATTCAGCAACGTTCAAAAAATCTTTTCCAGATTTTAATATCAACAATCGATTGTACAAAATCAACAATCGATTACCTGACGGTATTTGAAAACTTTACGACAACGGTCAGCTTCACAATCAATTGTGCAATGTTAACAATCGATTATTTATCAGATTTTGAAAATCATTTTAGACACTGCCTCTTGCCAATCGATTGTTTTATACTCACAATCAATTATTTAATAATTTTGAAAAAGTCTGGAAGGCACTGCCTCAACACAATCGATTGTCATAAGTTCACAATCGATTATTTTATGACTTTGAAAAATCTGAATGACACTGTCTCTTCACAATCGATTGTCATTAGCTTCACAATTGATTATTCTGAGTTTTGAAAAACTTTGATGTACACCGCCTCATCACAATCGATTGTCATAAGGTTCACAATCGATTGTCATGCAGGTTTGAAAAACCTGATGCTCACTGCCTTAACACAATCGATTATCATTAGTTCACAATCGATTGTCATGCAGTCTTGGCTTAACATAATCGATTATCATAAGTACATAATCGATTATCTTAGTCCAGATTTTAGAGGCATGTTTAAAAATCATTTTGACTAATGAAAATATGCATGATTTAAAATCATTTAGCATTAAATTAAATATGCATGATTTTGGAAAAAATATTTTTACGAGAGAAGCCATATCATGAGTCAAGTTGTAGAATCAAGAACACAATTAAGAACGACTCATTTAAACTATAAAACTTTGTCTTGTGCTTGAATCTCGTTATGCATCAATTATGCGCTTGTACTTGAACTTCGTCATATATCAATTTGCGCTTCGTTTGTCATTCATCAAAACCTACACATAGGAACACACGTTTTAGTATAAAGCCTTGAGAACGTGTTTCCAACAAAGAGTAAGGTATTGACTATGATGGGACTTTTGCTCCAGTTGCTAGACTTGAAGCAATTAGACTTCTCATAACTTTTGCAGCACATATGGAATTCACTCTTCATCAAATGGATGTCAAAAGTGCCTTCCTAAATGGCTAACTCAAGGAAGAAGTGTTTGTTAAAAAATCTCTAGGATTTGAAAGCAAGGAGTGTCCTGAACATGTGTACAAGCTAGATAAAGCTCTATATGGTCTCAAGCGGGCCCCTAGAGCTTGGTATGAAAGATTGTCAAAAATGTTACTGGAGCATGAGTACAAAAGAGGTAAAATTGGCAGCACCTTGTTCCTAAGGGAAAAAGGTAAAGATCTTCTTGTTGTACAAATATATGTTGATGACATAATATTTGGGGCTACTATAGATAGGTTGAGAAAGGACTTTGCAAAACTAATGGGAAGTGAGTTTAAAATGAGTATGATGGGTGAACTCAATTTCTTCCTAGGATTGCTAATCAAACAAAGTCCAAATGGAACTATGATCCATCAGCAAAAGTACACAAAGGAACTAATCAAAAAGTTTAAAATAGAAGAATCCAATGAAATAGATACTCCTATTGCCACAACCACTAAATTGGATATTGATGAACCTGCTTCATCAGTAGATTAGAAGTTGTCTAGGGGTATGATTGGTTCACTTTTGTATACAGCAGACCTAACATTATTTTCAGTGTAGGGCTTTGTGCTCGTTTCCAGGAAAATCCAAAGGAGTCGCACTTGACAGCTATTAAAAGGATATTGAGATATTTAAAAGGCACCACTGATTTGTGTCTTTGGTATCCCAAAGGTAGTAATTTTGATTTAATTGGATACGCTGATGCTGATTATGCAGGTTTCCTAGTGGATACGAAGAGCACCTCAGGTATGGAACACTTCCTAGGTTCTTGTATCATGGGCTACCAAAAAGCAGAATTCAGTATCTCTCTCTACTGCTGAAGTTGAATATGTTGTTGTTGCTTCTTGTTGTGTTCAATTGTTGTGGATTAAGCAACAATTGGTAGATTTTGGAATTCAAGTGGGATGCATACCAATATTATGTGATAACACTAGTGCTATAAGTATGACAAAGAATCATGTTCATCATAAAAGGACTAAGTACATAGATGTTAGACACCACTTCTTAAGAGATAACTATGAGAATGAGTTAATCTCCATAAAATTTTGTGCCACTGACAAGCAAATAGCTGATATCTTCACTATGGCACTAAGTGAAAAAAACTTTGAAAGGAATAGGTTGGAATTAGGGATGATTAAGATCACCTAAAAGGTCCAGTTCAGATTGCACAATGAAAAAAATTTGAAAAAAAAATCAAAAAAATTGATTTTTTTTTTGGTTAGGAGTTCTTAATTCATGTAAATATCTAGACTAATTCTTACTCAGTCTCATACTTTAAATAGTATACTCTTGTTCCATGTGTTTATATGACTCACTAATCTCTTACAAATTTTCTATTCTGACATTTGAGGCATAATCAAGAGAAGTTTCACTTGAAGAACCTGGTTCATCAATATATTCTCATGAAAAAGTACAAGTATGTTTCTATACTTTGCACAATTAGAAAAATTAAATTACCAATTATGAGCAAAAGTCCTAGATACTCCAAACGTCCTAAAATTCTATTTGTTGGGTAAATTGTACCAGTTTCATTGAAACTAGAAGTCTAAAAATAACAGGTCTTTTCCCTAAATATTAGCAATCCTCATTAATCACTAAGGAGACCAGAATTCTCAATTGATTAGACTTCTAATAGACCGCTAAAAACCTGCTTTTACTGATCTAATCGTAACCCCTTTATAAAAACCCCCAAATCATTCATAACCGTCCTTCTTCACTTAGACCTCTGATCATCCATTCTCTTTTCCAAAATTCTCCTAAGATTTCCAGAAATTCTTCACCATGACAAATACCCAAGATATTCCTGAAACTCCAGCACTAGTCTCACCTAACACCACCTCATTTTCCACATCGCCTGTTGAAACCCTAAAATCAAGATTCCGTCGCTAGAAAATACTAGCAAGAAAATTTGTTGCTTTTGGTCCTTTGAGGAAAGCTCTAAATGAGAGATTGAAGGATATTCAAAGAAACGAATCTCCAACCAAAGAGGCTAACTCAAGCTCTAAATCTGATGACTACATCTCTGCTAGTGAAGGAGATGAACCTGGGTCTTCTGACAATGCCAAACGTCAAGAAACCCAAGGAGAGGTAAACACATGCTTTGTCTTTTATGATGTAGCTCAAAGGGAGGAAAATATGTATGTTTTGGTAGGGGCTGCCAAAGATGTTGATGGGGATGATTCTGGGAAAATGAGGAAGAAAACAAGAAGGAAGTGTTAGCTATATGTGGTAGTAGGGAAAAGAGATGATAGAAGTCAGGGGGAAGTGGCTTAGGAGAAGCTGCTGAGGGTTTGGTTAATCTGAGTGAACAACAAAATGAACTTGGTTTATCTGCAGAATAAACTTTGGTGGATATGCTGAAGAAAGTTGGGGCTAGTTATGACCCAAAGAAAGGCAAGGAATCCTCACAAAAGACCCTTGTTGCGTCAAACCAACCAAGAAAAGTAAAACTTCATCACCTAAGTCTGCTCCTAGGGTTAGAACCACAAGAAGTAGAGTTAGGGAGAGTGAAGCAAAATTGCAGAAAGCTCCAGAGGAGAGTAAGAAAAAGGGGAAAGAAAAAATAGGCTAAAGTTCTAAGGCTATTGTTGAAGAGGATGAGGAAGAGATGGAACTGGTCTATCAAAAGAGGGGCTACTGTGGAATTTCCCACTGTTAAATCAAAGGGAACCATGTCTTCTGCCAAGAAGCCCTCCAAATCTGTACCTACTGAAGCCTCTCTAGTCAAAAGAACTAGGTCAGCTAAAAAGAGTAAACAAGTGAAGATAACTGAAGAAGAAGAGGATGATGAGTGGAGTGAAGAAGAAGAAGATGATGATGATGAGTCAGAACATGAACAAGATAGGTATGCCATGTTTGGCAAGAGGAAAATCTTGAAGGGAAGACTGCTCAAAGACCTGGAGGAGCCAGGCATGATGAGACTTGTGATTGCACTAGAAGCACGGGGGTGGAAGGACATGGTCCTTCAGATGGATGGTAAATTGTTCAAGAAAGAACTTGTTGAGTTCATGGCAATTGGGACTGCCACACCTCCTTTTTCACCACACCCTGCAAGGGCATAAAAGAGTTTTTCCAATTAAAGAATAATCGGAACGGAATTTATTATTAAAATTCAGAGTTGTCGCTTGGGAGATTAATGGTGTCCCAAGTCACCGGTTGAATGCCGAATCGAGGAAAATATGACTTTGTTAATAGTCTGCGAGCCAGAAATCCGAGTAAGGAATTCTGTTAACCCGGGAGAAGGTGTTAGGCATTCTCGGGTTTCATGGTTCTAGCACGGTCGCTTAACTGTCATATTTGATTTTATCTAATTTCAAAACATGTTCTAGCTTATGTGCTTTTTAATTTTAAACCGCTTATTATTATTATTTTAATGAGAGTTGCAACGTCGTAAAAACGCGTCTTGAACCACATCACATCAATGCACCCGTAGTTGTTGACATATTTTGGCTCCGTTGAGATTTGAATTTGGTTCGCATAAATGCACATCCGATTTTAGGTAAGTAAATTATTAAAATACGTGCCTAAAGAGGTTAATGCTTTACTACCTTTGGGGAAGGCCGTGAAATTCGATAAACGGTCCATCCTGAAATCTATGTTATTTAATTTTACCATTTATTGAGGGCCCCGCATTTTTGGGTTTTTATTGCGCGAGGCTCATCTCATTTTTATTTAAAGATAATCTACAATAACTATGATTTTCTATTTGGTTTTTGTCTCTAATAATAAACAAAAGAAAACCTAACTAATTACATGTTATGTAAGGTTTAATATATTTGAATTTTGAGTCTTTCATCTGACTCACAATCCCAGTTTTGGTTTCGAACTTTGCCCAGTTTCGGGCTATTGACATTGCCCTAGGGCCCAAAGTGAATTAAAATGGCCATGTCCTGGGGTCTTCATTTGGCCAGTGGCCCCAGCATACACATGGGCTGGCCCTGGTAGGCAATGTTGTCTCAACTCACTATCGAATCCCCACAATGGGGACGGGGAAAACAATAATTAAAAGAATGATTGATTTAGGAAATTTACTAGTTGATGCAAAGATTGAAATTAAACTATTGGGCCAAGGACTAACCTAAGAATGAACAATTCGTTCACCCTTACAAAATTTGCCAGTCATGGGCCTTTGTCTGGCCCAAACGAGTAGCAAAAATGGTGTTGGCCTTGCACCAGTAGAGTTTAAGGCCAAAGACCATTCAAACAGTGAACCTGTGGAACTTACCAAATGACGTGATGAATTTAAATTACTACTTTCCGCTTAATCCAAAATCAACTTTCATTCTAATTCAAATTAAATTCCAGAAGTCCAAATCAGTCCACGATCGATTAACAATTTTAACTAGTTCATTACACATAAATTAAAGTAATTAAACAAAACTAAAGCAAATCCTAGAACCAACAACAATTTAAATATGAATAGCTAGGTTATATATCAACAATCAATCAACAACTTCAAACAAATTCAGATGATCAACAACCAACTCATCATTCATGGATTCCACAAGAAGTTTTTAGAAGCAAGTCGGACTTCCAACTCAGTAATACAGCCAATTCTTAACACAAAAACACATTCAAGCAGCTCGGAGTGAGTTGTAAAGCTAACAACAACAGAAAACACCCAAAACAGGCTCAACTGAACTTGAATACACCCAAGACAGAATCAATAGACTACAGAACAGGTTCAGCAACTAGAAGATGTGAGAAATAGTGCCTGGAACTCAAATTTCACCCAGAAATGCAATGGAATGGTACATTTTTTTTGTTTTTTTTTTGAAGAGTTTTTGGTTTTTTTTTTTTTGGTTTTATGTAGAAAGCTTAAAGTTCTAGAAGAAAATTTCAAATTCTAGATCTGATTTTGAATTTAAAACTATAGAGTATTTGGGGTGAATTTGATGGATCCAAACTTGTGAGTTAAGGCATTGGTGATGCCTTTTTATAAGCAAAGATAAGGGCAGTCCTCAATTTTCTGTTTACAATTCAGTCCCTTAGTTTTACTTATTTAGTGCCCTTGTTTTCTAACTTGTGTCACACGTTACTATCCTACGTTTAATAAAATCTGACCTAACCCTTATACTAGAAAGATCTAGAAAATTCTACAACATTTTATCCTACTATCAAAAGCCCAAAATACCCTTGAGTTCAAACTGGAACTGACCAACTCAGTTAACTAACCAAACTCGGATTGACCATTTCACATTATCTATTAACCAAGGACCATAGTTAAATAGAGATTTCGGTAATTAGACCAAGCAGCAAAAATAATCAACTATTGTAACACTATGGATTAAAACAAAACACACTCCTAATTTTGATTTGAAACCAACTTAAACTATTATCCTAAATCATTATTCAAAGCCAAAATAACACTTAAAAGAAAAATAGATCAAAAACACTTAACAAAGAATTTAAAACTTGTAGTAGCTGGGCAAGAATAATCCAACTAATAAGAAAATAATTACCCAATTATGAATTAACCTAAACATTATTAGACTGGATTCAAACTATATTAGAATTCAAAAACAGTATTTAACTATCAGTAACAGCGCATGAATTGAACTAATGATGACCAAGACTAAAGAAAAATTAAAAATAACAAAAAAATGAACAGAAAACGCACTGATGGGCTCAAGGTCTACTGCCTTTTGATTCAAAACTCTAACAGTTCAGTCGATATTTGAAGACCAACGATGCTAGAAACACCATGAGGAAGGCGGGGGGAGGGGGGGGGAGGGGTCACATGACACTGATTTGGTGAAGTTTAAGGAAACTAGGGTTCGCCGGAAAATTTCAAATCCAAATTCGAATAGTTCCAGCGAGATTTGAGGAATATGGATTGGGTATTTGGGATGAGAAGGTTAAGCGAGTTTATTATGTTAATTTGGTGGCGTTTGGGAATGGTGTCATTTCGGCCGAAAATTTTCGATCCGAGATTCGAAAGCTTTGGCTGTGATTCGAGGGGAACCAATGGCAGATATGGAATGCGGAGGTGAAGGAGAAGAGGTGGTGTAAATTTGGAGTGATTTGGAGCTTCACCGTCGGTGAAGGTGATTTCCGGCCGGCGGAGGACGGCAGAGACATGGTGGTCTGATGGTGGGCGGTGGTGAGTACGAGGATGGAGGGTTTGGTCTCTGAATTTGTAAACTTACACATTTATTTAAAATGATGGAACATATCTTGACCGTTGGATTGAAGGGTATGGGCGGTCCAGATTTTCCTACGCCAAAAACGGCGTCGATTCATGTGTGATGGGGTGGACCAGATTAGGGGAACGGGTTGGGCCTGGGAAGTGGGTATTTGAGGCAGAAGGGTATTGGGTTTTGCCTATTTTGGGCTAGCCCAATTAATACAAACCAAAATCAAGCACTACAACATCGCATAACGGCCACCTGCCTAGCGCGGACAAAGTGCACGGCTAGATCCACTTTAGCTTTCATTACTGGCTGTTATTAATCCTTCAAACTAATGTTACGTCAAACTCCCGGTGTTCACAGGATCATTATCATTTTAGTATTATTACTACTTTCCTAAAACATTGCCAAAGAAAATTTTGCTTGTCATAGAATTGCGTACCTTATTTTGCTCCATTAGTTCCTTAGTTGATGCTAGATTTTTATATTTTTGAAAGAGTAAGAGTATATGAGAGAGAGTTTTTCAAAAAAATATTTTATTATACAAGGTTGAAGAGCCGATGATCCCTCTTGAATTTACAAAGCCCTATATATATAGGCAAAGGATTGAGGGTAATAATTAGAGTGCGGGTGCTCATTGGGCCCCATCATCCACCCAAATTATTCCTTCTTATCTCTTTGCTGACTCACTAGGACACGTTACATGGACACGTTACATCTTTACATAAACTTTGCCTACTATTTACAAGATTTTTCTTGAAATAAATAAATACTAGCCTAACAAGACAAAGACTTTTCTAACAAGACTAAAATACTAGCCTCAAAATACTACACTTTTCTTGAAATAAATAAATACTAGCCTAACATGACAAACACTTTTCTTGAAAAATACTAGCCTAACAAGACTAAAATACTACACTTTTTTTTGAAAATTACAAGACTTTTAAAAAAAACTCTTTTAGTCTTCATTTTGCTCTTTGTCTTCTTCTTCTTTGTCTTTTTCCATAGTAGGTGGAAGATAAACTTTAGGAATATCTTTTTTTTGGTTGCAATAATTGCAATGGTGTAAGTTGAATAAGTCATTTACTTGTTGACATAATAGGTATTTTGTCTTCTCTGTCATCTGCTTTATATGTCCTCAATGCATTAGTTGTTGGTGTAATTTCCCAATTTGCAAGGGTAGTAATCCATCTAGGTAGTTCTTCTATGTCCTTTGTCGTCTTGGTATTTTTTGTATTTTTGTAATTTTTTCTAATTTCAAAAAAATGCAAAAATTAAAAATAAAGTCCTAATATATTTCAAAGTTAATCTAATTAACTCCTAAAATTTTTTAGAACCTACACAATTAAACCACTAATAATGCAAAAGTGAACCATTTTGTTTTTTTTTCCTAATATTTTGTTCTAAAATAAATTACCCCTTAATCCTAAAATATGAATTTAAATCCTAAATGCAAATTCTCAGCATATTTTTTTGTATTTTTTATGAGTTAAAATGCACAAATAAAAATGTAAACAATTAATAGAAAATTTACAAAATTGTAAAATAATAAAAAAGATCATTTTGTTTAAATTTTTGGGAATAATTCATATATAGGGCATAAATCACGTGCTCAAAGCTGCCCCTCTTTGCTCAGAAACATGAAAGGTTTTCGGGAAAAGATAAGTGAGCAAATACGAGTGATTTTTGCACGTTGTAATATTCCGCGTGAAGCACTTATGAAAAATTTTGACCGCACCCTGCTTCGGAAGTTGCCTAGTACATATCCTGGGCTAAACAGGAATCAGGTCAGAATAGTTCGGGAGTGTCTGGTGGCTAGGACTAGGGGTGTCAAAACCGAATCGAAAAAACCGCACCAAACCGAAAAACCAAACCAAACCAAACCGATTAAAAAATCCGACTATGTTTGGTTTGTCTTGGTTTGGTATTGAGTAAAAAAACCCGAACCAAACCGACATATAAATATATAAAATTTATTTATATTTTTAGGACTTTATAGTGAATTTTCTTTAGAAAATATAGAAATATTTGGGATCCTCTCATGTATTAACCTTGAAAGCGCAAATTAATGAAAAATTATTGTTAGACGACTAAGAAAAAAACTATCATGTGTTACTAAAAATATTCTCTCATTAGAATATTTTAATAGATCATATGTTTGTTAATTTTTTTCCATATTTACTAAACATATATTCACTTATCAAAGCTTTATCTATAATTTTGACAAAGTAAGATTGAAATAATATTTATGTAACAAAAAACCCGACAAAACCGAACCAATCCAAACCGATATAGTTGGTTTGGTTTGGTTTTGATAAAAACCGAACCAACCTTGTCCATGTACACCCCTAGCTGGGACTACCAGGAGCTGTGATTTCACTGCGATTGTTGTTGCTACTGCTCGCTGACCTTCCTTATTATACCGTGTCAAAATAAAAAGAAGCTAAACTAGCTATGCGATGAATTACAAAAGTCCTATCTAAATTCTTCAAACTTGCTCTTGTGCTTCTTGTTGCCTTGTTGTCTTGTGTTTTATTGGTGAAATCCATTGTTACATCTTCGAATTGTAAACTGAGATGTTGTCCCTTATCTTCAAAATGTTGAACTTGAATGTATTCCTCTGCTATATGGGCGGGCTCCCGACTTCAAAACTTGAACTGTATTTCTCCATTCTCTGTGGGGCTCCCGACTTCACAAAATAAACAAAACAAAGAAAACTTTTTGCCCCAGTTTGGTGGTTGAGCGTCACGTTACCGGATGTTAATAAGAATTTGAAATCTAAAACTTGAATTGTAATACCTCTGTTATACGAGTGGTCTCCCGACTGCTGAATTTGAAATGTATTCCTCTATTATACGGGCGGGCTCCCGACTGCTGAACTTGAATGTATTCCTCTGTTATAAGGGCGGGCTCCTAACTTCAAAAAACAAACAAAACAAAGAAAATTTTTCTGCCCCAGTTTGGAAACTGGATCCATGTTACCGGATATTAATAAGAATTTGAAAACTAAAACTTTAATTGTAATACCTCTGTTATACGGGCGGGCTCCCGACTTCAACGGGTCAACCCTTGAAATGTATTCCTCTGTTATACGGGGGGCTCCCGACTTCAGAACTTGAAATGTATTCCTCTGTTATACGGGTGGACTCCCGACTTCAAAACATGAAATGTATTCCTCTGTTATACGGGCGGCTCTCGACTACTGAAAATAGACAAAAGAAAGAAAATTTTTTGCCCCAGTTTGGAAACTGGGTACATGTTATCGGACATTAATAAGAATTTGAAAACTAAAACTTGAATTGTAATACCTCTGTTATACGGGCAGGCTCCCGACTTCAATTTTTGAAATTTATTCCTCTATTATGCGGGCGGGCTTTTGACTTCAAAACTTGAAATGTATTCCTCTGTTATATGAGCGGGCTCCTGACTTCAAAACTTAAAATGTATACCTCTATTCTCCAGGCGGGCTCCTAACTTTACAAAATTGACAAAACAAATAATTTGAAAGCTAAAACTTTAAATTGTACTCTCTTGTTCTCCAGGTGGGCTCCTGACTGTTGCGCTTGAATGTATTCCCATGCTATCCAGGCGGGCTCCTGAATTAAAACTTGAAATATATTCCCATGCTCTCCAGGTGGGCTCCTGACTTCAAACATACACAAAACAAAGAATTTGAAAGCTAAAACTTTAAATTTTACTCCTTTGTTCTCCAGGCGGGTTCCTGACTTCTGCGCTTGAATGTATTCCCATGCTATCCAGGCAGTCCTGTCTTCAAAATTGAAATATATTTCCATGCTCTCCAGGCGGGCTCTTGACTTCAACAAAACATACAAAAACAAGAATTGAAAGCTAAATCCTACTATCCAGGGAGGTCCTGACAACTCCTAAAAATTACGAACCTAATTTATTACTCTCACTACATCATGTTATCTACAAGGGGTTTAAAACTACATCCTATTATCGAGGAAGGTCCTGACAACTCCTAACTATTACGAACCTAAGGCTCTCACTGCATCATGTTATCTAGAAGGGTTTTTGAACTGTGTCTTATTATCCAGGAAGGTCCTAACAACTCCTAAGGTATTACTCTTAGTGCGTTATGATATGTTTTTGAACTACATCTATTATCCAGGAAGGTCCTGACAACTCCTGACCATTACGAACCTAAGGTATTACTCTCGCTACATCATGTTATCTACAAGGGTTTTGAACTACGTCCTATTATCCAGGAAGGTCTTGACGACTTCTACTTGAATTTTATCCTAAACATGCAAACTTTTATTCCCCTATGCTATTAATAATTATCCTGTATTTAAATCACACCACACTTTACAGTCAAACCTGATTACTGGTTATTTTTTCCTTACTAAGAGTTCTCCAGAACAACCAAGTTTTCTGCCCCTGTTTAAATCAAAGAAAATTTAGTCAATTTAAAATGGTGGTTATTTGATGGCATTCTTGCTGAAAATCCTTCCGCTACATGGCTCTGTTTCTTTCGGCTTACCTGAACTGGACCAGATCGCTTGACTTTATGACTGCCTTTCAAACCCTTGACTTTTAACAGCCCGAATGTTCTGTACCCGTGCTGTTGTTTCATACATCTGACCCCTTTGTCGGAACCCTTACATTTTCCACGACATTTCCCAACCATTCCACCAATGAAACTTCCGGTGATTCCCTGTATTCCCCCTTATGTAACATTATCTTTGACATGCTTTGACCATACTGTACTTTATCATTTTCAGAAGCTGGTAGTGAGCTTTGAAATCCTTTCTACTTACATTGAACAAAGCCGACATTGAAACATCTTAGACAGATAAACCCCCAAAAGAAAATGAAATTCAATGATTTTGTGAGTTAAGGATACGAAGAATCCAAAACCAGATGTCTGCTAAAAAGAAAAGGAAAAGAAACTTATCTGACCGGAATAGTTGACACCAATGGTCATGATATGCATTTCGCACTAATTGGCCCAATCTGTTCAACCAATCAACTTCCACTTGCCATACCTTGTTGCCTTGAAATTACCATAACTTCAATACCTTACCCCAAACCTTAAACTTGTTCATCCTGCGGTGCCTCAACAAACCTCTCTCATTTGTTCATTTCTCAACTCACTTTCGACTCAAGGTGCCCGCGAGGGTTTTCACCAATAAGACCCTCTCATTTTTATTTCGTTCAACTCACGTCGCCTTACGTTTCTTGTAAAGGTTTTCACCAATAAGACTCTCTCATTTTTAATTTTTTCAGCTTGAACCAGAGTGTTGCTCCAGACATGAATTACCTTTACCTGCTTGACTTGGCATTTCTCAAAGACTGATCAGAAGGTCTTTCTTTGGACCGTAATAAGGGCTTTTGTATGGGTTAGAAAACAAGGTTTAAAAAGCTCAAAACAATTCAAATGGGTTCAAATTATAACTTTCGAAATCCAACTTCTCATAACAATCACAACTTCTACCCCCAGTTTCTTGCTTGGGGGCTTTTGGATTTTTATTTTGGTATGACTGAACCTCGGAGAGGCTGCCTACATACCCTTTCGAGATCAAGTTAAACGCAGTTCACGTCATAGGAACTACTTTGTTGTTGTCATTTTTCTTTCTCTTTTTCTTTTCTGTTTTTCTGTTCTTCCTTTCCTTTCTTTTTTACTTTCTTTTCTTTTCCTTTCTTTTCTTTCCTTCTTCTTTTCAATTTTCTTCTTCTTTTCTTTTATTTTTATTCCTTCCTTTTCCTTTCATTTTTCTTCTTTTCCCCCTCTCATTTTCGTCCTTTTTCTTCCTTCTATTCATTTACTTATTTTTGGCACTTGCTCTTAATTGTGCCATAGATTCTGAAAGAGGGGTGTGAAAGAAAATAAACACTGCTCAAAATGGGTGACAAAAGATGAAGTATTTCAGATAGAACAAATTGCCTTCGTCATTTCAATCTTCAAAATATGCCAAATACAAAACAAGTACAATCAAAACCAAGAAATCATAAAGAGTACCTCTTGAACACATCGGAGTTGATGGCCATTTCTACATATTTTCTTTCCTCATTTGTCAAATATAATGCACCATTAACAACACTCTGGCTACAATAAATGGCCCCTGCCAATTTGGGGCAAATTTTTGTTTTGCTTCAGCCTGGTGAGGCAAGACACGTCTCAGCACTAACTGTCTGACTTCAAGCTTCCTCGGACACATTTCTTGTTGTACGCTCTTGCCATTTTTGGTTGTACAATTGTCCATGCCACTGATACTAATCTCTTTTCATTAATTAAACTCAAATGTTCAAGGCAGGTGAAATCATCATCATGTTCCAACTCGTTATCACACTCAATTTGTTGTATTATTACTCCAGAATAAGACTGACTTTCAAGACAGTGCCGAGGATTCCTCATGCATGTCATGTTATTGATATCAACATAAAAATAACTCTACAAAGGAGAAAAACAAACTGAAACGGCATTAAGATTGAAGAAAGAAAGATAATTGCATTTCATTGAAGGAAAAAATAACAGTTTTTTAACTCATCCAAACGGACAGAACATAGTATCTGGACTACAGACCCTGGAATAATCCAGACAACCCAAGAACAACAAACCCACTACCAAGACTCCCAGTTATTGACTTTTGCTTGTGGCCAGGCGAACTGCTCATTTGCGCTGCTTGACCCTTCCTCTGCTTCAACCATGTTTACATCAGTGAATAACCTTTTGAACCCCTTTCCCACGTCTCCATCCGTACCACTCAATGATCCAAGAACCTTTGACGACAGCGGCTTGTTATCTACCCCTTTCAACTGAGACACCATTTTCTCACTGGTTGACTTTTCATTCAAATTGGTTTTTCTAGAACGGATTACCATTTGTGAAGGTTTCTTACGCTTCCCTCCCCCATGCATCAATTCAATCACATGAACCTTGTGGTGAGCTGGCAGCAGATTTTGGTTAATGTTTGGTGCCTCTGGGGCCTGAACCTCAATTTGTTTAGTGTCAGTAAGATCTTTCACAGCCGTTTTTAGTTTCCAGCATTTTTCATTATCATGCCCCGGGGCTCCCGAACAATATTCACAACTCAATGACTAGTCCAGATTTCTAGGAAGGGGATATGGCACTTTGGGCTCAATCGGGGTCAACAGGCCCAGCTGACTTAATTTGTGGAAAAGACTAGTATATGACTCCCCCAACGGAGTGAATGTTCTCTGCTTCTACACCCTCTCATTCTTGAAAGCTTGATTCCCGTGGAAACTAGACCTTGGAGGATTTCTTTAAGACCTTGGGGGTGAATATGTGTTTTGTGGAGGTGGTTATGTGTTTTGGGGAGCCGGTGGAGGCTGGGCATAAGTTTGAGCATGGTGAATGGAAAAATGTGGGTCTGGCAATGGGTAGTAGTGTCCTGGGGGACCATATGGGGTGTATGGGTAATTTGGGTGGTGGGGTCTGGGTTGGTAGTAGGGTGAAAGGCCTCTAGATCTAGACCCAGCTCCGGCTTCGACTGTTGCAACCTCTTCTTTCTTCGTCTTTCCCATCACACCCACATTGCCGCTTTGGATGGCCTGGGTGGTTGCTTTAATCGCTGAATAGCTCATGATTTTATTGTATTTCAATCCTTCCTCGACCATGGCTCCCATCTTCACCACTTCATTAAAAGATTTGCCAATTGCCATCACCAGGTGACCAAAGTAAGTTGGCTCCAAAGCCTGCAAAAAATAGTCCACCATTTCACTTTCCCTCATCGGAGGATTGACCCTCGCAGCCTGTTCTCTCCAGCGGAACCCATACTCCCTGAAACTTTCCCCTGGATTCTTCTCAAGTTTTATCATCGACAGACGGTCCAGGACGATCTCAAGATTATATTGGAAATGGCTAGCGAGTGCCGGTGCTAGATCATCCCAAGTATACCACCTGCTAGGATCTTGGCATGTATACCATTCTAGTACGGACCCATTTAAACTTTGCCCAAAGTATGCCATCAACAATTCATCTTTACCACCGTCCCCTCTCATCTCAGTATAGAAACCTTGCAAGTGTGTCGCTGGATCACCATGACTATCATACAGATCAAACTTTGGTATTTTGAACCCCCGCAAGAAGCTGAACATCGGGGAACAGACAAAGATATTTATAGGCCACACTGACCTGATTGCCCAATCCATGCATATTCCTGAAGGACTGCTCCAGGCTTTTCATTTTTTGAATCACCTCTTCCTGCTCCGGGTTCTTAGGTAGCTTTTCAGTTTTCACTGGGAGCTCAAAGTGAAGGGTATAAGAATATGGCTCAAGAACCTTAAAGGTGGTCTCAGGAGGATAGTACTGGATGTTGTGGGCCTGAAACAGTGACTCACTAGAAGATCTTTGCAGTGTGGCAGGTGGAGGCGCCACAAAGACATGGGTGATTGGTAGAGGAGGGTTTTTTTTGAGTGGTTGAGCTTGAGGAGGGTATGAGGTGGTGCCATAACTCTGTTGGTAGAACGGGAAAGCTGGAGACGAATTCACAATAGGAGTCTCCTAATACTAAGCCAAAGGTGGGATGTAGGTTGGATTTGCGGGATAAACTGGCGCCGGCTGACCCCTAGACCAAGCCTGATGCATTTAAGCCATTTGCTGCCTCAACTTATGCATTTCTTCCCTCATCGCATTAACATCCATCACCTCTACCTGTTTAGCCCGGTCCACAATACCGATATCGGATTCATGGCCTATTATTTCAGCTTGTTTTTTGATCGAGTGTTGTAGGAATGGGTTGCCAGAATGCCAAACAACTAACCACGTGCCTGGGCTCAACATCAACAACAACTTGGTTAATGGTTAGGGCATGAGAATATTTGATCGCACATTAGGAATGAATGCACCTAAACAGTTTAACGGATTCTATATGTATTTGCTCAAGTGCTGGCATCATCCCGGCTTTTATTTCTAATGGTAACTTTTCTTTTTGTTTCTCTTTTTCTTTCCTATTGATTTTCTTGCGTTTCTCTTTCTTTTCTCTGTTTCGTTTTCAATTCTTTCTTTATTTTCTTCTTGTTTCGGTTCTCTCATCCCTCGATTTTTATTTTCTCTCTTTTCTTTCTTGTTTTTTCGCTCTTTTCTTTTTCCTCTTTTCTCTCTTGACTTTTTCCTCTCTTGTTTTTTCTTCTTATTTTATTTTTCCTTTTTCATTTGGTTGTGGTCGAATTCTATGAAGATTGCCTATATATCATGACCCCCCATGAATCCGACTGGGCGTAGTTCGTGAAAATAGAAGATAAAAAACAATAAAACATTTTTTGAAAGTTTTTAATTTTTCATTATAAAACAAACTTGATTACAAAGGTTTAAAGACTGACCAAACTAACACACTTTGACGAAAAGACGACGTACAGACTCGAAAATAAAACAGCCCACATACTCTAAAATAATTACAAACTCAAAAACAAACGGACAAATTCCTTTCCCTATTTGCCAATTTCAACCAAATGGCTATTTTTGTAAATGTGGTCCCTTCCCAATTTCACCTGAATTTTGAGGCTGGGGAGGACTATTTTAGGACATTTTACAAACTTGTCCATTCTTTACGCAAATAGCCTTTTGACAACTGAAAGATATTCGAAGGCTATCTCGGCAAGAACGTTTAAGACACTGTCGAAAATGGATCGACTTATTTTGACCAAGATTCAAATGGTATTCACTTGACCTATGACTCTTTTTCTTATTTTTCAAATTAAAATAAAAGATATGATTTTGCAAACATGGCCATGCAGCACCTGGGGGACGAAGATTTTAAGGCTGCGTTGGCTAACTGGCCAAAATCTTTATTAAATGACCAAAGGTAGCTGTTTTTGCACAAGCAGCCTTCCGATGTCCCTTTTGGGAACATTCGGCTATTTTAACAAAAATGGCATCACCCGATTTATTTATGACAAAATAAAAACTTTGATATTTTTTTTACTATTTTTGAAAATGGGAGGTTGGACCCGATGAAGGTTGCCTACGTATCCCACATCCGGTGAGAATCAAACTTGCGTAGTTCGGGCCAATAAAACTAACTATTTTGTGAAAACAAGACTCTTTTCTTTTCTTTTTCCAATAACAACCGATTTTTCCGAAATAGAACAAAGACTCTTTTTTTCCTTTTCTTTTTCAACAAATAATAACACAATCTATTTTTCCAAACTAAAACAAAGACTTTTTTTTGCTTTTTGATAACACAAACTATAAAAAATAAAGCAATTTTTTTAATTTTCTCAAAATTTCGGCAGAGTTTTGACAGTATTTGGGCATTTGTTTTTCTAAAAATAGGCAATTAGCTCTCTAGACTATTATTTCTCTCTTTTTCTCTTTTTCTCAATTTTCCAATATTCAGATATTCACAGGCTGGTCAGCATGCAGGTCCGAACAAATAAATGCATAGAACAAGTAGAATGCATCAGGATGTTCTTTTTCATTTCGGGTTGCTAGTCCTAGACGGACCCAACCCCTGTGTTGAGTACACTAAATCAAATGCAACATGATGCAAATAAGCGTTCCAGCTAGGGATCTGACATGAAGTCAAGCTATTCTAGGTTTGAAACTTGGGTATGTGCTCTAGACTGTGTACCTGAGCGGACAACTCGAGTCGAGGAGGGGGCAACTTACCCGAAATCAAAAGGCCATCCGGCTTCGTAACTTGTCCAACCTCTTTCTTATTTCAGGGTGTGACACTAACAGAATAGGTAGTCTCAACCAGTAAGCACATCCTCGGAGAAGAGAAAGTTATCGGCACAGTTTAGATACAGTTCAGATAATATCAAAGTGGTAGCATTTAGCACGTTTAGCACAAAACATGTGGGAAAATCAGATATAACCAAATTCAACAATTTATCTAAGGTCGAATTCTGAACCCTGAACAAAATGTTCTGGGTTCGTTTCCCCAGCAAAATCGGCAGAGCTGTCACACCTCCTTTTTCACCACACCCAGCAAGGGCATAAAGGAGTTTTTCCAATTAAAGGACAATCGGAACGAGATTTATTATTAAAATTCAGACTTGCCACTTGGGAGATAATGGTGTCCCAAGTCACTGGTTGAATCTCAAACTGAGGAAAAATATGACTCTGTTAACATACCGCGAGCCAGAAATCCGAGTAAGGAATTCTGTTGACCCAGGAGAAGGTATTAGGCATTCCCCGGGTTCCGTGGTTCTAGCACGGTCGCTTAACTATCATATTTGATTTTATCTGATTTTAATATATGTTCTAGCTTATGTGCTCTTTAATTATAAACCGCTTTTTACTATTATTTTAATTAGAATTGAAACATCGTGAAAACGCGTCTCGAACAACGTCACATCAATGCACCCATAGTTGTTGTCATATTTCGACTCCGTTGAGATTTGGATTTGGGTCGCATAAATCCGCACCCGAGTTTAGGAAAGTAAATTATTAAAATATGTGCCTAAAGAGGTTAACACTTTATTACCTTTGGGGAAGGCCGTGAAATTCGCCTAATGGCCCATCCCTAAATCTAAGTAATTTAATTTAACTATTTATTGAGGGCCCCATAATTTTATATTTTTATTGGACGAGGCTCGTCTCATTTTTGTTTAAAGACCAATCCTACAATCACTATGATTTTCTATTTGGTTTTTGTCTCTAATAATGAAAAAAATGGAAACCTAACTAATTAGTTGTTACGTAAGGTTTAATATATTTAAATTTTGAGTCTTTCATCTGACTCACAAACCCAGTTTTGGTTTCGAACTTTACCCAGTTTTGGGCTGTTGACATTTCCCTTGGGCCCAAAGTGAATTAAAATGGCCATAGCCTAGGGTCTTCATTTGGACAGTGGGCCCAACGACATAGGGGCAAGCCCTAGCAGGCAATGCTACCTCAACTCACTATCAAATCTCCACGATGGGGATGGAGAAAATAATAATTAAAAGAATGATTAATTTAGGCAAGTTACTAGTTGATGCAAAGACTGAAATTAAACTATTGGGCCAAGAGCTAACCTTAGAATGAACAATTCGTTCACCCTTAACAGATTGGCCAGTCATGGGCCTTTGTATGGCCCAAGCGAGGAGCAAAAATGGTGTTGGCCTTGCACCAGTAGAGTTTAAGGACAAAGATAATTCAAACAGTGAACCTGCTACACTCACCAAATGACGTGCTGAATTCAAATTACTACTTTCCACCTAATCCAAAATCAACTTTCATTCTAATTCAAACAAAATTTCAGAAGTCCAAATCAGTCCATGATCAATTAACAATTTTAACTAGTTCATTACAGGCAAATTAAAGTAATTAAACTAAACTAAAGCAAATCCTAGAACTAACTACAATTTAAATAACATGAATAGCTAGGTTATATATCAACAATCCATCAACAACTTCAAACAAATTCAGATGATCAACGACCAACTCTTTATTCATGGATTTCACAGGTAGTTCATAAGAGCAAGTCAGACCTCCAACTCGAATGACAATGAAAATGTACTTGGAAATGTGAAATATAAAAATGAGAAGAGGAAGATGAGCAGCAACAAATGTAACGGCAGCAACAAATCAGAATCAAATCAGTAACACAACAAATTCTTAACCCAGAAACACACTCAAGCAGCCCGGCGTGAGTGGCAAAACCAACAACAACAGCAAACACCCAAAACAGGCTCAATTGAACTTGAATACACTCAAAACAGAATCAATAGACTTCAGAACATGTTCAGCAACTAAAAGATATGAGAAACAATGCCTAGAACACAAATTTCACCCAGAAATGCAATGGAACAGTACTTTTTTTTGTTTTTCTTTTTTTTGAAGAGTTTTTGTTGTTTTTTTGGTTTTCTGTAGAAATCTTAATATTCTAAAAGAAAATTTCAAATTCTAGATCTGATTTTAAATCTAAAACTATAGAGTATTTGGGGGAATTAGATGGCTCCAAACTTGTGAGTTAAGGCATTGGTGGTGCCTTTTTATAGGTAAAGATAAGGGCAGCCCTCAATTTTCTATTCACAATTCAGCCCCTTAGTTTTACTTATTTAGTCCCCTTATTTTCCAACTTGTGTCACAAGCTACTATCCTAAGTTTAATAAAATCTGGCTTAACCCTTATTCTAGAAAGATCTAGGAAATTCTACAGTATTCTATCCTACTATCAAAAGCCTAAAATACCCCTGAGTTCAAACTCGAACTGACCAACTCAGTTAACTAACCAATTTGGGATTGACCATTTCACATTATCTATTAACCAAGGACTATAGTTAACTACAGATTTCAGTAATTCGACCAAGCAACAAAAAATAATCAACTGTTGTAACACTATGAATTAAAACAAAGCACACTCTTGATTCGGATTTGTACCAACTTAAACTATTATCCTAAATCATTATTCAATGTCAAAATAACACTTAAAAGAAAAATAGATCAAAAGCACTTAACAAAGAATTTAAAACTCGTAGTAATTGGGCAAGACTAATCCGACTAATAAGAAAATAATTACCAAACTATTAATTAGCCTAAACATTATAGATCTGATTCAAACTATATTAGAAATCAAAAACAGTACTTAACTATCAGTAAGAGGGCATGAATTGAACTAATGACGACCAAGACTAAAGAAAATTCAAAAATAACAAACAAATGAACAGAAAACTCACTGATGGGCTCAAGGTCTACTGCCTTTTGATTCAAAACTCTAACAGTTCTGTTGATATTTGAACACCAACGATGCTAGAAACACCATGAGGAAGGAGGGGGGTCACATGACACTAATTTGGTGAAGTTTAAGGAAATTAAGGTTCGCTGAAAAATTTCAGATCCAAATTCGAATTGTTCAGGCGAGATTTGAGGAATATGGCTTGGGTATTTGGGATGAGAAGGTTAAGGCGAGTTTATGATGTTAATTTGGCCGGAAAATTTTGATCCGAGATTCGAAAGCTTTGACTGTGATTCAAGGGAAACAAATGGCAGATATGGAATTGGGGAGGTGAAGGAGAAGAGTTGGTGTAAATTTGGATTGGTGTGGAGCTTCACCGGCAGGGGAGGCGATTTCCGGCCGGCGGAGGACAACGGAGACATGGTGGTCTGACAGTGGGCGGTGGTGAGTAAAAGAATGGAGGGTTTGGTCTGTGAATTTGTAAAGCATATTATTACACTTTTAATTAAAATGATGGAACACATCTGGACCATGGATTGAAGGGTATGGACGGTCCAAATTTTCCTATGCCAAAACGGCATCGTTTCATGTGTGATGGGGTGGACCGGGTTAGGGGAACGGTTTGGGCATGGGAAGTGGGTATTTGAGGCAGAAGGGTATTAGTTTTTGCCTATTTTGGGCTAGCCCAATTAAAATAAACCAAAATCAGGCAGCCCTTTAATATTTTTTCCTTCATTTTATTTATTTTTTGTATTTCATTTGTATTTTTGTATTTTTTTGATTTTATAAAAATTCAAAAATTAAAAATAAAGTTCTAATATATTTCAAAGTTAAATTAATTAACTCCTAAATTTTTTAGAAAACTAATTGACTTCTAAAATTGTTTAGAACCTATTTCGTGACGAATTCACAATTAAAATTAAAAATGCAAAAGTGAACCATTTTTGTTATTTTCCTCATATTTTGTTCAAAATAAATTAACCCCTAATTAATCCCAAAGAAGTTAAATCCTTAATACAATTTTCCAAAGTATATTTTTTATTTTTTCATATGAATTAAAATGCACAAATAAAAATGCAAACAATTAACAGAAAATAACACAAAATTCAAAAAATTGTAAAGTAATGAAAAAGATTATTTTGTTTGAGTTTTTTTAAAATAATTCATATATAGGGAAAACATCATGTGCCCACAGGGACAGTGAAAGATGAACTGGTGACTAGCATAGTGAAAGGAGTGAAGGTGAAGTTTGATGCTGCCAAGCTGGGCAAAATTCTGGACATCCTAGTGAGGGATATGATGATTATACAAGGCAAAGATGGCCTTGTCTGGATGGATTGCCTACTAATCTTCAAATCACTAGGAACTTCTGTGATATCAGATCTCATGAGGAGGTGTCTGAGAAGGGCTGTTCAGAAAAGTGAAATGAGGCCAGAGCATAAAGTTCTCTTTGAGTTTGTAAACAAATGCCTTCTACCCGGACATGAGAGGAGGCATACAGCTAACTACATGGACCTGGTCCTCATGCAGTGCTTGAATGAAAAAAGCAGATTAGCCGGCCTGCCTTCATTATGAAGTTGCTGGAAATGGGGCTCAATGGCTCAAAGGCTCATTCTATTCCCTATGGATTTATTCTGAAAAATGTGCTTGAAAGGCTGAATGTTCCCTTGAATAAGTGGGAAATGGCTTCCAGCACAGAGCACTTTGGCATCAAGACCCTCCAAGCTTGTGATTATCTGATCACTAATGGCCTAGTTGAACCTAGTTCATCAGTGAAAACTGCTAGGAACATCAAGGTCAAAGACTTGGTTGAGGAGGTTGGGACAAGAGATGTTGAGATAACTAGGCTTCAAGCCAGAATTGGTGAATTGGAGGAAGAAATAAATGGGTTGAGAGTTGAACTTGGAGAAAAATTAAGAAATGCTCGAGCAAATGCTCAATCTGTTGCAAACCCAAACCCCCAGCTTCTCTAAGCCTTAGGTGTCCTGTCCTGTTGTGAACCAGTCTAGAAATCCCCAGTGACCCAGATTAGGGACTTTACCTGCTTTGTTTCCTTTCTGTTTTTGCTCATGGTTGGTAGTTCTGTTTTTTTTTTGGACTGCAATGTAGAAGCATCACTTATCAATAAATGCAGCTTCCTTGATTTTTATTAATTATGCTCTTAATAGTTCTTTTTGATAAGTTAATTTTTGATTAACTAAAGCATGCTTTCACTTGAAATTTCCCAATGGCCATGAGTACCAATTAATTATCTGGGATTCACATTATTTATGCAATTTTTTAATGATTCCAAAAGGGGAAAGATGTTGTGCTTAAATCTATTATCTGAATATATAATTGTGCACGCCTGAAGCTACTTGAACGAGGTAGAAGAACTAGTTCCATTGTGTTTATTTTTGTTCTAGTTCAACTGTAGTAGGTGTTTCATATTGTACCTTTTAGCTTGTTTAGAAGCAATTATTTTAGGTACTTTGAGTATTTAGTTAGAGTTAACTTGAAACTGTTGCAACAGTTGAGGTTGTGTGCCACACTAGGATTAGAGTTAATCCGTAGGTATACAAAGAGTTTTGTAAATGCTGTTTTTGGCTTAGTAATTTTAGTGGAGATTGGGAAAGTTCTACTGAGTAGTAGGTCATGATTTATTTACCTTTTGAGCCAGGTATTTTCCACGTAAAAATCTCTATGCGCTTTACTTTCAGTATTTATTATTCTGCAAACTGCTGTAGTTAGAACACTTAGAAGAACCTGATTCGTCTAAAGCAAAAATTAGGTACCACACAAATCACTCCCTTCCCCTTGTGTGGTATTTACATTTATAACATCACACTTGTATATAACATTGTAGCAAGCAATAGGTTTGAATTGACTTGCCTGCACGGGATTCTTTACCTTTGGTATAAGTGTTAGCTGGTTGAGTTGATCTGAGTGAGGAATTCTCCACTTTCAGAAAATTCCAACAATGCTTTTGTCACATCCCCTCCAATTATTGTTCATGCTGCTTTATAGAACCCACACCCATACCCATCTGGTCCAGGACTTTTAGTGTCACTGATATTGAATATTGGTTTCTTCACTTCTGCTCATGTGTAAAGTCCTAAGAGTTGTAACTGTTGTGCAATTGACAACACTTTCCTATTTATTAAGAACCCATGTATGGCATGATCTCTGAATCTTCCCTTTGTTCCTAGTAGGTCCTGATAGTAGTCCACAAAAATTTCTGCAATATTTTCTTGCTCAGTTTTGATTATTCCATCTTTGTCTGTTAATTGTATGGTTGCTTCTTGCATTCTCCTGTACTTGATTACTGAAAAGAAGTACCTATTATTGCCATCTTCCAGCTTAATCCAAGTAGCCTTGCTCCTTTGTTGAAGATATACCTATGCCAAATATGATGATTTTTTGAATTTTTTATACTTCTGTTGTTCTTCTAACTGTAACCCTGCATCCATAGGATTCTTATGAAGTTCTGCTTAAGCCGTGACCAGGGCCTTCTATCTGCATCTGCTTCTTCTATGATGATGCTAAAATGTCTCTTCTTTAATAACTTCAACTCTTTCTTCAACATTTTAAGTTTCCTAACTACCTTAAACATACTACACCCTGCAACCTCATTTATCCATACTTTCTTCACTATGTTTATAAAGTTTGGATGTGATGTCCAAACATTACAGAACTGAAAAGTATCTTTTGTCCTCCTATTACCAGTTCCTATTGACATTCAATGGACAATGATCACTGATACCTTCTTCTAAGTATGATGCCCTATATGTTGGAATTATATTGCACCATGTTGTATTGATGAAATCCTAATCTATTTTTGATAAAATTCTGCTATCACCATGCCTATCACTCCAAGTATACCTGCTTCCACTGGTTGGCATCTCCATCAAGTCACATTAGTTTATGCACTGTTGGAATTCAATTATTTCAGCTAAACTTAATGGATTTCCCCCACTCTATCATCAGTATGCAAAACAACATTGAAATCTCCCGTGACTATCCATGGGCCTCCCTGATTCTTACTCACATTCTCTATGTAATTCCACAGACTTCTTCTTTCTTCTCTAGTGTTGAATGCATACACTACAGTCATCATAAAATCTACCCGCAGTCTTCTATGACTGACCATGCATGTTACTGCATGATCAATCATTGTAATCACAGTTACATGATAACAGTGTTGTCTTCATGCCACCCAAATGCTACATTATAGTGCTTACTCAGATTTGTTATACAGCCCCATCTTCCAAGTAGATGTTAGCCACGTGGTTTGTTTTGTTTGCCTTTATTTTTGTTTCCACCATACATATCAACCCTATATCCTATTTATTACAAAGAATCTTTACCTCCTTTTGTTTGTTAGGGGCATTCATCCCCCTAACATTCCAACATAGCAAGTTATCCATTATTAATAGGAGGTAATACTCTCCCTCCCATATTCCCCTCTCCTTTCCTGCTAACATCTGCTTCTTTAGTGTCTTGTGTCTCCAGTATCTGAAAGTTATTGTAATAACTTCTGTTTCCAACTTCCATCCCCTGTCTTGGTTGCCTATTTGTGATTCTTGTAACATTGTTTGGTGTTGTCCATCCAACAGTATCCTGATTCTCTTGCATTCTTTTCCCCCGCCTTCATTGTATTCTCTTGCACTTTGCTTGTTCCTCCCCCTTCTTTAATATTTGATGTTTTGTTTTATTTTCCTGTTGAACATTCCTCTCGTTTTTCATTATGCTCCTCTGCAGGCTTAGGCTCTGTTGCTTGTTTTTTATTTTTACACATCTGCTTATCATGCCCATATTTCCTACCCAATTTGCATAATGTAGGCTATATTGTATTTTTTGCTCCATTAGTAACCCTCTCTCATTCTTGAAAAACACTTTATCTGGTAGTTTATTCATTTATCCAAAAACTATGAGAATAATGTGTCAGTTGTTCAAAAACTATTAGGAACAAGCTTGTTTAATTAGGATCAACTTATTCATGCACATGTTTCCCATTTCACCTTGTTTATTCCAAATTAAAAAGAGTTAATATATTAATCTTTTAGTATCTTGTCCTCTTTCCTTGTATTGTGTGTTTGAGAATATAATTTAGGTTAAGGGTCCCTTATTGATTACAATTTGATCTTTAATTAACGCATATATGGAGTAAATGACTTGATGCGTGAAAATCTTGAAAAAAGTATGGAAGTTTGTTAGGTAGGATATAGACCTTAGTATATCTTTTTTTTTCATTTTATTTTGTCTGTTCACGAGATAGCCGTTACATTATAAAACTAAATAGTATTACTAATAAAATGATGGTTTTAATTTTTTAATCACACGGAAAACTCATTTTTTTGTTCAATTAACTAATTTTTAATTTGCGAGAGCTCAACATGGATCTTATTTTTAGTTATCCTGGGAGTTATATTTAAATAAGCTATTCCTAAGAGAGAACATTCTATTCTTTTTTGATTTTTTATAACATTTCTACTCCTTTTAATTCTTTGAGTTACTAGTAGCAATACCACGAAACTATAAGGGTGCGTTGGTATGATGCATGTTATATTTAAAGGACCACCAAAGGATGTGGTGTTGTGGATAGGGCTACTCCTTCCTTAATTCGTGGTCTCGAGTTCGTGTATGGAAAAATCTTTGAGCCCTGAATATGAAAAATCCTTGGTAGGGAGCGCTATCCTCCAAATGGGGCCTTACCCGGCGCGAATTCGGATATAGTCGGGATCCAATGCGGGTACCAGACACCGGGTAGAAAATCAAAAAAATATTATATTTAAAGGAAAATATTTTCCGGTGTTTTTCTAGTGAGAAAAATTTCAAATTAATTGCCTATTGCTGATCTTTCATTGTTCTTAAGTCGAGGATCTATCGAAAACAACATCTCCATCTTAATAAGATAGAGGTAAAATATGGGTACACATTACTTTTCCCAAATTCTACTTGTGAGATTTCACTGGCCGACTTTGTTGTTGTTATTTATATTGATTGATTGTGATCATCATAATAACTCTAATTTTGACTGCACCCCAAATTGATATAAGTAGATAATTACTGCTGAAAATAATTTGAATAATTTTCGTTGTAATTTTGGGCGTTAATACCTAGTGATCGTGATGGAAAAGGACTTGTTTGTTGTTGTTCATTGGGGGTGCTTAAACCGAATCGAAACCGCATCAAACCGAAAAATCAAATTAAATCGATAAAAAATCTAACTAGATTTGGTTTGACTTGGTTTGGTATTGAATAAAAAAATCCGAACCAAACCGACATATAAATATATATATTTTATTTATATTTTTAAGAGTTTATAGTGATTTTTCTTTAGAAAATGTAAAAATATTTGGGATCCTCCTCATGTATTAACCCTGAAAGCTTACTAACGAAAAATTTTTGTTAGACGACTAAGAAAATAACTATCATGCGTTACTAAAAAAAATCTCACATTAGAATATTTTAATAGATCATATGTTTGTCAATTTTTTCCATATTTACTAAACATGTATTCACTTATCAAATCTTTATCTATAATTTTAACAAAGTAAGATTGAATTAATATTCATGTAACAAAAAACCCAAAAACCCGACAAAACCGAACTAATCCAAACCGATATAATTGATTTGGTTTGATTTTGATGAAAATCGAACCAACCCGTTCTATGTATACCCCTATCGCTCACAATTCAGTACAACACGTTTGTATTGGAATTATATTATTGGCAAGGAATCAGATAAATATGGTTTAATTATAAAAAAATCATACAAATCCATATTTAGTTGACTTTATCAAATCTATGCGCACAATCTCTTTGGATATAAGAATAAAATTAAGATACAAAACAAATTATAAAATAAATTATCATAACAACGTTCTTGCCCTTTTTCTGAATTTGCCTGTCGTGGGTTTGGGGAGGCATATAACTTGTTCCTGTCCTTTTGAATTTGCCTTCTGGGGTTGGAATTTCCCCAACAAGAATTAAGAACAAAACAGAATAATAAGTTTCTAAAATATTCAACATATAATTACTGATTGTACATGAACCCAAATCTAAAATACCAAATACGAACGTACTAGGCAGATACAAGAATTCTATTTATTTTATTGATGTTGTCTTTTTTTCAATATTAGCATATATTAAAAAAATATAGAAGGATAAGCACGACAGAAGACCTTAAAACTACATAAAGTTTTTTGGGATAATGCATAAAATCCTCTCTATCCTATAACTCATTTACCAACTACATATCTTTTCTTTTCGGGAATTTCATTACCCTCCCCCTCCCCCCCCCCCCTCCCTCGAAACTTATTTTTACCATAATTAATTTAACATTATATGTTGTTAAATCAATTAATTTAGCATTATTTTTACCATAATTTATTTGACGTATCGGGTTTAATTAGGCATATAATTTTAAATCAATTATGGTAAAAATAAGTTCGGGGGGTAATAGTGTTAGAAAATAATAATAAAAAATGGCTTTGAGGCGTAAAAATCGACTATCCTTAGAAATTTATCGCATGTATATTAATTTAGGGAGATACAAAACGACTCTCTTCAGGATACAACAAAGCCTGAAATAATACTTGTGATTTTCTATACTGCTTCGTTGGAAATTCTTGTGTATTTATAGGCAACCAACAGACCTTTTCAGAAAAGATGTCTTGTTTCACAATCCTTTAATAACAGACACAACTATTTATTAGAATTTTAAAATTAAAATTCAAATAAACTTAATTTTCTGTCACAAAATAAAATAATTAATTTTAGGATCCGACACGGCCCGCGCCCCAAGTCCAAGTCCAAGTCTTTGATTATAATATATAAATGTGTAGTGTACCTAATTGCACACACTTAAAAGTATATGTCCTAAATCAAAGACATAAAAGGGACAAGTGCTTAAAAGGCTTCAAAAGTGCCTTCTCTCTTCTGATGTGGGAACTACCCACTTTCCAACATGTGAAATAACAAAATATCCTACAATCCCCCACTAGTTTGTTATTTTATTCCATAACACTTGTGAATAAGAGAAAGTATCTTATATAGATTTGAACTTTCCTTTAGTGTAAGCACTTTAAAGATTTGACGAAGTTATTAGTATCTTAAGATTTGAACCACAACTCCTTATGCCAAAATCGAAAGTACCATACATAAAGCGTTATCGAGTAGCTTAGAATATCCCGTATTCGCTTTAGCACGTTTACGGCCATGTGCTCATCCTGAATTCATGAATATTTACAAAATCAACCCTTTAAATTTTGTTAGAAGTGGCACCATTTCAATATTCATATAGGTGGAATTAGTTACTATGTCCATGTTACTCTAGACATTAATAATTCCACTAAGATTAATCAACCTCTTCATGTAACAGTATGCACTTTGGAGTTTGTCTTTATGCCCCTGTTATAACAAGCATTTAACAACTTTTTAACTCCTGACATAACAGTAAGAAGTACAATAGAATTAGGGCTCCTAAAGGGGAGGTCAATGCTTAAACAATACAAGAAACTTGTTATTACCCATTGAACTTATATTGTTAGAATATATACTAACTCAAAGTAGGGTTGCCATTCCTTGCATTTAATTTAAGGGTCTCAACCCCATCCCTTTACAAATTTGTTGTACTACGTCTCTACCTAATGGTTTCGTAAGTGGATCAGGCAAATTCTTATTTGATCTCACATATATTATAGCTATAGCTCCATTTGTGATTAATTCTCTTATATAAGCATGTCTCAAGCTTATACGTCTCGATTTCCCATTGTATATTTTATTGTGAGCAACACACATTGTATCTCACTATCCCAAAATATGGAAAGGGCTGGCATAGGTTGTGGCCACAACTTTATATCAAGTAATATATTCCTCAGCCATTCTACTTCTTTTCTAGCAGTTGCTAATGCAATACATTCAGATTCCTAGTAGAATGAGATATACATGTTTGTTTATTGGATGCACAACTTGGCTCCACCACCTAGAGTAAATATTCATCCTTATGTGGATTTATTATCATTAACACTTGTAATCCAACTTGCATCAGAATATCCCTCTAATACATTAGGGAAACCACTATAGCAAATGCCCAAGTGTTTTGTATTTTTTAAATATCCAAGCACTCTACTTATTGCTTTCCAATTGTCATTACCTGGATTATTTGTAAACATTGAAAGTGTACAAATAGCAAATACTATGTCGGGTCTAGTGCAATGCATTTTATCTATCATACTAACTATTGTACTTGCATATTCCAACTGTGCTACTGCTCTTTCAGTATTTCCAGTTAGCTTAATACTAGAATCGTAAGGAGTATTATACTCCTTTATTCCTAAATGACAAAATTTACTAAGGATTTTATCTTTATGATGTGCTTGTGACAAAGTCACTTTCTTGTTATCTCTTTTAACTTTGATTCCCAAAATAGTATCAACTTCATTTAAGTTTTTCATTTTAAAAACTAAAGTTAGATACTTCTTGGTCTTGGTAATTCCTTGTAGATTCGTACCAAAAATCAGCATGTCATCGACATACAAATAAATTATTACTCCATATTCTTTTGTAAATTTAGATTAAATGCACTTGTCTGTATTGTTATGTACGAATCCATTTGATAGGATTACACTATCAAACCTTTTATGCAACTGTTTAGGCCCTTGTTTGAGACCGTAAAGAGACTTTATCAATTTACAAACTTTCTTCTCATTTTCTGGAAGAACAAATCCTTCAGGTTGTTGCATATATATTTCTTCGCTAAGGTTCCCATTTAAAAAGGTCATTGTTGGCCCAAGTTCAGCTGAAGTTTTGAAGATTGAAAAATGAACTCAGGGAAGGACCTGGTCCATCTTGGGAGACACAGTTAGTCATAATCATTGCACATGGAAGGCACGTGAGGAAGATATGTATTGAAGATTGCGCAGCAAATATCTTCTGAACGGAATCGAAAAGGTTGCATTGAGTTCTAAGGAGGACAGTCTCCTTATGACAAGAGAACGCAATCTTTGTATTGGTTAAGGACTCAAATTGACTAAGGATAAGCATTGGAGTCTCGATCAAACTCAAACTACTATTCTATTAAATAGCTAAATTGTTCTCTTTTACAGGTAATGCACATACCCAGAAGTTAAGCATATTTGAGAGAAAAAAGAGCAGGTCTGATTTGCAAGCAATATATGCGATATACAAGTGTGCATTTCTGAAGCTACATGAACTAAGATAGAAAAACCAGTTTCATCATTGTGTTTGTTCTAAGTCTAGTTCAATTGTAGTACGTTTGTACCTTTCAGCTTTCTTAGAAGCAATTGTATTAGGTACTTTGAGTATTCAAATTAGAGTTAACTTGAAGGTATCGCAACAGTTGAGGCTGTGTCCCACACAGGATTAGAGTTAATCCTTATGTTTACAAAGAGTTTTGTAAATGTAGTTTTTGGCTCAGTGATTTTTGTGGAGTTTGGGAACATCCTACTGAGTAGTAGGTCATGGTTTTTTCACCTTTTGAGCCAGGTGTTTTCCACGTAAAAATCTCTATGCACTTTACTTTCAGTACTTATTATTTCACAAACTGCTATAGTTAGAACACTTAGAAGAACCAGGTTCTTCTAACGCAAAAATTAGGTACCACACAAATCACTCCCTCTTGTGTGGTGTTGACGCTAATAACATAAATTGGTATCAGAGAAGGTTATCCTTGAAGAGGTTAACACCTTAGAAAAAGATCAACATGAGTGCACCATATGGGAACTAGGAAGGGCAATCCACTGCCAGGCTTCCTCTCTTTCAATTGCCTCTACTATTCTTGGTGGAAAAGCAGAATGAGGGACCATATCATGGGCGAATACTATGAGATTTGGGATATCATCACTGATGGTCCTTTAGCCACAACCAACAAGAATGCTGAAGGATTGGATGTTCCAAAAACAAGAGCAGATTGTACTGCTAAGGATCTAAGGAAATGGAAGAAAAATGCTAAAGCTAAGAAATGGATAGTGTGTGGACTTGGTCCTGATGAGTACAGCAGGATTCAAGGCTGTAATACTGCCAAGGAAATTTGGGATACTTTACAAGTGGCTCATGAAAGAACACCTCAGGTGAAGAGGTCAAGAGGAACACTGCTGTATTCTCAATATGAAAATTTTACTATGAAGGATGGAGAAACTATCCAAGAGATGTATACCAGGTTCACTAAACTGAAAAATGAACTTGAGTCTCTTAGAAGGGTTATCCTGGAAGAAGACAAGGTGGAGAAGATTCTAACTAGAGTTCTGCCAATCTCTTGGGAAAGCAAAATCACTACTATTCAGGAACCAAAAACATTGCTACTTTGAAATTGGATAAACTGATTGGAAATCTGACTTCTTATGAATTGATAAGGCAAACAATGAAGATGGATGCTCCAAATAAAGAAAGAAGTCTGGCTCTCAGAATCTCAGAAGGATCAGATCTTAAAGATGATGAAATGGCTATGATAACCATAGATTTCAAGAAATATCTTATGAGAGAAAAGTGGGAACAACATTCAACAAACCTAGGGCTCCTGAGAAACAAACCAATGAGGGGTATTACAAGTGTGGGAAGACTGATCACTACATCAGTATCTGCCCTCAATGGGAGGTTGAATGGAATCACAAAATGGGATCACAAAAACCAGTACCTCACACTTCCTGAGAATAAGATATGCACACACTGTAGTAAGACTGGCCATTACAAAGATGAATGTAATGCAAAAGAGAAGACCGGTCAAAAGAACAAAGCCTTTGTTCAAGAACAACACAAACTGCCTGGTTGGGCAAAGAAAAATCTAATTCATCCTTTTGCCCATAGAAAGGGACCCAAACTAGTTTGGGTTCCTAAGTCTCACCCATGATTTCCTTTTGCAGGTCCAAGTAAATGGGAGTAGCCAAATATGGTACCTGGGTAGTGGCTGCTCAAAACATATGATTGGTAACAAGGAAAAGTTCCTTTCACTTCAGAACCTAAAAGGAGGTAATGTCTCCTTTGGAAATGGAAAGAAGGTGAGATCATAGGAGTTGGAGAGGTAGTAAAGACAGACTCTCATTACGTTGAGAATGTCTATTTGATAGATGGCTTGAAATATAGCCTGATAAGTGTATCACAATTGTGTGACAGAGGTAATCTTGTGGCTTTCACTTTCACAAAATGTTTTGTGATTAGCCTTACTACTGACAAGATTGTTTTGCAGGGAAGAAGAGCTGACAATATTTACATTGTATATTTGTCGACTCTTTCTGAAAATGAACTCTCTTGCTTGAGTGTGTTAATTAATGATCCCCTCCTTTGGCACAAAATACCTGGTCATGCCAGTCTAAATCAATTGAACAAATTAGTTTCCAAGGACTTGGTGATAGGTTTACCTAATATCAAGTTCAAGGAAGACAAAGTTTGTGAGGCGTGTGCAAGGGGAAGCAGGTAAGATCATCCTTCAAACCTAAGAAAATGGTAAGTACGTCTAAGACATTGGAACTAGTTCATATGGATCTCTGAGGTCCAATGAGAGCTATGAGCAGAGGTGGTAAAATATATGTAATCGTGCTTGTTGATGATTATTCTAGATTTACCTGGGTGATTTTTCTAACTTCTAATGATGACGCATTTGAAATGTTCACTGCTTTTGTTAGAAAAAAAAAACAGAAACAATTAGGAAATCAACTTGAATCCATTAGGTCTGATCATGTAACTGAATTTAAAAATGGAAAGTTTGTTGAATTTTGTGATGAAAATGGAATAGATCATAATTACTCTGCCCCTAGAACTCCTCAGCAAAGTGAGGTAGCTGAGAGGAAGAACAGGACCCTTGAGGATATGGAAAGGACCATGTTACTTTCCAGTAAACTACCTCATAGCTTCTAGGCAGAGGCTATAAACACTGCTTGTTATATAATTAATAGATGCATGACCAGACTTTTTGTAGAGAAAACTCTCTATGAGTTACTTAAAGGGAGAAACCCAAACATATCCCATCTTAGGGCTTTTGGTTGCAAGTGATATGTGCACGATAAGGCAAAGACTCCCAAGGTAAGTTTGATCCCAGAAGTGATGAGGGAGTATTCTTCACATAGCAAAGCATATAAAGTGCTTAATAAAAGAACTATATATGTTGAAGAAAGTGTACATGTTGTGATTGATGAATCTAACACTCTTTTTGAGAGACAGGAACATGAAGATGAAGCAGTTGGACTGGTGAGACAATTGACTGAAGTCACAACACAAGTCAAGGTGGCATCAAATGAAGGAGCAGGGGATGGAACAGGTCCTTTCACCTAGGACAACATGACATGGGACACCAATCTGAGAGAAACTCTACAAAACTCTCTGAAGGATCCTGTACCTGAACCTGTTCCTCTGCAGCATAACAATGAAGGAGAAACTAACAAGAACCAGTTGGTGGGAAAATCTTACAAGTACTTGAGTTCTCATCCCATTGAGAACATCATCAATGATCCACATCTGGAGTCAAGACTAGATCAGAACTGAAGAACCTGTGTGCATTTGATGCCTTTTTGTCTTATATTGATCCTAAAAATGTGAGTGAAGCTCTACAAGATGCAGATTGGGACCGAGTGTTGGCCGGTTAAGAACTCAACACACAGAGAATATGAAAATAGCAGAGATGAGGATGTTGAGGTGGATGTGTGGGTATACGAGGGTGGATAAGATTAGGAACGAAGATATTCGAGAGAAGGTGGGCATGGCACCCATAGAGGACAAGATGCGAAAAGCAAGACTCAGATGGTTCGTCAGAGGAGGAACACTGATGCACCGGTGAGAAGGTGTGAGCGACTAGCTGTGGTGGGAATGAGAAGAGGTAGAGGGAGAATTAAGAAGTATTGGGGAGAGGTGATAAGGCAGGACCTAGCGCGTCTTAGGATTATTGAGGACATGACCCTTGATAGGGGATTGTGGAGGTCGAGGATTAAAATTGTAGGTTAGAGGAAGTTGTGGATATTTTTACAGCGCACTAGAGTGAGACTAGCTAGTATGAGGTAATCTTAGGATGTTACTGATCAAATACCGGCTCAAGGAGTTATCTGTTGGATATTAGTATACCTTTTATCTATTTCGTATTTCTTATATTTCCTATATTGCTGATATATTATTATTTTATATTATGTTGTGTATTTATGTTATTTTTAGTATTAGTGTATTGTTAGTACTAGCTTATCGTCTCTTGTCTCTTGTTGATATCTTGAGCCGAGGGTCTCCTGGAAACAGCCTCTCTGCCCCCCGGGGTAGGGGTAAGGTCTGCGGACATATTACCCTCCCCATACCCCACTTGTGGGATTATACTTGGTTGTTGTTGTTGTTGTTGTTGTTGCTATCAAGATGAGCTCAATCAATCTGAAAAAAGCCAAGTCTGGCACTTGGTTCCAAGACCTAAGGACAGGTCAGTCATTGGGACAACATGGGTCTTCAGGAACAAGCTAGATGAAGATGGAACGATTACAAGAAACAAGGCAAGGTTGGTGGTTCAAGGCTATAGTCAAGAGGAAGGCATTGATTATGATGAGACTTTTGCTCTAGTTGCTAGACTTGAAGCAATTAGACTCCTCATAGCCTTTGCAGCACATATGGAATTCACTCTTCATCAAATAGATGTCAAAAGTGCCTTCCTAAATGGCTATCTCAAAGAAGAAGTGTTTGTGAAACAGCCTCCAGGATTCAAAAGCAAAGAATATCCTGATCATGTATACAAGCTAGATAAAGCTCTCTATGGTCTCAAGCAGGCCCCAAGAGTTTGGTATGAAATATTATCAAAATTCCTTCTAGAGCATGGGTACAAAAGAGGTAAAATTTAGAGCACTCTGTTCCAAAAGGAAAAAGGTAAAGATCTTCTTGTTGTACAAATATATGTTGATATAATATTTGGGGCTACTACAGATAGGTTGAGTAAGAACTTTACTAAACTAATGGGAAGTGAGTTTGAAATGAGCATGATGGGAGAACTTAACTTCTTCTTGGGATACAGATTAAACAAAGTCCATATAGAACCATGATCCATCAGCAGAAGTATACAAAGGAACTAATCAAGAAGTTTAAAATTGAAGAATTCAAAGAAATAGATACACATATAGCAAGTGCCACAAAGCTAGATATTGATGAACCAGGTTCATCAGTTGATCAAAAGTTGTATAGGGGTATGATTGGTTCATTTTTATATCCTACTGCCAGCAGACCTAACATTGTTTTCAGTGTAGGACTTTGTGCTTGTTTCCAGAAAAATCCAAAAGAGTCACACTTGAGAGCTGTCAAAAGAATATTGAGATACTTGAAAGGCACAACTGATTTATGTCTGTGGTATCCCAAAGATTGCAATTTTGACTTAATTGGATATGTTGATGCTGACTATGCATGTTTTATAGTGGATAGGAAGAGCACTTCACATTTCCTAGGGTCTTGTCTTGTATCATGGGCTACCAAAAAGCAAAATTCAGTAGCACTCTCTACAGCTGAAGCTGAATATATTGTTGTTGCTTCATGTTGTGCTCAATTACTGTGGATTAAGCAATAACTGGTAGACTTTGGAACTGAAGTAGGGTGCATACCAATATTTTATGATAACACCAGTGCAATCAGTATGACAAAGAACCATGTTCATCACAAAAGGACTAAGCACATAGATGTTAGACACCACTTCTTAAGAGACAACTATGATAAAGGGCTAATCTCCATAGAATTATGTGCCACTGATAAACAAATAGCTGACATCTTCATTAAGGCACTGAGTAGATAAAATTTTGAAAGGAACATGTTGGAGTTAGAGATGATTAAGATCACCTAAAAGGTCCAGTTCAGAATGCACAATGAAAAAAAAATGAAAAACTAAAATTGGCTAGGAGTTCTTAATTTTTGTGAATATTAGACTAATTACTACTCAGTCCCATACTATAAATAGTTTACTCTTGTGACATATGTTTATGCGACTCACTAATCTCTTATAAATTTTTTATTTTGACATTTGAGGCATAAGCAAGAGAAGTTTCACTTGAAGAACCTGGTTCATCAAATTATGCTCATGAGAAAGTTCGGGTATGTTTCTATTCTTTGCACAATTAGAAAATTTTAATTTCAATCATGAGCAAGAGTCCTAGATATACCAAACGTTCCAAAATTCTATCGTTGGGGTTAACTGAACCAGTTTCATTGAAACTAGAAGTCTAAATATAATGAAATCCTTTCCTAATTTTTTGCGATCCTAATTAATCACTAAGGCGACAGGAACTCTTGTTTGATTAGACATCTACTGACTCCTGAAAAAGGCTGCCTTTTCTGAAATAATCATTACCCTTCTTTAAAAGCCTTCTAATCAACTCATAACCGTCACTCCATCACACAAACCCCTGATCATCTACGTTCGTCTCCAAAACCTCAACTCTCCAAAATTCTCCTAAGCTTTCCATAAATTCATAACCATGAAAAATCCCCAAGATAATCCTCGAACTCCACCTTCCGTTTTACAAAACTCCACCCAGTCTGCCTTACCTCCCAAAGAAACCCCAAACCTAGATTTCGCCGCCAAAAAATGCTGGCAAGAAAGACTGTAGCTACTGGTTCCCTGAGGAAATCCATGAATAAAAAACTACAGTCCAGCCAAAGGAAACAAGTCTCAGCAACAGAGACCAATTCTAACTCTGACTCCGATGATTTCCTCGCTGCTAGTGAAGGAGATGAACCTGGGTCTTCTGACACTGTCACACATCAAGAAACCCCAAAATAGGTAAATACTTGCTTTGTTCCTGTTGATGTAGTTCAAAAGTTAGTGAGTTTTGTTCTGATAGAGGCTGCAAAAGATGTGTCTGGGACTGATTCTGCAAAATTGAGGAAGAAAAGGAGGAAGGAGGTGTTATCTATTTGTGGGAATGGGGAAGAGGGGTTCTCTAAGTCAGGGGGAAGTGGATCGGGAGAGGCTGCTGAAAGGTTAGTTGATTTAAGCAAACAACCTATGGATGAGACTTTGGTTGAAATGTTGAAACAAGTTGGGGCAAGCTATGACCCCAAAAAAAGCAAGGCATCCTCACAAAGGACCCCTACTGTGTCCAAACCAACCAAGAAAACCAAACCTTCATCACCCAAGTCTGCTCATAGGGTTAGAACAACCAGACAAGGTTAGATAAAGTGAAGCTGAGTTAAAGAAAGCCTTAGAGGAGAGTAAGAGAAACAAAAAAGAAAATGGGAAAGGGAAGGTAGGTAGGTAAAAGTTCTGAATTTGTAGCTGAAGAGGAGGAAGAGGAGATGGAACTCGTCCATGAAGAAATAAATACTACTGTGAAGGTTCCAATTGCTAAAACAAAGGGAGCTAGGATTTCTTCTAAGAATCCCTCAAAACCAGTACTTGCTGAATCCTCTCTTGCCAAGAGAACTAGGTCAGCCTCTAAAGGAAAGCAAGTTAAAATGGCTGAAGATGAAGATGAGAGTGAAGAAGAAAGAGAAGAAGATGAATCTGAAAAAGAACATGATAGGTATGCCAATTTTGGCAGGAGAAAGATCTTGAATGGAAGATTGTTGAAAGACTTGGAGGAGCCAGGCATGATGAAACTTCTACAGCACTAGAAGCACAAGGCTGGAAGCACATGGTCCTTTAGATGAATGGGAAATTAGCTAGGAAAGAACTGTTGAAACACGTTCTCAAGGCACTATACTAAACGTGTGTTCATATTTGTAGGTTTTGATGAATGACAAACTATGCGCAATTGACATATGACGAGGTCCAAGCACAAGCGCGAAATTGATACATAACGAGATTCAAGAACAAGACCAAGAAATAAAGTTATTCATGAGTCGTTCTTTAAATTGTGATCTTGATCCGATAACTGACTCAAGACTTGGCTTCTCTCGTAAAAACATTTTTATCAAATCATGCATATTTAATTTAAAGCAAAATGATTTTAAATCATGCATATTTATGTTAGCCAAAATGATTTTTAAACATGCCTCTAAAATCTGGACTAAGATAATCGATTATGTACTTATGATAATCGATTATGTTAAGTCAGTTGCATGACAATCGATTGTGAACTTATGACAATCAATTGTGTTAAGGCAGTGTACATCAGATTTTTCAAATCTGCATGACAATCGATTGTGTACCCTATGACAATCGATTGTGTTGAGGCAGTGTACATCATATTTTTCAAAGCCACACAATAATCGATTGTGAACTTATGACAATCGATTGTATTGAGTCAGTGTCCATCAGAGTTTTTCAAAGCTGCAAAATAATCGATTGTGAACTTATGACAATCGATTGTGTTGAGGCAATGTCTATTAGATTCTTCAAAGACTGATAAACAATCGATTGTTCTCATTGCATAATCGATTGTGTAACTGACCGTTTCCAAAATATTTTCAAACACCGTCAGGTAATCGATTATAGATTTCTAATAATCGATTGTTTTAAGTAAAATCTGAAAAAGATTTTTTGAACGTTGCCAAGTAATCGATTGTATAATTCTGATAATCGATTGTTTTTAAGTAAAATCTGAAAAAGATTTTTTGAACGTTGCCAGTAATCGATTATATGTCTTAGATAATCGATTGTTATGCGTAAAATCTGGGAATGATTTTTGGAACGATTGGCAAACAATTGATTGTATCATTTTGACAATCGATTGTCATAGCACAAAATCAGCAATTCTTAATTGCCAATTAGGCAACGGTAATGCATGGTTTTGACACTATAAATACATCTTCAAATCAGTCTTACAAACACAACAACTGACAATATTATTGCTAAAGCCTGCATACTCTCTTATTCATCATTTTCTATTCATTACATAAGTTTTTGAGAGCCAAATTGTTGACGAAAGTTGTTGCGTTCTTGAGCGTATTTTGTTTACTCATATCTACTCTTAAGGAGAGTCTTGTTTTGAGTGCAAAGTGTTTTGATACACTTGAAGGGAAAGTTGTTCCCTTGTATTGTAAGAAGGAACTTGTGATTCCTTTGGTTGAAGTCTTGAAGTGTTGTATCTTCGAGCAAAGGTTGTTGAGGCTTGTGTCCTCAGTTTGTAAAGGTTTGTTGAGCACCCGTAAGCTTAACAGTGTTAGTGGAAATCTCGAGAGAGTCTCTCGGGGACTGGACTAGCCACAGGTTGTGGTGAACCAGGATACATCGGTGCGTTCGTTCCTATTTATTTACTTATCGCACTTATTTAATTCCTGCAATTTTTAAATTCTGCAAATTTACACTATTTTTTATTATAACGCTATTCACCCCCCCCCCCCTCTAGAGTTAAGTGTATTTTCCAACAATTGGTATCAGAGCCCAACTCTCTGAAGACTTAACCGTTTGAGAGAAACAATCCATGGCTTCTACTCGTGACTCTTTTGCAGGAATAGGTGAAGGACAATGCTCCACCCGACCACCACTATTCGACGGTACAAACTATACATACTGGAAGGAGAGGATGAGAATATTTATTCAATCAAATAATTTTCATCTGTGGAAGGTTATAATGAAGGGAGAACAAATTCCAACCAAAAAGGTTGAAAACGAATGGGTTCCAAAATCCGAAGAGGAATACGATGCGGATGATATCCGAAAAGTGCAAAACAACGCTAACGCAATTAACTTATTATATTGTGCTATAAATGCTGATGATTACAGGAAAATATCATATTGCACAACGGCGAAGCAAATGTGGGACAAGCTGGAAATCACGTACGAAGGTATGGACCAGGTAAGAGAGGCTAAGGTTGATTTTTTAACCCATGCATATGAACTGTTTCACATGAAGGAAGGCGAAAAGATCGATGAGATGGTCGAACGATTTTCAAAAATCGTAAATGACTTACATGCTCTCAAGAAGACCTTCATGGATAAGGAACTTGTCCAAAAGATTCTCCGAAGTCTCACTCCGGAATGGCGCTCCAAGGCCGACGCGATTCAAGAGTCTATTGGCACTTCAAATGTCACAATCGACGGATTAAGAGGTAACCTTAAGACTTATGAATCTACTATACTTAACCCTCTTTTCAATGATCAAAGAATCGCCCTCAAGGCAAGCACAAGCCAACCTCAAAATGATGAGGACGGAGACAACGAGTTCGGACTCGTTATCAAGAGATTTCAAAAGTTCATGCGAAAAGAGTATGAACGAAAAGGCAAAAAGCAAGGAGATCAAATAAAGTGCTATGAGTGCGGAGAAACCGGGCACATTAAATCAAATTGCCCAAATATCAAAAAGGAGAAGAAACCTTTCAAGAAACAACGAGCATACATATCTTGGGGAGGCGACGCCGGAGACGAGTCGAGTGAGGAAGAAGAAGACGAAGCCGCAAATCTTTGTCTTATGGCACAAGAAGAATACCAAGAAGAGGTATGTCAAATTTCTTCCAAAAATTTCTTTTCTCTTGAGGAAATGCAAAATGCTTTTGATGAGTTATGGTGAATTTATTTAAGCTTCCAAAACTGTTAAAAGCATAAAGGAAAATGCTTCTTTAAAAGAAAAAGATTTTGAAAAACAACTCTTTTTGAAAGAAAAAGATTTGGAAAAACTGATTTTAGAAAATGAGAAGTTGAAAGAAGAAAACAAATTTTTCGGCAAGAGAAGCGCCGACAAACCCGAGAGTTCTAGTAAAAGTAGTACTTCTTGCATGCATCTCAAAAATGAGGTAGAAAGACTTAAGGGCACCCTAGATAAGTTTAATTCTTCTCATAAAAATTTGAATGAAGTCCTTGTTAATTTGAAGTCGACCAAGCATGGCATAGGTTTTAAAAATGAGCCTAAAGAAAAGGTTGAAGCCAACCCCCAACAACCTAAGGCTCAACCTAGGATTAATAAAACAAACGCTCATCCTAGATATAACAAACCTAGAAATGGCTTTCAACAATCGCAACCTAGAAATAATCATTCTAGAAATAACGCATATTCTAGGCCAAACACTAGAAGGAACTTTGAACCTTTTAGAACACCTAGAAATGACTTTCAACCTAGAAATAACTATTCTAGAAATGCTGCATATCCTAGAACAAATAGTAGGAGAAATGATTTTCATGAATTGCGCAATAGCCATATTGTCAAGAATAGAGTAAATGAATTTCGTCCGTCCAATTACTATCAACCTAGACGAATGCATAATCCTAATGTTGTGTGTCATTATTGCAATCGAATTGGACATATTGCTCCTGCTTGTTTCACTAGACATAGACACTTAAATGTATGTCAAGCACAACAGCATGTTACACCTAACTCTCAAGGACCCAAAACAGCTTGGGTACCAAAGACTCATTAATTTGTCTTGTAGGTTTGTTTGAAGGGATCAAGTGTACTTTGGTACCTTGATAGTGGATGCTCCAAACACATGACGGGAGACGAATCCAAGTTCTTTCAACTAGAACATAAGGAAGGAGGAAGCATTATTTTTGGTGATAACAACAAAGGAAAAATTATCGGCATCGGATCGGTCGGTAAGGATGAACATCTTCCATTAAGCATATATTGTTAGTTAAAGGTTTAATACATAATCTCTTGAGCATAAGTCAATTATGTGACAAGGGGAATCTTGTTTTATTTGATTCGGATGAATGCTTAGTTTTTCGCCGTAGCGATTTTAAAATTATCCTTCGTGGTTTTAGAATGGATGACATCTATATGGTTGATCTCGCAAATTCTTCATCTGAATATGTGAATTGTCTTATGAGCAAAGAGGATGATACATGGTTATGGCATCGTAGAGTAGCTCACATCAACATGCATCTTTTAAACAAATTGGTTTCACAAAATTTAGTTATTGGTCTTCCAAATTTGAAATTTGAAAAGACTCTATTTGTGATTCTTGTCAAAAAAGGAAGCAAACAAAAGAATCTTTTAAATCGAAAAGGACACAACCGTCACTTCAATAAGAAGTGATCATGGGAGAGAGTTTGATCACAATCTCTTTGCGGACTTTTGTGACGAACTCGGTATCGAGCATACCTTCTCTGCTCCACGTACACCACAACAAAATGGGGTTGTGGAAAGGAAAAATAGGTGTCTCGAAGAGATGGCTAGAACCATGCTCGATGAGGCTAAGATTCCCAAACATTTTTGGGCGGATGCCGTGAGTACCGCATGCTACGTTCTAAATAGAGTAGTCATAAGGCCAATACTCATGAAAATCCCCTATGAACTCCATAAGGGAAGGAAACCAAATATCTCCCATTTTAGAGTATTCGGTTGCAAATGATTTATTCATAACAATGGAAAAAGATCAATTGGGAAAATTTGATGCCAAATCCGATGAAGGAATTTTTATTGGTTATTCTTCACATAGCAAAGCATATAGAGTATTCAATAATAGAACCGGAACTGTGGAGGAATCCCCTCATATTGTATTTTCCAAAAATAATGCTCGCTTGGCGAGAAAGGATTCTGGTTTTGATCTTGCAGGCATTTTAAACTCACTAAGTCCTCAAGACAAAGTACAAGAGGAAACTCCGAAGGAAACTCAAGATGAAATCTTGGATCAATTATCGGAGGAAGCGCCACAATTGAAAAAAGAAACGAAAATGCCTAACTCGTGGAGGACAATCAAAGACCATCCTCTCGAACAAGTAATTGGCGACATTGAACAACAGGTAAGTACCTGAAACTCTCTTAAGAACACCTTAGGACATACTGCTTTTGTTTCTCAAATTGAACCCACAACCATCTCCGAAGCAATTGGGGATGAATTTTGGACCTTGGCAATGCAAGAGGAGCTTAACCAATTCAAACGGAATGACGTTTGGGATTTGGTGCCAAGACCCGAAAATCATACCATAATTGGTACGAAATGGGTTTTTCGAAACAAATTAGATGAAAATGGTGTAATCACTAGAAACAAAGCTGGGCTTGTAGCAAAAGGCTATAATCAAGAAGAGGGTATTGACTATGAAGAAACATATGCCCCCGTAGCAAGGTTAGAAGCTATTCGTTTATTGCTTGCTTTTGCCTCTTCTATGAATTTCAATTTATATCAAATGGATGTAAAAAGTGTTTTTTTAAATGGTTTTATTCAAGAAGAAGTTTATGTTGCTCAACCCCCGGGTTTTGAAGATTTTAAATTTCCCGATGATGTTTTCAAACTCAAGAAAGCCCTTTATGGCCTTAAACAAGCTCCCCGAGCTTGGTATGAAAGATTGAGCAAATTTCTTTTGGAAAATGATTTCATTAGGGGGAAAGTTGACACCACTCTTTTTATTAAGCATAGAAACAATGATATTTTATTAGTTCAAATCTATGTGGATGATATTATCTTTGGTGCTACTAACAATGCTTTGTGCAAGGAATTTTCTGATTTGATGACAAGCGAATTTGAGATGTCTATGATGGGTGAGCTAACATTCTTTTTGGGGCTGCAAGTAAAGCAAATGAAAGAAGGAACTTTCATTTGTCAAGCTAAATATTGCAAAGAATTGCTGAAACGATTTGTAATGACCAACGCAAAAGCAATGACCACTCCCATGAGCACATCCGATCATCTAGACAAAGATGAGAAAGGTAAGGAAGTCGACACCAAAAAGTATCGAGGTATGATTGGATCTCTCCTTTATCTTACTGCTAGTAGACCGGACATCATGTTTAGCGTGTGTTTATGCGCTCGTTATCAATCATTGTCCGAAGGAGTCTCACCTTACTGCGGTGAAACGGATATTGAAGTATCTTGTTGGTACTGTAAATGTGGGTCTATGGTACCCCAAAGGTTCTTCATGCCAACTTGTTGGCTATTCAGATTCCGATTTTGCTGGATGCAAATTGGACCGCAAGAGCACTAGTGGCACTTGCCATTTGCTCGGTAGCTCTCTCGTTTCTTGGTTTAGCAAGAAACAAGTAAGTGTTGCGTTGTCCACAACCGAGGCTGAATACGTAGCCGCGGGGAGTTGTTGCGCTCAAATCCTTTGGATGAAACAACAACTCTTGGACTATGGCCTAAGTCTTGATCATATCCCTCTTAGATGTGATAATACTAGTGCCATATGCTTGACGAAGAACCCCGTTCTTCATTCAAGAACAAAACACATTGAAATTAGGCATCATTTTATAAGAGATCACGTTCTCAAAGGGGATGTCGAAATTGAATTTATTGAAACCAAAAATCAATTGGCCGACATCTTTACAAAACCCTTAGAGAAAGAGTCCTTTTTCGTCGTAGTGAACTCGGGATTCTTGACTCCACGTTGATCTAAGTCATGCATTGCATTTTCCCTTTCACATGATTTCTAACTTGAGCGTCGGAGACGTCTAACGAATTTTTGCAGGTATCGCCCTAAAGGCAGGGGGAATTATAAAGATTGATGCAGAATAATCGATTTCTCCTAAGGATAATCGATTTCTCTTTAGTATATAATCGATTATCTAGTATCAATAATCGATTATGTTGATATTATTTGCTTTATTATGTCTTTTACTTTTCCATTTTTGCTAATGTCAAAAGGGGGAAGAATAAGGGGCTATGCACTTAATATTTATTGGCATAAATTGAGGGGGAATTCATATGTTGAGGGGGAACCAATTGCATATCTATATACTTGTTGCATATCTATACTTGTCTTGGATCGTCATTATGAATTATCTAATATGCATATCCCGCTTAAGGTTTGCCATTATCAAAAAGGGAGAAATTGTTGAAACACGTTCTCAAGGCACTATACTAAACGTGTGTTCATATTTGTAGGTTTTGATGAATGACAAACTATGCGCAATTGACATATGACGAGGTCCAAGCACAAGCGCGAAATTGATACATAACGAGATTCAAGCACAAGACCAAGAAATAAAGTTATTCATGAGTCGTTCTTTAAATTGTGATCTTGATCCGATAACTTGACTCAAGACTTGGCTTCTCTCGTAAAAACATTTTTATCAAATCATGCATATTTAATTTAAAGCAAAATGATTTTAAATCATGCATATTTATGTTAGCCAAAATGATTTTTAAACATGCCTCTAAAATCTGGACTAAGATAATCGATTATGTTAAGTCAGCTGCATGACAATCGATTGTGAACTTATGACAACCGATTATGTTAAGGCAGTGTACATCAGATTTTTCAAATCTGCATGACAATCGATTGTGTACCCTATGACAATCGATTGTGTTGAGGCAGTGTACATCATATTTTTCAAAGCCACACAATAATCGATTGCGAACTTACGACAATCGATTGTATTAAGGCAGTGTCCATCAGAGTTTTTCAAAGCTACAAAATAATCGATTGTGAACTTATGACAATCGATTGTGTTGAGGCAGTGTCTATTAGATTCTTCAAAGACTGATAAACAATCGATTGTTCTCATAGCATAATCGATTGTGTAACTGACCGTTGCCAAAATATTTTAAAACATCGTCAGGTAATCGATTATAGATTTCTAATAATCGATTGTTTTAAGTAAAATCTGAAGAAAAAAAATTTGAACGTTGCCAAGTAATCGATTGTATAATTCTGACAATCGATTGTTTTTAAGTAAAATCTGAAAAAGATTTTTTGAACGTTGCCAGTAATCGATTATATGTCTTAGATAATCGATTGTTATGCGTAAAATCTGGGAATGATTTTTGGAATGATTGGCAAACAATCGATTGTATCATTTTGACAATCGATTGTCATAGCACAAAATCAGCAATTCTTAATTGGCAATTAGGCAACGGTAATGCATGGTTTTGACACTATAAATACATCTTCAAATCAGTCTTACAAACACAACAACTGACAATATTATTGCTAAAGCTTGCATACTCTCTTATTCATCATTTTCTATTCATTACATAAGTTTTTGAGAGCCAAATTGTTGACGAAAGTTGTTGCATTCTTGAGCGTATTTAGTTTACTCATATCTACTCTTAAGGAGAGTCTTGTTTTGAGTGCAAAGTGTTTTTATACACTTGAAGGGAAAGTTGTTCCCTTGTATTGTAAGAAGGAACTTGTGATTCCTTTGGTTGAAGTCTTGAAGTGTTGTATCTTCGAGCAAAGGTTGTTGAGGCTTGTGTCCTCAGTTTGTAAAGGTTTGTTGAGCACTCGTAAGCTTAACAGTGTTAGTGGAAATCTCGAGAGAGTCTCTCGGGGACTGGACTAGCCACGGGTTGTGGTGAATCAGGATACATCGGTGCGTTCGTTCCTATTTATTTACTTATCGCACTTATTTAATTCCTGCAATTTTTAAATTCCGCAAATTTATGCTATTTTTTATTATAACGCTATTCACCCCCCCCTCTAGCGTTAAGTGTATTTTCCAACAAGAACTTGTTGAGTTCATGGCCAATGGAACAGTGAAAAATGGTCTAGTGAACAGCACAGTGAAAGGAGTAAAGTGAAGTTCAATGCTACCAAACTGGGCAAAATTCTGGACATCCCTTGTGAGGGGTATGATGACTACACAAGGCAAAGGTAGCCTTGTCTGGATGGGTTGCCCTCTGATCTGGAAATTACCATAAATTTTTGTGACACTAAAACATATGAGGAGGTGCCTGAGGACAGGGCATTTCAGAAGAGTGAAATTAGGCTATAGCACAAAGTACTTTTTGAGTTTGTCAACAAATGTAGCAAATTATATGGACCTGGTGCTCATGAGATGTATGAATGAAGGCAAGCAGATCAACTGGGCAGCCTTCATTGTGAAGCTGCTAGAAAGGGTGATCAATGGATCAAAGGCTCATGCCATTCCCTATGGTTTTATCTTATCAAATGTGCTTGAACGACTTGATGTTCCTTTGAAAAAGTGGGAAATGGCTTCCAGCAAAGAGCACTTTGGGATAAAAACCCTTCAAGCCTGTGATTATCTGCTTAGTACTGGCCTTGTTGAACCTGGTTCATCTGCTAAGACTCCTATAAACAGCAAGGTCAGAGCCTTAGTTCAGGGTTGGAACAAAGGATGCTGAAATAGCAAGGCTAAATGCCAGAATTGCTAAATTGGAGGGAGAAAGGAATGGGCTAAGAGCTGAACTTGCCAAGGAAAAGGAGAAAATGAAGGCATGCTCCAACAAATAATAAATCTGCTACAAGCCCAACCCTCCAGCTCTTATAATCCTTAGGTGTCCTGTCCAGTCTAGTATCCCTTCAGTTTCCAAGTTTAGGAAGTTTGCTTGTTTTTTTCTTATTTTGCTCATGGTTGGAAATTTTGTGTTTCTTTTTGTGGACTGCCTGTAGAAACACCTCTTAATCAATGAACTCAGCTTCCTTGTTCTTGTTAATTTTGTTCTTAATAGCTATTTTTGAGCTAATTTTTTATTAACTAAAGCACGTGTTCACTTGTAGTTACCCCAGTGGCCATGAGTATTAATTAACTTTCAAATATTCACATTAGCTGTGCAAATTTTTTATGATGCCAAAAGGGGGAAGATATTGTACTTGTGCTTAAATTCATTATCTGAACTAGTGATGTTTATGACCTAACTTAAATCTGTCTCTTTATGACAAATTGAAATCTAAGTGTTGATATTTCAACTGAGTTTCACAGGTTTTCTAATCTCTAAAAGCATAGAGTTTGTCATTATCAAAAAGGGGGAGTTTGTTGGCCCAAGTTCAGTTGAAGATTTGAAGATTGACAAATGAACTAGGGGAAGGACCTGGTCCATCTTGGGAGACACAGTTAGTCATAACCATTGCACATGGAAGGCACGTGAGGAAGATATGTATTGAAGATTGCGCAACAAATATCTTCTGAACAGAATTGAAAAGGTTGCATTGAGTTTTAAGCAGGACAGTCTCCTTATGACAAGAGAACACAATCCTAAGCTAGGATAAGGATGGGAGTTTGTATTGGTTAAGGAATCAAATCGACTAAGGATAAGCATTGGAGTCTCGATCAAACTCTTAACTGTTATTCTATTAAATAACCAAATTGTTCTCTTTTTTAGGTAATGAACATACGCATAAGTTAAGCATATTTGAGAGCAAAAAGAGCAAGTCCGATTTGCAAGCAATATATGCGAGATACAAGTGTGCACGTCTGAAGCTACATGAACTAAGATAGAAGAACCAGTTTAATTATTGTGTTTGTTCTAAGTCTAGTTCAATTGCTGTAGGTTTAAATATTGTACCTTTCAGCTTTCTTAGAAGCAATTGTATTAGGTACTTTGAGTATTCAAGTTAGAGTTAACTTGAAGGTGTCGCAACAGTTGAGGTTGTGTGCCACACTGGGATTAGAGTTTGTAAATGCAGTTTTTGGCTCAGTGATTTAAGTTAAGTTTGGGAAAATCATACTGAGTAGTAGGTCGTGGTTTTTTCACCTTTTGACCCAGGTGTTTTCCACGTAAAAATCTCTGTGCACTTTACTTTCAGTACTTATTATTTCGCAAAATGTTGTAGTTAGAACACTTAGAAGAACCAGGTTCTTCTAACGTGAAATTAGGTACCACACAAATCACTCCCACCTCCCTCTTGTGTGGTAGTTACGTTAATAACATCAGCCGTCTTAACATCCATTTGATGTACATAAAGATCATAGATAGATGCGAAGGATAAAAGAACTCTAATGGATGTTATTCTTGCAACAGGAGCATATGTATCAAAATAGTCTATGCCTTCCTTTTGAGTGAAACCTTTTGCAACTAATCTTGCTTTGAAGGTTTGGCAGAACCATCTGTATTGTACTTTCTCCTAAAGACCCACTTACAACCTATAGGTTTTGTTCCAAGCGGAAGATCAACTAAACTCAAGTGTTGTTGGATATAATTGAGTCCATTTATTATTAATGGCCTCTTTCCAAAAGGCAGCTTCTCTAGAAGATATTGCTTCTTGAAACGTCTTTGGGTCTTCTTCAATATTTAATACAATAGGAATTTGATAACAAATGTTTGTCATGTCTCCTTCAACCAGAAATACAATAGATTGTAAAGAAATAAAATCAGAACCAAGATGTTTTTGTTTTCTTATTCTTTGGATTTCCCTTGGTTCTATTTGCATATCATCACTTCTTTCTTTATTTATAATAATTTCAGAACGTGACAATCTATTAGCATCAATACGTTTTACATTTACTTTAGTTATTTCATTAACATTGTAATTTATAAATATATTTTCAATAAACTCAACATGTATAGATTCTATAATGACATTAGATTCTAGATCTAGCAGTCTATATGCTTTGAAGTTTTTTGCATATTCCACAAAAACACTTTTAATTCCTCTAGGACCCCATTTTGTTCTTTGATGGTCAGGTACCCTATAATAAGACATACACCCCCACACTTTAAAATAATTTAAATTTGGTTTTCTACCATTCCAAAACTCATAAGGCGAAATATGCATACTTTTTGAAGGCACTCTATTTAAAATATAATATGCAGTTAGTAGTGCTTCACCCCATAAATTATGTGGCAAATGTGCATTAAGTAACAAAGCATTAACCATGTCCACCAAAGTTCTATTTTTTTCTTTTCGGCAACTCATTTTGTTGAGGAGTATAAGAGGCACTCATTTGATGTATTAGGTCATGATCTTCAGAACTTAGTAAATTCATTAGGAAAATATTCTTCGCCTCTATCACTTTGAATAATTTTAATTTTCCTACTCCTTTGATTTTCCACAACAGACTTGTATTCTTTAAACTTTTAAAAATCTCCATCTTTAGTTTTAAGTAGGTAAACATATGTAAATCTAGAGAAGTCATCTATAAAGTAATAAATTATCTTTTGCCTCCTCTAGTTAATTCTCCATTTAGTTCACACAAGTCTGAATGTATTAAATCTAATAGTTATATGGATCTTTCAATTTTACAAAATGGTTTCTTTGTCATCTTTGAGTGTATGCAAATTTCACATTTTATATGTTGAGTTTTACATGAGATATAACCATTTTTGGACGTATGATTCAATGAGCCAAAATTTGAATGTTCTAGTCTAACTTGCCATAAACAAGAATGAGACTCAACGATATAAGCATAAACATAATTATTTTTTTAATACTCAATTTGAACATGACGTTACAATTATAGCCTTTTCCAACAAAAAAATCATTCTTAGATACTATTATATGATCAGACTCAATAACTATCTTAAAGCCTTTCTTTGACAGCAAAGCAGCGGACATTAAGTTTTTTTGCATATCAGGAACATAATACACATTCAGTAATGTCAACTTCTAGCCAGATGTGAAGTTAATCTCAATACTTCCTTTTCCAGCAACATCTGCCACAACATAGCTTCCCATCAAGACTTGTTCAAAATCCTGCACTTCCGCATATCTCTTGAACATTTTCTTGCTAGTAGCACCCGAATCTAGCCACCAGTCTTGAGTATTAGTAGCAGTGGTAACCATATTCAATTCGGTGATCATACCTATTTGCATAGCGGAAACCATGGCAACCAGTCCTTGGGCAGAATTTTCTACTACGTTTGCCTTTTCAGAATTTCCAGATTTTTCAATCTTTTCAGACTTTTCGGCATTGCCTGCATTGAAATTTATTCCTGCCTTTCTATATCTACAATCCCTAATCATATGGCATTTCTTTCCACAGTGATGACAACTAAAGTTTTTTTCTTTTCAAAAGACTTTTTGAAAAGATTTAGATGTTTTTTCCCACTTCCTGAACCATTCTGACTTACAAAATTGACTGCGGAACTCAAGGGCTGACTAATAGAATCATGAGCACGAGTCTCACTTTTAATTTAAATGTGAGTCTGAAATTATTCCACAGTCATTTTATCTAGGGGTGTGCATTCGATTTATCGATTCGATTTTGACCCTTATCGATAATTACTTATCGATTATCGATTTGAACATATGCTTATCGTTATCGTTTCAATAAGGTTTTGATTTTTTTGATTTTTTCGATTTCGATTTATCGATTTTTGGGGCTTATCGATTCGATTATCGATTACACCAATATCACTAGGCGTGTTTCTAGCGATATACTTTCCATGAAATCCCGAAAATAAGTATATCGCTACAAACACGCCTAGCTAATATGGACAAAAAGAAGCTAAAATAAGAAGAGCACCATTTATAATATAAATATTGTGTCAACAAGCACATGAAATGAAACTAAAGTAAGTGATCAAATGTACGCCACTAACAATCCAACGATATAAAAATAAGTAAAATACATCATCACGTTTAATTATGTTTTCCATTAATTTGAACTTCATTCCCTTGAGCTTTAAATATGATCGTTCCTTAAATGTAGTAGAGGAAATAATAGAGCTAGGGACTTAGGGTAAAGGAAAGGGTATTATAAAATAAGGGTAAAAAAATTTAAATAAAAAAAAAATAATGTATCTTATCGGTTTATCGATAAACCGATAAACCGAATGGCCAAAATCGAAATCGAATCGGTAAACCGATAAGGAAAACTTTTAAAATCGAAATCGATAAACCGATATCGATAAACCGATAACAAATAATCGGTTCGATTTATCGATAAACCGATTCGAATGCACACCCCTAATTTTATCCGTTAAATGTAGGATTTTCTTTATATAGTCATTCCATGAGGAAGGCAATTTCGAAAGAATAACACCTATTTGAAGTGCATCAGGAATTTTAACTTCAAGGTCACCTAGTTTTGATATCAAGATTTGCAGTTCATGAATCTGATCCATTATAGGCTTAGTATCAAATATTTTAAATTTAAAATACTGCAGAGCCAGGAATTTGTTGATACCTCATTTTTCATTCTGGTATGCAGTTTGTAGAGCAGTCCAAATCTCCCTTGGTGACTTTAGATTGCAGTAGAGATCGTAGAGTCGATCCGTCAAGGTATTCAGAATATCGCCGCGACACAACAGTTCATCATGTTCTTGTTTCTTCCTTTCTTCCTTGACTGCATCAGAATCTTCTGTTGTGGGCTCAGGCATTGCAAGCAAGGATCAAGAACATAGTAGATATTGAGAGCAGACAGTAAAAATATCATCTTATCTCTCCAGTGGGTAAAGTTCGTTCCATCAAAACGATCAAGTTTGATGAACTCCTTCAAATTCTCAACAACGGACATCAATTTCTCCATAACAGTTTAACTCTTTAAGATTGTTAAATAATAAATAAAAATGGATTTGAGGCGTGAAAATATATTGTCCTTAAGGAGTTATCAACTGTATACTAATTTAGGAAAACATTAAAATGATTCTCTTCAGCATACAATGAAGCCTGAAATAATACTTGTGATTTTCTATACTGCTTCATTGGAAATTCTTGTGTATTTATAGACAACCAACAGACCTTTTCAGAAAAGATGTCTTGTTTCACAAATAGACATATTCGGTTGGATCCTTTCATAATAGACACAACTATTTATTCGAATTTTAAAATTCAAATTCAAATAAATTTAATTTTTCTGTCACAAAATAAAATAATTAATTTTAGGGTCCGATCTGGCTCGCGCCCAAGCCCATATCCAAGTCTTTAATTATAATATATAAATATATAGTGTACTTAATTGCACACACTTAAAAGTATGTGTCCTAAATCAAAGACATAAAAGGGACAAGTGCTTAAAAGTCTTCAAAAGTGCCTTCTCTCTTCCGAGATGGGAACTACCGACTTTCCAACATGTGAAATAACAAAATATCCTACAAATAGGACCCCCGAAAAGAAAAGGTTGGTAAATGGTTCATAGGATGAGGTGTATTTTATACATTCTAAAGGTCATGACCAAAAAGAATATTAGTGGAGTGTGAAGTATCTCTTCATCCTTAAGGTTTTCTGTAGTGCATGTATGCGCGCATGTACTAAGCGGAGGTAGGCTCGTGCAAGCATGTGCCCAACATGTTAAACAAAAAAATGTTGAAGTCTTTGCAACTTTGTAATATTTCTAAATGTTTATCAAAAAAAGTTTAATTAAAGTACCACTAAGAAATGTGGTGCACCAAATGTGACTGCTCTTCTTTAATCACAAGACTCGAGCTCGAGTCCTGGATATGAAAAATTCCTTGATAGGGAACGCTTTTTCGCAAATATGGCCTTTGGCGTCAACAATTCGGATATAGTCGAGCTCCAATGCGAGTACCGAACACCGGATGGGAACCTAAAAAACAAAGTTATGTGTCTAATTATAGTAAACATGTTAATCTCTCCATGCAAATTAAACGGAAATATTTATCTTTACTATTTTTAATTGATATTATATAAATTATTGGTAAATTTTATTAGGAGTAAATTTTTTATACGGAAAAGGTCCAAAAATGCCCCTAAACTATTTGAAATAGGACAAATATACTCTCGTTCATAGTTTGGCTCAATATGCCGAAACCGTCCAATAGTTGTCCAAATTTGCCCTTTCTTAATGGGAATAATATTTTTTAAATTAATTAAAATCAAAATATTTTTTCCAATTTTTAGAAAAATAGCGCTTTAAAAAACTGAAAAATAATTTCTAAAACAATTATATTTGTAAAAATTAAAAAAATCTAAAGCAATGTTTTAGTAAAAAACTGAAATAAAATAAATATTTTCTTTTTATCTGCTTTTAGTTTAAAAAATCAATTATTTTCCAATTTTTACCACTTTAGAAAATTGCTTTTCAGTTTTTTTCTCTAGATTTTATAAAAATCATTGTTTTAGAAAATAATTTTTCTGTTTTTTTAAAGCAAACTTTTTTATTTTTAGAAAAAATAAATTCAGTTTTTTTAAGTTTTACAAAATATTGCTTTAGAAAATTAACTTTTAGATTTTGTTTTTGTTTTTACAAAAATATTGTTTTAGAAAATAATTTTTCAGTTTTTCTAAAGTAATTTTTTGTTTTTTCAATTTTTAGTAAAAAAAATTTAATTTTTTTCTGTTTTTACAAAATTATTGATTTAGAAAATTACTTTTTAGATTTTATTTCTGTTTTTACAAAAACATTGTTTTAGAAAATAATTTTTAGTTATTTTGTAAAAACTGAAAAAAAATATTTTCAATTTTTTTCTTCAGTTTTTTGTAAAAAAAAATTTTAAAATTGCTTTAGAAAAAAATATTTTGATTTTAATAATTTTAAAAAGGAAAAAAATAATGCTTCCGTTAAAAAGGGGCAAATTTGCACAATTATTGGACTGTTTGAATATATTTGTGCCAAACTATTAACGGCGACCATATTTATTCTATTTCAAATTATTTACGGGCATAATTGGACCTTTTCCGTTTTTTATATGAATGAAGGGGTTGTATAATTGTGTTATGGTTCTTCGATTGAGATAAACATTACATGTCAAGTTTGGGCAGCCTAACAATAGAATTATTGTTAATTCGAATTCTTGGATATGTTAATTATTGCAAATTGCAATAAAATAAAAGTTGCTTTCGTGAGCAGCACATATTCATCCACGATTATTTAAAAAACCTTTTTTTTTTTCAAAACATACAAAGTCGAGTTTTAGCATCTCAATCGGTGAAGTGCTCAACCAAATGTCACATCGTATATTATTCTCTAATATGAGTTCACAATTTTGTTCACTTAACTTTTGTCCGAATATGAGTTAGTACTGTGTACCGGCAATTAAAGTTTCAACTAGACATGTACAAAAAAATTCAATAAATCACATTAAATTGATAATTTGAATCAAATCGAAAAAAATTAGATTGTGATTTAGTATTTAAAAAATTCGACCAGTTTGATTTGATTTTAACTTAAAAAATATAAACTGAACCAAAAGCAACCCCGTAGTATATTTATACAATTTTTAAAAATATTTTATACATATAAATATTTATTGTAATGTAATATATAAATATTTTTTTATTTTTTTAGTTTTATCTTTTAACGTATTATTTCAAGTTTGGACATAATATTCTTGAATGACAAATAAATTACATAGCACATAAATGTAGTAATACAAACAAAGTTTAAAACAACACTAATTCTAAGAAAAGAAATTCAATTCAACACTAGAAATGACGATAGTATTGGAAGTGCTCCAAGTTACAAATCACTCATATATGCTTTGCAAATGAACTTCTGTTGTGCTGTAGAGGTGATGAGATCTCAATGAAGTTAATGCTGGAAGAATTTGATAACTTTTCTCAGATGTCTAGATTGCAAGCAAACTTGGAGAAAAGCTCTTTGTACATAGCAGGTGTCTCAAAGGAAGTCAAAGAGAAGTTACTGGCAGACTTTCAACTAACGGAAGGGAAATTCCCTTTCAAATACTTGGGAGTTTCCTTATCAACAAAAAAGATTACAATCACACAATGTTTGCCTTTGGTTGAAAGGATAGTGGACAGAATTAGATGCTGGTCATCCAAGGTCTTATCCTATGCTGGAAGACTCCAACTGATCAAAAGTGTTCTATTTGAAATGCAAACTTATTGGGCCCAGGTCTTTCTCATTCCAAAGAAGGTCATCAAACTGGTTGATGGAATATGCAGGAATTATTTGTGGACTGGCAATCATGAGACAAGTCATAGGGCTCCAATAGCATGAGAAACAGTATGCAAACCAGAGGCAGTTGGAGGTTTGAATATCATTTGCTATGAAAGGTGGAATAAAGCAGCCTTGTCTAAGCTGCTATGGGATTTAGTGTTAAAGAAAGACAAGCTCTGGATCACTGTCACTATATAAAGAAAAAAGCAATTGATACCATGGAAACACCAAAGCAAGCTAGCTGGCTGGTGAGAAAATTATTTGGAGCAAGGGAATGGTGGACAAATGATAGTGCAGCAATGCAAGCATGCTGCAAGAATGGAAGCTACAGCATCAGGAAAACACATATACACTCTACTCCACAGTATCCCAAAGTTCAGTGGAAAAAATTAGTGTTGGTGCCTGGACTGCTGCAAAAACAGAAATTCATATTATGGATGACATTGCATAGACGTTTGGCAACAGTTGACAGGTTAGAAAAGTGGGGTATCCACACTGATCAGTCATGCACACTATGTGGGAGAGACAGTGTAGAGACACACGCTCACCTGTTCTTTGAATGTTCTTATTCCCAAAAACTGTGGCAAGGATTGTTAAAGTGGCTGAACTTCAACAGATTGATAAACAACTGGGAGCTAGAGGTGCAATGGGTTTCTGCTTAGAGTAAACAACAGAAAGCCAAGGAAACCATTCTAGGAGTGGTGTTTGCAGCAGTTGTATACAATATTTGGATGGAAATGAATGAAAAAAGATTTCGACAGTCGAGCAAAGAAGCCACAGACAGAGCACGACAGATCGCAATCCAAGTGCACATCACTAGACTGAAGAAGCCAAAATTGCAGCCTACCCTGCAGAACATAAATTGCTACCCTCAATGTAATTCTTGACTATATTTACATTCTGTATCTTAGGAGTTAGTTAAACAACAATAGTTGTAGAGTAGCTAGTTGATCAAATTTTGAGATTTGTTCTATAGTCCCAAAGAACAATTGATGTACATTGATACTGGTTGAAATACAAATTTTCTTTTCGACCAAAAAATGACGATAGTGTTGGATATCTATTTTTTAGTTTTACATTGATTTATAATGAAAATGTATAATTAAATTATCTTTTTCTTTATTGCTTAGTTATGTAATTAATAGTACCAATTAGCTATATTTATTTTAGCATGATTTATATGGTATTTTTAGATTATGTTAATTTTTATTATGCCTTATTAATTAGCAATATTTGGTTTATGCAAATTTTATTAACTTTGTTATTAAATATTTTAGTATAATATTATGACTTATCTCATATTATTGTGTTATTTTCTTGAAAAATACATTATATTGTTGTATCTTGTTAGGACTAAAGAAATATTTAGAACACAAATTACATTTTTTATGTTATGAAGATTTTACTTAAAAAAAACACGAAAATCCGGAAAAAAGGAAAATTCGAAAAAAATCAAGATTGAAAAAACAAACTTTGTTGGTTAGGTTAATAGATTTAAAAACTCTACATCATTAGTTTAATTTGGTAATTAAAAAATCTAAACCAACCCTACCCATGTACTCCCCTAGTTTCAACATTTGATTTCTTATAATTTAATGGTGCAATTTAATCTGATAACGAGTAACTTATATTTCGATCACTTCACGTATTGGGGGGAAAGTTCATTTTTTTTCTTGATCCTTCATACTATATCAAACACGCCCTAACTCATTTTGTCAAATTTAAACTACTAAAATTCCGGAGTAATTCAAGACATAAATTGACTTCAACTTGAGAATTTTTTCAAGAGTTTTAATGGTACTATCAGATACCATTAATAGATAGATAGAGATAGAATTTATTATAAAGTTAAATGGTAATATAAAGAAATCTTCATTGCATCATATTGCATTTCCCACATATTTCTTTTTTCATACTCTTTTGATGCCAAATTACTCTTTTTTTTTTGGGTTTATTACTTATTTTACAGATGACTCCTACCTAAACATATTTAATGATCAATTAATTTATTTATTTGGGGTTTTTTCAATTTTTTTTATGTGCTTGGTTCGTTTTGATAAATCTATGATTAATGGCTAGAGCCTAGAGGTTGATAAATTAAGAATTATTTCGGATATTTCCGTAAGATTCCCCTAAATTAAGCATTTTTGGTCCCTTCAGTTGCAGTTCCTCCCAACTGAACTCACTCTTCCAGAAGAGTATACACTGCCCCGCATACAACAACAACAACAACTCAGTGCAATTCCACAAGTGGGGTCTAGAAGGGGTAGGATATACGCAGCCTTACCCCTACCCTGGAAGGGCAGAGAGACACTGCCCACAAAAACACATGAAAGACAGACTCGGGAATGCTATTTAGGCTAAAAAACTTAACTTACAAGACAATTTAGAATATTTTTGCCCCGAAAAACTGAAATTCAGGATGCACAGGCTAATTCCTAAATAACAGCCATTTAGAATGGCTACCTGATGTCATTTCTACAAGACAAATGCAGAAGTCCACAACACATTGAATTTGTAAAAGCTGCAAGTGAAGGGACTAAAAGAGCAGAATTCAATGACAATTCTTTTGTGTGAGAAGAAAGAGATGACAGTGGGGTGAATGAACTTTGGCAATTGAGGAACTTAGATGGGGAAATGTTATAACTTAATACATATATAGTACTACCAGACTCCCTTTTTAAGTTCTATTTACAAATAGTATTAGCAGATACTCACACATTTAGTACAGTGTAAACATCATACATCCCTCGCTTTAACCTTGACGTCTATAAGGGGCCTCTTGGGGCTTGGAGGACCGGTACCGAACTTACGAACCAAGATCGTAAAACATGGCAAAAATGCTACATAGAGTCCAACTAGGATGAATGGTACAGCAACAAGCCACCCCAACAGCTGCAAAAAGTTGTCGAAAAGTCCAATGCTAAAAATCAGTCATAGTCATAAACACATATTTCACACATCCATACATTACAAGTATAAGTGACCAGCATCCCGCGTTCATGCAGGGCCCGGGGAAGGGCCACACTTCAAGGGTGTGATATAAACAGCCTACCTTAATGCAAGTGGGTGCTTTCACGGCTCGAACTGTGACTTATAGGTCACAAAGAGACAACTTTATCGTTACTCCAAGACTCCCCTTTTGACCCTTTGATAGGTATGCATGAATAACGGGTTAACGAAATGGATAGTCATGCTTTACAGAACTTTAAAGAACAACACGGTTATCCGTTGAGCAAAAAGAACAGACAACTGACATATGTCTTTCCTCTTCTTTTGGTACTTAATAATGCAGGCTGTAGTATAAATGGGATAAAGAAGCCGGCTGTTCCAGACAAGACTCAAACTCAATTTTTTGTTTAACAATCGAGAAGATGATACTGGTAAAAGAAAGAAAAGAAGGACGAGATGCTTGGATGCGAAAACTTCTTTACTTACCACATGGAAAATGCTGAGCAGGACTTCTCGTGAAGCCTCACCGGTGAAGACCTTCTTTAGTGCATCAGATGTCAAAGGAAAATGAGATCCACCAGTTACAAACTCACCCAAACGTAGGAATGGAATCACCAGACTGCAAAATGGAAGCACAGCACTAAAATGAGGACTTAAGCATGGATATCTTGCACAGGTTAAGTACTAAAGAAAATATGTAAATGAATTCACAAGTTTGCTGAGACAATGGAGAACCTGATGAAATATAGCTTAAACTAAAGAGTGGCAGATCACACTTTACCATCGAAGAAAACATCACATTAAACAGTTGGGAACAACAATTTAGTGTTACCCCTAAATGTATTGATGCAGGAAATTCATGCCCAACAGTCAGAACCCCAACAACGACAACAACAAAAATGTCTCTGTCTCAAGCTAGTTGGTGCCGGCTGTATGACTCCTCAATATCATAAGTGTTCTGTTTGGTTGCATATCTTTCACCAAAGTCATAGCTTCTTCGTTACCTATTTAATTTTTTTTTCTCTTCATTTCCATGTCAAGTATTATATCAAAGCAGAAAATACGCAATGATTCCTGAAGCCAGGAGGATATTTACATGCATAGACAAAGTTGTATTGCAAATCATGGGACTTCAAAATGAAACGAAATCACAAATTTTTGAAGCTTACTCACAATACAGTTTGAACATAAGAATCCTATAACACACACAAATACAGAGAGACGGTTTTCTTTTTGTCACAGAAATGATAAACAGGAAACAGATCCACATATAATATGTCCAAATGTGAGCCTTCTGCAATTGAAGAAACTTTTATTCCTGCAGGATCATAGATTAAAAAATGCATAAAATTGATGCACATCACCAAAAGCATAACATGATCCTCATTTTTTTGTTCTGGGGATCCTAGCCTAAAGATTGTGGACAAGAAGTATGTGCAACACAAACAACTATGGCAGAAATAGATACTAAACAAATCCGCCTAGCCATCAAAGAGATCTTGGACTGGTAAGGGGGCAGGGTGGATGGTGTTTGGGGAAAAAAACAAACTTGTAGCGATAGCAAAAGAAATAAGCAATTGATTTAATAAAGAACCACTGTTAAGCACCTCAACTCAATTGGAGTAGCAATGAAGTTAGCCAACAATACAGTTGGAGCATTACAAAAGGATCCAAATAATGCAATAGCGATCGCACATAGGAACACAGTGACACCTGTTGATAAAAACATTTGATTAGCAAATTCAATAATTTTATCAAGGCAGAAGTCAGTTCAATCAATTATTTCTAGCCAGTGACGAAAAAATTAAACTGGAAACACATGTAGTCTGTTAATTATTACCTCATCTTCATCATCATACACACAGAGAGTAAGACATTGAACAGCTTTGCCTTTCTTAATACATATTTGTGCTAACTTCTTAAGAAAAGAAAACCTAGATATTTCTATTAATTGATGATGTAATTTTTCATCATATAATCATGAAAAAGTAGAAGGGGTCCTTTGCGTAACGGGTAAAGTTGTTGACATGCGACCAGGAGGTCACTGGTTCAAGCCGTGGAAATAGCCTCTTGCAGAAATGTAGGATAAGGCTGCATACTATAGACCCTTGTGGTCCGGCCCTTCCTCGGACCCCGCGCATAGCGGGAGCTTAGTGCACCGTACTGCCCTTTTTTAATAATGAAAAAGTAAAATGATGAAGTTACATAAGCTTCTTAGATGCTGATATACAGTGAACCAATGTGATACCAAAGAAATAAGTATGGAAGTTGGCTTTGCTTACTCCAGACAGGAATAATAGTTCCACAGCATGTTGAATAAAAACTCTGTGAAGGAAGATATTCAAACGTATTCTTATGGGGTGAGGCTCCTAAACTAACATTAATAGCAACTAATCAATTGCTGACCAATTCACAGGACCATTGATTTCAAATCTCTGTGTAGAAGCTCTATAAGTTGTAATTGTACAAGCATATCATTTATTCTTCTCCTAACGATAGATCCATTCTACATCCCAAAATTCCTTCTTAAATCATTTCATTACCATCTTAATATAGCATTTCATCAGCATTTTGATATTGCACGCTTTAATCCATTTCCAATTCAGTAAAAGAAACTTCGCCGATCCATCTTATTACTAATCATTTTACCATTATCATCCTCTTTCAATTCAATACTCCAGCTTTTCTCAACACATTAAGAAAAGAATTGAATGACAGTTAAAGATAACCTTCTATTTGTCATGAAATTACCTCCTAGGAGTCAATGAATTTAAAACGCATTGCCAGAGAATACACCACAAGCTTAAGGAAGTAATCACGCACAGAAATTTACATAAAACAAGGATAATAAGAACTAATACCAGCTTAACAAAACATACCACAAATGGGAAATACCCCCAATGTAATTCCAAGAGCCGCAGAGAATGCCAATTGCTTCGGCTCTGCTCCCCTTGAAACAAATCAAGAAAACCATTCATTGAGCATATCAGTAAAGCTTCTTACTTTGTGATCTTTCCATTAAGAAATTATTAGTAACTGAATATTAGTATTCAGATACTAACTTCAAAAACTCCACAAACTTAATTATTTATCTAAAGAAAAATACAATTTTTCTGCTGGAATAATCATTTCATTTCACACGTACATATTTTTACATACAACAACCCATTAAAGACCCACAAGTGGGATTTGCGAAGGGTAGCATGTACGCACACCTTACCCCTACCCCGAAGGAATAGAGAGGTTGTTTCCGAAATACCATCGGCTCAAAATAATAAGAAAAAACAAAAGGAGAGAATATTAGTATCATAGGAAAAATAGGAACATAAAATACAGAAGAAAAATACAAGGCAGAAATAATGACTAGTAAATAGGTTCTGCACCAAAAATAGAAAATATTAAGACACGACAATGCCCCTAGCTATTTTAGACAAAAGCCTTACCAGACTAGGTTCACAACGATACAAAGTAATGCAACACTCAACTATCTCTTGGCCTACGATCATAAACTTTTTCTTTTTTCTTCTACATGCTTTAACAAAAAGAAGGGTAAAAGGGTAAGTATAGCTACCTTTGGAGGATTTGAAAAAGAGGATCAACGATCTTCGTCCGTGTCCAGGAACAAATTTTCCCTCCAATCTGATTCATCATCGTGTGTCCTCTCTTTTTCTTCGCTTTCAGCTTTCAATTATCAGACTGTAACAAAAACCCAAATCCACAAATACAGTTATAAAAAGAAAAATAATTGATTTATGGGTAACCGAGGAATGAATTTGAGCTCAGTGGGTTGGTGGATCATGCACGTAACGTTGAAAAATGAATAGAAATTAAATTAATAACTTAGCCTGGATTTTAAATTATGTGATACTCTTATCATCTGGAAATTTTGAGCGTTTCGAAGAGAATTAAATAGAGGCGCACGCCATCAATAGCTTCACAAAAGTCTTTACTTCTACTGATGGAATTGAGGTTCTTGATTGAGCAGAGGGAGAAATGTCCAAGGAATCAAAAAGGGCACCAAACGACATCGTAATTTGGTCTTTGTTACGATGACGTGTTTGAAAATCTCTCTCTTTTGTTTTTTTGGATGAGAATAGATGGACGGTTAGACGAAAGTGACAGATAAAGAAAATCTAATACATGTAAAACAATTACTAGTTTTTTTGGCTCTTTATAAAACTTGTGTTAGTTTGATGACTCTTTTTGGAATACATAAAAAGAGATCTATTTTTATACATAAAAATTTTTAAAAAGTCATTTTTTTAAATACAATATTATATAAAGAAACATGATATAGAAATAGCAACAGATATTGAAATATTGGTCCCTCGTCTAAAGTAGCTCTCTGAGCTAATTTACGACTCCTCACCTATTAAATTCAATAATTTATACTCTTTCCGGTTCATAATAAGTAATCAATTTGTTTTGGTCATACCTATTAAGAAAATGTTAAATTCTAGATGTAATAGTAAATGTAACTAAACCATCATTCATTAAATATTGCACTATAGTTATAGTAGTAGTTACTTATCTTCTCAAATGTGAGGAATAAATAACTTTTTAGGAATATGCATATAATTATAATTATAAAAAAACAAATTGAATTTTTTTCTTAATTTTTAACCATTAAAAAATAAATTAAATTTTTTCTTAATTATATTAATGAATATTTATTTTAAACCAAAAAAAAAAAATTAACCGCTTATCGTAAACCGGAGGAAGTATGATTCTAGCTTGTGGAGGTGAGGAAAATTATAAATCCCGAGCCGAATGCACAGTTGCACATCCCTATCCTTGTTTTACCCCTATTTTTAGATATTCCAACATTTCAAATGATAAATTAAAGTTGAAAAAATGAGATCTTTTTTAATGGTAAAAGTTTTCTAGAGTAGGGGAACTAAGAAAAACTTTACCGAAAACACCGAAAGGTAGAATAGGGAGATGAGAACATTTTAAAGTCTACTCACTTTGTCGGCATTTAAGGACTTTCAACATGCCTACGCTCGCAAATTACATTACTGTGCAATTTTGTCAAAATTGAATTGTTGTCACAGTAAAAGCACCATCCCACTTCCTATATAAATTTAAGAGATCGCAAAAAAGAAAAATGGCATCAAATCAATCATTAACGTAAAATCCCACTACCAAAGAATATGATGTAATGAAAGAGACTGCTCCAAAGGTCTCAAGTTTATGCCCCGAATATGAAAAAATACTTGATAAGCAGCGCTTTACTCCAAATGGGGGCCTAAATATGGAAAGATGCTTGGCAGGGACCGCTTCACTCCGAATGGGGCCCTGCTCTACTGGCCTGAGTATAGAAAAATCCCTACCAGGGAGCGCTCCCCTCCGAATGAGCCCGACGCAGCACGAATCTGAATAGTCAAATTCCAATATGAACACCGTAAAACCCTTAAAGCACCGTCCATGAGTAGAACCTACACTTGGCAATAAGCAAAGCGATATCTAACCAATAAAAGTGTAGTTAATATATTAACCCCTCCCATCTCGCTATCATAAAAACCAAATTCAACAAAATATCTAACTTCAGATGCAATTTAAAGTTTCTCCCACAGATCAATGATCTGCAAAAGAAGGCAAACATAAAGAGACTTATCAAACTAATATCTCTAATATTGTCAAGCATGTGAACCAAACACAAAAATTGGCGAAGAAAGTCCCTAATCAAATTGTGGTGTATATCACCGCAAACGATTAGTTCATTCTCTGGGCAGCTTCCTTGGCGAGAACCCTCTCTTTGGCTTTGGTTCTGGCCTGTGATTTGGAACCCATGACACCGCCACCCCACTTCTTCCTGTTCTCCTCATACTTGTCATTGAAGTTAGCCTGGAATTGTAAACAAGTATCAAGAGATATCCTTGGAATAGGTTTAAGGAAAAAGGAAACCAAACTAGTCATATATAAATTGAGATACCTTAATTGCCTCCAAAATTCTGCTGAACTCCATTTTATCTTCATTCTTCACTGTTGTCAAACACAGAGCTGAAGCAGTTTTCTTGTGCACAATCTGTATACAATGCATAAGTATCAGAATCTAATCTGTCATGAAGCATTGTTTTTGATCGGGAAACAAAAATGATAAACAAAAATGTAATGGCGTTTGGAGGCGAATTTGTGAACGAAAGAGTCAGAAGTGGGTTAGCTTCTAAAAGAGCAAGAATTGGCTCAAAAAAGAGAACAAAAATTACTTTTCAGAAGCATAAAACACCCACTTAGAACTGCAACAAATCCGTACTATGATGCCATTTTTACATTTGCTGTTTAAGGCTTTTAGATTGGTAGGGCACCCCACAGAAAACCTGTAAGTATTTCAGAGCTATTATTCATAAGCTCTCCCCTATTTAGCAACCCAAAGCCCGGATTTAAATTCCTTAAAACAATAAAACCCAACAATTTTAAGAAAATAAAGTTAGAGATGATATTACAGAGGAAAATGAAGAAAAATTTCACTGTAAATTTTACAGTTAGCTTGCATCTGACCAGTCTATCATGAAGCATTATTAAGATTACAAAAAATTATGGATTGCTCACCGATCCTAAACGTGCTTTCCCCTTCACAATGCAGTAAGGAATTTCCATCTTTCTGCATAGCGCAGGAAGCCAGACAACTAACTCAATTGGGTCCACATCATGAGCAATCACTACCAGTTGTGCTTTGTTCTGGAAGAAATATCAATGGAAACTAGTTACTTGGGGGGGGGGGGGGTGTGGAATGAGCTACATAAAAGATCTTAGCAAGATAAGAACAAACCTGCTCGATAAGGTATGTGATGTGCTTAAGACCATACTTCACGACAATGGGTTTCTTTGTTTCAGGAGTTTTTCCTTCAGCTTCAGCTTCAGCCCTTTTCACAAGACGCTCCTTCTTTGCAGATTTGTCCTCGGGCCTGTACTTGAGAAGCATCTTGAAAAGGTTTGTCGCTGCATAGATATAATTCAATTCAGTCTCAATGAAATAAAATACCTCATTGCAAGTAAAAAAACACAAATGTTGAATAGAGAGCTGATGACTTGTATTCTTCATTGTAGGATACAAGAAAAGTGGCAAGACACATAATGACCAAGTAGTACATCACAGCATAGCCTTTTAAGATTGATTAGAAAAGGGTTTATTTGGTACGACGGAAGACATAACGAAAAACATTTCTGCCTGAAAATAAGTAGTTTCTCGAAAGTAAAATTCAATATGCTGAAACAAAAGATAAAAAAGTTCATGACAATGACTTTTTCAATGTGGTACAAGTCAAATTAAACATTCTATAAAAAAGCATGCACATGGTATACATTATCAAAAAAATGTCCACAAGGCATAGAACTAAGAATATGCAAACTGTACTATCCGACAAGGAATTCCAACAAAAAGATTATGATAAAAATGTCTGAATTGATTCTACTTCTCAAAAAGAAGTTTATAAAAGTATTCTGGATGGAGGCAATGGTAGCTCATTCAGCTACTAGGTTACTAACAATAATAAGCCAATAATTGTCAGGGGTGTGAGGACTAGAGTGTTCTCCATACTGCTCGTATAGCAAAAATTGAGGAGTTTGCAAACTCTCACTGAGAGAGGCTATAATACTGGAATCATAAGAATCCAAAAGCAAAGAACAAACACCTACCAATTCAATTGTCTTACACAACGAGGCTAGTTCAAACACTCAAACCTATATGGGAACACATTATAGTGCAAAAAGAACTACATTCCTCATAATTCCTCTTTTCTAGTTATGCCAACACTTTGGGTGAAGGTTGGAACTGAAAACACACTGCATTTAACACATTAAGACTGAAAATTTATCCCTAAAAGACAAACAAACTCACACATACAGAGAGAATAAAGCTAACAGCTCCTAATTTTTTTTATATGCATAAAATAGCTCGACGAAGCACAAGGATTAAAACGAAATGAGCCCAAATCAATTGTAACGAATATAGAGGCTAGTTACATAGGCAAAAGGTGATTGTTATGTCAATAGTAATTGATATTCGAAGAGGAACAGCTGCAAATAAAGTGGACCGGTCATAAAGGACTACTTAACTAATCGTTCGCAGAATACAGCAACTAATTAGCAAAAATCTTCAAAAACATATAAGGGGAAATTAGGTTATATATCATAGTAACACTGACCGAGGTTTTTGTCAAGAGTTTTGGAGAACTGGTTGAGAGCAGGAGGTACCTTCAACCTCTGCTTGAGAATCCTCCTCTTCCTTTGGATACGAACCACCTGAGGCCATTTCACGAACCTAGTCAGATCCTTCTTTGGTGGCAACGCACCACCGATTCCGAACTGCTTGGGCCGCTTCTCGAACAGTGGATTCACCACCTTCGCCTGAGCTGGTTTCTTCTTAGATGCTACTGCTACACCCTTCTTTGGAGCCTACACTTCCCGCAAAAGAAAATAAAAATCAATAACCATTGCAATATGAAGAAGAGGATTGGTGTAACCATGGCTGATAGCTTACCATTTTCTTCAGACGGCGACCGGAGGAACAAACCCTACTGAACGCAACACACTCTCAGTTAAATAGAATTGAGTTTAGGGTATAAGATGTTTTCGCCGTTCCTCAACTGGGCCTATGCAAACTTGTTAACATTTGGGCCCTGGGCCCTTTTTCATAAGAGGATTTGGCATTGCATAACAACCTAGTCCAATAATTGGCAGAAAATGGCCTATTTTTTTTTAGCATTTGGCACACATAACCTAAATTTAAAATTTAATGACATTCTCTCTCTTCTAATGGCCCAACCATTATCCCAAAAATAGGCTTTTATTTCTTTTTCGTTAGAATTAAAAAAACTTTCAAGATTTTCTCCCACTCTACAATCTTTTTTCTAGGTTTTTGTTAAGAATATAATTCTATTTAGAGCGAATATCTATCTTGTAGAGAGTTTTACTTTGAGACTAAGTTATTATTCCTCCTATAAATAGAGGGGTCTTACCCCATTGTAAATCAACCAAAAATTCAATAAGAATTTCTCTCTCTTTCTCTGCAATATTGCTCTTGTTCTTTTATTGTTTTATAACACGTTATCAGCACGAGACTCTAACTAATTGAGTAAAAACTTTGGGATTGAGCATAATAATTTTTAATTATTCCATTAACTTCCTTCATGATTAAAATTCTGGATTTAAGGTAAGTATTTTACTTTTCTCTTTCAAATTCTTGAGATTATATGATTTGATTTTATATACAGACAAAGACAACAAAGTTTGATTATAACTCTAATGGAGATTGTAAGAAACTACACTCACATGAAGTGGTAAAATTTCTATGCCTTGACATGATAAAATTCATGTATGATTGTGGGCAAAGAATTAAAAATCCGTCCCACTGAATTTGCTCCATTCACATTCCCCTAAGAGAATGTGATAGCAGTATGTGATAAGTCTGAAAGAAGACAAAATTGTTACCGTGAAGGTATCAATGGACGTGGATGTTGGAAAATACGCTTAACGCTAGAGGGGGGTGAATAGCGTTATAATAAAAATTAGCATAAACTTGCGGAATATAAAAATTGTAGGAAATAAATAATTGCGATAAGTAAATAAATTAGAACAAACGCACCGATGTATCCTGGTTCACCACAACCCCTGGCTAGTCCAGTCCCCGAGAGACTCTCTCGAGAATTCCACTAACTTGTTAAGCTTACGGGTGCTCAACAAACCGTTACAACTTGAGGACACAAGTCTCAACAACCTTTGCTCGGAGATACAATACTCCAAGACTTCAACCAAGGAAACACAAGTTCCTTCTTACAACACAAGGGACTAACACTTCCCTTCAAGTGTACAAAAACACTTAGCACTCAAACAAGACACTCCTTAAAGAGTAGATATGAGTAAAAAGAATACGCTCAAGATCGCAACAACTTTCGACAAGAATTTGGCTCTCAAAAGCTTATGTAATGAATATAAAATGATAAGCAATAAAGTATGTAAGCTTTAGCAATTGTATGATCAGTTGTTTTCTTTAGAAGACTGAATTGAAGCTGTATTTATAGTTGAAAAACTTTGTATTACCGTTGCCTAATTGCCAATTAAGAGTTGCTGATTTTACTCTGTGACAATCGATTGTCAAATTACCACAATCGATTGTTTGCCAGTTCTTCCAAAAATCAATCCCAGATTTTACGCATAACAATCGATTATCTAAGATCAATAATCGATTACTGGCAACGTCAAAAAATCATTTCCAGATTTTACTTAAAACAATCGATTATAGGAAATCAATAATCGATTACTCAGCAACGTTCAAAAAATTCTTTCCAGATTTTAATTAAAACAATCGATTATAGGAAATCAATAATCGATTACCTGACGGTATTTGAAAACATTTTGGCAACGGTCAGTTATACAATCAATTATATTAAGTTAACAATCGATTATATATCAGTCTTGAAAAATCAATTTAGACACTGCCTCTTGACAATCGATTGTTATAGGTTCACAATCGATTATTTAATAACGTTGAAAAAGTCTGGAAGACACTGCCTCAACACAATCGATTGTTATAAGTTCACAATCGATTATTTTGTGACTTTGAAAAATCTGATGGACACTGTCTCTTCACAATCGATTGTCATTAGCTTCACAATCGATTATTTTGAGCTTTGAAAAACTTTGATGGACACTGCCTCATCACAATCGATTGTCATAAGGTTCACAATCGATTGTCATGCAGATTTGAAAAATCTGATGCTCACTGCCTTAACACAATCGATTGTCATAAGTTCACAATCGATTGTCAAGCAGCTGACTTAAACATAATCGATTATCATAAGTACATAATCGATTATCTTAGTCCAGATTTTAGAGGCATGTTTAAAAATCATTTTGACTAAAGTAAATATGCATTATTTAAAATCATTTTGCTCTAAATTAAATATGCATGATTTGTTAAAAGTATTTTTACGAGAGAAGCCAAGTCTTGAGTTTAAGTTGTCGGATCAAGATCACAATTAAATACCGACTCATATAAAACTTAATCTCGATCTTTGTCTTGTGCTTGAATCTCGTTATATATCAATTTTGCGCTTGTGCTTGGACCTCGTCATATGTCAATTTGCGCATAGTTTGTCATTCATCAAAACCTACAAATATGAACACACGTTCAGTATAATGCCTTGAGAACGTGTTTCCAACAATTTCTCACTTTTTGATAATGGCAAACTTTAAGCGGGATATGCATATTAGGCAATTCATAATGACGATTCAAGACAAGTAAAGATATGCAACAAGTATATAGATATGCAATTTGTTCCCCCTCAATATATGAATTCCCCCTCAATTTATGCCGATAAGTATTGAGAGTGCATACCCGTTATCTTCCCCCTTTTGCCATTAGCAAAAAGAAATATAGAATAATCAAAAAAAAACTTGTTTATTTATTAAATCTGCAATTTCAGACATAATAACGCAAATAATGTCAAGACAATCGACTATTGATACTGGATAATCGATTATATAAAAGAGAAATCGATTGTTCTGTGCGTCAAGCTTTATAATTCCCCCTGCCTTTAGGGCGATACCTGCAAAAATACGTTAGACGTCTCCGACGCTCAAGTTAGAAAACATGTGAAAGGGAAAATGCAATGCATGACTTAGATCAACGTGGAGTCAAGGATCCCGAGTTCACTACGAATTCGGAAGAATGACTCTTTCTCTAAGGGCTTTGTAAAGATGTCGGCCAATTGATCTTTGGTTTCAACAAATTCAATTTCGACATCGCCCTTGAGAACGTGATCTCTTATAAAATGATGTCTAATTTCAATGTGTTTTGTTCGCGAATGAAGAACGGGGGTTCTTCGTCAAGCATATGGCACTAGTATTATCACATCTAAGAGGGATATGATCAAGACTTAGGCCATAGTCCAAGAGTTGTTGTTTTATCCAAAGGATTTGAGCGCAACAACTCCCCGCGGCTACATATTCAGCCTCGGTTGTGGACAACGCAACTCTTACTTGTTTCTTGCTAAACCAAGAAACGAGAGAGCTACCGAGCAAGTGGCAAGTGCCACTAGTGCTCTTGCGGTCCAATTTGGATCCAGCAAAATCGGAATCGGAATAGCCAACAAGTTGGCATGAAGAACCTTTGGGGTACCATAGACCCACATTTACAGTACCAACAAGATACTTCAATATCCGTTTCACCGCAGTTAGGTGAGACTCCTTCGGACACGATTGATAACGAGCGCATAAGCACACGCTAAACATGATGTCCGGACGACTAGCAGTAAGATAAAGGAGAGAGCCAATCATACCTCGATACTTTTTGATGTCGACTTCCTTACCTTTCTCATTTTTGTCTAGATGATCGGATGTGCTCATGGGGGTTGTCATTGCTTTTGCATTGGTCATTTCAAATAGTTTCAGCAATTCTTTGCAATATTTCGCTTGGCAAATGAACGTACCTTCTTTCATTTGCTTTACTTGTAATCCCAAAAAGAATGTTAACTCACCCATCATAGACATCTCAAATTCGCTTGTCATTAAATCGGAAAATTCCTTGCACAAAACATTGTTAGTAGCACCAAATATAATATCATCCACATAGATTTGAACTAATAAAATATCATTGTCTTTATGCTTAACAAAAAGAGTGGTGTCAACTTTCCCCCTAATGAAATCATTTTCCAATAAGAATTTACTCAATCTTTCATACCAAGCTCGGGGAGCTTGTTTTAAACCATAAAGAGCCTTTTTGAGTTTGAAAACATGATCGGGAGATTTAAAATCTTCAAAACCGGGGGGTTGTTCAACATAAACTTCTTCTTGAATAACACCATTTAGAAAAGCACTTTTCACATCCATTTGATATAAATTGAAATTCATAGAAGAGGCAAAAGTAAGCAATAAACGAATAGCTTCTAATCTAGCTACGGGAGCATATGTTTCTTCATAGTCAATACCCTCTTCTTGATTATAGCCTTTTGCTACAAGCCTAGCTTTGTTTCTAGTGATTACACCATTTTCATCTAGTTTGTTTCGAAAAACCCATTTCGTACCAATTATGGTATGAAATATGGCTGTTGGTTCAATTTGAGAAACAAAAGCAGTATGTCCTAAGGTGTTCTTAAGGGAGTTTCGGGTACTTACCTTTTCTCCGACGTCGCCAATTACCTGTTCGAGAGGGTGATCTTTGATTGTCCTCCACTCGTTAGGCATTTTCGTTTCTTTCTCCAATTGTGGCGCTTCCTCCGTTGATTGTTCCAAGATTTCATTTTGAATTTCCTTAGGAGTTTCGTCTTGTACTTTGTTTTGAGGACTTAATGAGTTCAAAATACCTGCAAGATCAGAACAAGAATCCTTTCTCGCCAAGCGAGCATTATTTTCGGAAAACACAATATGAGGGGATTCTTCCACAGTTTGGGTTCTATTATTAAATACCATATATGCTTTGCTACGTGAAGAATACCCAATAAAAATTCCCTCATCGGATTTGGCATCAAATTTTCCCAATTGATCTTTTCCATTGTTATGAATAAAACATTTACAACCGAATACTCTAAAATGGGAGATATTTGGTTTCCTTCCCTTGTAGAGTTCATAAGGGGTTTTCATGAGTATTGGCCTTATGACTACTCTATTCAAAACGTAGCATGTGGTACTCACGGCATCTGCCCAAAAATGTTTGGGAATCTTAGCCTCTTCGAGCATGGTTCTAGCCATCTCTTCGAGACACCTATTTTTCCTTTCCACCACCCCATTTGGTTGTGGTGTTCGTGGAGCGGAAAAGGTATGCTCGATACTGAGTTCGTCACAAAAGTCCGCAAAGAGATTGTGATCAAACTCTCCCCCATGATCACTTCTAATTGAAGTGACGGTTGTTTCCTTTTCGTTTTGAACACGTTTACGAAAATATTTAAAATTCTGAAAAGCATCACTTTTATGGGCAAGAATAAAGTCCAAACAAATCCATGTGAAGCAATTGCAATGGTCTAGTAGTTGAAAGAATATTTTTCGATTTAAAAGATGCTTTTGTTTGCTTCCCTTTTTGACAAGAATCACAAATAGAGTCATTTTCAAATTTCAAATTTGGAAGACCAACAACTAAATTTTGTGAAACCAATTTGTTTCAAAGATGCATATTGATGTGAGCTACTCTACGATGCCATAACCAAGAATCATCCTCTTTGCTCATTAAACAATTCACATATTCGGGTGAAGAATTTGCAAGATCAACCATATAAATGTTATCCATTCTAAAACCACGAAGGATAATTTTAAAATCGCTATGTCTAAAAACTAGGCATTCATCCGAATCAAATAAAACAAGATTTCCCTTGTCACATAATTGACTTATGCTCAAGAGATTATGTTTTAAACCTTTCACAAGTAATATATGCTTAATGGAAGAAATTTCATCCTTACCGACCAATCCGATACCGATAATCTTTCCTTTGTTGTTATTACCAAAAATAACACTTCCCCCTTCCTTGTGTTCTAGTTGAAGGAATTTGGATTCGTCTCCCGTCATGTGCTTGGAGCATCCACTATCAAGGTACCATAGTACACTTGATCCCTTCAAACATACCTACAAAACAGATTAATGAGTTTTAGGTACCCATGCCATTTTGGGTCCTTGGGGCTTAGGCAAATCATAGTGATGTGATTGAGTGTTATGTCTATGTCGTGTAAAACAAGCAGGAGCAATATGTCCAATTCTTCTACAATAGTGACAAGTCACGTTTGGATTATGCATCCTTCTAGGTTGATAGTAATTGGACGGACGAAATTCATTTACTCTATTCTTGACAATATAACTATTGCGCAAATCATGAAAGTCATTTCTCCTACCATTTTTTCTAGGATATGCATCATTTCTAGAATAGTTGTTTCTAGGTTGGAAGTCATTTCTAGGTGTTCTAAAAGGTTCAAAATTCCTTCTAGTGTTTGGCCTAGAATGTGCATTATTTCTAGCATGATTATTTCTAGGTTGCGATTGATGAAAACCATTTCTAGGTTTGTTGTATCTAGGATGAACATTTGTTTTATTTATCCTAGGTTGAGCCTTAGGTGGTTGGGGGTTGGCTTCAATTTTCTCTTTAGGCTCGTTTCTAAAACCTATGCCATGCTTGGTCGACTTCAAATTAACAAGCACTTCATTCAAATTTTTATGAGAAGAGTTAAACTTATCTAAGGTGCCCTTAAGCCTTTCTACTTCATTTTGAGATGCATGCAAGAAGTACAATTTCTAGAACTCTCGGGCTTGTCGGCGCTTCTCTTGCCAAAAAATTTGTTTTCCTCTTTCAACTTCTCATTTTCTAAAATCAGTTTTTCCAATTCCTTTTCTTTAAAAGAGAGTTGTTTTTGAAAATCTTTTTCTTTTAAAGGAGCATTTTCTTTTATACTCTTAACAGTTTTTGAAGCTTTAATAAATTCGCTATACAACTCATCAAAAGCATTCTGCATTTCTTCAAGGGAAAAGAAATTTTTGGAAGAAATTTGACATACCTCTTCTTTGTTGTCTTCTTGTGCCATAAGACAAAGATTTGCGGCTTCGTCTTCTTCTTTCTCACTTGACTCGTCACCGGAGTCGCCTCCCCAAGATATGTATGCTCGTTGCTTCTTGAAGGGTTTCTTCTCCTTTTTAGCATTTGGGTAATTTGATTTAATGTGCCCGGTTTCTCCGCACTCATAGCACTTTATTTGATCTCCTTGCTTTTTGCCCTTTCGTTCATACTCTTTTCGCATGAACTTTTGAAATCTCTTGATAACGAGTCCGAACTCGTTGTCTCCGTTCTCATCATTTTGAGGTTGGCTTGTGCTTGCCTTGAGAGCGATTCTCTGCTTCCTTTGATCATCAACAAGAGGGTTAAGTATAGTAGATTCATAAGTTTTAAGATTACCTCTTAATGCGTCGATGGTGACATTTGAAATGCCAATGGATTCTTGAATCGCGTCGGCCTTGGATCGCCATTCCGGAGTGAGACTTCGGAGAATTTTTCGGACAAGTTCCTTATCCGTGAAGGTCTTCTTAAGAGCATGTAAATCATTTACGATTTTTGAAAATCGTTTAAACATCTCATCGACCTTTTCGCCTTCCTTCATGTGAAACAATTCATATGCATGGGTTAGGAAATCAATTTTGGCTTCCCTTACCTGGTCCGTACCTTCGTACGTAATTTCTAGCTTGTCCCACATTTGCTTCACCGTTGTGCAACAAGATATCTTCATGTAATCATCAGCATTTACAGCACAATATAATAAAGTAATAGCTTTAGCATTATTTTGCACCTTTCGGATATCATCCGCATCGTATTCATCTTCAGACTTTGGGACCCATTCATTTTCAACCTTCTTGGTTGGAATTTGTTCTCCATTCATTATGACCTTCCAAAGATGAAAACTATTTGATTGTACAAATATTCTCATCCTCTCCTTCCAGTATGTATAATTTGTACCATCGAATAGCGGTGGTCGGGTGGAGCATTGTCCTTCACCTATTCCTGCAAAAGAATCACGAGTAGAAGCCATGGATGTTTCTCTCAAACGGTTAAGTCTTCAGAGAGTTGGGCTCTGATACCAATTGTTGGATAATACGCTTAACGCTAGAGGGGGGGTTGTTAGATAATACGCTTAACGCTAGAGGGGGGTGAATAGCGTTATAATAAAAATTAGCGTAAACTTTGCGGAATTAAAAAATTGCAGGAAGTAAATAAGTGCTATAAATAATAAAGTATGCACCGATGTATTCTGGTTCACCACAACACGTGCTAGTCCAGTCCCCGAGAGACTCTCTCGATATTTTCCACTAACTTGTCAAGCTTACGGGTGCTCAACAAACCTTTACAACTTAAGGACACAAGCCTTAACACCTTTGCTCGGAGATACAACACTCCAAGACTTCACTGTTAAGCTTACGGGTGCCTAACCAACCTTTACAACTTAAGGACACAAGCCTTAACACCTTTGCTCGGAGATACAACACTCCAAGACTTCAACCAAGGAAACACAAGTTCCTTACAACAAGAGAATCACAATTCTCTTACAAGTGTACAAAACACTAAACACTCAAACAAAGCACTCCTTAATGAGTAGATATAAGTAAAAGAAGTAAGCTCAAGATCACAACAACTATGGACAAGACTTTGGCTCTCAAAAGCTTTATGAAATGAATATAAAATGATAAACAATAGTATGCAAGCTTATAGCAATAGAATGATCAGTTGTGGTATGTTGTTGTGTTTAAAACACTGAAATGAAGCTGTATTTATAGTTGAAAAACTTGGCATTACCGTTGTCTAATTGCCAATTAAGAGTTGCTGATTTTACTGAGTGACAATCGATTGTCAAGAAGCCACAATCGATTGTTTGCCAATCGTTCCAGAAATCAATCCCAGATTTTACGCTTAATAATCGATTATCCAAGATCAACAATCGATTATTGGCAACGTTCAAAAAATCATTTCCAGATTTTACGTAAAACAGTCGATTATACAGAATCAATAATAGATATTCAGCAACGTTCAAAAAATCTTTTCCAGATTTTAATTTCAACAATCGATTGTACAAAATCAACAATCGATTATTCAGCAACATTCAAAAAATCTTTTCCAGATTTTAATTTCAACAATCGATTGTACAAAATCAACAATCGATTACCTGACGGTATTTGAAAACTTTACGACAACGGTCAGCTTCACAATCGATTGTGCAATGTTAACAATCGATTATTTATTAGACTTTGAAAATCATTTTAGACACTGCCTCGTGACAATCGATTGATATATACTCACAATCGATTATTTAATAATTTTGAAAAAGTCCGGAAGACACTGCCTCAACACAATCGATTGTCATATGTTCACAATCGATTATTTTGTGACTTTTAAAAATCTGATGGACACTTTCTCTTCACAATCGATTGCCATTAGCTTCACAATCGATTATTCTGAGTTTTGAAAAACTTTGATGCACACTGCCTCATCACAATCGATTGTCATAAGGTTCACAATCGATTGTCATGCAGGTTTGAAAAACCTGATGCTCACTGCCTTAACACAATCGATTATCATTAGTTCACAATCGATTGTCATGCAGTCTTGGCTTAACATAATCGATTATCATAAGTACATAATCGATTATCTTAGTCCAGATTTTAGAGGCATGTTTAAAAATCATTTTGACTGAAGTAAATATGCATGATTTAAAATCATTTAGCATTAAATTAAATATGCATGATTTTGTAAAAATAATTTCACGAGAGAAGCCATGTCATGAGTCAAGTTGTCGGATCAAGATCACAATTAAGAGCGACTCATTTAAACTATAAAACTTTGTCTTGTGCTTGAATCTCGTTATCCACCAATTTTGCGCTTGTACTTGAACTTCGTCATATATCAATTTGCGCTTGTTTGTCATTCATCAAAACCTACACATAAGAACACACGTTTTAGTATAAAGCCTTGAGAACGTGTTTCCAACAGGGGTGAATAGCGTTATAATAAAAATTAGCGTAAACTTGCGGAATTTAAAAATTGCAGGAAATAAATAAGTGCGATAAGTAAATAAATTAGAACAAACGCACCGATGTATCCTGGTTTACCACAACCCGTGGCTAGTCCAGTCCCCGAAAGACTCTCTCGAGATTTCCACTAACTTGTTAAGCTTACGGGTGCTCAACAAACCGTTACAACTTGAGGACACAAGCCTCAACAACCTTTGCTCGGAGATACAACACTCCAAGACTTCAACCAAGGAAACACAAGTTCCTTCTTACAACACAAGGGACTAACACTTCCCTTCAAGTGTACAAAAACACTTAGCACTCAAACAAGACACTCCTTTAAGAGTAGATATGAGTAAAAAGAATACGCTCAAGATCGCAACAACTTTCGACAAGAATTTGGTTCTCAAAAGCTTATGTAATGAATATAAAATGATAAGCAATAAAGTATGTAAGCTTTAGCAATTGTATAATCAATTGTTTTCTTTAGAAGACTGAATTGAAGCTGTATTTATAGTTGAAAAACTTTGTATTACCGTTGCCTAATTGCCAATTAAGAGTTGCTGATTTTACTCTGTGACAATCGATTGTCAAATTACCACAATCAATTGTTTGCCAGTTCTTCCAAAAATCAATCCCAGATTTTACGCATAACAATCGATTATCTAAGATCAATAATCGATTATTGGCAACGTTCAAAAAATCATTTCCAGATTTTACTTAAAACAATCGATTATAGGAAATCAATAATCGATTACTCAGCAACGTTCAAAAAATTCTTTCCAGATTTTAATTAAAACAATCGATTATAGGAAATCAATAATCGATTACCTGACAGTATTTGAAAACATTTTGGCAACGGTCAGTTATACAATCGATTATATTAAGTTAACAATCGATTATATATCAGTCTTGAAAAATCAATTTAGACATTGCCTCTTGACAATCGATTGTTATAGGTTCACAATCGATTATTTAATAACTTTAAAAAAGTCTGGAAGACACTGCCTCAATACAATCGATTGTCATAAGTTCACAATCGATTATTTTGTGACTTTGAAAAATCTGATGGACACTGTCTCTTCACAATCGATTGTCATTAGCTTCACAATCGATTATTTTGAGCTTTGAAAAACTTTGATGGACACTGCCTCATCACAATTGATTGTCATAAGGTTCACAATCGATTGTCATGCAGATTTGAAAAATCTGATGCTCACTGCCTTAACACAATCGATTGTCATAAGTTCACAATCGATTGTCAAGCAGCTGACTTAAACATAATCGATTATCATAAGTACATAATCGATTATCTTAGTCCAGATTTTAGAGGCATGTTTAAAAATCATTTTGACTAAAGTAAATATGCATTATTTAAAATCATTTTGCTCTAAATTAAATATGCATGATTTGTTAAAAGTATTTTTACGAGAGAAGCCAAATCTTGAGTTTAAGTTGTCCGATCAAGATCACAATTAAATACCGACTCATATAAAACTTAATCTCGATCTTTGTCTTGTGCTTGAATCTCGTTATATATCAATTTTGCGCTTGTGCTTGGACCTCGTCATATGTCAATTTGCGCATAGTTTGTCATTCATCAAAACCTACAAATATGAACACACGTTTAGTATAATGCCTTGAGAACATGTTTCCAACAGTGGACGTGATAATAGACGAAATTATAATCGTCATCATTGTGATAATGATAATAATAAGGATTCTCAAAATAATCTTTCACTTTATAAAAGTAATATTGGTCATCGATTTGATATGAGATTTATAAAGCACATATAGATGATTATGGTTCATTCATGATGTGAATGTAACAACATCTAATTTATGAATACTTATTCATTCTTGGATGAATATGAACGTGCTAGTGATAGTGAATATACCATACTCACCTCTAGAAGGAGGTTTGAGATGATATAAGAAAATAATGTCATTATTATGGCATGAATGGTCATTGGTCACGTACCTATTGTACGCCAAAATATTTTTGCACTGTGATTATAAAAGGACATCAAAATGCAAGAAACATATTTTGCATATAATTTTGTCCATTGGCATAATGATATAACGTTCTCCTTGAAAGAGATTAATGGCCATATGGATGTTGTTAAATACGTGGTAGTACAAAATTAATTGAGAGCTCTGGAAGAGCCAATTATCACTATTTTGGAGAAACACAATTGATTACAATAATGTATTGTGTTGTAGTAAGTCTCAAAGGAACTTATTCAGTTTCCAAAGTACACGCGAAAGCGGTTGATTATATTGATACTATAAATGAAGGAAATATTTAATATCTTCTATTACTACAACTTGTAGCGGGGTAATATGTATGTGAAAAGTTACCTACTTTATTCTCAAATTTATACTACACAAATAAATAAATACAATAATAAAGTGGATGTTTATTGATATAAAAATTCATATCATAATAAACTTGGAGTTTATTGATAATTGCACATATCATGGTGTAAATCTGAACTTTATCAATATTGATAATTTATTCAGTTGGCTTTTGGGTTAATCATATCAATTTTAGTATGATGTGCAAAAATAAAAGAGAATTCACATGGGTAAATATTAAAGAACTAGAAAGTTCTTTACGAATTCTCTTACATTGCTTGTTCTTATTAATTAATAGACCAACTAAATTTGGGATTGAATCTCATAAATGTTGGAAATATCAAAGGTGAATATGGGCCCATTCACCTGCCATGTATACCACATAAAATGCATCTATGATCGCCACGCTCTAACTCACCTGGATCTGCACATAAAGTGCAGGGTGTACTATGAGTACTACCACCTCAGTAGTAACAGAAATAACTAAGGAACTAAGCAGTAGTGACGAGCTAAGTAAAAAAGTTCAATTATTTACTTTCACAATTTAAAGATAAAAATTCCATAACTCAGTAAATATCACAAAGAAATTTAACAGATAAATGGAGCAACAACAAAAGTAGATGCAACTTCACAGCGATGTCACTCAATCACCCAGCACTCAGCACTCAACACTCAACACTCAACACTCAACACTCAACACTCAACACTCAACACTCAACACTCAACACTCAACACTCAACACTCAACACTCAACACTCATACACTCAACACTTTGCGCTTATTGGGGGTGTGTACAGACTTCGGAGGGGCTCCCAAAACACAAGCACTAAGCACGGACAACTCACGTGCCATCATATCAATACCTGGATCCGTACGGTCAACTCACGTGCTACGCGGACAACTCGCGCGCTATGGTATCAATACCTGGACCCGCATGGTTAACTCACATGCTACGCGGACAACTCACGCACTATGGTATTAATATCCTCACAACCAGGCCCTTGGTCTTACTCAATCATGTTCCTCACCAGCCTCACCATCATCAAAAATTAAGGGGACACAGCCCACATCAAGTATTACAACATATTAGCAAGTAATAGAGACTAAGTTAAACATTTGTAATAATTTCTATGTTTGAGTAAAAATAATGTGAGCCTGAATAAAACCTAAGTATTATCTCTAACATGAAGGCAGAAAAGTTCAACAACAAGTAAACACATAATCACAAATAATAGCCATTAGGCCCCATAGCCCCACGGGACGGACCAAGTCTCAATCCTCACGGTGCAAAACCAGCCGCCTGTCACCTAGTATGGGTATCACCACCAAACAATCGCATGATATTACTTTCTCCGGCTTTATACCCTCAAAGCTAGAGTTAAAGTTGTTACTTACCTCAATCACATAAAATCCTACTCTGGGATGTCCTCGTCTCTGGACTCAGTCTACAAAAGCTCCGAATCTAACCATAATCATATTACTACTATCAACATAGTCTAAAGAATCGGATTCCACAATAAAAACTACAAAATATAAAAATAATCCGAAATCGACCAAAATCCGGCCCCCGGAACCATATCTCGGAATTAGCTAAAAATAATAGAGTAATAATCCTCATCCTCTCCCGATTCAAACAATATAAAATATATCAAAATCAAACTTCGTTTGGTCCCTCAAATCCTCTCTTAAAACTCTCCAAAACTCGAACCCTAATTCCCTTAGTTTCACTTTGAAATCATCAATTAAATCTCAAACACGAAGATGAATTCATGAAATATAACCAAAAAGTAATAAAGAATACTTAACCCAATCCATATGGTGAAAATTGCCTCCAAAATCGGCCAAATCCGAGCTCCCCAACTCAAAATATGACCGAATGAACAAACCCTAGCTTTACATATTTTTCTTCCAGCTATTTTGCCTCCTTTCTCATTCCAACTGACCCCAAAACTCATATTTTATGCCTCCAATAGATTCCTTGTGAAATTCTAATCAAGTTAGGCTTTTGAATCACTCAATTTGACCTTATAATGAATGAAATATGTACTTTTTAATATTTGCAAATAGTGCAGATTTTTAAATACGCTGCTAATGGCAATTTAGTAATTAAACTGAAAAAATCTGGCAACTTAATTTACAGTAAAATTGCCATAAAATCAACATACGATGTCCAAATTAGACCATTCTTTTTGCGACGGGTCCGTACTTACGATGCGGATCTAATGCTTCAATCAAAAAAAGAAATAGGAGCTCGTTTGTTCAATATGATATCATTTATGCTTGAAAGCTCAAACCTATCCAAAACTTACCCGAGACACTCGAGACTCCAAAAAATAATTCCAAAAACTCATATATCACTACCTGAACTTAGTCGAACCTCCAAATTACCCAAAACAATACCAAAATACCAAATCACCTCGAATTCAAGCCTAAGAATTTCTAAACTTCCGACTTTCGCCAATTTAAGCCTAATTCTACTACGAACCTTCAAATTATATTTCGGACACACTCCTAAATCTAAAATCACCTAAGCTAATCGAATCATAAAAATCTAAATCTGAACTCGTTTACTCATAAGTTAACTTCCGGTTGACTTTTCTAACTTAGTTTTTTAACTAAGAGACTAAGTGATCATTTCACTCTAAAACTACTCTGAACCCAAACCTACCAACTCGATATAACTCAACATAGCTGAACAACACATAAATAAGTATAGATAGGGTAAATGGGGCCATAACTCTCAAAACGACAGGCTGGGTCGTTACATCCTCCCACTCTTAAACAAACGTTCGCCCTCGAATGAGTCTAAAAACATAACTGGAGTCTTAAATAGGTGAAACCTTCAGCAATACATTCTTGTCACATTCAAATCATATGAACTCATCTCGTGGTCACATCATACTCATCACATACCCAATGAGGGATTCAAAATTCGTCGATACACAACTAATACCAAGCGCTCATGTGCGCATACGAATGTGTGGAAGGAATTCAAAGAGTTACACTTCAAGATGAATCAATACCGCACGATAAGAATTCAAGAAGGTGAAGTTTTCCTAAAGGTTATGCAGCCTCTTGAAGATAAGTATAGACGTCTCCGTACCGATCCACAAGACTCTACTAAACCTGCTCATGACTCGTGAGACCTATGTAACCTAGGCTCTGATACCAACTTGTCCCAGAATCTAACCATGGTCGTGATGGCGCCTATCGTGTCACAAGGCAAGCCAATTCCCAAAATATTACTACCAATTTGATTATAAGAATTTAATAAAATATTTTTAATAATTCAATTCATGATAACCAACTCTAAATATAAATAATATAAAATACAAAAACGAGTCCCATACATCGGAGTGTCACTAAGTCATGAGCGTATAAAACTATAAACTAAGATATATAAACTGGCTAACTGTCCAAAAGAAGAAATGACAAAAAAAGTAACAAGGTCCTGCGGACGCTAGCAGCTACCTTACAATATCCATAGATAGCCGGCCTAAAATTAACGATCGTCGTGCTCTAACTCACATGGATCTGCTCATAAAGTGCAGGGTGTACTATGAGTACTACCACCTCAGTAGTAATAGAAATAACTAAGGAACTGAGCAGTAGTGACGAGCTAAGTAAAACAGTTCAATTATTTATTTTCACAATTTAAAGATAAACAAGTAAATTCCATAACTCAGTAAATATCACAAAGAAATTTAATAGATAAATGCAGCAACAACAAAAGTAGATGCAACTTCACAGCAATGTCACTCAATCACTCAGCACTCGACACTATGCGCTCAGTGGGGGTTTGTACAGACTCCGGAGGGGCTCCCAAAGCCCAAGCGCTAAGCATGGACAAATCACGTGCCATCATATCAATACCTGGATCCGCATGGTCAACTCACGTGCTACGTGGACAACTCACGCGCTATGGTATAAATACCTGGTCTCGCATGGTCAACTCACATGCTACGCGGACAACTCACACGCTATGGTATTAATATTCTCACAACCAGACCCTTGGACTTATTCAATCATGTTCCTCACCAGCCTCACCATCATCAACAATTAAGGGGACATAGCACACATCAAGTATTACAGCATATTAGCAAGTAACAGAGACTAAGGTAAACATTTATAATAATTTCTATGTTTGAGTAAAAATAATGTGAGCTTGAATAAAACCTAAGCACTATCTCTAACATGAAGGCAGAAAAGTTCAACAACAAGTAAACACATAACCACAAATAATAGTTATTAGGACCCAGAGCCTCACGGGACGGACCAAGTCTCAATCCCTCGCGGTGCAAACCCACACGCCCGTCACCAGCATGGGTATCACCACCAAACAATCACATGATATTACTTTCTCCATGTTTATACCCTCAAAGCCAGAGTTAAAGCTGTTACTTACCTCAATCACATAAAATCCTACTCTGGGATGCCCTCGTCTCTGGACTCAGTCTCCAAAAGCTCCGAATCTAACCATAATCAGATTAATACTATCAACATAGTCTAAAAAATCGGATTCCACAATAAAAACTACAAAATATAAAAATAATCCGAAATCGGCCAAAACCCGGCCCCCGGAACCATATCTCGAAATTAATTAAAAATAGTAGAATAATAATCCTCATCCTCTCCCGATTCAAACCATGTAAAATTTATCAAAATCGAACTTCGTTTGGTCCCTCAAATCCTCACTTAAAACTCTCCAAAACTCGAACCCTAATTCTCTTAGTTTCACTTTGGAATCATCAATTAAATCTCAAACACGAAGATGAATTTATGAAATATAACCAAAATAGAGTAGAGAATACTTACCCCAATCCATATGGTGAAAATCGCCTCCAAAATCTCCTAAAATCCAAGCTTCCCAACTCAAAATATGACCGAATGAACAAACCCTAGCTTTATATATTTTTCTTCCAGTTATTCTGCCTCATTTCTCATGCAAAATGACCCCAAAACTCATATTTTATGCCTTCAATAGATTTTTTGTGAAATTCTAATCAAGTTAGACTTTTGAATCATTCAATTTGACGTTATAATGAATGAGATATGTAGGTTTTAATATTTGCAAATAGTGCAGATTTTTAAATACATTGCTAGTGGCAATTTCGTAATTAAACTGAAAAAATCTGGCAACCTAACTCTTAGTAAAATTGCCATAAAATCCACATATGATGTCCAAATTAGACCATTCTTTTTGCTACGAGTTCGTAATTACGATACAGATCTAATGCTTCAATCAAAAAAAGAAATAGGAGCTTCTTTGTTCAATATGATATCATTTATTCTTGAAAACTCAAACCTATCCAAAACTCACCCGAGACACTCGAGACTCCAAACAATAATTCTAAAAAGTCATATATCACTACCTGAACTTAGTCGAACCTCCAAAATACCCAAAACTACACCAAAATACCAAATCACTTTGAATTCAAGCCTAAGAATTTCTAAACTTCCAACTTTCGCCAATTTAAGCCTAATTCTACCACGAACCTTCAAATTATATTTCGGACACACTCCTAAGTATAAAATCACCTAAGCTAATCGAAGAATAAAAATCTGAATCTGAACTCGTTTACTCATAAGTTAACTTCCGGTTGACTTTTCTAACTTAGTTTTCTAACTAAGAGACTAAGTGATCATTTCACCCCAAAACTACTTCGAACCCAAACCTACCAACTCGATATAACTCAACACAGCTGAAAAACACATAAATAAGCATATATGGGGTAAACAGGGCCACAACTCTCAAAACAACAGGCCGGGTCGTTACAGATCTTTTGAAGATGGCGCACAAGATTGAAATGCAAAGACTCGAGGATGTGAATCGATGCTATTATCAGGGGAGTTAATGAGCGTTGCACTCTTTTTGCCTTATAAGGTTTTGTCCCACTGGGTTATCCTTACAAGGTTTTTAACGAGGCAACCAAAAGGCGTATTATTAGATATGTGTACTCTTTTTCCTTTTCTAGAATTGTTTTCCATTGGGTTTTCTTTAAGTTAAGGTTTTAATGAGGCACATTATCTGTTGCATAGACATTCAAGTGGGATTGTTATAAATAGAATTCTATTTAAGGTGAATGTCTATATTCTAGAGAGATTTTAAGGTTTATTACTTGGTGGCTAAGTCACCCTCTCCCTATAAATAGAGATTCTATTCCATTGTAAATTATCTCATACCAATAAGAATTCTCCCTCCATACTTTTCTCTGCAACACTCTTCTTCTTCTCTTATTAAAGACTCTGTAAGACCATTTTGAGTGCGCACATGAGCTACAGGATGTTCCACTTATATCCCAATTGATAGACAATAATCATTAAATGCTTGGGATAAAAACTTAACAGCATTATCAAGTCTAATAGACTTAATTGGATTATCGGGAAATTGTGCCTGTAATCGAATTATTTGTGCCATTAATTTTGCAAATGCGGGGTTGCGAGATGACAATAGGCACTCATGGGACCATCTAGAAGATGCGTCTATTAAGACCATGAAATATCTAAACGACCCACTAGGTGGGTGAATAGGTCCACAAATGTCCCCTTGTATACGTTCCAAAAATGCAGGGGACTCAATTCCAACCTTTGTTTGTGATGGTCTAATAATTAACTTGTCTTGATAACAAGAAACTTAATTATTTAAAAGAATCTTTAAATTCTGTAATGGATGCCCATTTGAGTTTTCTATAATCTGTCTCATCATAATTGATCCAGGATGTCCCAATTGATCATGCCAAAGTACAAAAATATTGGAATCAGTAACCTTTTAGTTACGGTAGAATATGCCTCAGTTGCACCAATTTTTGTCCAATACAGACCACAAGATAGAGATTGGAGTTTCTCAATAACCCTCTTTTGGCCAGACATTCTTTGTAATGATGAGATATTCAAGATTATTCTCATCTATTGTCTCAATATGATATCCATTTTGACGGATATCTTTAAAACTCAACAAGTTCCTTTTGGACTTGGAGGAGAACATTGCATTCTCTATGATAAGTATTGTTCCCTTAGGCAGAGTTAGTAGCTCTTCGAGAGCCTTCAGTTAAATTACTACTACTAGAAATTGTAGTAGCATCTGCCTTACATATACTTAAATGAGAGAAATATTTATTCTCTTTGAATATCGTATGCACCGTACATGAATCAATTAAACAAATATTTTTACAAATTAACTTTGATCCAAGTTTGTTTTGTGAGATATCCATATTTTCTTCCCATAGTTTGACAAACAAAAGAAATATATGAATTAACATTAGTATTTCAGAGAAGAAAAAATAATAACATAGTTAAATCAATAATTCAATAAAGAACTTTGTATTGAATTTCGAGAAAACTCTGGGTCTGAGTCAAACAATTATATGTAATTATACGTTAATTTTAGGTTGTCACATGGTTTAAAATACGGAAAACTTAAAGTCATACACATAAAATAATAAGTGCGTAAATAATAGTAACTAAAACACAAAAGTAGACAATAAAATGTATAAATATTTAAAACGGAATCAACGTTCATAAGGTATATAATAAAAAAAACTGGTAAAGTATTGAAGGTCGTATTGCCTCGTCTGTATCTGAGCAAAATTATGTTCTATAGGCTAGTGAATTGCAGCTCATGCTCAATATGATAGACTTGAATTTTGTTTTCTTTTCTAAATCCAATTGTTAAATAATAAAATATTATAGTCATACTAACAAGTTAATCGTTATTAAATTTATACATATATAGAATGGTAAAGCTTCTAATGTGAAACTCCAGTAGCTAAATCTTTTTTTTTCACGTCATAACATGCTTTAATAAACACTATGTTAATCCTTGAAAATTAAGCATACTGAAACATTCTTTAGAACGAATACTAACACTATTCCATAAATTAAATAATACGAATTGATACTAATGACTACTAGTTTTTTCACTAACTAATACAAACAACTAAAATAAAATCAAACAACTCAATCTTATTTAACCACGGATCCATCACCGATCAAGTGGTATATTTTTCCATCAGAGTGCTCAAAGAAGTCTGCCACATCCAAGTGGGTGATATCAACCAAATGTCTTGGTACACGGCAAATATTTGCCCAGTGCCCTTTTCCACCGCAACGATAGCATTCAACTTCTGAACTATTTGCTTTTGGCTTCTTATATTTCCCTTGCCGCTTTTTGTGGTTATTTCTCTTTTGGGGATGATTGACACCAGAAAAATTTCTTCCTTGTCCATGGCCACGGCCACAGCCATGACCACGACCGCGATTAGAGCCACGACCTTCAGGCAATAGTGTAGACCAGTGGGTCGATTTTCATGATTTCTCATGAGCAAGTCATTATTTCGCTCAGCCACAAGGAGAAGAGAAATCAACTCAGACTACTTCTTGAAGCCTTTCTCTCTATACTGTTGTTGCAGAATTATATTGGAGGCATGAAACACTGTAAACGTTTTTTCAAGCAAGTCATAATCAGTGATAGTGTCTCTTCAGAGTTTCCATTTAGAAGTAATTCTGAACATCGCAGAATTATATTCAGAAGCAGACTTAAAGTCTTGGAGCCTCAGATGACCCCAATCATATCGTGCTTGTGGCAGAGTGGCCAACTTTAAATTGTCATATCTTTCTTTTAAGCCATTCCACAAAATGACTGGATCTTTGACTGTGAGATATTCAATTTTCAATCCTTCATCAAGGTGATGACGCAAGAAAATCAAGGTCTTAGCACAGTCTTGGATGGATGCTTATTTCTGTCTTTAATGGCGTCTCCAAGACCCATTGCATCTAAATGGATTTCAGCATCCAACACCCATGTCATATAGTTCATGCCCGAAATTTCAAGGGCAACAAACTTTCTTTTCATAATGTCAGTCATAATTAAAAAGAGGAGAAAATTACCTTAATCTTCTCAAAGATCTTCTTGAGACGGTAGAGTCTTGTACTGATAACGTGTTATGAAAATAATAAAAGAACAAAAGCAATATTGCAGAGAAAGAGAGAGAAAATTCTTATTGTGGACTGCCTTATTGGAATGCAAATGCTTAAAGATGTGAATTGATGCTCTCATCAGAGGGAGTTAATACGCGTTGCACTCTTTTTCCCTTACAAGGTTTTGTCCCACTGGGTTTTCCTTGAAAGGTTTTTAACGAGGCAACCAATAGGCGCATTTCTAAACGTGTGTAGTCTTTTTCATTTTCTATAATTTTTTTCCATTGGGTGTTATTTTAGTTAAGGTTTAATGAGGCACATTACTTATTGAGTAGACAGTCAAGGGGGAGTGTTAAGAATATAATTCTATTTAGAGTGAATGTGTATCTTGTAAAGAGTTTTACTTTGAGGCTAAGTCATTTTTCCTCCTATAAATAGAGGGGTATTACCCCGTTGTAAATCACCCAAAAATTTAATAAGAATTTCTCTCTCTCTTTATCTGCAATATTGCTCTAGTTCTTTTATTGTGTCATAACAGTTTTTAAATTATTTCTCACAAGCATTAAAAATGTTAAAAATTATAATTATAGTTTGTATATCATAGTATATATAATTTATTATTATCTTTATATCCAAGCGTATAACACAAAACTAATTATATTATTTGTATATCACATTGTATAATACATAATAAAATGTGTATAGCAAAGTATATATCACAAATTTATTATCCTTCTTATTCTCCATCTCGGACTTCATTTCCTCGATGAAAAAATCCTTTATTTCACTCCACACCATAGACGACGGACTGTTCATATACATTCTGATTTTCTAGTGAACTATATCTCTCTATAAATTTCAAGAGCATTAATGAGTGGTGGAAGAGTAGAAGTGGCAGTACTATTAATCACAATATCGTACCGTTCGTAACCAGAGCCCGGAGTCAATGTGTATACCGTTGTGGTCGACAAATATGCCGGAAACAAAGGTCCATAAAAGAGGTTATCATTAATATAATCCACCATTTTAATCTCATTTGGAATATGTAGGGAAGGGGGAGAGGACAAACGAACAATAGAGGGAGGGCAGCAAACGGTTAGGAGAATAAAGAATAAAATATGGTAGTTTAGAATTGGCTATATAATGCCAATTATTTGGGGCTACCTTTGCTAAAACCTAATATAAGACTAAAAAATTGTCGATTCCCCATATGTGTTGTCGTCGTGTTTCATTTTTTCTTTTCATAACTTTTAGAAGGTCGGCCTTCTAATCTGTCAAAATTAGCCGCCTGGTTTTATGTTTAGTGAATAATATTCTATCTCTTCGCTACGATCATTTTTGGTATTTTCGGCCATAAAATAAGAATTCAAAACAATTTTCAGATAGTGCTATATTCAACAATCTGCATGAATTCGGGGGCTCGCTGCGAGAAACTAAAAATTTTGAGAGCCTATTAGAAACGACCTAATGAACAAACGCTTTGCCATGACCTTTCCTCGATTTTTGGCATTTTAGGATCATAAAATATGAATTTAGGATGATTTTCAAATTTTTATGCGCTATAGTCCACGCCATCTGCATGAATTTGGGCGACCGACTCCGAATTTTCTAAAAATTTGCACCCTCAACAAAACATCATAATACACAATAGTCATCGAATCGCTATAACTTTTCCTCATTTTTTATCAATTCAGGGCCATAAAATAGGAATTTAGGACGATTTATAGATTTTTCACCTGTATATAGTCCACGACATCTGCATGAATTCGGGCGACCGACTCCGAATAACCTAAAATTTTGCGGGCCCATAAGAAACAACCTAATGAATAATAGTCATTATTTCACCATAACTGTTTTTTGGCATATTAGGGTCATAAAACAGAAATCCAAAACAATTTCTATATTTTTTTACGTGTTATAGTCCATGCAATCTACATGAATTCAGACGACCGGCTCAGAATCATCTAAATTTTGCAGGCCCATCGTATATAGCCTAATGAAAAATATTAACCGCGCAGCATTTTAGGGCCATAAAATAAGAATTCAGAGATATTTTCACATTTTTCTGTGCTATAGTCCATGCTATCTGCATGAATTTGGGCGACCGACTTCGAATCGCCTAAAATTTTGCAGGCACATTAGAAACAACCTAATGAATTATAGTTATCGCTTTAGCATGACCTTTCCTTATTTTTGGCGTTTTAGGGCCATAAACAGAAATTTAAAAAGATTTCTAGATTTTAGGGCCATACACGCCATTTACATGAATTCGGGCAGCCGGCTCAGAATTGCCTAAAATTTTGTTGGCCCATAAAAAATGACCTGATGAACAATAGTTATCGCTTCGCCATGTCCGATCCTCGTTTTTGGCATTTTAGGGCCACAAAACAATATTTGAGGACGATTATCAAATTTTTGGGTAGTCTGTGACATTTGCATGTCGGTTTATTGGCTCTAAATTACCTAAAATTGTACGGGCTCATCAGCAACGACCTAGTGAATAATAGTCATTGTTTCGTCATGATCGTTCCTTGTTTTTTTCACTACTTCTTCAGTATTGGCTAAACAATGAGATAATTTATTATCGACTTTGTGTTTTTGCATTAAGTAAATAATAAATAAATGTATATTTCCACAATAAGTAATTTTTTTAAATATGTGTATTATATCCAAAAAAGTATACATATTTATATAGCAGAATACATCCCCCTAAATTTGACATAGACTATTAGTTATACCCCTAAATTATTTATGGTTTTAATTATTCCTCCCCCGAACTTGACCTTCTAAGAACCATACCAACTAGATGGTGATGTGCAAATAGTGTGAGCGCACTCTTTTAAGCGCGTGGAACTGAAAACAAATTGAAAAAACAACTTTCAAGTAGGTTATTTTTTAATTTTTAGTTGTCATATATTCATATATAATGATTTATTTGTTACTATAATGTGGGACTTTACTCTAACTTTATTATTTTTAATTTCTTCTATTTATATTTATTCCAACTGTATTTTTTTTGCCATATTTGTAAAAGTTGGTTGGAACTCCATCATTTTAGCCAAATAGAAAATATTTAGCAAAAAAAATGGAGTAATAGTGGTCTGTTTTTCTGTTATTGTTTTCTTTAAATATAATGTCTATTTGTTTGAATTGTGTATTATTATTTTCGAGTCAAATCAGTAAAAAAAAATAGCTACAACTCCATTATTTTTTACCAAATAAAGAAGGTATAACCAAAATAGTGAACTTACAATTGTACACTTTTTTATTTCTTCTTTTGTTGTAATGACTACTTATGTTAACTGTGTATTTTTACTTTTTCCGAACTCATATATATATATGTGTGTGTGTGTGTGTGTGTGTGTGTTATGATAAATATCAATTTATGGTGGATGTCTACTCTTCTTCCATGATCTTCATCTCAAATGGTTAATGGCATATTTTGTATGTTCAATGACATATTTTCTTTACTTTTTATGCATATATAAAGGCCTTGTAATAGATAGAAAAATACACAATTGAAGAAGAAAATCTCTTTCTTCTCTCTTTCTCTCTGTATCTCTATATTTTGTTCATGTTTTACTAACTCGCTTTTATTTTATAATGCATTATCAGCAAGACTCTAGCCTTATCGAAAGTTAAGCGCAATTCATCCAAAATGTATAACAGGTTATCTTCTAAAATTCTTCTTCTCTTCTTGCCATTCTAGTGGTATTGTATTATATTGTATGAATTAAATCAAAATTTTATCATTACGAATGTTTCAATTGTGTTGCCATAATACATATAGTGGTAATGATAACCTTAATCTATTTATTAGTACTTATACAGATTTGAGAATAAAAGTTTACGTATTATACCAAACAACAATTTCTATAAATGAAGATAAAATATTGATAATAATATATGTTTAAGGTGATGGATTTTAACGCCAATAATTACCAATTTATCATGTTTGCCACAGTGTAATATGATTCATATTGATTCGTAATGATGACGTCAGTAGTATGATTTTTATTAGTGTATACGACATTATATATTATTATAATTTGCATATTTACGGACAGTATGCTTACACAATTTTAATGTATATACACATTGACTGCAAGCAAGTAGCTGAGTAGTGTATTTTTAGCAGACAATTATATAATAATAATGTTACTATTATGTCGTTGTGGGGCCTTGTGTTGTTTATATATGATGGTTTTAGTATTTAAGTAATATGTTTTTAATTATTATTTATTATTGTTATGCAAGTATAATAGTTAACTCGCTGTATCATAATGGGATTTATTTCAAATGTTTGCACACATTATAATGCATCATGGCTTATACATAAACTGAACATTATATGAATGAATGAACTTCATTAGCTCATATTTTATTATCAGTATGACTATATTTACTTCAATTTGTTATATAGGATTCACATATATTAAAGTATTTGCATACATGTATGTTTTTGGAATTTTTATTAGGATATTTTTCACGTTATTGCATTGACGATACATGGCGTATTGTTATATCATAAGTTGCATTATTTGGTATCAAGTTTGTTACATTTCATACATATAAAATTAATATTGAGCATTCACTTGTGATGCTACATAGAAATCATAGCATTGAGATTGTATTTTTTATCATAAGGTTTGCATGTTTAATGTTAATAATATGTGTGATAATAATAGTACAATGATTAATAATGTCACACGTGTTGGCTTTAGTAGTACATACCCATTTATTTATTTTCACTCTCATCTTAATCATTTCTAATTCATTTATTTTCTTTGATAGCTTTTACTATGTCAATTTGTCAAAGCTTGAGTTTGTGGCACTTGACATTTTTGGAAAGAATTGCCGATCATGGGTTCTGGATACAGAATTCACTTAGCCGCTAAAGGCTTTGGTAACACCATTACTCAGGGTAATGAGGCATCAAACCAAGATAAAGTGAAGGCCATGATTTTCCTTCGTCATCATTTGGATGAAGGTTTGAAGGTTGAATGTTTTACAGTGAAAGATCCACTTAAATTGTGGACTGGCCTGAATGAAAGGTATGACCACCTTAAGGCTACAGTATTGCCAAGGGCTCGATATGAGTGGATGCACTTACGGTTGCAAAATTTAAAAACTGTAAGTGAGTATAACTTTGTTGTATTCCGAATAAGTTCTCAATTAAAATTATGTGGGGAAGTTATAAATGATGAGAATTTGTTGAAAAAGACTCTTACGACTTTTCATGCCTCAAATATGGTATTACAACAACAATACCGTGAAAGGGGTTTTGAAAGGTATTATGAATTGATCTCATATCTTTTGATGGCCGAGCAACATAATACCCTTTTGCTGAAAAATCATGAAGCACGTCCCACAGGGCCAGCTCCGCTTCCTGAAGCAAATATGGCAGTCAGACGTGATAAGTCTAGAAAAAGACTGAATAATAATCATGGTCATATGAATGTATGTGGCATGACAATGGTAAGAGACGATATGATATTCGTCATCATGGTGGTCATGGCAAACGAGAGAACAATATGGGTTTTCAAAACAGTCCTTCAAGAGGCAAAAGCGATAACTGCCACTGCTGTGGCATAAAAGGTCATTAGAAAATTGAATGTCGTGCACCTGAGCATTTTTTCAGGATTTACCAAAACTTCGTCAAAAGAAGGACAAATAATGTTGGAGCATCTTTTGCTAATGTCCTAGTAGAGTCACACACGACCTTTAAAAATGATTTTGAGGCAGGGCCTTCAAACAAAAATAATGACATTGCCAAGGCAAATCTTGCTTTGAAATATGATAATTTTCAAGGCCTTGATGATCTTACTCATTTAGAAGTTGAAGATTTATTTGGAGATCAAAACTAAAGTTTGATCATTTTATTGGGGAATGCAATTGTATTATTATTTTCAATGTTTTTATCTTCTCTAAAGTTTTTTTATTTTTAAGTAGTACTTATGTTATCTTATTTTGTCGTTGGTGATGTTGGTTTTTTAGTATTTCTCATGATGTACTTTATTTTATTTTTATGAAGAAATTAAAATTTTTCCAGTCTTCAATTGGATCCAAGATGAGTAATGAAAATTTATGTCTTTTGGATAGTGCTACAACTCATACAATATTAAGAGAAAAGAAATTTTTTTCTTATTTGATATTGAAAAAGGCCTATGTTAATACAATATTCAGTAGTACAAAGTTGATTGAGCGCTCCGGAAGAGTGGCCTTATTATTACCCAAAGGAACGATATTAAATATTGATAATGCATTGTATTGTAGTAAGTCTCAAAGAAACTTGTTGAGTTTCAAAGCTATTCGCCAAAATGACTACCATGTTGAGACATCAAATGAAGGAAAGATTGAACACCTTTATATTACTACAATAAAAGCGGATAAAAGATATGTGCATGAAAAATTACTCGTATTTTTTTTTGGGTTGTACCTCACAAACATTGGTGTAGTTGAATCACATGCCATTGTAAATAAAAGGTTTACTACTTCTAATGATTTTATCATTTGGCATGACCGGTTGGGCCATCCCGGTTCTAATATGATGCGCAGAATAATAGAGAATTCAAATGGGTACACATTGAAGAACAAGAAGATTATTCAATTTAAGGAATTCTCATGTGCTGCTTGTTCTCAAGGAAAATTGGTTATTAAATCATCAACAGCTAAAGTTGGGATTGAATCCCCTGCATTTCTGGAACGTATACAGGGTAATATATGTGGGCCTATGCACCCTTCATGTGGACCATTTAAGTATTTTATGGTCTTGATAGATGCATCTACAAGATAGTCACATGTGTGCTTATTGTCAACTCGTAATATGGGATTTGCGAGATTGTTGTCCCAAATAATAAGATTAAGAACTTAATTTCCAGATTATGCAATTAAGACAATTCGTCTTGATAATGCTGGTGAATTTACATCTCATGTCTTTACTGGTTATTGTATCACCACTGGAATAAAAGTTGAGCATCCGGTTTCTCATGTTCATACTCAAAATGGTCTAGCAGAATCATTGATTAAACTTCTCCAATTAATAACTAGACAACTTCTAATGAGGAAAAAACATCCCTTTTCAGTGTGGGGACATGCTATTTTGCATGCAGTAGCACTTATGCTTACGAGACCAACAAGTTATCATGAAATCTCTCCATTGCAATTGGCTTTTGGCCAAGAGCCAAATATTTCCCATCTTAAAACCTTTGGTTGTGCGGTATATGTTCCAATTGCTCTACCACAACGCACAAAATTGGGCCCCCAAAGAAGGTTGAGGATATATGTTGGGTATGAATCTCCTTCTATTATAAAATATCTGGAGCATATGACCGGAGATTTATTTACAGCGAGATTTTCTGACTACCATTTTGATGAATCAATATACCCAACATTAGGGGAAGAAAATAAGTATATGAGAAATAGATTGGAATGTATTGACAATATCTCATTTAGATCCTCGAACAAATCAATGTGAACAAAAGGTTCAAAAGATAATTCACTTGTAAAATATTGCAAATCAACTACCAGATGCATTCACTGACCTACCAAGGGTGACTAAGTCATATATTCCATCTGCTAATGCTCCATTTCGAGTTAATATCCCGGTAGGACAATCATTAAAGCAAATGAGTTTAAACCACGCTTGAAACATGGTAGACTAGCCGATTCTAAGGATAAAAATCCTCGGAAACGAAAACGAGTAAATGATCAAGAAGAGCACATAGACATAACAAATGATAAGACCTCAAGGGAGGTTAAGGTACTTGAAAATGATAATGATGGAGAGATCTCAATAAGTTATGTCTAAACGGGAAACACATGGAACTGAAATAATATTATTATTAATAATATTTTTGCTTATAATGTTGCTGCTGAAATAATGCAACAAGATGATGATCTTGAATCAAAATCTGTCGATGAATGTAAATCGAGAGATGATTGGCCCAAATGGAAAGACTCTATCCAGGCAGAATTAACTTCACTTGCGAAACGTAAAGTTTTTTGACTTGTAGTGCAAACACCTGATGGTGTTAAGCCTGTTGGATATAAATGGGTCTTTGTACGTAAAAGGAATGAGAAAAATGAGGTACAAAGATATAAGGCACGTCTAGTTGCACAAGAATTTTCACAAAGGCATCGATTATGAAGAGAATATTCACCCGTTATGGATGCTATAGCTTTCCGTTATCTTATTAGTTTTGCTGTCCTTGAAAAACTTGACATGCATTTAATGGATGTGGTTACCGCCTACCTTCATGGCACACTTGATAATGAGATATACATAATATTTTCGATGGATTTAAAATGCCAAACTCATGTAATTCAAAGTCCGGGAAATATTTTCAATCAAATTGCAAAGATCTTTATATGGTTAAAAGCAATCAGGACGAATGTAGTATAATCGTCTTAGTGATTATTCATTAAAGGAAGGATATATGAATGATGCCATTTGCCCATGTATTCTTATAAATAAAATAACATCGAAATTCGTTGTACTTGTCGTATATGTTGATGACATAAACCTTATTGGAACTCCTATAGAACTCCTAAAGGCAATTGATTATTTAAATAAGGAATTCGAGATGAAAGATCTCGGAAAGACAAGGCAAATAGAATTTTTGTTCATGAATCTGCCTACATAGAAAATGTATTGGAACGATTTTATATGGATGGAGCACATCCATTAAGTATTCCGATGGTTGTTCGATCACTTGATATGAATAAGGATCCATTCTGACCTTAAGAAAAGAATGAAGATCTACTTGGTTCTGAAGTACCATATCTTAGTGCAATTGGCACACTAATGTATCTTGCTAATACTACAAGGCCCGACATAACATTTTTAATTAATGTCTTTGTAAGATATAGCTCTGCTCCTACAAGGAGATATTAGAATGAGATCAAACACATATTGCGGTATCTAAAAGGAACTACCGATATGGGATTATTTTATGGCAATAATTGCAGTCTTTATGTTGTTGGTTATGCTGATGCTGGGTATTTATCCCATCCACACAAAGCTCGATCTCAAACAAACTATGTGTTTACCTGTAGAGCACTGCCATATCTTGGCGATCGACTAACTAATCAATTGTGGCTACTTCATCTAATCATGCTGAGATAATTGCTATTCATGAAGCAAGTCGAGAGTGTGTGTAGTTGAGGTCTATAATACATCTTATTCGAGACAAATATGGTTTGAAATGTGACAAACTACCTACAATTTTGTATGAAGATAATGCAGCATGATAGCTCAATTGAAGGAAGGATTCATAAAGGAGATAAGACAAAACACATTTCACCAAAGTTAGTTTTCTCGCATGATCTTCAAAAGAATGGTGATATCAATGTGCAACAGATTCGTTCAGTGATAATATGGCTGATTTGTTCACAAAATCACTACCAACGTCAACCTTCAAGAAGCTAGTGTACAAAATCGGGATGCGAAGGCTCAAGAATATGAGTTGATGCTCTCATCAGGAGGAGTTAATGCGCGTTGCACTCTTTTTTCCTTACAAGGTTTTGTCCCACTGGATTTTCCTTGCAAGGTTTTTAATGAGGCAACCAAAAATCGTATTTCTAAACATGTGTACTCTTTTTCCTTCACTAGAATTTTTTTTCTATAAAGTTTTTTTAGTAAGGTTTTAACGACGCACATTATCTATGGACTTCCAAGGGGGAGTGTTATGATAAATATCAATTTATGGTGGATGTCTACTCTTCTTCCATGATCTTCATCTCAGATGGTTAATGACATATTTTGTATGCTCAATGACATATTCAATGACATATTTTCTTCACTTTTTATGCCTACATAGAGGCCTTGTAATATATATATATATATATATATATATATATATATATATATATATATATATATATATATATATATATATATATATATATATATATATATATATATATATATATATATATATATATATATATATATATATATATATATATATATATATATATATATATATATATATTAGAACTCCATAATATATAGCTATATAAAATATTAAAGCCAAAATAATAAATTTAATTGTATATTTTTACATCTTTTTAGATGCCTTGACTATTTATTTCAACCGTATAAATCTTTATTTTCATGTCACATTCAAAAATCAATAATTAGAATTTTATTATTTTTAGCCAAATAAAAAAATAGTCTAATTAATATAGTTCTAGTTTTATCATAAATTTTATTCGAAAAAGATTATCTAAAAAAGTAGCACACTTAAAAATGTATAAAATATATTTTATTTTTCAAAATAAGCCACAAAGACAGGAAAATTCACGTGGCAAGCGAGTGCATACCACTTTCCTAGGATGAGATCATCCAAGGGGCTAAGAGCTATCGAATAACCAAGTATAGGAGAGTAATTAAGACCATAAATAGTTCAAGGATGTAACTCATAATACGTGTCAAATTTGTAGAAGTTTTAAGATATTTTGCCTTTTATATACATTTTGGCGAGCAAATGCAATTAATTTTAACCGACCGACTAAACTTGTAGTTTGTCCAAAAAAATTTTCAGTAATAAGATCAACTTCTTAATTTTAAAATTGGATCTTCCGAAAGGTGTAGCATCCCTAAAAAAACTTTTTGCAGTTGCTTTAGATTAGTCTTAAGCATGTAATTAGGGGTTAAGAATGACTTCATCTTTGATATTTGGCGTAGACTTTGTATATGTTATAATGTAGCAACAACTTAATATCACAAACTTATATATAACTGATCTTTTTCTGTCGATCCATTAATTTAACAAATTCCAAAAAACTTCATTATTAGCAAATATTGTGAAAATAGTACTGGCTAGACAATTTTCAGACTGCTAATAAGAAAAATAGTAAGCATTTATAAAGTCATTAAAAAATAATTTCTATTTGTTGAAACATAAAAAGTTCCAGCATAATATGCGGGATTATTGAGCTCCTGCGTATAAATTTCCAACATATTATGTTGTAACTACATTACATGAAAGGTTAATATACTTAATTATGGAGCTCCTCCATATAAACTTTCCGCATATTATGTTGGAAGCTCATATGGAAAAAATTCGAACTCCAACATATTATGTTATGCCGGAATATTTTAGAATTTTTAAGAATATTTTTATTCAGATTTTATCTTTACAGGAAAAAGTGAGTAAATTTTGATTATATAAATCTGACTATTTTTATTTTTCCCCGAAAATATTCTCATTGGAACTCCCACCAAATAAAATCTGCAATTAGATAACTTCTGCATCATCTGATCCAAATTCTTTAAGACAGAATTGAAAGCTGAAACTCACTATTTAAAAGAAAAATAAACAGAAATAGAAGACTAGAATTATGAGGCATTTTTTTGCTTCTGTGTCATTATAGAATTAGTAATTTAGCAATGATCATTCTTCCGGCAGTTGGAGACACAGCCCTCCAGTTTCTGTTCAACTGCAATGATATATAAGCGCACCAAATTAAAAGGAATGAATATTTATTCGTAGAAAATAAAATTACATAAAAAAGAATTCAGTAAAATAATATTTTAAAAAATTCAAGAAAAATTCATCGTCGGGATGCTATCTTTCCTGAAAAGTCACCACCAAAGGATGTGGGTGCAGTGGATGAAACTGCTCATCCCTTAATTAGAGGTCTTGGGTTTGACCTTAGATATGAAAAAATCCTTGATAGGTAGCGCTTTCCCCCGAATGGAGTCCTACGCAACGCGAATCTGGATATAATATGATTTCAATGCGGATACCAGACATCGAATGGAAAAAAAAAATCTTTGCTGAAAAGTCATTATATTGATGTGGAGAAGTATTGCTCATGTCCAACAAGCTTGTCCAGAAACTTGTTCAAATAGATTTACTATAGAAAATGCTTGAGAAAGTCTTCACTTTTGGCTTCACCATAATGTTCCAAACCATGCACGTGCAGGTATATGTGGAATTGTGGATGAATGTGTTATGTGCATACAAATGCAGTCATTCGCATTGTATATAGGGCAGCGCGATGCACACAATATGCGTCGTCATGCAGGATCCGAGAAAGGACGGCATCTCAAGAGTGTGTGATGTAGGCAGCCTATTCTAATGCAAACATAAGTGACTGATTCTACGGTATTGAACCGTAATCTATAGGTCACGTGGAGACAACCTTACCGTTGATTCAAGGCTCCCCTTCATTCGTACTTGCATACAGAGGCAGAGCTAGAATTTGTAGTTACTGGGTTTGTGATTCTAACATTTTTATGTTACGTGGGTTCTAAAATAAGAACTTGTACCTATTCAATAAATTTCTTAAGAGAAATATATGGTTTAAACTAAAGCTACTAGATTCGACTGAATCCGTTATCGAAGCTCTAACTCCACCCTTGCTTGCATACAACGCGTAATTTTTTACAGTTGACCTAACGACGTACTAACTTCTTGGCTATGATATCCGAAAGTCAAACATGACAAGTAAAATGGATCGGATGAAGAAGTACGTACCATTCGTATAGTCAACACAATGTCGAAGAATGCATCGGAGATTGCAATAGCGGACTTGAGGAGGAGGCGTAGGTGGAGCACAGTGAAGTGGACAGAATTTGAGACAGGCAGCAGTGACTATACCAGTTTTCTTGCATTCGTTCATGCAAACTTCTATACATTTCACCTCCATCAGATTGGCCATACTCAATTTCCCTTCAAATATAGCCATGGCCGCCATCACTGTCACCATTAGGGTTAGGTATTTCATTTCCATTTCTAGCTAGCTAGGAGTAAATTATATCTAAAAATGCTATACTTTGTAATGCAAGTCACGCTCTGAGAAAGGCATGCATTATATGTATATATAGTGGAGTATTATTTGCCCTTTTTTTTTTCCTTTCAAGTATTTAAAGTTTTGGTTTTAATTGGTTAGTTCATTTGCTCGATATGAGAAGGGTTAAGTGCAAATACAACAATGTTGTGCTACCTACTTTTTCTTCCTAATTGTTATCTTCGGGTTGATCATCTAACATTCATGGGAACTTTGAAAATCAAAGTTCAGTAATATATGGTGGAGACAAGAGCGGTTGCTCTGATGGTAAGCAACCTCCACTTCCAACCGAGAGGTTGTGAGTTCGAGTCTTCCCAAGAGCATCTTGGAGGGAAGGATGTCGGGGGTCTATTTGGAAATAACCTCTGACCCCATTAAGTGACATTATACTGTGTGGTTGTTGTTATTACTGTTGTTGTGATATATGGTGGCTAAAATGCATGATCAAACTACAGTTGCATATTTTTCTCGAGTTTATACTGTCCCTATTAGAGGATATTTATTACTTAGAATAGTATAAAACTTTTGGTGAGAGAGATACCTGAATTAAATATTAGGGTAATTAGTATTACTTACACTAATCTAATTTTATGTCAAGATTCAATTAAACCTTTTTAAATATCCAACGTTAATTTCTTCTTCCAATACCTTTTAGAAATGCTCTTTTTTGTCCACGTGCATTTTTTAACCTGTCATTTAAAAATATAAATGTTCTGTATTGTTATACTCTTATACAAGTTATTTGTGACGATTAGTTTACTGTTGTAAATTGCTCTTGTTAACCATCGTTTTCTAAAATGAAAAAGTTAATCGTTTTCTCCAAAATTACCCAATGAAAGATCACTAGCGAAAAGAATACTCTCTATGTTCCAATTTATCTGAACCGTTTTGACTTGACACGGAGTTTTAAGAAAAAAAAAAGACTTCTGAAATTTGTGATCCTAAACAAGTTAAAAAGGGGCAAGAATATTTGTGTAATTATAGAAGCTCCTCATTAAGGGTAGAATTGTACATTTATACTAAATTATTTTCAAATTTAAAAAGGGATCATTTTTTTTGGAACGGATTAAAAGAGAAATAAGTCCACATAAATTGGAACGGAGGGAGTATTAGTTTAATTCATGTTGTATTTTCGCTTTGATGAGTTTTTTTTTTTAATTTCTCACCAGGTGTCCGGTTCCACATTGGGGCCCGACTAAATCCGGATTCGCGCCGGAAAATCCCACAAAAGAGGTAAACCGCTTCCTAACAAAGGCGACTCCATACCCAGGGCGCGGACTCGAGACCTCTGGTTAAGGATGAAGGAGTACTTACCACTTCACCACAATTCTTGTTGGTCGCTTTGATGAGCTTCCCCTCATAAAATTGAAGTACAGTGAAAAACAGGAAGCATCAACTAGCAAAACCAGTTACTGACTTATAGCCTGTTTGGCCAAGCTTATTTTTGGCCAAAAGTGCTATATTTTTGTGCCAAAAGCACTTTTGGCCAAAAATTGAGGTGTTTGGCCAAGCTTCTCAAAGGAAAAAAAATACTTTTGAGGAGAAGCAGAAGCAGTTTGGAGAAGCAGAAAAAAATAGCTTCTTTCCAAAAGCACTTTTGAGAAAAATACGCTTAGAAGTAGTTTTTTAAAGATTGGCCAAACACTAATTGCAGCTCAGAAGTGCTTTTCAAACTAACTAGCCAAACACAAACTGCTTCTCACCAAAAGTACTTCTGAAAAAAAAACGCTTATCAAAATAAGCTGATTTTTGTAGCTTGGCCAAACGGGGCTATTATTGATGCTCCCTTAGAGCCTGTTTGGTGCAGTAGTAGAATAGTATAAGGATATAAATCAATATAAATGGCCAAAATTATCTTGCTACTGATCTTGATCAGACCAAAGAGAACTGAAAAGCCATTTAAAGAACTCTCTCTACTATGTTTGTAAACTAACAAAAATTCTTATAGCATCGGATCATTAATTCCACTTTCACAAAGAGAAGAAAGAAAAAGATCATAATTCCATTGCGATATTTTAAAGCCAACGAATCTAGAATAATGCATGAACAAGATTGAGAATAAGAGAAAAGAAATGAGTCAAAGCTTGAATTATCAGGCTAGCAAAGAATGTGAGTGTCATTCCACTTAAGAGAAATGTGTTGGGTGTGGAAAATGCATTAGGAAGAGAGCTAGGAAGTTCTTCTATAGGTAAATGGCAACAATAGGTAAATTATTAGAGCATTATACAAGTATACACACGGCTGCAAAGAGGAAGGATACTATCAGGTATCAACACTTAGTGCTACGTTCAGCTCGCCAACAATAGCAACTAATTAAAGCTTAAGCAGTTAGCTAGTTACCAGACAGTTTTCACGCATAGAACGAATATGTTCATATCCGGTGGCGGAAATGATCTTTCAAGCGTTGAAATCATCTCTGATATCTACATTTCCTCTGCTCTACTCTATGCTAAGTCCTTTATCCGGATTTGCTTCACAGGATGCCCCTCCATATTGTTGGAAACACGTTCTCAAGGCTTTATACTAAAACGTGTGTTCTTATGTGTAGGTTTTGATGAATGACAAACGAAGCGCAAATTGATATATGACGAAGTTCAAGTACAAGCGCACAATTGGTGGATAACGAGATTCAAGCACAAGACAAAGTTTTATAGTTTAAATGAGTCGTTCTTAATTGTGTTCTTGATCCGACAACTTGACTCATGACATGGCTTCTCTCGTATAATTATTTTTACAAAATCATGCATATTTAATTTAATGCTAAATGATTTTAAATCATGCATATTTTCATTAGTCAAAATGATTCTTAAACATGCCTCTAAAAACTGGACTAAGATAATCGATTATGTACTTATAATAATCGATTATGTTAAGCCAAGACTGCATGACAATCGATTGTGAACAAATGACAATCGATTGTGTTAAGACAGTGAGCATCAGGTTTTTCAAACCTGCATGACAATCGATTGTGAACCTTATGACAATCGATTGTGATGAGGCAGTGTCCATCAAAGTTTTTCAAAACTCAGAATAATCGATTGTGAAGCTAATGACAATCGATTGTGAAGAGATAGTGTCCTTCAGATTTTTCAAAGTCACAAAATAATCGATTGTGAACTTATGACAATCGATTGTGTTGAGGCAGTGACTTCCAGACTTTTTCAAAGTTATTAAATAATCGATTGTGAGTATATAACAATCGAAGGCAGTGTCTAAAATGATTTTCAAAATCTGATAAATAATTGATTGTTAACTTTGCACAATCGATTGTGAAGCTGACCGTTGTCGTAAAGTTTTCAAATACCGTCAGGTAATCGATTGTTGATTTTGTACAATCGATTGTTGATATTAAAATCTGAAAAAGATTTTTTGAACGTTGCTGAATAATCGATTGTTGATTTTGTACAATCGATTGTTGAAATTAAAATCTGGAAAGGATTTTTTGAACGTTGCTGAATAATCGATAATTGATTTGGTATAATCGATTGTTTTACGTAAAATCTGGAAATGATTTTTTGAACGTTGCCAATAATCGATTGTTGATCTTGGACAATCGATTGTTAAGCGTAAAATTTGGGATTGTTTTTTGGAACGATTGGCAAAAAATCGATTGTGGCTTCCTGACAATCGATTGTCACAGAGTAAAATCAGCAACTCTTAATTGGCAATTAGGCAACGGTAATGCCAAGTTTTTCAACTATAAATACAGCTTTATTTCAGTGTTTTAAACAAAAACAACACACACCAACTGATCATTAAATTTCTATAAGCTTGCATACTATTGTTTATCATTTTATATTCATTTCATAAAGCTTTTGAGAGCCAAAGTCTTATCCATAGTTGTTGTGATCTTGAGCTTACTTCTTTTACTCATATCTACTCATTAAGGAGTGTTTTGTTTGAGTGTTTAGTATTTTGTACACTTGTAAGAGAATTGTGATTCTCTTGTTGTAAGGAACTTGTGTTTCCTTAGTTGAAGTCTTGGAGTGTTGTATCTCCGAGCAAAGGTGTTAAGGCTTGTGTCCTTATGTTGTAAAGGTTTGTTGAGCACCCGTAAGCTTGACAAGTTAGTGGAAAATCTCGAGAGAGTCTCTCGGGGACTGGACTAGCCACGTGTTGTGGTGAACCAGAATACATCGGTGCGTTCTTTCCTTTTTGTTTATTTAACGCACTTAATTATTTCCTGCAAATTTTAATTTCCGCAAGTTTACGCTAAATTTTATTATAATGCTATTCACCCCCCTCTAGCGTTAAGCGTATTATCTAACAATTGGTATCAGAGCCCAACTCTCTAAAGACTTAACAGTTTGAGAGAAACTTCCATGGCTTCTACTCGTGATTCTTTTGCAGGAATAGAGGAAGGACAGTGCTCCACCCGACCACCACTATTCAACGGTACAAACTATACGTACTGGAAGGAGAGGATGAAAATCTTCGTTCAAGCAAACAATTTTCATCTCTGGAAGGTGATAACAAAGGGAAATCAAATTCCAACCAAAAAGGTTGAAAACGAATGGGTTCCCAAGTCCGAAGAAGAATATGACGCGGATGATATCCGAAAGGTTCAAAATAAAGCTAAAGCAGCTAATTTATTATATTGTGCTGTAAATGCTGACGATTACAGGAAAATATCGTGTTGCACAACGGCAAAGGAAATGTGGGACAAGCTGGAAATTACGTACGAAGGTACGGACCAGGTAAGGGAAGCTAAAATTGATTTCCTAACCCATGCTTATGAATTATTTCACATGAAGGAAGGTGAAAAGGTGGATGAAATGCTCGAACGATTTTCAATAATCGTAAATGACCTACATGCCCTCAAGAAGACATTCACGGATAGAGAACTTGTTCGAAAAATTCTTAGAAGTCTCACTCCGGCATGGCGATCAAAGGCCGATGCAATTCAAGAATCCATTGGCGTCTCAAATGTCACAATCGACGCATTAAGAGGTAACCTTAAGACTTATGAATCTACAATACTTAACCCTCTTGTTGATGATCAAAGGAGGCAAAGAATACCGCTTAAGGCAAGCACAAGCCAACCTCAAGTTGATGAGGACGGAGACAACGAGTTTGGACTCGTTATCAAAAGATTTCAAAAGTTCATGCGAAAGGAGTATGAACGAAAGAGCAAAAAGCAAGGCGAGCAAATAAAGTGCTATGAATGCGGTGAAACTGGGTACATCAAATCAAATTGCCCAAACATCAAAAAGGAGAAGAAACCTTTTAAGAAGCAACGTGCATACATTTCTCGGGGAGGAGACTCCGGAGATGAGTCAAGCGAAGAAGAAGAAGACGAAGCCGCAAACCTTTGCCTTATGGCGCAAGAAGACAAGCAAGATGAGATATGTCAAATCTCCTCTAAAAACTTCTTTACTCTTGAAGAAATGCGAACTGCTTTTGATGAGCTATATACTGAATTTATTAAAGCTTCAAAAACTGTCAAGAGCATAAAAGAAAATGCTTCTCTAAAAGAAAAAGATTTTCAAAAACTGCTTTCTTTAAAAGAAAAGGAGTTAGAAAAACTGGTTTTAGAAAATGAGAAGCTGAAAGAGGAAAACAAGTTTTTTGGAAAAAGAAGCGCCGACAAGCCCGAAAGTTCTATTAAAAATTGCTCTTCTTGCATGCATCTCGAAAATGAGGTAGATAGACTTAAAGGTACCTTAGATAAGTTTAATTCTTCCCACAAAAACTTGAATGAGGTCCTTGTTAATTTGAAGTCAACCAAGCATGACATAGGTTTTAAGAATGAGCCTAAAGAAAAGGTTGAAGCCAAACCCCAACCACCTAAGGCTCAACCTAGGATTAATAAAACAAATGCTTATCGTAGAAATAGCAATCCTAGAACAAATATGCATGCTAGAACAAATGTTGAACATTTTAGAAGACCTAGAAATGACTTACCACCTAGAAATGACTACCCTAGAAATGATGCATATTCTAGGCCAAACACTAGAAGGAGTTTTGAACCTTTTAGAACATCTAGACATGACCATTACTCTAGAAATGCTGCTCATTTTAGAACTAATAGTAGGAGAAATGGTTCTCATGAAATGCGCAATAGTCAGAATGAAAATAGAGTAATTCATTTTCGTCCATCAAGTTACTATGAACCTAGAAGGATGCATAACCCCAACATGACTTGTCATTATTGTAGACGCATTGGTCATATTGCCCCTGCATGTTTTACACGACATAGACATATCACTCAATCGCATCATTATGATATGCCTAACCCTCAAGGACCCAAAATGGCATGGGTACCTAAAACGCATTAATTTGTTTTGTAGGTGTGTTTGAAGGGATCAAGTGTACTATGATACCTTGATAGTGGATGCTCCAAACATATGACGGGAGACGAATCCAAATTCCTTCAACTAGAACACAAAGAAGGAGGAAGTGTGATTTTGGGGATAACAATAAAGGAAAGATTATTGGCATCGGATCGGTCGGTAAGGATGAAAATTCCTCTATTAAGCATATATTACTTGTTAAAGGTTTAAAGCATAATCTCTTGAGCATAAGTCAATTATGTGACAAGGGAAATCTTGCCCTATTTGATTCGGATGAATGCTTAGTGTTTAGACGTAGTGATTTTAAAATTATCCTTCGTGGTTTTAGAGTGGATAATATTTATATGGTTGATCTTGCTAATTCCTCACCCGAATATGTTGATTGTCTTATGAGCAAAGAGGATGATACTTGGCTATGGCATCGTAGAGTTGCTCATATAAACATGCATCTTTTGAACAAATTGATTTCACAAAACTTAGTTATTGGTCTTCCCAATTTGAAATTTGAAAATGACTCTATTTGTGATTCTTGTCAAAAAGGGAAGCAAACAAAAGCATCTTTCAAATCCAAAAACTTTGTTTCAACTTCTAGACCATTGCAATTGCTTCACATGGATTTATTTGGACCATCTCGCATTGAAAGTCTAAGAAGAAATCGTTATGCTTTTGTGATTGTTGATGATTATTCTAGATTTACTTGGGCTTTATTTCTTGCCAATAAAAGTGATGCTTTTCAGAATTTTAAATATTTTCTTAAGCGTGTTCAAAACGAGAAGGAAACAACCGTCACTTCAATTAGAAGTGATCATGGGGGAGAGTTTGATCACAATCTCTTTGCGGACTTTTGTGACGAACTCGGTATCGAGCATACCTTTTCCGCTCCACGAACACCACAACAAAATGGGGTGGTGGAAAGGAAAAATAGGTGTCTCGAAGAGATGGCTAGAACCATGCTCGAAGAGGCTAAGATTCCCAAACATTTTTGGGCAGATGCCGTGAGTACCGCATGCTACATCTTAAATAGAGTAGTCATAAGGCCTATACTCATGAAAACTCCCTATGAACTCTATAAGGTAAGGAAACCAAATATCTCTCATCTTAGAGTATTCGGTTGTAAATGTTTTATTCATAACAATGGCAAAGATCAATTGGGAAAATTTGATGCTAAGTCCGATGAGGGAATTTTCATTGGTTATTCTTCACGTAGCAAAGCATATAGGGTCTTTAATAAAAGAACCGAAACTGTGGAGGAATCCCCTCATGTTGTATTTGCCGAAAATAATGCTCTCTTGGCGAGAAAGGATACTGGTTTTGATCTTGCAGGTATCTTAGATAGCTTGAAAGACAAAATACAAGAGGAAACGCCTAAAGAAAATCAAGACGAATCTTTGAAACAACCAACGGAGGAAGCGCCACAATTGGAGAATGAAACGAAAACGCCTAACGAGTGGAGGACAATCAAAGATCACCCTCTCGAACAGGTAATTGGGGACGTCGGAGAAAAGGTAAGTACCCGAAACTCCCTTAAGAACACCTTAGGACATACTGCTTTTGTGTCTCAAATTGAACCAACAACCATCTCCGAAGCAATTGGGGATGAATTTTGGACCTTGGCAATGCAAGAGGAGCTTAACCAATTCAAACGGAATGACGTTTGAGATTTGGTGCCAAGACCCGAAAATCATACCATAATTGGCACGAAATGGGTTTTTCGAAACAAACTAGATGAAAATGGTGTAATCACTAGAAACAAAGCTAGGCTTGTAGCAAAAGGCTATAATCAAGAAGAGGGTATTGACTATGAAGAAACATATGCTCCCGTAGCTAGATTAGAAGCTATTCGTCTATTGCTCGCGTTTGCCTCTTCTATGAATTTCAATTTATATCAAATGGATGTGAAAAGTGCTTTTCTAAATGGTGTTATTCAAGAAGAAGTTTATGTTGAACAACCCCCCGGTTTTGAAGATTTTAAATCTCCCGATCATATTTTCAAACTCAAAAAGGCTCTTTATGGTTTAAAACAAGCTCCCCGAGCTTGGTATGAAAGATTGAGTAAATTTCTGTTGGAAAATGATTTCATTAGAGGGAAAGTTGACACCACCCTTTTCGTTAAACATAAAAACAATGAAATTTTATTAGTTCAAATATATGTGGATGATATCATATTTGGTGCTACTAACAATGTCTTATGCAAGGAATTTTCCAATTTAATGACAAGCGAATTTGAGATGTCTATGATGGGTGAGTTAACATTCTTTTTGGGATTACAAGTAAAGCAAATGAAAGAAGGTACGTTCATTTGCCAAGCCAAATATTGCAAAGAATTGCTGAAACGATTTGAAATGAACAATGCAAAAGCAATGGCGACTCCCATGAGCACATCCGATCATCTAGACAAAGATGAGAAAGGTAAGGAAGTCGACACTAAGAAGTATCGAGGTATGATCGGCTCTCTTCTTTATCTTACTGCTAGTCGTCCGGACATCATGTTTAGCGTGTGCTTATGCGCCCGTTATCAATCGTGTCCGAAGGAGTCTCACCTTACTGTGGTAAAACGGATTTTGAAGTACCTTGTTGGTACTACAAATGTGGGTCTATGGTACCCCAAAGGTTCTTCATGCCAACTCGTTGGCTATTCCGACTCCGATTTTGCTGGATGCAAATTGGACCGCAAGAGCACTAGTGGCACTTGCCATTTGCTCGGTAGCTCTCTCGTTTCTTGGTTTAGCAAGAAACAAGTAAGTGTTGCGTTATCCACAACCGAGGCTGAATATGTAGCCGCGGGGAGTTGTTGCGCTCAAATGTTATGGATGAAACAACAACTCTTGGACTATGGCCTAAGTCTTGATCATATCCCTCTTAGATGTGATAATACTAGTGCCATATGCTTGACGAAGAACCCCGTTCTTCATTCGCGAACAAAACAAATTGAAATTAGACATCATTTTATAAGAGATCACGTTCTCAAGGACGATGTCGAAATCGAATTTGTTGAAACCAAAGACCAATTGGCCGACATCTTTACAAAGCCCCTAGAGAAAGAGTCCTTCTTCCGAATTCGTAGTGAACTCGGGATTCTTGACTCCACGTTGATCTAAGTCATGCATTGCATCTTTTTATCTTACATGATTTCTAACTTGAGCGTCGGATACGTCTAACGAATTTTTGCAGGTATCGCCCTAAAGGTAGGGGGAATTATAAAGCATGACGCGCAATAATCAAGTCTTCTTCAGAAAAATCGGTTTCTGTCGTCTAATAATCGATTATCTCGTATCAATAATCGATTGTAATGCTATACTTGAGTTATTGTGATCTCTTTAAGTAATCACGTTTTTCTCTTTCCAATAAATAAACAAGTTTTCTTTACATCTTTGGCATCTTCTTATATTATTTTTGCTAATGGCAAAAGGGGGAAGATAACGGGTATGCACTCTCAATATTTATAAGCTTAAATTGAGGGGGAATCCATATATTGAGGGGGAACAAATTGCATACTTGTTGAGGCATACATATACTTGTCTTGAATCATCTTTATAAACTGTTTAATTTGCATAACCTGCTTCAAGTTTGCCATTATCAAAAAGGGGGAAATTGTTGGAAACACGTTCTCAAGGCTTTATACTAAAACGTGTGTTCTTATGTGTAGGTTTTGATGAATGACAAACGAAGCGCAAATTGATATATGACGAAGTTCAAGTACAAGCGCACAATTGGTGGATAACGAGATTCAAGCACAAGACAAAGTTTTATAGTTTAAATGAGTCGTTCTTAATTGTGTTCTTGATCCGACAACTTGACTCATGACATGGCTTCTCTCGTAAAATTATTTTTACAAAATCATGCATATTTAATTTAATGCTAAATGATTTTAAATCATGCATATTTTCATTAGTCAAAATGATTCTTAAACATACCTCTAAAAACTGGACTAAGATAATCGATTATGTACTTATGATAATCGATTATGTTAAGCCAAGACTGCATGACAATCGATTGTGAACAAATGACAATCGATTGTGTTAAGACAGTGAGCATCAGGTTTTTCAAACCTGCATGACAATCGATTGTGAACCTTATGACAATCGATTGTGATGAGGCAGTGTCCATCAAAGTTTTTCAAAACTCAGAATAATCGATTGTGAAGCTAATGACAATCGATTGTGAAGAGACAGTGTCCTTCAGATTTTTCAAAGTCACAAAATAATCGATTGTGAACTTATGACAATCGATTGTGTTGAGGCAGTGACTTCTAGACTTTTTCAAAGTTATTAAATAATCGATTGTGAGTATATAACAATCGATTGTCACGAGGCAGTGTCTAAAATGATTTTCAAAATCTGATAAATAATCGATTGTTAACTTTGCACAATCGATTGTGAAGCTGACCGTTGTCGTAAAGTTTTCAAATACCGTCAGGTAATCGATTGTTGATTTTGTACAATCGATTGTTGATATTAAAATCTGAAAAAGATTTTTTGAACGTTGCTGAATAATCGATTGTTGATTTTGTACAATCGATTGTTGAAATTAAAATCTGGAAAGGATTTTTTGAACGTTGCTGAATAATCGATAATTGATTTGGTATAATCGATTGTTTTACGTAAAATCTGGAAATGATTTTTTGAACGTTGCCAATAATCGATTGTTGATCTTGGACAATCGATTGTTAAGCGTAAAATCTGGGATTGTTTTTTGGAACGATTGGCAAAAAATCGATTGTGGCTTCCTGACAATCGATTGTCACAGAGTAAAATCAGCAACTCTTAATTGGCAATTAGGCAACGGTAATGCCAAGTTTTTCAACTATAAATACAGCTTCATTTCAGTGTTTTAAACAAAAACAACACACAATAACTGATCATTCTATTGCTATAAGCTTGCATACTATTGTTTATCATTTTATATTCATTTCATAAAGCTTTTGAGAGCCAAAGTCTTGTCCATAGTTGTTGTAATCTTGAGCTTACTTCTTTTACTCATATCTACTAATTAAGGAGTGTTTTGTTTGAGTGTTTAGTGTTTTGTACACTTGTAAGAGAATTGTGATTCTCTTGTTGTAAGGAACTTGAGTTTCCTTGGTTGAAGTCTTGGAGTGTTGTATCTCCGAGCAAAGGTGTTAAGGCTTGTGTCCTTAAGTTGTAAAGGTTTGTTGAGCACCCGTAAGCTTGACAAGTTAGTGGAAAATCTCGAGAGAGTCTCTCGGGGACTGGACTAGCCACATGTTGTGGTGAACCAGAATACATCGGTGCGTTCTTTCCTTTTTGTTTATTTAACGCACTTAATTATTTCTGCAAATTTTAATTTCCGCAAGTTTACGCTAAATTTTATTATAACGTTATTCACGCCCCCTCTAGCGTTAAACGTATTATCTAACACATATAAAAATCCTGAAGTCCTTGACATCCTTATTTAGATTTTACCTGAAATACTCTGTTACACCAAATTGAGTGAAGGATCATGTGAAACAAGTCATACTTTACAGGATTTTTGTGCCAAAGGAAATACTGTTGAACGATCTTCAGCCTGCGCTGCATCTCCATGTACTTCTCCTCAGGAATTGAAAGAAGGATGTTTCTCAAGTCCGGAACATCTTTCTCCAAAACAAAGACAGTAAATGATTCCCAGTCGAAAACCTCAATGAAAGGTGGCACATAATTATCTGATATGATCACAGGTACACACTCATAGTGTATGGACTCCACAACTCTTGGAGTATGGACTTCATAACCTCTGGCACATATGCAATATTTGCTGCTTTTCATAAGTTTTCTATATTCAGCTTTACCTTCAATCTCACGAGGCATAGGTCCAAAAATCTTCATATCGGGTTCTCTGTCACTTCAATGTTGCAATAAGATAGGACGAAGATAACCATGAATGCCTCCAGCGAAAAAGGCAAGGACAGGTCTTGCTGAAGGAGGATTTCCTCCCAGATCTTTGAGCGGGTTTTCAGCTGAACGAACATAAGTTACTGGAAGAGAGACATCCTTCCCTATCTTGAAGCCTCCAGCTATATTTGAATTGCAGAGAGCTCTAATACAAGTTTCCATGCTCTTCCTCGTGATTCGGGGTGCCTATAAGGTACTTCTACTTTTAGTAAAAGAATGATAGATGGACACCTGACAGCAACATAAAGTGTTGAAGGTGGTAGTACTCCAGATTTGTAAATAAGGACGCCGTCCAAGTTGCAGATTCAGAAAACATCCTATAACTCTTCAAAACTCTACCATTTCCAAAGAAATGAAAGAATAAAAAACAAAACTAATATATGTTTATACAATAAACTTTTTATTAAAAAGAAAAAAGCTCCCTTACTCTTTTGCTTTCCTAAAGTTATCAGAAAGAGGTTTCTGGGGAGAATGGGTAGATTGACACGATTAGACTGCCAAAGCACCATCTAATGCAACATTCACAATTGGATAAAGCTCAAGAGAAAGCATACCCAATCATGACAAGCAGCAAAAAAATGATCAGCTCCTCTGCTTCTATTCCAGAAATGATATTTTCTAGAAATTCTTCCAATGTAATTGCTGAGATGATTTTCCAATTCTTTCTGATGAGTAAAATTTTGTTTTGAAAGAGCTTGTCTTAGCCTCAGAGAACTAAAAGGCAAATAAAATAAGTGAGCCCTTTTGGGATCTTTCACAAGAAATTGTTTGTTTTTCTCCATTAGTTTCATGAACCACCCTTCAGAAGCGTAAATACCTCGTTGATATGGCTGATGGAATATTGGTTTTTCCCCTTCCCTATAAACATAAACTTTAAGGAGGCGTTCCATCAGCTCATAGCTCCTGCAAAAGGATCAAAGAATTCAACATCTGGTGCATGTTTCCCCTCAAAATAAGGCTGATCATTTGACTCGATGAAAGTACAAATTTAAACTGTCTTTCAAATGGCTATAATGTATCACAAAATCATACCAACGAATGCAAAAATTCTACTCATTGGGAACAGGATACTACCTCCAACAGGTGGGTCACCTTGAAACAAAACTAAACAGAAAAGAATATAACCATACATTTAGTGAGCAAGGAACTAAGAAGAAGAAGGGAGGCTAATAGATCCGATTTTTATAAAAAAATATATTTTCACATGGAGGAAGCAATGTTCCCAATTGATAAACTTTTCGCAAGCCTCCTTTCCAAATTGCCAAATCCATAATGTAATAGCTAAATTTGCACTATATTGCAGCAGCAGGAAGATTCAAGAAGATTTTAGTGATGAATAAATGTGTCGCAATGATAGATGCATGAACTTCTGGAACGTCATGCATCTAAGAGGTAACTAATAATCAAAAGATAGATGTAACTAATAATCAAAAGATAGATGTGTCGCAATGATATTAAGAGGAACCAAATAATCAAAAGCAAATCCAGCTACCTTGTAAACTTGGAATAATTTCGAAAGATAGATGCATGAACTTCTGGAACATTTCTAATTATCGGAGAATTTTCAATCTGAAACTTTGCATTTCGGAGTTCCAGTTCACGTGCAGAATGCCATTGAGATCTCTACAACCAACAATTAAAGCAGTTCAGATAACAAAAATGAATTGATAATTAATCTCCACTATAATTAGAATTGACATCTGCAACAGTCATACCACTAAACTAACAGAATTCTGCAGCACTAAAGAGTTCATATAGGAAATTGATGTCGGCCTTCTTCTTCTTTTACTCTGCATTATAGAGGCACCAGCAGCTCGTAACAAATCAGAATTGGCACCCATTGTCAGATTTTTCATTAACACTTTATTATAAAACGGTACGGACATCTTGGCTACATCAGATGAAATTGAATTACCAGTATCTGAAATCACACTCTCCTCACCAATTGGAGGAGCTGCAGGTAACTTAAGCTGCAAAAGCTGAGCCGATTGATTCCTTATTTCCCCTTGTATCGAATATATACTAATATTCAAATGAAAGCCTATTGTTGAATTTGCAAACAATCTCTTTTCTGGCCAAATAGTCGAGCTTCCAACATTTGATAAAACAGATATGTAATTTTCATATGGAAGTGCAAGTAATTGGGATAGCAGCGCAGCCACAGCTAAAGCAATTCCAAAGATTGATAACAATTTAACGCTCCGAACACAGCATAACCTTTGAAATTGAAGTCCATTCCCCATATGGAATTCCAGAAACTATTTTGCAGAGTCAAATTTTGCTGAAACTTTCAGTTACTTACCAAATTATTGAGAAATTAACTATGTAAACCATAAAATCCAAAATATCAGTAACATTGGCAAAGAACAATAAGTTGTTAACCTAAAAGTGAAGAGGGGGGGGGGGGGGGGGCGGGCGAAAGTTACCTAATGAAGCTGAAAGTGAAGAATATATAGGTTGACTTTAGCTTAACTCAAACAAAAATACAACCCCAGCCCAGCTATGGAGAGTTATGTTACTGTACAGAGAACTGCGTAAAGCATTAATTAGGGAAAGACTGACTCTTTGGTGCCGACAATACATTTTAAGAGGTCGTTTGGTTTGAGTACATCTCAAATTTACATTAAATAAACTTATCTCAAATTTAATTCTGAAATTAATTATCCCTTATTTCTCGTACCAAATCCCTAATAGAATACTGTGGTCCTCCCCTGTTAAGCCCATTACACGGAAAAGGCCAAATTTATCCGGTACAATTTGAAATGGCATAATGAATTCCTAACCACTTAAACTTGTAGGGCTTTCAAAAGGTGATACATAAACTTTTAACTTTCACATTTCAACACTCGAATTCTTAATTCCCTTAACTAATAAACACATCTGACTATTAAGCCTAGGCACGTGTATTGCACATATATAACGTGCCCATCCATTCAGCAAATGACCAATGAATGTATTACATGTCAAGGGCGCGAAAACAAAACCCAACTAATCGGGGTCCTCCCATCTTTTATTCAATGGACCGACCAAAAGACACTCTTGCGTCTTTTACATCTCTCTAACCAAACCCTCCCTTATTAAACCTAGGTTAGTAATGGCCCGGAAAACATTCACTCCCTTCCAAAATCAATCATAATCACTCACCAATTATTTTATTTTCGTTTATTATTTGTTAATCTAGTTTTGATCGAGCTTCGTTTGGTTTGCGCTTTCGATTCCAATCATATTATAGAATCTGAAGGTTAGTTTGTCTCTTTTGATGTTGTTTTCTCCTGTCATGTATTTTTTTATGAAGCAATGTGTGATAGTCAGCTATATTTTGTCTACATGCACAAATTGTTTGTTGTTTGGGATTTTAAATTAGGTTTTTGGGAATATAGTCTAATCTTTACTTAAGGATTTTTCTCTTTTGATGTCGTCTTCTCTTTTGTCATCCAATTTCTTATGAAATAATGTTTGATAGTCAAAGCTATTTTTTGTATTCATGCACAAAATGCTTGTTATATTTGGGATTTTAAATTAGGGTTTTTGGGGAAAATAGTCGAATCTTAACTTTACTTTAGGAATTTATCTTTTTCCATGACCGATATGGCATTTAAGGTTAAAAAATAAGGATTTTTTTGCATATCAAAATATTCTAGTCTCCCACTGTGATAAAGTTATGGCTTTTAGGGATAAAATGTACCTGACTTGGCCTTTTTAAATAGGTTCTAATAGTTGTATATGTAAAATTACAGTTTCATTATTTAAGGTGGTTAGTGGCTGACCCATTTATGAGGTATGTGAATGGGAAAATTTGGCCAGTTATTCTTCAGGCTAACATTGATGAATTCCATATAATTCGTTTGAATGAGCGGGATAAGGATATGGGGTACTTAACAGTAGATAAATATGCATGTAAAGTTAACAAAAAAAGAGAATTTATGAAATATGATGTTGATGTGTTAGCTTTGTGTAAAGACCTTAAGGAAGGGAATTTTATTGATGTGTATTTATGTCGCACAATTAATACACCATGTGTTGATTTGGACGTAGATGAAATATTGAGTAGTGGTGGTATAAATGTGAACCCCATTGATGTTCAACCACGTGGCTTTAGTGAAATGCCACATGGGCAAATAAGTGATATTAATTCTAGGGCAACACACTCACCTAACAATGATACAAATAGGGGGTGGTAACACTCATGGAAAGGGTAAAGAGATGGCTGCTAATATAGAAGAGGATACAGAAGAGTCTAGTGAAGATGAAGGTGAGGTCTACAACTTTCATTTAGCAACTGATTATGAGGGTGATGAGGGAAGTTCTGAGAGTGAGGATAGTGATTATGAGACTATTTCCGACGATGATGACGAAAATACATATAAGTCATTATATGGTGTTGATGAGGATATTCTTGGAGAGATAAGTGATCTAGAACTTAAAGTTGTTGCTGCTAGACATGCTAAAGTGAATGAAAAAGTAGTAAATTAAAAATACACTAAGTTAATACTAATGAAATACCTAGTGGACCTATAAATATGGACTTGATTTTGGAAATATGTAATCCCTCCGTTTTAATTTATGTGAATCTATTTCCTTTTTAGTCTGTACCAAAAAGAATGGACTCTTTCCTTATTTGGAAAAAATTTATCTTTACACAATAATTTATAGCCACACAAAATATATGTACCTTATTTTACACCACAAGTTCAAAAGTCTTCTCTCTTTTCTTAAACTCCGTGCCCAGTCAAATGTGTTCACATAAATTGAAATGGAGGGAGTATAAGGAGAGGGGTTCTAAATATGCTGGGATGTTGGGAGGGGATGAGGATACAGATGATGAAGTAGTTGAAGAAGATAGGGTACATAACCCTCAACCAAGAAGATACAGTAGCAGGGTATACTTTGATCCTGCTTGCAATAAAATTTATTTCCAGTTGGAAATAGTTTTTGAAAGTGTTAAGTAATTCAGAACTGCTTTGCAAGATTATGACATTGATGAATTGCATATAATTCGTTTTAATAAGCGGGATAAGGATATGGGGTACCTAACAATAGATAAATATGCATGTATAATTAACAAAAAGAAGAATTTCGATTACTCAAATATGATGTTGATGTGTTAGCTTTGAGTAAAGACCTTAAGGATGGAAATTTTGTTGATGTGTATCTATGTCGCACAATTTAATACACCATCTGTTGACTTGGACCTAGATGAAATGTTAAGTAGTGGTGGTACAAATGTGAACCTCACTGATGTTCAACCATGTGGATTTAATGAAATGTCACCTGGGCAAACAAGTGATGTTAATACTAAGGCAACACACTCAGCTAACAATGATATAAATAGGGGTGATAACATTCATGGGAAGGGTAAAGAGATGGCTGCTAATATAGAAGATGATACAGAAGAGTCTACTGAAGATGAAGATGAGTTCTACAACTTTCATTCAGCAACTGATTATGAGGGTGATGTTAAGGGTGATAAGAGAAGTTCTAAGAGTGAGGATAGTGATTATGAGGCTATTTCTGATGATGATGAAAATACATATGAGTCATTATATGGTGCTGATGAGGATATTCTTGAAGAGACAAGTGATCTAGAACCAGAAGTTGTTGCTGCTAGATATGCTAAAGTGAATTAAATGAGTAGTAAATTAAGATCTACTAAGTTAATACTAATGAAATACCTAGTGAACCTAAAGATATAGACCTGGTTTTGAAAATATGTATAAGGATAGGGGTTCCAAATATGCCGGAAAGCAGGGAGGGGATGAGCAATATCTAGACAGCTCAGATCCAGGTAGTGAGGATATAGATGATGAAGTAGTTGAAGAAGAAATGGTACATAACCCTCAACCAAGAAGATACATCAGTAGGGTATACTTTGATCCTGTTTGCAAGAATTTTTTTTTTGGTTGGAAACAGTTTTGAAAGTGTTAAACAATATAGAACTGCTTTGCAGAATTATGATGAAAAAAGGAAAGTTCAAATTAAGTTGAGGCCTAATGAGAAACATAGGTTTAGGGTAAAATGTGTGAACTCAACAAGATGCATGTTACACCTTATGTTTTCATACTTACGAGTATGTCGTAAGTCAATTGATGTTAGTTCAGAAATAAAATCATCTTTGAAAATTTTATAATGTAAGTTAATCATGTTACCGTGGAAGTTAATAAAATTTAATATCTTGAATAACAAGTACCAAGATTTGTCACGATCCAAAATTCGACCTGGTCGTGATGACGCCTATCGTGGAACTAGGCCTGCTACTTATTTCCAATTTCTCATTTTTACCCAAATATTTAACTTAAAAAAACATCAATTTTAAACAGAAATCCAATAACAAAGATAGAAGTGTCAAAACAGCAGAAAGAAACACAAACCCGACCTCGGGTGTCACTAGTCATGAGCAAACTAATATAACAATTTGAAATAAAAATCTAGAATAGTCTGAAAACATCCAATAAGTAAAGCTAGAGGAATATAGGAAAGGAGAAGGCAGAATTGCGGTCGCCAAGCAGCAACCTCTCAATCTCCGATGGAAGTCCATACAATGAAGATCAACAACCGCTACCGTGACCAGATACACCTGGATCTGCACATAAGGTGTAAGGAGTAACGTAAGTACACCAACTTAGTAAGTAACAAGTCCAACCAGTGGACTGACATGTAGTGATGGACCAAACCTCAACAGTCAATTAGCAATTAACAGAACAGAAATGTAGACATGCTTACAGTTCAAGTAAAACTCAATAGTATTAGATGCAACTGATCAGTAAAGAGTTCAAAACTCAAAGATTTCATATATGTACCACTGCACAACTACAATGATCAATGTTCCACAACCTCCACTCACAAGTTTTCAACTATTCAGTATTGTATATGGCCATCCGGCCTAGGGAAGATCCATCCCGGAATATACATCACTGGCCGCAATCATCCAGTACCGAGGACATAGGTCGATCTAGCCTTACGGAGAAGATCTATCTCCTGGTATAGTACTTCAGACAAAATCTATGTCCAGGGAAGATCCACCCCTCAATATAATCATCTACTGCACTCACTAGGGGTGCAAAGACTCCGGAGGGGCTTCTCTGAGCCCAAGCGCTATATCAATGCCAGCGAAGGCATGATCAATATCTTGTTGCGGCGTGCAACCCGATCCCATACTGTCACTCAATATCAGGCTCTTGACCTTACTAAGTCATAGATCACCAGTCTCACACACAATCTCAAAAAGTCATGATACAATCCCGAGCAATAATAAAATGTGGCAAATAGTAACAATGGAGACTGAACATGATATAATATGCATGATAAGGACTGAGTACAGATTATCAGTAAAATGAATGATATGACAACAAGAAAATGACCTATTGGGTCTCAATAATATCGGCGTGAAGCCTTAACATGATAATCAACATGATTTACAGTTCAACTACTAGATCTCATAATCATAACACAGATAATGTTAATAAATAACCACTAGGCGGCACTTTGGAATGATCCAGGACGCATTTCTTATGATGCACGCTTATGCGCCTATCAATTGGCATAGCGTCACTTTCATAATAACCATAGAACAGATCTTTCAAGGTTTCAAACCCGTAGAACCAAGATTGGAAGCGTTACTTACCTCAAGCCAAGCCAAAACTCTAGCCTGCGATGCCTTTTCCTCTCGAATCGGCCTCCGAATGCCACGAATCTAACCAAAATCAGTTCATAACCATCAATATACACTAAGGGAGTGAAACCTATACGAAAATAATCAAATTACAACACAAATCCAAAATTGACCAAACCCGACCCCCAGGTCCACGTATCGGAACTCAACAAATTTTACATCAATAGAACCCTTATTCTGCCATGAGTTCATTCATACCAAAAGTACCAAAATCAGACCTCAAATGGCCCCTTAAATCTCCACTCAAACCTCTCCAATCAACAAATCCCTAACCCCCATTTTACCACTGATTTTCCCTTAGATTTTATGCTAACAACGATAAAAATGACCATAATAACGAGCTTAGAAACCAAGGACCTTACCTCTGAGAAACCCTCTTGAATTCTCCCTTGAATTTACTCTCCAAAGCTTATCCTGTTTTATATATTATGAAAAATATCCCAAATTCGGGAAGGGTGCAATATATCTGTTCTGACCCAGCAAAACCGCATCTGCGGTCCCAGGTGTCCATCTGCAGTCCCAGGTGCGCATCTGCATTTTTTCACTTATTCGCCAGCCACCGCTCCTGCGATCACCTTCTCGCACCTGCAAACCAAATTCCACATTTGCGGCTCCAGCCTTTCCTTCTCTTGGCCGCATCTGCGGCTTCACTTCAACTTCTATGGTCTCGCCCCAAGCCGCAGGTGCGGTTATGACAACAAACTCAGCAGCTTCAACTGTAAATCTCAAATTCAATCCTCCCGTCAACCATCCGAAATAACCCAGAGGCCTTCGGAACGTCAACCAAAATCATGAACAAGTCGTATACCACCATCCAAACTTATACCAATCTTCAAAACACCTCAACAACATCGAACCAACCAAATAACATCTAATTCAAGCCTAAGGTTCCAAAAATCTTTTGAATTCCGCTTTTGATCAAAACATCTATCAAACCTCGTCCAAATGACCTAAAATTTTGCACACACGTCGCATTTGACATAACAAAACTAGTGCAGCTTCCGGAATTCCCTTCTGACCCCTATATCAAAATCTCACTTAGCAACCGAAAAATGCCAAAATTCCAGTTTTGCCAATTCAAACCTAAATCTACTTTGGACCTCCAAAACACGTTCCGATCACACTCCTAAGTCCTAAATCACCCTCCGAAGCTATCCGAACCATAAAAATTCATATCCAAGCCCTTTTTCATATAAGTCAACATCCAGTTGACCTTTGCAATATAAGTTTACCCAAAAGAGACTAAGTGTCTTATCACTTTCCAAAACCATTTCGGATTCGAACAAACTAACTCGATACCACATAACACGGATAAATAAAGTATAAAGAAGTATAAATGAGGGAAACATAGCAGTAACTTATGAAACGACCGGCCAGGTCATTACATCCTCCCATATTAAACAAATGTTTGTGCTCTAACGGGTCAAGAAACACACCTAAAGTCCTAAGTAGGTGAGAATATGTGCTATGCATCTCCTGCTCGATCTCACAAGTAGCCTCCTCCACGGGCCGACCTCTCCACTGCACTTTCACTGAAGCTATATTATTTGACCTCAACATCCGAGCCTGACACTCCAAAATAGCCGCCGACTACATATCATAAGTCAAATCACCCTCCAATTGAACCGCGCTAATCTAAAACATAAGACAGATCGCCTATATACTTTCGGAGCATAGAAACATGAAATACCATATGCACACTTGATTGGCTCGGTAGCAAAGCAAGCTCATAAGTTACCTCCCCAATCCTCCGAAGCACTCAAAAGGCCAAATGAATCGAGACTCAATTTACCATTCTTCCCGAATCTCATAACACCCTTCATGGGTGAAACCTTAAACAGAACCTTCTCCCCAACCATGTAAAACACATCACAAACCTTCATGTATGCATAACTCTTTTGTCTAGACTGCGCTATATGAAGCCTCTCCTGAATCACCTTCACCTTGTCTAAGGCATCCTACACTAAGTTGGTACCCAAAAGCGTAGCCTTACCCGGATCAAACCAACCAACTGGAGATCTACACTGTCTCCTATACAAAGCCTCTTATGGAGCTATCTAAATATTCGACTGGTAACTGTTGTTATAAGAAAACTCTGCGAGCGGTAGAAACTGATCCCATGACCCTGCAAAATTAATGACACACGCGCACACCATGTCCTCCAATATCTGAATAGTGCGCTCGGACTGCCCGTCCATCTGAGGGTGAAAAGTTGTGCTCAACTCTACCAGAGTACCCAACTCCCTCTGCATGGCTCTCCAAAACTGCAAAGTAAACGAGTACCTTTATCTGAAATGACGGAAACTGGGACACCATGCAACCGAACAACCTCTCGGATATAGATCTATGCCAACCGCTCTGAAGAATAGGTAGTACATACTGGAATGAAGTGCACGGACTTGGCAAGCCGATCCACCATCACCCAAATAGCATCGAACTTTTTCAAAGTCCGTAGGAGCCCAACTACAAAGTCCATGATGATTCGCTCCCACTTCTACTCAAGCCACCTGGTCTCTAATGCTCATAATTCACATGCTGACAATTGAGATATCGAGTTATGAATTCCACAATATCCTTCTTCATCCTTCTCCACTAATAATGTTGTATCAGATCCTGATACATCTTCGTGGCACCCGAATGAATGGAATACCGTGAGCTATGGGCCTACTCCAGAATCAACTCTCGAAGCCCATCTACATTGGGAACACATATCCGGACATGTATCCTCAATACCCCATCATCTCTAATAATCGCATCTCTGGCGTCGTCCTGCTAAACCTTGTCCATAAGGAAAAGCAAATGAGGATCATCATACTGGCGCTCTCTGATACAATCAAATAAGGAAGACCGAGAAATCACATAAGCCAATACCCAATTAGGTTCCGAAATATCCAACCTTAAGAACCGATTAGCCAAGGCCTGAAAATCAACTGCAAGAGGTCTCTCTCCAACAGGAATAAATGCCAAACTCCCCACACTCACCACCTTTCTACTCAAGGCATCGGCCACCACATTGGCCTTTATCGGATGGTACAAAATAGTAATATAATAGTCCTTTAGTAGCTCTAACCATCTACGCTGCCTCAAATTGAGATCTTTCTGCTTGAACAAGTGCTGGAGGCTATGATGATCAGTAAACACCTCACAAGACACACTATACAAATAATGCCTCGAAATCTTCAACGTGTGAACAATGACAGCCAACTCCAAATCATGAACATGACAGTTCTTCTCATGGGGCTTCAACCGATGAAAATCATAAATAATATCTCTACCCTCCTGCATTAACACATACCCAATACCAACTCTCGAAGAATCACAATACACTATATAAGAACATGAAGCAGATGGCAACTTTAACACTAGAACTGTAGTCAAGGCAGTCTTGAGCTTTTGAAAGATTGCATCACACTCATCTAACCACATAAAAGGAGCATCCTTATGAGTCAACTTGATCAAGGGTGATACTATATATGAAAATCTCTGAACAGACCGGTGGTAATTCTATGCCAAACCAAGAAAGCTACGAATCTCTATGGCTGAGGACGGTCTAGGCCAATTCTGAACCACCTCTATCTTCTTCGAATCAAACTAAATCCCCTCGATGGACACCACGTGCCCCAAGAAAGCCACTGAACTGAGCCAAAACCCATACTTGGAGAACTTTGCATAAAGTTTCTCCTCCCTAAATCTCTGCATCACAACTCTCAAATCTCTCCGTGCTCCTCCTAACTACGCGAATACACCATCTTCAATGAGGACTATGACAAACGAGTCAAGATAAGGCTGAAACACGCTGCTCATCAAATGCATTAACGCTGATGGGGCATTGGTCAGCCCAAAAGACATCACAAGGAACTCATAATGACCATATCTGGTCCTGAAAGCTATCTTATGAATATCCGAGTCTATGATCTTCAGCTGGTGATACCCTAAATGAAGATCAATCTTGGAGAATAAACTCAAAGCTGGTCAAACAAATTATCAATGAGAGGTAGGGGATACTTGTTCTTAATTGTAACCTTGTTTAGGTGCCTATAATCAATGTACATCCTCATGGTGCCATCTTTCTTCTTCACAAATAGAACATGAGCGCCCCACAACAAAACACTAGGCCGAATAAACCCCAATCAAGAAGTTCCTGAAGTTGTTCCTTCAACTCCTTCAACTCTGTTGGTGGCATACGATAAGGTGGAATAGAAATGGGCTGAGTTCCCAGCACCAGATTAAAAAATCAATATTCTTGTCCGGTGGCATGCATGACAGGTGTGCTGGAAACACATCGGAAAAATCTCTCACAACTGGAACAGACTTAATGCTGGGAGTCTCTACACTGACATCCTTCACAAATGCTAAGTATGAAAGACGACCCTTCCCAACCATCCGCTGGGCTTTTGGAAATAAAATCACACTATTGAGAATATAATCGGTCGAACCTTGCCATTTGATCCGTGGCAACCCAAGCATAGCCAATGTAACTGTCTTAGCATGACATGCCAAAATAGCATGATACGGAGATAACTAATCCATGCCTAATATCACATCGAAATATTAAGCAACAGGAGATCCACTCGGGTATCCAAACCCCCAATAGTCACTACACACGATCAATATACACGATATACAATAATAGTATTGCCCACCGGAGTGCATACATGAACATATGAAACAAGAGACTCGTAGGGCGTATCCCAATAATGGGAAAAATATGATGAGACATAAGAAAAGGTGGAGCCGAGATCAAATAATACAGAGGCATCTGTGTGGCTGACTGAGATAATACTTGTAATCATAACATCTGAAGCACTAACATCTGGTCTGGATGGGAGGGAATCAAAGCGGGTCTGATCACCACCTGATCAACCTCCCCCTCTAAGGCTCCCCTAGCTGATTGACCTCCGCCCCAAGCTGACTGAGCGAATGGGGAAGTAACTGGTGCTAAAGTTGAAGGCTGACTCCTCTATTGGGTTGAACTTCCCGTATGATGGGGACAAAACCTTTTGATATGATCTAAATATGCACACTCGAAGATACCCCTCGTAGCAAATGGCAGTGGGTACTGAAGGGAGACCCGCGCATCGAGATGCCCACTAGAAGAACCCGACATAGATAAGCCCTGAACTGATGGTGCCTAAGTCGAACTCTGAGTTGGAAGGGAAATGAGAGATGAGTGAACCTGATATAAACTGTGATAACCATGACCAGATGACCTAAAACGGTGACCTGAATGGGCTGGCTAAGCATGCCTGAATGAATGGCCTCTGTCGTGCTGAAACTAGCCTCCCAAAGAAGAACCTCCAAAACTACAAATCCCCGAGGCCTCTAGGCCTCCCTCTCCTCTCGCTTCTGGCAATGAATTGACTCAATCTGTCTAGCAATGTCAATCACCTCCTGATAAGAAGCACCAAACACCCTCTCTATGGTTAGAAAAATCCGCAGATGATTGTTGAGGCCATCAATGAACCTCCTGATCCTCTCCCTATTCTTGGGAACTAGCCAAATAGCATGATTGGCAAACTCAAAGAACCTCATCTCATACTGCATCACAGATAGGCCCTTCTCATGCAGCTGCTCAGACTTCTCGTGCAGCTCCTCCATGTGGGAATGCATTACATATTTCTCTAGAAAGAGAATAGAGAACTGATGCCAGGTAAGGGGAAATACACCAACAGTCCTATGCCTCTCATAAACCTTCCACCAAATGAAGGCAGCCCCTAATAACTGAAAAGTAGTAAATGAAACCCCACTAGTATCTAGAATACCCGTTGTATGTAACATCTTTTGACACTTATGCAAGAAATCCTGGGCAACCTCGCCCTCTACACCACTGAAAGTCGGAGGCTGAAGTGTACCAAACCTCTCCAATTGACCCTGCTCATCATCAGTCATAATTGGAACCACAAAATCCAGTGCAGGTGCAACCAGCTGGACTAGTGGTGCCTCCAGTGTCTGGAATCCCTAAACAACCTGCTAAGGTGTACGGGCGAAGGTAGTCTAAGTGCCTCCCCCAACCTGAGATGTAGCTGCAATAGTAGAAACGGTGACTGCCTGAGCAAGGCTGGTGCATGCAGTCAGAATCTGAGCCAGTCTCATGGAGACCCAGAATAACAATAGGCATAGTCTGTGCCTAAGCGGGTGTTTCTGGAGCATCCCCAACTGGAGCTTGGTCATGAACAGGGGCGGTGGGATCTGCAAGTGTTGCCCTAGCTGCTGTGTCGACACACTCCTGCCCCTACCACGGCCTTGACCGCATCCTTGGCCTCTAGTGGCCCCAACTGGTGGTACTGGTGGTCGTCTATCCTGACCGGTAGCATGTGTGCTCACCATCTGTGAGATAATAGAATAACAGAAATTTAGTACTCGGGTCAACAGATTTGCATGACAAGAATTCAAGAATATAAAGTTGTTCCTAAAGGTTCTGCAGCCTCCGAATGATAAAAACCGACATTTCTGTACCGATCTACAAGACTCTACTAAACCTGCTCATGACTCGTGATACCTAGGTAACCTAGGCTCTGATAGCAACACTCATTTCCATATTCTCATGGAACTAGTCCAGCCACTTATTTTCAATTTCTCATTATTATCCAAATATTTAACTTCAGAGAACATCAATTCTAAACAGAAATCCAATAATAAAGATAGAAGTGTCAAAACAACTAAAAGAAATACAATCCCGACCTCGAGTGTCACTAGTCATGAGCAAACTAATACAATTGTTTGAAATACAAATCTAGAATAGTCGAAAAACATCTAATAAGTAAAGCTAGAGGAAGATAGGGACGAAGACGGTGGAATTGCGGTCGCCAAGCAACTATCTGACAATCTTTGATGGAAGTCCGCACAAGGAAGATCAACAACCTTTACCGTGACCAGATACACCTAGATCTGCACACAAGCTGCAGGGGGTAACATTAGTACACCAACTCAGTAAGTAACAAGTCCAACCTGTTGACTGACAGGTAGTGACGGACCAAACCTCAACATGCAATTAGCAATTAACAGAATAGAAATGTAGACATGCTTACAGTTCAAGAAAAACTCAATTGTAATAGATGCAAGTGATAAGTAATGAGTTCAAAACTCAAGTGATTTCTGTACCACTTCACAACTAGCATGATTAATGTTCCACGACCTCCACTCACAAGTGTTCAACCACTTGGTATTGTATGTGTCCATCCCGCCCAGGGAATATCCATCCCGAAATATACATCACAAACCACAATCATCTAGTACCGAGGACACAAGCCGATCCAGCCTCATGGAGAAGATCCATCTCCGATATATTACTTCGGACAAAATCCATGTCCAGGGAAGATCCATCTCTCAATATAATCATCTATTGTGCTCACTGGGGGAGTAAAGACTCCGGAGGGGCTTCTTGGAACCCACGCGCTTCAGTGAAGGCATGATCAATATCTTACTAGGGCGTTCAGCCCGATACCATACTGAGTCAATATCAGGCTCTCGGCCTCACTCAGTCACAGCTCACCAGTCTCACACACAGGCTCCAAAATTCATGATACTAGCCCAAACAATAATAAAATGTGGCAAATAGTAGCAATAGAGGCTGGACATGATATAATATGCATGATAAGGACTGAGTATAGATTATCAATAAAATGAATGATATGGCATCACGAAAATGACCTTTTGGGTCTTAATAATATCGACGTAAAGCCTTAACATGATAATCAATATGATTTACAGCTCAATAGCTAGATCACATAACCATAACACAAATATCGATAGTAAATAACCAGTAGGCGGCACTCTTCCAGGCTGTATTTCTCACGGTGCACGCTCATACACCCGTCACTTGGCATAACACCTTCATAATAATAATAATAGAACACATTGTTCGGGGTTTAGAATTCACAAAACCAATATTGGAAGCGTTACTTATCTCAAGCCAACCCAAAACTCTAGCCCGCGATGCCTTTTCCTCTCGAATCGGCATCTAAATGCCTCAAATCTAACAATAATCAGTTCATAACGATCAATATATGCTAAAGGAGTGAAACCCATATAACATTAACCAAATAATAAAACAAAATCCAAAATTGTCCAAACCTGAACCCCAGGCCCACGTCTCGGAACTCGACAAGTTTTACATCAATAGAACCCTTATTCCACCACGAGTTTATTCATACCAAAAGTACCAAAATCGGACCTCAAATGACTCTCAAATCACCATTCAAAGCTCTCCAATCAACCAAGCCCTAACCCGCCAATTTACCATAGATTTTTCCTTAAATGTTATGCTAATAATGATAAAAATCACCATAATAATGTGCTTAGGAACCAAAGACCTTACCTCTAAGAAACCCTCTTGAATTTCTCCCTTGAATTTTCTCTCCAAAGCTTCTTCCCATTTGAAATGTCATGAAAAATAGCCCAAATTTGTGAAAGATGAAATATATCTATTCTGACCCAGCAAAACCGCATCTACGATCCAATCATTGCACATGCGGACCCGTTTCTGTGGTCCCAAGTGCGCATCTGTTGTTTTTCACTTATCCGCCAGCCACCGCACCTGCAATCACCTTCTCGCACTTGCGCCTTCGCAGGTATGCCCAAATTCTATATCTGCGGCTCTAGCCTTTCCTTCTCTTGGCTACATGTGCGACTTCACTTTCGCTTCTGCGGGCACACACCTGTGGTCCCCAAGCCGTAGGTGCAGTTATGACAGCAAACTCAGTAGCTTTAGCTGCAAATCTCAAATCCAATCCTCCCGTCAACCATCCGAAATCACCTGAGGCCCCCGAGACCTCAACTAACAGTACAAATAAGTGGTATACTACTATCCAAACTTACACCAATCTTCAAAACACCTCAACAACATCAAATCAACCATATAACATCGAATTCAAGCCTAAGGTTCCAAAAATCTTCCGAATTCTGCTTTTAATAAACACGTCTATCAAATCTCGTCCGAATGACCTGAAATTTTTGACACAACAAACCTTGTGCAGCTTTTGAAATTTCATTCCAACCCCTATATCAAAATTTTTCTTATCAACCGGAAAATGCCAAAATTCCCATTTCGCCTATTCAAGCCTAAATCTACTTCGAACCTCCAAAACACGTTCTGATCACACTCCTATGTCCCAAACCACAACTCGAAGCTATACATACCATAAAAATTCTCACATGATCCCTTTTCACATAAGCCAATATCCAGTTTGAATTTTCCAACCTAAGCTTACTCAAAAGAGCCTAAGTGTCTTATTACTTTCCAAAATCATTCCGAATTCGAGTCGACTAACCCGATACTGTAACGACCCAACTGGTCATTTGGAGCTCTAGTGCGTCTTTCAGTAGTTTGAGGCCATGAGCAGTATCACTTCAGGTAATATGACTTGTGTGCAGAGTCAGAACTGCATTTCAGGTAGTTCAGAGTTGATTTGGAAAGAGAATTCTCATTTCACAAGCTTTAAGTTGAAAGAATAAACTAAGATTGGATTTTAGAGTAAATGATATCAGAATTGGGATTCAAAGGTTTCGGTAGGTTTGTATGATGATTTTGGACTTGGACGTATGTCTGGATCGGGTTTTGAATGACATGGAAGCGATTTGGCGCTTATTAAGGAAGCTAGAATTTTGGAAGAAATTTCATAAGTTTGGGTTGAAGTGCATTTTAGTGTTATCAATGTCCGTTTGGGATTTCGAGTTTCAGAGTAGATGCGTATGTGATTCTGGTATTGGGAGCACGATCAGAAGTGAATTCGGAAGTCTGTAGGTCATTTTAAATCATTTGACTAAAGATAGAAATTTGAAGGTTTTTGAGAAGTTTGACCTGAAGTGGACTTTTTGATATTGGGTTGGGTTCCGATTCCAAAAGTTGGAGTAGGTCCGCAATGTCGAATATGACTTGTGTGTAAAATTTGAGGTCAATCAGATATAATTTGATAGGTTTCGACATCGAATGTAGAAGTTTGAAATTCTAAAGTTCATAAAGCTTGGATGGAAGGTTTATTCATGGTTATAGCATTGTTTGATATGATTTGACACCTCGAGCAAGTTCATAATGTATTTTGGGACTGGTAGGTATGATTGGTTGCAGTCCTGGGGGACTCGAGTGGATTTCGGGAGGTTAACGGATCAAATTTTGGGGTTTAAAGAAGAGCTAAAGTTGATGGTTACTGGTGTAACCTCACCTGCGAGATTAGGGCAGTAGGTGCGGAGCTGCAGAAGCGGTCCGGTGGTCGCAGATACGGTACTAGCATGGGGTGAGCTGGGACTACAGATGCGGTCATCTGTACGCATAAGCGATACCGCACCTGCGGGGGTTGAGTCGCATAAGCGGAAAGGGAACCCTGGTGAAAAACTTCAGAAGGGGGTGGGTGGTCGCACCTGCGGAACCGCATAAGTGGTCAAGTGACTGCATGTGCGGAAATGCTGGAGGCAGTGTAATCGTTTAAACTTGGAAGATGGTCATCTCCCCCATTTTCATTTGGTGTGGGAGATTTTGGAGAGCTTCAAATGGGATTTTTCGTCATCATCAACAAGGTAAGATAACCCCGCCTATCCGGAGTTAAATAATTGATTGTGTGTGAATTTGAGCATGAAATTTGGTAAAAGCTTGGGGTTTGAGGGAAAACCTAGAAAATTGATATTTTTAATTTTTACCACGATTTTAGGTATGAAATTAAGAGAAAATCATATATTTGCGTTAGTGAGTTCATGGATAAACTTTATCTTCGAAAAATTTAGGAATCTGGGCATGCAGGCTCGAGGGAATTTTTGTCAACTTTTTGATCGGGGTTAGAAATTATTATAAATCGGATTGTAATGAGTAATTGAGATATATTAATGTACTTCCATAATTATTGGATAGTTTTGGAGCATTGGGAAATGATTCGAGTCTTCGGAAGAGCGTGGAATGCACGTTTTGGATCTTCGGAGCCAGGTGACTCTCCCTTCTAACCTTGTAAGAGGGAACTGTCCCCATAGGTAAAATAATTGATTATGTGCTTCTATTTGTGGGGGCTACATATGCACGAGGTGACAAGAGTCCATGCGTAGCTACTATTGTATTTAAGAGCGGGTAGTTTAGGACCCAAAAGCATGCTATACTTGGAATATTTGTAATTCTGTTGACAATTTGATTTTCTTAAATCACATCGAAATAGTAAATGAATTTCTATAAAGTTCAAACTTCATTTTCTAAAATCTTTAAAAGAGAATCGGCCTTTCTTTGGATAATTGTTCCATGTTGACCACTTGATTGACTGTCTGTGTGTGTTTAATTTTGGAACAGGTTGAACGCCTCGGTAGATTAAATAGATGCATCCATGGTTTGCACCATTTGACCCTCTAGCAGTGCACAATTTATAAATGTTGATATTTTCCTTTCCTGGCTAGATATATATTGATAAGGAAAATGAAAAGTAAATCTTGGAAATCCTTTATTATTTGAGAAGGTGTTTACCTGCTTTCCGGCTTTATGGGTTATAATTGCTATATAAACCCATAATTTCCTCACATATTGACTATATTAATATTGGACCGTTAGCAAGTGTCAAAGTCGACCTCTCATCTCTACTTCTTCGAGATTAGACGGGATACTTATTGAGTACTCATTGTTTTCGTACTCATGCTACACTTGTTGTCCATTTTTGTTGCATATGCACATGCATCTTTAGTGGCCTAGTGGGCATAGAAGCATGGTTGATACGGAGACTTAGGTGAGCTGCACTTCTCAAGACAACTCGCAACCAGCAGAGTCTCTCCCGGATTATTGTATTTACTTTATGTCCAATTGGTGTTCCGAAAGGTTGTTGTATTATATTGCTTCCTAGAGATAGCTCATGTACTTGTGACACCAGGTTCTGGGATAGTTTCAGGATTGTTCAATATTAAATTGGTTAAAGACTTTTCCTTATTTTAATGAATTTCATTATTTGTTGTTTAATGTATAAAAGGAACGATTTCAATATGTTCTAAAATGAGAAATTTCTAGTTATCTAGTATTGCTTTGCTTAACAATAGTGTCCGGTGCTATCACGACCCTTAGTAGATTTTGGGTCATGACAACATGGTATCAGAGCAATAGGTTACCTTAGGTCTCACGAGTCATGAGCAAGTCTAATAGAGTCTCGTGGATCAGTACAGAGATGTTTGTACTTATCTTTGGGAGCTATATGACTGTTAGAAGTATTTCCCTTATTGATTCCTCATCATACGATTTGATTCCTTGAGGCTTATGCCATTGTTTCCTTTCTACTCAATCTTACGTGACACAAGCCACTGGTCATAAATCGAGAATTTAAGGATTGTAATGGTACTACGAATGCAGTGCTAGGCCTTTCTCCCTGTGGGATTGTTTGAGATATTGTCATCGCCTTGTGGAAGGATATGTTGTCATTTTAGCTCTGTAGTGGTACTTCTGAGGGCTCCTAAGTAGGGACACATTGCCAGGATTCTATGAACGATTATTCTGCAGTATTGATAAGATGGTAGGATGTTTGCCAATGTGTCGGGGCAGTAAATGACTTGAAGGTAGGTTTACTCAATGCATAATTTAGAGATTCGGTATTTTATTTTGGGCAAGGGAACGACGATCGGGTTGAGAATGTTCAGGTTTAGTTTGATGGGGTAATGAGACTTGGTATTTGCGAGTGTGATGGAGTTTTCTTCTATGATGAAGTGTCGCTGTCCTTATTGAATGTACTATGTTTGCCAGTGTGATGATCTTTTACAATTTGCCTTTGGAGCAGGATATTGCGGGTCAGTATAGAAGAAGCGACAGCCAAATATCGCGGGGTACGGTGGTTCAGGATGGAATCAGTGTTCCTAGTGTTGACGCTCGCAAAAGATGATCTTCGGAAAGGTTTAAAGTTAGTAGCATCTTTTGGGTTCAAGTGCTACGAAGATGGATCTTATTTAAGTTAACAACTGAGCAGCAAAGGATGGGGAAAGACATGTGGGGAGTGTCAGTCGGTGGTTAAAACCTTTTAGAAGGCTAGGTATAACAAGAAAAGGTCGAGTGGTTGATTAAAGGGGTGAGCTCCGCCAAAGTGGGAGAGTAGCGGAGTTGAATATGGGCTTTGTGATCGGATGACTATGCACTTTGAGGAGAGTTTGGAATGATTTGGAAATTGTAGTGATTGGTGATTGGGGTCTACGGATTAATTTGAAGCATAAGTTATTAATGTTGTAGTGATTGTACCATGTGAAGCAACATTGGAAGATGTCGGTATGTAAATTCCACATGTGGGTTATCTCCAGTGAGCAGATTGGTGGTCACATGGTTGGTGAAGCTTCTGTGAAGAATTCTATTGGTTATATAGCAAGGATATCGTTCGTGCGAATGTGGTTAATGGTTCATAGTATAAAAAGGAGTTTTAAGTAAGATTCCGAGAATTTTGGCGGTTGATTGCAAAAGGTAATGTCAATAAGAGATAAAAAATCTTGGTAAATTCCAGAGTTGTGTAATAGTGGCTTCAAGCTAAGTGGGAGAGTCCCACCGCCTATGATTGGGTTGCATGGATAACTACTTGCGAGGTTTTTGGTTATTAGCATATTGATGAGTTATTTCAGCTACGGGAAAGGAGCAGAAGTGTCAATTTGAGCAAAGGAATTGTTAAAGGTTTCTATGATTGGCCTTATTGTCCCATGCTTAGACTTGGGGAAGGATTCATGATTCATTCCTTGTATAAGTGCGGGTTTCAGGGGAAGTGATTATGCTGGGCCCTTCATCGATGGGGTATGCATGTGCTAGAAGAATTGTGGAGTTGATTATATAAGTCAGAGCGGGTGGCTCTCAACACCGGTCCTAGTAGATTCTAAGGGGTAAAGTGTGGTGCCTAATGATTTCGAGCCTATTGGTACAATTAAGAATCAAGCTTTGTAGCAGTTTATGAGAAGGTGCCCAGAATGTTCTAGGATGTTTTGACTTGCAGTGTAGCAATTGAGAGGTATTGGTCTCGTTCGGGGTGAGTGCGAATGGAGTGTGTTATGTGTTGAATGGAGTTATTATCATTTCTAAGGCAATCAAGGTAAATCGAAAGAAGACAGATTGGTTAGTCATAGTTGTGTTGGCATGTTGGTGGTAGAGATTAGTCCCTTCAGCGTGATCAAGTTATGCATGTGATTTGTGGCAGTACGTGTGAGGCTTGTTGGCCGCCGTGATGTTACTCTGAAGCATTCTACTGTTATGGCATGTTATATGGAGGCGGATCCCGGAAGGGTTATGGTGGCTTAGACCACTACTTAGAGATTTGCATATTCTACAGTTATGAGCATTCGCTTGTGTGTTGGTTCCCTCGAAGTGAGTTAAGTGAAAAGTTTTTATATGATGAAGTGTTAATCTATTGGTGGTTCCAGAGTTATGATGAAAGTCGTATCATATATTTGCATGTTTGGTGCAGCGAGTGGTTTGGAATTTGAAGTGAGGATCAAGGTTGCAGTTCGATGTTGCCAAGGGTGTCACGAGTCAGGAAAGGAGTTTCGATGTTTAAGGAAAGTTGGTATTGTCTTCAGCGTCACGTGAGATCGGTGTCTTGTATGGCCGGTGGTTTGGATGTGCCGACCTGTTATCTATTATGGAAGGTTGTGGGAGCGTGACCCACATGGAGGGTGTATAAGTGTGGCATGTAGTCACTTGATTGATTGAGGATTTAAACCAAGCATGAAGATTGGGGTGATATCATTAAATTGAGAATTTATGCTTAGAGGACACTCGGTTTATTGGGTTGTGGATTTTGGATGATTACTCCAGTTATGATGGTTGTTATTGTGTGTTATGAGAAATGGGGGGTCATTATGGACCTTTGAAAGGTTATTAGCTTAGTTCAATTTAATCAGAATCATCTTGGGGTATGTAGATGGATTTATGTGTGAATATGTTATTTATATCAGGCCAAATGTGTTCATCCCATCAATGCGCTCCTTATGGAAGAGTAGTCGAAGTATTATCTCGTTGTCATCTATTTCATGTAATGATATATTGCACCGTGTGAGTTGTGAGATGGCTTGGTGAATTTCTTATGTGTTGAGGTTCCGCGTAGAGATGATGTTATATGAGTAGAATGGCTATTGAGATCCAGATCGGATATCGTACCTTTGTTGTGCTTGAATTTTGTAGCCTATGCCACTATATGTCTCCCTTGGGATGGTATTATGCACTTAGCGTTCTTGTGACCAATATTTTGTATTTGTTGTAATGAGAAATTTAGCTCTATGTATATCTCCTTATGATACTTCTATATGTGGATCGGGTTGCATGCCCCAATAGTGTGATGTTAAATTCAGTTCCCTATATTTATCTTTATGTGTTTTGTTTCCTTTTTTTTTTTCTGAAGAAAACTCATGTTAGTTGTGTGCCCACATCACATGTATGATTCACAAGCGGGGTAATTGGATTTTCTTTTCAGAGTTTGTTTTCCTTTTGTATCTCGTTCAAATTGGTAGCCTATTGGCACATTGTGACATCATATGCGACTTTTGATCATATCTGGGGTGGCTTATTGCCTGAGCAGTTCGTACTGGGTGAGACGAGATTATTGGATTTAGGATCAGTGCAATCTGATTATATGAAGTATATTAAGGAGCAAAGACCATTATTCGGTTCAGAATGAGGTGATGGTTCTTGTTAGGAGTATAGACTCAATGATTGTTGATTCAAAAGTTGGTTATGAAATTCTACACATCTCTTCCGCCGTGGCAGCATTGGAAGAGCTAGAGCAAGACATATATATATCTTGAGGTGCATTGGGAGCATTAGATTCGTGGAATTTCCACTAATTTGACAGAGAATGTTATTGTGGTCATGTGAGTAAAGTGGTGCAAGATGTGAATTCAGCAATGGTATGCGGTCATGTTTGGGGTACATCGTGTAGTGATTGATATGGTGATCGTATGTTAGAAATGGTCCTATCAGAGAATTTTCGGATGTTAGAATTGGGCTCCAAGGCTTATTTGCTTAAGCGAAAAAGGATATCTTCAGATTGATCGAGCTTGGGTGCCCAGCTGAGTTGTGGTAGCACGGGTATGTGCTCGAGGTGTTGATTAGTGATTTCGAACAACTCCAGCGCATTTCTTATCATGTTCGAGGACGAACTTATGTTTAAATAGGAGAGAATGTAACGACCTGACTATTCGTTTTGAGTTCTAGCGCGCCGTTCAACGGTTTGAGGTCATGAGCAACATCACTCCAGGTATTATGACTTGTGCGCATAGTCTGAATTGCATTTCGGGTAGTTCAGAGTTGATTTGGAATGAGAATTTTCATTTCGGAAGCTTTAAGTTGAAAGAACTAACTAAGATTGGATTTCAGAAACGATATCGAAATCGGGATTTGAAGGTTCCAACAGGTTTGTATGATGATTTCAGACTTCGGTGTATGCTCGAATTTGGTTTTGGATGACCCAGGAGCGTTTTGGCGCCTATTGTGGAATTTAGTATTTTGGAAGAAATTTCATAAGTTTTGGTTGAAGTGTATTTAGCGTTATCGATGTCCGTTTAGGATTTTGAGTCTAGAAGTAGCTCCATATGGTGATTTGGTATTGGGAGCGCTATCGAAAGTGAATTCGGAAGTCTGTAGGTCATATTGGAAGTCATTTAACTAAAGATAGAAATTTGAAGATTTTTAAAAAGTTTGACAAGAAGTGGACTTTTTGATATCGGGGTCGTATTCCGATTTCTAAAGTTGGAGTAGGTCCGTAATGTCGAATATAACTTGTGCGCAAAATTTGAGGTCAATCAGATATGATTTGATAAGTTTCAGCATCGAATATAGAACTCTGTTTTAAAGTTCATAAAGCTTGGATTGGAGGTCGATTCATGGTTTTTGCATTGTTTGATATGATTTGTGGCCTCGAGCAAGTTTGTAATGTGTTTTGGGACCGGTAGGTATGATTTGTTGGGGTCCTTGGGGCATAGGGTGGATTTCGGGTGGTTAACGGATCAAATTTGGAGTTTAAAGAGAAGCTGAAGTTTATGGTTGCTAGTGTAACCGCACCTGCGAGATTAGGGCCGCAAGTGGGAGCTGCAGAAGTGGCCCGGTGGTCGCAGAAGTGGTAGTGGCAGAGGGTGAGCATGGACTGCAGAGGCAGTCATCTCGCCGTAGAAGCGAGACCGCACCTGCGGGCATTGAGGCGTAGAAGCGGAAAGGGCAGCATGGTGAGAAATTGCATAAGCGGGTAGGTGGTCTCAGCTGCGCAACTGCGGAAGCGGCCAAGTTACCGCAGGTGCATAAATGCTGGAGGCAGTGTATTCTTTAAAACTCGGGAGATGGCCATTTTCTCCCAATTTTTCATTTGGTGTGGGCGATTCTGGAGAGCTTCAAGTGGGGTTTTTTTTATAATCATCAACAAGGTAAGCTAACCCCACCTATCTTGAGTTAACTACATTGTTTATGTGCGGATTTGAGCATGAAAATTTGGTAAAAACTTGGTGTTTGAGGGAAAACCTAGAAAATTGATATTCTTAGATTTTGACCACAATTTTGGGTATGAAATTAAGAGAATATCATATAGTTGAGTTAGTGAATTCATGGGTAAACTTTATCTTCGGAAAATTTAGGAATCCGGGAACGTGGGCCGAGGACAATTTTTTTTAACTTTTTGATCGGGGTTAAGAATTATTGTAAATAAAATTGTAATGAGTAATTGAGCATATATTAATAGATTTACATAATTATTGGCTAGTTTTGGAGCATTGTTCATCGATTCGAGTCTTTGGAAGAGCGCGGAATGCCGGTTATGGGTCTCTGTAGCGAGGTGAGTCTCCTTTCTAACCGTGTATGAGGGAATTGTCCTCATAGTGAAATAATTGATTATGTGCTTCTATTTATGGGGCCTACGTACACACGAGGTGATGAGAGTCCGTGCGTAGCTAGTATTTTGCTTAAGTCCGGGGTAGTTTAGGACCCAAAAACATGCTATACTTGGAATATTTTTAATCATGTTGACAATTTGATTTGCTTAAATCATATCGAAATAGTAAATGAATTTCTAAAAATATCAATCTTCATTTTCTAAAATCTTTAAAAAAGAATTGGCCTTTCTTTGGATAGTTGTTCCATGTTGACTACTTGATTGACTATCTGTGTGTGTTTAATTTTAGAATGGGTCGAATGCCTCGGTAGATTAAATAGATGCATCTATGGTTTGCGCTATTCAACCCTATGGTAGTGCACAGTTTAAATATTGTTGGATTGGCCGTACGTCCTCGGCATGATATGTGCATGCTTGTGTTGTTTACCTGAGAATTATAAATGTTGATATTTGTCTTTTTTGGCCATGTATAAATTGATGAGTGTTAAGAATAGAATTCTATTTAGAGTGAATGTCTATCTTGTAGAGAGTTTTACTTTGATGCTAAGTCATTTTTCCTCCTATAAATAGAGGGGTCTTACCCCATTGTAAACCACCCCAAAATTCAATAAGAATTTCTCTCTCTTTCTCTGCAATATTGCTCTTGTTCTTTTATTGTTTTATAACACGTTATCAGCACGAGACTCTGCCGTCTTAAAAAAAATAAAATTCTTTTGAGAAGATTAAGTGTGTATTGTATGGCCGCCAATTTGCTGAGCCGTGGACTCGTGAGCTTAGGGAAACGAGTTGAAAATATTGTTTAATTAAAAAAAAAAAAAGGCTCAGATCAAAACAATAAAGTAACAAATAACTTAAGGAAATTATTTCAGGGGAAGTGTTCATTATTTTGTTTGCAAAATTCTACTTTGGAACTTAATAGATTATGGGAGGTTTTCCTCTGCTGCCGGCGATATTCAACAACTCTTCAGTGGGAAATCTTAAGTCAAGTTTGATTGCCGGCGATAATTTTTGGAGATTTAAGAAAGATGCAACTGCAATGGTCTATTGTTTTAGGGGATTTTTCCTCTTTAGTTCATACTTCATTGGCGATTAGTATCTATTCTCTACAAGGTACCGAATTTCATTATGCCTATTCTAGATTTTGCGGTGTCTTTGGTTATTTTTTTAAACTTATTTTCTGCACATGCATATGTTCTTTTTAAATATTTGGTGGCAATTCTGAATCATTAGGTGTAATGGTGTTGCTTTATTCTTCTCAGCATAAACCTTTATCTGGAGCAACAACTTCCTAATCATGTGATAATCTACACTCTTTTTATGTGGTTAATGTATTTTTTCGTCAAGAGGCTTCTTGTGTTTGAGTTAACAAATTTGATTTTATGCGACTAAATGTTTGGAATTCAAAAGGAGGAGATAAAGGACTTTCCTTTTAACCTTTGTGAAAGAAAAATAATTTATGATTTGCTATAGTTGGTACTCATTCAACTCTCATGTTTGTGGTCTTATCATCGGTTTATTCTTTTAGTTGCAGTATAAGCTTGATGACATGGTTGAGAAGTGAATAAAAAGCTAAAAGAAGAATTACAGTTGATAAGATTTGGATGTCTACTCATCTTCCATGATCTTCATCTCAAATGCTTAATGACATATTCAATGACATATTTTGTATGTTCAATGACATATTCCATGATATATTTTCTTCACTTTTTATGCTTATATAAAGGCCTTGTAATAGATAGGAAAATACACACAATTGAAGAAGAAAATCTCTTCCTTCTCTCTATCTATATTTCTTGTTCATGTTTCACTAAGTTGCTTATATTTCTTGTTCATGTTTTACTAAATTGCTTTCATATTTTTCGTATATTTCTTTTGTATGTCAAACCATGGGAAGCAAATATGGATATCTCACAAAGCAAACTTGGATCAACGTCCAATTGTAAAAATATTTGTTTAATTGATTCATGTACGACACATACGATATTCAAAGAGAAGAAATATTTCTCTCATTTAAGTATGTGTAAGGAAGATGTTACTACAATTTCTGGTAGTAGTAAATTGATTGAAGGCTCCGGAAGAGCAACTATAACTCTGCCTAAAGGAACAATATTTATCATAGAGAATGCAATGTTCTCTTCCAAGTCCAAGAGGAACTTGTTGAGTTTTAAAGATATCCGTCAAAATAGATATCATATTGAGACAATAGATGAGAATAATCTTGAATACATCATCATTACAAAGAATGTCTCTGGCCAAAAAAGGGTTATTGAGAAGTTCCCATCTTTATCTTGTGGCCTGTATTGGACAAAAATTAGTGCAATTGAGGCACATTCCACAGTAAACCAAAAGGTTACTGATTCCAATACTTTTGTACTTTGGCATGATCGATTGGGACATCCTGGATCAATTATGATGAGACGGATTATAGAAAACTCATATGGGCATCCATTAAAGAATTTAAGATTCTTTTAAATAATGAATTTTCTTGCACTTCTTGTTATCAAGGCAAGTTAACTATTAGACCATCACCAACAAAGGTTGGAACTGAGTCACCTACATTTTTGGAACGTATACAAGGGGATATTTGTGGACCTATTCACCCACCTAGTGGGTCCTTTAGATATTTTATGGTCTTAATAGACGCATCCTCTAGATGGTCTCATGTGTGCCTATTGTCATCACACAACCTTGCGTTTGCAAAATTAATGGCACAAATAATTCGATTACGAGCACAATTTCCTGATAATCCAATTAAGTCTATTAGACTAGATAATGCTGCTGAGTTTTCATCCCAAGCATTTAATGATTATTGCTTATCAATTGGGATAAAAGTGGAACATCCTGTAGCTCATGTTCACACTCAAAATGGTCTTGCAGAATCTTTAATTAAACGTCTACAGTTGATTGCAAGACCATTACGCATGAAAACGAGGCTGCCCACTTCGGTTTGGGGTCACGCCATTTTGCATGCAGCAATACTAATTCGTCTCAGACCGACGAATTATCACAAATATTCCCCGTTGCAATTAGTTTTGGGTCATGAACCTAATATATCCCATTTAAGAATTTTTGGATGCGCAGTATATGTGCCTGTAGCACCGCCATACCGCACCAAAATGGGTCCGCAAAGAAGGTTAGGAATATATGTTGGGTTTGAATCGCCCTCCATTATTCGCTACCTCGAAACATTGACAGGGGATTTGTTCACTGCACGATTTGCAGACTGTCGATTCGATGAGACACTTTTCACAAAATTAGGGGGAGAAGTTGGTGAAACCAAACGGGAAATTTTGTGGAAAAATCCATCATTATCTCATCTTGATCCACATACCTCTATTTGTGAAAAAGAGGTGCAAAATATTATCCATTTTCAAAGAATAGCAAATCAAATGCCTAACGCATTCACGGACTTGAAAAGGATAACAAAATCTCACATCCCCGCAGAGAATGTTCCAATCCGTATTGATGTCCCTATTGGATAATCTTCTAGTGTCATATCTAATGAGTCGAAAGCACGCCTAAAACGTGGCAGGCCATTAGGTTCCAAAGACCGAAATCCTAGAAAAAGAAAAGCAAATGATCAAAATGACACTACGAAAGAATCTCATGAGGAAATTCACGATTTAATAAATTCTGATATTCATGAAGAATCCATTGAGCCCGAGACTCAAGAAAATAAGGAACTATTAATAAATCCTATCGATATTGAGACAAATTTTAATCGAGTAGATATAGTGGTGGATTATGTCTTTGCATATAATGTTGCATCTAGCATTATGCAAGAAAGTGAGGATCTTGAACCTCAATCTGTTGGAGAATGTCGACAAAGACTTGATTGGCCAAAATGGCTAGAAGCAATCCAATCAGAATTGAAATCACTTGCAAAACGTGAAGTTTTTGGGCCTATAGTTGAAACACCTAATGGTGTTAAGCCTGTTGGCTATAGATGGGTCTTTGTACGCAAGAGAAATGAGAAAAACAAGGTACAAAGATATAAGGCACGCCTTGTTGCACAAGGATTTTCCCAAAGGCCTGGTGTCGATTATGAAGAGACATATTCACCCGTAATGGATGCTATAACTTTTCGTTATCTCATTAGTTTTGCTTTCCTTGAAAAGCTTGACATGCATTTAATGGATGTGGTTACTGCCTATATTTATGGCTCACTTGATAATGAGATATACATGAAAATTCCCGATGGATTCAAAATGCCAAACACTCATAATTCAAAGTCCCGGGAAATGTTTTCAATCAAATTGCAAAGATCTTTGTATGGTCTAAAGCAATCAGGACGAATGTGGTATAATCGTCTTAGTGAGTATTTATTAAAGGAAGGCTATATAAATGATGCCATTTGCCCATGTGTTTTTATATAGAAAACAACATCGGAATTTGTTGTAGTTGCCGTATATGTCGATGACATAAACCTTATTGGAACTCCCATAGAACTCCAAAAGGCAATTGATTATTTAAAGAAGGAATTCGAGATGAAAGATCTCGGAAAGACAAAATTATGTCTTGGTTTGCAAATTGAATATTTGGCAAACGGAATTTTTGTTCATCAATCTGCCTATATAGAAAAGGTATTGAAACACTTTTACATGGATGGAGCATATCCTTTAAGTACTCCGGTGGTTGTTCGATCACTTGATGTGAATAAGGATCCATTCCGACCGCAAGAAAAGAATGAAGAGCTACTTGGTCCTGAAGTACCATATCTTAGTGCGATTGGCGCACTAATGTATCTTGCAAATACTACAAGGCCTTACATAACTTTTTCAGTTAATGTCTTAGCAAGATATAGCTCTGCTCCCACAAGGAGACATTGGAATGGAATCAAACATATATTGCGGTATCTAAAAGGGACTACCGATATGGGCTTATTTTATAGCAATAATTGCAGTCCTGATCTTGTTGGTTATGCTGATGCTGGCTATTTATCTGACCCACACAAGGCTCGATCTCAAACAGGTTATGTGTTTATCTGTGGAGGCATTGCCATATCTTGGCGATCGACTAAGCAATCAATTGTGGCTACTTCATCTAATCATGATGAGATAATCGCTATTCATGAAGCAAGTCGAGAGTGTGTGTGGTTGAGGTCTATAATACATCATATTCAAGACAAATATGGTTTGAAATGTGACAAATTACCCATGATTTTGTATGAAGACAATGCAGCATGCATAGCCCAATTGAAGGGAGGATTCATAAAAGGAGACAGAACAAAGCATATTTCACCAAAGTTATTTTTCACATATGATCTTCAAAGGAATGGTGATATTAATGTGCAACAGATTCGTTCAAGTGATAATATGGCTGATTTGTTCAGAAAATCTCTACCAACGTCAACCTTCAAGAAGCTGGTACACAATATTGGAATGCGAAGGCTCAAGGATGTGAATTGATGCTCTTTTCAGGGGGAGTTAATACGCGTTGCACTCTTTTTCCCTTACAAGGTTTTGTCCCACTGGGTTTTCCTTGCAAGGTTTTTAACGAGGCAACCAATAGGCGCATTACTAAATATGTGTACTCTTTTTCCTTTTCTAGATTTTTTTCTCCCATTGGGTTTTATTTTAGTTAAGGTTTTAATGAGGCATATTATTTGTCGAGTAGACATTCAAGGGGGAGTGTTAAGAATAGAATTCTATTTAGAGTGAATGTCTATCTTGTAGAGAGTTTTACTTTGAGGCTAAGTCATTTTTCCTCCTATAAATAGAGGGGTCTTACCCCATTGTAAACCACCCCAAAATTCAATAAGAATTTCTCTCTCTTTCTCTGCAATATTGCTCTTGTTCTTTTATTGTTTTATAACAATGAGGATAATGTAAAATAAATCTTTGAAATCCTTTATTATTTGAGAAGTTGTTTACCTGCTATTCAAATCCATGATTTCATCCCATTTTCACTATATTATTATATGACCACTATCAAGTATCAAAGTCGACCTCTCGTTTTTACTTCTTTGATATTAGACGGGATACTTGCTGAGTAAACGTTGGTTTTGTACTCATGCTATACTTGCTGTGCATTTTTGTTGCACAGGCACATGCATCTCTAGTGGCCTAGTGGGAATAGCAACATGGTTGATACGAAGACTTAGGTGAGTTGCACTTCTCGAGACGACCCGCAGCCAGCAGAGTCTCTCCTAGATTATTATATTTACTTTCTGTCCAACTGGTATTCCGAATGGTTGTTGTATTATGTTGCTTCCTAGAGATAGCTCATGCACTTGTGACACCGGGTTCTGGGATGTTTCAAGTATTATTCAATATTAAATTGGATAAAGACTTTTCCTTATTTTAATGAATTTCATTATTTGTTGTTTAATGTATAAAAAGGAACGATTTCAATAAGTTCTAAAACGAGAAATTTCTAGTTATCTAGTATTGGCTTGCCTGACAATGGTGTCCGACGCCATCACGACCCTTAGTAGATTTTAGGTCATGATAGATACCATATAACACGGATAAACAAAACATAAAGAAATGGGGGAAACAGAGCGGTAACTCATGAAACGACCGGACGGGTCGTTACAAGATTTTTGGAAGACTTAGAAGCTAAACTAATTGAAAAAGATAAGTTTTGTCAAAAGTCGACAAGTTTGGTGTTACACCTTGGGTGTTCTAAGGTGACATATAATGAATACGAGACTTTTTAATCATGATTAAATGAGTGTAAAGTCATAATATGACTATATATTATGTTTGGACATAAAATATAAAGTTTGGGAAAAATTGAATTTAACTTACGAAAAAATCGAGTTAAGATTTGCCTTATAATGAGCCATTTTAAGAATTAAATTTGTATGCTTTAGGTGTCATTTTGGGACATATATAATACCAAAATGAAGGTCTTTGAACCTAGTTTCCAACTGTCTAAACCATTTATTCATACGTCATCGGGGTAGAGATATGGATTTTTAAACCAGGGTCACCAAGTCACGTTGCCGCACTTTGGAGAAACTAGCAGGTTTATAGACCAAGTTGGATGGCATTTTTCTCCCAATATATTGAGAGTTACATGGAGATCTTTATATGTAATTGAATCTCTATGTGTCTAGTTTTCAACACTACAAACCTTTTGTCAATACGATATCTAAGTAGAGAGATACAAGTGTCCGAAGTGGCACTACACAAGTTGCCAAGCAGGTAGCTTACCCGCCTGCTTGGAGAATTGAGGCGGTGAGCTTAAATGTTGTCTTTATCCATTATATTTCATCAATTTCCAGAGATCAATTACTGCAAAACACTCTCAATCCCTCCAAGAACTTGTCCAAGGTTCCAAGAGCTGAACTTAAGAGAAATCAGCACAAATCTTCATCAAAGGTGTTAATGACTACAAGAGAATACTTCTATGATGTTATAATGTGATTGAGGGCTATTGTAAGCTAAGTTGAGATGGGGTTTCGAGTTGTAGCTGTTGCCAAAGGTATGTATAAGATCTTCATGATTGTGCTTAAGGTTAATCTTATGTTGGCTGTGTTGTTTGAGTGAAAAACCATTATATGCACTTGAAGGAACATGAGATACAATTTTCTTTTTGGTTGGACTATTTTGTGGTTGAAGATATGGTTTGTGGTGGCTAACAATTATGAGATATAATTTGATAATTTTGAAGATGCTGTTGTTAAGCTTTCCTAGGTGTTAATTAAGTTGATTGAAGAAGAAAAGATGAAAAATAAGTTATTGACAAAAAACAAATTAAGGTGATAGACGTATGAGGTTGTTTTGGAAGACATTTTGTGGAGGTTATAAACTAGAAATAATATGGTAAATGTAAGTATGATGATCCGAAGGCTGTAAACTAATTTATGGAATAAGAGTTGGATTCAATTTATATCTTGTTATAAGTAAAAGAAACGAGCTTGCCGCTTAATATGATTGTTAAGATAATCGATAAAACTCATATTGGATTATATGATTGTTGTTGCTAGTGTTGGTTATAGTTGTTATTGTTGGGTTATTTATTACCCTTAGTGGTTTTTGGGATGTATTAAAAATAGGGGAGTTGGTGCCCAATTTTCCTTAAGTCATGCGACTAGCCAAATATGGTGGTACGAAAGTATATGTTAACGACAATATCATTTCACTTGTTGTAGATGCAAGAAGTTCTGTTGAGCTTGGTTGAGTAATAAGGAAGAGATTATACAAGTATGTTAGGGCTAAGTCCTTCCTTCATTTTGTCATGCTTTCGTAATTACACAAGTTTGATAACGGGGCATAAAGAGAAATTCATATTCCTGAATTTATGTACATTTTTCTAGTCTCATAAGTTATAGTATTCTCGCTTATCAGATTCAATTGAGTGTTGTCTTCTTCCACTAAAGAGGGCAGAGATCTTATATATATAGTATTGCAGTATTTTCATTACCATCGAGCTATAATCAATGGACAAGCCCCTATTGGGCAACCTCTGATCAGATGGTAAGTTATATACCGAGCCTACTGTGGTCGAGAACCTATGAGTGAACCCAGCATGGCCGAGATATAAAGCCTAATATGGATGAGCGCCTATGAGAGAGCCTACTACGACAGAGCAGTTATATATATACCGAGCCTTATAGGGCCAGACAACTATTTTACTTACTATATTGAGAGAGTTGAGTCAGCATCATCAAGTAAGCATATCTTCATATTATCTTTGACTCTCAATTACTTTTAGTTATTATATTATCAGTTTAATTTCAGCTTTCAGTTTTCTGTTACCTTACATATTAAGTATATTATTTCAACTGATGTCCTTTTGCCGGGGACATTGCATTTCATGCATGCAGGCCCTGATAAACAAATGAACAGATCTTCCCAGTAGACAGAGTCAAACATCAACTTAGTTGGTACGCTCCACTTTCTCGGAGTCACTAGGTCTATACCTTGGATACTATTTTATATACAATGGTTGATGGGTAGATGGAGTCCCTATCCCGATCATGATACAGTATAGTTATCTCTACAGGCTTATAGACGAGTCTTGTTTATTTTGGTTTATCAGTAGATGTTCATGGCGGCCTCATCAGCCTGTACAGTTCTATATATGAGCTTTTGGGTATGTTTACCCCTCAGATGAGAGAGATGATATTATAAGATAATTCTGAGTATGGCCTCATCAGGCTAAGTTAAGAGTTATCCCTGCAGAGTTCACAGTTATAGAGTGGTATCCTCGGGCCGTGTATGGCATGAGGTGCTCATCGCGGCCCATCAGTTTGGGTCGTGACAGTGCAGATGGCAAATTTTGGGAAGCTTGGAGCGACACACATGGAATTTCGTTGTTAGCAACTACTATCACGTTCATAAGTGTTTTAGAGCAACCAAAAATAAGATGGCTAATACAGCATGGGTAGCTAAACATTTCAAGGATAAAATTATCAACCAACCTGACATTAAGCTAATTAGGAAGTTGCAAGATTTAATTAGGCTAAAGTATGGTGTGTATGTGGAAAAATCCATTTGTTCCGGGGCTAAACATCAAGTCATGAGTAAGTATCTGGGTGATTACAAGCAGAAGTTTGCTAGAATATATGATTATGCTGACACATACCCTGGCAGCACTGTTGTTTTGAAGGCTTTAACGGAGACAATACCTGATAAAAAGGTGTTTGTGGGGATCTAACATTTATCTGCATGCTTACAAAGCAGGTTCGTTGGAAGGATGTAGAAATGTTATTGGCTTTGATCAAGCATTTATGAGGGGTGTATGTAAAGGTGAACTACTACCATATGTTGGTAAAGATGGTAACAACCAAATGTACCATGTCACCTGGGCAGTGGTTGAAAAGGAGACAAAGAATATATGGTCATGGTTTTTTAGGTGCCTGATGCATGATTTGAGACTTACAGAATCCCAATGTTAAGGGCTGACCATCATTTCTGATATGCAGAAGGTATATATTTCTTTTTATTCTTTATGTAATTACTTTATATATGCAACTAATATTATAACTCTTTTTCTTGTTGCTTAAGGGACTTATTCAATTTGTGGATGAGTTGATGCCTAATGTTGAGCACATCATGTGTGAAAGACACATATGGAGCAATTGGAAATAAATGTGGAAAGGTGGGGAAAGAAGGAAGAAGTTCTGGGCATGTGCAAGTGCTTAATTTGAAGCATATCTCAAGGCTATGATATATGATTTTACATAATGGGGTGACAGTAAGATCATTGAGGATTAATGAGATACCTCAAATAATGTTGGTGTAGAGCATTCTTCAAAGATTGGAGTAAATGTGATTCTATGAAGAACAACATGTGTGAGACTTTTAACTGTTGGATCATGCCTGCTAGGTACAAGTATATCATAACCATGTTAGAAGATATTAGAGTGAAGGTGATGGAGAGGATGACTACTATGAGAGAATTTACAACAAGGTGGATTTCTGATGTATCTCCTGTGGCAATGGGTACATGGAGGAACAATCTCAATATGCAATTAGGCATGAATTTAAATGTAATTGGGACACTGGGTATGCAATACAACATGGGATTTACAAACATATTTTTGACTTTGTCAACAATACATGAACATGCATATCATGGTAGCTCAAAAAAATACCATGCTCCCATGCAACATGTGCAATATGTTTTAGGAAATTTGAGCCCGGTGACTATGTTGTTAACTAGTACAGGAAAGAAACATATCTGAAGGCTTTCCGTTGTTACATACAACCTGTAACTAACATGGAGATGTGGCCATCAACTTAGAATCCCACTATTGAGCCTCCTATAACTACTAAGATGCCTTATAGATGTAAGAAAAATAGAAGAAAAGCTCAAGATGAACCTAAAAATAAGTTTGATAAGAGATCAAGGAAAGGGATACCAATGACATGCTCTCATTGTAAGATAGTAGGCCATAACAAGAAGGGATATCCTATCCCGGTAAATGATCAGATAATGCATTCATTTTGTGTCTATTTTTTACTTGTATTTTTTTGTTTCCATAACTCTTTTGTTTTGAAATTTCAGAAAGGACAAGGATCTGGAACTACAAGTTGTGACAACCCGATATGTTTTTTTGAGCTTCTGAAATTTGATCGCCTGTTCCCGGGCATGACTTACCCCGTGTGATGTATTACGATTGATGAAGATTGTTGGTTTTGGTTTCAGGAAAATCAGAATGAATTTGAAAGAACAGTTTCAGTTGAAAGCTTTGAATTTGAAAGGTTTGACCAAGAGTTGAATTATTCGTATATGAGCTCGATCGGAATTATTATGATTTGATTAGCCTCGTTGGGTGAATTTTGACTTAGGAGCCTGATCGGAATGCATTTTGGAAGTCTGTGGAAGGATCGGCTTGAATTGGCAAAGTTAGTATTTTGGCGAATTCCGGTTGGTAGGTGAGATTTTGATCCGAGGGTCGAAATGTGATTCTGAGAGTTTTTGTAGCTTTTTATGTAATTTGTGTTGTGTGTGTAAAGTTTTAGGTCATTCGGACATCGTTTGGTTGGGTTTTTTTTATCAAAAGCGTGTTTCGGAAGTTTTAGAAGAATTTAGGCCCGAATTCGATGTAAATTGATGGTTTTGGTGTTGTTTGAGGTGTTTTGTTGATTGTAACAAGTTTTTATGACGTTTTAGGATGTGTTGGTACTTTTGGTTGAGGTCCTCGGGGCCTCGGGGTGATTTCGGATGGCTAACAGGAAGTTTTGGACTTGGGGAAAATGCATAAAATGCAGCACTTATGCAGAGTATTTTTGGTCTTCGTGGTCGTGGGAGATCCCTCGCGATTGCATAGAAGGAATTGGGTAATCTTGAGTTTGTCTTTGCATTCATGGTTAGTGCTTTTCATTCGCGTAGGATGAGTTCTTGGTGATTAGCATGCGCATGATACCCTCCGCATTCTCATAGGAGGAATTGGGGGTCAGGGGCCATTGCCCTTCGCGTTCACGCCTTGGAGTTCGCGTTTACTTAGTTTGGACTAAGGCAGTCATCACGTTCGCATGTCTAAGGTCGCATTCGCATAACACATTTTGAGGCTTGGAAAATTTTCCCTCCGCGATGGCTAGCCTAGGGCCGCGATCGCACAGAAGGAAGTCAAAAGTTGGGCAGAAGGGTTTTTAAACATTTCATCCGCGAGCTTAAGTCATTTTTCTTCCATTGTTGGGAGAAATTGAAGAGGGATTCAAAGAGAATTGACTGGAGGTAAGTCTTACAAACCAAAAACGTGATTATTTTGTGAAATTAACCTAGAAATTCATGGAAGCTAAGCCTAAATTGAAGAGCTAGGGCTTGTGATTTTGAAATTTTAAATTGGAATTTAAAGGGCCATTTGAGGCCGGAATTGAGAGTTTTTGATATGTATGAACTAGTGAAAGAATAAGGAACCCATTGATGTAAAAATTTTGAGTTTTGAGAAGTGGGTCGAAGCTCAGGTTTTGCTAATTTTGAGATTATCGATATTTTTTGATTGTTTTTGGTTGGGCTTTATTCCCTTAGTTTATTGTGACATATTTGTTTTGATTTTGGATAGATTTGGCGTGCGTGGAGGCCGATTCGAGAGGCAAAGTCATCGCAAGCTGGAGTTGTAGCCGGTTCGAGGTAAGTAATACTTGTAAATACTGTACTGAAGGTTTGAAACCCCGGATTTTCAAAATGTAGTACTATATTGAGTTGAGACACACGTTGTACGATGAGTGTGTGCTCCATTACTACTGGGGATTGTGACCTGGTCCATCACGATTGATGTTTTTACCATATTTTGACCAAGACTTTTTTGTTATCATTATGATTTGGGCTAGTTGCCATGTTTGGGGCCTTGTGCCGACCTGTAGAACCCTTAGGTGCCTTTTCACTGATTCCCCTCACTTTACTTGTTAAAAACCATATCCTCAGTCAGGTTTTCTACTTGCTTAAACAATATGAACCGATTTTATCAATGATAATCCTAAATGAGAAATATATATGGGTTGAGATCCATACCTTATTCTATTGTTCCTGAGAGGCTGTTAGCATAATGTCAGCGAGGGGATGAGAACCCAACAGTGAGGATTTTACATATGTTATCGATCGGGATGCATGCCGCAGCAAATGCTTATATGGATCGGGCTGCACGCCGCAGCAATTGCTTGTATGGATCGGGCTGCACGCCTCAACAAATGCTTGCATGGATCGGGCTGCACTCCACAACAGATGTCTATATGGATCAGGCTGGACACCGCAACAATATTAAGGATCCCCTTCCATAGTCTGTACACTCCTAGTGAGCGCCGTCGAGGAAATATATGAATCGGGCTACATGTCGTAGCAATATATGGAGTGGGCTGCACGCCGCATTGGTTACCATATGGTACCTATTGAGCGTGAATATTGAGTGCAAGAACTGATTGGTAGGATTTGAGTCACAAGTGAGAGAGAGGCTAGCCCGAGGGGCGAGAGATATTTACATGCATATGAGTGACGTTTTGCCTGAGACGCTTGTTTATGAAATTACTGATTTCACTCCTGTTTAAAGTGAGTTTCTATCGAATATGTTGATTTATTGATTGTTGCACTCATCTTTATATTGCGCATCTGTCAGAAAGTTGAACTAATATTTTAAAACAACTTTTATTTAAACTGGGGTTCATGAGATGTTCAGAAATTACTCACTGATTTGGTATTGGTTATTCCCACTGAGATTTTAAAGTTATGAAGTGTTTATGACTTTTGTTTTGCCCGAGGGGCGATTTTATGAACTATGCTTTGCCCGAGATGCCGATTATGACTTTTATCTCTTTAATTATTTTAAATGGTATTGAACCCCTACTGAAACTGCTGGAAAGTATTTCAAAATGATTTTTACTAAAATCTAGATTCTAAAAGGGAAGATTGACTCGTATTATGATCTGAAAGCCTGTTGTGTTTATTGAGCCTAACGAAAAATTTGGATTCATTGTTTACTACTACTCAGCCTTTATTTACTCTTATTACTTACTGGGTTGGAGAACTCACATTACTCCCTTCACCTCGTGTGGAGATTCACGTATTTATACACCCGGTTGTGGGTGTTGATTGCTTAGGCGCGGAGTTATCAGAGTTAGTAAGATGGCTGCATGACGTTCACCGCACCACTTCCTTCCTCTCATTGTTGTTACTTTATTTAGTACATTTTTAGTCTTTTATTGTACTCATACCTTTATAGATGCTCATGACTAGTGACACCCCGATGTCGGGCTTGTATTTTTATTCTGTTTTGCCATTTCAGAATTTTATTATGAAGAATTATTTAATTAAAGACTTAAAAATAACTCTAAACACCTAAAAAGGTTAATGTGAGTGTTGTATCGGATGTCCTTGTCTTCACGAGAGACGTCATCACGATCGAGCTGGTTTGGGGTCGTGACAAGTTGGTATCAGATCCTAGGTTACATAGACCTCATAAGTGATGAGCAGGTTTAGTAGAGTCTCACGGATCAGTACAAATACGTCTGTATTTATTCTCGAGAGGCTGTGGAACCTTTAGGAAAACTTGCATTCTTGAATTCTTATCATGTACCCTTGATTCAGCTTGAAAAGTAACTCTTGAAATTCCCTCCACGCATTCGCATGTGTGTATGAGTGCTCGGTATCAGATGTGCCCTCATGGATTGTGATTCTTCGATTGAGGGATGAGATGCGATTTCAGTGAGTTGATGTTGCGCCAGTCTGGGGGACTGGAGGCTGGATTTCTGCCTATGGCTTGAGCACCAAGGTGCTGATTGTGTGAGCAAGTGTTTTGAACTTATTTGTTCGGTATTGTCCCTATTAGTGGAGGTGACGGCCGAGTAGCTATGTGATAAGAATGTTAGTACTGCGAGATGTATTAGTATGACTTGGAAGTGTAGAGAAAGGCCTGCTGAAAGATAGAGGAACTATTAGGTGCTGGAATTCCATCTTAATTCGAGAAGAAGTCCCGAGTTATGGGCGTATGAAGGATCTTTTCATTTCACCTAGTTGGGAGTGAAGTAAATTTCATGTTGTGGTATGCGTTCAGACTAAGTGACTGTGTAATGTGTATGACAGTGTAAGGTATATAGAAATATTATATTGAGGCGAAACAGGTGGTGTGATCCTTATGTGTATGTTTTAATATCACATGTGTAAGTGCAAAGTACGTGTTGAAATTTAAAATTTTGGGTCACTTAAGAGAGTAGGCTTAAATATTGGGGGGGGGGGGGGGGATGAATATGAGATTTGCAGAAGATTTAAAGTACTAGATTATCTATTCTTTCACAAGCATACAAATGATTTGAGTTTAGTCTCACTATGGTATTATGGTATTAATAGAGTACAAGTGTTATGCGTTATTGCGTGTATCTTGATCTATGGCTTCGAGCCGAGTGGGGGAGTCTACTGTGAGTAGTTAATTGCATGGGTAGGTTCTTTGTTGGTTCCACTTTGAGGCGTGCGAGTGAATTAGCTATGGCTCGAGTAAAAGGGAAAATTTTGGCAAAGGTTATATTATGCTTCATAGGGTATGAGAAACACAAAATGTATAGAGTTGTTGTTAGTAAAGAACGCTCAGTGCATAGAACAGGAAGTTGCTTGGTTGTGTTGGGATGAGAATTTCATTCTGCGGTGTCGGAGTGCCAATGAGGCATGAGTGGTTATGTTTGTTGGGTCAGGTAAATTGTAGTTTGAATAAGAGTAAATGAAGTGCAAGGATGGTTCTAATATTTTCAACAGTCTGCATACATCAATTGAGTGTTCTAAAGTTGCAAATGTGGTTGGAATCTGGGTTCGTTAGAAGATATCAAGACTTGTAGTATTTTCTATAAATTGTGGATTTCTATGTATCAGTATCAGGAATATAGAGGTACTGAATATAGATTCGTAGCGAGTCTCTTCAGAGAAGTATTTTTGGAATGTGGTACTTTTGAGAATATTTAAGGGAGTATTCAACGGCTTATGGGTTTTAGACAATATGGTTTTATGCTTGGGTCTCATGTGGTAAGCCTAGGTTGAGGCATTGTGGTGCTATAGCAAGAGGTAATAACAAGTTGAAGATGAAACAGAAGGACATTTAGATGGATGGAGTAGCTTGATAGTAGAACGAATCGGTATAGTAAGGATATGATGGATTCCTTGGGTGTGTTCGAGGTAATTAGTTCTTTCAGGTATCTTGCAGCAATGCTTTTGGGTTTTGATGAGTTGATTAGCTTGGCCTAGTTAGAAGGATTCAGTCCTGGCAGCTTAGTTTATGCAAATGGAATTGGGAGAGTTCGTGTTGATTCTACAGTGGTTGGAGATGTATATTTTCTTCGAGTATGAGAAGCATGGGATGTGTAATGATCGTTCTTCTAGATAGGACCAATTGAAAATTCTTGACTAGTGAATACGTATATGTTTGTGGCTCGGAAGGGATATGAAGTTCTCACTGCTATTCCTGGAGTGGTATGTTTTATGCGGTATGTTGTGTAATATTGAGATTTGTGCGTGTAAGGTCACGGTTCAAATTGGAATGGGAGGTCATAGATTCTTAGGAAGCATGGGTAGTTTCAGATGATTAAGGAAATGGTAACGCTAATTGAGCTAATTTGACGAGGGTATATGATTTAGAAAGAGGAAATGTGGTTAAGTTGATGATACTTCAGTAGTATTGCGGCACTTCTTGCTAGATTGGCTATTGATATTCGAGTTTTCTTGGAGGAATCGAAGAATCTTAGAGTATATCTCGTGGGATGACTATGTACGAGAGGTGAGTTTTATATGAGAGTGGTGGAATTGGGGTTAGATATGGTAATTTGTGTGTTTTATGGATTTAGAGACTGGAAGTTATCATATATAGGTTAGCTTGTGGTGGTGACTGGTAAACGTGGGTACGTTAGTTAGATACTAGTATGTGCTATGATCCAGCCATTGTGGACCTTCAAAGGATCATTTATCAGTTGTGTGTAACTGGAATTGATGTGTGGTCCATTGATAGACCTATATGTGTATGTGTACGTCATCGAGATGGTTTTGTGACTTCGAGTTGCTATTGGCGAAGGATGTGTTTATTCAATTGTTTTGAGCTATTAGAAATTAGGGGGATCTATGAGTTACCTTTTTGTGTTGTGAGACGTTACGCTCTGTTCGTTATAAGCACCTATGGTACGGTTTTATCAGAGTTCCATAATGGAAGTCGAGCGGTAAAAGTATTTGGGAGTTGCTCGTTGAATGGCATATCTGATATGTCCTACCGGGTTGCATGGTATATGATATTTGTTTCACCGTGGGTGTGATGATTTGCTTGGGTTCCAGACATCAAACGGTATATGGTTGTCGTGTTCGTGTATAGTGACTTGAGGTGTCTCATGGGGAGCTGTGTTTGGATAGATCGTGCATTGCCGCAAAGCTAAGTGGAGATATGAACTTGCATGTTAGATTCATGTGTTCTATTCTATGATATGGGAAGGGTTCTCAGCGTTGTGTAGTGGTGGTGCCGGTGAGCTTGGGGTACAACTCTTTCATTTGAGTCATTTTCATGATTTGAGTATGTTTGGACTATTGCTTATTGGTGCACGTATTATGCTAGATGTGGCTTAGGACTCTATTGATATGACATGTCTCCAGGGTATTGTGTTGGGTCAGAAGAGATCGTTGGGATCCTGAATGAATACAAACAGATTAGATTTTAGCATGTTCGATGGGTAAATATCGAGGTTCGGTTAAAAACTTTGCTATGGTAACTGCCAGAGGAGAAATGGCTTCATGAATGGTTGTACTGAGAAATAGTTATAAAGTTATTGCTGTGAGCATTAGAGTTATGTACTTATCATATAATTGCACTTGAGGTTGCATGTATGGTCTATTACAGTAGCTTCGAGCTTAGTCAGAGTATAGATGTGAGATTTTGATCTTGTGGAGGATTTCGGTAGTGGAGATGGGATTCTATAGTTTATGGACTAGGATGGATTGTAAAATTTTAGTTATATCGTATTATCAAACCTATATGAGATAGGGTGATGTGGGATCACCCCCGGGTATATACATGGTAAGGCTATTCAGCGATTTGTTGGCTTCTAGAACTACTCTGGGTACGTTCGAGGATGAAATCGTGTTTAAGTGGGGGAGGATGTAACGACCTGACTGGTAGTTTTGAGATTCTACACTTTAATAATCAGTTCTAGGACATGACTTTCCCCGTGTGATGTATTACGATGGATATAGATAGTTGGTTTTGGTTTCAGGAAAATCAGAATGAATTTGAAAGAAGAGTTTCAGTTGAAAGCTTCGAATTTGATGATTTGACAAAGAGTTAACTTATTTGTATATGAGCTCGGCTCATAATTATTACGATTTGATTATCCTCGTTGGGTGAATTATGACTTAGGAGAGATCGGAATGCATTTTGGAAGTCCACGGAAGGATTTGGCTTGAATTGGGAAAGTTAGTATTTTGGCAAATTTCGGTTGATAGGTGAGATTTTGATCCGAGGGTTGGAATTGGATTCCAATAGTTGTTGTAGCTTCGTTATATTATTTGTGATGTGTGCGCAAAATTTCATGTCACTCGGACGTCGTTTGGTTCAGTTTTTGATCAAAAGCGAGTTTCAGAAGTTTTAAAAGAACTTAGGCTTGAATTCGATGTGAAGTGATGGTTTTAGTGTTGTTTGAGGTGTGTTGTTGATTGGAAAAAGTTTGAATAATGTTTTAGGATGTGTTGGTACTTTTGGTTGAGGTCTGAGGGCCTCAGGGTTATTTCGGATCGCTAACGGGATGTTTTAGACTTGGAGAAAATGCAGCAGTTATTGCAGAGTTTTTGGTCTTCGATAACGGGAGGTCCCTCGCGATCGCATAGAAGAAATTGGGTAGGCATGAGATTTTGTCTTCGCGTTTGCAGTTGGTGCTTCGCGTTCGCAGAGGGTGAGTTCTTGGTGCTTGGCGTTCCCATAGGAGGAATTGAGGGTCAGGGGCCATTGCCCTTCGCGTTCCCGGCCTGGAGTTTGTGTTTGCATAGTTTGGAGGAAGCCAGCCATCGCGTTCGCAAGCCTAAGGTCACGTTCGCATAGCACACTTTGAGGCTTGGAAAATTTGCCCTTCGTAATCGCGAGCCTGGGGCCGCGATCGCATAGAAGGAAGTCAGTAGCTGGGCATAAGTGTTTTTATACATTTTATCCGCCAACTTAAGTCATTTTTCCTCCATTGTTGAGTATTTTGAGAGCTCTTTTGGAGAAATTGAATAGGGATTCGAAGAGGATTGATTGAAGGAAAGTTTTATGAACAAAAAACATGATTATTTATTGAAATTAACCTAGAAATCCATGGAAACTAAGCCTTAATTGAAGAGACAGGGCTTGTGATTTTGAACTTTTAAATTGGGATTTGAAGGGCCATTTGAGGTTAGAATTGAGAGTTTTTGATATGTATGAACTCGTGAAAGGATCAGGAACTCGTTGATGTAAAAATTTCTGAGTTTTGAGAAGTGTACCTGGGGCTCGAGTTTTGCTAATTTTAAGAGTTTTGATATTTTTCGATTGTTTTTGCTTGGGCTTTGATCCCTTAATTTATTGTGATGTATCATTCTGATTTTAGATAGATTTGACGCACGTAGAGGCCAATTCGAGGGGCAAAGGCATCGCGAGCTAGAGTTTTAGCCGACTCGAGGTAAGTAATGAGTGTAAATATGTCATGAGTGTTTGAAACCTCAAATTTGCATAACGTGGTGCTATATTGAGTTTAGACACACACTGTACGATGAGCTTGGAGTCCATTACTACTGGGGATTATGACCAGGTCCATCCCGATTGAGTTTTTACCATATTTTGACTAAGACTTGTTTGTTATCATTGTGATTTGGGCTAGTTGCCATGTTTGTACCAACCTGTAGAACCCCTAGGGGCCTTTTAACTGATTCCCTCACTTGTTAAAAATGATATCCTCAGTCATGCTTTCTACTTGCTTAAACATTATGAATCGGTTTTATCAATGCTAATCCTAAATGAGAGAAATATGTGGGTTGAGATCCTTACCTTATATTATTGTGCCCAAGAGGCTATGAGCATTATGATTGAGAGGGGTTGAGAACCCAACAGTGAGGATTTTACTTATGTTATGGATCGAGTTGCATGCCATAGCAAATGCTTGTATGGATCGGGCTGCACGCCGCAGCAAGTGCTTGTATGGAACGGGCTGCACGCCACAACAAATGCTTGTATGGATCAGGCTGCACGCCGCAGTAGATGTTTATATGGATCGGGTTGCGCGCTACAACAATATTGTGCTTGGGCCGTAAGGGATCCCTCCCAGAGTCTGCACACCCCCAATGAGCCCCGTCGACGAAATATCTAGATCGGGCTGCATGCCGCAATGATATATAGAGCAGGTTGCATGCCGCATCGGTTACTATGTGGTACCTATTGAGCGTGAATACTGAGTGCGAGTACTAATTGGTAAGATTTGAGTCACGAGTAATAGAGAGGCTTGCTCGAGGGCGAGAGATATTTACATGCATATGAGTGACGATTTGCCAGGGAGGCCTATTTATGAACATTGATTTCACTCCTATTTAAAGTGAGTTTCTATCGAATATGTTGAGTTTTTGATTGTTGCACTCATCTTTATATTGAGCCTCTGTCGAAAAGTTGAACAAATGTTTTAAAACAACTTTTATTTAAACTGGGGTTCATGAGATGTTCAAAAATTTCTCAGTGATTTGGTATTGGATATTCCCACTGAGATTTTCAAGTTATGAAGTGTTTATGACTAGCGTTTTTCTCGAGGGGATCTTTTACGAACTATGCTTTGTTTGAGGTGCCAATTATGACTTTAATCTCTATTATTATAAGTGGTATTGAACCCTTACTGAAACTGCTGGAAAGTATTTCAAAATGATTTTTACTAAAAGCTGGATTCTAAAAGGGAAGATTGACTCGTATTATGATCTGAAAGCCTGTTGTGTTTATTGAGCCTAACAAAAAATGTGGATTCATTGTTTCCTAGTGCTCAGTGTTTATATACTATTATTACCTACTAGGTTGGAGTACTCACATTACTCCCTGCACCTCATAGGAAGATGCAAGTATTTATATACCTAGTAGCGGGTGTTGATTGATCAAGCGTGAGTTATAAGAGTTAGCAAGGTGGCTGCATGACGTTTACGGCACCGCTTCCTTCCTCTCATTGCTATCACTGTATTTAGTACATTTTAGTCTTTTGTTGTACTCAGGCCTTGATAGATGCTCTTGACTAGTGACACCCGATGTCGGGCTTGTATTTTTATTCCGTTCTGTCATTTTAGAATTTTATTATGAAGCATTGTTTAATTAAAGACTTAAGAATAATTCTAAATGCCTAAAAGGGTTAATGTGAGTGTTGTGTCAACTGGCCTTGTCTTCACGAGAGACACCATTACGACCGGGCAGGTTTGGCATCGTGAAACAAGTATCAGAAATTCTAATGCTACTCAAGGAACAACTACTGCAAGTGGTTCTGGAACAGGTGGTACCAGAAATACTCAACCATCTCAGGATGCTCAAATAACATCTCAACCATCAGCGACTGCAAGTGGTTTTGGAACTGCTGATACCATAAATACTCAACCATCTCAGACTGCTAGTAGATCTGGAACTGCTGCTACCAGAAGTACTCCACCATCAATTGTTGCAAGTGGATCTATAAGTATTTATTTTTTACTTTAGTTAAGTTGTATTAAGATCATCATTTTTACATTATCATATAGTACTTTATCTTATATCAGGATATTGGAAGTATGAGATCAAGGACTTCTGAGGTGTCACGACTCTAACCCCGGTCGTGCTGGCGCCCAACACAATGCTAGGCGAGCCCAACCAAATTAACACTCACAACCCTTCTTTGTTAGAGTTCATTACCAATTAACAGAATTAGATACCAATTTAACATAATAAGAAATCTGAAACAGTGAATAAAATATGTAAAAAACCATGAAATTGCTAGATTTTTCCCTCGAGCACCGAGCAGTTCTTAGCATCATGGTTCCCATGCTATGGTTCAGGCACTGAGTGTTCCACCGCCCGCTCAGCCAGCTAGAGGTAGGGTTCGAGGTGTTAGAAGGGGAGGTCATGCCGTTAGAGGTGGAGATCAGACAACTAGAGGTGAAGGCCAACCAACAGGAGGCCCTCCTCGAGATGTACATTAAAGTGGTCGCGCCCAGCCCTGATGTTATGCTATTCTAGCCAGACTTGAGTTTGAGGCCATCGATGGAGTTATCACAGGTACGGTTTCAGTTTGCAGTAGTGATGTCTCAGTTCTTTTTGATCCATGGTCCAAATATTCCTATGTATCATCTTATTTTGCCCCTTATCTAGTTGTGCCTCGTGATTCTTTGAGTGCACCTATATATGTGTCCACACCGATGGGTGATTATATTATTGTAAATCGAGTCTATCACTCGTATATGGTTACTATTGGGGGCCGTGAGACCCGTGTAGATATCTTACTTCTCGATATGGTATACTTCGATATCATTTTGGGGATGGAATGGTTATCCCCTTATCATGCTGTATTGGACTGTCACACCAAGACGGTAACCTTAGCCTTGCTGGGTTTGCCTCGGTTGGAGTGGAGAGGTAATCCCAACCATTCTATCAGTAGGTTTATTTCTTATATAATGGCTTGGCGTATGGTTGAAAAAGGATATTTGGCTTATTTGGTGTATGTTTGTGCTTCTAGTGCTGAGGTTCCTTCTCTGGATTCTGTGCCCGTTGTTTGTGAGTTTCTAGAGGTATTTCCTTCAGACATACCGTGGATGTCACTCGATAGGGATATTGACTTTTGCATTAATTTAGCTTCGGACACTCAGCCCATTTCTATCCCGCCGTATCGTATGGCCCCACCAGAGTTGAAAGAATAGTTGCAGACTTGCTCGATAAAGACTTTATTTGGCTTAGTGTCTCACCTTGGGGTGTGCCGATGTTATTTGTTAAGAAGAAGGATAGATCGATGAGGATGTGCATAGACTATCGGTAATTGAAGTAGGTCACAATCAAGAATAAGTATCCATTGCCGAGGATTGATGATTTGTTTGATCAACTTCAGGGTGGTAAGGTGTTTTCAAAGATTGATTTGAGATCTGGCTACCATCAGTTGAGGATTAGGGCATCGAATTTCTTAAGACAACTTTTTGGACTCGGTACGGGCATTATGAGTTCTTAGTGATGTTATTTGGGTGGACAAATGCCCCAACAACTTTCATGGATTTGATGAACAAAGTATTCAAGCCTTATTTGGATTCCTTCGTGATTGTCTTCATTGATAATCTTTTGATATATTCTCGGAGCTGGGAGGAGCATGAGCAGTATCTTTGAGTCATTCTCTAGACTCTAAGGGACAGTCAGTTATATGCTAAATTTTCAAAATGTGAGTTTTGGTTAAGTTCAGTTGCATTCTTGGGTAATATTATATCAGTAGAGGGTATTCAGGTGGATCCTAAGAAGATTGCGGCAGTCAAGTACTAGCCTAGACCCACATCAGCCACAAAGATTCAGAGTTTCTTGGGTTTGGAGGGTTATTATCGTCGGTTTGTGGAGGGGTTTTCATATATTACAGCCCCAATAACCAGGTTGACCCAGAAGGGTTCCCAGTTCAGGTGGTCGGACAAGTATGGGGCGAGCTTTCAGAAGCTCAAGACACTTTGACCACGGTGCATGTGTTGGTATTACCTATAGGTTCAAGACTATATACAGTGTATTGTGATGCATCTTGTACTGGACTTGGTGCAGTGTTGATGCAGGATGGCAAGGTTATTGCATATGTTTTGCGATAACTGAAGATCCACAAGAAGAATTATCCAGTTTATGATTTGAAGCTAGCAGCCAATGTTCATGCGCTAAAGATTTGGAAGCATTATTTATATGGCGTGTTATGTGAGGTGTTCACGGATCACAAGAGTTTGCAGTATTTGTTCAAATAAAAGGAGATCAATTTGAGGCAGAGGAGGTGGTTGGAGCTATTGAAAGACTATGATATCACCATATTGTATCATCATGGGAAGGCCAATGTAGTGGCTAATACTTTGAGTTAGGAAGTCAACTAGTATGGGCAACCTTACGTACATTCCGATCGGTGAGAGACCGCTTGTTTTGGATGTTCAAGCTTTGGCCAATCAGTTCGTAAGGTTGGATGTTTCTAAGCCCAGCCGTGTGCTAGCTTGCACAATCACTCGTTCTTCATTATTTGAGCGTATCTGAGATCAGCAGTATGATGATCCTCATTTTCTTGTCCTTAGAGACGCGGTGCGACACGGGGGTGCCAATCAGGTTACAGTTGGAGATCATGGAGTTTTGAGGATGCATGGTCGTATTTTATACCAAATATGGATGGACCTCATGAGTAGGTTCTAGAGGAGGAGTTCCCTGTATTCCATTCATCCGGGCGCCGCTAAGATGTATCAAGAATTGCGACATCATTATTGGTGGAGGAGGATGAAGAATGATATTGTTGCGTATGTAGCTCGATGTTTGAATTGTCAGCATGTAAAGTACGAGCTCTAGAGACTAGGTGGTTTGTTCCAGAATATTGAGATTCCTGAGCGAAAGTGGGAGTGTATCACTATGGACTTCGTTGTTGGACTCCCACGCAGTCGGAGAGAGTTTGACGTAGTGTGGATTATCTTGGATAGGCTGACTAAGTCAAAGCATTTCATTTCTATGGCAGTTATCTATTCTTTTGAGTGGTTGGTAGAGATATATATCTGGGAGATTGTTTGTCATCATGGTATGCCCGTGTCTATCATTTATGACAGAGGTATGCTTTACCTCTGTCAGTTTACCTCACATTTCTGGAGAGCAGTTCAACGTGAGTTAGGCGCACAGGTCGAGTTGAGCACAATATTTTATCATCAGACGGACGGATAGTCCGAGCTTACTATTTGGATTTTGGAAAATATGCTTAGAGCATGTGTTAATGACTTTCGAGGTTTGTGCGATTAGTTCTCGCCATTAGACAAGTTTTACTACAACAAAAGTTACCAGTCGAGCATCCAAATGGCTCCCTTGAGGAATTATTCTATAGGTGGTGTCGGTTGGATAGCTTGAGCCGAGAGAGGCTCGGCTGTTAGGTATGGATATAGTACAGGATGCCTTGGATAAGGTTAAGATCAATCAGGATAGGATTTGTACAGCTCAGCCAGTCAAAAGAGTTACGTCGACCGCAAGGTTCGTGATGTGGCATTCATGGTAGGAGAGCGAGTGTTGCTTCGGTGTCGCCCATGAAGGGCATGATGAGATTTGGGAAGAAGGGAAAGCTAAGCCCTAGATTCATCGGTCCTTTTGAGATTCTTGATCGAGTGGGAGAGGTGGGTTACAGATTTGCTCTCCTCCAAGTTTATCAGTTGTGCACCCAGTGTTTCATGTGTCCATACTTCGGAAGTATCACGGCGACCCATATCACGTGTTGGACTTCAGCACTGTCCAGTTGGACAAGGACTTGATCTATGAGGGGGATCCGATAGCTATTCTAGACCGGCAAGTCCGCCAGTTGAGATTGAAGAATTTCCCTTCAGTTCGTGTGAAATAGAGAGGTCAGCAAGTTAATGCAGCGACCTGGGAGTCTGAGCCCAATATGCGGATCCATTATCCTAATATTTTCATCGACTCAGGTACTTTTCTATGTCCATTCGAGGATGAATGATTATTTTATAGGTGAAGAATGTGATGCCCGAAAAGGCCATCTCTTGTTTTAGAAGTCAAAATTATGTTCCGAGGCCTTAAAAACCTCCATTTGTTTCCCCACGATTTACTTGCGCCGTCCGGACGCGTTTCTGGAAAGATTTTATGTGAAATTTAACAAAAATAATGGATTTGACCTTTAAAATTGATTAAAGTCGACTTTGGTCAACATTCTTGGTAAACGGACCCGGACCCATTATTTGACGGCCCCATAGGGTCTGCAGTAAAATATGGGCCTTCTATCAACTCCCGAGGTCCCTAGTCCGAGAAAAGTTTTTTTAAGGAAAACTATTTGATGGAAAATATAAAGACTTTTAGAAATAAAATGATGGTATCACGCCCGTATTTTGGTTTCTGAGCCTTGTACAGGTTTAAAATAATAATTAAGTCGAATCTGTGAAATTTGATAAGTATCGCAGTTGATGTAGTATAAATCGGACCTTTAGTTGAGAAAATAAAAATTTCAATGTTCTTAAGGAATTTCATGAATTTGAGGTTAAATTCATAGTTGTTGATGTTATTTTGATGATTTGGTCGCACGAGCAATTTCATATGACATTTTTAGACTTGCATGCATGTTTGGTTTGGAGCCTCGAGCGCTCGGGTGGGGTTTGGATAGGCTACAGGGTGAATTGGACTTAGGAAATTTCAGATTTTTCATTTGGTATTTGTTGCAGGCTCTGATCTCGCAATTACATGGTCAGATTTCACAATTACGAGCCTGTTAGCTATGATAATTGCGATGGGGCTGATCACAACTGCGATGAATTACCAGGCCAACCTTGTTCCCAATTGCAAGCATTTCTTCGCAAATGTGAAGTCCTCAGTATTCGCAAATGCGAAGAAAGCAAAAATTCCCATGCTCACAATTGCGACATCGATGACATGTTAAGTGGGATTTTGACTGGATTCTTCATTATTTTACAATTGTTTCAAACCCTAAACTCCCATAGGCGATTTTCTTGAAGACAGTTATTCCCCAAATCATAAGTAAACAATTTCTAACTTATTTTCTTCAATCTATAACATTTTTTTACATGATTTCACTTTAAAATCTAGGGGTTTTCATGGGGAATTGGGTGTTTTTCGGTAGGAATTAGGATTTTCAAATTTTGGTGATTTGGACCTCGATTTGGGGTCTGATTTCAAAAGTAATTGCATATCTGTGTTCGTGAGTGAATGTGTGATCGAGTTTTGGTTCTAACATTGGGTATTAACCAAGCGGGCCCGAGATTGTTTTTAACTTTTACAGAAAAATAATGAGAAACCTATTTTCATGCATTAGAATTGGTTTATTTAATATTTATTAATGTTATTAAGTAAATTGTGACTAGATACAAGCGAATTAGAAGTGGAACCGAGAGGTAAAGCGGTAATTGGGGCTTAATTTTGTTCATGAAATCGAGGTAAGTGTTTGGTCTAACCTTAGCTGGAGGGAATGGAAGTTGTGGTCTTATTTGCCGTGTGTTAGTATGAGTACGACGTATAGGTGTGGTACGAGTATCTATATGTTGGTGTCAAACATGTTTGTGGTCTTATACCATGATTGTTATGGCTTTATTATGCACTGTCCACGCTTAAATCGATAATTATCGATGTTGAACCAAGCTTATGAAAGTTTTTTGGTAATTAAATATTGTTGAGTATTGACTCAAGTTGAGTTTCATTTTGTAACGTAATTGTTGAAAACGAGATTGGTTATAGCTGAATCCTTTACCGGGATATTTTTGTTTATATTGTTGATTCCCTTGTCGGAATGTATTGTTTCTATTATTTGGATGAGGAAGAGTGTAAAGCACGAAGGGTGGTGTCATGCATGATATTGTGAGTGAATGTAATGCACGAAGGGTAATGCCATTGTCACACAACTTCAATATCTGATGCTTGGCCTGGTTTCTCTCATCAATTCAAATGAAAGAACCTCAAACAGAAAACCTTATTGCCAAAATATGAATAGTAGAGTTAGTGGATTGTTTACGATTAACCTACTACTTAGGGCTTGAAACATGCATGTGAGACCAGGGATTTAATTGTTCATCCAAATTTATCCACAAATCGAACCGTAGCACCATTCTGATTTTATTCTTTATTTTCAACACCTAGTAAATAGGACAAACTTGAATGCAGAAGACCGTATTGCACAAATTACTCATGAACCTCCAATGTATAAACTAGACAACTGGATTACCTAATTTAATCATTTATGACCCTCACATTCAATAACATGCTCATGTAGTATTCCAACAATTTAATGATTAAACACAACACAACTACTGGTATCAATTAGAATATTCAACCTACAGTGAACACAACTACAACTAGTGTTTAACTAGTAATACTTATATCAATATGAGAAAAACAGTAACTCGAATAGTCCAAATATACTTCAATCATACAAATGACACTGAATAAACATATTGCTTTATATTTTTAACTAAGGCAAAACACGAAAAATCAAGAATCATCCCAATAGTAGTTCACTTCATATCCACAAGCTTGAAGATTACGAATATGCACCTGGATGTTGAAATATCAGAAGAAGAAAGAGTCAACAGCAGTAAGACGCAGGAACCAAATACAGCCCAGAAATGAGTTCAATAACCCAGAATGCAGTTCAGGAAGAGTTTGAGATCAAAACAGAATTAGGAAGTCCACTCGAAATTGGACTAGAAATTTACAGCAACAACTCGAATAAATCCCAAACACTTTCAAATGCTTTAAACCTTCGAGTACAGAACAAAATCAAAGAAATCCGAGCTATTCTGATCCCAAATGAGCTAACCAGTGGAATTAAAAGCTGAAATTTGAAAATAGCCTAAGGAAAAAGCACTAAAATAGTATTTTTGAGATTTTCTACTATATTTGCCTTTGTTTTTTTTAGTTTTCAGTAGAAATATAAGATCTAAAGAGAAATATTTAACTTCTGATCATTTCAAATTCAAAACTAAGAACTCAGATTTGTAGGGGAGGTTTTGGGGGAATTTTTGGGGCTCCAAACTCATTCAACAAGGCATTTGTGATGCCTTTTATAGGCAACAATCAGGTTTTCAGTTGTTCTTTAGTACCTCTTCATTTTCTCTTGTTGTCCCTCATTTTTAAATACCCTGAGTTTTCTGAAATATTCACTAAGGTCCTATTCTAGAAGGGTCTAAAGTATTCTAGTGTGATCTATCATGTCTTACCCAATACCAAATATCTAAACTACCCTTTAATACTTCTAAAATTACTTAACCCAAACCCCTACCTATGTTTATCTAGTTAACAAACCAACCACACATCAAGGTGATCAATTGCTGATGAATTAAACCATCTTAATCAAAGACTTGAAACCAAATTAATTACAAACTAAAATTAATCACACTTAACAGCCATATAACATTAAAACGATTATTAACCAAACAGAATTACAATCGAGATTAAGAATCATTACTCAAATAGCCAAATAGAAACAAATATAACAATTAACCAATCAATCCCCTAAACTAACACGAATCAAGCAGACAAGGATAAAAAAATGAAACAGAAATATAGAAGAGTCATTGATTTCGGGCTGACAATTATTACCAAACAAAGTTAAAAAGCTACCTAGTCATGGAAGGTCAGAACATCAAGGAAAAAAAATAAAAGAAACTAAGCTTCGAAAACTCACTGACTCACTTCGAGACTCCGGTCAAAGTTTCAAATTCGAACACGACCAACTCCGACAGAAATGAAGCTTGATTCATGACCGATTCACTACGAGGAAGGTTAGAGGGTAATTTGGTATCAAATTGGTGAAGTTTGGGGCAATTAGGGTTTTAGCCAGAAAATTGAAATAGATATTCGAGCCATTCTTGTCAGATTCGAGACAAGATGGTCATATATTTGGGTTGAGGAAAGTTAGGAGAGTCAATGGTGTAATTTTGGAGCGATTTGGAATAGTTGACGTCGTGGCCGGAAAATCTTCCGACGAAAATTCGAGGATTTATGGTTAGGTTCGAGGGAAATAAAAGGCGGGAATGGGAAGAGGATGATCTGGGGAGTTCGTGGTATGAATTTGAGGCGGATTGGTATAGGTTTCGTCCGCCGGCGGCTTCCGCCGAGGTGCAAAACAGTACGAGGAAGATGAAGGGCTGGTCTCTGAGGCTATGCGTATATTCGGACAATTATATCACAATAACACCAACCACTTGTGGCCGTTGGATCAGGAGGATTGATGGCCCAGATTAAACGTTGCCCAAACGGCGTCATTTCAAAAAGTATAGTGTTTGGGTCGGGTGAAGGGGGTGTTTGGGCCAGGCGTGGCTAATGGGGTTTTGAGGGTTTGGGCTTGTTTGAAAAGTGGCCCAAATTGATTTTCTTATATGACCAAATTTAATTACAGCCTCCTCTTATTTCTTTTATTCCCTTGTTTTTTGTATTGTTTTTTTTTTGTATTTTGTATTTTTGTATTATTTTCTGACTTTAAGAAGGTGCAAAAATTAAAATAACAATTAAATAATTAATGCCTCAAATTACTTTAAAAACTACTTTGCGATAATTTCACGATTAAAACAATAAAAATAAAGTGAACTATTTTTTTCATTTTCGTCATATCTTATTCTAAAATAAATTAATCCCTAATTAATACTAAAATATAAATTTAATCCTAAATACAAATGCATATTTTTGTATTTTTATGAATTAACATGGATACATAAAATGCAACAATTATCAAGAAATGACACAAAAATGCACAAAAATTGTAGAAATAAAGAAAAATTATTTTGTTTGATTTTTTGTGAGTAATTCATATATAGGGAAAAAATCACGTACTCACAGATGCCCCTCTTTTCTCGGAAACACGAAGAGTTTTTGTGCAAAGATAAGTAAGCAAATATGAGTAATTTTTACTTATTCAAATATTCGTTGTGAAACATTTTGAAAAGTTTTGACCGCACCTTACTTCAGAGGTTGCCTACATATCCTGGGCTAAACAGGAATCAGGTCAGTGTAGTTCGGGGGTGTCTGGTAGCTGGGACTACCAGGAGATGTGATTTCACTGCGCTTGCTGCTGCTACTCCTTGTTGACCTCCCTTATTACACCATGTCGAAGATAAAAAGAAGCTAAACTAGCTATGTTATATGAATTACGAAAGTACCATCTAGATTCTTCAAACTTGCTCTTGTACTTCCTTGTTGCCTCGTTGTCTTGTGTTTTCTTGTTGCCTCATTATCTTGTGTTCTCTTGTTGCCTCATTGTCTTGTGTTTTCTCGGTAAAATCCCGTGTTGTTACTTCAACTGGTCAACTGAGATGTTGTTCCTTCTCTTCCAAATTGCTGAACTTGAATAAACTTGAACTTGAATGTATTCCTCTATTATCCAGGCGGGCTCCTGACTTCTGAAGTTTGAATTTGAATGTATTCCTGTATTATTCAGACGGGCTCTTGACTTCACAAAAATAAATAAAACGAAGAAAACTTTCTGCCCCAGTTTGGAAACTGGGCACATGTTACTGGATATTAACAAGAATATGAATAGAACTTGACTTGAAATACCTTTGCTATACAAGCGGGCTCCTGATTTCCGAAACTTGAATTATATCACCTTTGTTCTTCAAGCGAGCTCCTTATTTCAACTACCTAAAAATTTAACACCTCCATTCTCCAGGCGGGCTCCTGACTTCAATCTACCTAAAAATTTAACACCTCCATTCTCCAGGCGGGCTCCTGACTTCAATCTACTTAAAAATTTAACACCTACATTCTCCAGGTGAGCTCCTGACTTCAACTACTTAAAAACTTAACACCTCGGGCTCCTGACTGGAATGTATTCCTCTATTATCCAGGCGGGCTCCTAGTTGCCGAATTTCTAAATGCATGTCTCTATTCTCTAGGAGGACTCGTGACTTCAAAATAGACAAAGAAATTGATTGAAAACTAAAATTCTGAATTGTATCACCTCTATTCTTCAGGCTGGCTCCTGATTGCTAAAATTTGAGTTGCATGCCTCTGTTCTCCAGGTGGGCTCCTGATTGGAATGTATTCCTCTATTATCCAGGTGGGCTCGTGGTTTCATAAATAGATGAACCAAAATACTTTCTGCCCCAGTTTGGGAAAACTGGGCTTGTTATCACATACTAACAATGGTCGAAAATTAAAACTTGCATGCTTTAAAATTTATGGACTGAAATGTATTCCTCTGTTGTAGGGGTGGGCTTACCACTTCAACACTTTATAATTTTACTCTAAAATGCAAAACTGGAACAACTTACATCATCTTTATGCCACTCCAGATTTTCTTGTATTTTAACCATCCCACGCTTGCGATTAAACATGATTTATACCTGCTCTTCCCACACGGAGAGTTCACCTTGACGAACAATTTTTCTGCCCCTATTTCAATCATCAAAAATTTTGTTAGTTTAAAGTGGTGGTTAGTTGATGGCATCCTTTCTGTATCGTCCTTCCATTACCTTGCTTTCTGCTGCCTGATTTCCTCTGAATCGCTTGACTTTTTGACCGACTTCCACGTTCCCCAATTTCTGACAACCAGAATGCTTTTGTACCCATACTGTTTTTTCACCTTTCTGGCCCATTTTCCTGAACCTTCACATTTCCCACAAAATTTCCCAAATATTTTGCCGATGAAAACCGGCGACGTACGCTTTACCATTTTGTTAACCTGCTTTGACCACATTAAGCTTTACCATTTTCGGAAGCTGGTAGTGGGCTTTGCAATCCTTTCCCCTTTGCATTGAACAAGATAACATCGAAACTTTTTAGACAAACAAAACCCCAAAAATAATAAAATGCAATAATTTTATGAGATAAGGATAAGAAGAATCCAAAACAGATTACTGTTAAAAGGGAAAAAAGAAAAGAAACTTATCTGACCGGAACAACTGGCACCAATGATCATGACACGCATTTTGGATTAACCAGCCCGAGCGATCCAACTAACTAGGTTCCAATTGTCATACTTCATTGCCCAGGATTTCCATCACTTGATTACTTTACCCAAACTTTAACCTCATTTATCTTGCGGTGCCATGAAACAATTTCCACCCACATGCCTTTCTTAGTTTGCCGTTTCTTGACTCATTTTCGCCTTAATGTGCCCATGAGGGTTTTCACCACTAAAGCTCTTTCATATTATTTTTCTCTCTGCTCCCATCGCCTTACAGGACCGTGAGGGTTTTCACAAATAAGACTCTCATTTTTATCTTTTGTTTTTCTTGCTTGAGCCAGAGTGTACTGCGAATTACCTTTTCCAGCTCGACATGGCATCTCTTAAAAATTGATCGAAAGGTCTTTATTTGGACCGTAGCGTATGCTTTTGGATGGGTTAGAAAGAAAGATATAAAAGGCTCAAAATAATTTTAAAATGGTTTAAAAACAAAAACTTTCGGAATCCAATTTCTCGCAATAACCACAAACTTCTGCCCCCGTTTCTCTCTTGGGGACCTTTGGATTTTTATTTTGGTGTGACTGAACCTCGGAGAGGCTGCCTACGTACCCTTTCGAGGTCAAGTCAAACGTAGTTCACTTCATAAGAACTACTTTGTTCTTGTGATTTTCTTTCTCTTCTTTTCTTTCTTATTTTTTTTTCTCTTTACTTTTCTTTCTGTTTTTTTTCTCTTTGCTTCTCATTTTCTTTTTCTTTTCTTTCTTTTGTTACTCTTCTTTTCTTTTCTTTTATGTTCGGCACCTGTGTTATTTGATAGTTCCGTTGATTACGAAAGAGGGGTTAGAAAAATAAGTGAGGCTCAAAGGGGATGACAAGGGGTAAAAGTGTTTGGATAGCAGAATAAGACGCCTTCGTCATTTCAATTTTTGAAATATGCCAAATACAAACAGATACATTCAGATATAAAGAACTCATACATAATATCTCTTGACCGCATTGGCATTGATGGCCATTTCTGCACATTTTCCTTCTATGTCTGTTAAATACAATGCATCATTAGAAAACACTCTGGTTACTACAAATGGCCCCTGCCAGTTCGAGGCAAATTTTCCTTTTGCTTCAGCCAAGTGAGGCAAAATCCGCCTCAGTAATAACTGTCCGACTTAGAATTTCCTCGGGCGTACTTTCTTGTTGTATGCTCTTGTCGTTCTTCGTTGGTACAGTTGACCATGACACACTGATGCCAATATCTTCTCGTCAATCAAACTCAAATGCTCAAGACGGCTTTTCACCCATTCATCATCATCGATCTCAGCTTCCGTAACGATTCGCAGAGACGGGATTTCCACCTCTGCGGGTATTACAGCCTTGGTGCCATACACCAATGAATAAGGAGTCCCCCCTACCAAAGTGAGAACGGGTGCGATACCCTAACAATGCAAAAGAAAACTTTTCATGCCACTGTCTCGAACCTTCCACCATCTTCCGCAATATTTTCTTTATATTCTTATTAGCTGCCCCAACCGCACCATTTCCTTTAGGGAGATATGGAGTAGAATGCCTGTGGGTAATCTTGAACTGCTCACAAGTTTCCTTCATCAGATGAACATTGAGGTTTTCCCCATTGTCTGTAATGATCACTTTCGGTATCCCAAATCAACAAATAATATTCGAATGCAAAAAATCCACCACAGCTTTCTTGATTACAGACTTGAATGTCTTAGCCTCTACCCACTTGGTAAAATAGTCTATAGCTACCAAAATGAACCTGTGCTCATTTGACGCTGCCGGTGCGATTAGCCCAATGACATCCATGCCCCATGCGACAAAAGGCCAAGGTGCGTACATCGTATGCAGCTCTTATGGTGGAGAATGAATCAAATCTTCATGCACTTGGCACTGATGGCATTTACGCACAAGACCGATATAATACCGCTCCATAGTAAGCCAATAATAACCCGCCCGTAGGATCTTGTTTGCCAAAGCATATCTGCTCATGTACGGTCCACAGACTCCCGAATGTACCTCAGCCATGATAGATGTGGCTTGCCTTTCATCCATGCATCTCAACAGCCCGAGATCGGGGGTTCTTTTATGTAACACTCCTCCACTAAGGAAAAACCCACTTGCCAATCACCGAATCGCTCTTTTCTGATCACCAGTGGCCTATTCCGAGAATACTCCCCTTCTGATATATTCCATGATGTCATGAAACCATGGCTCGTTGTCAAGCTCCTCTTCTACCATATTACAATAAGCGTGCTGATCACGGACATAAATCTGTAATGGGTCCACATAAGCTTTGTCTGGGTGATGCAACATTGATGCCAAAGTATCCAAAGCATCGGCGACCTCGTTATGAATCCTTAGAATGTGCCTAAATTCTATAGACTGGAACCGTTAATAGAGCTTATGCAAACACTGCCGGTACGGTATGAGCTTTAAATCTCGTATTTCCCATTCTCCTAGAATTTGGTGTACCAGTAGGTCCGAGTCACCCATGACCAAGACTTCCTGGACACCCATATCTACAACCAATCTCAGTCCCAAGATACAAGCCTCATATTCTGCCATGTTGTTCGTACAATAGAAATGAAGTTGAGCGGTAACAGGGTAATACTGACCTGTTTCAGAAATTAGTACCACTCCTATTCCCATGCCCTTCATGTTTGCAGCGCTGTCAAAGAAAAGTTTCCATCCTGGCTTCTAAACTTGTTCCAGTACTTCAATGTGCATTACCTCCTCATCAGGGAAATAAGTTTTTAGAGGTTCATAATCTTCATCGATTGGGTTTTCAGCCAAATGATCGGCTAATGCATGTGCTTTCATTGCAGTCCATGTCACATAGATAATGTCGAACTCCGTAAGAAGGATTTGCCACTTTGAAAGCCTCCATGTGGGCATAGGCTTCTGAAAAATATACTTCAATGGGTCCAAGAGAGATATGAGGTAAGTTGTGTAGGACGACAAATAATGTTTTAACTTCTGTACCGCCCAAGTTAGGGCGCAACACGTCCTCTCCAGATGAGTATACTTAACCTCGTAAGATGTCAACTTCTTGCTGAGGTAAATAATAAATAGCCTGCTCCTTCCTGCCCCTAACATCACGTTGCCCCAGTACACTGCCGAATGAATTATCCAAAACCGTTAGATATAGAATCAAAGGTCTCCCTGGTTCTTGCGGGACCAACATGGGTGGGTTTGACAAATACTCCTTTATCTTATCAAAAGACTCTTGACATTCATCAGTCCATTTGACTGCAGCGTCTTTCTGTAAAATTTTGAAAATCGGCTCACAAGTTGTCGTAAGCTGAGCAATGAACCTACTGATATAATTCAATCTACCCAACAAACTCATCACTTCAATTTTGTTTCTTGGAGGCGGAAATTCCTGAATAGCTTTGATAGTCGACGGGTCTAGCTCAATACCCGACGACTGACTATGAACCCCAATAACTTCCTAGATGGCACCCTGAAAGAACATTTTGCAGGATTGAGCTTAAGATTGTACCTGCGAAGACTTTGAAAGAACTTTCTCAAATCTCAGACATAGTCGAACTGCTTTCTAGACTTCACGATCACATCTTCCACGTACACCTCAATTTCTTTATGTATCATATCATGGAATATTTTTGTCATGGCCCTCATATAAGTTAAGCCAGCATTTTTTTAACCAAACGGCATGACCCGATAACAGTACGTTCCCCACGGTGTGATGAATGCCGTCTTTTCTGCATCTTCCTCGTCCATTAAGATCTTATGATAACCTATGTAACATTCCACAAAAGAATAAATATCATGTTTGGCGCAATTGTCAATCATTATGTGTATATATGGCAGTGGAAAATTATCTTTCAGACTTGCCTTGTTAAGATCTCTACAATCGACACACACCTTGGTCTTTCCATCTTCCTTCGGCACGAGCACAATATTAGCTAACTAGGTGGGATACCGTGTAACCCCAATGACCTTTGCATCAAACATCCTGGTAATCTCGTCTTTGATCTTTACACTTATGTCAGTCTTGAACTTTCTCAGCTTTTGCTTGACAAGAGAGAGTGTCAGATCGGTGGGCAACTTGTGAACCACTAAATGGTGCTCAAACCCGGCATATCATCATATGACCATGCAAAAAACAATGCTTTAATTATCTCCTCCTTAAGTTGTGGCTCCAAATGAACACTTATTTTAGTTTTTGAACATTGTCTTGATCCCCTAGATTAAATGCTTCAGTGCCGCTTATGTTAGGTTTGGGTTTTTCTTCGAAATGACTTAGTTATTTACTAATTTCCTAATAGGCCTCGTCATCATCACATTCCTCTTCCTCATCACACTCGATTTCTTGTATTATTATTTCTGAGTTAGATTGGCTTATAAAATTGGGTCGACTATTCCCCATGCATGTCATGTCATCGATATCAGTGTAAAAAGAACTGTACAGAACAGAAAAGAAATAAAGAAATGGAAACAAAATTAGGAATACAGAAAGAAGGAAATTGCATTTCATTAAATGTAAAGATAACATGGTTTTAAATATCCAAACGAATGGAACATAGCACTGAATTACAAACCCTGGAATAATCCAGCTGAACAAAAGGAAAACAAAATCCACTGCCCTGACTCTCTCCGAACTGGAAGAGGAGTAGCTTCCCAATTGCTGACATTCGCATTTGGTCCGATGTACTGTATATCTGCTTTGCTTGACCCTGCCCCTGCCTCAACCATGTTCGCCTCAGCAAATACCTTCTCGAACACTTTATCCAAGTTCCCCTCTGCGCCAATCAGCGGACCCGATATCTTTGCCAATATCTGCTTTCAGACACCCGTCCTGACGAAGGACCTGGACAGGCGTGGAATCGGTTTGGGAAGAACCTAAGATTTCTTTTTCAACTTACGAGCCTTTCTGATATCTGCTGTTGTTGGCTTAAACCCTAAGCCAAAGGTGTCCAGATTCTTGGGCAAGGAAACAGGTTGAACAATACCTTGAAGCTTAGCACCTAGACCCTTCCCTAGCACAAACCCATTACCCAACATCTCTGAAACCACCATGACGGTCGCAGATGCTACCCCGGGATGTGGAATGCTATGACCCTCTAGCACTCGGTTCACCAGAATCGTGTCGAAGACCTGATAAACCCATCGCCCCTTATCATCACTAGTTTCTATAAAGGGCACAATGGCATCATTACAACGTCTATGGGATCTTCCCATGTAACACGATTTCTTGTCTGTCCTACTCGAACTTGACCATTTTGTGCAATGTGGAAGGTATTGACTTGGCCGCGTGGATCCATAGTCGACCCAACAAAAGATTATAAGATACTGCAGTGTCCAACACCTGGAATTCCATAGTGAACTCGACTGGTCCAATAGTCAATTCAAGTATAATAACCCCCACTGTGTCTGTTCCCCCTCCGTCGAACCCTCGAACACAAACACTATTTTTGTGGATTCTATCATTATCAATCTTCAACTGGTTCACCGTAGACAGCGGACAAATATTGGCACTATACCCATTATCGATTAACACCTGAGTAACTTTCAAGTCTTTATACTTGACCGTCAAATAGAGGGCTTTATTGTGTTCCGTGCCCTCCACGGGAAATTCATCATCAGAAAATGTTATCCTGTTCACCTCAAAGATCTTGTTGGCAATTGTCTCTACATGGTTGAATGAAATTTTGTCGGGCAAATGGGCTTCATTCAATATCTTCATCAAAGCTCGGTGATGTTCGTCCAAGTGGATCAGTAACGATAACAATGAGATCTGAGCAGAGTTTTTCTCAATTGTCCCACAATGTAATAATCTTGTGCCTTATCTTTTTCAGAAATTCCTCTACCTCTTCTTCTCTCATAGCTTTCTTGACTAGTGCAACATTGTCTTTAGTGGACCTAGCTTTTCTCAGCTCTTCGGGAGTAAAACAACATCCTGATCGAGTTAATCACTGTGCTTCACAACTTTCTTCCTCAATTTCTTTCCCTTTGTATGTCACCATGGCACGGTTTTGCTATTGACCATGGGTAATTGGACTACCGGCTTTATGATGACCGGTTCTACGCAAGCCCCTTTCACAACGACCACGGGTGAAGATGATTCCCCTGGTACCACTAACTTAGCTGGCTTTGGTTTCTTTGCATCAACAAATGGCCCTTTCCCCATTACCACCACTGGCTTGTTTTTTATCTCTTTCGGCTGAATTGCTGGCTTTACCTCAACTGCCTTTTCTTTTTCCTTGGCTTCAATAGAATGGATACTCATGACCATCCGTGATGGCTTTTTAGGATCTACCCCCTTATGTATCAGTTCAATCATGTTAGTCTCATGATGTGATGGCAACGGATTTTGGTTAATGTTTGGCATCTCCGGAGCCTGTACCCCAATATGACGATTATCAATAAGTTCTTGCACCGCGTTCTTCAATTTCCAACACTTCTCAGTATCATGACCCGACATCCCTGAGCAATACTCATAGCTAACATAATGGTCCAGGTTCCTAGGAGGGGGATTTGGTACTTTGGGCTCAATTGGGGTCAACATTCCCAACTATTTCAATCTGTGGAAGAGAGAGGTGTAAGATTCTCCTAGCGGAGTAAATGTTTTTTGTTTCGGGGCCTTCTAACTTCTAAAATATTGGTTTTGGCGAAAGCCGATTCCTGGTCTATTAGCCCTGGGAGGTGGATATGTATTTTGTGGAGGTGGATATGTGTTTTTGGGAGCCGGTGCACGCCATTGCGGGTACGCCGGAGGCTGAGTGTATGTCTGAGCGTGGTGGACACAAAAGTGGGGTTCTGGTAGTGGATAGTAATGTTGTGGTGGCCATATGGGGTATTTGGATAATTTGGATGGTGGGGTCTGGGTTGGTTGTAGTAGGGTACGGTATTGTTGGACCTGGACCAAGTACTAGATTCAACTGTAGCAACTTCTTCCTTCTTCTTCTTCTTCTTCTTCTTCTTCTTCTTCTTCTTCTTCTTCTTCTTCTTCTTCTTCTTCTTTCTGAGCACACCACCACTATTGCTTTGGATGGCCTGAGTGGTTGCCTTCAATGCCGAATAGCTCAAGATTTTGTTAGACTTCAATCCCTCTTCAATCGTGGCTCCCATATTTACCACTTCATTAAACGATTTTCTGACAAACGTCACTAGATGACCAAAATAGGTAGGCTCCAATGTTTGCAAGAAGTAATCTACAATATCACTTTATCTCATCGGAGGATCAAATCTTGTTGCTAGTTCTCTCCAGCGGAAACCAAATTCTCTAAAATTTTAATCGGGCTTCTTCTCCAACTTCAACAACGACAGACGATCGGGGACAATCTCATGGTTGTACTGAAAATGGCCAATGAATGCTTGTGCCAAATCATCCAATGTGTACCAAAGGCCAGGTCCTGTCGTGTATACTACACCAAAGCAGACCCGCTTAGACTTTGACCGAAATAGGCTATCAGCAATTTATCATTTCCCTCAGCTCCTCTCATTTTACTGCATAAACCTTGAAGGTGGGCCACTGGGTCACCATGTCCCTCATACAAATCAAACTTGGGCATCTTGAACCCTACGGGCAACAGAACATCAGGAAAAGGGCACAAATCTTTGTAAGCAACACTGACTTGGCTGCCTAAACCATGCATGTTCCTGAAGGATTGCTCTAGGCTTTTGACTTTACAAATCACTTCTTCTTGTTCCGCATTCTTAACGGGTTTCTCAACTTCTCACGGGATCTCAAAATGGGGTGTGTAGGTATATGGCTCCGGAGCCTTAAAAGTGGGTTCTGGTGGGGGGAAGGGGGTAATATTGAGTGTTATGGGCTTGGAACAGTGGTTCACTGGATGATCTATCTAATGTGGCTGGGGAGGTGCCACAAAGACTGGAACCATGGGTGGAGGAGGGTTCTGTTTGGGTGGTGGTGCTGGAGGAGCATATGAAGTGGTACCATAGCCCTGGGTGGGATATGGGAAAGTTGAAGATGCGTGGGGGTGGTTGGCTTCGGAGCCTGAGCCAGAGGTGGGATGTAGGGTGGGTTGGCGGGGCATGATGGTGCCGGATGCCCCTGAGACCAAGCCCGATACATTTCGCCCATTTGCTCTTTCTGTTTCCGCATCTCTTCTTTCATAGCACCCACATCTATTACCTAAGCTTCATTTGCTGGGTCCACAATACTGATGTCTTCATCCTGTCCTGTCATGTCTACTTTATCTTTTGACGGGGTGTTGTACGGATGAGTTGCCAGAATGCCGGATGAACTAACCACCTGTCTATACTCACACATTTGGACAACAACTTGGTTAGTGATTAGGCTTTAACAGATTGGATAACCACTCGTTGGCATGAATGCACCTATATAGTTAACCATTTTTATTATGCATTTGTTCGACTGCATGTGTCATCCCGCCCTTTTTTTATTTTCCATCACAACTTTCCTTTGATTTTATCTTTCTCCCTCTCTTTCTTTCTCTTTCGCTTTCCTATTCTATCCTTTCTTTGTTTTTCCGCTCTTTATATTCCTCTTTTCTTACTTTTATTCTTCTTTTCCCTTGTTTTTCCGCTCTTTTCTTTCTTTATTTTCGCCTTTATTTTTCTCGCTCTTTTCTTTCTTTCTCATTTTCTATTTTCTTTTTTTTCTTTTCCTTTTTATGATTACGGTCGAATCCTATGGAGATTGCCTACGTATCGTGACCCTGCACGAATCATACCAAGCGTAGTTCATGAAAATAAATGCAAGAATAAAGGATGGGAATAAAATTTTGGAGTTTTAAATTTTCATTACTATTACTAAAACAAATTATTACAAACTAAACATTTTTGCGGAATAAAAATAACATACCCAAACTAAAACAATCATAGACTCAAAGACTACCGGCATACTTGACATGAAAAGATAATGGACAATCAAATGTTAGACTCAAAAATGTTTTTTGGTTTTTTGGTTTTTTTTTTTGTATTTTGTATTTTTGAATTATTTTCTGACTTTAAAAAGGTACAAAAATTAAAATATTAATTAAACTAAATTAATTAATGCCTAAAATTATTTTAAAAACTACTTTGTGATAATTTCACAATTAAAATAATAAAAATGCTAAAGTGAACTATTTTTGTCATTTTCGTCATATCTTATTCTAAAAAGAATTAATCCCTAATTAATATTAAAATATGAAATAAAATCCTAAATGCAAATACATATTTTTTATATTTTTATGAATTAACATGTACATATAAAATGCAAAAATTATCAGGAAATGACACAAAAATGCACAAAAATTGTAGAAATAAAGAAAAAATCATTTTGGTTGATTTTTTGGGAATAATTAATATATAGGGCAAAAATCACGTGTTCATAGCGGTGCCGATATTATGAGTGTTAATGCACGAAGCGTGATGCCGTTCCATGATTTGAGAGTTAATACACCAAGAGTGATTCCGTGCCGATATTGTGAGGAATAATGCACGAAGGGTGATGTCGTGATATGATTATGAGAGGTAATGCACGGAGGGTGATGCCGTACCGTTTCTATTATTTCATATGAGTAAAAGCACGAAGGGTGATGACGTGCCGTGTTACCGTTTCATTATTCTTTGTTGATATAGATATGGTGTTCCTTAAGCTTCTTTATTGGTTCGTCGTCAGAATCTGATATCCCTCGCAATATGTCCCCTTCCCATCTTATTCTGTTAATTTCTGTTATTATGATTGTGTTTGTACGTGATTTAACTGCACAGGTTTATATGGTTGTCGTGTCCTAGCCTCGTTATTACTTCATCAAGGTTAGGCTCGATACTTACTCAGTACATGTGGTCGGTTATACTGATACTACATTCTGCACTTTTTTGTACAGATTTCGATACCGAATCCGGTGAGTAGCTGATGTAGATGCCTTCAGTCCAGGGTGACCAAGTTAGATCTGGTGCGTCCTCAGAACCTAAAGTCCCCCTTCCTTGTTTTAGCTTTCTGCTGTCTCTTTTCATTCCGAGAATATGTTTATAGTAAATTTTTTAGTTGTTCGTAAAATTGTGACACTAAATTCATGGGTAGATATGTATTGGAGTATTTGGATTTGTTATAACTCTTTTGCGCTTTTCATTTGTTTAGCGTTAGTTACTGTTTATAATTATTTGGGTTGATCGTTAATGTGTAGAACGTTAGTAATTTGATCAGGACTTTTAAGGGTGGGACGTGACAGTTTCACCCATATGCACGCTCCTTTGTATTACAAGTTTCAATGCAACAATACGAATCAGCTTTCCTTCACAAATAAAATAAGGTATAAGCGGTTTTCTCTCTTATCATATGTTTGTTAGAAAATATAGTTACAAGTTTCAATGCAACAATACGAATAAAATAAAGTAAGCGGATTTCTCTCATATTTGTTAGAAAATACAGTTACAAGTTTACATGAAACAAACATGGATGCACCAAACCATCTTTAGCTCAATTTTTTTCAAAGTTAGAGGGATTCAAAATTTTAATTTTTACTGAAATATGAGTTTATTTAGAGACTGTTAGTGGGCGTTTGGATATTATAATTGTAAAATTTTAGAAAAAAAAGTAAAAAAAAAATCAAGTGAAAATGATATTTAGAAATAAGAGTTGTGTTTGGACATGAATATAATTTTGGGTTATTTTTGAAGTTTTCTGAGTTGTCTGAATAAAAATTTTGATTTTTTTTGGAGCTTTTCAAATTTTTTAAAAATTTCAAAATGTATTTTCAAGTGAAAATTGAAAATCTTATGATCAAAGGTGATTTCGAAAAAAATGAAAATTGTTTTATGTCCAAACGGGCTCCTTAATCCATTTTGTAATTTGTTACTAGTCAATATACTATATATATATATATATATATATATATATATATATATATATATATAAGTTACTTTTGTAACAACAAAAATAATTTTGATCCAAACTATTAATGGCTGGCATATTCTGGGACGTTAACGAACAAGAATTTCCAGTAGGAAAAATAGACTGAGTACACCTTTTGATGCGTTTCATCGTGAAAATTTAGTACTTATCGAAATTTATGGACGAATTGAAGATGGAGTTAGACGTCTCTATAATATTATATTTATATAATAATTGTTAATTATAAAAGTTGATTTTTTTTCAAAATTAAATATTATATTATATTATAATATATGTGTTAGGGATATAGTAGATAAATGCCCTAGATCCAATATCATATTTGATAACTTGAACGTATTTTTGTGAATGTCACTTGATATAAAATATATGGCATTCGATATTCTTTTATCATTATTATTAATTGTTTGATTAATTTGATAAGGTCCTTGATTAAATTTTGAGATTTGTCATCGTGATAGAGATCATGATAATGAGAGCAAAGTCTTTTATAATTTAATCTAAATTTGTTATTGATCGTAGGATTATTAATTTGGACATTAGTAATCCGGTTAGATCAATATTTATGTGATCGTCTTTATCGGATAAAGATTAGTTGATCTCATTAACTAAATCACGTAGATAGATGATGCATATAGAGATATGATCATTGAACCGACTCATTGGATAATTCCTAATAGTTAGAATTACCATAAACTGTCAATAGGATATTTTCTTGAAGAATGTGATGTAACCGTTTCCTTTGACTTGAGATCGTCATAGTAATTGATAACTTATTTATTGTGCTTTGATACTAGACACCTATGGCCCTAGGGCGATAGTTGAAAGGATATTGAGTACGATTAAATACTTGTAGAATTAGTGATTGATCAAGACGGAATCTGTCAACTCTTGGTAATGAGTTTAAGCTCCATGTTGTCATGAATTATAAACGACCAAACTAAGACCTTGGCCAGGACAATTGAATGAAAGAAGAAATGAGTTTCTTAGGTCATTCAATGGTCGATTATATTTGACGTGAACACATAGTTGATCGCCTATTAGGATTTGACAGTTGAACCATATCCTAGGGTGATCCAGAGCTATAAGGACAGAAGGAATTACTACATTATTCTTCTACTGGTTCTTGAGAGTAAATTGTATACTTTATGCTATCCGGTCGTTAAGGAGTGTTGCTAGACGCCACCCTTGATTAGTATATTGATATGATTAATTTACTACCGGTTTAGTATTGAACCTATGAGGTCGCACACTAATGAGTGTTCTGATCTATGCTAAAAGATTAATTAACTTATTATTTAATAATTAAATTAAAGAATTTAATTAGTCAAATAAATTTAATTATTAGTCCAAATGAAATATTATTATATTCTTTGCTAGCACAAAGATTATAATTAATATTGTGAATGAATTGAAGTTTCTAGAATTAAATACTATCTCTTGGTTGAAATATATGTGATATATATAATTAATATATTAGATGTATATAAAATGTAATATTAATAAAAGCTTGTTAATAAATCTAATTTTGAATTGGATTATTAATTGAAGTTTTATCCTATTTGGAATGGGGTTAATATTTTCAATAGGAAAATATTATATTAATAAAATTCAAAAAAGTCAAAAGAAAAAAAAGGAAAAGAATATTATAGTCCAATTTAAAATTGGACATAACAAAATCCACGTGAAAGTTGGAATCCAATTTATAATTGGACAAAATTTCTTGACAGAAATTTTCGTCCATTAACAGTAATGGAAGTTTTGAAATTTCTTTACAAAAATTTTCAAAGAAGAAAAATTGGCACTTCTAACGTGCAATAAGAAAAGGAAAATTTGATTTTTCATAAGTTTATTTTTGGAATAAACTTTTATCCTAGGAAAATTGTTACCTCAACCAAATAGGAAAAGGGTTTATAGGTGATGCTATATAAAGGGTGATGGAGAAAATTTGCAAGAGTTTTTTTTTTCGGTTTTAGTTTTATAATTTTTCTTGAGAAGAAAACCCACTTTGAGAAAGTGAGAGTGCAATACAAAGCCAAGAGAGAAAATATAATTACAAGAAAAGTGTTTCTTGTTCTTCTTTGATTTGAGATTTTTGAGAAAAAATTCAACACAATATTATTCGTTCGATTTGTTCACGGGTTTCTTTGATCAAAGAGTTGATAGCAAGGATCGGTGTCGGCGTGGATACGCATAGAGTCTTCGCACTATCGAAGAATTTTGAAACGAGACTCTCTTTACCAGGTATGTCTTTGATCCGATCTTTGACACGTAAATAAATTTTAAACATGAGAAAATCTACCTAGGATTGTCATTGTCTTCCGCTGCGTGTTACGAACACCCTTAAGCAATCCTTCAATATGTCTTTTATAATAATTGTATTTTACTATATGGGCTAAAATTTTTTAAAATAAATAAAGCTGTTATAAAGAGGTCTGACTGTATATGATGAGTGCAATACACATTTTCCATTTTTCCTCTTCTTTTATGTATGTTTTTTTTTTCTTTTTTCTTATTCTATAATACGTACTTTCATATCTTTCTGCTTTATCCAACTGAATAACCTCCTCTTCTATCAACTCCCCGCAAAAACTTTCAACTTTTATAAAAAAAAATTTCAACTAATTAAATTCAGCAACTTCTAGAAAGTTTTCATAATTCCGCCCTCATGAACCTATAAGGAACGATGTATTATCGGTTTAAGCTTCAGCAAAAAATTATTTATATTTGATAGCCAAAAAATATATAATATTTATATTATTTTTATATATAGCATACGAATGTATATGTATGTATATATATATATATATATATATATATATATATATATATATATATAGCACACTTTTTTTGACTATTATATTTTGAGAGGGATTATATATTATCATTTTCCCATTGAAAATGTATTATAGTTTAGTTTGGATAGGAGTGTATCTAACAACAATTAGATAGAGAGTAGGAGTCTTATTGTTATCTCATTGAAGAGTTTGATTATAACTTGTACTCCGTATCATTTTATAAATAGCAATACAACAAAGCGCAAAGGTGCGAAGGTTATCTATTAACATGGTATCAGATAGCCTTCAAGATCCTCTTTGAGTTTTTATCTTCCCGATCACTTCCATTGTCTCTTTATTCTCCATATTTGTTTTTTATCGCTAAGTCTAATTCATATTTATTCTGGATTTTTTTTTCTACTCATGACTGCTCAACCTCCCAACAACCCTTACTCAGTACACATCAAAGACTTGGTTCCTGTTTGCCTTGACAATTCCAACTACATGAAATGGAGTCACCTTTTTCTTCCTGTTCTTGATATCTATGAGTTTCAGCATCACATTGATGGTTCTAATACTGCCCCTCCGTCTATGATAACTGATTCAACTGGAAACAATATTTCCAATGACGCGTATCTGAAATGGCGCCGACTAGATCGTTTTATAATGACTTGGATCAATGCAACAATATCACCTGATCTTCTTCCTCTCCTCTATGCTGCAGATTCTGCTCACGCGAAATGGGCTATTCTAAAAAGTCATTATTAACATCACTACTGCACACGAGATGCAAATAAAGTACCAACTTCAATCTCTAAAAAAGGTGATCTATCTATTGATGCATATATGGGTAAAATAAAGGAGTTAGCTGATTCTCTTCAAGCTGTTGATCATGTTCTAACTGATTCCGAGCTTGTGCTTTATGCCTTGAATGGGTTGCCACCACCATATGAATCTTTTGTCACCATGGCTTCTAATCAAATACCCCCTCCATCATTCACACAACTCTGGAGTTGACTTCTAACACAGGAAACACGTCTTGAACAACTTCATGGTGTCCCAGCTTCCTCATCCTCAACTGCTCTTGTTGTAACCAATATATCAAAAGCTGAAGTTTCTCCGGTTATTCCATCCTTTTCTCGTGGTAATGGACGATCAGGTCGCGGGGACGTAATGGTGGTCGTTGGCAGAATCGTGGTCGAGGTCGTGGTGGTAGGTTTTCTAATTTTGGTCGAGGATATAGTGCACCAGTTAGTAATTCTATAGGTTCTCCTCCTTTCATGCCTTGTTCAGCATCTGGTCGTGGATTACTTGGACCTCCACCCTCTCAAACCTCTGCTATCCCTTCCTTTGTTCATCCTAATCCCACACAAGCGCATACATAATGTCAAATCTGTCAAACTTTTGGTCACATAACGTTGGATTGTCCTCATCGTCACAATTATTCATATACATCTTCAGATTTTTCACGACCATTTGCAAGTCTTTCTCTTCAAGATTCACCAGACCGGGCTTGGTATATGGATAGTGGTGCTAGCTCCCACATGACTTATGATCAGGGTAAGATTCAATCACCTTCTATGCCTTTCTAATCCTCACTCTATTTTTCTTGACGATGGTAGTACTATACCTGTCTCTTCTACGGGTTGTTCGGCAATTATTTCTCCTAATCGAACATTTCACTTAAACTCTATTTTACATGTTCCTTCCCTGCGTAAGAATCTTCTATCTGTTAAAAAGTTTACTAAAGATAATGACTATTTTATTGAGTTTCACTCTTGGGGTTTCTTTGTTAAGGATTTGAAGACCGGGAGACTACTTCTCACATGCCCCAGTGATAGTCCTATTTATCCCCTGGTGGCTTCTTCATCAAAGTTCAGTCCGTCCACTTCCAGATTCGCATCCTCATCCGCCCTCTTCGCATCTCGTGAATCAATTGACACTTGGCATTCCCGACTAGGTCATCCTAGAAATGTTGTTCTAAATTTCTTGCTTTCTAGTAAATCTATTTTCTTTAGTAGAAATAATGAAAGACAATTTTATTGTCCCTCTTGCCTAGCTTCAAAACACGCTAGTTTGCTATTTCCTGTTAGTCACTCTAAATCAAACTATTATTTAGATTTAATTCATTCCGATGTATGGAGCTCTCCTTGATTTTCTGTTAGTGGCTATCGTTATTATGTAATTTTATGTGGATGATTTTTCACGTTTTGTTTGGTTTTATCCATTGCACTTTAGACATGAAGTTTTTTATCTTTTTCAAAAATTCAAATCTCTAATTAAAAAACAATTTTCTACTAATATCAAAACTTTTCGCTCCGATGGTGGCAGTGAATACACTAACACCAAATTTCATAATCTTCTTTCTACTCATGGTATTCAATTCCAGACATCGTGCCCTCATACACCCCAACAAAATGGCGTGTCTGAACGAAAACATAGACGCATAAGTGAAATGGGACGCACGATGCTTTTTCATGCTACAGCTCCTCATAGTCTTTGGGTTGAGGCGTTTTCTCCTGCTGTCTTTCTCATTAATAGATTACCATCTCCTACGTTACGTAATAAGTCACCATATGAGTTGGTTTTTCATACCCCTCCTAACTACTCTTTCTTTCGTCCTTTTGGTTGTTTGTGTTACCCTAATCTTCAGGCTTATCGTTGTCATAAATTAGCTTCTCCATCAGCTGCGTGTGTTTTTCTTGGTTATAGTCCTAACCACAAAGGTTACATGTGCATGCATTTAAATACAAAGAGAGTCGATATTAGTCGTAGTCTTAGATATGTCGAGCATGTATTTCCATTAGGTTGTGGCTCGAAAGGTACTCCTTCAGTCACATCTTCTTCTTCCCATATTTTTCCTGCCCCAATTATGGATATAGATAATCATAATTCCTCCTTTTCAAATTCTCCAACTACTTCCTCTATGCCTCAATCCTCCACTGATGCAACTAATCCCGGTTCAACAACTATAGCTTCTCTGCCATCTAATTCATCTCCCTCGTCTCTACCTTCCTCTTCTCATTCCATGATTACGAGAATTATGGTTGGTACTCAGAAACCAAATCCCAAATATGCTCTTCTTACATCTCACCTTGAGTCTCTTCCCATTGAACCCACTTGTTTTTTCTCTGCAATTAAAGATCCTAAATGGCGTGATGCAATGGTAGAGGAATTCAATGCCCTTCTTAAAAATCAAACATGGACTCTTGTACCCTATCATCCGCATACGAACGTAATTGGAAATAAATGGGTTTATCGAGTCAAACAAAAGGCCGATGGGTCTCTTGAACGTTATAGGGCTCGTTTGGTCGCAAAGGGTTATAATCAACAAAAAGGCATTGACTTTAGTGAAACTTTTAGTCCAGTTGTTCGTCTCTTACTATCCGTTTAATGATTTCCTTAGCATTATCTCACGGTTGGGATCTTAGGCAGTTAGATGTTAAAAATGCATTTTTACACGGTTTTCTCAGTGAAGAGGTTTATATGTCTTAACTTCAAGGTTTTATAGATCCCAATTTTCCTACTCATGTTTGTAAACTTCAAAAAGCTATTTATGGTCTTAAACAAGCTCCACGTGCATGGTTTTCTCGATTTAGCTCCTTTCTTCTATATTATGGTTTTCATAATAGTCGTGCGAATACTTCCTTATTTGTATTTCATCATGATTCTCACTATATTATTCTTCTTCTCTATGTAGATGATATTATTGTTACAGGCTCTAATATATCTCTTCTTAATCGCTTTATTCATATAAATTTTCAATGAATGATCTGGGGCCTCTTCATTACTTTTTGGGTATCCATGTTACAAAAATATCAAATGGACTTCATTTATCTCAAAGTAAATATGCTCGTGACCTCCTTTCCCGAGCATCCTTACTCGGTTGCAAACCTGTCCACTCCCCTACATCTGGTTCTCGACCATCTGCCTCTGAGGGGGATTTACTTTCTGATCCTTCGGAATATCGTAGTCTTGTGGGTGCTTTGCAGTATTTAACTATAACTAGGCCTGATATTTCTTTTGCTGTAAATACTGTCTCTCAATTCATGAGTACTCCTCGTACCATTCACCTTATTTTCGTTAAACGAATCCTTTGTTATCTAGCTGGCACAATATCTCTTGGCCTTCACCTGAAGTCATCCTCAAACTTCTCTCTCACGGCATACTCAGATGCTGACTGGGCTGGATGTCCTGATACTCGTAGGTCTACTACTGGTTTTGCTATTTTCCTTGGACCAAATTTAATTTCTTGGAGTTGTAAGAAGCAACCTACTGTTTCTCGCTCTAGCACTGAAGCTGAATATCGAGCCTTAGCTCACACGGTAGTTGAATTATCATGATTCCAATATTTGCTTCGTGACTTGGATATACATCTCTTTGATCATCCTTTGGTGCTATGTGATAATGTTAGTGCTTTGTATACATGCACCAATCCCATTTATCATGCTCGTACGAAGCATTTGGAGATTGATTTCCATTTTATTCGGGAGCGTGTTGTTGTTGGTTCTATATTGGTTCGCTACATCTGTACTGACATGCAGCTTGAAGACATTCTCACAAAAGGTTTATCTTCTCACCGCCTCTCAGTTCTTCGTGACAAGCTTCACATTAGCTTGAGGGGGACTGTTAATGTATTATAGTTTAGTTTGAATATGAGTGTATCTAACAACAATTAGATAGAGAGTAGGAGTCTTATTGTTATCTCATTAAAGAGTTTGATTATAACTTGTACACTATATCATCTTATAAATAGCAATACAACAAAGCGCAAAGGTGCGGAGGTTATTTATTAACACCCATAACGAACCTCTAAAATTTCCCATATGCAAATGCTTGATCGATTATGTTTATACTCTTCCAAACCTGAAATTTAAAAACAATTAATAATATTAGGCAATATTTTCAGTTTTTCTTTTCATGCAAGGCATGCATCACCCATAATCTTTGTTTCCATCTTACCTCTTATTTTCTTAAATAATTCTTTTTTCATTCTTTTCCTCTTTCTAATTATTCTCTCAACTGAATTTCTTGCTTTATGCAACTAAATAATCTCAACTTGTATCAACTTCCCATAAAATCTTTATCTTTCAGAAAATATGCATGGTCCAGCCAAATTTAGTAAACCACCACTTTCTAACTTAAATTCCCACCTGGTATCAATTATTACTATTTTTAGCAAGTCTCCTTATGCTCGACTCACTATAAATATTCCCCCAACAAGTGACCAATAATATATAACCAATCACAGCTTCTATTTCACTACACAAATAACATATATACATTTCTCCATTAAATTAATATAATGAATTATATTTTTGTGCTCTTCCTCTTGTCCCTAGCTATTGCATGTGATGCTAGGGTTTTACTTGAGAATTCAAATAATGAAGGTTTTGTTGGAGTCAATGGTGCTCATTTTGAACTCAATGGATCACCTTTTCTATTCAATGGGTTCAATTCTTACTGGCTAATGCATGCTGCTGCCGAGCCTAGTGAGAGATATAAGGTTACTGAGGTCCTTCGAGAAGCTTCTTCTTTGGGGCTTTCTGTATGTCGGACGTGGGCTTTTAGTGATGGAGGTGATAGGGCACTACAGATTTCTCCTGGTGTTTACGATGAACGTGTTTTTCAGGTACTCCTTTTGCTCCGGCTTATATACCATTGTTTTATTTTTAGTCCGTTTAAAGAAGAATGACATATTTTAACACACTCCATTTGAGAACTTTTAAGTTTTGAAGTTTTTTTTTCCCTTAATGACATGTACTTGGATCTAGTCATGGAAATATATAATGTCTTATATTAATTAAAATCACAAGCTCTCAAGTAATTTTAGTTTGTGCCAATTTCTTTTTAAACTTTATTTCCAGTCAAACACAACCATATAATATAAAACAAGATATTTTTATAAGAGATTAAATTTTCTCTTCGAGTACTAATTAACTATCTCAAACATGCCTTTATTTCTACACATGGTATTAAAGGTAGATTTAGGATTATTGTTCATATTTTACAATTGTATTATGTGGAATGTAGGGTTTGGATTTTGTTATATCAGAGGCTAAGAAGTATGGAGTTCGCTTAATCTTGAGCTTCGTAAACAACTATAATGACTTTGGAGGGAAAGCTCAATATGCTCAATGGGCACGAAATGTGGGAGCTCAGATAAATGGCGAGGATGATTTCTACACTCATTCTATGATTAAAGATTATTACAAGAACCACATTAAGGTACCAAAAACCTAGATCTCACAAAAAATCCTTTTTTTAGTTTAACATTTTCTCATGATTCATGCAAATTTTAGGCCAATGTTATATAAACCATTGGTATGTAATTCATAATTCTTTATTAATTGCTGCAGAAAGTTATTACTAGGTTCAACACCATTACTGGAATGACTTATAAAGATGATTCAACTATCATGGCTTGGGAACTAATGAATGAGCCTCGCAACCAAGCTGATTATTCTGGAAATAAAATAAACGTAAGACTAAATTAATTAATGATAGTATTTCTAGTATTTATAAGTATTGATAATTAAATTTCAGAAATTTTATAACTGATATTAAATACTGTAGGCGTGGGTTCAAGAAATGGCAAGTTTTGTGAAATCTTTGGACAACAAACACTTGTTGCAGATAGGAATGGAGGGATTTTATGGTGACTCAATGCCGGACAGAAAGTCAGTTAATCCTGGTTATCAAGTTGGAACAGATTTTATCAGTAACCATTTAATCAAAGAGATTGATTTTGCCACTATTCATGCATACACTGATCAATGGTATATATATATATTACCCTACGTTTTAATTTAATTTCTTCGTAATTCATATGTTTTTGTTAATAATCCAAAGAGACCAACTAATAATTAAAAAGATTAAGATATAGCAGTATTATTTACATGAAAATATAAGTGAACTCACGATTTAAATTTGATGTGTTCAATCTTTAGGTTATCTGGTCAAAATGATGATGCTCAAATGGCATTCATGCAAAGATGGATGACAAGTCATTGGCAAGATGCTAAAAACATACTAAGAAAACCATTGGTTTTAGCTGAATTTGGAAAGTCAAGCAAAGATCCAGGATTTAGTCAAAATGGACGAGACACATTCATGAGTACTATATATAGAAATATTTATAGTTTTGCTAAAGACGGAGGAACAATGGGAGGAAGTTTAATATGGCAACTAATGGCAGAAGGAATGGAGAATTATGATGATGGTTATTGTATTATATTGGCTCAAAATCCATCAACTGCTGGAATTATTACAGGTCAATCTCATGCCATGACTGCCTTGGCTCATTTGGTTCAAGCGTAGGAAGAAAAGAATTAGTTCCATGTGAGATTCTTGGATAACATTTATTTTTTTAGAGTTATAAATTAATTAAGAGGACCTAGCTAGTGATCTTAGGATATAGAGGTCCATAAGTATTTTAGTCATAATTGAAATTCACATCACCAAAAATGTGAAGTATGTAATTGCATTATTACTTGGAAAAAAAAGTAAGCATTTTTAATAGAAGAGACATTTGGCGATAGGCTTGTGTTTATTTGGAATGATCATTATAAATGATTAAAGTCTACTACTTAAACTACAAAAAATGTTCAGCCAGAACAAGGCATTGTAATGTATTAGGGGAACCTGCTGCTTCGTCTATCACAATAGTTTTGCTCATGAGTACAGACATGCACAAATAATTTCATGAAGTATGTGTTCGAATAGTCCAAAATCTCGATAGCTAGCTCTCGACCATCCGGTCAAAAAACATCGTCGATGAAGGCGTGTAGAGATGCACTATTTGGTGGTGGGGATTATATATACATTGATATATATCCAGGGTTTTGTAGCTCCATTGTAATATAATACTCTTTCCATTCCAATTTATGTGAACATATTTTATTTTAGATTCGTTCCAAAAGGAATGATCCCTTTCTAAATTTGGGAACAATTTAGATTAAACTTACAATTCTACCCTTAATGAGAAGTTTTTATAACCAACAAACACTGGTTTCTTTTGGACTTGTTTAGGACCACAAACTCTTAAAGTCTTTTACTTTTTTAAAATTTCGTACCCGATCAAATAGATTCATATAATTTGGAACAGAGGGAGTACATGTTTTCAAGAATTATATACATTTATATCTTGTGCTAAGACGTCAGCTGGATTAGTGAGATGTCACACTAAAACAGCAGACTTTCTGCAAATTGTTGCCCACCGAATCGCAATGCTACTTCCATATTCTAACTTCCAATGACGTAGGAAATTATCTTATTTTCATAAAACTTGACCTCTCAGATTTCCATATTTTCTGCATACATGCATGTATGCACATGCACGTTCTTTAATTTCAAAATTTCGATCATTCTCTTAAGAAAATGGAACTTGCCATTATAGATGGCTTCATGTCTTCACATTTAGCAATTCCTTTGCTTGAACATCAATTTAGGCGGGAGAGAGAGTGGTGTGTGACAATAATCGTCTTGGAAATATTCTATAGACCAATTTAATGAACAATATTATAATATAAAATTTTAATGAACATATTCTCCCCTTCTTCACGATTTTAATTTTCCTTTTCTATTGATAGGAAAAGGGCCGGGGTTAAAGGTTACAAAGAGTTCTATATTACGAATTAGCCAATAGCAACATAGGGCTCTACGTCAAAGTGATCTTTTCTGATAGAAGCCATGGAAGATCGATTGAAACTACTGAGAAGAGGAAGATTCAAAGAGAAAATGAGAGAAGAAGAGAAACTTTTCTCATTTCTGAAAGGACTTAGTTCTGTACAAGTAATTACAATATTTAACAACTTGATCTAACAAAACTAACCAACTTTAACTAACTCATTAACTAACTAACTATAGTTAACATTATATTTAAGCTTAACCATAGTTAACTATCAGCTTGTTACTCAAAGCCAACACTCCCCATCAAACTGATGATTCAAACAAGTTCTTCAATCTAGTTTTGTTCAACAATTGCTCATGTTGAGCTTTTCCCAATCCCTTTGTAGCAACTCTGCTAGTTGATCTTCTGTATTTATGTACTCAGTTTTAAGCAGTCCCTGACTAAGTTTTTCTCTCACAAAATGACAGTCTATGTTTCATGAAATATTGGATTAGCAGCTCTTCGAATTGCTGCTTTGCTATCTCATATCAGAGTTATTGGCAGCTCAATCTTGACACCTAGTTCACCGAATAAACCTGTCAACCATGTAACTTCTGCTGCACATGATGTCATACTTCTAAACTCTGCTTCTACTGAACTTCTAGAGACAATACTTTGCTTTTTAGACTTCCAGGATATCAGTGCATTCCCAAACTTGACTAAATGCCCTGTAACTGATCTCCTTGTCAGTATGCATGCCCCCAAGTCTAGGTACACAGTAAGCAGTCAATTTACTTGATGATTCTGCAAGCATGAGTAGTCCCAGACCCATTGCCTCCTTTATATACCTTACTACTCTCAGTACTGCTTCCATATGAAAGACTTTAGGATAGTGCATGAACTGGCTAAGGACTTGAACCACTAATGCAATGTCTGGCCTGGTCATAGTGAGATACGACAACCTCCTTACTGTCGTTAATAAGCACCAGGATTCTTGAGGGCTTCATCTGAGTGAGTACTATTGGTACTGAAGCACCTGACAAATTCTGTAGATGTTAACTTCTGGTTCAACTCAAATGGTGTTCCAGCTGGCTTTGCACCACTTAGACATGACTCAGAAATTAAATCTAGTGCATATTTTCTTTGACACATTCCTTGTTTAGACCTTGCAAACTTAATATAGGAAGAATTTCAGCTCTCCTAGATCCTTCATCTTGAACCTTTTTTGAGATCTTTCTGGTATTACATAACAACTGTTGATTGTTTCTAGTGATCAAAAGGACATTTATATACACTAGTATACTGTGACAACCCAAAGGGACATCACTAACTGTGCTTCCGAGGCCTTGAAAACCTCTTATTTGGTTTTTTCGATTTGCGTGCACAATTCGGGAGCAAAGCCGGAAATTTTTTATGTGGAAATATATGAATTTTGTGTTAAAAACTATGAATTTTGATAATAATATTAATATAGTTGATTTTGGTCAACATTTTGGGTAAACGGACCTGGACCCGGACTAGTGATGTGACGATCCCGAAGGGTCCGTAGAAAAATATGGGACCCCGGCATATTCCCAATATCAAAATACGAGGTCCCAGGCCCGAGTACAAAATTTTTGAAAGAAATTATTTATCTGAAAATTATATGAAAAATTAAAATTAAAATGAGCTAAAAATATAGGTATCGGTCTCGTATTTTGGTTCCAAAACCTGGTACAGGTCTTAAATGAGCGTTATGCACTTTCTGTAAAGTTTGGTTGAAATCGGATGTCGTTTGACGTATTTTGGACTAGCAATGGAAAATTTGGAAGTCATGAACTTTGAAATGGAAATCATGAGTTTTGAGGCTTGATTCTAAGTAAATGATGTTATTTTGGCAATTTGATCACGCGAGTAAATCTGTAGGATGTCTTTGAGGTTATGTGTATGTTTGGTTTGGAGCCCCGAGGGCTCAAGAGAGTTTTGCTGAGACCAAGGGCTCATTTTGCATGTTGAAAAATGCTTCAGGGGTAGGAGACCTGCAGGCTTCGCAATTGCGAAGCCTGGTTTGCAAATGTGAACTGGGTCCTAGGCTGCTAACTTTGCAAATGCGAAGAAGACCTCGCAATTGCAATGTTCGACCATTTGGCCCAGCCTTCGCAAATGCAAAGGCCATCTCGCAAATGAGATGCCCCCTTTCAACCCAGTCTTCACAAATGCGAAGTCTTCTTCGTAAATGCGATCCCCGACCAAAAACCCCTGAGTTCGCAAATGCGAACTTGGTTCTCGCATTTCCCATATATGCTGGGTTCGCAATTGCGAACCAGTTTCGCAAATGCGATATCTGCACCTGTATATTTCATACTTGGACGATTTTTAAACCTCATTCTTCATATTTTCAAATCCCAAACACCCATAGGCGATTTTTCACGAACTCTCTCTTCTCCAAATCATTTGTAAGTCAACTTTTACTCAATTTCTTAAATCTTTAACATCGTTTATCATGTTTTCATCTCAAAATCAAGGTTTTCCATGGGCAAAAATGGGGATTTGGGGTAGAACCTAGGTTTTCTTAAAATTGGGGATTTGGACCTCAATTTGAGGTCCGATTTCAGAACAAAATATAGATATGAACTGTGGGGGAATGGGTAACCCGCTTTTGGTTTGAACCTCGGGTTTTTAGCGCGTGGACCGGGGGGGAATTTTTGGGTAAAACTTTGGGAAATTCCTTCTTATGCATTTAAATTGATTTAACTAGCATATGTTGATACATTTGAGTAACTTGTGACTATATTCGAGCGGTCTTGTTGCGAATTCGAGTGGTAAAGCTATCCTAGAGGCGTGAGTTGAGTTTGGAGCTTTCGAGGTAAGTGTTTGATCTATCTTTGGCTTGAGGGAATAGGATTAGGATGTTATTTGTTATGTGCCATGTGGAGTCGGTGTATAGGCATGGTGACGGTTATCTATGCACCCGAGTCTAGCATGACCGTGGGTATTAATTGCCTTTATTTTAATTAATATGATACGATTTCTTGTTTGAATTGATTTACTTCACATGATATGAACGGTTGAGGATGAATAGTGATTTGTAAGATTTTGGAGCATTGGCTCGACTTAGAACTTGTTGGCAGCTAAGTGTTTACATGCAAGAGTACTATGATCATTCCCTTGCCGGAATTTAGGTATTGAATTCTCCCCTGCCGGGATATTTGGAGCTGTTAGTTGTACCCTTGTCGGGACTCATCTTTTGTTTGTGTTTCCCTTGCTGGGATTATTATTACGGTTTCGTTATACCCTCGCCCTATTGTTTGTGATTATTGTTTAGGTGAGGATGAGCGATAAAGCACGATGGGTGATGCCGTTTAACTATTTATTTACTTATTATTGCTTGGGTGAGGATGAGCGATAAAGCACGATGGGTGATGCCGTGTAACCATTGATTTACTTATTATTGCTTGGGTGAAGATGAGAGATAAAGCACGATGGGTTATGTCGTGTAACCATTGATTTGCTTATTACTGCTTGGGTTAGGATGAGCGATAAAGCACGATGAGTGATGCCGTGTAACCATTGATTTACTCCAAACTATGGACTGGGTGAGGAAGAGTGATAAAGCATGATGGGTGATGTCGTGTAATCATGGATTTACTTTATACCAATGATTGGGTGAGGAAGAGCGATGAAGCACGATGGGTGATGGCGTGCACTTTAATTGATTATATTGGTGAGGACGAGAGTAAAAGCACGATGGGCGGTGCCGTGCAACTGTTGGTTGTTTTGTTTCTGTGGATTGTGGTTGTTATACACTTTCATTCTTTCTAATTGTTAGATTTTATATCTGTGCTACTTCAGCCCCCCATAGCATGCTCCCCCCCCCCCCCCTTAATTGTCCAGATTTATGTACCCTCTTCTATTGCCCATATATGTCGAAATGCATAGGTTTATGTGGTAGTCATGTCTAGCCTCGTCACTACTTTGCCGGGGTTAGGCCATTCACTTACCAGCATATGCGGTCGGTTGTGCTGATTCTACATTCTGCGCTCTTTTGCGCAGATATAGGATTCGATCAGTAGTAGCAGCAGTGGTGCAGGTGTTAGCATTATGATCCGGGAGACATCGAGGTAGCTTGTAGGCGTCCGCAGGCCCGATGTCTTCTCTATCCTTACTTGATTCTGTTGTCCCATTGTATTCGGAACAAACAGTCATATGTATTTTCTATCAGACTGATGTTTTTAGTACTCCTTAGTAGTCCGTGAGTGGTGACACCAGATTCCGGGTAGAGATATGTTATAAACTTTCGCACTTTGCTATTGATTTGTTAAAAGTCTTCCGAATATTTAATTATTTATTTTGGTTTATTATACTGTTTTAGATTAAAGCTTTGTGAAACATTTAAAAAGGTTGGCTTGCCTAGCTCCGATAGTAGGCGCCATCATGATAGCATCCTAGGAAGCTCAAATCTATTAAAATATAAGGTTGAAGCGTTGGAATCTGAAAGAGGAATTAATGTTCAAGAAGAGTCCAAATCAGGCCACTGTGTGACCAAATCAAGCCATTTGGACCAATTTGGAATCTATAATGTGTCCAAACTTGCGGCCCATGAAGTCATACATTAAGCCACATTTTAATAGCATAAAAAGGACACTTGATATCCAAGAAGGGTACAATAGGCGTGCTAGATGTTGAGTGCAAGTTGGTGCCAAGTTGCTTGCAAATTTCCTTCAAGATTCTGTCCAAGATTTGTTTGGGACTTATTTCCATATATTATGGGACTATATTTATTGATTTTCTAGTTAGAGAAGGTTATGTTTCCTTTTCCTGAAATTTTTGGAATTACTTTCCAAGAATGACTTGGTTTTTGTTTCCTAGTATTTTCCTTTTCCTAAGGTAGTTGGATTTGTTGTCCAAAGTAGTTTAAGACTTTATTTCCTTGTTTTTGTTGGTAGAATTTCACGACCCCTCCCTATATAAAGGGGTATCTTCTTTGCTTTTAGATTATTCAGATTATCAATAAAAATTGTGAGATTTCTCTTGCACTCTTGTGTGTGGCTACTCTTGGATTTATTCTTCAACCTTCAAGACTCAACTTAAGATGGTAAATTAAACTCTTTCAAAATCTTAGATCACTTCTAGGTATTCAAGAAAGGTGATAAGTTTATGCTTATTTTTGTTCTTGTTATTCTAAAGGGTCGGGTTTCACGATTTATCTCTTGTTTTTAAGTCTCTACCAAAGGCGATTAATTCTTCGTTAACTAATTGTTGTTGTTAGGATTCAACTTCAAGAATAGACTTCTTGAATTCAAGAAACTCTTTCCTGAATTCAATCTATCTTTAATTTTTCGTCTTTTTTCGTTTCTTTATTTTCTTTTAGCTTCCGCATGTTTCTTGATTTTTCTTGTTTTTCTTTAGTAATTCTTGAATCCCCTATTGTGTTTCTATCAAGTGGTATCAGAGTATAGGCTAATCAAGATTTCAGTGATAATCTTGGGAGGTTCTTGAAAAAAAAAAAAAACAAAAAAATGTCGAAATGTTCAAAGAACAAGATTTTTCAACATTAAAAGAAGATAAATAAATGTCGAAAAGATACTTGATGAGATATGCACACTTAACTAATTGCTAACTGTTACATATGCGAAGATAAATTGCTGTTTTATTCTTTATATACATTCCGGCGATATTATTTCCGAAATGACTGCATTTGAATCTTCTTGTACAACTGTAGCGGCAATAGATGTATCTATCTTGGCTGCTCTGTTAGCAATAAAGATCAAGTCCTTATCTTTATTACAGACCTAAAAAGTGTTTACAAATAATAAATTGACCATCAGTTGTAGACTTGTATTTAAATATGCTTTCTAAAAAGCAAACAAAGTAGAAGAAGGATTAGTTGAGTTCTTTACATAGTCATAGTCAGCATTATTAGTGTAATAGCTTCTGTTCCTTTTGTACTTTGGATGTTTAGTAAACTAAAACAACTTTGAGTCTTACTGCGAAAAGTTTACTGGAAGAAAAAAAAGATATTGTTTAGTTCAGTATAAGCATACAGTAAAGAGAAAAAAGTAATATTGAACTTGGTGATTTCTACAAATATTCTAAACGTTTAAATTTATATTATGTTAAGATGTATTTTTACAAACCTCGGAGAGGAATTGAGATTATGGTTCTCTCTACCATGTAAAAGATGTGTGCCACGAAATTGCTGGTAAAGCAAGACGATCAGCTCCTGCGAAGTAATTGAGGTTTTAGACTCTGCATAGATACATGAAAGATTATGTTAACTCATTTAAGTGCCCATGAATATGAATCTTTGGTAATATAAAGAAAATTGGATATCTGGACAGTTAATGCATGCATTATTTGGCTCAATACGTACAGCACAAATACAAACAACAAATGAAGGTGACACCTAAAAGATACTTGCCTGACCAACTTCTCGTCTGACACGATGTACTGTACGTATCTGCACTTGGATTACTTGAAAAGAACTCCATTTGCTGATGTAAGACTTGAGAATTCATCATTCATGGCATAGGCAGGAACATAAGAAGCCACCTTGCCATAGTTCTTCATAAACCTCATCTAAATATCCTCCAGTTTTGAGAAAGAAATCCTCCCTAAGTAAAGCATGTACCATTAGTAACAGACAATGAAGGCTGACTCATATGACTAACAGAATTTTCAATTAGCAAAACATCCAGACAAAATCAATTAATAAATTCTTCAATATGGAATTTAATTAACTTACTTGTACCATAGGTACCATTAAGAAAACAATTTATCAGAACATGGTGGAAAAAGAGGATAAGGTATTTTTCTAAAGGTGCCTTCATTATCTGGTTTTTATATGAAATGTAAGAAAGTTCTGACGCGTAACCCCGTAATATTATTTACACCTCCTATTACTTATTTGGACAAAATGAGTTGTGTTTTATGTATTTCAATCATGGAGAAGGTATTTTAACTCAAAAATATTTATGTCTATAAAAATGAATATTCTATTTGAGAAGTTTTTATTGTGAAATGCTTATTATAGCCTGCAGAATTTGAGGAATTCCTCATCAATGATTAAGCAAGAAACTTGTGTTATTGTGCAAATTCTCCAAGAGTTGATTGCTTTAATTCATTATTTATGGAGCTTTACTATTTCATTAACATGAAACACAGTTTTTCCAGTTCTACTAATCTCCTTTTGTTGAGTAGCATGTCTGCAGTTTATAAATAAATTTCATATTATTTAAGTTTGAGAGCACTGTGTTTTAGGAAAAATGGTTTTGTTGTATGCAATCTACTGCAACAGAATGATGAATTATTTTAGCTCCTACATGCTGCAAGTGGAGAATTCTTTTTTATTAGTTAATTATTTTATTGTAAAATGCTTTTAAACTTATGTAACAGGGATTCAAAAAAAATATATGTGCACATTAACTGTCAAAAATTGTATTTTTATACCTAACAGTCTTATACATACACAACATAACAATTGTTAAATACTAAAGGATTTTAGTAGATTACTCACCTCTATGTAGTCAACAAATTATGTAATAGTTTAAAATTCTATAGTTCAGTAGCTAACTTATCAGAAACTGAATAACTAGGGTGAGAAGGTATTTCACTGATAGTTGAATTGTTAGCTTCATTCCAACTTGCGAATCTAAATTTACGGAAAGTTGTATTAATTTTAATCATAAAATATTATTTTTGCATTTTGTACATAAACTAAATTTATGAAATAATAAACCTCAATTTAAAATCAACATCTTGAGGAAAATTCGGGTTAATCCAAAGCTTTTTGAAGCATGCCAAGAGAATGTTAGAAATGGCTGTAGTCCTTGCGTAAACCTGTATTGTAGTACAAAATTTAGAGATGCCAAAAAAATTAGTAAGTAAAAGAAATAGACTTTTAATGCCTTGTAATGTTGAACAATTTAAATGAAGAAATTGTTGTCTGAGTTGTAACAATGCAGGATTTCCCACAGACGATCAACTCGAACTGTCACGATCCAGATTTACTCACCATCGGGAGTTGTGATGGCGTCTACTGTCGAAGCCAGGCAACCCAACCGTTATAATCATTTTCACAATTTATATCTAAAATATTTAAATACTAGAATAATTAATTAAAGCATGCGGAAGACTTTTAATAATAATAATAATAAAATAAGATGCGAAAACTGACAGCATGTCTCTACCCAGTATCTAATGTTACTGCTCACGGACAATTAAAGAATACTAAAAATAATAGTCTGAAAGAAAATACAACTGGAGTCTGTTTGATACAAATATAACAAAGTAGAAAAGATAGAGGAGACTCGGGGCCCGCGAATGCCAGCGAACTATCTCGGAGCCTCTGGACTGAAGGATCACTCCCGATCTAAAGTTGCGGCCCGTAAACTGGGTCCTGACTGTGCACAAACAGGCACAGAAGCATAGTATCAGCACAACCGACCCCGTGTGCTGGTAAGTGTAACCTCGGCGAGGTAGTGACGAGGCTAACCGGACCTACCATAAACAACCTGTACAGATATATATACGATAACGAAAAAGGAAAACCAGAATTTAAACAACAAAAAAAGGAAGGGGACATGCTGGGGAAATAGCAGTTCAAAAAATTAAGAGATGGAACTGAAATAGATAACTTTTAAATAAAAGAAAACCAATGAATCAACAACTAAGAAAGGAACACGGGATAAGGAATACCAAAAAGATAAGCCAATCAAGCAACGTTGCACGGCACCACCCATCGTGCTTTTACTCTCGTCTTCACCCAATCAATAGCACCACTCCATCTCGTGGAGGAAATCAATAAATATCACTCTATCTTGTGGAGGAAATCAATATGTACCACTCCATTTTGTGGAAGACATCACCACTCCATCTTGTGGAGGAAATTAATAAATACCACTCCAGCTTGTGGAGGAAAACACCACTCTATCTTGTGGAGGAAATCAATAAATACCACTCCATCTTGTGGAGGAAATCAATATGTACCACTCCATCTTGTGGATAAAATCACCACTCCTTCTTGTGGAGGAAAACACCATTCCATCTTGTGGAGGAAAAAATCATTCCATCTTGTGGAAGAAATCAATAATTACACGGTATCATTCGTGCTTTACGCTCACCTCTCCCCAAACAATGATCAAAAATTGGGACAAAGGAGTAAACAACAAGATTAACTATCCCGGCAAGGGAAACAACTTAACAACAAGTCCCGACAAGGAAGACAATTAACAACAAGTCCGGCAAGGGAAACATTTATCAACAACTCAGCTTTAGTTCATTTACTTCTCATCTTTCATTTCATAGCTCTCATCATAAGAATTTATCTCAATTATTCACTCCTTTCGCACTTTTTAATAACAAAAAGGATAACACGGTCATGCTTGACTCGGGCGCATAGGTAACCGTCACCATACATATACACCGACTCCACATAGCACATAACAATTAACAACCTAATCCTATTCTCTCAAGCCAAAGTTAGATCAAACACTTACCTCGAAGGCTTCTAACTCAACTCACGCCTCTAGAATAGCTTTACCCCTCGAATTGGCTTCAAAACCGATCGAATCTAACCACAATTTACTCAAATGTATTAACAAATGCTGGTTGAATCAATTTGAATGCAAAAGAATGAAATTCCCAAAGTTTTACTCCAAAATTTCCAAAATGCCCCTGGGCCCACGTGGTCAAAACTCGAGGTTCGAACCAAAATCGGGTTACCCATTTCCCCACGAGCTCATATTTATAACTAGAATGGAAATCGGACCTCAAATGGAGGTCCAAAAGCTCAAATTATAGAAAACGTAAGTTCTACCCCAAATCCCAAATTCCCATTTTTGAAAATCTTTGTTTGAAGTTAAAATATGTTAAAGAGTAGAAAAATTAAGTTAGAAATCACTTACCAATCGTTTTGGAGAAGAAAAGTTGTTTAGAAAATCGCCTCTTTGGTTTTGGGTTTGTGAACAGTGAAAAAATGACTCAAATTTCGGATTTATAGGCCTTTCTGGGGTCCTGGTGCGGACCGCACAGAAATGGCATGCGGCCGCGTGGCCTCAGACTCAGCCATGCGGACCGCACAGAAGAGGTCGCGGCCGCGCAGCTCCACGCGGACCGCATAGAAATCACCGCGGCCGCGCGGCACCACGCGGACCGCATAGGAAAGGATCGCGGCCACGCAGCTCCACGCGGACCGCACAGGAAGGGATGCGGCCGCGTGGCCCCCAGGCGGACCGCATGGAAATAGCATGCGGCCGCACTGGTGCCTGCAACCCTGAACCTGATATTTTTCCTAAGTTTAAACCACCCCGGACCACCTCCAAAACACACCCGAGCCCTCGGGGTTCCAAATCAAACATGTACACTAACTCGAAAATATTATACGAACTTACTCATGCGATCAAATCTCCAAAATAGCGCCATTTACATAGAATTAAGCCTCAAAACATAATTTCGTTCTTTAACACCTCACACTCAAAGTTTTCACTTTCAAGTACGAAACACGCCAAACGGCGTCCGATTCAAATATAACTACACAGATAGTGCTTAACAATTATTTATGACTTGTACCAGGCGTCGGAACCAAAATACGAGCCTGATACCATTACATTTTTGCTCATTTTTTCTAATTCATTTTCCTTAAACATTAACAGGAATCACTTAAACTGAAAAATTATTTTTCTCGGGCTTTGGACCTCGGATTCCGATTCCGGGAATACGCCCGGGTTCCAAATTTAATTATGGACCCTCCGGGTCCGTCACATCACGAGTCCGGGTCCGTTTATCCAAAACGTTGGTCAAAGTCAACCATATCAATATTGGTATCAAAATTTATAGTTTTTAACACGGAGTTTAAATATTTTCATAATACAAAAATTTTTTGGCTTTGCACCCGGACTGCACACACAAATCGAAGCAACCCAATAAGAGGTCTTTAAGGCCTCAGAAATACAAAAAAAGGAATAATTACGGTAATGACCTTCTAGATAGTCATACAAATTTATAATTTGTATTGCATCCTCAAAGTTGTTATATCCTTTATGAAAAAAATATGATTAGCCATATTTTGCAAAATCAGTAATTTATGTTGAAATGAATTGAAAGCAGTAGGAAGGATGGAATGGAAGTACCGTGTACTAGTAGAAGAACAAAAGCTGTTAAAGTGGTTTGTTAGTACATGTAAAAAGTCAGAAGTTAATAGTTAAAAGGTTAAAAAAAAATAGTAACAACTAATGATGATTAAATAAAATATAATCATACCAATTGAAGCTGTTGAGAACAACATATGTAGCGAAAAGGTATAAGATATGGTTTCATTCTGCAAGTAAATATCGGAAAATCTCTTTGTAAACCACATTTAAGATGTAATGAATATCTTTTCAAGTTAATGTCAAAGTGACTAATTATATTTTACCTTGAAATTTATGGACTCTTATGAGTTGCATAACAACAATAATAGATTGGCTATTAAAACTTAGCAGATGAGGTGCAATTTCATCAACAAATTCCCCAAAATGTTGCAAACAACTTCTTCCTCATGTCAAATAGAAAAATAATATAATTTTGCATATGTAATTATCAAATAAATACTAAATTAGTAGATGAATGTTTATTCTTACTCGGCATCTTCCAGTTTAATATCCATAAACTTCCTAGAATTTCCACCTTGGTTTTGCGTGTGAGCCTCACTGAAATTAACAATCTAAAGGAAAAAAATAATTAAAATAAATAGTATGAAATTTGATAATTAGAAATATAGCGTAAAAGTTATATTTACCAAATAATTCATTCTCGTTCACGTCAAACTTGTTTAATAATTGATCATATGGTTGTAACTCAAAGATATTCATCGGGAAAAATGGATCAGAGGTTTCAACCACTGTTGTTCGTTGAGTAAACGTCAGCCTCAACATATGTTTTGTGCTGTTGTATTTCTCCTGATCATGATACTATCTTATCCGTTAAACAAATGATCAGCAGAAACAAACCATTTTAACGGTACAACAAATAAGGATTCACATAACTGGTTTGAAACAATTAATAATTTGGAACAATCTATCTATATATCACAAGCGAGGATCATTTGAAGCAGATGGTATTTCCACCCAATTATCTCGGTCATACTTTGCTGCAGACTGCACCCTAACTCATAAATACTTGAATTCCTCGTGTACTACTGTATGTTTACAGGATATAAACATCGATGGAAAAAAACTTAGTAATTGAGAGGGAAAGGTGAACAAAGTCGTGAGGTTACATTTAGCCTTAGAACAAACGTGCATAGCTAATGACTCAACAACGGAGTAGATGCATAAAAACGAAATAATCATATAAAATATGTAAAATACCTTTTCATCTTGTAGAACCAATTCAATCGACAATATATTGCCTAGGTTAAAACGATCCGGAACTTTCCACAAACGGACAACACGAACTTTCAACTTTCATTGCATCTTCGAAATTGTTATATCCTTGATAAAATCAATGTGATTAGCCATCTTTTGTATAAGCCCTAACTTTTGTTAAAAACTTGATAACAGACGGAAGTTTACAATTTTTATATATATTACTACCCTGACTCAGTAGTCTTGTGAATGTCAGTTCTTGGAACATCACGTTAGAAGAATGTGAGAGCAACTAATGCAAAAGAATCCTCGTCTTGGAAAAACATGGACACTAAAGCTTTTTCATACTAAAGCTATAACAGGCGTAGATTTGGTTATGTAATTGTATGTTGAAGTAACTTTGTATTTGATTCAAATTGTTTGTAGTGCAGTGCACTGGAAAGTATTGAAATGAGAATGAATGTTATTGTGAATAAATTATTATTAATTTACTGTTTTCTTTTAATATAAAAATTCCCGATCTAATCTTTAGCTAAAAATTATTTTCACATTCATATTATAAGTTATTAACTATAAATGATTTAACGACATTTATATGTGTTCCAAGCAAGGCGATCGGTACCCAAATTATTGACATTTATAAATGTCGTAACTAAATATCACAAAATATTTTCTGAAATTAATCTAAGTGTCGGTAAAAAAACGACATTCAAATTAATGATATTTAGTTTAAGTGTAAAATAAATGTCGGTAAGTATTTTTGTGACATTTATGGGACTTACACCGACATTTATAAAATGTCGTTGTATATCATATTCCTTGTTGTGAGTAGTTCTGTTTGGAGGAGAAGAAAGAACTTCTGCAAAGGACTCTGATGGCATCTGATATGCAGCAAGCTCAGTTGACTCTTCTATTGTAGGTGTTAAAGAGGAGATGGGAGATGTAGCACCCAAATTAGGAGATAACAGATTCCTGAATCTCTAACATGCTTGAAAGGAAATATAGATTCATGAAACACAATATTTCTATTAACGATAAAGTTCTTGGCATGTAAGTCATACAGTATATACCTCTTTTGAATAGAAGAGTAACCTAAGAGCACATCAGGCACTGCTCTAGGTGAAACCTTACCTTGAACTTTAGGAGATGTATAATAGCACAAGCAACCAAACACCTTGAGATGAGACAAAAAAGGTGGATTCATATACAACTTTTCAAAAGGAGATTTGTACCCAATTACCTTAGAAGGTAATATGCTTAGTAGATACACTCCTGTAATAATATATTCTCCCCAGAATCTTAAAGGCACAATTGCTTGAAATATGAGAGATCTAGCCATTTCCAAAATAATTGTATATTTTCTTTCTACTATCCCATTCTGTTGGGGTGTGTAACACAAGTACTCTGATGTACAATACCAAGCTATACTAGACAACAAATGCTTGAATTCAATACTAAAGAATTTTAACGATAGTAGAGAACAAGTTATTACTTGAGTAAGAAAATATCTTAGAACTACAATTGCTTCTGACTTGCAATTCAAGAGAAATATCCAAGTAAACCTACTATAATCATCAACTATGGTGACAAAGTACCTTTTACCATCATGTGTATGTCCTTTATATGGTCCCCAAATATCACAGTGAACAATTTCAAAAATAGACTTAGATATATTACTTAACTAGAAGGATGCCGGAGGAGTGGAGGTAGAGTACAGTGGTGTCCTTGTACAAGAGCAAAGGGTATGTCCAGTGCTGCAACAACTATAGGGGTATCAAATTAATAAGTCACACCATGAAGGTCTGGGAGCGGGTGATCGAGGTAAGGGTGAGGGAGATGACATCTATATCTGTGAACCAGTTCGGTTTCATGCCGAGTCGCTCCACTACAGAAGCTATCCACCTTGTCAGGAGATTGGTGGAACAGTTCAAGGATAAGAAGAAGGACCTGCACATGGTGTTTATCGACTTGGAGAAGGCGTATAACAAGGTCCCAAGGAAGGTTATATGGAGGTGCCTGGAGGCGAAGAGCGTGCCGGAAGCCTACATCAGAGTTATCAAGGACATGTACGATGGAACTAAGACTAGGGTTAGGACGGTGGGTGGTGACTCAGACCATTTCCCGATGGTTATGGGGCTCCATCAAGGATCGGCGCTTAGCCCTCTCTTGTTGTCCTTGGTAATGGATGCTCTAACCCGTCAAATTCAAGGGGATCGGCGCTTAGCCCTCTCTTGTTTTCCTTGGTGATGGATGCTCTAACCCATCATATTCAAGGGATGTGCCTTGGTGTATGCTATTTGCTGATGACATAGTCTTGATAGACGAGACGAGGGTCGGTGTTAATGAGAGGTTAGAGGTATGGAGACAGACTCTAGAGTCTAAGGGATTCAAAATAAGCAGATCTAAAACAGAATACCTGGAGTGCAATTTTAGCGCCGAGCCGAGCGAAGTAGGTAGGGAAGTGAAGATTGGATCTAAGGTCATCGCTAAGAAGGACAGTTTCAAATATCTTTGGTCGGTGATTCAGGGGGACTGAGAGATTGACGGGGATGTCACTTACTGTATAAGAGCGGGGTAGTCGAAGTGGAGGCTTGCATCAGGAGTCTTGTGTGACAAGAAAGTGCCACAAAAACTCAACGGAATATTTTGTAGAGATGTGGTTAGACCTTCCATGTTGTATGAGGCGGAGTGCTGGCCGGTGAAGAACTCTCATGTTCAGATAATGAAGGTTGCGGAGACAAGGAAGCTCAGGTGGATGTGCGGGCTCACCAAGTTAGATAAGATTAAGAATAAAGTTATTCGAGAGAAGGTGGGGGTGGCCCCGGTGGATGAGAATATGCGAGAAGCGAGGCTTAGGTGGTTCGGGCATGTGCGGAGGAGAAGTCCAGATGCCCCGGTGAGGATTTGTTAGTGGCTGGCGGTGGTCGGCGCGAGGCAAGGCAGAGGGAGGCCTAAGAGGTATTGGGGAGCGGTGATTAGGCATGACATGGCTAGGATGCGGATTTCCGGAGACATGGCCCTTGATAGGAAAGTATGGAGGTCTAGTATAAGGGTTGTAGGATAGGGGCTCCTAGAATTTCTCATACTCCTTTCCCGGGGTTGGGTGAGGCTTGGCAGGGCTATCCTTAGATGAATTGTGTATCCTTAGATGATTTATGGAGTTACTGTTTGATATATTGCATGCCCTTTTATTTATTGTTCTTATGTTTAGATAGTTATTTACTCGATTTTTGCTCGAGTTACTAATGCTCTTTTGCTTTTATTTTTGCTTTTCCTTTACTTCCCTGAGTCGAGGGTCGATTGGAAACAGCCTCTCTGCCCTTTCGGGTAGGGGTAAGGCCTTTCTACATATTACCCTCCCCAGACCCTACTTTGTGGAACTATACTGGGTAGTTATTGTTGTTGTTAAAGGCATCTTGGTTTGTTAAGCAACAGGACATACAGTGCAAGGCTGACTAATAACTCCTGATGTCAGATTATCCAATGCTTCTGTCTTTTTTATTATGTCTATAGAATCATGTCCTAATGTCTTATGCCATAAACTGCAAGTACTAGAGACAGATACACTAGAGGAACTAGTAGAAGTAGATGGACAAATAGAGGCATCACTTGTAGGCACATTATTTGCTGTGTTGGCACACTTATTTGTTGACTGAGATGAGTTTGACATAGAAGTACTCCCACGCAGTATGTACAAACCAGGTTCCTCTCTACCGATCCCCTTTACCTGAGCACTGAAAAGGTCCTCAAAGATACAGAAGTCAGGGAAGAAGCCAACAATACATTTTAGTTCCTTAGTAAGTTTTGAAACTGAAAGTAGGCTGAACTTAAAATCAAGGATATACAAGACATTGGAGGTTTCTTGATTGCTCAATACATAAGCATTTCATGTATATGACATTGATGTCATACTACCAGTAGGTAATTGTACTTTGTTTTCTTCTATGTTTGGAAAAGCTCTACAGTTATGTAGTATATCAAGGCTGGAAGTCATATGGTTTGATGCCCTAATGTCAACAATCCACTTGTCATTGTTAGATAATACGCTTAACGCTAGAGGGGGGGGTGAATAGCGTTATAATAAAAATTAGCGTAAACTTGCGGAATTTAAAATTTGCAGGAAATAAATAAGTGCGATAAGTAAGAAAGAACACACCGAAGTATTCTAGTTCACCATAACCCGTGGCTAGTCCAGTCCCCGAGAGACTCTCTCGAGATTTCCACTAACTTGTCAAGCTTCCGGGTGCTTAACAAACCTTTACAACTTGAGGACACAAGCCTCAACACTTTTGCTCGGAGATACAACACTCCAAGACTTCAACCAAGGAAACACAAGTTCCTTCTTACAACAAGAGAATAACAATTCTCTCCAAGTGTACAATACACTAAGCACTCAAACAAGACACTCCTTAATGAGTAGATATGAGTAAAAGAATACGCTCAAGATCGCAACAACTTTCGAAAGGAGTTTGGCTCTCAAAAGCTTATGAAATGAATATAAAATGATAAACAATAAAGTATGAAAGCTTTAGCAATTGTATGATCAGTTGTTGTTTGTTGTTGTGTTTAAAACACTGAAATGAAGCTGTATTTATAGTTGAAAAACTTGGCATTACCGTTGCCTAATTGCCAATTAAGGGTTGCTGATTTTACTGTGTGACAATCGATTGTCAAGAAGCCACAATCGATTGTTTGCCAATCGTTCCAAAAATCAATCCCAGATTTTACGCTTAACAATCGATTATCCAAGATCAACAATCGATTATTGGCAACGTTCAAAAAATCATTTCCAGATTTTACGTAAAACAATCGATTATACAAATCAATAATCGATTATTCAGCAACGTTCAAAAAATCCTTTCCAGATTTTAATTTCAACAATCGATTATACAAAATCAATAATCGATTACCTGACGGTATTTGAAAACTTTACGACAACGGTCAGCTTCACAATCGATTGTGCAATGTTAACAATCGATTATTCATCAGACTTTGAAAATCATTTTAGACACTACCTCGTGACAATCGATTGTTATATACTCACAATCGATTATTTAATAACTTTGAAAAAGTCTGGAAGACACTGCCTCAACACAATCGATTATTTTGTGACTTGTAAAAATCTGATGGACACTGTCTCTTCACAATCGATTATTCTGAGTTTTGAAAAACTTTGATGTACACTGCCTCATCACAATCGATTGTCATAAGGTTCACAATCGATTGTCATGCAGGTTTGAAAAACCTGATGCTCACTGCCTTAACACAATCGATTGTCATTAGTTCACAATCGATTGTCATGCAGTCTTGGCTTAACATAATCGATTATCATAAGTACATAATCGATATCTTAGTCCAGATTTTAGAGGCATGTTTAAAAATCATTTTGACTGAGGTAAATATGCATGATTTAAAATCATTTAGCATTAAATTAAATATGCATGATTTTGTAAAAATAATTTTACGAGAGAAGCCATGTCATGAGTCAAGTTGTCGGATCAAGATCACAATTAAGAACGACTCATGTAAAACTATAAAACTTGGTCTTGTGCTTGAATCTCATTATATATATATCAATTGTGCGCTTGTACTTGAGCTTCGTCATATGTCAATTTGTGCTTGTTTGTCATTCATCAAAACCTACACATATGAACACACGTTTTAGTATAATGCTTTGAGAACGTGTTTCCAACAATTTCCCCCTTTTTGATAATGGCAAACTTTAAGCGGGATATGCAAATTAAGCAATTCATAATGACGATTCAAGACAACTAAAGATATGCAACAAGTATATGGATATGCAATTTGTTCCCCCTCAATATATGAATTCCCCCTCAATTTATGCCGATACGTATTGAGAGTGCATACCCCCCGTTATCTTCCCCCTTTTGCCATTAGCAAAAAAATGTAATAAGATGGCAAGGATTACTTAAAGAGAGTACAATAACTCAAATAATAGCAGTACAATCGATTATTGATACGAGATAATCGATTATTAGACGACAAAAACCAATTTTTCTGAAGAAGACTCGATTATTGCGCGTCATGCTTTATTATTCCCCCTACCTTTAGGGCGATACCTGCAAAAATTCGTTAGACGTCTCCGACGCTCAAGTTAGAAATCATGTAAAGAGAAGATGCAATGCATGACTTAGATCAACGTGGAGTCAAGAATCCCGAGTTCACTACGAATTCGGAAGAAGGACTCTTTCTCTAAGGGCTTTGTAAAGATGTCGGCCAATTGATCTTTGGTTTCAACAAATTCGATTTCGACATCGCCCTTGAGAACGTGATCTCTTATAAAATGATGTCTAATTTCAATGTGTTTTGTTCGCGAATGAAGAACGGGGTTCTTCGTCAAGCATATGGCACTAGTATTATCACATCTAAGAGGGATATGATCAAGACTTAGGCCATAGTCCAAGAGTTGTTGTTTCATCCATAGGATTTGAGCGCAAAAACTCCCTGCGGCTACATATTCAGCCTCGGTTGTGGACAACGCAACACTTACTTGTTTCTTGCTAAACCAAGAAACGAGAGAGCTACCGAGCAAGTGGCAAGTGCCACTAGTGCTCTTGCGGTCCAATTTGCATCCAGCAAAATCGGAGTCGGAATAGCCAACGAGTTGGTATGAAGAACCTTTGGGGTACCATAGACCCACATTTGTAGTACCAACAAGGTACTTCAAAATCCGTTTTACCGCAGTAAGGTGAGACTCCTTCGGACACGATTGATAACGGGCGCATAAGCACACGCTAAACATGATGTCCGGACGACTAGCAGTAACATAAAGAAGAGAGCCAATCATACCTCGATACTTCTTAGTGTCGACTTCCTTACCTTTCTCATCTTTGTCTAGATGATCGGATGTGCTCATGGGAGTCGCCATTGCTTTTGCATTGTTCATTTCAAATCGTTTCAGCAATTCTTTGCAATATTTGGCTTGGCAAATGAACGTACCTTCTTTCATTTGCTTTACTTGTAATCCCAAAAAGAATATTAACTCACCCATCATAGACATCTCAAATTCGCTTGTCATTAAGTCGGAAAATTCTCTGCATAAGACATTGTTAGTAGCACCAAATATGATATCATCCACATATATTTGAACTAATAAAATATCATTGTTTTTATGCTTAACAAAAAGAGTGGTGTCAACTTTCCCCCTAATGAAATCATTTTCTAATAGAAAATTACTCAATCTTTCATACCAAGCTCGGGGAGCTTGTTTTAAACCATAAAGAGCCTTTTTGAGTTTGAAAACATGATCGGGAGATTTAAAATCTTCAAAACCGGGGGGTTGTTCAACATAAACTTCTTCTTGAATAACACCATTTAGAAAAGCACTTTTCACATCCATTTGATATAAATTGAAATTCATAGAAGAGGCAAATGCGAGCAATAGACGAATAGCTTCTAATCTAGCTACGGGAGCATATGTTTCTTCATAGTCAATACCCTCTTCTTGATTATAGCCTTTTGCTACAAGCCTAGCTTTGTTTCTAGTGATTACACCATTTTCATCTAGTTTGTTTCGAAAAACCCATTTCGTACCAATTATGGTATGATTTTCGGGTCTTGGCACCAAATCCCAAACGTCATTCCGTTTGAATTGGTTAAGCTCCTCTTGCATTGCCAAGGTCCAAAACTCATCCCCAATTGCTTCGGAGATGGTTGTTGGTTCAATTTGAGAAACAAAAGCAGTATGACCTAAGGTGTACTTAAGGGAGTTTCGGGTACTTACCTTTTCTCCGACGTCGCCAATTACCTGTTCGAGAGAGTGATCTTTGATTGTCCTCCACTCGTTAGGCGTTTTCGTTTCATTCTCCAATTGTGGCGCTTCCTCCGTTGGTTGTTCCAAGATTTCATCTTTATTTTCCTTAGGCGTTTCCTCTTGTATTTTGTCTTTCAAGCTATTTAAAATACCTGCAAGATCAAAACCGGAATCCTTTCTCGCCAAGCGAGCATTATTTTCAGAAAATACAACATGAGGGGATTCCTCCACAGTTTCGGTTCTTTTATTAAAAACCCTATATGCTTTGCTACGTGAAGAATAACCAATGAAAATTCCCTCATCGGACTTAGCATCAAATTTTCCCAATTGATTTTTTCCATTGTTATGAATAAAAACTTTACAACCGAATACTCTAAAATGGGAGATATTTGGTTTCCTTCCCTTGTAGAGTTCATAAGGGGTCTTCATGAGTATTGGCCTTATGACTACTCTATTTAAGATGTAGCATGCGGTACTCACGGCATCCGCCCAAAAATGTTTGGGAAGCTTAGCCTCTTCGAGCATGGTTCTAGCCATCTCTTCGAGACATCTATTTTTCCTTTCCACCACCCCATTTTGTTGTGGTGTTCATGGAGCGGAAAAGGTATGCTCGATACCGAGTTCGTCACAAAAGTCCGCAAAGAGATTGTGATCAAACTCTCCCCCATGATCACTTCTAATTGAAGTGACGGTTGTTTCCTTTTCGTTTTGAACACGTTTAAGAAAATATTTAAAATTCTGAAAAGCATCACTTTTATGGGCAAGAAATAAAGTCCAAGTAAATCTGGAATAATCATCAACAATAACAAAAGCATAACGATTTCTTCCTAGACTTTCAATGCGAGATGGTCCAAATAAATCCATGTGAAGCAATTGCAATGGTCTAGTAGTTGAAACAATGTTTTTCGATTTGAAAGATACTTTTGTTTGCTTCCCTTTTTGACAAGAATCACAAATAGAGTCATTTTCAAATTTTAAATTGGGAAGACCAATAACTAAGTTTTGTGAAATCAATTTGTTCAAAAGATGCATGTTTATATGTGCTACTCTACGATGCCATAGCCAAATATCATCCTCTTTGCTCATAAGGCAATCCACATATTCGGGTTAGGAATTAGCAAGATCAACCATATAAATATTATCCACTCTAAAACCACGAAGGATAATTTTGAAATCACTACGTCTAAATACTAAGCATTCATCCGAATCAAATAAGGCAAGATTTCCCTTGTCACATAATTGACTTATGCTCAAGAGATTATGCTTTAAACCTTTAACAAGTAATATATGCTTAATAGAAGAATTTTCATCCTTACCGACCGATCCGATGCCGATAATCTTTCCTTTATTGTTGTCACCAAAAATAACACTTCCTCCTTCTTTGTGTTCTAGTTGAAGGAATTTGGATTCGTCTCCCCTCATGTGCTTGGAGCATCCATTATCAAGGTACCATAGTACACTTGATCCCTTCAAACACACCTACAAAACAAATTAATGCGTTTTAGGTACCCATGCCATTTTGGGTCCTTGAGGGTTAGGCATATCATAATGATGCGATTGAGTGATATGTCTATGTCGTGTAAAACATGCAGGAGCAATATGACCAATTCGTCTACAATAATGACAAGTCACGTTGGGATTATGCATCCTTCTAGGTTCATAGTAATTAGACGAACGAAAATTGTTCACTCTATTTTCGACACTATGGCTATTGCGCATTTCATGGAAGTCATTTCTCCTACTATTATGGGCAGTATTTCTAGAATAATTGTTTCTAGGTTGAGGGCCATTTCTAGGTGTTCTAAAAGGTTCAAACTTCCTTCTAGTGTGTGGCCTAGAATATGCATCATTTCTAGAGTGGTTATTTCTAGGTGGAAAGTCATTGCTAGGTCTCCTAAAATGTTCAGCATTCCTTCTAGCATTTGGTCTAGCATGCATGTTGGTTCTAGTATTGCTATTTCTAGGATGAGCATTTGTTTTATTAATCCTAGGTTGAGCCTTAGGTGGTTGGGGTTTGGCTTCAACCTTTTCTTTAGGCTCATTCTTAAAACCTATGCCATGCTTGGTTGATTTCAAATTTACAAGGACCTCATTCAAATGTTTGTGAGAAGAATTAAACTTATCTAAGGTGCCCTTAAGCCTTTCTACTTCATTTTTGAGATGCATGCAAGAAGTACAATTTCTAATAGAGCTTTCGGGCTTATCGGCGCTTCTTTTTCCGAAAAACTTGTTTTCCTCTTTCAACTTCTCAATTTCTAAAACCAGTTTTTCCAAATCCTTTTCTTTCAATGAGAGTTGTTTTGAAAATCTTTTTCTTTTGAAGAAGCATTTTCTTTTATGCTTTTAACAGTTTTTGAAGCTTTAATAAATTCACTATATAACTCATCAAAAGCATTTTGCATTTCTTCAAGGGAAAAGAAATTTTTAGAAGAGATTTGACATACCTCATCTTGCTCGTCTTCTTGTGCCATAAGACAAAGATTTGCGCTTTCCTCTTCTTCTCCTTCGCTTGACTCATCTCCGGAGTCTCCTCCCCAAGATATATATGCACGTTGCTTTTTGAAAGGTTTCTTTTCCTTTTTGATGTTTGGGCAATTTGATTTGATGTGCCCGGTTTCTCCGCATTCATAGCACTTTATTTGTTCTCCTTGCTTTTTGCCCTTTCGTTCATACTCTTTTCGCATGAACTTTTGAAATCTTTTGATAACGAGTCCAAACTCGTTGTCTCTGTCCTTATCAACTTGCGGTTGGCTTGTGCTTGCCTTTAGAGCGATTCTTTGCCTCCTTTGATCATCAACAAGAGGGTTAAGTATAGTAGATTCATAAGTCTTAAGATTACCTCTTAATGCGTCGATGGTGACATTTGAGACGCCAATGGACTCTTGAATCGCGTCGGCCTTTGATCGCCATGCCGGAGTGAGACTTCTAAGGATTTTTCGGACAAGTTCCCTATCCGTGAAAGTCTTCTTGAGAGCATGTAGGTCATTTACGATTATTGAAAATCGTTCAAACATTTCATCCACCTTTTCACCTTCTTTCATGTGAAATAATTCATAGGCATGGGTTAGGAAATCAATTTTGGCTTCCCTTACCTGTTCCGTACCTTCGTACGTAATTTCCAGCTTGTCCCACATTTCCTTCGCCGTTGTGCAACACGATATTTTCCTGTAATCGTCAGCATTTACAGCACAATATAATAAATTAATTGCTTTAGCATTATTTTGCACCTTTCGGATATCATCCGCGTCATATTCTTCTTCGGACTTAGGAACCCATTCGTTTTCAATCTTTTTGGTTGGAATTTGATTTCCCTTTGTTATCACCTTCCAGAGAAGAAAATTGTTTGCTTGAACGAAGATTTTCATCCTCTCCTTCCAGTACGTATAGTTTGTACCATTGTATAGTGGTGGTCGGGTGGAGCACTGTCCTTCCTCTATTCCTGCAAAAGAGTCACGAGTAGAAGCCATGGAAGTTTCTCTCAAACTGTTAAGTCTTCAGAGAGTTGGGCTCTGATACCAATTGTTAGATAATGCGCTTAACGCTAGAGGGGGGGTGAATAGCGTTATAATAAAAATTAGCGTAAACTTGCGGAATTTAAAATTTGCAGGAAATAAATAAGTGCGATAAGTAAGAAAGAACACACCGAAGTATTCTGGTTCACCACAACCCGTGGCTAGTCCAGTCCCCGAGAGACTCTCTCGAGATTTCCACTAACTTGTCAAGCTTCCGGGTGCTTAACAAACCTTTACAACTTGAGGACACAAGCCTCAACACTTTTGCTCGGAGATACAACACTCCAAGACTTCAACCAAGGAAACACAAGTTCCTTCTTACAACAAGAGAATAACAATTCTCTCCAAGTGTACAATACACTAAGCACTCAAACAAGACACTCCTTAATGAGTAGATATGAGTAAAAGAATACGCTCAAGATCGCAACAACTTTCGACAGGAGTTTGGCTCTCAAAAGCTTATGAAATGAATATAAAATGATAAACAATAAAGTATGAAAGCTTTAGCAATTGTATGATCAGTTGTTGTTTGTTGTTGTGTTTAAAACACTGAAATGAAGCTGTATTTATAGTTGAAAAACTTGGCATTACCGTTGCCTAATTGCCTATTAAGGGTTGCTGATTTTACTGTGTGACAATCGATTGTCAAGAAGCCACAATCGATTGTTTGCCAATCGTTCCAAAAATCAATCCAAGATCTTACGCTTAACAATCGATTATCCAAGATTAACAATCGATTATTGGCAATGTTCAAAAAATCATTTCCAGATTTTACGTAAAACAATCGATTATACAAAATCAATAATCGATTATTCAGCAACGTTCAAAAAATCCTTTCCAGATTTTAATTTCAACAATCGATTATACAAAATCAATAATCGATTACCTGACGGTATTTGAAAACTTTACGACAACGGTCAGCTTCACAATCGATTGTGCAATGTTAACAATCGATTATTCATCAGACTTTGAAAATCATTTTAGACACTGCCGCGTGACAATCGATTGTTATATACTCACAATCGATTATTTAATAACTTTGAAAAAGTCTGGAAGACACTGCCTCAACACAATCGATTGTCATATGTTCACAATCGATTATTTTGTGACTTGTAAAAATCTGATGGACACTGTCTATTCACAATCGATTGTCATTGGCTTCACAATCGATTATTCTGAGTATTAAAAAACTTTGATGTACACTGCCTCATCACAATCGATTGTCATAAGGTTCACAATCGATTGTCATGCAGGTTTGAAAAACCTGATGCTCACTGCCTTAACACAATTGATTGTCATTAGTTCACAATCGATTGTCATGCAGTCTTGGCTTAACATAATCGATTATCATAAGTACATAATCGATTATCTTAGTCCAGATTTTAGAGGCATGTTTAAAAATCATTTTGACTGAGGTAAATATGCATGATTTAAAATCATTTAGCATTAAATTAAATATGCATGATTTTGTAAAAATAATTTTACGAGAGAAGCCATGTCATGAGTCAAGTTGTCGGATCAAGATCACAATTAAGAACGACTCATGTAAAACTATAAAACTTGGTCTTGTGCTTGAATCTCGTTATATATATATATATATATATATATATATATATATATATATATATATATATATATATATATATATATATATATATATATATATATATATATATATATATATCAATTGTGCGCTTGTACTTGAGCTTCATCATATATCAATTTGCGCTTGTTTGTCATTCATCAAAACCTACACATATGAACACACGTTTTAGTATAATGCTTTGAGAACGTGTTTCCAACAATTAACACAATGAGACATAAATGCATTCACTTTTCTTAGAATACCTACAACAACTGACTTGCTTGGTGATTCTGATCCTTCTATGCTTCCTTTGGATATCAAGTGAAAAATTTACTAGTATTGTTCACGAGTGAAAACAGGAGTAGAAAGTGGCATTTGCTGAAAGAATACAGATTGACTAGCTGGTTGTGAGACACTTGCATTAGACTGATTTCCAACTCTGCCTTGTTGCATCACATTAGAAGCAACATTACTTCTCGTAACATGTTTATCTGTATAATTCACCTTTGTACTACACACTTGATTTGCATACTACCCAATATTGACACCTTTCTTCTTGGACTTGAAATCAGAAGGGTATCCAAAAAACTTATAGCAATTTTCCTTGCTATGTCCCTCGTAGTGGCAATATTCACATTGAACTTGACTCCTTTTTGGTTTGTAGTTTCCAGTATTACATTTGCTTTTGCTACTATACATAGATATACTCTCAAAGGCTTCAGAAACTTGAGCTAGTAGTGGCATATTAGCAAGGTTTCTTTGACTTTCAAAATGATCAGCTAACATAAAGTATCCCTTGTTTATATTAGGTAAGGGGGACATCATCATAATCTGGCTTCTTGACTAAGAGTAAGACTCATTTAGTCCAGTAAGGAACTGAAGTAGTCTTTGATACTCAAAATGTTGAGAATACTTCTTTGACTCAGGACAGGGGCACCCAGGACATGGCATAAGGGCATCAAATTCATCCCAAACCTCTCTTAGTTTGGAGAAATAATGAGTTACAGTCATAACTCCCTGAGTCAAGGTGTGAACTTCCCTGTGTAGGTACAGAATTCTGGCACCATTAAACTTATCAAATCTCTACTTTAAATCCTCCCAAACCTTATGAGTCCTAGATGTATATAAGACACTATTCAATAAACCGACCTCACAACATTCATTATCCACGACAAAACAATAGCATTCGATTTCTCCCACTGATTATGAAGTTCAGGTTCAAGCCTAGATTTAGGAAACCTACTATCAATAGATCCTAACTTACTTTTATCTAACAATCCAATTCTCATTGCGCCACTCCACAAAGCGTAGTTATGAGATCTAATAAGTTGAAGAGAGATCAGAGAACTACATGGTGTGTCTGTGGGTTGTAGGTACAAAGGATGATTGTGATTGATTGTAGGGAATGAGGAGATGGTCACAAAATTGCCATTTTCTGAAGTCGTGGTTGTGTCAGTACGAGCAGGAGCAGTAGAATAGTTGACTTGATCATCATCAATCGCCATTGTTAACAGATAAGTAGCTTATAAGAACACGACTTGCAAACCCTAGCTTCGATTGTGAGTTACTCTGAGACAATTCTGCACCTCAATTTGCAGAATTAAAGCAACCTAGACGAAGAAATTAGTTTGCTAGCTCGACTAGATCTACACCGATGGCTTTGATACCATGATAGAAGCCATGGAAAATCGATTGAAGCTATTGAGAAGAGGAATATTCAGAAAGACAATGAGAGAAGAAGATCACAAACTTTCTTTATTTCAGAAAGGCGATATGGCTTTCTAACCACTTAAACTTATAGGGATTTTGAAAGCCGATACATGAACTTTGAATTTTCCCATTTGAACACTCAAACTAGATAAAACGGTTACTAATAAACACTTTTGACCGTTGACCATGCCTATGTGGAAGCACTACAACTGACATGGCTAAAATGTGTGCAAATCACGCTGCCAAGGCGCGTGAATAGTATTGTTTTTACTAAAAAAATAGAATTAGAATAAAATATAAATAAAAAAGAAAAAAACTTTTACCTTCCCTTCTCTCTCCTCCCCTCTAATTCTTTCGTCTTCCCAACAAAAATCCTACTCAATTTTTTAATTTCTCATCCTAATTTCTCTTCCCCTCGCCTTTCTCTTCTGTTTTTTTCCTTCATCTTCCCCTTCAATGTCTTACAAAACTTGGCATCTTTAGACATCTCAGAAATTATGATGTATTAAGGAGAATTTTTTAAATTATTCTTCTTTCTCTTTCAAGAGTTTAAAACAAAAGTAAATAATTTTACTTGGGAGCAATCGACATCTCAAAGATCCCAGGTCACTTGAGCAAAGCTGCATCTGATTAAAATAAGGTTAAAGAGACATACGTGCAGGAATATGATGTGGAGGCTTACAAAGGTAAACCATATCTCACTGCTCAACCAGGTAGGATTTCCAAAGATTTGCGAAAATTAAGATGTCAGCTCAAAATGCCTTTCTAATAGTGACTAAACCTAAACAAGAGAAGACACCTTATAGTCTTGTTGGTGTTCGTGTTTGCATATCCTGGAGCGTCATATCTTCTTGTTTCGTCGAGCAAGCAAGTAATAATGAAGAAAAAGAGAGAGGAGAAGCAAGAAGAGTAAAGAAATGAAGGAAGGAGGGTGAACGAAGAAGAAGGGAGTGGTTGGGTACAGGGTATGTTTTACGCATTTTTTCTTTTCTTTTTTCCTTTTTTTGTATTTGTAACTTTCTTTTCTGATTTTATATTTAAAATCAGACCCACAAATGACACATGGAAAGCCATAAATAGCTTAACATGATGTGTGGTACATGCCGGTGCAATTGATATACATGTCAGTGCAACTGATATACACGCTCTAATGGATGTATTTATTAGTACCCATTTTGTCAAGTTTGAGTGTTCAAATGGGAAAATATAAAGTTCGTGTATCGGCTTTCAAAAGCCCGACAAATTTAAGTGGCAAGGAAGTCATTTCGCATTTCAGAAAGGATTTAGTTCTGTACAAATAGCTATAGTATTTAACAATTTGATCTAACAACTAACCGACTTTAACTAACTCATTAACTAACTAATTATAGTTAAAATTACACTTAATTAATCTTAACCAAAGTTAACTTTCAGCTTGTTACTCAGCTGCTAGCCAACATCTTCAAACAAACAAATGATTCTACGGTGCATAACTTTACAATAGAATATATATTAGGTACATACTTTTTTTAAGCTCTTCAAACACTTCTTTTTTATTTTGAGATCAAGTGTAGCATTAAACTGTTTTATTTAAAAAGGAAACAATCTTGAATCTTTTGGCTCTTCCATTCATGTAGAATCCTAAATTTGGTTAGAAATACCATTGTTTCTTTAAAGATTTGTTCTATAAATGTGGAGCAGAGAAATCTTTTAAGTTTTTTTTTTCTGGCCTGAGTTAATTATTTTGCAACTAAGTTTAGTATTTATTCTCAAAATGTGGAGGAGGACAACTGGAGAAGTTGTCATTGACAACTGGGAGTTCGAATGCCTGAATTAAAGAACATTATTTATGACAAGGTAGAGAGGCTGATGCACTATATAAAGCTAGCCACATGGAATGTACGCATCAGCCATTTTCATAGGTTTTTACCAGTCATATTTCCTTAATCTTCTGGTGATGCGTTCACCCATTTATACGCTTCACACGGGCCGATATATGATCTTATCGCTAACCCGAAGAGCAACGGCGGAGTCAAGATTTTTACTAATTAAAGAGGTCAAAATATACCGAAGTAAATCCAACGAAGAAGTCAAAGGGGGTGTAATGTGTGTGTATATATAATACACATATAAAAAAATTGTATAACTACACAGTTTAATTTTTCAACAAAAAGGTGTCAGTTGACACCCCTTCAATACATGTGGCTTCACTACTGCCTATACTCTAACCGTTAGTCAACTCATTATCCTTGACCTATTTTATGTGGCACACTTTTTTTTAGTCTGTCGGTAAAAGAATGAAGCAATTTATACGTTCAATTTTACACTTAATGAGATGATTTATAGCAACACAAATATTTGCAACTTAATTTTGGATCATAAATTTTAAAAGTTATTTATTTCTTCTTAAATTTTGTGTTCGGTCGAATAACGCTGCCACATAAAATGGGATGGGATGAAACTATATATGATATGCCAGTAGATTAGTTGTTTCAATTTCATCATATGTGAACGATATTCGCCCCTTCGTAATGAAGCCTTCTTAGATAACCTATTTCTGACCAATCAGTCTTCTAAGGAGGTTCGAGCATAGATCGGTTAGTTGGAAGAAATATTTTGGTTCTTTCATGCATATTTTATGGAGTTTCTGTTAGAGAACACTACTTCTGCTGTTTCTAACTAAGCATTTTCCAACTAAACATCATCAAATTCATTCCTGTTTCTTCTCTCAATTTCACATGCATATCCTCCTAAATCTCTCCAAGTAATGAGCTAATCATTTCAGCTTTTCTTGGCTTCAAATAATGAGGCACTCCCTCTGTTTCAGTTTATATGAACCTATTTTCTTTTTATTCCGTTCCAAAAATATATATAAATTATTTTTAAATTTAGTAACAATTTAGCTTAAACTTATAATTGTGGTCTTAATGAGAAGTTTTTATAACATACAAATGCCCTGAGCTCCTTTTTAACTTATTTAGAATCATAAATTCCGAAAGTCTTTATTTTTTCTTAAATTCTGTGCACAATCAAACAGGTTAACAAAAATTGAAACGAAGAAAATATTATTTTCTAAGTATTCAACTATATTAAAGAGTTCTCAATTTCCCTATGAATTTATCATTCTTAAAACTTAGGCACATGGATAAGCACATGTAAGACATCACGTCTGTTTTATTTTTCAATTCTTTCATTCTTTTGATTAATTCTTTTTTATATATATCTTCCCTTTTTCCTTCAACTGAACTTTCAACTTCTGTCAGCTTTCCACAAAATCTTGAAACTAAATTAAGATAAAAAAATTCGTTTTTGCCAAATTTAGTAAACCAGTACTATCAACTAGGATTTAATTCTTCCCTGAAAATCCTCCTAATTACTTCATCAACTTCTTTTTTCCTATTTTTAGTAAGTTTTCCTAACTCTAAATAACTATAAATAGTCCTACAAACATCTCTTTTGGTACTCAAAATCATTCTTCCCATTATAGAAACTAATTAATGGCTTCTTTTAATAGAGCATTAAGCTCATTCTTTGCCCTCTTCCTCCTCCTAGCTATTGTAACAGAAGCTAGGAATATTAATAAATTAGGGTTTGTTAGAACAAAAGGAGCTCATTTTGTACTAAATGGATCACCATTTTTATTCAATGGTTTCAACTCGTATTGGCTAATGCATGTTGCTGCTGATCCAACTCAGAGATACAAAATCTCAGAGGTTTTTCAGGAAGCCGCTGCTGCTAGCCTTTCTGTATGCAGGACTTGGGCTTTTAGCGATGGAGGTGATACTGCGTTGCAAATATCTCCTGGAGTCTACGATGAACGTGTTTTTCAGGTCAGCTTAAGTTCTATGCACTGACAGCGTAATAAAATATTTATATATATTTTAAGGATCTTTATACAAATAGCCGGCTGGATTTTCTGTTTATTTTTCCTACTCAGTATACATATATCATACATATATTTATACATCTGCCGACTATTTTTTGTTTACGTGGTTTTGGTGGACGGCTATTTAGGTAATTCTTTCTACCAAAAAAACTATATCTAGCATTATTAGGGTGAATCACGTGCTACTATAATTGGTTAAATTACATATTTACATTGTCTGATGCATATAACTTATACGTAAATCTTTTCCAGGTCGATAGACTAATAAGTTACTATGTGATATTTTTCTTATATTATGGCTTATAACATGGATTAATTATTTGTTATAGGGATTGGATTTTGTGATCTCGGAAGCAAAAAAGTATGGTATACGTTTAATATTGAGCTTTGTGAATAATTACAAAGATTTTGGAGGAAGAAATCAATATGCTCAGTGGGGGAGAAATGAAGGAATTCAGATTAACAGTGATGACGATTTTTATACTCATCCAGTTCTTAAAGATTATTACAAGAACCATGTTAAGGTAGGAAAAAAGACACCATGAATATAATTTTTTTAATAAAAAATTGTGGTATATTTAGTATATTTTATATGGAACTAACTGTTTTTTCTTTTTTTAATATTGTGCTACAGAAAGTAGTGACAAGGGTCAATACCATGACTGGAATAGCATACAGAGATGACACTACAATAATGGCATGGGAACTTATGAATGAGCCTCGTTGCGATGCTGATTATTCTGGAAAAACAGTTCATGTAAGTAAAAACAGGCACAAAATTAATCATCTGTTATGTTCTTATAATAATGTCTCATGTTTTTTTTTTTTGCTAACTATTTATATATATGATGTGATTTTATAGGGATGGGTTCAAGAGATGGCTAGTTTTGTAAAATTATTAGACAGAAAACACTTGCTGGAGATAGGAATGGAGGGATTTTATGGCGACTCAATGCCTGAAAAGAAACAGTTTAATCCTGGTTATCAAGTTGGAACAGATTTCATCAGCAGCAATCTTATTAGGGAGATTGATTTTGCCACTATACATGCATATACTGACCAATGGTAAATAAACATCTCTTTTATACCTCACTTACATAGTAATTAACTTCCCTAAAGCAAAACAAAATGTTAATCAAACAACAACAACCCAGTATAAATCCCACTTAGTGGGGTCTGGGGAGGGTAGTGTGTACGCAGACCTTACCCCTACCCTTGGGTAGAGAGGCTGTTTCCAAATAAACCCCCGAAATCCTTCCCTCCAAGAACTTCCCACCTTGCTCTTGGGAAGACTCGAACTCACAACCTCTCGGTTGGAAGTGGGGGTTGCTTACCATTAGAGCAACCCCTCTTGTCAAAATGTTAATCAAACAACATTAAATAAATAAAAAAGGTTGCAGCCGTCCAAGAAAGGGCCGCATCCCAAGGGAGTGTAATGTAGGCAGCTTACGTACCCTAATGTAAACATCAATGGCTGATTTAACAGGTTGTCTGGACAAAGTGATGATGCACAAGGAGTATTCATGCAAAGGTGGATGACAAGTCATTGGCGAGATTCAAGAACAATATTAAAGAAGCCATTGGTGCTAGCTGTTAAAGCTAGTTAATGATTAAAGCTAGCTAAGTTGGTGTGAATGAGAAATGGAGGGAAGAAGACAATAGAAGGAAAATGAAGTTTCAAAGCAAAGTTCCTTTGAAAAGGAGCTTTGTACCACATCGGTGGTAGAAAGGGAAAGTTATGTGCTTATATTAGAAAGCACTTCTTCTAGCTCTTAAAGGGTTAAGAAGAGGGACTCCCCTCGCGCCGTCGTCGTCGCTCGGCTCGGCTTCGGCTTCGGCTTCGGCTTCGGCTTCGGCTTCGGCTTCGGCTTCGGCTTCGGCTTCGGCTTCGGCTTCGGCTTCGGCTTCGGCTTTGGATTTGGATTTGGATTTGGTCAAATGATCTGATTGATTAATAATCTTTTTGGACCAAATTTATTTAAAATTCAATCTTCATTTTCTGAAATTATTTTTAATTCCCGCGGGAAAAAATAATATTAATTCGTTAAAAAACTTCCCAACGTTCTGCATTGTTTTTCTTTAAACCAAAAAAAAAAACATATCGAGTCATAGTGTGATTTCGTTCCCGAATTTGAGTTCGTCGAAGTCGTAGGCGTTTGAGGTACCGCCACTCCTACGACAGGTATATCCGTTATATCCTGGGAGGAAATAATCCACAACCTCGGGTACAGTGAGGGGGTTAAATTCCTTAAGGACACACAGTGAATTCTGTGGTCTCGGATTTCTTCATTTCTGTGATTTTTTTTTTTTTTTTTTTTAAACGTTACATACGTTCTGTTTGTGTCTCTTCTTATTACTGGTTTCAGTTTCTCGTTGCTTTGAACACGGACAGACGATAACACTAGCTGAATTTGGAAAATCTAGCAAAGATCCAGGATACAATCAAAATGTAAGAGACACATTCATGAGTTCAGTTTACAGAAATGTGTATAATTTTGCGAAAGCGGGAGGAACTATGGCAGGAAGCTTAATATGGCAACTGGTAGCACAAGACATGAGCAACTTTGATGACGGTTATTCAATTATCTTAGCCCAAAATCCTTCAACTGCAGGACTCATTTCAGGCCAATCTCATGCCATGACAGCTTTGGCTCATTTGGTTAATAGCCCTCATGTTTATCCTTTTAGCCAGTCAAATGGAGTTCCTATTCATGGACATCATCCATTAGGTGTTGGACATCACCCATTGGGAGTGGGACATCATCGTTTAGGCCAATGAGGTCATCCAAATAAAACAGTTCCACGTCATTATTTGCATAAATGACCCTTTTTGGCCGCTATTTAAATGATGTCTCCTACTAGTTCAGTGGGCTATATTTGTGCAAATTTAGCTCACGGGGAGAAGAATTTAAAGAGTGGCCTAAAAAAGACCATAGGGTGCAAATAATCTGCTGCATGGAATGCTGTGTGGCTTAATCAGATGATTTTTAGGTCCGATTTATATTTTATTTTTAAGGTGTCTAGTTTCAACTGTTTTTGTTGCTCTGGTTAATATTCTTGAGTACTTCTATGGTTAATCTGTAGCATTGCAAATTAAAGTTTAATTTGGAACTGCATTAGCAGAAGTTAATGTAATTAAGGTTGATTACTCTCTTTAAATGTATTTTGCTTACATTTCTACACGCTTGTTAAAGGAGTAAATTTATTTCATGTTTCTGTTATTTTAGTTTGATGCTACATGGAATTCAGGACTTAAAAGTTTGAAGTTTAGTGTAGGTGTAATTTTAATCATACCATAACAAAAGTTAAATACATAAACACATGCGACAACGCCTTTAAGTCACTAATTTCTATTGACATAATGAGAAGCATATCAATATTATAAAAGAACTAACTCTAACCCAAGCATCAGTGGTTAATTCCACAACTCGAATATGTGATATATACGTCACATGAAAATAACTCAATCGTTTCTCCAAATTTCCCTTTTTAAGATTTTTATATGTTTTTTTTGTTTCATATCCAGTATTCAGTACCCGCATTGAAAGGCCTCATTCGGGGAATAGCGCTCATTACCAAGGATTTTTTCATACCCAGGGCTCAATCTCGAGACTTCTAGTTAAGGAAAAAGCAGCTCCATCCACTGCACCACATCACTAGGCTTTTATATGTACTACAGTAGAATAATGACTTAAACACAAGTATATATTAACTTATAGTGACTTGTGCCAAGTGTCATCGACGTATTGGGCACCCCCTATAGCTATCAAAACAAACCAATTCTTTTTGTTAGTGTGAAAAAAGATAAGTACAGTTCATGAATTATTTAAAATAACTTTAGATAAGAAGAAAATGAAAAGGATGAGGCAGGTAATGGGAAACTAATCATAGGATAACGAAAATCTTTGGCATATAGACATAAAAAAAATCAGCAAATCATATAATAGTAGGATTATATTCCATGTGTTGGTTATAGTTGATGATGCAAATAAAGAGCCATCAATCTGTTAAGCTATCACACTGATGTCACGATTCTAAGTGATAGTCAAAAAAATTTCCAATGATATTCAGACTTCAAAGTAAATCAAAATAATTTCTGATAAAGAATAATTAATATATATTTTATATATTTAAAATTAATATTTTTAATTATATACATAAAACTTTTTTTTTAATATTTCAACGAAAGGTGGTCCATAATGTTGAGTTGTCCCACATCGGAGGGATTTGAGTTCCTTGGTCTCCTTATATGGCTTGGGCAATCCTCACCTCATAAACTAGCTTTTGAGTTTGAGTTACGCCCATGGTCCATTCTTTTCATGGTATCAGAGCCAGATGGATCCCAATTATTATTACCGATGTTGGGCCCCCATTTATGTTGTCCACGCTCCAAAGATCTGGGCGTGATGGGGGATGTTGAGTTGTCCCACATCGGAGGGATTTGAGGTCATTGGTCTCCTTATATGGCTTAGGCAATCCTCACCTCATAAGCTAACTTTTAAGGTTGAGTTATACCCAAGGTCCATTCTTTTCGCATAACTAGCAAAAGGTGGTTTCGACTATGTTCCCGTGATGTCATCAAAATCCCTTGACCATTTTCTCTCATCCTCATCGCAATAATCTACGCACTGCATATTTTCTGCAACTTTATATGCTGAATCTCATGCTTCTATGATTTTCCTATAATCTATTACTACCTTTTTTTTCTTTCTGAATTTTCTTAAGGGGAGCTTATATACTCATTTGTGAAATTTACTTTCATGATATGTTTAAATTTTAAAATTACATCATATATTCCAAGAGTATTACGCTCTATACCTTCAAACTTTTTAAAATTTTCTGAAATATACCATAATATTTTAAGTTGAAATACAATACACATCGAATATATCGTAATATTTTAATAATATGTACGATATTTAAACTAAACATAATACTACAACCTTCAAATTTGAAGTACAGTATTCAAACTACGCAACCCACAATCTTCTGCTTGTCCAAACAAAACATATCACTATTCTAACGAAAAATACAAAATTCAAACCGAACCTACAATAATTATTTAGCATTTTATTTTGAAATAAAGTATGTATACATGATCAAATAAATTTATAAAATAGGTATACAAGATAAATAAATTTATAAAGCAAGTATACATAATAAAATAAATATTTTAATGGTATATACTATATAGTGTTACATGATGTTTGAGTCCAAACGAAAACAGTCGTATTATGAGTTACCACTCTATTTTTCCACTTTTGCTTCTTTATGCTTCGTTCTACGAGTTTTGTGGTATCGGGTTGGTCGGATGGAATCCAGAATTATTTAAGTAAGGTTTGAAACACTTAGTATATTTAGAGTGAGTTTAAGTTGAAAAAGTCAACCAGATGTTGACTTATGTGTAAGAGGACTCGGAAGTAAATTCCGATGGTTCGGTTAGCTTCGGGAGGTGATTTAAGACTTAGGAGTGTGATCGGAATGAGTTTTAGAGGTTCGAAGTAGAATTAGGCTTGAATTGGCGAAGTTGATATTTTGGCGACTTCCTAGTGTCATTTGGGATATGTGTGTAAAATTTCAGTCATTCGGACGTGGTTTGATTGGGTTTTTGATCAAAAGCGTATCTCGGAAGATTTTTGAAACTTAGGTTTGAATTCGATGTGATTTTCTAGATTTGAGGTGTTTTGAGGATTGGAACAAGTTTAAATAAGGTATTGGGTTATGTGTGTTGTCACGATCCAAAATTCACTAAGGGTCATAATGGCACCAGACACTGCTGTCAGGCAAGCCAACCAGATTACTTAATCAAATCTCATTTTAACACTTTTGGAAATACATGATTTTTCTTTCATGTTTAGAAATTTTTGAAAAATATAGTTCAAATAACATTTAAGAGTTAAACAATTATTACAATATTTTAACCATCTCAGACCCTGGAGTCACAAGTACATGATCGTCTACTGATAAGAGGAATAAAAATACAATCTCCATCTGGAATACAGTGAATGGAAAGTAAATACAGTGCTAAAAAGGGACTACCCTACCTGCGGTCATCTCGAATGATGCAGCTCACCTAGTCCCAGAATCGTCTGTGCTGCTACGTCCAGTAGACCACTGGAATCAAATATACTTGTGCAACAAAATTCACAGCAAGTGTAGTACGAGTACAAAAATAACGTGTACCCAATAAGTTTCCCGCCTAATCCCGAAGGAGTAGAGACGAGATGGTCAATTCTGACACTCACTAGCAGTCCAATAACTATTTATCCTTAATAAATATATTCAAGCAAGGGATTTATTTTATAGACATGATTCTAATTCAGATATGAGAAAACAAGTAGACATATAATTCTTTCATGGTAAATTTTCATTGATTTCTTGTTATTATTAATAAAATAATCTCGAGCTATAATGTGGCATAAAAACAAACTCAAATGAGTTCAAGACAACAGCACAAACATGCGCAAATCATGACAGGTATATCCGTTATATCCTGGGAGGAAATAATCCACAACCTCGGGTACAGTGAGGGGGTTAAATTCCTTAAGGACACACAGTGAATTCTGTGGTCTCGGATTTCTTCATTTCTGTGATTTTTTTTTTTTTTTTTTTTAAACGTTACATACGTTCTGTTTGTGTCTCTTCTTATTACTGGTTTCAGTTTCTCGTTGCTTTGAACACGGACAGACGATAACAAGCTTAAGGAATTTAATTTATTTCCGTGTTCATCTGTTGTTAACGAACTTGTATGTTGTTTGGAGACTAAATCTTCGGATTTTCTACTCCGGTTGAGATTAAAGTTTTCAGAACTTTCTACTCATTTGGGTACTTGATTTGAAGATATAAAAACTTCATCAAGTATACTACATACAGTATATTACATTCTATTTGAAGTTTGTTTTAATTCTGTTTGTGTAAATTTGATTCGGTTTGAAGAAATAAAAACTTCACCGATTATTAAAGTGTTCTGTTATTTCCTACGACAGAAATGGGAGACCAAACTCCAAATTTGAATGCTACTGCTACTGTTACTGCCACACCAGCCCCCGTGGTTGGTTCTACGAGCAATGCTGCGTCCTCCAGTCGTACTGCACCAGCACCGGCTCCGGCAGAGAAGCCCGGAAAATTCACCGGGATTGATTTCAAACGATGGCAACAAAAGATGTTCTTCTATCTAACTACTTTAAGCCTTCAAAAGTTTATTAAGGAGGATATTCCGGTTCCGCCGGAATCAACACCTGAAAATGAACGATTTGTTGTAATTGAGGCGTGGAAGCACTCAGATTTTTTGTGCAAGAATTACATTCTTAGCGGACTGGAGGATGATCTTTACAACGTCTATAGTACTGTGGGAACATCAAAAGAACTATGGGATGCGTTGGAAAAGAAATATAAAACAGAAGATGCTGGCTTAAAGAAGTTTATCGCTGCCAAGTTTTTGGACTACAAAATGGTAGATGGCAAGTCTGTTGTCACTCAAGTTCAAGAGTTGCAGGTTATCATCCATGATCTCCTCGCTGAAGGTATAAATTTAATTAATGCCTTTGTCAAAAGTATTCAGTGCCCCGTCACTTACATGTTGTTTGTTGTAGGTTTGGTGATTAGTGGGGCGTTTCAAGTTGCGGCAGTGATAGAGAAGTTGCCTCCTTCATGGAAGGACTTCAAAAATTACTTGAAACATAAGCGAAAGGAGATGACATTGGAAGATCTTATCGTCCGGTTGAGAATCGAGGAAGATAACAAGGCAGCGGAGAAAAAGGCAAATGGGAGATCAACCATAGGGGGAGCACATATAGTTGAAACTGCCCCAACTAATATGAAAAAGAGGAAAAAGGCATCGGGACCAAGGAACTATCCCAACAAGAAGAAATTCCAGGGAAACTGCCATAATTGTGGAAAAATCGGACACAAAGCTGCAGACTGTCGTGCTCCGAAAAAGGAAAAGAAAAAGGGTCAGGCTAATATGGTTGAAACAAACGAGGAGGTTGATGACTTGTGCGCTATGTTGTCCGAGTGCAACCTAGTGGGAAGTCCGAAAGAGTGGTGGATTGACTCTGGCGCCACTCGTCACATTTGTGCTGTTAGAGAAGCCTTTGCTTCATATGCTCCCGCCGGGCCCGACGAAACAATATATATGGGAAATTCTGCAACGGCCAAGATTGAAGGTTATGGAAAGATACTGCTGAAGATGACCTCTGGCAAGGTGGTGACTCTCAACAACGTCTGTCATGTTCCTGAAATTAGGAAAAATCTTGTATCTACCGGACTTCTAGTGAAGAACGGTTTTAAATGTGTTTATGTTTCTGACAAGGTTGTAATAAGTAAGAACGAAATGTACATAGGAAAAGGCTACCTCACAGAGGGCCTTTTCAAACTGAATGTAATGGTTGTTGCTAATAATAATAAAGTTTCTGCTTCGTCTTACTTGCTTGAGTCAAATGATTTATGGCATTCACGTTTAGGACATGTCAATTATAGAACCTTGCGAAAAATGATTAGTTTGGAAGTATTGCCTAAGTTTGAATGCAATCAATCAAAATGTCAAATCTGTGTTGAATCTAAGTATGCTAAACATCCTTATAAGTCAGTTGAAAGGAATTCAAGTCCTTTAGACTTAATCCATACAGATATTTGTGACATGAAGTCAATTCCATCTCGCGGTGGAAAGAAGTATTTCATAACTTTTATTGACGATAGTACGCGGTATTGCTACGTTTATTTACTTAATAGTAAAGATGAAGCAATTGAAGCGTTCAGGCAATACAAAACTGAAGTTGAGACTCAGCTTAACAAAAAGATTAAAATGATAAGGAGTGATAGGGGCGGTGAATATGAATCTCCTTTTGAACAAATATGTTTGGAATATGGCATTATTCATCAAACAACTGCTCCTTACTCGCCACAATCAAACGGAATTGCGGAAAGAAAAAATAGAACACTGAAAGAAATGATGAATGCCCTGTTAATAAGTTCTGGTTTACCCCAGAACTTGTGGGGGGAAGCCATTCTAACAGCTAGCCGAATACTCAATCGAGTGCCCCATAGCAAAACAAAATCAATTCCATACGAAAAGTGGAAAGGAAGGAAGCCCAATTTGGAATACTTCAAAGTGTGGGGTTGTTTGGCCAAGGTGCAAGTTCCTAAACCCAAAAGGGTAAAAATAGGACCTAAAACCGTTGATTGTGTTTTCATAGGATATGCCACAAATAGTAAGGCATATAGATTTCTGGTTCACAAATCAGAAAATCCCGACATTCAGGTGAATACGGTAATTGAATCAGATAATGCTGACTTCTTTGAAACCATATATCCGTATAAAAAGGAATGTGCGTCGTCTAGCAAAGAATCTAAACGACCTCGGGAAGAAATAAAGGAAAACATTCCTGATGAGGAAAATCCAAGACGTAGCAAACGTCAAAGGACGACTACTTCCTTTGGACCAGAATTTTTAACATTTTTGTTGGAAAATGAGCCTCGAACGTTCAACGAAGCTACGTCTTCATCGGAAGCTCAATTTTGGAAAGAGGCAATCAATAGTGAGATAGAATCCATATTGAACAACCATACTTGGGAATTGGTTGATCTTCCTCCAGGGAATAAACCTTTAGGTTCCAAATGGATTTTCAAGCGGAAAATGAAAGCTGATGGCACTATTGAAAAATATAAGGCAAGACTAGTTGTTAAAGGGTTTAGACAACGAGAAGGTCTTGATTACTTTGATACATACTCGCCGGTAACGAGGATTACATCTATTCGGGTGTTAGTAGCATTAGCCGCCGTGTACGGTCTTGAAATCCATCAAATGGATGTGAAAACAGCCTTCTTAAATGGAGAGTTGGAGGAAGAAATTTACATGGAACAACCCGAAGGGTTTGTAGTTCCAGGGAAAGAGAAGAAGGTATGTAGACTTGTTAAGTCTCTTTATGGACTAAAACAAGCACCAAAACAGTGGCATGCAAAATTTGACCATACGATGCTGTCAAATGGATTCAAGATAAATGAATGTGATAAATGTGTCTACATTAAGAACACTCCGAACCACGTCGTCATTGTTTGTTTATACGTGGATGATATGTTAATAATGAGTAACAACATTGCTAACATAAATGCTACTAAGCGCATGCTTGCTAGTAAGTTTGATATGAAAGACTTAGGAGTTGCCGATTTAATTCTGGGAATTAAAATCCATAAGACTCCTCAAGGTCTAGCATTGTCTCAATCTCATTATATTGAAAAAGTACTTGAAAAGTTCAAGTATTTGGACTTTAAAGTTGCAAAGACGCCAATTGATATGAACCTTGCTCTTGCAAAGAATAAAGGTGAAAGTGATTCTCAATTGGATTATGCCAGAGTGTTGGGAAGTTTGATGTATATTATGAACTGTACGCGACCTGATATTGCGTGTGCTATAAGTAAACTAAGTCGCTACACGAGTAATCCCGACCAAAATCATTGGCTGGCAATGAAACGAGTTTTGGGATATTTGAAACATACTCAAAACTTTGCTTTGCATTATAACAAGTATCCTGCAGTTATTGAAGGATACAGTGATGCAAATTGGATCACCGGTTCAACTGAAACTAAATCCACAAGTGGATACGTTTTTACTATAGGTGGAGGAGCAGTGTCTTGGAAGTCATCCAAACAGACATGCATCGCCCGCTCTACAATGGAATCTGAGTTCATAGCTCTAGACAAAGCCGGTGAAGAAGCTGAATGGCTCCGGAATTTCTTAGAAGATATTCCATTTTGGCCCAAACCGTTGGCTCCTATATGCATACATTGCGATAGCCAAGCGGCAATAGGAAGAGCCGGGAGCGTTATGTACAACGGAAAGTCTCGTCACATACGACGAAGACATAATACCGTTAGACAACTACTCTCTAGTGGAATTATTACAATTGACTATGTTAAGTCAAGAGATAATGTGTCGGATCCACTAACTAAAGGCCTAACTAGAGAAGTGGTTGAAAGATCATCGAGGGGAATGGGACTATGGCCGAGGACAAGTCATCGTGGCGGTAACTCTACCTAGAAGACATGAGATCCAAAGATCTAGGTTCAAAGAGATCAAACAAAGTCATTGATGACGGTTCAACATTGTCACAATAACTTTTTGGTCCATTCTCGTGATGAGACAATGTTCAGTACCAGGATAAAGCATTAAGGCTTTTTAATGGTTTCTAAGTTTGATACGGGGTATATCAAATAGTGTATCTACGGGATGACACATTTAGGAATCACCTATGTAAGTGTGAAGTGTAAGCCGCTTCAAGGAGAACTCTGTAAGGCCAGCTCTCTACGCACTTATGAACCAGGAAGTGTTCATGGCTGAAACGAACAAAACAATGAGAACCAAAAACGGTTAAAGGGTTAATTGTGTGACATGTGGTTGTCTAGGTATACACCAAAGCTCGACGGTTCAAAGATATCAAATCTACCGATTGACCGAGTATATCCGACATATGCTCACTACGGAAAGTTCAAAGAGAAATCTACTTATCCAGATGCAATTAATCCTTGCTTACGAATCACACAGTTTTTTGTCATGCATGTTTTTCATCATATAGCCATTCCCCATTCATGTGGGGGATTGTTAAAGCTAGTTAATGATTAAAGCTAGCTAAGTTGGTGTGAATGAGAAATGGAGGGAAGAAGACAATAGAAGGAAAATGAAGTTTCAAAGCAAAGTTCCTTTGAAAAGGAGCTTTGTACCACATCGGTGGTAGAAAGGGAAAGTTATGTGCTTATATTAGAAAGCACTTCTTCTAGCTCTTAAAGGGTTAAGAAGAGGGACTCCCCTCGCGCCGTCGTCGTCGCTCGGCTCGGCTTCGGCTTTGGCTTTGGCTTTGGATTTGGATTTGGATTTGGTCAAATGATCTGATTGATTGATAATCTTTTTGGACCAAATTTATTTAAAATTCAATCTTCATTTTCTGAAATTATTTTTAATTCCCGCGGGAAAAAATAATATTAATTCGTTAAAAAACTTCCCAACGTTCTTATTTTTCAGGAAAAGGCATGGCCTTTCCCGAACAGGCACCAAGCCTTTCCGAACAGTCTCAATTCAAGGCTATATAAACTGAGGCAATGCCTCATTTTCGTATACTGGAAGAATTAAAAAAATTCTGCATTGTTTTTCTTTAAACCAAAAAAAAAAAACATATCGAGTCATAGTGTGATTTCGTTCCCGAATTTGAGTTCGTCGAAGTCGTAGGCGTTTGAGGTACCGCCACTCCTACGACAGGTATATCCGTTATATCCTGGGAGGAAATAATCCACAACCTCGGGTACAGTGAGGGGGTTAAATTCCTTAAGGACACACAGTGAATTCTGTGGTCTCGGATTTCTTCATTTCTGTGATTTTTTTTTTTTTTTTTTTTAAACGTTACATACGTTCTGTTTGTGTCTCTTCTTATTACTGGTTTCAGTTTCTCGTTGCTTTGAACACGGACAGACGATAACACTAGCTGAATTTGGAAAATCTAGCAAAGATCCAGGATACAATCAAAATGTAAGAGACACATTCATGAGTTCAGTTTACAGAAATGTGTATAATTTTGCGAAAGCGGGAGGAACTATGGCAGGAAGCTTAATATGGCAACTGGTAGCACAAGACATGAGCAACTTTGATGACGGTTATTCAATTATCTTAGCCCAAAATCCTTCAACTGCAGGACTCATTTCAGGCCAATCTCATGCCATGACAGCTTTGGCTCATTTGGTTAATAGCCCTCATGTTTATCCTTTTAGCCAGTCAAATGGAGTTCCTATTCATGGACATCATCCATTAGGTGTTGGACATCACCCATTGGGAGTGGGACATCATCGTTTAGGCCAATGAGGTCATCCAAATAAAACAGTTCCACGTCATTATTTGCATAAATGACCCTTTTTGGCCGCTATTTAAATGATGTCTCCTACTAGTTCAGTGGGCTATATTTGTGCAAATTTAGCTCACGGGGAGAAGAATTTAAAGAGTGGCCTAAAAAAGACCATAGGGTGCAAATAATCTGCTGCATGGAATGCTGTGTGGCTTAATCAGATGATTTTTAGGTCCGATTTATATTTTATTTTTAAGGTGTCTAGTTTCAACTGTTTTTGTTGCTCTGGTTAATATTCTTGAGTACTTCTATGGTTAATCTGTAGCATTGCAAATTAAAGTTTAATTTGGAACTGCATTAGCAGAAGTTAATGTAATTAAGGTTGATTACTCTCTTTAAATGTATTTTGCTTACATTTCTACACGCTTGTTAAAGGAGTAAATTTATTTCATGTTTCTGTTATTTTAGTTTGATGCTACATGGAATTCAGGACTTAAAAGTTTGAAGTTTAGTGTAGGTGTAATTTTAATCATACCATAACAAAAGTTAAATACATAAACACATGCGACAACGCCTTTAAGTCACTAATTTCTATTGACATAATGAGAAGCATATCAATATTATAAAAGAACTAACTCTAACCCAAGCATCAGTGGTTAATTCCACAACTCGAATATGTGATATATACGTCACATGAAAATAACTCAATCGTTTCTCCAAATTTCCCTTTTTAAGATTTTTATATGTTTTTTTTGTTTCATATCCAGTATTCAGTACCCGCATTGAAAGGCCTCATTCGGGGAATAGCGCTCATTACCAAGGATTTTTTCATACCCAGGGCTCAATCTCGAGACTTCTAGTTAAGGAAAAAGCAGCTCCATCCACTGCACCACATCACTAGGCTTTTATATGTACTACAGTAGAATAATGACTTAAACACAAGTATATATTAACTTATAGTGACTTGTGCCAAGTGTCATCGACGTATTGGGCACCCCCTATAGCTATCAAAACAAACCAATTCTTTTTGTTAGTGTGAAAAAAGATAAGTACAGTTCATGAATTATTTAAAATAACTTTAGATAAGAAGAAAATGAAAAGGATGAGGCAGGTAATGGGAAACTAATCATAGGATAACGAAAATCTTTGGCATATAGACATAAAAAAAATCAGCAAATCATATAATAGTAGGATTATATTCCATGTGTTGGTTATAGTTGATGATGCAAATAAAGAGCCATCAATCTGTTAAGCTATCACACTGATGTCACGATTCTAAGTGATAGTCAAAAAAATTTCCAATGATATTCAGACTTCAAAGTAAATCAAAATAATTTCTGATAAAGAATAATTAATATATATTTTATATATTTAAAATTAATATTTTTAATTATATACATAAAACTTTTTTTTTAATATTTCAACGAAAGGTGGTCCATAATGTTGAGTTGTCCCACATCGGAGGGATTTGAGTTCCTTGGTCTCCTTATATGGCTTGGGCAATCCTCACCTCATAAACTAGCTTTTGAGTTTGAGTTACGCCCATGGTCCATTCTTTTCATGGTATCAGAGCCAGATGGATCCCAATTATTATTACCGATGTTGGGCCCCCATTTATGTTGTCCACGCTCCAAAGATCTGGGCGTGATGGGGGATGTTGAGTTGTCCCACATCGGAGGGATTTGAGGTCATTGGTCTCCTTATATGGCTTAGGCAATCCTCACCTCATAAGCTAACTTTTAAGGTTGAGTTATACCCAAGGTCCATTCTTTTCGCATAACTAGCAAAAGGTGGTTTCGACTATGTTCCCGTGATGTCATCAAAATCCCTTGACCATTTTCTCTCATCCTCATCGCAATAATCTACGCACTGCATATTTTCTGCAACTTTATATGCTGAATCTCATGCTTCTATGATTTTCCTATAATCTATTACTACCTTTTTTTTCTTTCTGAATTTTCTTAAGGGGAGCTTATATACTCATTTGTGAAATTTACTTTCATGATATGTTTAAATTTTAAAATTACATCATATATTCCAAGAGTATTACGCTCTATACCTTCAAACTTTTTAAAATTTTCTGAAATATACCATAATATTTTAAGTTGAAATACAATACACATCGAATATATCGTAATATTTTAATAATATGTACGATATTTAAACTAAACATAATACTACAACCTTCAAATTTGAAGTACAGTATTCAAACTACGCAACCCACAATCTTCTGCTTGTCCAAACAAAACATATCACTATTCTAACGAAAAATACAAAATTCAAACCGAACCTACAATAATTATTTAGCATTTTATTTTGAAATAAAGTATGTATACATGATCAAATAAATTTATAAAATAGGTATACAAGATAAATAAATTTATAAAGCAAGTATACATAATAAAATAAATATTTTAATGGTATATACTATATAGTGTTACATGATGTTTGAGTCCAAACGAAAACAGTCGTATTATGAGTTACCACTCTATTTTTCCACTTTTGCTTCTTTATGCTTCGTTCTACGAGTTTTGTGGTATCGGGTTGGTCGGATGGAATCCAGAATTATTTAAGTAAGGTTTGAAACACTTAGTATATTTAGAGTGAGTTTAAGTTGAAAAAGTCAACCAGATGTTGACTTATGTGTAAGAGGACTCGGAAGTAAATTCCGATGGTTCGGTTAGCTTCGGGAGGTGATTTAAGACTTAGGAGTGTGATCGGAATGAGTTTTAGAGGTTCGAAGTAGAATTAGGCTTGAATTGGCGAAGTTGATATTTTGGCGACTTCCTAGTGTCATTTGGGATATGTGTGTAAAATTTCAGTCATTCGGACGTGGTTTGATTGGGTTTTTGATCAAAAGCGTATCTCGGAAGATTTTTGAAACTTAGGTTTGAATTCGATGTGATTTTCTAGATTTGAGGTGTTTTGAGGATTGGAACAAGTTTAAATAAGGTATTGGGTTATGTGTGTTGTCACGATCCAAAATTCACTAAGGGTCATAATGGCACCAGACACTGCTGTCAGGCAAGCCAACCAGATTACTTAATCAAATCTCATTTTAACACTTTTGGAAATACATGATTTTTCTTTCATGTTTAGAAATTTTTGAAAAATATAGTTCAAATAACATTTAAGAGTTAAACAATTATTACAATATTTTAACCATCTCAGACCCTGGAGTCACAAGTACATGATCGTCTACTGATAAGAGGAATAAAAATACAATCTCCATCTGGAATACAGTGAATGGAAAGTAAATACAGTGCTAAAAAGGGACTACCCTACCTGCGGTCATCTCGAATGATGCAGCTCACCTAGTCCCAGAATCGTCTGTGCTGCTACGTCCAGTAGACCACTGGAATCAAATATACTTGTGCAACAAAATTCACAGCAAGTGTAGTACGAGTACAAAAATAACGTGTACCCAATAAGTTTCCCGCCTAATCCCGAAGGAGTAGAGACGAGATGGTCAATTCTGACACTCACTAGCAGTCCAATAACTATTTATCCTTAATAAATATATTCAAGCAAGGGATTTATTTTATAGACATGATTCTAATTCAGATATGAGAAAACAAGTAGACATATAATTCTTTCATGGTAAATTTTCATTGATTTCTTGTTATTATTAATAAAATAATCTCGAGCTATAATGTGGCATAAAAACAAACTCAAATGAGTTCAAGACAACAGCACAAACATGCGCAAATCATGACGAGCTCGACGGTCCGCTCCAACAGAAATGTAGAATGTGCACTGCCAAGGGCCAAGCGGCCCGTACAATAGATGCATCCATTTCACCGGCGATAGGCCCGTTCCAACAAAAATATAAATACATGCAGACAGATAATCAGTCAAGAAGTCATTATGGAGCCGATATCCAAGAAAGGTCAATTCTCTTCAATAATTTGAGAAAAATATAAATTAAGTCATTTAGAAATCTATTTATTAATTTAATGTGATTAAAGCATTCCAAGCCATCAATTGGTTCACAAATAATTCAAGTATAACATGTTTTTGGGTCCTAGTATACCCGGACAATAGCATAATAGTAGCTATGCACGGACTCTCATCACCTCGTGCGTACATAGCCCCTCACAATTAGGAGCACATAATCAGTTTCACTCACCTATGGGGTAATTTCCCCATCACAAGACTAGAAAGGAGACTCACCTTGCTCTGAAGACTCATACTGGCGCTGCACATCTCTCTGAAAGCTCGAACTAGTACACAGAGCTCCAAAACTAGCCAAATAATGGCAAACTAATGAGAATATACTCAAATACTTGCTAACAATTCAAACTATACAATTTCCCAATGCCGTTTGTGAAATGACCAAAATGCCCTCGGGCCCATGTGCCCATAAATCCAAAATTTCTCTAAGATAAAATTTACCCATGACCTTAGGAACTCAAATATATAATTTACTTCTAATTTCTAGAACGGTTCAACTGGTTAGGCGGTCTGGCGCATTATTCACTGCGCTTTATTTAAAGCAGTGTGCGTCATCCGGGGTGATAAAAAAGAACCATACCCTGTTGACAGTGTCCCTGTCCCTTAATCATCAGGCTACCCTCGGATTCTTCCCTCCAGATATTAATGAGGTGGGCGGGAAGGATAGAGCCCAACTTATTATATACGGATACGGATATTCCTTGTCATTCTAATCTTGATATAGTTCCAACAGGCCTATTCTTTGACTCTCCTATAGTGTATAGTATATTCTTTCCATCTTCCTACTAGGATAGATATTCAACCAAAACCCCAATTTTTACTCTAATTTGCATGCTTAAATCCGTATATAATTGATATATCTAGCTCATAATGGGTGGGAAAAACTTAACTTAGCATGGTTGATGAAGACCCTCTATTGAACCCTCCAAAAATTGCCAAATGCCATGAAGAAAAATGATAAAAATGGCCAATTCTCGACTTTAAAATGACAGTCTGCCGCTAGGTCTTTCCGCTTCTGCAGAATTATAGCCACTTATGCGGCTCCGCCTTTGCGTAAATTAGTCCACTTCTGAAGCTTCCATGGCCTATCCGAATTCCGCTTCTGTGATCTACCCATCATAGATGCAGTTCCGCATCATCGAATCAAGGGCCGCTTCTGCGGTCCTGGCTGCCCTCACGCTTGTCCGCTTCTGCGGCTTCTCCTCTGCTTCTGTAGGGCCGCTTTTGCAGTTCTATCTCCGCAGAAGCGGAAATACCAGATACCAGCCGCTTAATTATTTTCAAAAATCCCATTTTTGATCCGTTAACTCGAGACCCCCGGGACCCCAACCTATCCCAAGACACATTACGGACCTGCTTGAGGCCTCAAATCACATCGAACAACGATAAAATCATCGAACGACCTCCAATCCAAACTTTATGAACTTTGAACTTTCCAACTTCTAATTCTGATATCTAAACCTATCAAATCACGTCCGATTGACCTCAAATTTTGCATGCAAGTCATATTCGACATTACATACCTATATCAACTTTTGAAATCGGATTCTGACCCTAATATCAAAAAGTCCACTTTCGGTCACACTTCTCAAAAACCTTCAATTTCTATCTGTAGCCAAATGGCTTCAAAATGACCCTACGAACCTCCGAATTTATTTTCGATCGCGCTCCCAACTTCAGAATCACCATACGGAGCTACTCCTAGTCTCGGAATTCCAAACGGACATTGATAATGCTGAAATGCACTTCAAGCCAAACTTATGAAATTTCTTCCAAAATGCTAACTTCCACAATAGGCGCCAAAACGCTCACAGGTTATCCAAAACCCAAACTGGGCATACGCCCAAGTCCGATATCATTATACAAACCCGATGGAACCTTCAGATCTCGATCCCGAGGTCGTTTACTCAAAAATCCAATCCTAGTTCATTCTTTCAACTTTAAGCTTCTGAAATGAGAAGTTTTATTTAAATTTAATTCTTTTCTTTCTGAATTTCAATTCCGACCATGCGAACAAGTCACAATACCTTAAATGAAGCTGCTCAAGGCCTCAGACAGCTGAACGACGTGCCAGAGCTTAAAACGACCGGTCGGTTCATTACATTCTCTCACACTTAAACATATGTTCATCCTCAAACGTGCTGAGAACTGTACGGAAATAGTCTGAAATCGCTGCTTAGCACCTTATGCACCTTCCTGTGTTGCCAAAACTTAGCTGAGCACATTAGCTCAATATATTCTGAATACATTTCCCTTTTTTTAATTCAAGCAAATAGGCCTTAGAACCCAATTCCAACATTCGGAATTCCATGCCTTGCTTGTTTTCATCAAGAGATTACCAAATCACTCACCACACACTACCCTCAAACATGACTGTATAACTTTGCTGGATTCTTATTTTGCAATACTAAATCCACAGGACCACGATAATATTTTTATGATCAACTTAGCCAAAACAAATCAGATGCTCCCATTGCACCTCATGACATACATAGGTCTTGTCATAACTTTTACAACACTGACACAATGGAAGAGATGTGCCAAAATTCATAACCAACTGCTGAATCAACAAGTCATCGGGTCTATACCTCTGACAGAATCATTACCACATTCTGAACCAAATAAGGATCTCTGCTCTTTAATATACTTCATGTGCTCAGATTGCACTGATTCTAAATCCCATAATTTCATCTCACCCAGTACGAACTGCTCAGACAATAAGGCACCTCGTACACAATTAAGAGTCCCATATGATGCCACCATGTGCAAATAGGCTATCGATTAGGATATGGCACAAGGAGAATACGAACTCTGAAACGGACATCTAATTACTGGGCCCGCGAATCATACGTGCGATGTGGGCTAACAACTTATACGAGTTTTCTTAGAAAAATGGGAAACAGAACACATAAAAGAAACTAGGGGAAATTGTACTGAACATGATACTGTTGCGGTGCGCTACCTAATCCAAATAGCATAACCATGGCGGCGTTCCACCCGATCCACAGTATAACCATGGCGGTGTGCCACCTGTTCCACACAATATAAACATAGAGGCGTGCCACCCGATTCACACAATATAACCATGGAGGCATGCCACACAATATAACCATGGCGGCGTGCCACCCAATCCACTCATAGAACTCACATAAGGAGATATACATCGAGCTAAATCGCTCACCACTTGAAAATACAGTATCGATCATAAACACGCTAAGGTGCATAATACCATCCCTGAGGAAACATATAGAGCTATAGGCTACAAAACTCAAGCACAACTGAGGTACGATACATGATCTGAATCTCAATAGTCATCCTGCTCATATAATATTAATGCTACGCGGACCTCGACACATAAGAAATTCACCAAGCCGTTTCACAACAAATACGGCACAATACATCATTATTTGGAATAGCTAATGAAAGAATAACACCCCGACTGCTTCCCATAGGGGACGCTCGCTGAAACGAACACAAAACTGGGCTGATACAAAGCCTTGTTCACATATAAATCAATCCACTGATCTCAAGCCGCTTTCTGATTGGACCAACTTGGCTAATAATCTTTCAAAGGTTCATGGTAACTTATTCTTCCTCATAACTTACAAGAACAACCATTATAACCGGAGCAACCTCCTCCACTCACATCTCGATAAACAAAGTGCCCATCAGGCATACATTCTCAAATTAATGATATTACCAAAATCCTCATACTTGGTTTAAATCTCTTACTCAATAAAGTGACTACATGTCACACTTCCGGTGGAACAAGCTCCCACAATCTTCCGAACTAACTAGCGGGCACTACTAAAAAATGGTTCTATTGGAACAGTTATTTGGTAACGGTTATAGAACTGTTACGATAGATTATATTTTGGGACGGTTTTAGCCGTTCCAATAGAGTGAAAAGCCTTTTGGTACACTTCTGAATATAAACCGTTCCAATAGGACAATAACCGTCACCATAAATTAAGCTATTCATAGGGTTTACTGACGCGATACTATAAGGATATTTATAGGAACGGTTGTCTGAAATAAAATATTTATGGGGGCGGTTGATTTTTCCCTCCCTGATTTCCTCCCTCCATCATATTTATCAAAATAAAATAAAAATAATTTATGACCCAACATAATAATTAATAGGGTTCAAAATCATAAAACCTTCATTCTCATTGTAGACCTAGTATCATAGTTTCATCCGCCTTCAAAACTTGGTAAGTCCATCTCTCTCCTCTCCAAATCGCGACGAGCTGCTCATTCTGACGAAGGAATTCCGACGAAAGACAACTGTTTCAGCTAGTATAAGCGAATCTTAGATGCAGATTATCCGTATTTCCCCATGTTCGTGGTTGTTCGCTTTCGCTATTGTTTAGCTGGAAAAGTATTTCGCCAGAATATGTTTCGCTGCTTCTTCTGCTTTCTTTCTCTAGTAAGATTTCATCTAAACCCATTACTTTATTATGTCCTTTGTTTGTATTATATGATTTTCAATTTTTGACTTCATCTAAACCTGGAATTTTTTTTATTTACATTAAGGGCTTTGTTATTATTTGTTGCTACTTGACACTTCGTGTTATCGATCACATTTTACCTGTTTGTTTTATGTGTTGTTACTGTTTGCCCTGTTGAATTTGCCTAATTTTTATGAATCTAGCCCCTGATTTCTTGCTGGAAGCAATAAATCGTGCTTAGTTTTTTCTGTAAATCTAGCTTCGAGAGATGCATGTTGTTGATTTGTTGTAGTTGTTGCTGCTACCATTCTTGTGTTCTTTCTGTGAATAATGTATTTTGTTTTCTCTATTGGAATTGAGTCCAAAACTTGTCGAATCGACTGAAACTTTTAGATAACAGTTGAAATTCATTAGCTTAGTTGGTATTCAGTTGAAAGTTCTATTTTGAAAGGTTTTTTGTTTCTGATTTTTTGAGTCTTGAACTGAACTTTGCTTCTGTGGCAGATTGAATTAGACTCGCATAGAGCATAAACTCAAAATACTAAGTTCCAAGAACAGAAATCCAACCACAAATTAAGTTTTATCTTAATGGCATTTGAGCCTACTGTAAAGGCATCTGCATTTGAGTTTAACTTTATGTATTAATATCGCATTATCTGGTCACCTAAAAGATAATTGCATGTAATCGTCCTTAAGAAGTATAACTAATAACCTGAAAAATTAGGCTGATAATAACATGTTACAATATGTTAAAATACACATCCAGTGCAACTAAGATATATTCTGTAGTATAAGTTTTGGGTGTTAAAGGATGGTGGTGAGTTTAAACCAAACAAAATTGTCCACTAGCTAGAAACATATGCCCAATCGATTATTTCCTTACGTGTTTCGACAATTAATTCATGGAGACCTTATATGTTATTCTATTGTTTAGTTAACAGAAAATAGTTCTTTAATTTTTATTTTTTCCTAAAAGTGCTTATATATGCTGAATCTTGGTTGATTTATTTTGTTGTCCTCATATGCAGATACCATGACAATGCGTTTATTAGCTCGCAAGCATTGCACCTTATCAATAAGTTGAATACTTTTGCCACATATAGATTACTGGAGTCTTTCTTTGGTCAACAAGTAAGAAGATTTCCTTGAGGCAGAAACTCTAAATTTTCAACTGCAGTAAAATTATACATGTAATTGTTTTATATCAGAAGAATATGCAAGTTTTTAAGTCTATCAACTTAGGATTAGAAGGCCCATATTCCTTTCAGATCATCTATAGAATTTTTTTGATTAGGAGAAAGGGATTTGACGAAGATGACTAGATTAAGTTACAACGTCATAACAAAAAAACTACAAACATAAAATTATTGTTAAATTTTGCAATAGTGAAATCCATACAATTTTGACAAAAAGTAACTTTTTTCTGTCTTTCTTATTATTTATTTTTTTATTAGGAGTGGTAAATCAATTTTATACTAGTTGTTTCGGTGTTATGTAGGATAAAATTAATTTAATGGATAACGGAGATAAAGGTGGATGGTCCTTCAAAGGCCAAATGATAAGTACATACAAGGAGTGAATATATTTCTTGATAAAGAATTTGAACGAGCTTCTCAAGGAAATCAAATATTATGCCCTAGTAAATTGTGCGCTAATATTTTTTTTTTTTTTTTGAATTATAGGAATGTGGTGGAAGACCATTTTATTGTTAATGGTTTTGTTCATGGATACAACAAATGGGTTTTCCACGGGGAAGGATTTTCCTCGAGAAAGACTCGATGCTCAATTAGTAATGATGAAGGTTCTTACATGTATGACGATATTGATGGATTACTTCATAATACATTTCGAAATTTCGAGGATGATTTGAGACATGAAGGAGTGAGGGATGGACCATCAGAAGAGGCAAAACGATTATTTAAATTAGTAGAAGAAGGGAAAGAAGAATTATATCCAAGTTGTGAGAATTTTTCCAAATTAGGTTTTACGATTCGGTTGTACTTGTTTAAATGCATTCATGGGATCAGTAATGTGGCATTCACAGACTTGTTGGAGTTGTTAAAAGAGGCATTTCCATTTGCTCAGCTACCCGAGTCTTTTTACAAGGCTACAAGCATGATAAAAGATATGGGCCTTCATTATGAAAAAATACATGCATGTCCTAATGATTGCATGTTATTTTGGAATGACAATGTAAATGCAGATACTTGTTCTGTGTGTAGGTCTTCTAGATGGAAGGATGTTGTTAATGTTTTGACTAATAAAAAGACCAAAACCCCTGCAAAATTTTTAAGGTACTTTCCATCAAAGCCTCGACTTCCGATGATATTCATGTGTCCCGAAACCGCTGAAGCTATGAGATGGCATGCCACTGAACGACCGAATGATGGAAATATGAGACATCCTGCTGATGGTGATGCTTGGAAGGAATTCGATTCCTTGCACCTGAATTCTCTAGCACCCTCGCAATGTTAGATTGGGTCTTTCAAGTGATGGTTTCAACCCGTTTCGAACAATGAGCATTTCCTATAGCACATGGCCTGTTATGTTAATGAACTATAATCTATCGCCTTGGATTTGTATGAAGCCAGAGTATATAATGTTGTAAATGATTATCCCAGGTCCGTCATCTCCAGGAAATGATATAGATGTGTATCTACAACCACTAATTGCTGAATTGAAGGAACTATGGGAATTCGGTGTGTAAACATTTGATGCTGAATCCAACCAGATGTTTCAAATGTGTGCAGTGTTAATGTGGTCAATTAGTGATATTCCTACACTAGCAATTCTTTCTGGATGGAGCACAAAGGGAAAATTTGCATTCTCCACTTATAATCATGGCACATGTTCTCAATATCTCAAGCATAGTCGAAAGATGTGCTACATGGGTCATCGGGCATTTTTACCTCCTTAACATCCATTTCGAAGAGATAAGAAATCATTTGATGGTAAGGAGGATCATAGATTTGCACCTATTCCTTTGTCGGGTATAGAAATCCTCGAAGAGTTGCGTGAGTTCAAGAATGTCTTTGGAAAGGGCCAAAAGAAAAGATCTCGGATTAACAAGTGTCCATGGAAGAAAAGATCCATTTTCTTTGAACTACCATACTGGGAAACTAACAAATTGAGGCACAATCTTGATCCAATGCACATTGAGAAAAATATATGTGAGATTATTCTTGGAACATTATTGGATATAGATGGAAAGTCAAAAGATCATGTAAATTCTTGTTACAATTTGCAAGAAATGGGAATACGAAAAGAGCTTCAACCAATACAAGATGTTGTAAGTGGAACAATTTTTTTGGCTAAAGCTTGTTTCTACATGAATCCAGAAGAGAAGATGCGATTTTTCACTGTCCTTAAAAATGCCAAATTGCCAAAAGGTTGTGCCTCGAATATGTCACATTGTGTGCATGAGAAAGATATGAAAATATCGTGTACAAGAGTCATGATGCTCAGTTTATAATGCATTACTTGCATCAAGTTGCTGTTAGAAAATCATTACCCAAGAATGTTTCTTTGGCATTGATTAGGTTGGGCAACTTCTTTAGAGCCATATTTTCTAAGGTTGTATGGCGAGAGGATCTTGATAGATTGCAAACTGAAATCGATGAAATTACATGTGAGCTTGAAAGGATCTTCACTCCAACCTATTTTGATATAATGCCTCATTTGCCTATTCATTTGGTAAATGAAATTAAGCTTGGGGATCCAACTCATTATCGTTGGATGAATTCCACTGAAAAAACCATGTGCAAGTATAAGGTGTTTGTTCGTAATCGAGCTCATCTAGAAGCATCAACTGCATAGGGGTTTTGGCCGAAGAGTGCTTGATCTTTTGTTCGAGATACCTACATGATAGGGTGAAGACAAGATTCAGTTGGTACTAAACTGAGGATGCTAGGGACATTGAAGGAGCACAATTGTAACCTATATTTCCCAAAATTGGCCATCCAATTGGAAGTAAGAAAAAGAGAAAAGGAAAGATTTTCTCCATGGATTTGCTGTTATGTTCTGAGGCTCATAGGTATGCTCTCTTCAATATAAAAGATGAACAAGTGGAGGCGTTTATCATGTAAGATAAATATATTATCATCACTTTTATTATAAGCTTTACTTTTTAAGATTTTTAAATATAATTGATATGGACTAATGATTAAATTTGAAACATATGGCTTGCAGAGAACATAAAAATTTAATTGATAATTTTACTAGACCAAACGCATGGGTAAGAGCAAAAAATCATAGTCGAAACTTTGCTGACTGGTTTAATGAGAAAGTAAAAAGCCTTGACGTGCCCAATCATTTGCGATGGCTAGCTAAAAGACCTAATACATTGGCCAAGCAATATACCGGATATTTTATCAACAGCCACTTGTTTCATACAATGACGCGGGATGCCCCGTTGAAGACTCAGAATATTGGAGTGACTTTGTCAGCAACAACTAATAGTTTTGCTAGTGCTAGGGACCAAAATCCAATTGATGGAGAGGTTCTCTACTATGGAGCTATTCAGGATATCATTGAGATTGATTAGTGGGGCCGCTTTAGTGTTGTACTATTTAGATGTGATTGGTTTCGTAATGAAGTAGATGAATATGGGTTAACTCGAGTATACTTTAAATGATTATGTAGTACTGATGACTCTTTTTTGTTGGCATCTCAAGTACATCAAGTTTTTTTATGTGGAGGATCCAATCAAGAAAAATATTTATTATGAAAGAAATAAAGTTCCTGTTGATTTGTATGATTTGGAGGAAGAGAATATTCCTAATGTTGGGGAGACATTTTGGAGGGAGCCTAATGATGAAGTAGGTCCATCAACTAGATTAGCCGATATTGATTATAGATGGTCGATAGAAGATGTACCTCTTGATGTTATTGATATGCCAACTGATGCACAACATTTACAAGATACAGTTATGGAAACATCAGAAGAATAGGATGATGTAGATGATACAGATTGAGATTAGATGGAGGCTGATGATTGAGGAACAAACTTCTGGATTTTAATTGTATTTTTTATCTTCATTGTCTTCTTTTGAACACTTTTTTGTTCTTGTATATGCTCTTGGAGTTTTTAGTTTGTTTCATTTTCAAGATTTTATATATTCAAACAATTTTTGTTTTAAATTTAAATGTGTTGTCTTGGGCTTACGAGCTCCTGGATTGATCTTAAAGTTATAGCTTATGAATTCTACCTTCCACTAGTATTCTCATGTCCAACAGCCTATTCCCCCTATACAGCTCAAGTGTCCTTTTGGCCTTGTTAATTTTTGTAATTGTTGTATTCCTTTTCTTCTTTTGAAATAGACCAAAATGTGAAGAAAGATTCATATAGAGAATATATTCTGTTTGGAATTATATGAAAAGCATATCTCTATATTTAATATTACCTCTTCAGTTCTATTTATGTTTTCCCATTAGTGCAGCAATATTGCTGCTATTGCTGCAATAATGAGATTTTATAGTGTTTCAATGTGGATTCCCTGTTATCCTGTAGTTAGTACTGCTTATCTGGCTATCATTTGATTAAAAATCTTGGTTTCAGTTGGCGCTTATACTGATTTTGCTTAAGTAAAGGCACAAGACGAGAGGGTCCATATTGGTCAAATAGTGAAAGAGGCATCTGCAAAACTTAAGCAAGGCAGTGAAACAGATCATCGTATTGAAGTCAGTGTAAGTGTTAAGAGCTCACCTACTTCCTCTTGCCTTCTGTTCTTGATAATGTTTACTTTGAAACTATCATATGCATATCCTTAACTTATCATATGAAACTGCACTTTATTTGGAATTCTACTGTTGTCATCTATATAATACCTAATAAAGCTATTTTTATTTGTATTCTTCATCAGATTTGATAGATATGAGTCAAAAGGATCTTCAAATCCCAAAAGAAAGACAAGCGCAACATACACAAAACCTGGAACAGTGGCATCTTTGGCAAACCAAATAAGGACTTTGTTTAGCTAAAAGTATGTTGTTCCCGCTAGACAATAAAACAAAGAGCTGCCGAATATTATTTTAGAGAATCTGCCAAGAGCAGCAGCCCATGCACAAACTAGATCAACCACTTTTGCAAAACATGTTGCTCCTGCTGGACAATCAAACAGAGAGCCTCTGAATATAGTCGAAGAGAATTTGCAAGTGCCACATTATTTAGAAGTAGCAGCCCATGTATAAACAATATCAACAACTCCTACAACACAAGTAGTAGAGGAACAAGTTCAGTTGGATTCTACAACTCTTGTTGAAGATGAACAATGTAACGAACAAGGTAAGAACCTATAGACTTTATCTAAAAATATTTACATCCTATTTCAGTCATAAAAATTGTACCAACAATATTGATTTGGTGGTTTTGTTTGGTTCTAATAGTTGAAGGCCCTTCTAATCAAAAAAGAAAAAGAGGAAAAACAAAGATGACAAGTGTACATGGACGACATGAGCATAAATTGATTTTACTCAACAACTTAAATCAACCCGTCGGTCCTAGTGAAGCAGTTGTCACACCTATCAACAAACCTGCTCCTCGTGCATCTTCAATGTTTCATCGCGCACCTTCTGCACCTTCTTTTGCTCATCACAAGCCTCGTAATTGTCCGGTGAATCAGCTTCATTCCCTTTCTCCTCAACCTGATCTGCGTAGCTTTTGGATACATACTCGTCTTCATCTTCTTCATATTTCTTTTCTGAATCATAAGCATATTCTCCTTATTCATAACCAATCCTTACCTTAGGTTTTTTTGTTGCTAAAGACATCATCCGCAGTGTTTGTTGATATGTGTGATAAGTGTATTGAGTTCCCTGATCGACCAGCAAGGTCATTAGATGGTATTTCATGATTGGAGGTATGTTTTTATTTTCATTCTTCTTCCTTTCTAAACGTCCAAAAAGCGCCGAAATGCTGGCAGATGTTTTCAGAAAAATTCTGCCCCATTTCTGCCCAAAATCTTCCCCGTTTGTGCAAGTGAATTTTTTGTTCAAAGTAGCGGTTGCATTTACTTGGTACAGGTGTGCAACATATGTATTTTTCTGTTTGTTATTTTAACATGAAGCATATATATGACTCAGGTACCTTTCTGTTTGATATTTTAACAGGAAGCATTATATATTTCATTGTTTGATGTTTCTTTCTATTTGCAGAGAATTTCTAAAACTAACGTTGAGAATCGGAAGAAGTTGAAGATTCTTCACATTGCTGGAAAAAGAACTTTTGCTTTAGTTCGCTCTAAGTTGGTGTGTAACTAGCAAATCGTAGCAGAAAATTTTCAATTTTAGCTTTTATTTAGTTCATGGCAGATCACTAGGAATGCTAACTCACTTTCATGTAACTAGGAAAAAGACAAGGAAACTTCGGATCCTTTATCGCAAAGGAAGTCTTTGTTGATACAAGGAAAAGAAAAGTTGGGTGATTAAACAAGTCCTCGGATGAAGATACAACTAGTAAAATTGTGTGATTATATTTAATTAATGTTATATCGAGATCAATTATTTGTTTCTATTTGGTTACTTTTTATTTACTTCAATTATATTATTTTCAATTTGCTTTGTAGGCTCAAATGGAGGAAATTGAAGCGCAACAAAACTTTAATGGCAATGAGTCCGTAGAGTCATTTGCAATTGTAATGGGACCTGAACATCCGGGACGTCTGAGATTATATGGACGAGGGGTTACAAGAAATTTTTTGAGAGGGAAGGTAGGATATTTTGAACCCTCTTCGAATACTTCAAATTCAATACAAAAATTGGAGGAGAAGATACAAAGAATGGAGGAAAAAATTGAAGAACAAAAGGCAATTATTCGTCAAGAAGTTGTTGTTGATGTCCCCGCACGACTTCGATGTTCAGGAATTGATATTGATGCAAACATTATTCTGGCGGCATTGGGTGAAAATTCTTTGGGAGAAGCTTCATCTACTCAGCAAACAACATTGCAACCAATCTGTCATCATCTACTGGTATCGACAAAGAAGGCCAAATCATTCCAGGTATTAACTCATTGAAAATTTAATAATTTAGGTAAGATCTATTGTCTTAGTTTGGTACTTCATGTGCGCATTCTGTTGTATTCCTCGAGCTGAGAATAGGGTTCTAATATTTTTGGTTGCTATTGTGAAGTGTTGTTATATAGGATAAATATTATAACATAACATGAAAATCGGTTCTGAGAAAACTTGTCTTTTATAGTGGTTATCTAACATAAGGATTTTGTCATAGAGAGTTCAGGCTCTATATGGTACAGTCTTGCAATCACGCTCTCTCTTCAGGAGTATTTTACTATGCTTGCAACAGTCTAATTACAATGTCCATCATTGGAAAGAACTGTGCAATGTTGCTGTCAATCTATGACATAAACTATACTGCTAGAGTAGTTTTTTAGTTGTAGGTACTTTGATGTACCTCAGTTTGAATATGAATTGATCAATAAATCTTCATAGGCTTGTGAGTAGTTGTATACCATCTTTGATTTCAAGCAATTAAAGTGATCTAGCATCCAGCATCTTTGGCGGTAGGGAATAAGGAGATTGCCTTAGTTTGAATATGCCTTGATCAAAAGGAATGATCTTTTTAGGCTTGTGAGTATGTGTATACCACCTTTGATTTTGAGCAATTGATGTGATTTTGCACTCACCAGCTATAACAGTGACTAATTGTTATTAGTAGTGAAGCATTCAAGATAAAACTCATCCAAAATAGCAACAACAGGAATACATTCAAAGAAGCGGCAAAACCCAACCATTCGGAAGAGAGTTAAGCAATGGTACATACTAAAAGTTTGTTAGATTTCTGGAAATGTTTCTTCCAGCTGATATTTTGGGGTAGTTGCTGCTTTCTTTGCTTTGCTGACAATTCGATGTTGTTTATTCTTTGCTTTGATTAATTAAGATATAAGATCAAAACCATATTTAAATCACTTTTTAAAAGATCAATATGATTGAAAATATTGTAGAATGAGTAGGAGACAGAGAAATGTCATAAAGATAGAGTCTCCTTTTCATTGTTTATTTCCGAGTACAAGAAGAACATGCCCGATGGGTCTTTCTTTGAGCTTCCTCGAAGTTCGATTATTTAATATCCCACCTTCACTTCATTGCTTATATACTATTGATGTTTTTTATTTTTAAAAATGGCCAAATTGAAACACATCGTCAGTTATGCGTCGAAAATCTTTTCTATTGTTATACTATGACTGAAATAATGATGCCATAAAGATTTTAACATCATTAAGAGTGTTGAAACATCAGTGAGATGTGAGATTTGGATGATGAGTAGGGTTAAGAATTATTTGCAAGATCAGTTAATGGGATTTACCTTAGTGCCTCTTTGTGATGTTCTTGCTGAGAATGGAAAGCTAGACATGAATTCTTCTTGACGTCGAGTGATAATTGAAAATTTTCCGCTCATTCTTGGTTTATTAATAGCGTTGCTATTGAAAATTTTACACGGGTAGAAATATTTTCTCCTTGTTTTCTTCTAGAATCCTAAATCCTTTTTTGGGCACCATAGTGTCCAATTTTCCAACACAATTGGAATGGTGAATTGCAGTATAGTTTAAAGACTAATATAGATGTATTCCTTCACGATTCTTGTCAATGACAAAATTCTGGAAAATAGCTTCCTCTGGCTCTTCATCAACAAGGTAAATCTAAAGGAAATTAATGTCTTGAAACTGATCCTTGAAGCTTCCCAAATATTCTTCCTCTCTTATTTTAGATCGTTACAAGCAAAAAAAAGTCACTTTTGTTTCACCTTTACTCTTCACTCCAAGAGGCACCACAACCACCCATAAGACACGAAATGAAGAGATTTCTTTTACCATCTTTCTGTAATAGAACTAGAGTCAAACAACTATTTTTCTTTCTTTGGGGAACATCATGCCAAGGGCATATTTTTATCATTTTTCAACTAGTTTTCTATAAACTATTCCAATTCTCATGAATGTTAAGACATTCATTACAAGGAAATTTTTCTACCCGTGTAAAGACATTCATTACAAGGAAATTTTTCTACCCGTGCTAACATCTGAAATCTCAGACCACTCTCGTGGGATTGCATTGAGTTTATTGTTGTTGATTTCTTATTCTACTCGGTAAGATATGAATGACGAGATTCGGTTTTATAAGGAAGAAAAACAAAACAAAGTATAATAGTAAAAGAGGTTATAGTGTGCAATTCCCCGTGTATGCCTCATAGAATGCTTGCTATTATTGACACCAAGCATTTTTAAGGTACTGCCTCAGTAGTATTATCAATCTTTTAAGGTACTTCCTTATAGACTCAGTTTCCCCGTGTCTGCCTCAGTACTATTATCAATTTTTTCCTTTGCTAGTTCGGCTAGACTAGGGTGTTGTGTTTATATAAGGTACTGACTCAAAAATGCTAACATTTTTTATTTGCATAATCTTTTAAAATATTTATTTAATTATTTATGGTTTTCTTTTATAGGTGCAGCGATTGCAGAAGAAAGCAATGACGTAGACCTTATCTAGTGTTGTTGATCGTTGTTAAACTTTTTGTCATCATGTTCAAAGATATTTTGTTTTAGAACTTTTTTTATGCAAACTCATCTATTTTTACTTTTGACTTTTGTATGCATGAAGTTCATACAATGAGCTTGCATTACTCATAGATTCAGTTGATAAGTATTCACATTTTGTTTTTGTATGAGTAATGCTAGTTGAATATTTTATTTTATTTTGTGGTTTATATAAGTTATGAGTTAAAAATTTCATTGCATAGGAAAATATTCCTCATTTTGCTTCCATAAATATTAGAAATTCAGTTGTTAATTGTTGCAATAGAGCAAAAATCCGTTCCAGTAGATCAAGCAAATAGTAATAGTATCCCCTAATAACTGCTGCAATATGTATTGATATCCGTTGCAGTAGGGTATTGAAAATTGTTCCAATATCACAAAAACCGTTGCAATATATCATCAAAACTGCTGCAATAGACTTACAAAACTGTTGGAATAATTATACAACAACGGTTTATAACCGTTCCAATAGAAAATACAATTGTTCCCATATAGAGCAATGGTAAGACAACCATAACCGTTACAATACCCACTATATGAGGACGGTTATGAAACTGTTACAAACAACTGTTCCAATAGATCTATTGTAACATTGAATCCGGGAACGATTCCATATCCATTCCGATAGCCCTATAGGGACGGCTGGTCTATCTATTGCCACGGTTTTGGAAGGGTTCCCATAGACTTAATTTCTAGTAGTGGGGTCTGCACATATAAACCATCGGCTCCAGTAATGCTGAAAAGCAGTCAAGAATCCCTAACCAAGGAGGCAAAGCCTTTCTTACAAAACACCGATCTCAGATGATACTAACGACAATATCAATCTTACTCAAAACACTAAAATTCCTTTCCTGCTCATCCTTGAGGCATCACAGTCATTTAGTAAACTGCAACCTTGGTTCTCACTTCAAATTCCATACCATTTACTACACCCAATGTGTCGATATACGATAGACACGATTTCCATCACAACTCTGGAATCACTGATAGACTAACACTTTATCATATAAAACTTTTCATTTAACTCACTTCAGGAGAACTATACCAACATACAGGCGAATTCTCATAACCATCGAATATGCCAAACTCTAAGTAGTGGTCCAAGCCACCATAACCCTTTCGGGATCTGCCTACTCAAAACATGCCGTAACAAAAGAATGATTCTGAATAGCATCAATCACTACGGCCGACAAGCATCAGACGCACCGCCACAAATCACCTTCGTGACCTGATCACGCTGGATGAACTGATCACCACTACCAATATGCCAAGCTAACCGTGGCTAATCAATCTACTTCCTTCTACTGAATCCTTGATTGCCTCAAAGATAATACTTCTTCATTCAATACCTAACATACTCCACACGCACTCATCTCGAGTGACTTTGAATCATGAGGCAATGCTGCCTCGAATCTCACGAACCATTTCATGTTCCTCAAATGCTACATCACGAGTCAAAATATCATAGAACATTCTGGACACCTTTTTATAAGCTTCTATAAAGCTTGATTATTAACTGTACCCGTAGGCTCGAAATTATTGAGCACCACACTTAAACTCTTGAATTCACTAGGATCATTATTGAGAGCCACTCGCTCCATATTGGTCCCGAATATAACTCACTCCATAGATCTTATAACACACGAACACTCTCTCCGCGAAGCACCCGACGAAATCACTTCCTATAAAACATGTATCTATACGAGGCGTAAATCCTGAACATTTTCCAAGTCCGAACATGAGCCAATAAGGCCAAACATATCATGCCTCCAACAATTTATTTGCTCAAATTACAACTTATGATCTTTTCTCATAGCTGAAATAAACCATCAATATGCTAATAACCAGAAATCACGATGTAGCAAATATACAGCACAATCATAAGCAGTGGGACTCTCCATTTAGCTTGAAGCCATCATTTCATACTTCCCGAGTTCGACCGACCTCTTACAGGCATGACCTTGCGCCATAAATTATCAAAATTTCTCAGAATCTTGCGGTAAGAACTCTGAATCATCCACCATATTCGCGTGACCGATCTCTTTGTTGAACAACCTATAAAAATTTCTTGCAGAAGCTCCACCAACCACGCGACCGCTAACCTTCTCACAGGAAATAACCCACTTGTAGAAGCAACTTCTGACATCCTTCAACGCTGCTGCACGGGGTATAGTCAGCATGACTTAATAACCTATTGTGAGTCCAAGCTCACTCCCTGACTGTACCGGTTTATTTAACTATCGTGGACATAAATTAAATATGCGGCAATACCCTCCCAATTTAGAGTTATGCTACATCCTCCTTCACGTCAAGAAGCTCATTTCCGCTATATCAAATCTTCTGCTGCATAATAGCCCATGCTTCAAGTTCACTCCGTAGGCCCAAATCACTACCCTCTGAGATTCTCCGATCATTCCAAACTCTCCTTTAGGCACGTAGTAATCCTACTCAAGCCCTTATGCAACCCCCACCACTCTCCCACTTTGGCGGAAGTCATCTCTTAGTCGACCACTCGGCCTTGCTCCTCATACTTGACTCTCTAGAGGTTTTAAACACCGCCTGACACCTTCCACATGTCCTTCCTCATACCTTGTTGCTCAGTTGCTGCTTTAAATAGAATATATTTTTGCGGCACTTGAATCCACCATCGTTGCTAACTTTAGAACCTTTCCAAAGGTCATCCTTATCGATTCATCATCATTAAAAATTCTGACTCGATCTTAAACCACCGCACCATGCGATATCTGACAGTTGTATCTCCAATAATATTTCACCATATCATGCCATGAAGGTGAATTCTAGCATATTATAACATCGACGAACTTGGTACGTTCCCTTAGGACCACGACACCCCATCATAAAGGAAAAGCGCCACCACAGTTGCAAAATACCAGGTCTTATTACTTCCACCAGCCCAAATCTGACCATCCTTAGTCTGACTGCCTTTCCCTTGCCGGAAATAAAACATTAGATCCTTTGATTACATACTGAGTAAACTTTCCTTAAATTCATCTACTACCTCGACACAGGGCAAACATCCTACCATCACAACAACACTGCGGAATAATAGCTCATAAGCATCATGGCAACCTGTGCCTAGCCTCAAGGCTCTTAGAAGTTCTGTTACTGAGCTGAACAATAGAATGTCCATCCATGAGGCGACTATAACAAGCCAATCAACTACACCGAGAGAAATACCCTGCACCACATCTATAGTGCCATTCTTCAAATTTTCGATTCCTAGCAAGCGCTCCCGTCGCATAAGATTGAGTAGGAATGAATCAAAGGCAAAAGCCTCAAAGAAATCGAACCACACGATAAGGAAATCAAGAAGGGAAGTACTCCTAACAGCCTTGTAGCCTCCCGAGGATAAGTACAGACGTCTCCGTACCAATCTGCAAGACTCTACTAGACTTGCTCATGACTAGTGAGACTGACGGGAACCTAGTGCTCTGATACCATGTTGTCACGACCCAAAATCCACTATGGGTCGTGATGGCGCCGGACACTGCTTTGAGGCAAGCCAACCAGATTAATTAATCAAATGTCCTTTTAACACTTTTGGAAATACATGATTTTTCTTCCATATTTAGAAATCTTTCAAAAATATAGTTCAAATAACATTTAAGAGTTAAACAATTATTACAGTATTTCAACCATCCCAGACTCCGGAGTAACAAGTACATGAGCGTCTACTGATAAGAGGGAATAAAAAATACAACCTCCGTCCGGAATACAGTGGACGGAAAGTAAATACAGTGCTGAAAAGGGACTACCCTACTGCGGTCATTTCGAATGATGCAGCTCACCTAGTCCCAGCATCGTCCGTGCTGCTACGTCTAGTAGACCACTGGAATCATATATACATGTGCAATAAAATGCACAGCAAGTGTAGTATGAGTACAAAAATAACGTGTACCCAATGAGTGTCCCGCCTAATCCTAAAGGAGTAGAGACGAGATAGTCAATTCTAACACTCACTAGTAGTCTAATGACTATTTATTGTTAATAAATATATTCAAGCAAGGGATTTGTTTTATAGACATGATTCAAATCCAGATATGGGAAAACAAGTAGTCATATAATTCTTACATGGAAAATTTCCTTATATTTCTTGTTATTATTAATAAAATGATCTCGAGCCATAATGTGGCACAAAAACAACTCAAATGAGTTCAAGATAACGGCACAAACATGCGCAAATCATGCCGAGGTCGACGACCCATTCCAGTAGAAATGTAAAGTGTGCACTGCCAAGGGTGGAGCGGCCCGTACCACAGATTCATCCATTTCACCGAGGCGATCGGCATGTTCCATCAGAAATATAAACACACGCAGATGGATAATCAGTCAAGAACTCATCATGGAACAGATATCCAAGAAAGGCCAATTATCCTCAATAATTTGAGAAAAATAGAGCTTAAGACTTTTAGAAATCCATTTATAAATTTAATGTGATTAAATCATTCCAAGCCATCAATGGGTTCACAAATAATTCGGGTATAACATGCTTTTGGGTCCTAGTCTACTCGGACAATAGCATAATAGTAGCTACGCACGGAAACTCGTCACCTCGTGCGTATGTAGCCCGCCACAATTAGGAGCACATAATCAGTTTAACTCACCTATGGGGTAATTTCCCCCTCACAAGATTAGAAAGAAGACTCACCTCGCTCCGAAGACTCATAACCGGCGCTTCACATCTCTTCAAAAGCTTGAACTAGCACACAGAGCTCCAAAACTATCCAAATAACGGCAAAATAATAAGAATGTACTCAAAAATATTTGCTAACAATTAAAACTATACAATTTCCCAACTTTATTTGAGAAATGACCAAAATGCCATCAGGCCCACATGCCCAGAAATCCGAAATATCTCTAAGATAAAGTTTACCCATGACCTTAGGAACTCAAATATATAATTTACGTCTAATTCCATGCTCAAATCAGTGGCTAAATTCCAAGAATATAATTTTCTAGGTCTTCAACTAAAACCCCAATTTTTACTCTAATTTCCATGCTTAAATCCGTATATAATTGATATATCTAGCTCATAAAGGGTGGGAAAAACTTACCTTAGCATGATTGATGAAGACCCTCTCCTGAACCTCCAAAAATCGCCAAATGCCATGAAGAAAAATGATAGAAATGGCCAATTCTTGACTTTAAAATGACAGTCTGCCTCCAGGTCTTTCTACTTCTGCGGAATTATAGCCGCTTATGCGGTTCCGCCTTTTAAATTAGGCTGCTTCTATGGCTTCCCTGTCCTAACCCAATTCCGCTTCTGCGATATATCCAACGCAGATGCGGTTTTGCATCAGCGAATCAAGGGCTGCTTCTGCGGTCCTGGCTGCTCTCATGCTTGTCTACTTTTGCTCTACGGTCCCATCTCCACAGAAGCGAAAATACCAAATACCAGCTGCTTAGTTATTTCCAAAAATACCCAATTTTGATGTGTTAACCTCCCGGAATTCACCCAGGGCCCCCGGGACCCCAACCAATCATACCAACCTATCCCAATACACATTACGGACCTGCTCAAGGCCTCAAATCACATCAAACAACGATAAAATCATCGAACGGCCTCCAATCCAAACTTTATGAACTTTGAACTTTCCAACTTCTACTTCTGATGTCTAAACCTATCAAATCATGTCCGATCGACCTCAAATTTTGCACGAAAGTCATATTCAACATTACGGACCTATTCCAACTTTTGGAATCGAATTCCGACCCCGATATCAAAAAGTCCACTTCCGATCAAATTCTCAAAAACCTTCAATTTCTATCTCTAGCTAAATGGCTTCAAAATAAACCTACGGGCCTCCGATTCACTTCTAATCGCGCTCCCAACTTCAAAATCACCATACATAGCTTCTCCTAGTCTCGGAATTCCAAATGGACATTGATAACGCTGAAATGCACTTCAAGCCAAACTTATAAAATTTCTTCCAAAATGCTATCTTCCACGATATGCGCCAAAACGCTCTCAGGCTATCCAAAACCCGAACCAGGCATACGCTCAAGTCCGATATCATTATACAAACCTGCTGGAACCTTCAGATTCCGATTCCGAGGTCATTTACTCAAAAATCCAATCCTAGTTCATTCTTTCAACTTTAAGCTTCTGAAATGAGAATTTTCATTTAAATTTAATTCTAATCTTTTTGAATTTCAATTCTGACCATGCGAACAAGTAACAGTACCTGAAATAAAGATGCTCATGGCCTTAGACCACTGAACAACATGCTATAGCTTAAAACGACCGTCGGTTCGTTACATGTGTGCTATTGGTTGAAGTCCCGGCGGCCTCAAGATGGTTTCGGGTGGTTAACAGAGAAGTTGGAAGGTTATTGCAGCTGTTGAAGTTTGCTACTTCTGGTGTTTTCGCACTTGCAGTTTGGGGAGTGCAGGTGCAGTATCACAGGTGCGTTGAGTGTGTCACAGATGCGAAAAGCCTAAGGGATGTCTAGAAATGCAGATACGGTAAGGGGGCGCACCTGTGGAGCAGCAAATGTGGCGATTGGACCGCAAATACGGTTTAGGCTGGATTAATGAATTTTTGCAAAACCAGATATTTGACCGCAAAGGAATTACCACAAAACCGGTTGATGGGTCGCAGACGCGACAATGTATGGGCAGAATATATATAAGCTTGCCTTCGCGATTTTTGAAGGTTTTCACCATTTTTAACATCAGCTTGAGAGTTTTTGGACGATTTGGACGAGGGATTTCAAGGGAACTTTGCTAAGGTAAGGATTTTGGACCTAAAACACATTTCTATGGTAGTATTTTATGGATTAAAACTGAAATTTAAGGAATTAAAGGGGATAAAAATGAAGGATTAGGGCTTGAGTTTAAGAGGCCTTAAATTGAGGATTTGAGGAGTCATTTCGACTCCGATTTTGGTATTCTTGATACGCATAGATTTGTGGGTAGATGAGGAATATATTGATGTAAAGAATTTTGAGTTCGAGAAGTGGCCCCGGGGCTCAGATTTTGGTAATTTCGGTAGTTGTGCCCTTTATTGATTTTTTTGCTTGGGCTTTATTTCCTTAGCATATTTTGACATCCCCATTCTGATTTTGGTTAGATTCGACGTGCATTGAGGATGATTCGAGGGGCAAAGGCATCGCGAGCTAGTGATTTAGCCAGTTCTAGGTGAGTAATAATTGTAAACGATGCTATGAGGTTTAAAACCCAGGATTGCACATCGTAGTGCTATATTGAGGCAAGACACACGCTTGATGACGAGCGTGGGATTGTGCACTATTGGGGATTGTGACTTGGTCCATCCCGATTAATGGTTTTACCGCATATTTGACTGAAAACTATTTGCTATCCTCATTAATTGGGCTGGTGCCATATTTGGGATGCATGCTAACTATTTGAACCCTTCGGGTATTTTGTTACTATTTCCTTACCATTTTGACTTAGTACGTGAACTCGTTCTTGTTAATTTTCACTGCTTTTACTATTCAATCATGTTTACTCAGTTTTAATACTTTAATGACATTTTTACTTGATGTTTGGGCTGAGAAGCACAATTTTACTACTGCCCGAGGGGCTTGTGATGATTTTTTACTGGTTAAGGCCGATGGCCTATATTGTAAGGATACACTAATACTGATTTGAGGCTGAGGGCCTGAGATATGTACGCCGCGATGTGACTTGATTGATATGAGGCTGAGGGCATAGTTTGACGCCACGAGATATCTTATTATTGTGCTTGGGTCGTAAGGGGACCCTCCAGGAGTCTGCACACCCCTAGTAAGTGCGGGTACCCATTGTGATGTGAGATTGAGCCCAGTGGGTTGTTATTGTTCTAAGATATTGCCCGAGGGGTGGATGTGGTAACATTGTGCCCGAAGGACGAACCTTTATGTGTTTACTGTTCATAATTGACTATCAATTACTTGTTTACTTGTTGAAAGAATCTTTACTTGATTTATCACTGGTTTGACTCCTTTTAAATGATTTTATTACTTCATTATAGAATGCCCTGTGCCTTACATTTATTCTTACTTTCAGTCATTATTTTTCTTTGTTACTCGCTGAGTTGGAGTACTCACTTCACTCATTGCTCCCCTGGGTGTAGATTCAGACATAGCTGGTTCCGCTCTAGAGTGCCTATTTCCTCTAGTTCCAGGTAGGGGTATTCATAAAAATCCAAAAACCCCAACCAAACTGACCAAAAAAATCGATACTTTTTTGTTTTGTTTGGTTTTGGTTTTGTTTTGAAATTTTAAAGCCGATCAAATTTGGTTTGGTTTTGGTTTTAATTAAAAAATAAACTAATATATATATGTGTGTGTGTGTGTGTATGTATATATAGATATATATATGTATATATGTATGTGTGTGTATATATATATATATATATATGTGTGTGTGTGTGTGTGTGCGTGTGTGTGTATATATATGTATATATATGTATGTATATATATGTATGTATGTATGTGTGTGTGTGTGTGCATGTATACTTTTATATAAAGTTTTACAAATTTTATAATAAATATTATTTATTTGTACTTTTAGTACAGTTCTTTGCCTTTACATTCTAGTTTAATTAGTGGTTTTCTTTTGTTAAGTGTAAGAATCTATTGCATGTTAAAAATAGTATATTTTTAATTGAGTCCTTAAATTGTCCATCACTGTTCGATTTAATTATCATCAATATATCTTGGTAAATAATAGAATTTTCAAAGGGCAATTGATTTGGTAGTGTTACGTTGAAAATGTGGTCGTCGGATTATGTGTTTAGTAGTGTATTCCTTATATTTAAGAAAAATCGACAAATAATCGAATAAAACACGAAAAATAGACATTAACCGAATCGAGAAAAAACCCGACTTAATTGGTTTGATTTGTTTCTAATATTTGAAAACCGACTTACTTGGTTTTGTTTTTTGATTAGGAAAAAATCGATCCAAATCGAATCATGAACACCCCTAGTTCCAAACGGGCTTTCGGAGATTACAAGGTAGCTATTCACGTCCGCAACCCCGTGTCTCTACTCCTCCATCATTTCTGTTCCTTTTCAAACACTTGTATCAGTTATGACTATAGCGGACTTTTATTATGGCTATAGATGCTCGTGACTTGTGACATTCTGGTTAGGGCTGTGTCGAGTTGGATGTTCTGCATTTTTATCGACATTTTCCGCTTTTCAGTATTATTAAATATGTTGGAAACACGTTCTCAAGGCATTATACTAAACGTGTGTTCATATTTGTAGGTTTTGATGAATGACAAACTATGCGCAAATTGACATATGACGAGGTCCAAGCACAAGCGCAAAATTGATATATAACGAGATTCAAGCACAAGACAAAGATCGAGATTAAGTTTTATATGAGTCGGTATTTAATTGTGATCTTGATCCGACAACTTAAACTCAAGACTTGGCTTCTCTCGTAAAAATATTTTTAACAAATCATGCATATTTAATTTAGAGCAAAATGATTTTAAATAATGCATATTTACTTTAGTCAAAATGATTTTTAAACATGCCTCTAAAATCTGGACTAAGATAATCGATTATGTACTTATGATAATCGATTATGTTTAAGTCAGCTGCTTGACAATCAATTGTGAACTCATGACAATCGATTGTGTTAAGGCAGTGAGCATCAAATTTTTCAAATCTGCATGACAATCGATTGTGAACCTTATGACAATCGATTGTGAGGCAGTGTCCATCAAAGTTTTTCAAAAGCTCAAAATAATCGATTGTGAAGCTAATGACAATCGATTGTGAAGAGACAGTGTCCATCAGATTTTTCAAAGTCACAAAATAATCGATTGTGAACATATGACAATCGATTGTGTTGAGGCAGTGTCTTCCAAACTTTTTCAAAGTTATTAAATAATCGATTATGAACCTATAACAATCGATTGTCAAGAGGCAGTGTCTAAATTGATTTTTCAAGACTGATATATAATCGATTGTTAACTTAGTATAATCGATTGTATAACTGACCGTTGCCAAAATGTTTTCAAATACCGTCAGGTAATGGATTATTGATTTCTTATAATCGATTGTTTTAATTAAAATCTGGAAAGGATTTTTTGAACGTTGCTGAGTAATCGATTATTGATTTCTTATAATCGATTGTTTTAATTAAAATTTGGAAAGGATTTTTTGAACGTTGCTAAGTAATCGATTGTAGATTTCTGACAATCGATTGTTTTACGTAAAATCTGGAAATGATTTTTTGAACGTTGCCAGTAATCGATTATTGATCTTAGATAATCGATTGTTATGCGTAAAATCTGGGATTGATTTTTGGAAGAACTGGCAAACAATCGATTGTGGTAATTTGACAATCGATTGTCACTGAGTAAAATCAGCAATTCTTAATTGGCAATTAGGCAACGGTAATACAAGGTTTTTCAACTATAAATACAGCTTCAATTCAGTCTTTTATGAACAAGAACATACAACAACTGATCATACAATTGCTAAAGCTTGCATACTTTATTGCTCATCATTTTATATTCATTACATAAGCTTTTGAGAGCCAAATTCTTATCGAAAGTTGTTGCGATCTTGAGCGTATTCTTTTTACCCATATCTACTCTTAAAAGAGTGTCTTGTTTGAGTGCTAAGTGTTTTTGTACACTTGAAGGGAAGTGTTAGTCCCTTGTGTTGTAAGAAGGAACTTGTGTTTCCTTGGTTGAAGTCTTGGAGTGTTGTATCTCCGAGCAAAGGTTGTTGAGGCTTGTGTCCTCAAGTTGTAACGGTTTGTTGAGCACCCGTAAGCTTAACAAGTTAGTGGAAATCTCGAGAGAGTCTCTCGGGGACTGGACTAGCCACGGGTTGTGGTGAACCAGGATACATCGGTGCGTTTGTTCTAATTTATTTACTTATCGCACTTATTTATTTCCTGCAATTTTTAAATTTCGCAAGTTTACGCTAATTTTTATTATAACGCTATTCCCCCCCCCCCCTCTAGCGTTAAGCGTATTATCTAACAATTGGTATCAGAGCCCAACTCTCTGAAGACTTAACCGTTTGAGAGAAACATCCATGGCCTCTACTTGTGATTCTTTTGCAGGAATAGGTGAAGGACAATGCTCCATCCGACCACCGCTATTCGATGGTACAAATTATACATACTGGAAGGAGAGGATGAGAATATTTGTACAATCAAATAGTTTTCATCTTTGGAAGGTCATAATGAATGGAGAACAAATTCCAACCAAGAAGGTTGAAAATAAATGGGTCCCAAAGTCCGAAGATGAATACGATGCGGATGATATCCGAAAGGTGCAAAATAATGCTAAAGCTATTAATTTATTATATTGTGCTGTAAATGCTGATGATTACAGGAAGATATCTTGTTGCACAACGGCGAAGCAAATGTGGGACAAGCTGGAAATTACGTACGAAGGTATGGACCAGGTAAGGGAAGCCAAAATTGATTTCCTAACCCATGCATATGAATTGTTTCACATGAAGGAAGGCGAAAAGGTCGATGAGATGTTTGAACGATTTTCAAAAATCGTAAATGATTTACATGCTCTTAAGAAGACCTTCACGGATAAGGAACTTGTCCGAAAAATTCTCCGAAGTTTCACTCCGGAATGGCGATCCAAGGCCGACGTGATTCAAGAATCCATTGGCATTTCAAATGTCAACATCGACGCATTAAGAGGTAATTTTAAAACTTATGAATCTACTATACTTAACCCTCTTGTTGATGATCAAAGGAAGCAAAGAATCGCTCTCAAGGCAAGCACAAGCCAACCTCAAAATGATGAGGACGGAGACAACGAGTTCGGACTCGTTATCAAGAGATTTCAAAAGTTCATGCGAAAAGAGTATGAACGAAAGGGCAAAAAGCAAGGAGATCAAATAAAGTGCTATGAGTGCGGAGAAACCGGGCACATTAAATCAAATTGCCCAAATGCTAAAAAGGAGAAGAAACCCTTCAAGAAGCAACGAGCATACATATCTTGGGGAGGCGACTCCGGTGACGAGTCAAGTGAGGAAGAAGAAGACGAAGCCGCAAATCTTTGTCTTATGGCACAAGAAGACAACAAAGAAGAGGTATGTCAAATTTCTTCCAGAAATTTCTTTTCCCTTGAAGAAATGCAAAATGCTTTTGATGAGTTGTATAGCGAATCTATTAAAGCTTCAAAAACTGTTAAGAGTATAAAAGAAAATGCTTCTTTAAAAGAAAAAGATTTTCAAAAACAACTCTCTTTTAAAGAAAAGGAATTGGAAAAACTGATTTTAGAAAATGAGAAGTTGAAAGAGGAAAACAAATTTTTTGGCAAGAGAAGCGCCGACAAGCCCGAGAGTTCTAGAAATTGTACTTCTTGCATGCATCTCAAAAATGAAGTAGAAAGGCATAAGGGCACCTTAGATAAGTTTAACTCTTCTCATAAAAATTTGAATGAAGTGCTTGTTAATTTGAAGTCGACCAAGCATGGCATATGTTTTAGAAACGAGCCTAAAGAGAAAGTTGAAGCCAACCCCCAACCACCTAAGGCTCATCTAGGATAAATAAAACAAATGTTGATCCTAGATACAACAAACCTAGAAATGGTTTTCATCAATCGCAACGTAGAAATAATCATGCTAGAAATAATGCACATTCTAGGCCAAACACTAGAAGGAATTTTGAACCTTTTAGAACACCTAGAAATGACTTCCAACCTAGAAACAACTATTCTAGAAATGATGCATATCCTAGAACAAATGGTAGGAGAAATGACTTTCATGATTTGCGCAATAGTTATATTGTCAAGAATAGAGTAAATGAATTTCGTCTGTCCAATTACTATCAACCTAGAAGGATGCATAATCCTAACGTGAGTTGTCATTATTGTAGACGAATTGGACATATTGCTCCTGCTTGTTTTACACGACATAGACATAACACTCAATCACATCACTATGATTTGCCTAACCCCCAAGGACCCAAAATGGCATGGGTACCTAAAACTCATTAATCTGTTTTGTAGGTATGTTTGAAGGGATCAAGTGTACTATGGTACCTTGATAGTGGATGCTCCAAGCACATGATGGGAGACGAATCCAAATTCCTTCAACTAGAACACAAGGAAGGGGGAAGTGTTATTTTTGGTGATAACAGCAAAGGAAAGATTATCGGCATCGGATCGGTCGGTAAGGATGAAATTTCTTCCATTAAGCATATATTACTTGTGAAGGTTTAAAACATAATCTCTTGAGCATAAGTCAATTATGTGACAAGGGAAATCTTGTTTTATTTGATTCGGATGAATGCTTAGTTTTTAGACGTAGCAATTTTAAAATTATCCTTATTGGTTTTAGAATGGATAACATTTATATGGTTGATATTGCAAATTCTTCACCCGAATATGTGAATTGTTTAATGAGCAAAGAGGATGATTCTTGGTTATGGCATCGTAGAGTAGCTCACATCAACATGCATCTTTTGAACAAATTGGTTTCACAAAATTTAGTTGTTGGTCTTCCAAATTTGAAATTTGAAAATGACTCTATTTGTGATTCTTGTCAAAAAGGGAAGCAAACAAAAGCATCTTTTAAATCGAAAAATAGTGTTTCAACTACTAGACCATTGCAATTGCTTCACATTGATTTGTTTGGACCATCTCGCATTGAAAGTCTTGGTAGAAATCGTTATGCTTTTGTTATTGTTGATGATTATTCCAGATTTACTTGGACTTTATTTCTTGCCCATAAAAGTGATGCTTTTCAGAATTTTAAATATTTTCTTAAACGTGTTCAAAACGAAAAGGAAACAACCGTCACTTCAATTAGAAGTGATCATGGGGGAGAGTTTGATCACAATCTCTTTGTGGACTTTTGTGACGAACTCGGTATCGAGCATACCTTTTCCGCTCCACGAACACCACAACAAAATGGGGTGGCGGAATGGACAAATAGGTGTCTCGAAGAGATGGATAGAACCATGCTCGAAGAGGCTAAGATTCCCAAACATTTTTGGGCGAATGCCGTGAGTACCGCATGCTACGTTTTAAATAGAGTAGTCATAAGGCCAATACTCATGAAAACCCCTTATGAACTCTACAAGGGAAGGAAACCAAATATCTCCCATTTTAGAGTATTCGGTTGTAAATGTTTTATTCATAACAATGGAAAAGATCAATTGGGAAAATTTGATGCCAAATCCGATGAGGGAATTTTTATTGGGTATTCTTCACGTTGCAAAGCATATAGGGTATTTAATAATAGAACCCAAACTATGGAAGAATCCCCTCATATTGTGCCGAAAATAATGCTCGCTTGGCGAGAAAGGATTCTTGTTCTGATCTTGCAGGTATTCTAAATAGTTTAAAAGATAAAGTACAAGAGGAAACTCCTCAGGAAATTCAAGATGAAATCTTGGAACAATCAACGGAGGAAACGCCACAATTGGAGAAAAAAACGAAAATGCCTAACGAGTGGAGGACAATCAAAGATCACCCTCTCGAACAGGTAATTGGTGACGTCGGAGAAAAGGTAAGTACCCGAAACTCTCTTAAGAACACCTTAGGACACACTTCTTAAAGAGATCACGTTCTCATTGCATTATTTCGTTACAAATTACTAACTTGAGCGTCGGAGACGTCTAATTCTCTTTTGCAGGTATCGCCCTAAAGGCAGGGGGAATTATAAAGAAATGGCATAGAACAATCGATTGTTACAGCAAATAATCGATTATTTTACAGTGCGGACAATCGATTAGCAAGTATCACTAATCGATTATTTATGTTTGATGCTTATTATGCATTTGTGTTTAATAATCGATTTTTTAACTGTATAATCAATTACCGTCTCAGCCATTCAGTACTGCTTTCCTAACAATCGATTGTTTTTTGTCAGTAATTCAAATATTTGTTACCGTTTGGGTCCTGCAATCGATTTTGTGTCAGTTCCGAGTTCAAGTCAAAATCTGCTCAACAATCGATTATTTCGTTTCAACAATCGATTGTCTAACGGTCAGTGCAATTTATTTTTACCGTTTCTGACTGTTTTGGCTCATAAATTTCTGCAGATTTTCATCATAAATGAAATGTCATTCTTCCCATTATAAATAGGCATCACAAGTCTTCAATTTTATTCACTCAAGCATCAATCTTTGCTCCCAAACCTTCAAAAATCTTCCAAGTTTCTTACAAAGTTCATTACTACTTTTTGAAAATGTCGGGCAGACACTCTAAACGTTCCCGTTCAGGTAGACAAGGTGCATCTTCTTCTGCTCCTCCACCTCCAAATTTCCCTTATCAAGATGGGTCTATATTACAATTCAATACTGAAACCGAGCTTACTAGATTTTTGACAAAATTCGAAAAGCGTGACATTCTTCCTCCTCGCTTTTCAACAAGCAAGTATCTTGAATCATATGCCCCCGCTGCAAACATGCTTAAGGAATGTCAACTTCTTGACTTCTTATATCTTACCTATCCTTATATTAATCCTCCATTGATTCAAGCGTTTTACTCAAACCTTCATGAGGATGACGATGGTGAGCTTGTGTCAAATATTAATGGTGTTCAAATTCTTTTGTCCAATGTAAACTTGCATTCCATTGCCCATCTTCCTCGAAATGGCGAAAACATTACTCGCTACATTAGAGAGGCCGGCGCCTTATTTGATGAGAAAACTCTCCTAAACCAAATAGGACTTGGAGCTTATGATCCTAATCTATCTACTCGACGTCCTACCATTACGGGAATGCTCTCCGAATATCGTTTGATTTTCTATTTCATCACCCGAGTCCTCAAGCCTCGGAAGCATAATCATACCACTCTTTCCCAAGAGGACGCTAAGCTCATGCATGCCATTATAACCGGAGCTCACATCAATTGGTGTAAGTTCGTCAAAATTCACATGCGTGATGCCATCGGAGATGATAGACCTCTTCCCTATGCCCTCCTTATTATGAATTTTCTTGAAGCTTCAGGGTTCAACACTTCCATCGGTCCTCTCAAAAAGAGCACCAAGAAGTGGGAAATTTCCGAATCCTCCTTTCCCCATGACGGCGGTCATGTAGCTCCTGCTCCTCCTCCAACTCGTCGCTCGCGTCAGCCTCAAGAACCTACTCTTCAATCCATTTCCGACCAAATTGCTTCATTGACCACCTCTGTCGGTCAATTGACACATGAGATCCATGGATATTTTGAACATGTTCATTATCCATATGCCGGTCTTGTTCCCTATGAAGCAGTGCCGGATGATGAGGCGGGAAATGATGATGAATAATTTCTTTATTTGTTTTTCTATTTTATTGCTCTATGTTTTTATTGTTCGCGTTATGTAACCATTTTTTTTTAATAAATAAACAAGTTTTTTAATTACTCTATATTTTTTTGCTAATGGCAAAAGGGGGAAGATAACGGGTATGCACTCTCAATACTATCGGCATAAATTGAGGGGAAATTCAGAGGGGGAACTAATTGCATATCTATATACTTGTTGCATATCTTTACTTGTCTTGAATCGTATGCATATCCCGCTTAAAGTTTGTCATTATCAAAAAGGGGAAAATTGTTGGAAACACGTTCTCAAGGCATTATACTAAACGTGTGTTCATATTTGTAGTTTTTGATGAATGACAAACTATGCGCAAATTGACATATGACGAGGTCCAAGCACAAGCGCAAAATTGAAATATAACGAAATTCAAGCACAAGATAAAGATCGAGATTAAGTTTTATATGAGTCGGTATTTAATTGTGATCTTGATCCGACAACTTAAACTCAAGACTTGGCTTCTCTCGTAAAAATATTTTTAACAAATCATGCATATTTAATTTAGAGCAAAATGATTTTAAATAATGCATATTTACTTTATTCAAAATGATTTTTAAACATGCCTCTAAAATCTGGACTAAGATAATCGATTATGTACTTATGATAATCGATTATGTTTAAGTCAGCTGCTTGACAATCGATTGTGAACTTATGACAATCGATTGTGTTAAGGCAATGAGCATCAGATTTTTCAAATCTGCATGACAATCGATTGTGAACCTTATGACAATCGATTGTGATGAGGCAGTGTCCATCAAAGTTTTTCAAAAGCTCAAAATAATCGATTGTGAAGCTAATGAAAATCGATTGTGAAGAGACAGTGTCCAGATTTTTCAAAGTCACAAAATAATCGATTGTGAACATATGACAATCGATTGTGTTGAGGCAGTGTCTTCCAAACGTTTTCAAAGTTATTAAATAATCGACTGTGAACCTATAACAATCGATTGTCAAGAGGCAGTGTCTAAATTGATTTTTCAAGACTGATATATAATCGATTGTTAACTTAGTATAATCGATTGTATAACTGACCGTTGCCAAAATGTTTTCAAATACCGTCAGGTAATGGATTATTGATTTCTTATAATTGATTGTTTTAATTAAAATCTGGAAAGGATTTTTTGAACGTTGCTGAGTAATCGATTATTGATTTCTTATAATCGATTGTTTTAATTAAAATCTGGAAAGAATTTTTTGAACGTTGCTGAGTAATCGATTGTAGATTTCTGACAATCGATTGTTTTACGTAAAATCTGGAAATGATTTTTTGAACGTTGCCAGTAATCGATTATTGATCTTAGATAATCGATTGTTATGCGTAAAATCTGGGATTGATTTTTGGAAGAACTGGCAAACAATCGATTGTGGTAATTTGACAATCGATTGTCACTGAGTAAAATCAGCAATTCTTAATTGGCAATTAGGCAACGGTAATACAAGGTTTTTTCAACTATAAATGAAGCTTCAATTCAGTCTTTTAAGAACAAGAACATACAACAACTGATCATACAATTGCTAAAGCTTGCATACTTTATTGCTCATCATTTTATATTCATTACATAAGCTTTTGAGAGCCAAATTCTTATCGAAAGTTGTTGCGATCTTGAGCGTATTCTTTTTACTCATATCTACTCTTAAAAGAGTGTCTTGTTTGAGTGCTAAGTGTTTTTGTACACTTGAAGGGAAGTGTTAGTCCCTTGTGTTGTAAGAAGGAACTTGTGTTTCCTTGGTTGAAGTCTTGGAGTGTTGTATCTCCGAGCAAAGGTTGTTGAGGCTTGTGTCCTCAAGTTGTAACGGTTTGTTGAGCACCCGTAAGCTTAACAAGTTAGTGGAAATCTCGAGAGAGTCTCTCGGGGACTGGACTAGCCACGGGTTGTGGTGAACCAGGATACATCGGTGCGTTTGTTCTAATTTATTTACTTATCGCACTTATTTATTTCCTGCAATTTTTAAATTCCGCAAGTTTACACTAATTTTTATTATAACGCTATTCACCCCCCTCCCCCCTCTAGCGTTAAGCGTATTATCTAACAAAATCATGTATTGACTATTTTTGTGTTGATTAACTGATTTAAAAGGTGAATTGGATTTAACTGGCTGGCCTTGTCTTCATGACAGTCGCCATCACGACCGAGTTCGGGGTTAGGGTCGTGACAAGTTGGTATCAGAGCCTATGTTACATAGGTCTCACGAGTCATGAGCAGGTTTAGTAGATTCTCACGGATCGGTATGGAGACATCTATATTTATCCACTAGAGCCTTTCAAAAAAACTTTATATTCTTGAAATTCATGTCGTGCAAACTTGTTGATCCGAGTCCTAAACTTCTATTCTTCTATTCTTTCACCGATTGTGAGAACACGCGCTACCGGATGGGGTGGACGACCCCTAGTGCCACCAGATGAGGCCAACAGAGGTTGTGGACGTGGTCGCAGTCGCAATCGTGGTAGAGATAGAGCAGTGAGGGCAGCACCTGCAGATCCACCAGCTGTCCCAGCTCAGGATCACGCTCCAGCTATGGACACTCCAGCAGCACCAGTTCAGGCACCAACTGTGCCCATCATGATTGCGGGTGCCAGGAAGTCTTGGCACAGATCTTATCAGTTTGCACTAGCTTGGCTCAGACGGTTTTAGCAACTACAACCGCAGCTACTTCACAAGACGAGGGAGGCAATTAGACTCCCGCTGCTAGCACACCGGATTAGGTCGTGCAGGACTTCAGACGTCCGGGGCGCATCCAGACCAGCCGGTTGCAGTTGCTCAGGACTATGTTTTTCCTGTCATGTCAGAGGATTAGCAGCGTAGTTTGGAGAGGTTTGGTATATTGCAACCTCCGACCTTAAGTGGCGCAAAGGGCGGGGATGCCCAGGGCTTTTTGGATAAGTGTCAGAGGATGCTACGTACTACCGGTATTCTGGAGACTAGCAGGGTCGCTCTTACCACCTATCAATTTTAAGGAGCTGCTTTTACATGGTGGGAGGATTTTAAGAGGCATAGGCCTGTTGGTGCAGCACCCATTTCCTGCCAGCAGGTCTCCAATCTCTTCCTGGAGAAGTATGTGCCGCACTTCCACAGATAGGAGTTTCATAGGCAATTTGAGTGGTTGCGACAGGGGGATATGAATGTATCACAACATAAGTTGAGGTTTCCTAAGTTGGCTCATCATTCCATCTGGATGGTTTCGACAGATCGAGAGATGATCAGGAGATTTGTTGATACTCCTACTTATCATCTCCATATTCTTATGACCAAGGGGAAGGTGACTGGTGCTACCTTCATGGAGGTTGTGGATATCGCCCGTGAGATTGAGACGGTTCGCCGTCAGGAGAGAGAGGCCAAAAGGCCTCGATGATATGGCAGATATAGTGGTGCTCCTTTGAGGGGCCAGTTTCAGCACAGCAGAGGTCGTTCATTCAGGCCTACGCAGTCAGCTCGCCCAGGTTATCATGGGGCATCTTTGGGTCATGGTTATCATAGATCTCAGCAGGGCCAGTCATCACTCAGCGCCCTTCCAGCTGAGAGTTCATCTCGTGCTCCGTCGGTTTAGTGTTCTTCTATGCCGAGTTCATCTGCTAGTCACTTCGGTGTGAGGCGTTCCTTTCAGTCCCCTTCTCCAGCACCTGGGAATTCTTATGAGTGTGGCGAGATGGGTCACATGTGGAGGCAATGTCCTTGTTGTCTTGCTAGTTCGTCCCAACAGAGGGGTTAATCGTCAGCTTCAGTGCCAGTTTCTTCACCATCACCCGCTCAGCCAGCTAGAGGTGGAGGTTAGTTAGATAGGGGTCGCCCCAGAGGGAGAGGTCGATCAGGGGGCGGTCAGGCCCGCTTCTACGCCATCCCAGGCAGACCAGATATTATTGCTTCAGATGCTATCATTACATGTATTATTTCATTCTGCCACAGAGATGCCTCTGTATTATTTGATCCCGGCTCCACCTTTTCTAATGTGTCATCATACTTTGCTCATTATTTGGGTACGCCCCGTGAGTTTCTTGCGTTACATGTTCATGTATCTGTTGACACTCAATTTTTTCCTATGTATTTTATATACAAAATACTTTCAAAATAGCATATATATGCATATATAAGCATGTCCAAGAGTATTGGTATTTTTCCTAATTTTTAAAGATTTAAAAAACAATTTATTGTTTATTTTTAGCAATACAAATCCAATAATTGTTCCCAAGATTATTATTGGTGAATAATTTATTTCTATTCTCATATTTACATAAAAATATAAATAAGGTGGTTTTTTTGTATATTTTTACAAATTTATTTGGTATTTTTAGAGCTAAATTGCGTATAATTGAAATTATAGCTTATTTTACGATTAATAGCATTTTTCAATTATAAATTATTTTTAATATTTTTAGATTAATATTTCTATATTATTAATTAGTTATGTAGTTTATTTTTAAAATTCTTTTAACTATTTTTTATAAATTAAAAAGGGGAAAATTAGCTATTTAACATGTAGCCAATTTCTATTGCAATTTTAGCCTCAATTTGACCCCCAATTACGCCCCAAATTAAACCCAACCCAATTCCTATATTTACCGACCCCTTATCCGATTTAAACCCACCCGGCTTCCCTTTTAATCCGGGTCGTTGATCATTTTGATCAACGGCCGAGATTTTCCCTTTCCTTTTTAATTCCCATACCTCCCTCGCCCTCCTCCCCCCCCCCCCCCAAATCTGACTCATTCTTTCAGATATGCTGCCTTTGAACTCTCTTCATCTCTCAAACTCTCTCTAGCCTCCCCAAAACCCTAGCCATCTCCTACCTCATTCTACCATGATTTCACTAGAATTCATGGCATTTCAGGCCATGGGTGGCTTATGCGCGCTCTCTCTCACCGTTAAATCTAAGCTACTCGAAGTTTGGAAGCCCGACTTCAATAGCTCCTTTAGATTCTTCTCAATCTGTAGATCTATGGCTTTCTTGGCCACTTTCTGTCAAGTTCAAGCAATATGGGTCTTTTCGACTCAGGATCCGACTTTCCTCAAGACCTTTCTCATTATAGGGGTTTTTATGCAACTCTAAGCCGTCTGAGGTTCAATACTTTCTTATCTCTTTTAGATCTGTGATATGTCTGGTCGTTATTTGACATTTTTAATGTTTTCCCCAAATTTGTCTTGCAAAAATCGTTCAATCTCAATTTTAGGGTTTCTGAAAATGTTTCTTCAAATATTTTTTAATTCTTCCTATTCTTTCTTTATGTGTGTTTTAGGCTCGTTTATTTTTTTCTCAGTACGCATGAGATTGCTCTGTTGTTTCTTTTCTATTAAGCAAGACTCTTCTACTTTCGTTGTTATTCTTATACTTGCATGATTAATCCATGTTGTTTTCCTTATTCATTGCTATATGTGTTTATGTTCGAGCTCTTTGATTTTGTTCACCTTACTAATTCTTGTTTATGTTCCTCTTAAGCATGTTTTATCTACTCTGTTTAAACCCCTTATCGTCTTTTTCTTCTTAAACTTGTTTAAATTCCAAGATTTCTCAAGCATGTTCTCATGACTTTGAACCAGTGCTCTTTCTGTTGTGTATGTTTGTCTCTCATAAGCCTTTGAAAGAACTTCTGAGCCTCCTCAAATGACCTTGTTTTATCACCTCTGACTCTATTCGAAACCCTAGGTTTTGGGGTTTCTTTAACAAGTGGTACTAGGGTTCCACTTTAGGGCCTAGACTTTCAGACTCACTGTGAGTATGAAAGTGAACTTGAATCTATTTTTGCTTGTGACTCTAAGGCTTTCAATGATAGAATATTTTCCTGAGTAACCTAACATTTCCTTTTGATTGGTATGCTTTATATATAAGAAAATTCCTCTTTCAAAAATGCTTTCACTAACCAAGTGATTGATTCTGAAATCCCTTTAATAAGGTTGATGATTTGCCACTAATTTTTTCGATTGAACCTCCTTTACCCTACTAGCTGTTTACTTGATCCTTTTGTGTAAAAATTTCATGCTTGTGAGGTTTTCCTTAAATACATGATCTTGTCTATTCCTTCTGTAATTTGTACCAAATTTTGAATTATTTCTATATTTATATGACTCTTTCTTTAATTACTTTGGATTCACTGTGATTACAATTGGATCCAGGATCCTCTTGATTTTCGAACTGATGACCTATTTTTTAACTTTATAAATACACTGTTATTTCAACTATCCTTAATTACCCACTATTTATTTGGACTTATTTATGCCTTATGTGGTTTCTTTGCCCTAATCAGCTTTACTGAACTGATTTTTATTCCTTATTCTTCCTTGACTAACCGTTTGAACTAGACTCCTTAATTAGAGAAGTTCAGTTGTCTTAATTGACACTAATTGATTGATATTTCCATATTTGTGCACTCTTTGCCTATGTACTTCTTGTTTTCAAAACTATATATGTCTTCCCTCTTTACAAAAACACTGAGATTTACACAAACAAAAACCCTTCCAATTGAATACTTTCTACTTGCACACTTGTAATATTGTTTTAAATTTAACACTGTGCTTTGCTTGAGATCTTTTGGAATCAGTTTATTTGCAAACTGTCTCTCTCAAGACTACTGTTTTCTTACTTGTTTTCCTTCGAAATTGGTATGTCTTTTATTTAATTTTCTGCCTCATCCCTGTGTGTTTACTTTACAGTTTCAGCATTTTTGTTTACTTTACTACTCATGTTTGGTGATTCATGGTATTCATGTTCTTTCCCTGCATTTGTTTCTACTGTGAATCCCTACCATATTCCCATCTATGTGTTCGAGTTGAGGTTCTTGGCCTGGCAGTATCCAAATTACTACCCAGTCCATAACCTAATCCACAATGGATTCTAACTCCTAAATTTGGCTAACATGATGGTCAGGGGTGTGCCAGCATCCCAATTGTTGGGCATGACCACCAGCCTGTCATGGATCTACCTGATTCCCTTCCCCATACGCACTTACACTTATTCATAGACTCTTAAGTTATTCCCCTCTCTTATGAGCCTTACTTTGGGACCTTGAGTTCCTTCTAAACTTGGACATCTAAGGGCTGGCATTTCCATATTGCACTATTATTTATTTCTACAATGTGTTTGGAGTGTGAGCACTGCCCAAAGCCCTTTGAGACTCTTGGGAACATTGACACATCCCAAATATGAGAAAAGATTTTGGAAATCTGATCCTCGATGTTGGTTTATCTCATATTGTTAGAGTTTGAGTCTGAATTAGGTTGTTTGGATGGAGCTAAAACTTCTTACATAATTTTACTTTTCTTTTCTAATTCATTTGGTTCTGTAATAATTTGTAATAACTATTGGGGATGACTAGTGGAAAGGGATAGGGATGAATTTATGCAAAGGGTAGAAATTGTGCTTTTCTACACTTTCGCATTTCTGCATTTTAGATCTCATGCTTATAAGTTTTCTGCACTTTTGCGTTTCTGCATTTTAGAACTCATGCCTATAAGTTCTGCTGTTTTGCATTCAAGAACTCATGCCTATAAGTTTTTCTGCACTTCTGCATCTCTACATCTTAGAAATTATGCTTATAAGTTTTCTGCACTTCTGTGTCTCTGCATCTTAAAGATTTTGCCTATAGAAATCATGATCTTAGGTTTTTCTGCACTTTGGCATATACATACCATTAGGCAAACAATATTAGGCTTAATAAAATCAACACCATTTTAGATACCATGCCTATAGGACTCTTGTATTTATGTAATCGTTTAAAACCAATGACGCTTAGAGATCATGCCTATAGGAGCAAATCAGTCAATAAATCTGCAGATATTTGTTTATAAAACCAACACCCTTTTTCTTAAAATCAGTACACTCTGTTAGATATCATGCCTATAGGTCTCATTTAGACAAACTATTAGGTAATTAACCAACTGCCTCGGTTTTTTGATAAACTACATCCAGACAAGGCTAATTTGGACTCCTCATCTGAGAAATATGTGATAAATCGGCCTATCCTACGCTTTAAATTAATTCAGACCAGACCAGTATTTGAAGTTATGCAATATTTTCTCTTTAAGTGAGGAGGCTTATATAAGCCTTAACTGTTGTCTGTTTTCCCTTAACATCTATGTGTTTTTGTTTATCGCCTAGACTTTTATCCTTTTTAAAACTATGAAAAGCATCAACTCCCTTCCCTTTAGGATTAGTAGTCACAATTCCTTTGGGACTGATAAGATTGGGACGAGTAGTAGCATGCAATAAGTAATGTACTATTCCGCGCTTTAATATCTTAACGGGGTGAGAAGGATAGATATGGAGATGATAACCGGTGCTCTAATACCTCCCCTCTCTTGAGGAGTGATTACTGGGTATGCATTGACGTTATCCATATTAATCATAAATCTTGGACCCCATTTCCTTTTAGTTGCTTTCATCTATTTCTTTAGCATTGTTCAAATATTTTTCATGAAATTTCTTCCCTCTTTGCTTTTCCTCAAAGTTTCAACTTACTTGAAATAATATATGCAAACCCTTCTATTTGAGCCCTTAATTTCTTGCTTGATTATGTAAAGTCACAATTATAGCATGGTCGGGAACCACACTAGTTGAGGGGTACCTAACACCTTCCCTATGAGATAATTTCTAGCCCTTACCCTAATATCTGGTTCGTCAAACTCAAACCCTTCTTAGTGTTCTAATGCACTTAATCATTAGGTGGCGACTCTTCAAATTACAAAACTCAATTCCCAAAAGGGAACAATTTGTCCTCCCAAATGTCATAAACCTTATTTCACGAGGAAAATGGGGCGCGACAGTATCTACCCGAGTGGGCGATACTGTTGTTGTAGAACGTGTGTACCATTAGTGTCTAGTGACTGTTGGGGGTATGGAGACCCAAGTGGATCCATTACTATTGAGCATGGTGGATTTTTATGTCATTTTGGGCATGGATTGGTTATATATGTGTCGTGCTCTTCTTGACTGTCATGCTAAGATAGTCACTTTGGCTATGTCGGACATGCTACCGGACAGGGATATTGATTTTGGTATTGACCTAGTGTCGGGCATTCAACCTATTTCTATTCTGCCTTATCTTATGGTACTAGTGGAGTTGAATGAATTGAAGGAGTAGCTTTAGGAACACCTAGATAATGGGTTCATTCGTCCTAGTATGTCACCTTGGGGTGCACCACTTCTGTTTGTGGAGAAGAAGGATGGTGCAATGAGAATGTGCATTGATTATATGCAATTGAACAAGGTAACAATTAAGAACAAGTATTTGTTGTCTCGCATTGATGACTTATTTGACCAGCTTCAGGGAGCAAGGGTGTTCTCCAAGTTTGATCTCCGTTCGGGTTATCACCAGTTGAAGATCAAGAAGTCAGATATTCGTAAGATGGCTTTCAGGATCCGCTATGGTCATTATGAGTTCTTGGTGATGTCTTTTGGGCTAACCAATGCCCTACCAATGTTCATGCATTTGATGAAGAGTGTGTTTCTTCCTTATCTCGATTTATTTTTCATATTCTTCATTAATGATATGCTAGTGTATTCGCATAGTCAGGAAGAGTACGCGAAGCATTTGAAAGTTGTGTTGCAGAGACTGAAAGAGGAGAAGTTTTATGCAAAATTCTCCCAAGTGTGAGTTTTTGGCTCAGTTTAGTGGCTTTCTTGAGGCACGTGGTGTTCATCGAGGGTATTCAGGTCGAGTTGAAGAAGGTTGAGGCGGTTCAGAGTTGGCCCAGATTGTCCTCAGCCATAGAGATAGCAGCTTTCTTGGTTTGGCAAGCTATTATTGCCATTTCATTCAGGGATTCTCATCTATTGCTTCACCTGAACCAAGTTGACTCATAAAGGTGCTCCATTTGTATGGTCGGACGAGTGTGAGGAGAGCTTACAAAAGCTCAAGACAGCCTTGACCACAGCTCCAGTGTTGGTTTTTCCATCAGGTTCAGGTTCATATACCGTGTATTGTGATGCTTTGAGAGTTAGTATTGGATGTATGTTGATGCAGGAGGGTATAATTATTGCTTATGCTTCTTTTCAGTTAAAGCCCCGTTAGAAGAACTGCATTTTTCATGATTTGGAGTTGGCTACCATAGTTCACGCATTGAAGATTTGGAGGCATTACATGTATGGCGTATCTTGTGAGGTGTTCACTGATCATCACAGTAGTCAAAATTTATTCAAGCAAAGGGATCGTAATTTTAGATGGCAGAGATGGTTGGATTGGCTTAAAGACTATGATATCACTATATTGTATCATTAAAGAAAGGCCAATGTGGTGGCTGATGCTTTGAGCTGAAAGGCAGTGAGTATGGAGAGTTTGGCATCTATTCCAGCTGGGTAGAGACCTCTTGCAATTGAAGTTCAGGCCTCGGCCAATCGATTTGTGAGGTTAGATATTTCAGAGCCCAGTTAGGTGTTCTCTTGTGTGGTTTCTCGATCTTCCTTATATGATCGCATCAGAGAGCGCAAGTATGATGATCCGTATTTACTTGTCCTTAAGGACAGAGTTCAGCATGATGATGTCAAAGATGTGACCATTGGTGATGATGGGGTGTTGAGGATGCAATGCCGGATTTGTGTGCGCAAAGTGGGTGTGTTTCAGGAGTTTATTCTGGAGGAGGCTCATAGCTCGCGGTATTCCATTCATCTGGGTGCCGCGAAGATGTATCGGGATTTGAGGAAGCACTATTGATGAAGAAAAATGAAGAAAGATATTGTGGGATTTGTAGCGTGGTGTCTCGATTGTATGCAGGTGAAATACGAGCACGAGAGATCGAGTGGCTTGCTTCAGCAGATGGTTATTCCCCTGTGGAAGTGGGAGAGGATCACTATGGACTTTGTTGTTGGACTCCCACGAACTTTGAAGACGTTTGATGTTGTTTGGGTGATTGTGGATCTACTAACCAAGTCCGCGCACTTCATTCATGTGTGTATTACCTATTTTCATAGCGGTTGGCAGGGATATATATCCGGGAGATTGTTTGTTTGCATGGCGTCCCAGTTTCCACCATTTCAGATAGAGGTACTCAGCTTACCTCGTAGTTTTGGAGAACTGTGCAGCGAGAGTTGGGTACTCAAGTTGAGATAAGCACATCTTTTCATCCTGAGACGGATGGACAGACTGAACGCACTATTTAGATATTAGAGGACATGTTTCATGCTTGTGTCATTAATTTCGGAGGGTCATGGGATCAGTTTCTACCGCTTGCAGAGTTTCCTTGTAGCAACACCTATCAGTCGAGTATTCAGATGTCTCCATATGAGGCTTTTTATGGGAAGCGGTGTAGATATCCAGTTGGTTGGTTCGAGCCCGGTGAGGCTAGGCTATTTGGGACTGATTTTGCACAGGATGCTTTGGAGAAGGTGAGGGTGATTCAGGAGAGGCTTCGTACAGAACAGTCGATGCAAAATAGTTATGTTGATAGGAAGGTCGAGATGTGTCCTACATAGTTGGCGAGAAGGTTCTATTAAAGGTTTCACCCATGAAGGGTGTTATGACATTTGGGAAAAAGGGTAAATATAGTCCTCGGTTCATTGGACCTTTTGAAGTGCTTCAGAGGATTGGGGACGCAGCTTAAGCTTGCCTTGCCACCCATCTTGTCGAGCGTGCATCCGGTATTTCATGTTTCTATACTCCGGAAGTATATAGAGATCCCTCTTATGTTCTAGATTTCAGCAGGATTCAGTTGGGTGATGATTTGACCTTTGATGTGGAGCCAGTAGCTATTTTAGGTCATCAGGTTTTAAAGTTGAGGTCAAATGATATAGCTTCAGTGAAAGTGCAGTGGAGAGGTTGGCCTGTGGAGGAGGCTGCCTGGGAGACCGAGCGGGAAATACGGAAGAGATACCCTCACTTATTTGAGGCTTCAAGTATGTTTCTTGACTCGTTCGAGGACAGACATTTGTTTAAGTTAGTGAGGATGTGATGATCTGATCAGTCTTATGAGTTACCGCTTCGTTTCCCCCATTTCTGCTTCTCTATGCTTCGTTATTCATATTTTGTAGTATCGGGTTGGTCGGATTGAATCTAGAATGATTTTGGTAAGGTTTGAGACACTTAGTTTATTTGGAGTGAGTTTAAGTTGGAAAAATCAACCAGATGTTGACTTATGTGTTAGAGGGATCGGAAGTGAATTTCGATGGTTCGGTTAGCTTTGGGAGGTGATTTATAACTTAGAAGTGTGATCGAAATGGGCTTTGGAGGTTCGAAGTAGAATTAGGCTTAAATTGGCGAAATTAATATTTTGAAAATTTCCCGTTAATAGGCGAGATTTGGATGTAGGGGTCGGTTGAGAGTTGTAGTAGCTTCCTGGTGTCAATTAGGATGTGTGTGTAAAATTTCAGGTCATTCGGACGTGATTTGGTTGGGGTTTTGATCAAAAGCGTATTTCGGGAGATTTTTAAAACATAGGCTTGAATTCGATGTGATTTGATAGATTTGATGTTGTTTGAGGATTGGAATAAGTTTGAATAAGGTATTCGGTTATGTGTGTGCTTTTGGTTGAGGTCCGATCCTGAGGGCCTCGGGATGGTTTCGGGTGGTAAACGAAGAAGTTGGAAGGTTATTGCAGCAAAAGTTTGCTGCTTCTGGTGTTTTTGCACCTGCGGTTCGGGGACCGCATGTACGGTGTCACAGGTGCGTTGAGTTTGTCACAGAAGCAGAAAGGTTGAGGGATGTCTGGAATCGCAGATGCGGTATGGGGACCGCACCTGCGGAGCTGCAAATGCAGCGATTGGACCGCAAATGCGGTTTAGGTTGGATTAATGAATTTTTGCATAAGCAGAGCTTTGACCGCAAATGTGGTACCGCATAAGTAGTTGGTGGGTTGCAGATGCGACAATGTCTGGGCAGAATGTATATAAGCTTACCTTCGCGATTTTTGAAGGTTTTCACCATCTTTTACTTCGGCTTGAGAGCTTTTGAACGATTTGGAAAAGGGATTTCAAGGTAACTTCGCTAAGGTAATGGATTAAAACTGAAATTTATGGATTAAAGGGGCTAAAATGGAGGATTAGGGCTTGAGTTTAAGAGACTTTAAATTGAGAATTGGATGGGTCATTTGGACTCCGATTTTGGTATTCTTAATATGTATAGACTCGTGGGGAGACAAGGAGAGAAATTGGCCCGGGGCTCGAATTTTGGTAATTTTGGGAGTTGTACCCTTTATTGATTGTTTTCCCATGAGCTTTGTTCCCTAGCATATTTTGACGTCCTCGTTCTGATTTTAGATAGATTCGATGCGCGCGGAGGCCGATTCGAGGGGAAAAGGCATTGCAAGCTAGAGATTTAGCCGGTTCGAGGTGAGTAATGATTGTAATGATGCTTTGAGGGTTTGAAATCTCAGATTGCACATCGTAGTGCTATATTGAGGTAAGGCACACGCTTGATGACGAGCGTGGGGACGTGCATTATTGGGGATTGTGACTTGGTCCATCCCGATTGATGGTTTTACCGCGTATTTGATTGAAAACTACTTGCTACCTTATGCCATATTTGTGTTGTGTGCCAACTATTTGAACCCTTCGAGGATTTTTATTACTATTTTCTTACTTTTTTGACTTATTACGTAAACTCAGTCTTGTTAATTTCCACTATTTTTACTACTCAGCCATGTTTACTCAGTTTTAACATTTAAATGATATTTTTAAATGATGTTTGGGCTGAGAAACACTGTTTTACTACTGCCCGAGGGGCTTGTGATGATTTATGACTAAGTAAGGCCGAGGGCCTATACTGTGAGAACACACTGATACTGATTGGAGGTCGAGGGCCTGAGATATGTATGCCACGCGGTGGCTTGATTGATATGAGGCTGAGGGGCTAGTTTGATGCCACGAGATTCCTTGTTAATGCACTTGGGCCGTAAGGGGCCCCTCTAGGATTCTGCCCGTAAGGGGCCCCTCTAGGATTCTGCACACCCCCAGTGAGTGCGGGTACCCACACTACAACAAATAAGGCCTTTGGCGGCAATAAAAGATGTCTTTAGCGGCAATAATAATAGCCGCTAAATCGTTTACCGGCCATTAGCCTTTTGCCGCTAAAATTGGGGTCGGCAAACCCTTTAGCGGCTATTCTCGCAAAAGCTGGTAAATGGTATGTTTTATTGCCGCTAAAAGTTATTATCTTTAATGGCAATTATTTGCGGCAATTAAAATGACTACTAAATCCAATCCAAAACGGCTAATTATACTTATTTAGCGTCCATTATTATAGCCGCTACATTCAAAATAATTGTTGCTAAAGCATTTATTTGTGACAATTATAATGGCTACTAAATCCAATCCAAATGGCTAATTATACTTCTTTAGCATCTATTTTTTATAGGCGCTAAATTAAAAATAATTGCCTCTAAAAGTTCGCATCTTTAATGGTAATTATTTTGTGGCAATTAAAATAGTCATAGTATCCCTTCTGAAAACATCTTAGGTTGCCCTTTTAGCTTCCATTCTAATGGCTAATATATTTAACTAAATTGCCGCTAAAAGTCAATATCTTTAACGGCATTTTGTTACATCAATTATAAATAGTTTAGCTACAATTAATGATAGTTACTACATGCGTACATAATATGACTCAAATAATAAAATATATTAATATTAGTTCAACAAAAACATAATGTATCTCATTAATCTTAACAAACAAAAGGAAGTACTAATCAAAAACATTAATATCGTATTAACTTAAAACATAAAAATATATATTTTAGACTAAATAGCTAATGTCATTATATAACCAATCCAAATGATGGTCTTCAAATGATTTCCGCGACTTTTCATCATTTTGAAATCTTTCACCCGCTAAATTGTGCAACAGCAGACAGTATGACCTGAAATTATAAAATAATTGTGTCAAAAGAAGAGTAGCTATTCCATATATTGTTGTTGTCTTCGAATGAATAACTACAAATTACTTGCTATTAAATAACTGGAAACCAGTTAGGTGATCATATTACCTATACCTGTCTTTCGTGATCTTCATCTTGAGCAAGTTTTTTGGATCTCTCAATCCAAGGTCCTAGAAGGAATCCATCACGGCATCCTAAAAGCATATCCATATCTTTTACAAGGCCCAGCAATTTTTGGCTAGTGTTCAGGTGGATACAAGAAATAATGCAAGGCACGATAAAGGACAACAGGGTGATGGAAAACAAATTGTAACAGCTGATGGATTTGGAAATCATGGAACTGCTGGGCAAAATCGTATGCCAGATGTAGGTGATGCTTCAACTGTTAAGAAGGATCAAAGTAAGCTTCCACGTGATATTACTGCTAGGACAGCTTTGGCTAGGATCTACAAGGCTGTGGGTGATTGAAGTTCAGCTGGAGCTCCTAAAGGTTCAGCTATTGAACCTGGGAACCTTAAGCAGGTGCATGATCGACCTTCTGCTGCAGCTGGTGAATCAGCAGGCCTTAGAACCTCTGTTGTGGCTGATAAGGGGCAAGAACAGGTAGGTGTTTTGGCTTTGGATTGTGCAGCTATTACAGGCTCTAAAGCAGAAAATATCGAGGCTAAACTTCCTCAAGTTTCAGCTGGAGTGGGGCAAGCTGCTCTTAGAATCTTGAAACCTACTATTGCAGTGAATGCGCCACCTATGGATCGAGCAAGACAGGTGCTTGACTTCTCAAGCAAATCTAGAGTTGGGAAAATTACCAATGGTAAAGGGCAATCTAATGTCCAGAATGTAATAGCTGCAATATCTAATATGAAGGATATGCAATCCAATATGCAACTCGTAAAGGAGCAGGTTACAAGAATGGAACAACAAGCAAAAGAAATAGAAGCGGGTGATAAGCAGGCTGTTCAAACAGGTGCACAAAATAGTGCCACTGGTGTGGGGAATGAAACTGACCACTTTGTGCAATCTCCTAGGTTTATGCAGAAAGTAACAAATGTGCAAGAGAAGAATGTTGGGGTGCAAGTTCGATCTATTGCAGCAGCTATTGAAACAATTGAAAAATTAGCGAGTTTTCAGGCCAACACTGATGTACTAACAGTTTTGGATACTCAGCAGGATGAGCAGAATCTTCAGCTGGTGGAGAGTAATGATGCACAACACATGGATCAAAACAACTTCTCGACTCCAGCACCTATACATTTAACTTCACTTGGTTCACAAATTTGAAGAATAAAAATCCATTGCAATATTTCACTAGAAATTAATCTCCAATTCCTATAATGTAACTCAACAAATCAGTTTTTTATAATACTACTGTTTACAACGTTGGACTCAACACATCCAACACATTCCCTCCAACGATACAGTTACTTTTTCAGAAGACTCAGTGCACCCAGCACATATTCTACAGGATTTTTCCATGAAGTCTCCTGCAGTATCCAAAAGCTGGCAAGATCAGTTTGAAATGGAAAGGAAGATGCTTCTGCTGATGGTCAATCTCCCGTGCAACAGAACCAGCGTGCAGGCACACAAGGTGATGCACTGTTGCATCCAAATGCAGGACAACATTCTATACGTTTCATGGCTGGATCGTAGCAACAGATTACAGGCAGTCCACTACAAAAACAACATCACAATGCAATCAATTCAAGCGATGCAGCAGTAGACTTGGAGAGTTTTAAACGTTCCGATGAGATTTCAAACATGGCTTTGATTTCAGATCATGACCAGGTACTATTGGATGCTTTGGATAGTCCAAAACATCATTGATGTGCATACTCAACTGGCTCAAAATTGATTCACAAAAGCTGAAAAGTTTCAGTGGCAAAGAGACATAAACCATGTAGTGCAAAGAGAATGAAGAGGCATCAACCATTATGGATGGTTATAAAAGAAGAAGCTAATAAAAAACTAGAGGCCAACTTACGTGTTGCTATTTTCTGATAAAGCAAAAGAAGATGAATCAATTAAATATTGTCCGGAAGAGGTGGCTACAAGTGGATATTTATCTCATAAACATACTGGAAAAAAGAAGGGGAATCAAGCAATAACACTCAGACAACTCTCAATGAGAGCTGCAAAGCAAAAGAAGGGTTGCCCCCTCCACATCTACGAGGTCCAATAGATCCGAGAAGAAATGAAGAATTTTGAAGATTTTTTGAAGATAGTTAAAGAAGAATTCAAGGAAGTTCAAATTGAAGAACTCACAAGTATGATAAATGAGGGGCAAGACTCTAATTACTATATTGTTTTTAGTTTATCATTTTCAAAGCATCATCTCATGTAATAGCGTCATAAAGTGTGTTATAAACTCTATGACGTTCATAGAGTACTTAGTACTTGCAAGTTCCTATATTTTGCCCTCCTGCTAGAAGATGAGGTTTTCCATGCCTCTATAGGAATTATAATGTAAGGTCCATGCCCCTCTTAGATGTACTCTTCCTATGTGGTTTGTGTTTCTTTTTTATTATTAATAAAACTAGCCATAGGCACCTGCTTAGTGGATTTGCAAAAAAATAATAATAATAATAATAATAATAGACTACAGGGTTATCCATAAAACTGTCACATTACCATGATATCAACTGGGTTATGCTGAAAAGCCATTTCAGCCATAAAATCATACACAACAGGGTTCTGTTCAATGCCTTCCATTCACATCCCAACACCAACCTTTTTGGCAAGTTAAAAAAAACTAAGAGTTAGATACATGAAGAAATTTAGTAAAATAAGAAAGGACTGAGTTACATGACAAATCAAATTATAGGAACCAGATTCTAAAAGATTAGTATTTCATGATCGAAATCTAAGACAGCCAATGGGACAAATAATCTCTTATAATTATACCTAGACCACCTAAGACTATCGTGTAATCTCTAACTTTATGAACAAGGAAACAACACACAAAGTTTTAATTCGAAATTCCTTCAAACATTCTCAGAAGAAACTGATGGAACTGGAGGTAACTCAGCCACATTGCTCAAAGATCCTAACAAAGACTAGGATATCAAGGATCAGAAAATGGGGCAACCTCCTTATAATCATATCTGACTACCAGCATTCAACTAAGACACCAATATGCATCAACTGACACTTAGAAAATTTCTGAAAAATCACAAAAATAACAATGCCTTGAAAACAGAGGAACCAATTCAAAAACAAGAGAGTAACAGAGTATGAATCAATTCAATCAATCGACTATCAATCTAACAACAACCAAGTCTCACAAACGACTTAGTAAATAAAGAAAAAGCTATACCTTCACAAATCCCAAAAGGCCGTAGTTGGACATCAAAAATCAAAAATCAAAATTGGAACCTAGTAAGCAAAAACTTTTGCCGATTGAGAGCAGAAATTGAAGGAGACAAAGGCTTTCTGCAATAATTTTTGAAACCTACACGAAACAATAGTTGAAGACGAATTAGAGGGAGAAGATTGACAGAGAATACTGATAATAATCGAGCAGATATAACTCGATCGAGAACGACCTGGGATGGCCGGAGACCGTGGCAGGGCAGAGGCTTTTGCAGCGATGCTGTTAACGCGCAGGTTTTCCGTCGTTCTATATCGTTCCAATTACAGGCGTCTTCTGTATCATTCTGTATCGTTCTAATTACTCGCAGGTTTGGTTTTTCCTTTTCTTTTTTAATCTTAGGGTTTTCTAACTAGAGGGAATGTAATTTATTGTCCCAAAAAATTGGAGGGAAAGATAAAATTATTAAAAAATCTATTTCAATTAGGGATTTTTAATGGCAATTATTTTTTATTATCGCTAAAAATATATCTTTTACTGGATAATGGTCATGTGCCGCTAATATTTTAGCTTAAATAACTCATTCGTGGCAATTACCTAATTGCCGCAACTTTTTTTTTAGTAGTGCCACTATGATGTGAGATTGAACCCGAGGGGTGGCTGTAGTGATACTGTGCCCGAGGGCAAACCTTTATGTGTTTACTTTTCATAATTGACTGTCAAGTACTTGTTTACTTGTTGAAAAGAGCTTTACTTGATTTATCATTGGTTTGACTACTTTTAAACGATTTTACTTTTAGTCATTATTTACTTTTGTTACTAATTGAGTTGGAATATTCACTTTACTCTCTGCACCTCTATGTGCAGATTCAGGCGTAGTTGGTTCCGCTCCAGAGTGCTGATTTCCTCCAATTTCAGGCAGACCTTTCGGAGATTACGAGGTAGTTGTTGACGTCCGCAACCCCGTGTCTCTACTCTTCCATCATTTATGTTCCTTTTCAAGCACTTGTAGTGTTATGACTTTAGCATACTTGTATTATGGCTATAGATGCTCGCGACTTATGACACCCCGGTTATGGCTATGTCGGGTTAGATGTTTCGCATTTTTATCGATATTTTTCGCTATTCAGTATTATTAAATTATGTTTTGATTATTTTTGTGTTTATTAACTGTTTTAAAAGGTGAATTGGATTTAACTGGCTGGCCTTATCTTCACGAGAGACATCACCAAGACCGGATTAGGGGTTAGGATCGTGACATAAAAGTCATAATACCTAATGAAAATAACAACTGGAGCCCAATACTTTGTAAAATCCTGGTAGGGATCGAGTCTTGTACTTAGAGTCTGTTTGGAAAGCCACCAAGTAATTGGAATTGGTTGTAATTATTAGTCTAGTAATTACACGGTAGTATAATTACGAAGATCTGTTTATTTATCAACGTATAATTACAGTGTAATATATTTACTGTTTGGTTGCACAAGTATAAGTACACAATTAAATTAAATTTAAATGAAATATTTATCAAAACATAAAATTTAGTATGATAAATATATGCCTATAAATTTTTATAAGTACAGATAATACTTATATTTGGTATTTAAGATGTATATTTTTTTAATCATATATTTATAACTAATATTATAAAATAATTTTTATATATTAATAATATTAAATTTAGATACTCACAAAAACTAAAAACATAAGTTTTATAAAAATATCATGTAATTGATGTTTGATAAACTAAATAAATATTTATAAATACAACACACTTTTGAAATCCCAAAAAAAAATAGTTTAACATACATTAAACTTTAACATAACAATTGTAAATTCCACTATAACTTAAGTTTAGGAAACATAATAAGTTTATAATCATATTCAACAACGAAATTTCACTTTAATTGCATCACTCATTATATGCCAAATTTGTTAATGACTCCCATTATTTATAATATTAGGAGCCGTAGTTTCAGAAAATAGAATAATAAAATATAAAATATAAGCAATTATACGGAACCACAAAAAGTAAAGGTAGAGAAACAAAAGATAAATAATATAGAAAGAAAAATATATTTTAAAATTTCAAAAAAGAAGGTAAAATTAAAATTAAAAAATGAAAATAAAAACAAAAAAGAAAAGAAACTAAAAAGCAACCTTGTAATTACCATCAATTCTCAATTTCTCCTTGAGAATTAGAGAGCCTAACTACACCCAATTTTATGCTGACCAAATAATTATTTGGCCAAATAAATATATTAAATTTGTGTAATTACACTCAAGTCTTTTTGGAAAGCCACCCTGTAATTGGAATTGGTGTAATTAGTAGGGTAGTAATTACACAGCCTAGTAATTACTAAGTTATGTAATTACAACGACATGTTTGTTTGTCATAGTATAATTTTAATGTAATTACAAGTTTACTATTTTGGTTGCACAAGTGTAATTTCACAATTAGATAAAAATTTAAATTAAGTAACTATCAAAACTTAATATATGCTTATAATTTTTTATAAGTATAAATTATATTAATTTGGCATTTATGATGTATATTTTTCGTGAATATACATTAATAAGTAATCATATATTTATAACTAATATTGTATAAATAATATATATATATATATATATATATATATATATATATATATATTACATTAATAATATTTAATTTGATACTTAAAAAAATTAAAAATATATGTCTTCTTTGTAAGAACGTCATGGAATTCATATTTGATAAAATAAATTAATATTTACAAATATAATGTCATAACATTATTCAAATGTTTGACAAAATTGATCTATCAAGTCTAACTAAAAAATGAACAGCATGCGGCGTGAGTCAATACTACTAAAACAAGTAAATTGGAATCATGAATATAACATAATTTCAAAATTCAAAAAAAAATTATTTAGCATATGTCAAATTCCAACATAATAATAGTAAGTTCCATTATAACTTTAGATTAGGAAACATAATAAGTTTATAACCACATTCAACAATGAAATTTCACTTTAATTACATCACTCATTATATGACAAGTTTGTATATGACTCATTATTTATAATATTAGGAGGTATACAACAACAACAACAACAACAACAACAACAACAACAACAACAACAACAACAACAACAATAACTACCCAGTATAGTCTCACAAAGTGGGTCTGGAGATGGTAATATGGAGACGGACCTTACCCCTACCCGAAAGGGCAGAGAGGCTGTTTCCAATCGACCCTTGGCTCAGTGAAGGAAAGTAAAAACAAAAACAAAAATAAAAGGGCATTAGTAACTCCAGCAGAAATAGCGTAAATAATTATCTAAACATAAGAACCATAGATAAAATAGCATGCAATTATATCATACAGTGACTACCATAAATAACTACCATAAGGGAGACACAATCCAATATACAAATCATATATGGATAGCCCTGCCAAGCCTCACCCAACCCCGGGTGAGGAGTACGAAAAACTCTAGGAGCCCCTATCCTACAACAATGATACTAGACCTCCAGACTTTCCTATCAAGGGCCACGTCCTCGGGAACCCGCATTCTAGCCATGACATGCCTAATCTCCTCTCCCCAATACCTCTTAGGCCTCCCTCTGCCTCGCCGTACGCCGACCATCGCCAGCCGCTCACAACTCCTCACTGGGGCATCCGGACTTCTCCTCCGCACATGTCCGAACCACCTCAGCCTCGCTTCTCGCATCTTCTCATCCACCGGGGCCACCCCCCACCTTCGCTCGAATAAATTCATTCTTAATCTTATCTAACCTGGTGAGCCCGCACATCCACCTGAGCATCCTCATCTCCGCAACCTTCATCCTTTGAACATGAGAGTTCTTCACTGGCCAGCACTTCGCCCCATACAACATGGCATGTCTAACCACAGCTCTATAAAATTTTCCCTTGAGTTTCTGTGGAACTTTCTTGTCACACGGGACTCCTGATGCAAGCCTCCACTTTGACCACCCCCCTCCTACACGATGAGTGACGTCCCCGTCAATCTCTCCGTCCCCCTGAATCAACAACCCAAGATATCTGACACTATCCCTTTTGGCGATGACCTGAAATCCAATCATCACGTCCCTGCCTACTTCGCTCAGCTTGGCGCTAAACTTGCACTCCAGGTATTCTGTCTTAGATATGCTTATTTTGAAACCCTTAGACTCGAGAGTCTGTTTCCATACCTCTAACCTCTCAATAGCACCGGCCCTCGTCTCGTCTATCAAGACTATGTCATCAGCAAATAGCATACACCAAGGCACATCCCCTTGAATATGCCGGGTTAGAGCATCCATCACCAAGGCAAACAAGAGAGGGCTAAGCGTCGATCCTTGATGGAGCCCCATAACCACTGGAAAATGGTCTGAGTCGCCACCCAACGTCCTAACCCTAGTCTTAGCTCTATCGTACATGTCCTTGATTACTTTGATGTAGCTTTACGGCACGCTCTTCGCCTCCAAGCACCTCCCTTGGGACCTTGTCATACACCTTCTCCAAGTCGATAAGCACCATGTGCAGGTCCTTCTTCTTATCCCTGAACTGCTCCACCAGCCTACGGACAAGGTGGATAGCTTCTGCAGTGGAGCTAACCGGCATGAAACCGAATTGGTTCACAGATATAGATGTCATCTCCCTCACCCTCGCCTCAATCACCCACTCCCAAACCTTCATGGTGTGACTTATTAATTTGATACCCTTATAGTTGTTGCAGCACTGGATGTCCCCTTTGTTCTTGTACAAGGGCACCATTGTACTCCACCTCCACTCCTCCAGCATCCTTTTGGTCCTGAAGATCGCATTGAACAACCTGGAGAGCCACTCCACTCCTGACCTACCTATGCATTTCCAGAACTCCACCGGGATCTCGTCAGGCCCGGTCGCTCGACCCCTACTCATCCTACGCAAAGCCCATATGACCTCCTCCGCCCTAATGCGCCTGCAGTACCCAAGGTCTCTATGTTGCTCTGAATGCCCCAACTCCCCTAGCTCTATGTTACGATCCCCCTCCTTATTAAGTAAGTCTCGAAAGTACGCCTTCCACCTCTGCTTGACTTGAGATTCCCCCATCAGAACTCTACCATCCTCACCCTTGATGCACCTAACTTGGTCAAGATCACGTGCCTTCCTTTCCCTTGCTTTAGCTAACCGGAATAACTTCCTGTCCCCGCCTTTCTCCCCTAATTCCACGTACATGCGACCAAACGCCGCATTTTTAAGCGTCCGTAACCGCCAGCTTTGCTTCTTTCCTCGCCACCCTGTATATCTCCCTGTTCGCTCTCCGTTCTTCCTCGCTTGTGCTCCCTGCCAACTTAGCAAATGCCGCCTTCTTCACCTCCACTTTTCCTTCGACTACATCGTTCCACCACCAGTCACCCTGATGTATGGCTGAATAGCCCTTGGCTACCCCGAGCACTTCTCGTGCTACCTCCCTCACCAAGTTCGCCGTCTCTGACCACATAACATCCGTTTCCCCAGAACTTCTCCAAGCTCCGCCCTCAGCTAACCTCCTCTCCAACTCTTGTGCTTTATCCTTAGTCAAAACACCTCATCTAATATGCGGTTGTCCCCGATAACCCCTCCTGTTCCTCTTCACCCAGAGATCGACATCCATCACTAGGAGTATATGAAGAGTCGAAAGGGACTCTCCCAGAATAACCTTGCAGTCCTTGCACATACCCCTATCGCTCCTTATGAGGAGGAGGTAATCAATCTGAGTCCTCGCCGGCGAACTCTTGAAGGTGACCAAATGCTCCTCCCGCTTCTGAAATGTCGAGTTCGCAATCAGAAGCTCGGAAGCACTGGCGAAATCAAGCAGTGACGTGCCTCCTCCATTCCTAACCCCAAAGCTGAAGCCAGCGTGCACCTCACCATAACCACCAGCATCAACTCCAACATGATCATTAAAGTCCTCTCCGATAACGAACTTCTCAGATTGGGGAATACTACTCACCAGATCATTCAAGCCCTCCCAAAAGCGCCTCTTAACCTCCTCGTCTAAGCCCGCTTGCGGAATATTAGGAGGTATAGTTTTAAAAAATATAATATTAAAAAAAATTAGCAATTACATGAAATAACAAGAAGTAAATGAAGAGAAATAAAAGATAAATGATGTACAAAGAAAAATATATTTTAAAATTTTAAAAGAAATTAAAAGGTAAAAATAAAATTAAAAAATTAAAATAATAGAAATAAAAAGGAAAGAAATAAAAGGCAACCTTGTAATTACATATTATAATTGCCACCAATTCTCACATTCTCCTTGAAAATTGGAGAGTGTAGTTACACTCCTCCAATTACACCTAATTCAATGCTGACCAAGTAATTACTTGACCAAACAAATATACCAAACTGTGTAATTACACCTAATTACATCCAAATCAAATTCCTATGTGGCTTTCCAAACAAACTCTTAATGAATGGTCCGTTAGATTTCAATGGTATCTTGGATAAAAGCCACGTGGCTGTTTAGAATTTTAATGGTTTGGATTCATTTGATTTTTTCTTTGTGAATTGTGATATTTTCTTGATTTGATTTGGGGACTAAATTACTGCCGGAATATATGGATCAAGATATTTGTGAAAACAGACAAGGCGTCAAATCGAGATGCATGTGAGACATTAACTGTATGTATATTTTTTAAAATTAATATAATATTAACTGTTAGTATTTATCGTCCAAGAAAGTTGAATGATATATTTGGTTAAAGGTTAAATTAATTATAAAAAAATACGGATAAATTTTTCTTTAATATATTTTTCTTTCTTTTTTAATAGTGTATCCATATACTACTATATTAAAAATTTTAGATACGCTTTTGTGTATACAGTTGATTGTTATAATGGTCTAAAAAAACAGCTACGAGCTGGTTGTCTATTTGACATTTAAACATGTAGTCCAAAAGCTAATAATTAATAGTATAATGTTAAATCGAGTTATATTGATAATCTAGATGCCTATAGCTAAAAAATAAATATCAACCATACCTACCAAATAATTCAATACACTATACGTGTCTTTTTCCAACTTGCATAGTTGCACTAGCTTTATCACTCAAAAAAGGTTGGCCCCATTAACCACTAAATTATTACCACTTGCTGACACTAGGTTCGTGATCTGCACTAGCAATGTTTTAATTTTGAATGACTGTAAAATTATTTTTGTGTGAGTTATAAATTATGAGTTTGAATTGTAAAAGCAGTTACTAATGTACTTTTATTAAGATGAACTTTTAATAAATCATACCCCCTTAGATCATGCGAGATGCTTTGTGCGTCATATTTTTCTTTTAAATATTATTGTTATATTTGTTTTTTGTTTTTACTCCTTATATGAAAACATATACTCTTTTCGTTTCAATTTATGTGAATTTTTTTTTGCCGTATAAAAAGAATGACCTCATTCTAAATTTATAAATAATCTAACTTAAACTTTCAATTCTAACGTTAATGAGATGTTTTTATAATCAAACAAATACTCTGGGTTCTTTTTGACTTGTTTAAGATTACAAATTCAAAAATCTTCAATTTTTTTAAAAATTTCATGCTCAATCAAACAAATTCACATAAATTAAAACGGAGCAAGTATTCCGTTATTTAGTCCGGAACGAAAATATGGTTATTCTGGACTCAAAATACGTTAATAAGTGTAAAAAAAGAGCGAATATATAAAGCCATAAGTTGTGGCGCCATACAGTCACTTTATCTGACACCTCTGTATGGCGCCACCAAATGTGGTGCTACGTCAGCTTTTTCTGCCACGGACAAGTATGGTGCCATCACTTGTGGCGCCATACCCCTTTCGCATTTTTTTAAATGTATTAACGTATTTTGAGTCCAATATAATCCAGACACGATTATGGTAAGACAATATATTTGTATGTGAATTGCTATGTAATTTTTTTTTTTGGTATAGTAAAACAATAACTTAAACTTAACTTCCACTAAAATTAAAATAAAATGTAGTACAACAAACAAGAAAAACATTACTACATCACAAACACAAACATAACAGGCTAAAGTAATAAAAAGACATGAAATAAACTAAACACATACACGCTAATGTTTAATCCCGACTATCATTTATTCTCTGCTCCAACCAATTAATCGTTCTAGTAGTTTTTCTTTTTCTTCTTCTACCTCTTTCAGTCTCGCCTTCACCTCCGCAAGTTCCCGTTTATATTTTTGTTTATGTTCCTTTTGTGCTTGACAATTTTATTCTGCGTTCCATTTTTCTTCTCCCACCTCCTTCCAAATTTACGTATTTTGTATAGTAACACAATAACTTAAACTTAACTTCCACTTAAATTAAAATAATAATTTGTACAACAAACAAGGAAAACATGACTACAACACAAGGAAAAACATAACAGGCCAACATAATAAAAATACATGCAATATGAAAATGACACTTAATACATATACGCTAATGTTTAGTCCTAGATGCCATTTATTATTCGCTCCAACCACTTAAATCGTTCTTCCATCTGTTATTTTTCTTCTTCTAACTCTTTCACTCTCGCCTTCACCTCCGCAAGTTCCCGTTCATATTTTTCGCTACGTTCCTTGTGTGCTTGACATTCCATTCTACTCTCCAATTTTTATCTTCCAACTCCTTCAGTTTCTCCCTCATTTCTGTAATAATTCTATCTCCCTCCTTTTGCATTCTCTCCTGGAATAACAACATACCATGAAGATCATGTAATCTCTTCCTCTAGCTTTCCTGAAAATATGGTTCCTTAGCCCCATTCATCAAATTCACAAGTAGGTTCGCCGAGTTGCTTGTAGAATGTGTTCATACAGCACCAGAAGCGGCGTCCAGCGTCAGCCCCTTCCCACCTACAGTCCGTCATGCATGGTTTTCCACAGCAGCAAATTGGTGGACGACCAGGTTGAGCCATTTGTGAAATATTTTCTTAAAATAAAAAAAACCTTACTTACTTTTAATGAAATATTTCTGGGGGAAATTTTGAGCACACAGAAAAACTACAATGACCTCATTATTTATAGGCAAAACAACACACATATAGCGCCATATGTAATGGTGCTGTATTATATAGCGCCATATCTAATGACGCCATATCGTGATGTTGACAAGACAACTTTGTGTCAGCCGGTCCGCTTTTTCAGTTTGACAAGACAACACACACATAGCGCCATATATAATGGCGCTATATTTTTCGTATTAAATATCGTGATGTCGACAATACGGCTTTATGTCAGTCGGTCAGCTTTTTCAGTTCGGCAAGACAACACACACATAATAAATATACCGATAATTATATTAAATTTTTATTTAAATAGGAAAAATGGGAAAGTACAAATCGTAATTAACAAACAAGTAAATTTTATTTCATAAATATTTCAAACAGATACACAACAACTAATTATTACAACATGAACTCATGGGTAGTTAGGTACAATAGAAGAACACCCGCCCTGAGCTTGATTACTGTTGCCACCCAAAAGACATTTTCTACGATCGTGTCCTGTTTGCGAGCATATACCACATTTGCGCGCATATACAATATCACTAACATCCATTTGGTTCCGTATACGAATTCTCTTCTGTACCTGTCTTTTACGCAAATAGGACTTGGTACACACCATTTTAAATGATTCTGGGGGCCAGTAATGCTCAGCATCCACTGGCTGCAACTGACCACTATATGTGTATGTACTTGGAAAAACTATATTGTTGATCAATATAGTTAGTCTCCACATAACCAACACGCTAAAAACACTTGATGGCATGTGAGCAAGGCATGTGGTAGATTGACCATTTCCCACATGAGCATAACTATGTAGATTCATTCACAGTATATACATTATTACCCCAAATATTATGGATAGCGGTTTGAACTTCAAAAATACCTCGTTCGTTATCATATTGCAAAAAGGAATGCCAATGTGCTCGCCGTCTGTATTTCTCTAATATCTTCACAGGCACTGGCATAAATTGAATACCCCTTTCCATCAACTCCGTTGCAGCTGCAGACCGTTGCACAAACCTCTCCGCCATCTGCTTGAATGACATATGCACCATGGCTATGATGGTCAATCTTCTTGCCGACTTCAACAACCCGTTGAAGGACTCTGACACGTTTGTAGTAAGAATTCCCCATCGTCTACCACCATCTACATGCAACGTCCACTTTTCAGGGTCATGTCGCATTAACCAACAATATGTTGCCTCGTCTTCTTTCCTGATAGCATCCATATTCCGCCGGAATTTATGTTGTTGGTGGTCTCTTGCTTCCATCCACATCAAATCGTGTAGTTGGGATGTGCCTTCTGGAAATTAGCCTTCAAGTGCCTCATACAGTAACGATGGTATGCATAAGGTTCTTGCCATGCAGGAAGGTTCTCCACAGAACTTAATATACCCCCATGGCGATCAGATATTAGACAAATACCTGCACGTTGTTTGAAAACGTGCTCTTTCAGGTGGTTCAAAAACATTGTCCACGTCTCTGTGCTTTCATTGGCACAAATAGCAAAGGCTAGAGGAAATATATGTCCATTAGCATCCACTGCCACGGCTATCAATAGCTTGATATCGTACTTTCCGTAGACATGAGTTCCCTCTATGGGGAAATACAGAAAACCATCAATTGCTGGCTTAAACGCCCAGAACACGTAATTGAATATATATTCTGCTTTACCCGGACTCTGCTCAAGCTTCCATTCAACAACTGTTCCGGGGTTAAACTGCTGCAGTGCAACCATGTACCTAGGCATATCCGCAAATGACTTATCCTAGTTACCATATACTATTTCAAACGCTCTTTTGCACCCAAAATATGCCTTTATTTTAGTAATTGTGTTGCCATGTTTCTGGTGGACTGCTGTAATGCACTCTTTGATTTTATACCTTATGGACGCTTCGATGTGCGGAATAAGTACAAGAGATATCAAGTCAATATCCAAGTTGAAGTGATTCCCGTTGAATGTGTAAATTTCGCATGTGTGGGTGGGAATGTATTTACCCACTTTCCACATACCTGTCTTCTTCTTCGACGCATGCAACATCCGGTCACATGGCCAAAACCACTTGCGGCAAATAGCCTTGTATGCTGTCGGACTTGACTCTGATACTTGCATCTCACGACACTCTTTAACATTGTGCATTTTACAAGCCCTGCTTATACGTGCTTTATCAGGAAAAAACATCCCCTTTGCAAGCACCGTTGGTCTAGACTCATCCCACATTGCTGTCCGGATTTCATCAAAATCCCTTGTGAGAGCTTCCACATCCGTCACGGCTGGCAATTTGTCAATACACGGAATCTCCCTTGAATGAAATGGCACTTCAGACTCGTACACTTTTCGTCTAGGGGGCTCTCTTCAAATCGGGTCCTTCCTCTTCATCACCATCCTCACGAGCAAATGGTGTCTCGTCTCCCACTTCATCGGCATTGTTATCGTAATCGCTGTTCTCTTCCTCACTCTGTGCATCTGTCAGGTCCTTATGTAATACGTCATTTTCGGACAATTGAGTGAGTACGGGTAGTTCAACTTGCTCATTTTCACTGCACATTTCAACAAAAATATAAGCTACATTAATAAATGCTTTACATATGGCTATATCATTTCACTTACAAGCCGTAATGTGATGACATTCCACGATGGACGTTTTCCATTAGGTGATGACTACCGGATGGGCCACTTGTAAAATTCATATCCGGCCGGTACCCCCTGTTAAATAAATGAGCGTTACTAAAAATTCAATACGCCAAAAATATACATAATTAACTCAAATGAAAATTGAAGTTTACCACTCTTCTTTTGAATTATGGAAAGTAGGGAATAAATTATTTTATCGGTGCTCATTCGCCGATGGTGATAAGTTTAAATAAAGAAAAAGACTTTCATACGGAACATGTCGGGAAAAAACTGATCCAGAATAACCACCCGACGACTGGGGGTTATCTCTACTACGCACAACCTCATTTTTTGAACATCTTCGACCTTCACGTACATCTCCAACATTGTGATTACAAGAAATTCCCGGCATTCGTCCGGAGTCCTCAGGAAATCACTCAAAGTGTCATCATCATCGATGTTAAACTCTGAGTAAAAAGCAACCCCTTGCGGTGTAACGGAATATAGATATCTTCCGGTTACTTTGAGTATCACTGAACGTTTTCTCACACTCATTTTTTTTGCATAACAACGTTATCAATGTTTCGTATTCCATTGAAAGTGGCAATTAACAGTACACTTAGCAGGTAAACTGTAGCCACTGAGTTATTCTCCATCACAACCTCACCCCCCAACATAATGATACTCTTATTCTACGTTCTTCAGACATAATGAAAAATTTAATAATAATATAAACCAACAAGAGTTAAAAAAAATTTTTGAACGAAGATATGCCATTCTTACGATGTTTATATAGGAGATGGCTAGTCGGAAAGGTTTGTTTTTATGTATATAGCGCCACATTTGGTGACTTCATACGCTTTTGAATTATTGCCCACCAATTATTGGTGGGGTCAGGGAAATAAGGGGTATGGTGCCACAAGTGATGGCACCATACCTGTCCGTGGCAAAAAAAGCTGATGTAGCACCACATTTGGTGGCGCCATACAGAGGTGTCAGATAAAGTGACTGTATGGTGCCACAACTGATGGCTTTATATATATTTTGGTCACTCTTTTTTTACACTTATTAACTTATTTTGAGTCCAAAATAATCACATTTTGATACTGAACTCTTCCATTATATTATGCTTAAATTTAGGACCACACATAGAACCGCCGACAGCTAATCCTCACAAAAGACAACATCACTTCAACAACAACAACAACAACCCAGTATAATCTCATTTAGTGGGGTCTGGGGAGGGTAGTGTGTACGCAGACCTAACCCCTATCCTTGGGTAGAGAGGCTGTTTCCAAATAGACCCCCAGCATCCTTCCCTCCAAGAACTTCCCACATTGCTCTTGGGGAGACTCGAACTCACAACCTTCCGGTTGAAAGTGGGGGTTGCTTACCATCAGAGCAACCCCTCTTGTCTAAAAGACAACTTCACTTCGACAAACACAAAACGAAAAATATTTAGCATTTTTCTCGTTTAATTTAATAATTTAGTACAGTCAAATCTCTTTAATATAATAATTTTTTATAATAATACTCTACTATATTTTAGAGCGAATTTTTATATTATATTATACTAAATATATTCTTTTATAATACAACTTGATATAGTAATCAAAATTTTTTTTAAACAAATAAGAATATTAAAAAGGTTCGACTGCATATATCAACGGTACTAAAAAAGAAGACCAACGTTGTATGGTGGAGATTTAGCCAATGGTACGCGACCTTCTAAAAGACCAACTTAATTATTAAAAAAGAACTTAGTAATAAAAAAATAAAAAGTTATTTTATAATTGGTCATCTAAAAAATAAAAAAAGCTACTCCACTTAATTCAAAGCTTCATGTTTCTTTCCCAAAGATGCCCTGCAACTGAAAATGGTTCTTCAAAGAAAATTAACCAAAGCTATTGAGCTCAAATACAACATGCGCTCAGTCAAATCTCAAGTCCCTGTAAACCACTGCTTATGGCTTATTATTACCATATTTCTTCAGATTATCATCCTCTTCTTCCTCCTCCGCTCATCTCAGCCGTCAAACACTCAACACGCGGTGGCTCTCAACCCCGGCGACTGTCAATCCGGTTACGTTTACGTCTACGATCTTCCCCCATTTTTCAACAAAGAGCTCATAGACCAATGTCACGAGTCAGACCGAGGTTGCGGTGCAGTTTCGAATGGTGGGTTTGGAACCAAAGCTACTGGACTCGAACATATTGTACCGAGAAATCTCACTCCAGCTTTGTACTGGACTGACATGTATTCTGCTGAGGTTATTTTTCATAACAGAATGTTGAGTCATAAGTGTAGGACTTTAGATCCAGAAAAAGCAAAAGGTTTTTACATTCCGTTTTATGCTGGGCTTGATATTGGTAAATTCTTATTCAATTATTCAGCTAAAGATCGAGATCAGAAAAGCGAAATGCTTCTTGATTGGTTAAAAGAGCAACCAACTTTCACTAGAAATAAAGGAGTTGACCATTTTATTATGCTTAGTAGATTAACTTGGGATTTTCGTAGATTAACTGATAATGATGCAGATTGGGGTTCGAAATTACTTCACATGCCACTAATGAGGCACGTATTTCGTTTATCAGTTGAGAAACATCAGAACGATAATTTAGAAGAAAGTGTTCCTTATCCTACAGCGTTTCACCCAAGATCAGAATCCGACATAGTACAATGGCAGAATTACATTCGTAGCTACAAACGTACGAAGCTGTTTTCATTCGTTGGTGCTAAACGTGAGAAAATCAAGAATGATTTTCGAGGGGTATTAATGGATTACTGTAAAAGCGAGGAAGATTGTTGGGCCGTTGATTGCGCCACCGGCATATGTTCCGACGGAGCTCCGGCGACAATGGAAACGTTTCTTGGTTCAGATTTCTGTTTACAACCAAGAGGAGATGGGTTGACTAGACGGTCAATGTTTGACTGTATGTTGGCCGGTTCAATTCCGGTTTATTTCTGGAAAGGAACATTTAAAGGTCAATATGAATGGCATTTGCCGTGGATGCCAGAGACTTATACAGTATTTATTGATAATAGAGATGTTAGAGCTACAAATGGGAGTATAATTTTAAAGGTATTGGAAAATATTCATAAAGATAAAGTAAAAGAAATGAGAGAAACTTTGATTAATCTTCTTCCTAAGTTTGTTTATGCAAGATCAGGTGAAGATTTAGGGAATGTTAAAGATGCATTTGATATCAGTATTGACAGAGTATTGAAGAGGTTGGAAATTGGCAGAAATCAACTTCTTTCTCAGAATCAAGCATATTTTGAGTCGTAAGAAAGAGTTTCTTTTTCTGTAATTTTAATTTTTGTTTATTAACATATTTTTGTTGATTGATAGTTGTAGTTAAATTTCGAAGGTGGTAATTACTGTACCTTATTTCAGATATGCTGAAGAAAAAGTTTTATACCATTATTTATTCCACATTTCATAAATTATTCAGACACGCGGGAGTAGGAATAAGACTGCGTACTTCTTACTCTCCCCAAACTCTATTTATTAGAAATTACTGGGTTTGTTATCGTTGTTGTTGGTAAAACTGTGATGTATTACCGTAGACAAACCAAACTTTATCCTATTGAGCACTTAAGAGTTGAAACAATATGTACATTTAGTTACACAACTGTTGGATCAGGTATGTACATTTGCTTGCTTTCCTAGAGTTTTTCATGCATTTTATCCTTTCAACAATTTCTTTCTTTTATCTGTTCTATAGCTATTTATGTAGTAATGTGTGTTCCTCTAAATTGCTTCCAATTTCTTGCCTGCCAAGTATGATAAATCCTGGATCCCAGTGTGCAGTTGCTATTTCCTTCTTGAATTGTTTTCAGTGCCTCCTTTCGATCCAACTTAAACACCGAGGGGTCGTTTGGTTTGAATACGGTTTATACTGATATAAGTTATGCCGGTATAAGCTATGTTGGGATAAGTTATGTTGGGATTAGTTATACTGGGATTGTTGTTTATTCACTATTTGATATGCTGTATTAAAAAAGATAATTGCATAATTTCTAAGTATAAGTTATACACGTGCTAATTATCCCACTATCCTGGTATTAATACCAGTATAACTTATACTTGGTTTGCTAATCAAATAATTCATTAAGGTGGTATTAAATTTTATACCATCCCTACACCTTCTTATACCTCGTACGAACGACCCCTGGTAGTCCCATGCTTTTGTATTCTAATACCTGGCCATGTTTCCAAAGCTTCCTGCACTTCCAGTGTCCAACTACACTCATGGAATAAATCCAGATGTGTTTCCCACTTACTATCAACACATAGATAACATGTCTCATCTTCTACTGGAATACTGAACCTAGCCATTCTCTCATTTGTTAGCAACTTATCTTGATTGGCCGACCAGACAATCTAGTCTGCTTTACGTGCTAGTTGCCATATTAACTTTCCCAGGGAAGCAGCAACAACAACAATAACAACCCCGTATAATTCCACGTGGTGGGGTTTGGGGAGGGTAATACGTACGCAGGCTTTACCCCTACCCGAAAGGGCAAAGAGGCTGTTTCCAATCAACCCTCGGCTCAGAAAATAGAAAAGAAAAGAAACAAAAATAAAAATAAAAGAGCATTAGTAACTCCAGCACAAATCACATAAATAATTATGTAAACATAAACCATAAATAATATGGCATGCAAAAGGAAAAGATAAACAGAAACAAAAATAAAAGGGCATTAATTACTTCAACAGAAATCACATAAATAATTATGTAACCATAAACCATGAATAAGAGCCATACCAAACCCCGCCCAGCCTCGGGAGAGAAGTGAGAAAAATTCTAAAAGCTCCTATCCTACAACCCTGATACTAAACCTCCAGACTTTCCTATCATGAGTCATGTCCTGGGAAATTCGCATTCTAGCCATGTTCTGCCTAATCACCTCACCTCAATACCTCTTTGGCCTCCCTCTGCCTCGACTTGCGCCAACCACCTCCAGGTCTAACCACAACTCCATAAATCTTCCCTTTGAGTTTATGTGGCACTTTCTTGTCACACAAGACTCCTGATGCAAGCCTCCATTTCGACCACCCTACCCCTATACGGTGAGTGAAATCCCCGTCGATCTCTCCATCTCCCTGGATCACTGACCCAAGATATTTGAAACTGTCCCTCTTGGCGATGACCTGAGTTTCAAGCTTCACGTCCCTGCCTACTTCTTCTTTGCTCGACTCGGCGCTAATCTTGCACTCCAGGTATTCTGTCTTAGACCTGCTTAGTTTGAAACCCTTAGACTCTAGAGCTTTTCTCCAGACCTCCAATCTCTCATTAATACCGACCCTCGTCTCGTCAATCAAGACTATGTCATCAGCAAATAGCATACACCATGGCACATCCCTTTGAATATGGCGTATTAGAGCATCCATCACCAAAACAAATAAGAGAGGACTAAGCATAGATCATTGGTGAAGCCCCATAACCACCGGGAAATGGTCTGAGTCATCATCCACCGCCCTAACCCTAGTCTTAGCTCCATCGTACATGTCCTTGATCACTCTGATGTAGACTCCCGGCACGCTGTTCCCCTCCAGGCAGCTTTATAGCACCTTACTTGGGACCTTGTCGTACGCCTTCTCCAAATCAATAAACACCATATCCAGGTCCTTCTTCTTATCCTTGAACTGTTCCACCAATCTCCTGATAAGGTGGATAGCTTCTGTTGTGGAGTAGCCCGACATGAAACCAAAATGGTTCACGGATATAGATGTCATCTCCCTCACCCTCGCCTTAGCCACCCGCTCCCAGACTTTCATGGTGTGGCTTAGTAGTTTGATACCCCTATAGTTGTTACAACACTGGATATCCCCTTTGTTCTTATACAAGGGAACTATTGTACTCCACCTCCACTCCTCCGACATCCTCTTAGTCCTGAAGATCACATTGAACAACCTGGACAGTCACTCCACTCCCGGCCTACCCATGCATTTTTAGAACTCCACCGGGATTTCGTTTGACCCGGTCGCTCGAACCCTACTCATCCTACGCAAAGCCCCCACGACCTCCTCCACCCTGATGCGCCTGCAGTACCCAAGGTCTCTATGACACTCTGAATTCCCCAACTCCCCTAGCTCTACGTCTCGATCCCCCTTCTCGTTAAGAAGGTCTCAAAAGTACGCCTGCCACCTCCTCTTGACTTGAGACTCCCCCATGAGAACTCTACCATCCTCTTCCTTGATGCACCTAACTTGGTCTAGATCCCCTTGTCCCCACCTTTCTCCCACATTCCTCGTAAATGCGACCAAACGCCGCATTTTTAGCTTCCATTACAGCCAGCTTCGCTTCCTTCCTCGCCACCTTGTAGCTCTCCCTGTTCCCTCTCCTTTCCTCCTCGCTTGTGCTCCCTGCCAACTTAGAAACTGCCTCTTTCTTCGCCTCCACTTTTCCTTGGACTACATCGTTCTACCACCAGTCACCTTGATGTCTGCCTGAATAGCCCTTGATTACCCCAGCACATCTCGCGCTGCCTCCCTAATCAGGTTCTCGTCTCTGACCATATTGTGTATGCTTCCCAAGAACTTCTCCAAAATCCACCATCAACTAACCTCCTCTCCAACTCCTGAGCTTTCTCCTTAGACAAAGCTCCCCATCTAATCCGCGACCGGCCCCGGGCCCCTCTCCTCTTCCTCTTCACCCAGAAACCAACATCCATCATAGAAGTCTATGGAGAGTTGAAAGGGACTCTCCCGGAATAACCTTACACTCCTTGCACAACCCTCTATTGCTCCTTCTGAGGAGGAGGTAATCAATCTGAGTCATTGCCGCCGAACTTTTGAAAGTAACCAAATGCTCATCCCTCTTCTGAAATGACGAGTTCGCAATCAAAAGCTCAGAAGCCCTGGCGAAATCAAGCAGCGAAGTGCTTCCTCCGTTCTTAACCCAAAGCCATAGCCACGATGCACCTCACCATAACTACCAGCATCAGCTCTAATACGACCATTAAAATAACTAACTTCTCATATTGGGGAATACTTCTCACCAAATCGTCCAAGACCTCCCAAAAACGGCTCTTAACCTCCTCATCTAATCCTGCTTGTGTCGCATAAGCGCTGATGACATTGAGGACGAAACAACAAATAACCAACTTAATAGACATTAACGTATCATTCACTCGCCTAACCTAAACCACGGACTCCCTAATATCCCAATCCACCAAGATACCCACTCCATTCTTACCCCTCACGACCCAGAGTACCATAGCTTAAACCCGTCTACATTCCTCGCCTTCGACCCTTTCCACCTAGTCTCCCGCACACACGCTATGCTGACCCTCCTCTTCTGAAGAATCTTCACCAACTCAATAGACTTACCTATCAGGGCGCTATGTTCCACGACCCGATCCTAAATCAATCAACGTTTGCTTTCCCCTTCCTACCCTTGCCTCCCGCCCCACCCCCAGAACCGCTCTCTTCCCCCTGCTCACTCCCACTACCACCCCACCCCCTAAGGATATGACCTTACACTACCATCTCCCGCCGCGGCTACTCTCCCTCCAACCGACTACGGAAAACAGTGATGCACACATGAAGTATAGCAGAATACGAAAAAAGGTTCTAGCTAGAATACGTAAAAAAGTGTACATCGTAAACAAAGAGATTGGGGGGGGGGGGGGAGTACCAACTCCCGGTGAGAAAAAAAATGTGGAAGTAGGCTTTGATATTCCCGAGGTCAACTACTGCCAACTCCTTTCCGTTACGGCCAGTGACGCTACGCTATGCACTCCCAAACGCCGCAAGCTCGCTTCGTCTGCCACGTCTAGTACCTGAAAATCACACACACACAACAACCCCACAAAAATATGAGGGGGATTGCCCGACTCAGGAAAAGGGAGAGGGGATGCTGCTTGAAGGGGAGGTGGAGTGGGGAGGAGGGGGGAACAGAAGAGAGAAAAGAGATAAAGAAGAGATAGGGAGAGGGGGGGAGGGCTTGCCGGTGGGGTTCAACGGCTTAGTCGCCAGAATTAGAGAGTGGAAGGGGGAGAACGAGGGAAAGGGGAGATGAGGGGGAGCTGGGGTGGCGGTGGCAGGGGGCTGGGGTGAGGGAAGAAGAGAGAAGAGAGAGAGATAGAGAGAAAAGAGGGTTAGTGTGACACTAAGTCACATATTTCAATTACTAATGCACCTATCCGAATTGATGTCTTGGCTGGATAATCTATAAATGCAAATGAGTCTAAGACACACTTAAAACAAGGTAGACCAATCGGTTCCAAAGATAAAAATTCCAAACAGAGTAAAGGAGGAAATGATCTAGGGGATCATAATATGGAGGTAATTGCTCCAAAAAAGCCATGTGATATAACAAATGATAAGACCTAAAAAGGGGTACAAGTACATGAAAATAATAAGAATGAATAGATCTCATGAATAAAGTATGCCTCTACGAAAAAATGTGAGATCGAAATAAATTATTGTCGATAACGTTTTTGCTTATAATATCACTGTTGAAGTAATACAATTAGATGAGATATTGAACCAAGATTTGTCGATAAATGTAGACAGAGAAATAATTTGTAACGATCCAACCACTTGTTTTGAGCTCGAGCGCATCATTCAACAGTTAGAGGCCATGAGCAGCTTCATTTCAGGTACTATAACTTGTACGCGCAATCGGAACCAAATTTTGAGAAGTTCAGAGTTGATTTGGAAAGAGAATCCTCATTTCGGAAGCTTAAAGTTGAAAGAATTCACTAAGATTGGATTTTTAAGTAAACAACCTCGGAATCTGGATTTGAAGGTTCCAACAGGTTCGTATGATGATTTTGGACTTGGGCGTATTCCTGGATCGGGTTTGGATGACCCGGGAGTTTTGGTTCCCATTGTGGAATTTAGCATTTTGGAAGAAATTTCATAAGTTTGGTTGAAGTGCACTTTAGTGTTATCGATGTCTGTTTGGGTTTCTGAGGCTGGAAACAGCTCCGTATGGTTATTTTGGAGTTTGGAGCGCGATCGGAAGTGAATTTAGAGGCCCGTAAGTCATTTTGGAGCCATTTGGCTAAAGATAAAATTTTGAAATTTTTTTAGAAGTTTGACAAGAAGTGGATTTTTTGATATCAGGATCGGAATCCAATTTCGAAAGCTGGAATAGGTGTGTAATGTCAAATATGACTTGTGTGCAAAATTTGAGGCCGATCGGACGTGATTTGATAGGTTTAAGCATCGAAAGTAGAAGTTGGACGTTCTAAAGTTCATAAAGCTTGGATTGGAGGTTGATTCATGATTTGAGCATTGCTTGATGTGATTTGAGGCCATGATCAAGTCCGTAATGCATTTTGGGGCTGGCTGGTGTGATTGGTCGGGGTCCCTAGGGCCTTGGGTGTATTTCGGGTTGTATCGCGCTCTTATTTAATGTTTCAATGTTGTTTCTTTGGACATAAATGGGTATCATATTAATCAAATAAGCTCCAAATTAAGTTTTTAGCGAACCATTAGATTCGTATCACAATTTTGGAGCCATAGGAAAAACAATCGTCAAATTTAGACATCGTATGAGGAAGTTATGCTCATTTCCGTGTCGAGAAAGTGCTGGTTGCTGTCATAATCGCATAAGCGGAAATTTTCCGCAGAAGTGGGACCGCAGAAGCGACAATTTTCCGCTGAAGCGAACACTGCTAGGGACAGAGAGATTTCTTTAAAAATCGAAGTTGGCTCATTTTCACTTCATTTCTTCCATGGGAATTTTGTAGCAACTTTGGAGTGCCATTTTCATTACCAAGCATGAGGTAAGTGATTTCTACTAGTTTTGAGTATATATAAGGTTTATATATGGATTTATACATGGAAAATTGTAGAAAACTTGAGATTTGAGGGAAAACCTAGAAAATTAGTATTTTTGGAATTTGACCACGTTTTGGGTACGCTTGAAGACGAGGAAAAGAATCGAGGAAATTGAACAACTGGGCTAGAGCGCCTAAATGCGCACCCGTGCTAATTTAGCGCGTCCAAGACAGAATCCTCTGCCAACTAGCGTAGCCAGATGCACGACCACGCTAGTCCAAATTTCGGGAAGGTTTTTAGGGCAAAAGTTAAAATCTAGAGGAAAATTCACTTAACCTATATAAAGTCAAGCTCGCCCAAGGAAGTTTTATCAAGGTTTTCATAGGCTAGTGCAAGAAATTGAGAGGCAAGAGGAAAGGATGAGATTTGTCCATCAAGTTCTTCTTTTCTTCTCTTTGTTTTTGCTAGTTGTGATGAAATTGAACCTATTTGTGATGACCACTAGTATGAGTGGCTAAAACCCATTGTTCTAGGGTCATGGGTAAAACATGAATGTTGTTGTTTGAAATCTAATTTGATAAAATTGGTTTATCATATTGGGTTATTTATTTAGCTCTAATTTTAATTGTTTTGGTGAGTATATTACAGTGAAATACTTTCTACCAATCTAGAGTTGAACTCGAAACTAGAAACTTTAGATTGCATATAGAATTAAATAGAGCAAGTTCTTGAACCCGGGCCTCGGGGAACAGATTCGCAATTGGGATAGACATATACCCAATTGCCTTGCTTGGTTTAAATACAGGAATTGTAAATGTGTTCTTGTTAATCTTAATTCTATGGACATATATGCACTGAGTTAACTTGAATAGGCGAGTAAGAATTCAGCAGATACTTATGAGTAATATAAACCCTGTCAATCAATAACCCAGATAAATCGATTAGTCATTTTAAGCCAAGAACACAACATAGTTGTTAACTAGCCCGTGACCCTGGAATATCCTCTCCTACTGTTTGTTACTCAAAATAATTATTTGTTTGGTTAATTGCTATAGTTACATTATTTTTTGATAGTTTAGGTAGTAAAACAATTATATCTTGGTTTTGCAAAGAAAAACTCTCGGATAGATAAATTAATTGAGTTGGAATCAGTCAACAGTTAATCACAAGTCTTCGTGGGAACAATACTCTACTCACTACTTACTTGACGATCACGTGCACTTGCACGAGTATTTTTGGTCGCAACAAGCTTTTGGCACCGTTGTCGGGGACTTAGAAATTAGCTACTTGAGTGAATTGAGCTTTTATTATTTATTTACTCGAGTTTTAACTTTAAGTTCACTTTATTTGTGCTAATACAAGATTTTCTATTAAATGCGAAGAAGTAGATGCGCAAACAATCTCCTTCCTCTCGATCCTGAAATTGATCGAACACTTCACAAATTGAGGAGGGAGGAGGACGCTAGAACCAGAATTAAAAGATAATTGGACATCGTAGTTCAACCATAGCCAATTGAGATGGTAGGGAATGAGGAACGCGCGGTGATTGAAGTTGCAAGACCTAGTCTGGCTAATATGACTCAAGCCATTATGAAGCTTGATATCACAGGGCACTTTGAGCTGAAACAATACATGGTGAAGCTGATCCAATTCACATGGCAATTTGTGGGTCTACCTCGTGAAGACCCGAAGAGGCATATTCAAAATTTTCTAGAAATTACGGATACTTACAACTATCCGAACGTTTCCAAGGACTATGTCAGGGTGACACTTTTCCCCTTTTCTTTGATCGGGGAGGCTAAGAAGTGGTCGAATAAGGAGCCAGAAAATTCAATCAGCACTTGGGATGATTTGGCGAGGAAATTCTTAATCAAGTTTTTCCCCACTAAGAAAACAAAGGTGTTGAGGAGTCAAATTCTTGGGTTCGAACACCGAGCAGGCGAGACTCTTCGTCAAGCATGGGAAAGGTAAAAGAAGATGCTCAGAGATTGTCCACGTCGTTGTCAGATGGACGAGGTATTGGGTCACACTTTTGTGGATGGGATAGATGATGCATCAAAGATGAATCTTGATTCAGCTTGAAGGGGTAGTTGCATGGACCGACCGTACAGTGAAATCCAACTCTTATTGAATACCTTCATGGCTAATGATAACACATGGCAAGGTGAGGGTGGCTCACGACGGGCAATTAAGCAGAAAGCAGCTGGATTACTTGAGCTCGACGACTTGTCAGCCATGAGAGTCGATATTGCAAAGCTGGCTAATCAGATGACCAGGATGACAATGCAGCAACCTCAACAGATGCAATAGGTTCAGCAGATGGCTATTTGCTGCGAACTGTGTGGAGACAGTCATATGAGTGATATGTGCCCCACGAATCTTGAATCCATATACTATGTTGGGTAGCAGAACAGAGGTCCACCGAATCAGCATGCACAATACGGGAATTCTTACAATCCAAATTGGAGGAATCATCCCAACTTATCATGGGGTTAAAATTAGCAGAATCAGAATCAACCTAGACACCAAGGGGGTTTCAATCAGCCTTAGAGACCTCCCCAACGGATGGAAGAGAGCACCAACGATTTGCTAAAGAACTTGTTGATTGACAATCAGCAGCTCAAGACCAACTTCAGAAATCCTGAAAGGCAGATGTGGCAATTAGCAACAAATCAAAACTCTAGACCTGTAGGCACTCTCCCTAGTGATACAAAAAAGAATCTACAAGTGGATGCAGTTACACTTAGAAATGGGAGGGAGCTTAAGTTACAAAGAAAAGGAAAGATAATCCCGTACCTGAGGGGAAGTTGATCCCTAAAGTGAAAAACGAGCCAAAGAAGACTACTGAAATTCCAGAGCCAGTGGAGGTCCCAAGGCCACCACCCCCTTTCCCCCAGAGATTGCAGAAAAGAATGATGATCGCATGTTCAGCAAATTCCTCTCCATGTTGAGCCAGGTTCAATTGAATATTCCACTTGTCGATGTGCTTCATGATATGCTAAGTACATAAAAGATATAGTGGCTCACAAGAGAAGACTAACTAATTTGAGACAGTTTCACTTACTGAGGAGTGCACTTCTAGGGTCCAAAATAAGCTCCCTCAAAATCTTAAGGATCATGCCAGCTTTACGATTCTTGTGCGCATTGGTAATATTGATGTGGTTCTTGATCTCTATGATTTCGGGACAAGCATAAATCTAATGACCCTATCTTTGGTCAAGCAATTGGGTCTGCGGGATCCAAGGCCAACTACTGTGATGTTGCAGCTGGCTGATAGGTCGATAGCGCACCCTGATGAGGTGATTGAAGATGTTTTTGCTGCAAATTAGGAAATTCATCTTCCTGGCTAATTTCATTATCCTCTATTATGAGGCTGATGAACTGGTCCAAATCATATTTGGGTGATCTCTATTGGCTACTGGCGATGTGATTGTCAAAGTGAGAGAGGGAAAGATGATTTTGAGGGTAGATGATGAGGAAGCCGTTTTCAATGTCTACAAAGCAATCCAACTTCCCCGTCAATATGAGGAGCTCTCAATGATAACTGTCGTTGAGGTTGATGAGAAGATTCGTGATGCGAGTGATTATATAGACGATTCTCTACAGAAAGCAATTATATTGTTTGATAGCTTAGGGAATGATGAGAAGGTTGAGGAGATGATGCACATCCTTGATACATCTTGTGCATACATGAAGGGGATACACTCCTTTGAACCCTTGAACATGCCAGAGGGACTTCCTCCAAAGCCGTCAATTGAGGAAGCCCTAAAATTGAAGCTTAAACCTCTTCTATCTCATATGTAATATGCTTATTTGGGTGACTCTGTTACCCTACCTGTCATTGTTTCTTCTGACTTGTCTAAATAGCAGGAATAAATACTGTTGAGAGTGCTACGTGAGAACAAACACGCACTTGGGTGGATGATGTCTGACATTAAAGGCATTAGTCCAACCTTTTGCATGCAAAAAATCCTCATTGAAATTGGACATAAGCCCAGTGTTGAGCAACAACCCCGACTCAATCCAATCATGAAATAGGTGGTAAGAAAAGAAGTGATTAAGTCGCTTGATGCAGGTATTGTATTTCTTATCTCGGACAGCAAATGGGTAAGCCCCGTACAATGTGTACCTAAGAAAGGGGGGTTGGCTGCAGTAGTTAATGAGAATAATGACTTAATCCCTACAACAACCTTCACCGGGTGGAGAATTTGCATTGACTATATAAAATTGAAAAATGCCACCCGGAAGGACCACTTTCCCTCCCCTTTATTGACCAAATGCTTGATAGATTAGCTGGCATGAGTGCTAGTACTTCTTAGATGGTGATTCAGGGTATAATTAGATTTCTATAGCCCTAGAGGACCAAGAAAAGACCACTTTTACGTGTCCTTATGGAACGTATGCGTTCAAGAGAATGCCCTTTAGACTTTGTAATGCACCTATGACTTTTCAAAGGTGTATGATGGCCATTTTTACTGACATGGTCGAGTGGTTTGTAGAAGTATTCATGGATGATTTTTCTGTATTTGGATACTTTTTTGATAACTGCTTGATGAACCTCGATAAAGTAATTGCTAGGTGTGAAGAGACTAACTTGGTGCTAAACTAGGAAAAGTGCCATTTCATGGTACGTGAAGGTATAGTTTTGGGGCATAAGGTGTCCAAAGATGGTTTGCAGGTGGACAAGGCAAAGGTGGAAGCGATTGAAAAATTGCCTCCACCAATATCTGCCAGAGGCATCCGTAGTTTCTTGGGCCATGCAGGTTTTTTTCGTCGTTTTATTAATGATTTCTCAAAAATTTCCTCTTCCTTGTGCAGGTTTCTTGAGAAAGATGTCGCCTTTAAATTTGATGATGCATGTCTGTAGGCATTCGGGGAGCTGAAGAGCAGGTTAGTGACTGCTCCAATCATCATTGCTCCGGATTAGGAGCATACATTTGAGTTGATGTGCGATGCTAATGACTTGGCTATTGGAGCTGTTTTGGGGTAAAGGAGAAATAAAATATTCCAGTCCATCTACTATGCGAGTAAAACTCTGAATCTAGCTCAGATGAACTACACAGTCATTGAAAAAGAGTTGCTTGCAGTGGTGTGGGCATTTGACAAGTTCCGGTCATATCTTGTGAGGACCAAAGTCATCGTCTACACAGATCATTCAGCTATAAGATACCTATTTGAGAAGAAAGACGCCAAGCCGAGACTGATTCGGTGGGTCCTACTCTTCCAAGAGTTTGATTTAACAATTCGAGATCGCAAAGGAACAGAGAATCAAGTGGCTGATCACTTGTCCAGATTAGAAAATCGGAACCATGTGGCTGAAGGGGGTGCAATCAAAGAAACATTCCCTGATGAGCAGCTATTGGCAATCACCTCAAGCACAACTCCGCGGTATGCAGATTATGTGAACTTTATTGCAAGTAGGGTGACACCACCAGAATTGCTCCAGACAATAGAAGAAGATTCTTGCATGATGTGAGGCTATACATATGGGATGAGCCATTCTTATACAAGCTACGTGCAGATCAATTGGTGCCGAGATGTGTTCCTGAGGAGGAGATGAATTCCATAATTCATGACTGTCACGCCTCGCCATATGGAGGTCATCATGGTGGAGACAGGACCGCCCTGAAAGTGCTACAATCAGGTTTCTATTGGCCAAAATTGTTTAGGGATGCACACGCCTTTGTTAAAATGTGTGACATGTGCCAAAGAACCGGAACGATCACGAAGAAGCACGAGATGCCGCTACAAAACATTCTGGTAGTGGAGCTTTTTGATATTTAGGGAATTGACTTCATAGGACCATTTTTCTAATGGTCATAGGTACATCTTGGTGGCAGTCGACTATGTGTCTAAGTGGGTGGAGGCCGTTTCTCTTCCCACTAATGATGCAAATGTGGTGGTAAGCTTTGTAAAGAAGCAACAATTCACACGCTTTGGAACTCCCAGAGTGTTGATTAGTGATGGAGGAACGCATTTATGCGTTAAACTATTGAACAATGTTCTTGCAAAGTACGGAGTCAAGCATAAGGTCTCTACTTCCTATCACCCCCGGACGAGTGGTCAAGTGGAAGTGTCAAATAGAGAGGTAAAGTAGATTCTTGAGAAAATAGTGAGTGCAAATAGAAAAGACTGGGCCAGGAAGCTAGACGACGTATTGTGGGCATATTGAACTGCATACAGAACTCCCATAGGTGCTTCTCCGTATAAATTGGTTTTCGGGAAGGCATGCCACTTGCCCTTCGAGCTTGAACATAAGGCCTATTAGGCGATTAAAAAGCTGAATATGGATGGGGACTTAGCTGGAGAGAAGAGGTTGCTACAACTTAATGAACTCGATGAGTTTCGATTGCACGCATATGACAATACCAAGTTGTATAAAGAGAAGACTAAGAAGTGGAATAACAAGAACATTCAACATCATGAGTTCGAGCCAGGGCAAGAAGTTCTTTTGTTCAATTCGAGGTTGAAGCTTTTTCCCGGAAAGCTTAAATCTCGTTGGTCAGGCCCTTTTGTTGTGGTAAGTATGAAGCCTCATGGAGCTGTGGAATTGCAGGAAATGAGTTCAACTGGTACCTTTTTGGTGAATGGCTAAAGGAAAAAGCAGTACTGGGGTGGTGACTTTGCACGTCACAAGACCTCGGTGGACTTGACTGATGCTTGAGAACGTGTTGGGTCGTGCCGTGATGTTAAATCAGGCGCTAGATGAGAGGCAACCCATTGAATTGTTGTAATCGTCATGCCACGATGTTAAATAAGGCGCTAGTTGGGAGGCAAATGATAGTAGTAGTGTTAATTTTGTGTTTTAGGAAGAGCTAACCAATGTAGGTGACAAGGGCGGATGCTAAGTCCATTGAACGAGGTAAGAACAGATGAAAAGTTGAAGAAACAAATTGCCCAGATACGCGCCCGCGCACATCGGTTACTGGCCAGGCTCGATTTGCGAAAAAGGCTCGTAAGAAGCTAATTTTGGAGAGATGTGTTGACATTACAAGGCTACAACGATTCTTCCCTCATATGTACGATGATTTTATGAGGCATGGATTGCAAACATTCCTCAATGAGCCCGGTGAGGGCAATACCATGGTTGTGAGGGAGTTCTATGCCAATATGCCGGAGCATAATAATAGAATAGTCACGATGTGCTGACAAGTGGTGAATGCTTCGGTAAAGGGGATCGGACTGCCTACCAGCTTCCTCCACCTCTTGTTGGGTATGATGACTTCTAGAAATATGGCCGCAACCTAACGATCAAAAAATGGGCGAGATTCTTTGAGACTATTTGTGCACCCGGCAAAGAAGTGATCTGGATGGACTATGGGGAGAAGTTCCACTCCTCCACACTAACTTATGAAGCAAAGTGCTGGATGTACCTCATAAACAACTGCCTGATCCCGTTGCACAATACTACAGAGGTCAATGGGCCCCGAGCTTCTCTTATCTGGTGCTTTGTTAATGGTCACGACTTTGATGTGACTAAAGTTATGCACGAGGAGATGTTTGTCCACATCCAAGTCAAAAGGTATGGGTTCTCTTTCCCTTATTTAGTTACTCAACTATGCAGGGATGCACATGTGCAAGAAAATTTAGCTGTGGATGAGTTGGTCAAAAAGGAAGGCAAGTTCCATATCGATAAGGTGACAACGGGTAAGGAGCCGGCAGTGGTAGAGGTGGCAGCACGGGGCAGCTCTGACGATGAGGAGGATGATGAGGAGAACATGGATGCCGCGCCACAGGCTCAAGAGCAAAATGTGGCAGCTGTAGGACCTTCTGAGACTACAACATCTTCAGGAGCTGCCCGGGTGTCCCATTTTACTGCTATGGAGCAGGAGATGGCTGGTGTGCGGACCTCCATGACTGATTTGGGCACCTGTGTGGATGTGATAGCTGACTGACAGGAAAAGTTGGAGAAGAAGTTCATGGGTTGGCTGCAAGCTCTGGGGCTTCAGGGAAGTTCCCCTATTTCACTGCTCTTTCAATTTTAAGCCATGAGGACATTTCTTTATCTTAAGTGTGGGGTGGGGGTACTTCATTGTATGTATGTATGTGTATCAATTGAGTGTTAGGTTTTGTTTTCTTTTGTGTTGTTTAACTTTGATAGTGTTGGTGTTAAGTAGGAATCATTAGTTTAAAATAGATAGGTGGCTCGGCCCAACGATGGATCCCTTTTGATTGGGTTTTTGAGGGACTGAGTCGAGAGAAAAATAATTGAAAAATTGTAGGCTCTTATTGATGACGGATCTTTTAGACAAGTTTTCTTGAGGGAAGTTAGTTTAGATAAAAGAACGAAAAGGTTTTTAATTTTATTTTTAGGTAGTGTAGTAACTCCCCCTTGATTTTTCTTTAGGCCATGGTTCTTTTCCAAGGGTTTAACTAGAACTGGGTATAGGTAGTTTTTATTTTGTTTTCTTTTTGATTTGTAGGTTAGGTTAATGGGCTTCGAGCTAGAAAATCAAAGAGAACCCAAAGCGTTGACACACCTGAATACAATAGACCCCTAGAGTGTAACACTTAATCTTATTTGTTGAATCTCAATAAAATGCCTTAATCTTTATGTTTGTTACTGAATTGAATGCTCGTAGTGGAGTGTCTTGATGAGCTGATCTGAATGAGTCATATGCCATGTGGGGTGAGTTTTTGTGTAATCCATGTATTGTACTTGTGTCTAGAACTTTCCTGCTATGTGAGTTGAAGCGAAATTTAAGATGATGTTCGGTTTGAAAAATGATGTTAGGCTTTCTTTGATTTTTTATTAGCTTAATTGCTTATCAGAAATAAAATTTATCCCTAGTTGACCCTTTTGAGCTTATAGACTTTTGTTTGGCACCCGCATTACAAACCTATAACCTTTTGTTCTTAATTGATCTTGTTTTGATCCTTTTACTTCTTAAAAGCACTTTAATGGTGAGACGAGCGCTAAAAGAACTAAGAAAAAAATAAGTGAGGGGTGGATTTTGAGTGAAACCAATAAAAGGAAGAAAGATGCACTTATTTTGTAAAATATTACATCACCAGCGGAAAGTGAAAAGAAACAGAAAAAAATTGAAAAAAACTGAATAAACTAGAAAAAAGAAGATGAATATATTGTGTCTTGTTCCAGCTAGTGGGTATGAATTAATAGAGTGTTTAAAGAAGAAAGGAGTGTTTGTGGGGTGATATTTTTGTAAAAGTAAAGTGGGCTGAAGAATTTGCGCTTAAAGTAATTATGTAATGTGTTAAAGTGCTTAGGAAGGTCAGTCACTATTCCTAAATATATCCTACCCGACCCACATTACAATCATGAAAAATTCATAATTAATTTTAGATCGAGTGAGCCTATATTAGTAGAGATTTATATTAAGGGCAAACATATGGTACCAATGGAATGCATGTGACTACTTTTGCGAGGGTGAGTGATTTCTTTGATATATGTGAGTATATGACTCGAATGTGTGGATTGATTTCAGTTTTTGTTGATATGATTGTGAGGGCACATGATTCATGACAGAAAAGCAAGTCTTGAGTTCTGTGTAGAGTATGTTGAGGAAGTGTGAATATTGCATGGCACTTGAGAGTCGACTTTAAGGCTAGGATTGTTCACTGCTAGGCGTAATGTATATAAATTATTCTGGGTGTAATGCCTGAGGGAAAATGATTGAGTGAAGGAATCTCTAGAGAGTATAGCTTGATTGCTCGAGGATTAGCAATGAATTAAGTGTGTGGTATTGATAATAGGCGAAATCCAGATGATTTAGCTATTATTTATGCTTCCGTTTGATTATATTCCAATGTCATATTATGATTAATTGAGGAAAAATGAGCTCTAATTGTAAATTGTATATATTTCAGGTTGAGGAGCCTATGTTATGCAAGAAAGTGTGATTGGAACCATTTTCGAGCAAGAAAGACCCCTCGGAGCTGAGTACACTTGAAGACGAGGAAAAGAATCGAGGAAATTGAACAACTGGTCTAGCGCGCCCAGATGCGCGCCCGCGCTGACAGAATCCTCAGCCAACTAGCGCGACCAGAATCACGACCGCGCTAGTCCAAATTTTGGGAAGGTTATGTTAGGGGCAAAAGTGAAAATCTGGAGGAAAATTCACTTAATCTATATAAAGTCAAGCTCGCCCAAGGAAGTTTTATCAAGGTTTTCATAGGCTAGTTCCATAAATTGAGAGGCAAGAGGCAAGGAGGAGATTTGACCATCAAGTTCTTCTTTTCTTCTGTTTGTTTTTGCTAATTGTGATAAAATTGAATATCTATTTGTGATAAACACTAGTATGAGTGGCTAAAATCCATTGTTCTAGGGTCATGGGTAAAACATGAACGTTGTTGTTTGAGGTCTAATTTGACAAAGTTGGTTTATCATATTGGGCTGTTTATTTAATTCTGATTTTAATTATTTTGCTGAGTAGCTAACAGTGAAATACTTTCTACGAATCTAGATTTGAACTCGAAAGTGGGAACTTTAGATTGCATATAGAATTAAATAGAGTAAGTTCTTGAACCTGGGCCTCGGGGAACAGATTCGCAATTGGGATAGACATATACACATTGCCTTGCTTGGTTGAGATACATGAATTGTAAATGCGTTTGTGTTAATCTTAATTCCATAGACATATAGGCGTTGAGTTAACTTGAATAGGCGAGTAAGAACTCGACAGATACTTATGAGTAATATAAACCCTGTCAATCAATAACCTAGATAAATTGATTAGTCATTTTAAGCCAAGAACACAATACGATTGTCAACTAGCCCGTAACTTTGGAATATCCTCTCCTACTGTTTGTTACTCAAAATCATAATTTGTTTGGTTAATTGCTACAGTTACATTATTTCTTGATAGTATAGGTAGTAAAATAATTACATCTTTATTTTGTGAAGAAAAAACTCACGGATAGATAAATTAATTGAGTTGGAATCAGTGAACAGTCAATCACAAGTTTTTGCAGGAACGATACTCTACTCACTACTTTATTACGTGGCGATCACGTGCACTTGCGTGAGTGTTTTTGGTCGCAACTATCTCGTACTCCCTCAGTTTCAATTTAGATAACACATTTTTCTTATAAGTTCGTTCCAAAAAGAATGATACATTTCTATATTTATAAATAGTTTAACTTTAAATTTTTCTACCTATTTTACTTTTTACGAGAAACTTTTATAGACAAATATCATGGTATAGCCAGTTTTTACACTGGCCAATGAAAAATAGCCACCGTTTACCAAGTCAATGAAAAATTGCCACTATTTTGCTGCAACAGGGATTAGTCCAGTAAAATATACAGGAGTTATGGTGCATTTGTGTATGAACTCCAGCATATTATACTGGATCGGTATACTTTGCTAACTCCTGTAAAATTTACGAGAGGCTGGAGCACCAGTGCTCCAAACTCCAGTATATTATACTGGACAATTATACTTGCTGGAACCCCCGTAAAATTTATGGGAGTTCCAACATAATTATGCTTGAACTCCCGTAAACTTTACGGGAGTTCCAGCATAGTTATCTTAGAACTCCCGTAAAATTTACTGGAGTTCAAGCATACTTATGGTGGAACTCACGTAAAATTTGCGGGCGTATTTTTTCGATTTTTGAACAGTGCTTTTGCTCAGATTTAAAGTGGCTAAATTTTGATGACTTTTGAAACTTGGCTATTTTTCAACAACCAGTGGTAAATCTCACTATTTTTAAATTTCTCGTACTTTTATAGCCACACAAATATTATGGACCCACTAAGATTTTGCCCCTTAAGTTTTTTTATTATCACATATTTCAATAAAAAAAATTCGCTTAAACTTTGTGTCAAGTCAAACTAAGTAAAATTAGTATTTGTGAAAATATCGAGCGTAAATTAATAAAATTACCTAAATAAAAGAACATGACATGATGCTCAGAGGAATTAACTTAAACATCTCTAGTAAAATGGAGGAGTAGAAAGATTAAAAGATGATAATAATAATGAATATACCCCATCTTGATCAGTCAACGAGTTTGCTGATTTCTTGTTGAAAGATCATATAAGTGGAGAATGAAGTAAAACTCGAACAACTTTCTATTTTTTTGATTTCTCATTCGGTATCCGGTAGTTATATTAGGGCCCAATTGAATCAAGATTTGCGCCGGAAATCCCATATTAGAGGGTAAAACACGTCCTAATAAAAGCGACTCTATATTCAGGGTCTTGAACCCGAGACCTCTGATTAAGGATGAAGATTCGAAGAATTTATTACCAGAGGCAGATTTATAATCTGAAAAGTATAACGGGTGCCTACTTTATATTTGTATACATAAATCTAATATTTCTTCTCTTATACACACATACATATTGCTCGAACCTAATTAACAAGATGAGTGTAGATATTGGTGTGTCCATGGACAAAGAAGGTGAGACGTACATATATAGAGAGGCGGATCCGTAATTTGAAAGTGACAGAATTACTATTGTCGAATAAAAATTTGAGCAAATAACGGAGCGAAAATTGAACCAAGGCACAACACTATAAGTCAAAATGTGCCCCTCAAAATCAACCAATGCAAACTGCCTAGGCTCGAGTGTTAGGGTGTCATATATATATATATATATATATATATATATATATATATATATATATATTATTTATAGACTGAATAACGAGGAATATGGTGTTGTTACCTGGAGCATTTTTCCGAGCACCATAGATTCTATGAACAAAAGAAAATCTTTGAGGATTATTTGGAGGAAAATATGGTAAAAAAATACAATCTGAAGGGCAGTTGTTTGCAGGCAGCACAACGAGTGAATGTCATAATTTATCCTTGAAGATTTTCTCAATATTTTATGCTAATTTTTTCTGTAAGAAAAGATTGTGAAATCTTTGATTTTTGAAGAAGAGATGTAATGAAAGATATTATTTGCTTTTTAATACTTTTGTTAAGATTTAGCAGTGTATTAATATGAGAAGGAAGAATTGTTTGAATTTCTTATTCAAGGAAAGTTACCGATATGATTCTACCATTTCTTGAGAGGGACTAATAAAATTGGTATGATTGGTGTTTCCTTTTTTTTCTTCCTTTGTAAATTACAAATTCAAATTACTTTAGTTTTGCTCAAAGTCTCAAATTGCTATAAGATTTTGAAAGACAACAAAATTTGTCCCTTGTTTAGAAAATAAAAAAAAGAAAGCATAGGTTTTATCCAAACTCAATTACAGGGCCATGATCAGTGGCAGAATCAGAAGAATTTTAGGATGTTACAATTGGAATTTAACCCTATGGCCTAAAGCAACTTTTGATCCCCCTTCACTGTAATAATTGAATTTTCTATGTCAAAAGTATTCAACAGTTCACATATAAGAAAAAAAATTATTTTTTAAAATTATGTGGGTAAATATATTTGTGGTCACTCATACTCAAGTGACTCACTTGGTTCATTGGTGATTAAGTACCCCTCTTATCTCCCTTTTGTCCCCGAGGTAAGGTGTGCGATCCCTGTACAATAACAACAACAACAAAGTATAATCCCAGACCTTACCCTTACCCTTGGGTAGAGAGGATGTTTTCGAATAGACCCCCGGCATCCTTCCCTCCAAGAACTTCCCACCTTGCTCTTAGGGAGACTCGAACTCACAACCTCTTGGTTGGAAGTAGGGGTTGCTTACCATCAGAGCAACCACTCTTATCTTACGATCCCTATACGGTTGTTTTTGATTATTACCTTTTATAGTTAATTAACAAATAAATTCTCCATGCCATTTTCAACTACAGTCAAATCTTTCTATAACAACGTTGTTTGTTCCGAATATTTTAAATGTTATAGCGAATTGAAGTACTGTTATAGAGAACATATCTAATAATATAATATGAAAATTGATTTCGAAAAAACTTGATTTTTATAATAAAGTATTATTATATAGGAATATTATTATACAGAGTTCTGACTGTAATTTCAATTAACAACATATCACGTTCTTCCCTTCTTTCCAATTAACAACCAAAGACGTTTTTCTACTTCTTCTTTTTTTTTTAAAAAAGAAAACAAAATCCATTTTGCCTACGCCTTTTTAATTTTCTTTCTCTTAATCATACTTCTGAGTACAAAAACTTTGAATTCCCTAAAAACAAAGTATTTGTGACGCTTCTCTTTCAGCTCTGAGGCTCTATGTGGATTCAAAGTAGCAAAACCACCTGGTCAATATTAAGTGTTGCTTTTAAAAACTTATTTGAATAGTTGTTTAGTTTGCTATATAAAGCGTGAGCAATCTAAAATTGTTAATAATGATGCTATTATTGACCTTTTTCAAAACATAAAAACTCGTTGAGGACAATTGTAAAGTGAATAATATTTTTTACAAATATAATATTAATGTAGTTTGCTCGTCAACTTGCCGTTATCATAAAATTTTATATAATAGAACCAAATATCTATCTTAAAGATAATAGTACACCTAGAGGTGTCAACCGGGCCGGGTTGACCCGGGATCGGCACGGACCGGCCCGGTCAAACCCGGCCCAGACCGGACCGGTTTATAGCGGGAGGGGGGGGGGCCGGGCTGGGTTAGGGGGAGGAAAGGGGTTAGGACGTTAGGCGATTCCGTCCAATTGATCCGGACCGGACCGGCCCGGGAAGGAAAATTCCGGGCGAACTGGTCAACCCGGACCGGCCCGGACCGGTCCCCAACGGTAAATTTTTTTTTTTTTTTATAAAAAAAAAATTTTCTGAAAACATGGGGCCCACTTGACCGTTGGCAACGGTCCAGCACCGTTGCCCAACGGGACTTTTTGCATTTTTGGCCAATTTTGAGTTTTTTTTTGTTTTTTTTTAAATTACATTATTAACCCTTCTTAAAATCTATAAATACCCTCCCCTCTTCTTCATTTCCTCACTCAAAATTATCTATCTCTCTCTCAATTCTCAAATTAGCAAATATCAATCACTCTCTTCTCTTCAATTTTCAAGAATTCATATTCTACTTTCATAATTTTATTGTCTTTATTTTCCCGAATTCTATTTATCGTAATTTCTTATTTGGAAATCGGCATTCGAAGCTTGATTCTTGAAGTTCAAGTGTTCAACATTGAAATACTTGCTTGACGTTTGTTCGTGGTAACACCGGATTTGCGTAATCAAGTGCTCAATTTATTGTCGGATTCGGTGCACTCTCTCCAACTCTTTCTCTTATTTAATATTTTAATTGCATATTTGATTTTAGCTTATATATTAATTTTTCCAATATGTTGAATGCTGCTAAAAGAGCGTGTAGAAAAGTTACTGGTAGGAGTGGAAGTGGAAGTGGAAGTAGTAAAAAAAGTCCTATAGCTTCTGGTAGTAATAGTAATAATGAACCAATAACACATGTTTCTGAATCATCGCCTAATTTGCAAGATGTAAATATTGATTATGAACAATTACACCAAGATTTCGGAATAGAAGATAACGAAATTGGAATAGAAGATGAGATACCACCTACACCTACTAGTGGAAATGTTGGTAGTATTGGAGTTGGAGTTGCTAGTGCAACAAGGGGTAGAAGACCACCAGTCGCTCAAACTTCTAAATCTAATCGTAGAAAAAGAAGTCCTGTTTGGCAATTTTTTGATGAGATAGAAGATAGTGATAGAGTTAACTGTAGACTTTGTAATGAAACGTTTAAACATTTGACCGGAGGTAATTTAGGGGGGACTGGCACACTTATTAGACATATGCAAAAGTATCATCCTATAGAATGGGGAAATAATGGGGATGGAAGTGCAACAACACTTAACCCTACTACTGCAGGTCTCCTAAAATATGATAAAATGAGGGATCGAGAGGAATTAGCAAAAATGATTGCTTTGGGTTGTCTACCTTTTTCATTTGCTTCTTCCTCTTATCTTGTTACGTATATTCAAAGGATATACAATCCTATGTTTAAAGGTATCCCTAGAAGTACCTGTAGATCAGACATCTTTAGACTTCACAGCCAATATCAAACATACATACGTTATTTGTTTAGTCACCTTCCTTCTAGAGTATGTCTAACTTCTGATATTGGCCATGCTGTAAATGGAAATGATTGTTTAACAATTACATGTCATTGGATAGATAACAATTAATGAATGCTTTATACACTTATATGGAGATTGGGCCCACTGAAAGCCCAAATTTGTATGAATCTATGAACCAACTAAATGAACATTTACAATATCTATATACTTATTATGCAACTCAATGTGATAATGCTCGTGCTTCAACTGCTGCAAATCCCACTATGCAATGTAGCACTTCTAATGTAGTCGAAGATGATGATGAAGGCATTGATAGTTTTAATATTTTTTCAACTTTTTCTAACACTCAAAGTAGTAGCAGGAATATAGATGAACTTCAATTTTACTTGCAGAAGCAAAAGGAGCCTCGCACCAAGGAATTTTCACCGTTAGGCTGGTGGCATGAAAATTCAAAGCAATTTCCCGTTCTTTTCGCTATGGCGCGGGATGTCCTGAATGTCCCAATTTCCACTGTTGCATCCGAGAGTGCATTTAGCCAAGCAAGACAACAACTTGGAGACACACGGCACTCATTGGGAAGCAATGCTTTGGAAGTCTTAGTGTGTCTAAGAGATTGGATAAGATCTGAACGAAGAAATCAAGGAAAGGAAGATCTTGATAGCCCGGAAGACGAAGAACTTGGAGATATATTAACGCACGGAAACCCATCCGAATTTAACTCTCCAGAAGAAGGTCATTCGGTTCATATTAATTTTGAAGAACTTTCTATTGCAATGCAAACCATTTGATGTAAATTGTAAACTAATTATGATACATTTTAGTTTTGAAATTTTGAATTTAAGAAATAAAGTAGCACTTGCAATAAGTGCAATTTTTTCCCCATCTTTTGTTGTGTTCATTCAATTATTACAAAGTATTAATATAACTTAATATTTATACTATACGTAATTCCAAAAAAAAAAAAAAACCACGGCCCGGCCCGACCCGGATCAACCCAGCCCGTTAACAACCCACCTCTAATTGAACCCGGCCCGGACCGGCCCGGACCCGGACGGGTCAGAAAAATTGGACCCGGACCCGGCCCGGCCCACCCGTTGGTCACCTATAAGTACACCCATGGTATATCTTGGATATGCCTCTGCCAAATCACAAGGTGGTATTTATGGATGTCTGTCAATACTTCACGAGTAATCCTCCAATAATACTATGGTATGAAAAATTGAAGGTTGTATGGCACTAAAATCTGCTATTAGCATCTCAAAAAGAACAATGCATAGGTCTTCTATATACAAGTTTTGCATATCAAAGAGCATGTATTTTGCCTTATCAATGTACATGTAAACAAGGAAAAACAAACTGAAATTAGGCCTAAAGATAGTTTAAAGACAGTATCTGCTGCAGAAACTCTAGTGATATTCTTCGTTCTACCTGGGGGTGGCAAACTGGGTCGGGTCGGGTCGAGTTGGATATGAGCGGGTCAAAATAAGTAATTTTTTAAAAAGCGGATAAAGTATCTTATCTGACCCGTATTTGAGAGGGATAAAAACGGGTTTATCTGGCGGGTAATTCATGGCTTTTTAAATATGATCACTTATTAGAGAATTCCTAGCTTCCAAACTTGAGAAACTTCAATTTGAGGCTTTACAAATGTAAAAATTAAACACATTAATTATCCATATTGATTAACCATTTTCCAAGTGGATAATATGGTTCTTTATCCACATTCAATCCATTTTTAAATAATTCATTATCCAACCTATTTTTTGATGGATAATATAGATGGTAACTATTTTCTTTTAACTATCTTGTCACCTCTAATTCTACCTATAACATGAAATTTATCTTTTCCACGAGCAAGATAGGGTGGATACAATGAGAGAATCTGGTGTAACTTCTTTTGTTTTTTTTTTTTTTTTTGGCTGACTTACGATTTTACGTAAAGTACTTCTCATCTCCAAAAGAAAGAAATAATATTCTTGATTCTCAAAAATGGAATCATTCCTGGCCCGCATTCATTATGTAACTAGGCCATTTCAATATCATACAATGGAATCTCATAAATGGAATCTAGGAAGAATAATGTGTATGTAGACCTTATTCCTATCCTGTAAAAACAAAAATATTATTTTCGAAAGAGGAAAGACCCTCGGCTCGAGGAAAAATACAATATCATCAAGATCCTAGCATATCACAATGCTAGTTTTGTTGCCTTAATGTCCATGCAATAACTTCGACAAAAGATAGTTCTTTCAGTCATCATCTTGCCTACCATCTTATTCATATTCGCCCTCATTTCGTAACAATCCGTATAAAAAACCAAGGCTCTGATACCACTGTTATGTCGAGGAAGAAGCAACCCCGAAATTAAAGAAGATAAAAAATATCAAATTTTAATATTAAAAAATATACTTACAAAACAATTCTTGGTCCATAGAAGTTTTAAACTTCACCAATTGTTCTGTAAGTTTAATCTTATTTTATCTAGTTCTAGTTCATAATCCAAGAAACATCAGATTCGATGTATTATGCTCATTTGTGAAAATCGAGCAATTTAGTTTATTATTTTATTATTTTCTTTTTGAGATATATGGGGGATTGATGGAAAAATATTTTTGATATCTCGAAAAGAAATACCCCAAAATTATGTCTAGATTTATTTTTTTACTATTATATTAATGAGTCATTATTATAGTAATTATTTTAAATATATTGTAACAACTAATTTGATAAGTTTGAATTCAATTTTTGACAAACAAAATCTGGCAATTGAATGGTAATAACTGTTGGAATTTAAAGCATTGGGCTTCAAAGACTTTAAGCATTGGGCTTTAAAGTCTAAGAGTGTGAATTGGAAATGGTGAGAAATAAAATTGAGGGAAATGAAAATTTGAATGAAGTGATCATTTGTCTTGAACTTTTTCCCTCCTTAGTGAGGGACAACTACATTTATGTGTGTGTGTGTGTGTATATATATATATATAGAATCACTTCTTAAAGCTCTTAAAAGGAGTTGAAGAGAATGAAACCCTCGCGTCGTCCTCGTCGCACGCTCGGCTCGACTTCGGCTTTGGATTTGGATTTGGATTTGTCAAAGGTAAAAATCATGGGATCACAAAGATCCAAAAAAACTCCACTATTACAATAAGAGGGTTACAAAATTTCTCAAAATTGGCTACACAACAAGTGCCAAATACGGAGCAACATCCAATTAATTAAAGAAAGATCTTATAATCCACAAAAATAAAGCTGATGTTCGAAGCATGAAACCAGATTTTATGAGCCTCCAAATCCGATCTCCACCGTTCAAATCTAAGACCAAGATGTTACAAACACTCAGTCAAAATTTTATCCCGATCCAACAGTTATCGAATCAGAAATCATGATTTGAATGTTGAATGGCCGGAATACAAATGTGACGACCCGGCCCGTCGTCTCATGATTTACCGCCCCGTTTCCCCCAATTTTATGCTTTTTTATGTTTCGTTATCGGTATTTGTTGTGATAGAATTAATACGGATTGGTTTTGGTAGAAAATGAGACACTTAGTCTCTTTAAGGAAGACATATTTTGAAAAAGTCAACCGAATGTTGATTTATGAGTTAGAGAGCTCGGATGTGATTTCCGGTGATTCTGTCAACTTTAGGGGATGATTTTTAACTTAGGAGCGTGATCAGAAGTAATTTTGGAGGTCCGTGTAGAATTAGGCTTGAATTGGCGAAGTTAGTATGTTGACGATTTTCGGTTAAGAGGTGAGATTTTGATCCGAGGATCGAAATAGAATTACGAGAGTTTCAATAGCTTTTTAGGTGATTTGGGATGTGTGTTCAAAATTTCAGATGATTCGGAGGTGTTTCGGTTGGATTTTTTATCAAATGCGTATTTCGGAAGATTTAGAAGAACATAGGCTTGAATCCGATGTAATTTTATGATTTTGGTGTTGTTTGTGGTGTTTTAATGATTGGATCAAGTTTTAGTGTTGTTTTAGGATGGGTTGGCACTTTCTGTTGAGATCTCGGGGGCCTCAGGTTGATTTCGGATGGCCATCGGGATGAATTTGAGACTTGTGAGATTGCTGATGTTGTTGGTATATGGTATTTCTACATCTGCGGAAAAGGGATCGCAGATGCGGTAAGGGAGTCGCAGGTGCGGGTTGGGGTCTTGAGGCAACTTCCGCAGAAGCGGACAGTGGTCCACATATGCAGTCACCGTAGAAGCGAGATTGGACCGGAGAAGCGATTTTGGGCGTATTAGTGAGTTCCGCAGAAGCGGATGGAAACCGCAGAAGCGGTAGTCGCAGATGCAGAATGAAATCGCAGATGCGAAAAGGACTGTTCTGAAAAGGATTTTAAAACTCATTTTGTTCCGCGAGCTAAGATATTTTTCCTCCATTTTTAGCAACCTTGAGAGCTTTTGGACGGGAATTGAAGTGGATTTCGACTATGTACGATTGGAGGTGAGTTTCTTTACCTTAATACATGATTTAATGGTAGAATTAACATAGAAATTTGTGAAAATTTATCAAGAGAGGGTAAAGCTAGAGCTTGGAAATTTGGTATTTTGAAGTGGAATTTGAAGGGTCATTTGGGCTCGGATTTGGGAGTTTTTGGTATGTATAGACTCGTGGCGAGATAAGGAATCCGATGATGCTAAATTTTTTAACTTTCGAGAAGTGGGCTCGGGGCTCAGGTTTTGCAAATTTCGTAATTTTCGATATTTTTTGAGTCTTTTCGATTGGGTTATGTTCCCTTAGCCTATTGTAACGTATTTGTTATGGTTTTGGCCAGATTCGACGCGCGAGGAGGTCATTCGAGAGGCAAGGGCATAGTGAGCTAGACTTTTGGCCGGCTAGAGGTGAGTAATGATTTTAAATGATGTTCTGAGGGTTTGAAACCCCGGATTGTACAAGGTAGTGCTATATTGAGGTGAGACACACGGTCAATGACGAGCTCGGAGTCATTTACTATTGAGGATTGTGACTTGGTCCATCCCGGTTGATATTATACCGCGTATTTGACTAAGACTTGTTGTTTTTACCATGACTTGAGCTTATTACAATACTTGGGCTTATTGCCGACTATTTAAAATCCTTTGTGAACTTTCATCACTTTCATAACTGTTTCCTCACAATTTGAAATAATACTTGAACTCAATCCAATTAAATTACAATGTTTCATGAACTCAGATATTTCTACACAAATTTGAGATTTAAATGATATTTGGACTGGTGTTTGAGCTGAGAACTATTGTTTTATTGATGCCCGAGGGGCTTATGATTATATTTGGATTGATCGAGGCTGAGGGCCATATGTGTGGATATGTTGAGTGATGTAAGGAGGCTTTAAGGCCTCGAGTGTTATGTGAGGAGGCTTTTATGCCTCGAGTGTGATGTGAGAAGGCTTTCAGGCCTTATATTGATATGAGCATGATTTCAGGCGTTATGATGATATAACGCTTGGGGCGTAAGGGTTCCCGATGGAGTCTACACACCCACAGTGTGCGCGGGTACCCAAATGATCTGACAGTGAGCCCGAGGAGCTGATGTTATACTGAGTGACTGATACTGAGCCCGCGGGGCTGATACTGTACTGAGAGGTTAATATTGAGCCCGAGGGGCAGATTGCTGATTATTTCTCACTTGTTGGAAGTATTTGCCTTTAACTGTTTTAAAAAGAGAAATATTTGATACTTTACTGTTTTTACTGCTTAACTGATTCTACTGCTTGAGATAACATTTTCTTGTGCATTTATGATATTTCATGCTTTTAGTCATTATTTATTATTATTACTCAATGGGTCGGAGTACTCACATTACTCCCTGCACCGTGTGTGCAGATACAGGAGAGCAAAGTTCGCTCTTGAGCACTAATTCTTTCTAGACCAGGTGGTGGCTAGGAGTGACGAGGTAGCTATTGACGTCCGCAGCCCTGTTTTTCCCTTATCTTCCATTACTTATGTTATCTTTAGACTTTGTTCCTAGTTCCAGACATTGTAGAATTTTAGTAGCCTATATAGTAGCTCATGACTTGTGACACCTTGATTTCGGGCTGTGTTGGGACGGTTCCCTGTTTTATCACTTTTCTTCCGCACTTATAATTATGTTATTTATGTTTTAGACTTATTCGTGCTAAGTAACTGTTAAAATAAAAGTTGTTATTCTGTTGGTCGGCCTTGTCTTCACGAGAGGCACCATCACGATTGGGTTTAGGGATTGGGTTGTGGTAAGTTGGTATCAGAGCCTAGGTTACATAGGTATCACGAGTCATGAGCATGTTTAGTAGAGTCTCGCTGATTGGTACAGAAGCGACTGTATTTATCCTCGAGAGGCTGCAGAACCATTAGGAAAAACTTCATATTCTTGACATTCTTGTTGTGCGACTTTGTTGATCTGAGAACTAAACCTATGTGTTTATTCTCTCGCAGATGGCGAGAGCTCGCACTACCGGACGAGACAGACGACCACCAGTACTACCCACCGAAGGCAACAGAGGATGTGGACATGGTCTTGTTGTGGTAGAGGCAGAGCGGGGAGGGCAGCACCTGTTGCTCCACCAGTTGACCCGGCTCAGAATCAGGCTCTAATTGCAGACATTCCAGCAGCGCCTGTTTAGGCACCGGCCGTGCCCATTGTGATTCCGGATCTTCAGAAGGCCTTGGCTATGATATTATCAGTTTGCACTGGCTTGGCTCAGGCAGTTTCAGCCACTACCGCAACAGCTACTTCGCAGGCCGAGGGAGGAAATCAGGCCCTCGTTGCTAGCACATCTGAGCAGGTAGTGCAGGGATTGCAGACACTGGGAGCACCTCCAGCACAGTCGATTGCACCAGTTTCAGACTTTGTTGTCCCAGCTATGCGAAACGATGAGCAGAGTCATCTTGAGAGGTTTAGTAGGCTCCAGCCTTCTTCATTCAGCGGTTCAGGGCGAGGATTCCCAAGGTTTTATCCTTAAGTGTCAGTGTATGATTCGGATGACAGGGATTTTGGAGTCAAGTGGTGTAAAATTTACCACCTTTCAGTTCACTAGGACTGCCTTCACTTGGTGGGAGGCGTATGAGTGGCGTAGGCCGGCAGGTGCAGCGCCTTTGACTAGGCAGGAGTTCTCCACTCTCTTCTTGGAAAAGTGGGTACCGCAGTCTAAGAGAGAGGAGATGTGTAGGCAGTTTGAGTGGCTTCGACAGGGAGATATGACTGTGTCCCAGTATGAGGCGAGGTTTTTCGAGTTTAATCGTCATGCCTCCTGGATAGTTTCGACTGATCGGGAGAGAATAAGTAGGTTTGTGGATGGTCTTAATTATCACCTTCCTATTATGATGACTCGAGAGAGAGTTCTGGGTATTTCTTTTGAGGATGTATTTGAAATTGCTCGTGATATTGATACGGCTCGCCGTCAGGATAGAGATGAGAGGGAGGCCAAGAGGCCTCGAGATTCTAGAAGTCTTAGTGGTGCTCCGTATAGGGGCCAGTTCCATCATGGTAGCGGTCGTTCTTTATGGCCTTCTCAGTCAGCTCGTCCCGAGTATCGTGGGGCATCTACAGACTGTGGTCAACAGGGGTTTCAGCAGGGCCAGTCCTCACTCAGTGCCATTCCAGCTCAGAGTTTTTTGCGTGCCCCATCTGTTCAGGGTTCTTTCGCACCGAGTGCATCAGCTAGTCACTCTGGTACGAGGGGTTCCCTTTAGTCTCATTCTCCAGCACCTGGGAGTTGTTATGAGTGCGTATAGTTTGGAGATATGTAGAGGCAGTTTCCTCATTGTGCGGCTAGTTCGGGGTGGGGGTCAGACAGCTTGGTGTCGCCCTAGAGGTAGAGGCCGATCAGGTGGCGATCAGGGTCGATTTTATGTTATCCTAGATAGGACAGATACCCTTTTGTCAGATGTTGTTATCACAGGTATTATCTCAGTCTGCCACAGATATGCCTCTATCTTATTTGATCCTGGTTCCACCTATTCCTATATGTCTTAATATTTTGCTTATTATTTGGGTACGACCCGAGGGTGTCTTGCTTTACCTGTGCATATATCTACCACGGTGGGAGATACTATTGTTGTAAACCATGTGTATCGGTCTTGTGTTGTGACTATTGGGGGTTTGGAGACCCAAGCTAATTTATTGCTATTGAGCATGGTGGACTTTGACGTTATTATGGGCATGGATTGGATATATCTGTGTCATGTTATTCTAGACTGTCATGCTAAGACAGTCACTTTGGCTATGACTGGTGTTTCGAGGATCGAGTGGCGCGGTGTGACTGATTATGGTCCTAGTAGAGTAAGTTCTTTCCTAATGGCTCAGCATATGGTTGGGAAGGTTTATCTATCATATTTTCCCTTTGTGCGGGATGTCGGAGCTGAGGCTCCTAGCATTGATTCTGTTCAAGTTGTGAGGGAGTTTCCCGATGTTTTTCCTGCAGACCTGCTAGGCATGCCGCCGGATAGGGACATTGATTTTGTTATTGATCTGGTGTCGGGCACTCAGCCCATTTCTATTCTGTCATATCGTATGGCACCAACGGAGCTAAAAGAGTTGAAGGAGCAACTTCAAGAACTCCTAGATAATGGGTTTATTCGGCCTAGTGTGTCACCGTGGGGTGCACCTGTTCTATTTGTGAAGAAGAAGGCTGGCACAATGAGAATGTGCATGGATTACATGCAGTTGAAAAAAGTAACAGTGAAGAATAAATATCCCCTACCTCGTATTGATTATATATTTGACCAGCTTCAGGGAGCGAGGGTGTTCTCCAAGATTGACCTCCGTTCGGGTTATCACCAGTTGAAGATCAGGGATTCATATATTCGTAAGACTACTTTCATGACTAGATATGGGCACTATGATTTTCTCGTCATGTCTTTTGGGCTGACCAATGCCCCAGCAACGTTCTTGCATTTGATGAACAGCGTATTTCGGCTTTATCTAGATTCGTTTGTTATTGTATTCATTTATGATATTATGGTGTACTCGCATAGTCAAGAGGAGAACACAGAGCATTTGCGAGTTGTATTGCCGAGATTGAGGGAGGAGAAGCTTTATGCATAGTTCTCCAAGTGTGGGTTTTGGCTCGGTTCAGTGGCTTTCTTAGGGCACGTGGTGTCCAGCGATGATATTCAGGTTGATCTAAGGAAGATAGAGGCGGTTTAGAGTTGGCCTAGACCATCCTCAGCCACAGAGATTCATAGCTTCCTTGGTTTGGCATGTTATTATCGACGGTTTGTCTAGGGTTTTGCATCTATTGCCTCGCCCTTGACCAAGTTGACTTAGAAGAGTGCTCCGTTTGTATGGTCGAACGAGTGCGAGGAGAGCTTTCAGAAGCTCAAGACAGCTTTGACCACAACTCCAGTATTGGTGTTACCATCAGTTTCAGGTTCTTATACCATCTATTGTGATGCTTCCAGAGTTGGTATTGGTTGTGTATTGATGCAGGAGGGTAGAGTGATTGCATATGCTTCTCGTCAGTTGAAGCCCCATGAGAAGAACTACCATGTTCATGATTTAGAGTTGGCTGCTATAGTTCATGCTCTGAAGATTTGGAGGCACTACTTATATGGCGTATCTTACGAGGTACTCACTAATCATCGCAGTCTTCAGCATTTGTTCAAGCAGAAAGATCTGAATTTGAGGCAGCGGAGATGGGTGGAGTTGCTTAAGGACTATGATAATACCATTCTGTATCATCCGGGAAAGGCTAATGTTGTAGCTGACGCCTTGAGCCGAAAGGCAGTCGGTATAGGGATCTTGGTGTACATTCCAATTGGGGAGAGGCCCTTTGTAGTTGATGTTCAAGCTTTGGCCAATTGGTTTATGAGGTTAGACATTTCGGAGCCCATTCGGGTATTGTCTTGCGTAGTTTCTCGGTCTTCCTTATATGATCGTATCAGAGAGCGCAATATGATGATCCGCATTTGCTTGTACTCAAGGACAGAGTTCAACATGGTGATGCTAGAGATGTGACTATAGGTGATGACGGTGTGTTGAGGATGCAGGGCCAAATCTGTGTGCCCAATGTGGATGGGCTTAGAGAGTTGATTCTCGAGGAGGCCCATAGCTCGTGGTATTCCATTCACTCGGATGCCGCAAAGATGTATCAGGATTTGAGGCAACACTATTGGTGGAGGAGAATGAAGAAAGATATTGTGGTTATGTATCTCGGTATCTCAACTGTCAGCAAGTGAAATATGAACATTAGAGACCGGGTGGTGTGCTTCAACAGATGATTGTTCCCGAGTGGAAATGGGAGAGATTTACTATGGATTTTGTGAGTGGCCTTCCTCAGACTTCGAAGAAGTTTGATTCAATTTAGGTGATTGTAGATTGGCCAACCAAGTTTGCACACTTCATTCTGGTATGTACTACCTATTCTTCGGAGCGGCTGGCATGGATATTTATCCGGGAGATTGTTCAGTTGCATGGTGTTCCAGTGTTTATTATCTCAGATATAGGTACTTAGTTCACTTCCCAGTTTTGGAGGACTTTTCAACGAGAGTTGGGTATGCAGGTGGAGTTGAGAATGGCATTTCATCCTCAGACAGACGAATAGTCCGAGCATACTATTCAGATATTGGAGGACATTTTATGTGCCCATGTTATTGATTTCGAAGGTTCTTGGGATGATTTCTTGACACTTGCAGAGTTTGCCTACAACAACAACTATCAATCCAGCATTTAGATGGCACCGTATGAGGCCTTGTATGGGAGACGGTGTAGATCTCTAGTAGGTTAGTTTGAGCCCGGTGAGGCTAGACTATTGGGGACAGAGTTGGTTCAGGATGCCTTAAAGAAGGTGAAGTTGATTCAGGAGAGACTCCGTACAGCTCAGTCGCATCAGAAGAGTTATGCGAACCAAAATGTTCGAGATGTGTCATACATGATAGGTGAGACGGTCTTGCTGAAGGTTTCGCCCATGAAGGGTGTTATGAGGTTTGGAAAGAAAGGATAGGTGAGTCCGCAGTTCATTGGACCATTTGAGGTACTTATGAGGATTGGGGAGGTGGCTTATATACTTGCTTTGCCACTCAGCTTGTCGGGCGTTCATATGCTATTCCATGTTTTTATGCTCCCTCAGTATGTTGGGGACTCGTCTCATGTTTTGGACTTCAGCACGCTTCAGTTGGATGATGATTTGACCTATGATGTGGAGCTAGTGGCTATTTTGGGTCGTCAGGTTCGGAAGTAGAGGTCAAAGGATATCGCTTCGGTAAAGGTGTAGTGGAGAGGTCGGTCCATGGAGGAGGCTACCTGGGAGACCGAGCGGGAGATGCGGAGTAGATATCCTCACCTGTTTGAGGCTTCAGGTATGTTTCTTAACCCGCTCGAGGACGAGCGCTTGTTTTAGTTGGGGAGGATATGAAGACCCGGCCCGTTGTCTCATGAGTTACCACCCCGTTTCCCCGATTTTATGCTTCATCATGTTTCATTATTGATATTTGGTGTGATAGAGTTATTTCGGATTGGTTTTGGTAGGAAATGAGACACTAAGTCTCTTTAAGGAAGGCTTGTTTTAAAAAGGTCAGCCGGATGTTGACTCATGAGTTAGAGAGCTCAGATGTGATTTTCGATGATTTGGTCAGCTTCGGGGGATAATTTGTAACTTAGGAGCATGATCGGAAGTGATTTTGGAGGTCCGGTGTAGAATTAGGCTAGAATTGGCGAAGTTAGTATGTTGGCGATTTCCGGTTGATAGGTGAAATTTTGATCCGAGGGTCGGAATGGAATTCTGAGAGTTTCGGTAGATTCGTTAGTAATTTGGGATGCGTGTGCAAAATTTCAAATGATTCGGAGGAGTTTTGGTCAGGTTTCTAATCAAATTCGTATTTCGGAAGTTTTAGAAGAACTTAGGCTTGAATACGATGTAATTTGATGGTTTTGGTGTTGTTTGTGAAATTTTGATGGTTGGAGCAAGTTTGCATGATGTTTTAGGATGGATTGGCACTTTTGGTTGAGGTCTCGGGGGCCTCGGGGTGATTTCAGATGGCCATCGGGATGGATTGTGGACTTGTAAGGTTGCTGGTGTTGCTGGTATCTGGTATTTTTGCATCTGCGGAAAAGGGGCCACAGATGCGGTTCCACATATGTGGTAAGGGAGTCGCAGGTGCGGTGTGGGTTATTGAGGCAACTTTCGCAAAAGCGGACAGTGGTCCGCATATGAGGTCACCGCAGAAGCGGGATTGGACCGCATAAGCGGTTCTGGGCATATTAGTGAGTTCTGCAGAAGCGGTAGTCGCAGATGCGAAAAGGACTGTTCAGAAAAGGGATTATAAACTCATTTTGCTCCGCGGGCTAAGGTATTTTTTCTCCATTTTTGAGCAACCTTGATAGCTTTTGGACAGAAACTGATGGGGATTTCGATTCGGTGTGATTGGAGGTGAGTTCCTTGACCTTAATACATGATTTAATGGTAGACTTATGTCACGTCCTTAGTTCTTAACTAAGTACACGTGCTGCACTTGACAACTTGCTCATGATCGTGCAAAACTTGCTCACGTTCTTGCTATGCCAAGTCAGCCCTACTACCTCAAGATCGCTAAGAGATTGGAAGAAAGAACACAAGAGAATTGCTAAAGGAAGCTTTGTATTAGAGAGAACTTGAAATGTTTGCTTGATTAATTACAAATGAATGGCCCCCTTTATATACTAGTCTCCTAGGGGCTAGTGTGTAAATATTATTTATTACACAAGTCTTTGATATTTACAAGATGAGGGCTTTCTCTAGAATTCTCTACAAGCCTAGAAGATTCCAAGGACTTTCCTAGCAAATCCTTAAGGATCTAGGTTCTTCCTAAGAAAATATTCACACCTCTCTAGAATCTTCTACTAGCCTTCTTCTTATGTAAGCTTCCACATGGCATTAGTAAATGCAAAATGCCTCTTATGTTGCATGATGACATGGCGGTCATCACAGTCTCCCCACCCAATATTGCGATGACCGCGGCGCAATGCTGCTGCATAAACTCTTGGATCTTATCTTTGAATTGCCACAAGTCTTCATATCTTCCCCATGTGGCCTCTTTCAGTGATTGCCCTTTCCAATGGGCGAGGAACATAGTGGTGGCTTTTTGCCCTTGTTTTCGGCTAGCCCGATAATATATGATAGCCTCAATCTCCCGATCATGTGCGGCAGTGATAGTCATTGGTGCCCGACTTGATTGACCCCTACTCGGATCATCCTTATCTTTATGATATGGCTTAAGCATGCTGGCATGGAAGATAGGGTAGATCTTAAGATATGATGGCATATCAAGCTTGTATGAGATCTTTCCTACCTTGGCAATGATCTTAAATGGCCCTTCGTACTTGCGAATCAGATTTTGATACATGCCCCATAGTGCCTTGAACTGTCTTGGGTTAAACTTCACCATGACCATGTCCCCAACTCTATAGTCTGTGGGACGCCGTTTCTGGTCTTCAAACTTCTTCATCTTCTTAGCTTCCTTATCCAAGTAGGACTTAGCAGTATCAAGCTATTCCTCCCATCCTTTGGCCATATGATAAGCCCCCAAACTCTTTCCCTCGAATGTGGCTGGTAATGAATGTGGAGTTTGTGGTTGTTGGCCTGTGGCTAGCTCGAATGGTGTCTGCCTCGTGGATTCACTTCGCTGCAAGTTATAAGACAATTGGGCGATGTCTAGAAACCTTGCCCAATCTTTCTGATGTGCGCTTACATAATGCCTCAGGTAGCATTCTAGTAACGCATTGACCCGTTCATTTTGTCCATCTGTCTATGGATGGAAACTAGTGGAAAAGTGTAGCTCTGTGCCAAATATGTCGAACAACTCTCTCCAAAAGTTTCCAGTTAAATGGGGGTCTCGATCACTGATAATATGCCCTGGTAAGCCCCAATACTCACTACGTTCTTAAAGAATAGCTTGGCGGCTTCCTTGGCTGTGCAACCTGGTGAGGCGGGCATGAAGGTGGCATATTTGGAAAATCTATCCACGACCACCATAATAGTACCATAACCGTCGGACTTCGGTATGCAAGTGATAAAGTCCATAGTCACGCTCTCCCATGGACGCTCTGCAACAGGTAGTGGCTCCAAAAGTCCTCCGGGTTGTTGTTGTTCAACCTTGTCCTGTTGACAGACAAAACAAGTCTGCACATAGCACTCTATGTCATCTCGCATGTGTGGCCAATAGTAGATTGACTCAACCAAGGTCGTAGTGCGATGTTGACCAGCCCCCATTGTGCCATGACTCTCCCTTGTGATCTGTTGTCTAATGTCTCCAAACTTAGGCACGTAGACCCACCGACCTGTGGTAAGTAATACGCCATCTTCTACCCAAAAACGCCTCGTCTGACCCTGGTTGGATAACTCGATAAGTTGTTTGGCTGCTGGATCATGTTGCATGCCTTATTTTATAGCCTCACAAATGTCCCAAGTTGCTGAAGTGATGGCAGCAAGCTTGGCTTTCCGGCTCAAGGCATCAGCTACAACATTACCTTTGCTCGTCTTGTACTCTAGCACATAATCAAACTCAGCCAAGAAGTCTTGCCACCTAGCCTGTTTTGGTGTGAGCTTCTTCTGCATCTGAAAGTAGCTAGTAGCCACATTGTCAGTCTTAACCACGAACCTCAACCCGAGCAGATAATGTCTCCATGTACGAAGGCAATGCACAATTGCAGTCATTTCCTTCTCTTGCACCGTGTAAGGCCGCTCCGTCTCATTTAACTTGCGGCTCTCAAATGCTATGGGATGATTATCTTGCATCAAGACACCCCCAATGGCGAAGTCTGAGGCATCTATGTGCACTTCAAATGTCTTGACAAAGTCAGGTAATGCCAAGATTGGCTCCTTTGTTACAGCTGCCTTAAGGCCTTCAAACGCCTTTTGACAATGCTCTATCCAAACCCATGGATTGTTCTTCTTTAGCAACTCGGTCAATGGTGCAGCCTTTTCTCAGTAGCCACTGATGAACCAACGGTAGTAGTTAACAAGGCCAAGGAAGGATCTTAACTCTGTTACCTTTTTTGGTGCTTCCCACTCCTAGATAGCATGTACCTTAGCCTCGCTAATGACATGGCCCAAGAAGTGCACCTTTGATTGTGCGAACTCACATTTCTCCCTCTTGGTGTATAGCTTGTTCTCCCGCACGACTTGGAAAACCTTACGTAAGTGCTCCATCTGCTCCTTCAAGGTGTTTCTATAGATGACTATGTCTTCTAGGTAGACTACCACAAACTAATCAATGTAGGGATGAAATATCTTGTTCATAAGGGTGAAAAATGTGGCCGGTGCATTGGTTAAGCCGAAGGGCATCACCAACCACGCAAAGTCTCCATCTCGTCACACATGCTGTCTTAGGCTCATCTTCTTCCGCAATGTGAACCTGGTAGTAGCCTTTTCGAAGATCCACCTTGGTAAAGTACTTGGCTTGCCCAAGTCTATCGAACAAGTCAGCAATAAGCGGGATCGGATGCTTATTCTTCACAGTGACCTTATTAAGTGCTCGGTATTCTATGCATAAGCGCAACGATCAATCCTTCTTCTTTTAGAACAATACTAGTTCGCCAAAAGGTTCCTTTGAGGGGCGAATGTGACCAGCATCTAGCAGCTCCTTCAATTTTTTCCTGAGCTCTTCTAGCTTGGGAGGTTCCATACGATATGGGGCAAATGCGGGTGGCTTAGCCCCTGGCTCCAACTCAATCTTGTGATCCACCTCTCTCCTAGGTGGAAAGTGCTTAGGCAACTCCTCAGGCATGACATCTTTGTTTTCCTCAAGCAACTTCTCTATGCAAGGCGGCAATGTCTCTTGAAAATTCTTGTCTTCCTCTGTACTTGCAATGGTTGCCACGAACGTCGGCTCCCCCTTCTTGATCCCCTTGACAACTTGCATAGTTGAGAGTTGTGCTTGGATCTGTCCATGTGGCATAGGCACCGTAGGTACCATGCATGCTCCTTCTTGCTCCATAGCTGAGAGACGTCGGAGGTAAGGGTCGATCAAAGTATGACAATGTCTAAAGAACTCTTGACCCAGCATGATGTCAAAAATATCCTTAGCAATTACGATAAAGTTTGTCATACCTTTCCAAGTTCCCAATTTGACACCAACTCTATTAGCTACCCCACGAGCATTTTGTACCTCGGCATTCATGGTCTTGACGCGAGAGTTGGTTGGAGTAATCTTCAATTCTAGTCTATTTGCGGCAGCCCCAGTTACGAAATTATAGTTGCTCCAGTATCCACCATTGCACAAGCGGGCTTGTTGTTGATGGTGAGATCCACGTACTAGTTGCCATTCTCGGTAGGTTGGATAGCTTGCTTTATGACAACACCACATAATCCGATCATACCCAATTGTGCGGTTCTCAAACTCTCTCCTTGCGGCTGCTCTTTTCGTTCACGGACCATGGCACTGAGGCTCTTGAGGTCAGGACAATTCCTAAAGTCGTGCGGCCCTCCGCATATGTAGCATCCCTTCTTCTCGGCATGTGCCTTCTTCTCGGCGTAGCCCTTACAACCACTCGCCTTTTTGAAATCTTGAGTCTTGGAGTATTGTTGTTGTATCTCCTTGCCTTTGCCACAGTCTCCCCCACCTTTAACATTGTTAGCTTTGACTCATTGCCATTTCCTTTGTCGTGCTTGTCATGCCTGAAATCCATCAATGATTCGGCCTCCACTATGGCTTGGTCTATATTACTGACTTGTTGGCGTTGAAACTCCTGCTTAGCCTAATTTTGCAATTCGTCCATGAAGTGGAACAACAAGTCATCATTGGTCAGGTTGGGGATTTGAAGCATAAGGGTTTTGAACTCCTTGACATAGTTACATGTGCTCCCTGTTTGCTTCAATTCCCTAAGCTTGCGCCTTGCCTCGTACAAGACATTATTTGGAAAGAACTGTCGCTTGAACTCCGATTTGAACTGATCCCACATACTAATAGTACATAGACCTTTATCCACGTCGGACATCTTCCTTCTCCACCATAGCATGGCAGTCTCTGAGAGGTACAATGCCGTAGTGTTGATCTTGGCCTCGTCATCCCTCACTTTGTCGTGCCTGAAGTAGTTATCCAAGTGCCAAAGGAAGTTTTCCACTTCTTGTGCATCACAAACACCTTTGAACACTGGGGGTTTGGGAGCCTCGATCTTGGTCTCCCTTGTCACCACAACATTGCTGGCTGCCTCAGTCACGCCAGCATTGACATGCTCCTCGAGTGACTCTATCTTTGCCTTCATAGCATCGATAGTACTCAAAGCCTCCATAAGTCTGCACTGTAAGGCAGTGATGGTTTACCTTAGTTCCATCTCCTCCAAGTTATTTCGGATACTTTCAATCTCTTCAAGAGTGTGCCCCTCAATAATGTTAAGGGTACCTTCCACCTTCCCCAAGTGTTGGCCAAAGATCTTCACGGCGTCCATCCCTGCTTTCATCTTCATCACCTGCTATTTATCGAGAGAGACGTCCTCTGGAAGGACCTCCACTTCATCCTCGCTCGCCTCAATGGCAAATGGTTCTTGGGATGTAAGCCCTTCATTTGACACAACCTCAGGCGTCACCTCTTGGCTCTGTTGGTGGCATTCCTCTTTTTTCTACGATCGCTCTTGCCAACAGCATCCTGGATGACGTTGTCTAGGGTGTTGGCAACGTTAATTTCCCCGTCGTTCGCCATTCCCTTAGTTGGAACCTTTGCATTAATACCACGTTGTCACGTCCTTTGTTCTTAACTAAGTACACGTGTGACACTTGACAACTTGCTCACGATCTTTCACAACTTGCTCACATTCTTGCTATGCCAAGTCAGCCTACTACACTCAAGATCGCTAAGAGAATGGAAGAAAGAACACAAGAGAATTGCTAAAGGAAGCTTCGTATTAGAGAGAACTTGAAATGTTTGCTTGATTAATTACAAATGAATGGCTTCCTTTATATACTAGTCTCCTAGGGGCTAGTGTGTAAATATTAATTATTACACAAGTCCTTGATATTTACAAGATGAGGGCTTTTTCTAGAATTCTCTACAAGCCTAGAAGATTCCAAGGACTTTCCTAGCAAATCCTTAAGGATCTAGGTTCTTCCTAAGAAAATATCCACACCTCTCTAGAATCTTCTACTAGCCTTCTTCTTATGTAAGCTTCCACATGGCATTAATAAATGCAAATTGGTGCATATGTGGCATGATGACATAGCGGGTCATCACAATTAACAAAGAAATTTGTGGAAATTTATCAAGAGAGGGTAAAGCTAGGTCTTGGAAATTTGGTATTTTGAAGGGGGATTTAAAGGGTCATTTGGGCTCAGATTTGGGAGTTTTTAGTATGTATGGAATCATGGTGAGGTAAGGAATTCGATGATGCAAAATTTTCTTACTTTCGAGAAGTGGGTTCGGGGCTCGGGTTTTACATATTTCGTAAATTTCGATATTTTTCGAGTCTTTTCGATTGGGTTACGTTACTTTACCCTATTGTAACGTATTCGTTGTGGTTTTGGCCAGATTCGACATGCGAGGAGGTCTATTCAAGAGGCAAAGGCATATCGAGCTGGACTTTTTGCCGGCTAGAGGTGAGTATGATTTTAAATGATGTCCTGAGGGTTTGAAACCCCGGATTGCAAAATGTAGTGCTATGTTGAGGTGAGACACGCGCTCAAAGACGAGCGCGGGGTCATTTACTATTGGAGATTGTGACTTAGTCCATCCTGGTTGATATTTTACCGCGTAAACCTACTCAAAATAGGAATAAACCGAATCCAATTTGAAATAGGAGTGGGAACCTAAAGAGAATAAGATTAGGCCACTGGGCCTTTGGCTGGACATTATAGGCATGTGCCCAACAAACTCCCCCTCCAGCCTAGGGGCCAAATGTGTCTTCAAGTAGAGGAACTATTAACAAGCTTCATGCCAGCTAATTTTCTACAAAATTCATGTTTATCTTCAACCACCGCCTTTGCCAGCATATCCGAAGGATTTTCATCAGTGTGTATCTTCTCAATCTCAAATAATTTCTCTTGCATGTCCATTCTTATCCAATGATACTTTCTATTTATATGTTTGGTCTTAGAATAAAAAGTGGAGTGAGAACTCCGATTATCACAAAATAAGATGTACCTTGGCTGCTCAAAGCCAAGATTATTAATAAACTCCTTCATCCATAATAGTTCTTCGGCACTTTCTGTGACAGCAATATATTCGGCTTATGTGGTGGGTAGAGCTATGCACTTCTGTAGTCTAGATTGCCAAGAAATAGCCCCCCCTGCAAAAGTGATCAAATAACCAGAAGTGGATCTTGAATTATCAAGATTGCCTCTTAAATAAGAGTCTGTGTAACGAACAAGTTCAAGCTTTCCATTTCCCAAGCACAGCTTCAAATCTGCAGTACCTTTCAAATACCTTAATATCCATTTTACTGCATCCCAATGTTCTTTTTCAGGTTTTTAAAGGAATATACTAACAGTACCAACGACATGTGCAATATCTGGTCTAGTGCAAACCATAGCATACATCAACCTACCGACGACAGAAAAGTAAGGAATACGAGACATCTTTTTTTCTCTTCATCGGTAGATGGACTCTGACTAATACTCAATTTGAAGTGTTTAGCAAGAGGAGTACAAACCAGTTTTGCATCTGTCATATTGAACCTTTTGAGTACCTTCTCAATGTATTGCTTTTCGGACAAAAATAACTCCTTTCTATCTCTGTGTCTGTGGATTTGAATGCCCAATATTTTCTTTGCTAGCCCTAGTCCTTCATCACAAACATTTTGCTCAATTGCTTCTTAAGGACTGTAATTCTAGATTTATTCTTGCCAATAATAAGCATTTTGTCCACATAAAGCAATAAATAAATAGAATCATCATTAGAGAACTTTTGGAAGAATACATAATGGTCTGAAGAAGTTTTCTTGTACCCTTGTTTTTCTATGACGGATTCAACCTTCAAATACCATTGCCTTGGAGCTTGTTTCAATCCATACATGCTCATTTTCAATTTGCAGACATAATTTTCTTTTTCTTTAGTTACAAAACCCTCAGGTTGCTCCATATAAATCTCCTCATCTAAATCACCATGAAGAAAATCAGTCTTGACATCCATCTGCTTAACCTCTAAATCTATACTTGCAGCTAAGCCTAGAACCATTTTCACAATAGGGGAGAAAATTTAATCAAAATCAACTTCCTTCTTCTGGACAAAACATTTAACAACTAACCTCGCCTTGTATCTAGGCGCAGAGGTATGGTTATCTTGCTTTATTCTGAATATCCATTTATTAGATAAAGCTCTCTTACCTTTCGGCAATTTCACTAACTCATATGTGCCATTCTCATGGAGTGACTTCATCTCATATTCCATCGCTTCGATCTAATGATCTTTGTGAGTATCTTGCATGGCTTCATCATAATTCTCAAGTTCTCCCATGTCATTCAAAACTGCATACTCTTCAGGGGGATAGCACATGGATTTTTGCTTCTCCCTTATAGATCTTCTAAGAGAGGTTCTAGGAGCATTCGAAGTAGTTACCTGTGCAGGAATTGGTTGTTGATCAACCACAACTTCAACAACTGGAGAATCCATAATATCTACACTATGATGATCATTTTGATGTTGATCACTATCTTCCTCAATGTCTTGGGTTCCTTCATGTGCAATAGGTGCCTTAGCAATTGGAACTGGATCAATATCAACTAAACCCTCATTACACTAAGAATCTATCTTCTTAACTTTGTCAATATCTTCATTAGTTTGGTCTTCAAAGAATATTGCATCACGACGTCTAATAATTTTATTGTCAGCTGGATCATAAAAACGATACCCAAACTCATCTTGACCATAATTGATAAAGATGCACTGCTTCGTCCAGTTTCGATCTCTCATCTTTAGGAACCTGCACACAAGCTTTACCCCAAAAACTCTCAGGTGATCATAAGAAACATCTTTGACTAAAATAATTTGTCTCGGACATCACCCTCCAAAGAAACTGTAGGAGACAAATTGATAACATAGGCAACAGTGTTAAATGCTTCCACCCAAAATATATTTGGAAGTTTAGCCTCTCAGAGTAAGCATATAAAACTCTCAACTAGAGTTCTATTAATCTTCTCAGCCAAACCATTCAATTGAGGTGTCTTGGGAGGAGTTTTTGATGACGAATATCTTTTTCCTTTTAATAGTTATCAAAGGGACCAGAATATTCACCGCCATTGTCAGTGCGAATACATTTTAATTTCTTCCCCATTTGTCTCTCAGCAATGACCTGAAATTATTTAAACATGCTAAGTGCTTGATCTATAAATTTCAAAGGATACAACTAGTGCTTACGAGAGCGATCATCAATGAAGGTCACAAAGTAAAGTGCACTACCTTTTGAATTTACTTTTAAAGGACTACACAAATCAGAGTGTACTAGCTAGAATAAATTGGGCTATCTTGAGGGAGGATGACTAGGAAAGGAAGCCCTTTTTTATTTTCCAGCTAAACAATGGATACATCTTTTCAGCTTTACTTGTTTCACTCCAGAAAGCAAACTTTTCTTAGCCAAAAATGTAATCCCCCTATCGCTCATATAACTCAGTCTTCGGTGCCACAATTATGATAAAGTATCACTTTCGACCAGTTTTATGGAGTCATTAAGAATAGAGCCTTGTGTCATATAGACTTGACTCCTCGAGCCACTACTAACGGGCCCTTGGTGAGCTTCCATTGGCCATTAAATAGATCATTATGGTAACCTTCATCGTCTAATCTTCCTGCGGAGATCAAATTGAAAGGAAGGTTTGGAGCATGCTTGAAATCTTGAAGAACTAACGTTGAACCATTATTAGTTTTCAAACAAATCGTGCCAACACCAAACACCTTAACTTCACTGAGATTTTCTGCTTGTGAGGACGAACCCTGAGATTTTCTCCTTACTTCCTCGTTCAACACACTACTCTTGGAATATTCCATGGTCACCTTACCTCCAAGAGCTGAATTTGTCAAAGAAACACGAAGAGTTTCCCAAAAGTCTGACAGAGTATTAAGAAGCCAAAGTCCTTGTATTTCATCATCAAAATTAACTCACATTCTAGAGAGCTGATCAAGGACGCTCTGAAAATCATTTATGTGATCAAGGATAGGGCTGCTTTCTTTATATTTAATGGTCATCAATTGCTTTAGTAGAACAGTTTGTTGTTCTCGGTTTTTGAAGCATAAAGAGTCTCTAGCCTTTTTCATAATGATCTCGCATGTATCTCGTTCACAATATGGTTGAAAACATTATCTTCAACCCATTGTTGTGTATATCAACATACTTGTTGGTGCTCGAAATCCCAATCTTCATCGGATATACTCTCGGGTTTATAAGCTGAAAAAACGTGTAGATGCATCTTCTTCACGAACTACAAGTCTTTCATCTTACTTCTCCAAACATTATAATTTCTCCCATTTAAACATACCATCTTGCTCATATTCGCCTCCATTCCGTAACAACCTGGATAAATAACCAAGGCTCTGATACTACTGTTATGTCGAGGGAGAGGCAAACCCAAAATTAAAGAAGATAAAGAGCACCAAATTTTAACGTGAAAAACCCTTCAAATCGAAGGTAAAAACCATGAGATCACAAAGATCCCAAAAAAACTTCACTATATCAATAAGAGGGTTACAAAAGTTTTCCAAATTGGCTATACAATAAGTTTCAAACACGGAGCAACAAGAGCAACAACTAATCAATTGAAGAAAGAGTATAATCCACAAAAACAAAGCTGTTGTTCGAGGCTCGAAATCAGATTCTACAAGCCTCCAAATTCGATCTCCGCCGTTCAAATCTAAGTCATAGATGTTACGAACACTCAATCAAAATTTTAGCCCGATCCAGCGGTTAACAAATCAAAAAAACGTAAATTTGAATATTAGTTGGTCGGAATAAAAATCTGCAGCAAAACAAATACTTTTCTTCTCTCTTCTCTCTTGATGAAAGCTCCCGCTCTTATGTGCATCACGAGTGGTGCTTTATCTTAATGTCAAAACCCACTCAAAATAAGAATAAATCGAATCAAATTCCAAATAAAAATAAAAACAAAAAAAATAGAATTAGACCATTGGTCTTTAGCTGGATAATATGGGCATGTGCCCAATACAACATACATAGACAACTAAACATTTCCAACAAACAGAGAATAGGAATGATTCAATGGCACAGTTATAGTAGTACAACAACCAATGATTTCTTCTATAATTCAGCAAGGCAAAAATACTACTAGGTGATTTCTTCTCTCCATCTATCCAAGTGTATTCTGTGAAATAAGTCGAGATACGCGCAAGCTCGCCGTCACCTCATAACATAATCATGCAGAAATTACTAACCTTGTCACCATAGTAACTTTCAGTTTTTTCCAGCTTGTCTTCTACAGAATCAGACCAGAACTCTTCCATAGTTTCCCCCTTTCGACTTCCTGATACTTCAATTTCTTTAAAATCCACTTGTAATTTTAAGGTAGGGAAAAAATAATTGTTGAACGAAATTAACTCAAATTTTTGCATGTAGATATTAAAGTTTTATGACTTTTAATTAGAAGGTTATTAACATTTCTTTTCATCATTGCAAGTCGAGTCAATCAATTAAGCATAAAAGAGGAATTTTTTTTTCTCTTCATTCCATCACGCGTAAATCAAAATCTTTAATGAATTGAGGGTGTTTTATAATCAATATAGCATAAATTAAAAATATCAATTCATTCAGCAGTCGAGAAATAAAAACAACATTTTCTATCACAGTTTAATTCTAGTGTATCTTATTTGTTTGTTACTTTTAATTTGTATATCCCACACGTGACCAACGAAGAACCTGTAGATAGTATATATTTTGTAACCTTTTCCAGTTACTGAATATAAATAGTTTTTGGTACGTATGTGAAAGCGAAAAAAGCCCGTAGAACAATATATGAGCAAAAAATACTAAAATTAGTGTTAAGAAGACATAGGAATTACGAATAGTTCATTGATTTCTTTTGCTTTTTTATCATTAAAGACGTAGCCAAACATCTATTGTAAATTTCAAAACCAGATATTTGAAGGGAAAAAAAATGAGAATAAGGTTCTTGGTTTTACCCATACATGTATTTAAGATCCTATAGAGAAATATTATAGCAGTGATATAGCTAAACTTGGCCTAACATCACTTTGATAAGGAACGAACATGTAATTTTACATAATTTTATTTTTGATAGAAAACGTCTCAAAAAATTCTTAGGGATTGTTGGCGGAATATTCAATTCGATTCGAATAGCCTGAAATTTTGGTTTGAGTTCTTGCCATGCATTTATGGGCCGCTAACTACTTCAGTAACACCTATTTAACAATTACTCCCTTCAATTTATTTGGCATCGTTTGTGATGAACCAAAAGGGCATCACTTGCTTTAAACTAAATTTTGTATTTTCGTGGCCTTGAAAATCTTATTTAGTATCACATCGGTTTGCATGTACACTCCGGGCGCGTCGCTGGAAAGTCTAAATGTGAAAATTTATGAAAATGATAAGTTTTGACTATGAAACGAATTAATTTGACTTCAGTCAACATTTTGGGTAGACGGATCCGGACCGGTAATTTGACGGTTCTGGAGGTCCGTAGGAAAATATGGGACTTCGTCGTATGCCCGGAATCGAATTCCGAGGTCCCAAGCCCAAGAAATGAATTTTTAAATAGAATTATTTTCTAAAATTGTTTAAGAGAACTAGAAATTAATTCTGATCAAAACGTATTCGTATCAGGTCCGTATTTTAGTTCCGGCAATCGATACAGATCTTATATGTGGTCTAAGATGATTTTATGAAATTTGGTGAGAAACGGATATCATTTGTCTTGATTCGGACTTTAAATAAAAAATTTGATGTTTTAAGAAAGTTGAAAGAATTCATGGATTTTGAGGTTTAATTCGATGTTTATGATGTTATTTTAGCAATTTGATCACATAGATAAGTTTTTATGATGTTATTGAGTTGGTACATATGTTTGGTTTTGATCCTTGAGGGCTCGGGTGTGTTTGTTAGACCCTTGACAAAGCTTATCAGCAAGCGGCGCGGCAGTGGCAAAGATTCTGGAATGATAGCCTTGTCATTGGCCTATGTGCGAAGCAAAACAACATGCAAGACAATGCGGGTATTGTCAATGGCAACAAACTGTTGCAAGGGCAAGTGTAATGGACTAAACTTCTATTAGAGGGCTAAGGTGTGACGAATTACACCATAACAAGAGTGGGCTGTGTGAAAGCAAAGGCCAACACCTTGACGAAACTAGGCGGGCTGGACGGATGCTTGACAAGAAAAAACGAGAAAGACCTCGATGCTAAAACGGGGCAGCTTAGTGCAAAGGCAGTGGCATTGGCAATATTATGTTGCCATGACTTAGGTGAGCGGGTTGACACCTATGTTACTTGTGGGCAAACGACTTAGCAACGGGAATAGAATCAAGGCTTGGTGACTTGATGTTAAAATCAGCATTGGCATTGGCAACATGCAGAGTTGATCAAGTAGGGGCGATTTGACAATGACAAGAAAATGTGCAACGGAAAGGCAGTGCATGGGTAGACTTGTCATGATATTGAGTTGCGGAAAACTGGCCAAGCTCGTGGGCGATGGCAAGGCAATTTGTGGCATAATGCAGTTGGATATAATGGCATTGGAGCTATTCCAAGCCAAGACATGAAACTGAGGCAGCAGCTGGCCAGGAAAATGCACACATGTTGTGCACATGAAGCAGTTGGGCGGTTACAACTGCCTTTGTCCAAAAGTGCTGAATATATGTTGAGTGCTTGCACGATTTTGGGGCGTGTTCTAGACATGTCCTACACGGTTTTTATCATGGGGATCATGTCCTATCAGCAGGGGGATATCAACTGAACATAGAAAATAGTTATAGGCTGACTACAATATATATATGTGTGTTAGCAGCCCCAAAAATGGGCTAAGTACCTAGGCAGGGAAATTATCTAAAATATAGGCATAGGGTTATCTATTTTATGTATTGAGCATGGTAAATGTGTCATTGCCTTGCCAAACGAATGGTAGCACGAGCGGCTTTAGGGCAGATTCGTGCACTTGTCGGTATTTTTGTGAGTTGGTGCTTGCCAAGGGTGGCTGGACCTTGCCAAACTCGAGAGTTTCCTTTGTAATTGATTATATAAAAGGTAGGGAAAAGGATTTCCCGTAAATCTGCTTGTATCTCTCTTTATTCTTGTTGCCTCGAATTATTTCTAAGTATTAAACCTAGAATGGGAAAGAAAATTGGGTGAAGGCTGATGTCAAGTGGGGACTTGACTGCCCCACAATGGGTAGTGTTTCGACGGACAGAAAATGCCCCTGTGACAGTTTCGGATATGTTTTTGAAGGCTTTTGGAACTCAAAAAGTTGCACGTTTATGTTGTTCAGTGCCTAGGGATTTTACCCTTCGTGTTCGCGTGGTCCCTCTTGCGAACGCATAAGGTAAATATCCCGGGTGCCAAATTTTTTCTTCACGAATGCGAAGCTCGAGACGCGAACGCAAAGTTGAGGGGGGAGACCCTTCGTGAACGCATTCCTGCACTCGCTAACGCGTAAGGTCCTGGGGAGGGGTCAATATTTGTCATCGCGAACGCGGCCACTGGCCCGCGAATGCATAGGTTTGAGGATCCAAAGATCCGCGAATGCAGCATTATTCCACGAACGTGAAAGTTTGTTAGACCTAACCCATCGAACGCGATGAGCCTATCGCAAATGCGATGTGTAAATTCGCCCAGTTATTTTAAAAGACCAAAACAGTAGCCATTACGGTGTTACACTAGAAATTCATAACTTCTTCATTTCAACTCCAATTTGGGAACTTTTTGAAAGGGAGTTTCACCACCAATTCATAGGTACGTAATCTTAGACTTGTTTTCTTCAATTTCCATTAACAAACATCAGAATTCTAGGCTTGAATCATGTGATTAAGGGTAGAAAATTAGGGAATGGGTAGAGTTCGAGATTTTTGATTAATTGTTATTTAGACCTTGTTTTGGGTCGAATTCCAGAACTAACTATATATTCAGGCTCGTAGATGAATGGATGATCGGGTTTTGGTCTGAACCTCGTGTTTTGACCAAGTGCGCCCGAGGTCAATTTTTATTTTGTTAGGAAGAATGATTAGAAAGCTATAATTAAGTATTGAAATTGGATTGTTTAGCATTTATTGATGTTATTAAGTTAATAATGTATAGATACAATTTATTTGGACCCGAATTCGAAAGGAACGGCGGCGTTTGAGCCTTGACTTGGTCGTGGAAGTTCGAGGTAATTGTTTGGTCTAACCTTAGCTTGAGGGATTAGTAGTTGTGTCCTATTTTCTATTTTTTTCTTGTTGAGTACGATGTATAGGTATGGTAACGAGTATCTATACGCTGGTGTCGAGCATGACTGTGAGTTTTATACTGTGATTTTTATGATTTCGCTGTATTATTCATGCTTTGGTGAAGATTCCTATTTGTTGTGTAAAGTTGTGGAAAGGATTGTGACTTATGACCATTGAAAAGCGTTGAATCCAGTTGTATAACAAATTGTGAAAGAATAAGTGATAATTGAAACTGTAGAGCATTGGTTCGAGTGGTAAAGTGGAAGTGAGAAAGAGAAGAGATCATTATGTTGCCCCTTGCCGGGCTATTGTTGAGTTGTGGTTCTCTTGAACTGTGTTCTTAAATAAATATTACGGATGCATAGGTTGATGATTCTTTGTGTTAGGTGTTGTAACAATTTTAGTTATAGTTGGGGTAGTTGGGTGTTGTAACAAGTTTAGTTATAGCTGAGGTAGTTAGGTGTTAAACAAGTTTGGTTATTGCTGTTTCTCTCTTGCGGGAATATTGTTGAAATATCATTCTTCCTTACCGGGATGTTTGTTGATATTATTGTTTCCTTGCTGGGATTCCTTGTGATTATTGTTGGCTTGTACATGAGAGCGGGTGATACGTCTACCACATGATACAATACCACAAGATATACTGAAATGGGAGTGGGTGGTACGCCTACCATGAGATATACTGAAATATGAGCAGGTAGTACACCTACCACAAGATATACTAAAATGGGAAAAGGTGGTACGCCTACCACGAAATACATGAAATGGGATCGGATTGCACGTCTGTAACAAGATGTGAAAAGTGAAATTTGCCTTTGTTTTCCTTATTCTTGTAAGTGGTTGGATTTTGATTCCTTTATAGTTCTCTTGATATTATATTTCTACCTGTTATTCCCCGAAGCATGTTTTTCCCTCCTATCTTTACTTGTTTATTCTTGCTTCACTTTTTGTTGTATATTATATAACTGCACAGGTTTATTTGTTGGTCTGGTCCTAGCCCTCATCACTACTTCGCCGAGATTAGGCTAGACACTTACGAGCATATGTGGTCGGTTGTGTTGATACTATACTCTTCACTTTTTTTGTGCAGACTCCAGTGTTGTAAATTCCGGATCGTAGTAAGATTGTCGATTCTCGATCATCAAGCGGCCCCAGGTAGTCCGGCAGGCGTCCGCATGCCTTGGCGTCTCTTTCTATCTACGATTTCTGTTTCTTTCATGCATTTCTAGAGACAGTGTTGTATTTATTTCTTCAGATCCTTTATTTATAGTATTCTTAGACCATCTATGAAACTGTGACACTAGTTCTGGGTAGTCAAGACTCAAACAGTTGTACTAGATATTTATGTTCATATAGTTATTATTTTTCTTCCGCTTATGTTAAATTTCGCTGTTCAAATGCTATTACCTTGAAATTATTAATATATTAAAATGGATAAAAAGGTAAATTGTGCAATTAATTGGCTTGCCTAGCTTGTATTAGTAGGCGTCATTACAGCTCTAGATTTTAGAAAATCTGGGTCATGACAGTTTGAGCCGGTAAATTTTTAGAAAGAAATTAAAAAATTAAAATAAGACATTTTAAATATATTATAATATTTTTGTGGTACACTTTTAAAATTAATAACTTTATGCGCGTTGTAACATTTTTTTGGATATAAAATTGTTCATATATTTTTTGTGTGGAAGGGACTAATAAGAAATAGTGACAAATAAAATGGAAGGAAGGGAGTATGTGACTTACATTTTCTTTTAGGGTTTAACCATCTGGTATTGAAAATACATTAGCCCAATTAATTTAAATTTGTAGCCTTTAAATGAAGTATTTATAAAATAAAATACTTCATACCAAATTTGTGTGTGTATACGTTGAGAAATCTATCATCCTACGACATTTCTTGGAAGTTTGTAACACCAACGCAATATCTATGAAATTATCTTTTTTATTGGGAGTGTGTAAACAAACTCCCACATGGAAAGTAGAAAAGAAAAATAAGCTGCTTATAATGAGTTGGATATTTTTAATGGTGTGAGGTATCTCGGAAAAAACTGTACAAGCTGGGCCCAAAGCGAACAATATCTCACCATGTTAAGAGTATCTTTGGGCCGTTTTAACTGAACAATTAGTATCAGAACCAATGATTTGGAGAAGTATGGAGATGGCGGAGTATGGCGTGGGGGCTCGGCTTATGCCTTTGCCCCTCCACGTTATTTACGACCTTTACCCATAGCTTTGAAGACGCATACACAACCTTTAGACTTCGGTGACCAAATACCCGGATCAGATCATGTGGTGACAAATAATTAATCTCCAAATTAGTCCATAAACGGTGATAGGTCATGTGGAATATTGTTAGGTTGGATATTTGTTGGGAGTGTGTGAGCAAAGTCTCACATAGAAAGTAGAAAAGAAAAATAAGCTACTTATATGGATTTGGATACTCTTAATGGTGTGGGGCCATTGGGAAAATCATGTGGGCTTGGCCCAAAGCAGACATTATCACACTATGTTAAGAGTATCTTTGGGTTGTTTTATCTCAACATCAACCCATTTCAGCAATAAACTCAAAATAGCCTCTTTTTTTTAGGAATTTTTACCTCATATAGCAAAGGTTGATACCTTATTTATTTTAAATAAATACCCTTTAAAAAAAATTTCTATAGATACTTTTTGATTTTTCTGCGAAAATATTTATTTATTGTTATCTCCTACTCTTAAGCCATAATACTCTTTGTATTATTTTTCTCTCTTATTCTTTCAGATTTTTCTCCATCCCCCGTCCTCTCAACGCCATATTTCTCCATGGTTATCTCGCAACGCCATATTTATGCTCCACACAACAATGATCTCTCGAATAAATTTCTTAGTTCTCAAATTGTGCAACCCATCAATTTCTTGTTCAGCCCTATTAATAGCAACTCATCATTTTGAGTCAATTTCTTAGTTCTCAAATTGTGCAATAAGAATTTGTGTCGTGTTTTATTTGTAACACCGGCAACCAAATAATTTCTTGCTTGATTTCGTGGTTATTAGTAACTCATACTCTCCACAGTCTCCATTGGGTTGTGTTTTCACTACCGGTATGCGCCGGAAATTAGGGTTTGTTCTTCAACAAAGACGATAGAATTTGGGGCTGAGCAACTTAATTTTCTATTAAATATTTCAATGTGTTTTCATGTATTTTATTGTATTCATTGTCTTTTTTTTCCCATTGTAATTCAATGTATCTCGTTGTATTCCATGTATTTTATTATATTCACTATTTTTTTCATTGTATTTCAATGTATCCCGCTGTATTATATGTATTTTATTATATTTATTGTCTCGCTATATATCATAAATGTATTCATATATTTTTTAATTAATATAATTTATGTATTTATGTATTCATATGTATTATATATTTTCTCTGAAGATTGCTATATTTTTGGGGTATTTTTCAGCTAAGAATTTTTTTATAGCTGAAAATATAAAATTTGTGTGTTATAATTGAGTTTGTTGAGTTATATTAGGAGTCTATTATGTTAATTGATTCACTTTCCATTTTAAAAATAATGTAATCCCCTATTTCACGCCGTGAATATAGTCTAATACGATTGAATACAATAATATGTCCGGTTGTAGTCTCATGTTTCACTCCATGAATACAGTCGAATACACTCAAATAAAACAACTGATTAACTGGACTTTCCTATTTCACGCATTTTTTGCTACTGTATTCATGAATACAATAACTTAATACATCAAATACATCTTATAACCACACAAAAGGTATCTATAATCTGTAATATAACAAATAATATCTATAGATGACTAATTACTACTAAAAGATGGTGCTTTATGAAAAATTTTCATTTTTTTAATATGCCCGATTTAACTTTTCTAAACAATTTAATAACTTTATTTAGCCAAACCTTAAACCATCTTTTCTTTCTCTTTCAAGCATTAAATCCTCTTTCTCCTTTAATTTAGGGTATTATAGTTTAACGGTTAACATGTCTATTTCTTCTCGATCAATATCACTTCTTTTCTTTTTTGTTAGAAGAAATTTTATTTATTTTAATTATTTGGCAAATTTACATCATCTGTTCTTTTGGATTCTACAAACATATCTCAAAAGTACAATTAATTAGAAACTATACAACTGTTGTTGTTAAGTTAATATCCTATCACAAACTGAGTGTTGTTACAATTGTGAAAATTCGCACGAAGGACAATAATTAATATTTTGCAAAATGGATGACCATTTAGGTAGCTTCATTCCAGTAAAGTGTACTTGAAGTGTAATCTCCTTTGCTCGATCTTTAGCGTCTCTACTCGATTGTTGAAACCGTCTGCTATTTCTTTCCATTCAGATATTGTACACTATTGCTGCAAACACCACACCTGGTATTTCTCTCTCTTGGGTAATTTAGGTATTATATTCTTTTTGCTTACTGATTTTAATTGGGCGAAGATCAAGAAACATGGAGGCTTTTTGGTGTAAAAATTATGAAAGTGTGTGTATAATATATATTAAATTACTAATAACAGTATACATTTTTTTGATAATTAAATAATTTTATTACCAAGTAATATTTTATGCGCAGTTCCTTTCTGTAGCTTGTTTTCGACATAAGCCCCGGACCAAGCTATTTCTTCTGTATCTTTATCCCTCCTAAACTTTCTATACATTTAAATGAACAATAGGATACTAATTCAATTTTAGTAATCTTTCTCTTCAGTCGTTGCTTCACATTGCCTCTACAGTATAAATCCTGAGCTAGTAGTCTAATAATTGTTTCAGCATTTCTTTGTGTTGCCTCAACAACTGTTGCATACATTAAAATATACATTATTTTATGCATTTTTTATACATGTATAAATTTTCTACAATATTTTCAGTTTTGGTGAAGATGTGGTAATATTATTTCTCCCTTCTTTCATCCAGCATTTTTTTAACTTTGGATATAAATTTGTTGGAGATAATTAATGATCCAAATTTTGGTGAAATATTTGGGATTGATCATCGGAAATAGAAAGTCATCATGTAATTGAAATTGGTGTAATTGACAAGGTAGTAATTACACAACCTATCAATTATACAGTTACGTAATTACGCCGACATGTTTGTTTGTCATAGTGTAATTACAGTATAATGACAAGTTTACTGTTTGGTTGCACAAATATAATTATGCAGTTAGATTAAATTTCAAAGTAAGTAAATATAAAAACTTAAAAGTTAATATAATAAATATATACCTATAAATTTTATAAGTATAAATGATATTATATTTTGTATTTAAGATGTATATTTTTTTTCATGAATATACATTAACTTAGTAATTATATATTTATAACTAATATTGTAAAATAATTTATATATTTTTTTTTAAATTGATAATATTCGGTTTTGATACATAAAAAGTAAAAAATATACGTTTTTAAGAACATCATGGAATTCATGTTTGATAAAATAAATTAATATTTACAAATATAATGTTATAACATTATTCCAATGTTTGACAAAACTAATCTATCAATTCTAACTAAAAAATGAACAACATGCAATGTGAATCAAGACTACTGAAACAATTAAATTAGAACCATGAATATAACACAATTTTAAAATTACAAAAATTATATAGTTTAATATTTGTCAAATTCCAACATAATAATAGTAAGTTCTATTGCAACTTACTAATTAGGAAATATTATAAGTTTATAACCACATTCAATAACGAAATTCCACTTTAATTGCATAACTCATTATATGCTAAGTTTGTTAATGACTCATTATTTCACGGAATAAAAGAAAAATAATGTACAAATAAAAATATATTTTAAAATTTCAAATGAAATTAAAAAGTAAAAACTAAATTAAAAAATTAAAATAACAGAAATAAAAAGTTATAAAAAATAAATTAAAATAAAATCAAAAAGGAAAGAAACTAAAAAGCAACCTTGTAATTATACAGTATAATTACCACCAATTTTTTTATCTCCCCCCTCCCCTTTCCTCTTGATAATTAGAGAGTGTAATATACCCCTCTAATTATACCTAATTCAATGTTAACCAAGTGATTACTGTTGGAATTTAAAGACATAATTCGTCTTTAATTAAGTGGAGTGAAAGGTAAATGACGGGAGATGACTTTTGGAGGGAAATGAAAAAATTCAAATTCATTAAAGTATTGAAAAGAAGATTGTACCACATTGGATGGGGAAACCATCCAAGATGTGTTTATATTGAGAAACACATTCTCTATCTCTCAAAAAGTTGAGAAAAATAGATATCCCTCGTGTCGTCGTCATCGGTCGCTCAACTTTGGCTTTGGATTTAGACTTGGATTGGACAAAATTTATTTAATTAATTATATGTTAGTCAGTTAGTCGTAGTCTGGGCGTGGCACTGCTGCAGATTAATTTTGCAGGCTTCTCTGGCTGCGGTCCTGGCGTAACCGCGGTAGGACCGCGGCAGATTCTCTTTGCAACTACTCTGGCCGAGGTCCTTACGTAACCACAGCAGGACGCGTAAAATTCTGAACAAACACCTTTTCCAAACCAAACATCGCATCTCTTCCAATTTTTTCCTATAAATTCCAAAGGTTTTGTCTCATTTCGGTACTCAGGTTTTTACAGAAAATACTCTCAAATACTCTCCTTCTTCCTAAATAAATTACTGCATCATTTTTCATCAAAACAAAGCAGTAAGTCGTGTGATTTGCAGCATATCTTTGAGTTCGTTGGAATTCTGTGATTTGTATTGCCACTATTACAAAAATGCTTTTCCGTTCTATTCTGGGAGGAAGTAACCTATAATCCCTGGCAACTATGAGAGGGTTATAATTTCTTAAGGAGACACAAGAAATTTGTGGGATCAGATTTAATATTCTGCTTTATCTACTTTTTCTTTATCTTTCTATTTAAACATCTTTCGAACCAGAATACTTGTTGATAACGAGCTTAAGGAATTATAATCTATTTTTTGTAACAGTGTTCTTATTTTTCTTGGTTTGAAGTAGTAAAAACTTCATCAAGTAAAATTGATTTGTAGTAATCGGTTTGGAGATTAAAAACTTCTCCAGATTGCTAAATTTAATTGTATTGTTTAACATTATTTTGTAGTAGTCGGTTTGAAGATTAAAAACTTCACCATATTGCTAACTTTGGTTTGTGTTTTTTTTTCAGAAAAAAATGATGAATGGAACAAGTGATGCTTCTGCCAACACTGAGACATAACAAATTGGTTCTACTCAGGCTGTTGCACCAAACGTTGCCCCTGCTCCAACAATTGCAAAGGCTGAAAACCCCGATAAATTTACCGGGGTTGATTTTAAACGTTGGCAGCAGAAAATGTTCTTCTATCTAACAACCCTTAGTCTGCAAAGGTTTATCAATAAAGATGAACCTGCTGTGGCTGAAGGCACTTCTGACAACGAGAAATTTCTGGTAACTGAGGCTTGGAAACATTCTGATTTCCTTTATAGAAATTATGTTCTAAATGGTTTAGAAGATAGTTTGTACAGTGTATTTAGTGTTTGTAAAACTTCAAAAGAGTTTTGGTACGCTCTTGAGAAGAAGTACAAAACTAAAGATGTTGGTTTAAGAATTTTTTTGCTGCCAAGTTTTTAGAGCTTAAAATGGTGAACAACAAGTGTGTTATCTCTCAAGTTCAGGAGTTGCAAGTGATGGTTCATGATATGCTTGCAGAGGGCTTGGTGATCAATAAAGCTTTTCAAGTTGCACCATTTATTGAAAAATTGCCTCCATTGTGGAAGGACATCAAAAATCAACTAAAGCACAAATTTAAGAAAATGACACTCGAAAATCTTATGGTGTGCATAAGGATATAAAAAGATAACAAAGTAGCAGAAAATAAGTCTCGTGCAAGTTCTTCCATTGCTGGTGCAAATATTGTTGAAGTGGAACAAACTAATAGCAATAAAAGGAAGAAGCCGCCTGGGCCAAAGAAGAATCCACATAAGAAGAAGTTCAAAGGCAACTGCCACAATTGTGGAACATATGAGCACAAAATTGTAGAATGTCGTGCTCTTAAGAAGGATAAGAGAACCCAACAAGCAAATATTGTTGAAAAGTACAATGATATAGAAAACTTGTATGCTATGTTCTCTGAATGTAACTTGGTAGGAAACTCCAAGGAACGGTGGATTGATTCAGGATCTACACAACATGTTTGTGCTAACAAAGAGTTATTTACTTCTTATGATTCTGCAGGTCCAGACGAGACCATCTTCATGGGCAACTCCGCAACTGCGAAGATTGAAGGCTATGGGAAAATTTGCTTGAAGATGACATCTGGCAAAGTAGTTACTTTAAATAATGTACTTCATGTTCCAGATATTAGGAAGAACTTATTTAGTGTTGCACTTCTCTTAAAAACGAGCTAAAGTGCATTTTTGTTTCAAATAAGATTGTAATAACTATGAATGATTGTATGTAGGAAAAGACTACCTAAATGAGAGCCTTTTCAAACTAAATGTAATAGCTATTGATATGAATAAAGTTTAATCTTCTTCTTATTTGCTTGAGTCTAATTCTTTATGGCATTCTTGTTTAGGTCATGTTAACTTCAAGACATTGCGAAAAATGATCAACTTAGAAATATTGCCTAAGTTTAATTGTGAAAACACAAATTGTCAAATATGTGTGGAATCTAAGTATGCTAAGCATACTTTTAAGTTGGTTGAAAAGAATTTAAATCCTTTGGACTTAACTCACACTGATATTTGTGATATGAAATCAATACCATCTCGCGATGGGAAAAAGTATTTCATAACTTTTATTAATGATAGTACAATATATTGTTATGTATACTTGTTAAATAGTAAGGATGAGGCAATAGATGCATTAAGCAATCTAAAAATGAAGTTGAGACTCAATTAAATAGTAAAATAAAAATGATTAGAAGTGATAGGGGAGGTGAGTATGAATCACCATTTGAAGAAATATGTTTGGAGTATGGTATCATTCACAAACAACTGCCCCTTACTCACCACAATCCAACGAGATTGCAGAAAGAAAGAATAGAACTCTTATGGAGATGATGAATGCTTCATTGATAACTTCTGGGTTACCATAAAACTTGTGGGGAGAAGCCATTCTAACAGCAAACAGAATTCTTAATCGAATTCCCCATAGAAAAACACAATCCATATCATATGAGAAATGGAAAGGAAGAAGTCCGAACTTGAAATATTTTAATGTGGTGGGGTGCTTGGCAAAGGTTCAAGGTCCTAAGCCCAAAAGAGTTAAAATAGGACTTAAAACTATGGATTGTGTATTTATAGGATATGCAACAAATAGTAAATCATATCGTTTTCTAGTTCACAAATCAGAAAATCCAAAAATTCAAGTGAATACATTAAAGGAATCAAATAATACTGGATTTTTTGAGCATATATTTCCATATAAAAATGAAGGTGAGACATCTATTCCGAGGAATAAACGTGCACGGGAAGAAACAAATGATGAGATGCATAATAAGGAGAATCCAAGACGTAGCAAACGTCAAAGGAAGTCTACATCATTTGGTCCAGATTTCTTAACTTTTCTACTAGAAAGTGAGCCTTAAATGTTTAAGGAGGCTATGTCTTCATCCGCAGCCCCATATTGGAAAGAAGCTGTTAATAGTGAGATCCAATCCATTTTGGATAACCATACGTGGGAGTTAGTTGATCTTCATCATGGAAATAAACCTTTAGGGTATAAATGGATTTTCAAAAGGAAGATGAAAGCAGACGGTTCTGTTGAAAAATATAAGGCAAGAATTGTAGTCAAATGCTTTAGACAAAAGGAAGGTCTTGAATACTTTGATACATACTCGTCGGTAACAAGAAATACATCTATTCGGATGTTGATTGCGTTAACCGCGGTATATGACCTTGACATACATCAAATGAATGTGAAAATAGCTTTCTTAAATAGAGATCTAGAAGAAGAAATCTATATGGAACAACCTGAAGGGTTTGTGGTTCCGGAAAAGGAAAAGAAAGTTTGTAAACTTGTTAAGTCTCTTTATGGCCTAAAATAAACACCTAAGCAATGACATGCAAAATTTGATGACACAATGTTGTCAAATGGCTTTAAGATTAATGAGTGTGATAAATGTATTTACATCAAAGACAGTCCAAATCATATAGTCATTGTTTGTCTATATGTAGACGATATGTTGATAATAAGTAATGACATTGCTAACATTAATGCCATAAAGCATATGCTAAGCAGGAAATTTGATATGAAAGACTTGGGAGTTGCTGATGTAATCTTGGGAATAAAGATCCATAGAACTCCTCAAGGTCTTGCACTATCACAATCTCATTATATCAAATCAGTTCTTAAAAGATTCAAGCACTTAAATTTTAGAGTTTAAAAAACTTTTATTGATGTGAATCTTCCGTTAAAAAAGAACAAAGGTGAGAGTAAGTCTCTAGTGGATTATATTCGGGTTTTGGGATGTTTAATGTACATCATGAATTGTACACGACCCAATATAGCATTTCCTATTAGTAAGTTGAGTCGGTACACGCATAATCTAGATCAAACTCATTGGATGACAATGAAACGTGTCTTGGGATATCTAGAATGTACTCACGATTATGCGTTGCAATACAATAAATACCAAGTGGTAGTCGACGGATATTGTGATGCAAATTGGATCACCAGCTCACATGACTCAAAATCCACAAGTGGATATATTTTCACTCTTGGAAGAGGAGTTGTGTCTTGGAAATCATTAAACAAACTTGTATAGCTCGCTCGACGATGTAGGCTGAGTTCATAGATTTAGATAAAACCGGTGAAGAAGCTGAATGGCTTCGGAATTTTTTGGAAGATATTCCATTTTGGCCCAAACCATTGACACTTATTTGCATTCACTATGATAGTCAATCATCTATAGGAAGGGCAAAAAATGTTATGTATAGTGGCAAGATTCGTCATATATGACGAAGACATAAAACTGCTGGACAATAATCTCTAGAGGAATCATTTCTATTGACTTCATAAAGTCAAAGGAAAATGTGTCGGATTCGCTTAAAAAGACCTTGCTAAAGAGGCGGTTGAGTTCACAACGAATGGAATGGTTATGTGGCCGATGGAAAGTCAATCATAACGGTAACTCTACCTAGAAGACTGGAGATCCCAAGATCTAGGTTCAAGGAGATCAAACAGAGTTATGAAAGACATTGGAACATTGTCAAAATAAACCCATTATCATGAAAAGACAATGTTAGGATACAAGGATAAAGCGGTTAAAGCTTTTTAATGATTATCTAATTCCAATATTAGATTTATCAGAATATGTAATATCTGGGATTACAGCTTAGTAATCACCTATGTAAGTGTGAAGTATAAGCCGCTTCAAGGAGAAGTTAGCACGGCCAAATTCTCTATAAACTTATGAAACCAGGAGGTGTTCATGGATGAAACGAACACAACAATGAGAACCAAAGACGTTTAAGGATTAATTGCGTGACTTGTGTTATCTAGGTATACATCAAAGATCGAAAGTTCAAAGATATCAAATCTACCGATTGACCGAGTATATCCGATATAAGTTCACTATGAAAAGTTCAAAGGGAAACCAACTTATCCAAATGCAGCTAATCTTTAATTTCAAATCACACCGGTTTTATGCATATCTTCTTCTTTTAGGCCATTCCGCATTCATGTGGATAATTGTTGGAATTTAAAGACATAATTTGTCTTTAATTAAGTGGAGTGAAAGGGAAATGGAAGGAGATGACATTTAGAGGTAAATGAAAATTTTAAATTCATTAAAGTATTGAAAAACGAGGATTGTCCCACATTGGATGGAAAAACCATCAAAGATGTGTTTATATTGAGAAACATATTTTCTATCTCTTAAAAGGTTGAAAAAAACGGAAACCCCTTGCGTCATCGCCGTCGCTCGTCTCAGATTCGGCTTTGTCTTTGGCTTTGGATTTGGATTTGTCAAATGATCGATCGATATGATTATTTTTGGACAAAATTTATTTAATTATATGTCAGTCAGTTAGTCGCTGTCTACGCGTGGCACTGCCGCAGATTTATTCTGCAGGCTGCTCTGGCCGCGGTCCTGGTGTAATCGGGGTAGGACCACGGATTCTGCCTGAAGACTACTCTGGCCACGGTCCTGGCGTAACCGCGGTAGGACCGCGACAGGACGCGTAAAATTCTGAGCAGACACCTATTTCAAACCAAACATCGCATCTCTTCCAATTTTCTCTTATAAATTTCATAGGTTTTGCCTCATTTCGGTACTCAATTTTTACAGAAAATACTCTCAAAAACTCTCCTTCTTCCTAAATAAATTATTGCATTATTTTTCATCAAAACAAAACAGTAAGTCGAGTAATTTGCAGCGTATTTTTGAGTTCGTTTGAATTCTTTAATTTGTATTGCCACTATTACAGAAACGTTTTTACGTTCTATTATGGGAGGAAGTAACCTATTATCCTTGAAAACTGTGGGAGGGTTATAATTTCTTAAGGAGACACAAGAAATTTGTGTGATCGGATTTAACATTTTGCTTCATCTATTTTATCTTTATTTTTCTGTTTAAAAATCTTTCGAACCAGAACACTATTCTTGGTAAAATAAAAAAGCCTAACTGTATAATTATATCCAAATATACCCAAATTTATTTTCAGAACAAATATACTTGAACTCCAACATATTATAGTGGAGTTTGGAGCACCGGTGCTCCAGTCTTCAGTATATTATACTGGAGCCAACAAAGTATATAAGTCCAGCATAATATGCTGCAGTTCATATACAGGTGCACGGAACTCCGGTATATTATGCTGGACCGGTCTTTTTGTAGGAAAATAGTGGTTATTTTTTATTGACTTGGTAAACGCTGGCTATATTTGAATGACCAATCCGAAAATTGGTTATACCGTACTATTTTTACTTTTTTTCTCCTTATAGTATTGAAACATAGTCGGATTTACAAGTGGTAAATAAAAAACAGACACAGTTTCAAAAGTAGTCAAAATTTAGCCACTTTTTATGTAAAGATAAATCTGAACGAAAACACTGTTCAAAAACCAGAAAATATTCCAGTATAATATACTGAAATTTAAATTTTTTACATGTGAACTTCTAGCCTAGTATATTGGACTTCCAGCATAATATGCTGGAAGTTCATATGCATGTGCTCCAATCTCCAGTATGTTATGCTGGAATTTTCCGTGTGCTGGAAATTCATACACAGGTGTACCAACCTTTAGTATATCATGCTGAAACTTTCCGTGTTACAGTAAAATGGTGACTATTTTTAATGACTTTATAAACGTTAATTATTTTTCAATTATCAATTCGAAAGGCCGTGCTATTTTCACTATTTGTTAGGCATTGTGGTCAGGGCAGAGGCACGGGGCGCAAGGGTGTTCACCGCAATACCCTTCGCCGAAATATTACATTGTATATACAAGGTAAAATCTATTTTTTATCTCTATATATTAAGTTTTGAATACCCTCGACACAAGGCAAATGCTTGGTTCAATGGTCAAGGATTTTCAAATTGTGTAGAAGATCAAAGGTTTGATTCCCGTGAGCTACAATACAATATTTTTTGAACAGACTCAGTATATATCCGGCCTCCACCACTGATTGTGGTCCTACTCCTATGGACGGTTAGTGCGAAATGCCAAAAACATTGTGGTAGCCTCAATCACATCCATCTTAAGTATACTACATAATTATACAATCAATTGGCATTATTGCCAGCGTGGGGTATTACATTTACAGTATTTAGGGACATGTACTGTCAATTACTTGTCCATAAATATATATATATATATACATCAACTTACAGTATTTGTCGATTATAAATTTCTTTTGATACTTTTACAGTTTTACTTAATGACACAAAATGCTTGTTATCATTTTTTCATACATTTTAAGAGTTAACTTCATTAAATTATTTAATCTAAATCCTAGTATGATGTTCTTTGTCAAACTAACTGTTTCGGGCTAAATTTGACTCATAACGTCCCCACGCCAGGTGGGCACGCCCCCGTGATAAGGGCGACCCAAGCAAGGGTGCGACTCAAATCAGCAAAGAAGGAACGGCGTCATTTAGTACCTGACTCTTTTACTGAGTGAAAACCACCAACCTTTGTACCTTTTTTTATTATTGGTTCGAGGAAGGTTTCCTACTATATAAAGGAGACCTTCCCTTTGTAAAAGGGCATCATCATTATTCTCGAATAATACAATCTCTATTTCTGTCTCTATTCTCGGTCTTTCTATCGAGTTCATAACCATTGCTTCCTTCTTAAGCTAATTCTATTTTTATCATCCATTTACAGATCTGCGAAAACTCTCGAAGTGATAATCATCTCGTGGCTTATTATATTTGATATTACCCACATATATTTTTGACTATTTTTAGGCTTACAAAATACGAATATAATTTTTGAGCAAAACAATTTGGCGCCATTTGTGAGGATTTCGAGAATCAAAATCATAGTTTGGACCTAGAGAACCATCGAAAACCCTTCTTTACTACACAAAAATATAAAATGGCTACCAACAACGCAAGAATGAAAACAATAACAGATGTTGCAACCAATCTCATCGGCCCTCTCAACGAAGCCAATGAAGATGCGGTTTTGATTACAGCCCCTAGTACCACCTTGAGCGGAGAAATCCCACTTGCACCGCCCGAAGATCTAATGATCTTGCGGGAAAAAGGCGCTTCCACATCTACACCTGAAGAAGCACTCCCAGAGGTAAGGAAACTACTGGAAGAGTGGTTAACAAGCACTCTAAGCGGCTTGATTGAGAAGTCACCTCAACACAATGTCAGATGCAAGCCAACCGCGAATCTTGTTGCAGTTGGAGGCGAACCCGAGGTCACCAGAGGATACAATGCGCCCCTCGATACTCGGGCCGATGGCGACGCGCTCATAGCCATCCTCTAGAAGATGGATAAAATGGAAAATGAAAATAGGTCACTCCATGACCAGATGAAGGAACACCAGGAAAGGGTGGACAAAATCTCTGGTGCCCCGAAAATGCTGCCGAAACGTGATGTGGGGAGGTTTGTTGAACAACCCTACACGGAAGAGGCTGCACCATACCCCATCCCAAAAACCTTCAAAATGCAGCCTTATCTGAGAGTGTACGATGGAACTACAGATCCTGAGGACCACTTGATCTACTACGTCACTGCCGTAAAAGGTAACGACCTCTCAAAAGAACAGGTACCGTCTGTACTACTAAAGAAGTTTGGCAAAACACTAATAGGGGGAGCACTGACTTGGTATTCCCAGCTACCGGCCAAAACTATTTCCACGTTCGAGGAAACGGAGGACAAGTTTGTCACCGCCCATGCAGGAGCTAAGAAAACAGAAGCAAGGGTCAACGACATCTTTGCCGTTTGGCAAACTGCAGGGGAAGGATTTAGGGACTTCCTAGCTAGATTCAACAGGGCAAGGGTGATCTTACCCAGCGTATCGGAAGGCATGTCAGTTGCTGCTTTCCAAAACAAGTTAAGTAAAAATGGCTCGAGGGACCCCAAAAAACTACTCAACCGCCTCATGAAGTACCCAACCACCACATGGGAAGAGATCTACAACGCTTATTGCGCTGAGGTATGTGCAGATGAGGACGAGCTCAATGGGCCGACCTAATGTCTAACAACAGTACATCCAGAAATCAGGAGGGATCGACGCAATGAAAGACGATGGGAACAAGGCCCACGTCCCAATAGGGAGAGACACCAACCCTACATCAGATCCTCTCACCCACCGCTACCCAGTCACCGGACGCACTACAACGACATATCGTCCCACTACGGAATGACATAGGTACGCTCTCTTTATTATCTGCCCATAATTTTTGTGTGTCCCTTCAGAGATAGTGTATGCACTTGAGAAGCTGGGCAACAAGGTGCAATGGCTGGAAAAAATGAAGTTGGACCCCGACACTAAAAAATCGAACGCCTTATGCAAGTTCCACCAAGAATGGGACCACAAAACCGAAGACTATATAGGTCTACGACAAGAGGTGTTCAGGATGTTGAACCAAGGGTTTCTGAGGGAATTACTCAGTGACAAAGGAAAAATCAACTTTGCACGTTGACAGGAGCAACACCAAGGACCATCAAAGCCGCCCTCACCAGCTCACACGATCAAAATGATCATTGGAAACAGCAACGACTCGGCAATCAACCGCGGCAAGTTCACCACTACGAGCAAACGGAAGCGAACTATCGCCCACGAACGGTATGATGAGTTCGAATATAGTATCACCTTCGATAAGTCTGATGTCGACAGTTTTTCTTTCCCTCATTAAGATGCTTTAGTTATTACTTTATGCATCGCGGATACGAATGTTAAAAGAATTATGTCGATGATGGCAGTGGCGCCTGTATTATCCACCCCAAGGGTCATCGTACTAATAGGGCTCGAGGATAAGATAATACCATGCTGCATAACACTATCTGGTTTCAATAGTGCATTAGAACGAACCTATGGAGAAATATCACTACCCGTCCTAGCGGGGAGGGGGGTCACGCTGGAAACACCTTTCCACGGGATGAACCAGGAAACAACATACAACATCATCATCGGACGACCGTGGATACACGCCATGAGAGTGGTCCCTTCGAGCTTTTACCAAATGGTTAAGTTTCCCACCCGATGGGGAATATTCACCATTCGAGGCGAGCCCTACATCGCTCAAGAGTGCAATAAAATAGCTCAAGACTACACCCACACCAAACAGCTTAAGGGGGCAAGCGCAGACACATAGTAATCAGCCATGTCGGGGACTAAGGCCACTCGACAGAGAACGCCATTAAAGACCTTGATGTCGTAGAAACTCATAAGGCTACAGTCGAAGATCTCGACCCGGTTCAACTATACAACAACGACTACACAAAGAAGGCCTACATCGGGCACGACCTTCCAAATCCAAGTAAGTATCGTGAATTTCCATCTAACCATATAGACCTATTTACTTTTTCCCATTCAGATATGCCGAGAATTTTGCGAGAAATCGCCACTCACAAGCTGAATGTCGACCTATTACACCTGCATAGGAGGCAAATGAGAAGAAAACTCAACGCGGCTATCAACGAAGTGGTCGGTGAAGAAGTAGACAAACTTCCGACCAACGACTCCATCAGAGAATCAAAGTACCCTCAGTGAGTCGCCAATGTCATCATGGTAAAAAAGAAGAAAGGCAAGTGGAGAATGTGTGTAGACTTCACCGACTTAAAAAGTCATTCCCAAAAGATTCCTTCCTACTGCCCCACATTGACCAGCTAATAGACGCAACCACGGGGCATGAGCTGCTAAGTTTCCTAGACACATACTCTAGTTACAACCAGATCGTGATGGCTGAAGAGGACCAAGAAAAAACAACTTTCATCACCCACCGGGGGACATACTGCTACAAAGTAATGCCCTTCGGGCTCAAGAATGCAGGAGCCACGTATTAGAGACTAGTAACCAAAATGTTCAAAGAAGAACTCGGTAAGACCATGGAAGTCTACATCGATGATATTCTGGTAAAATCGGTAAGGAAAGAGAACCATATCGGCCACATAAAAGAGGCCTTCGAAATACTGAAGAGGTATGGGATGAAGTTGAACCCCGAGAAATGCACCTTCAGCGTAGCTTCAAGAAAATTCTTAGGATTCCTCGTATCGCAACGTGGCGTCGAGGTTAATCCAGACTAGATCAAGCGATAGACGCAATACCTGAGGTGCTGAGTAGCAAGAAACAGGTACAAAAGCTGACGGGGCATATAACTGCCCTATTCCGGTCCATCTTACAGTCATCCGATTGGTGCCATAAATTTTTCAACGTACTAAAAAAAGATCAAGGACTGCAATGGAACAAGGAATGCGTCAAAGCCTTGAGAAAGATGAAAGCATACCTGTATTCGCCACCTTTTCTGGTCAAGGCAAGTCCGGGCGAACCCCTGCTAGTATATCTAGCCATATCATAGGATGATGTCAGCCCGGGCGAACCCCTGCTAGTAGACGCAGAAACTCGGTGCCCACACCTCGAGAGGTTAGAATTGGCACTGGTCGTAGCTTCACGAAAGCTGCGGCCCTATTTCCAATGCCACCCCGTAAAAGTGATAATGACCTTCCCGTTAAGAAGTGTTCTACACTAGCCCGAATTATCGGACCGGCTCGCAAGATGGGCTATTGAGATTAGCGAGCACGACATCTCATATCTTCCAAGAACCTCCATTAAGTCGCAAGTTCTGGCCAATTTTATAGCCGACTTTAGCGCAGAAATCCTACCAAAAGCGAAACTTGAGGCACAACATGCCTCCACCAATAACGACCTATGGGTCCTCTACACTGATGGCCCCGCCAATGCATCGGGATCGGGATTGGGACTCGTCCTCGAGGTCCCCACAGGCGAAATGATTTGCTAGTCCATACGATGCCCCGAAATGACAAACAATGAGGCCGAGTATGAGGCCGGTATTCCAGGCATGAAGCTGGAAAAATATGGCACCCGCCGACTCATCCTCCACTGCGATTTCCAACACGCGGTAAACCAAGTCACATGGACTGAAAAAATACCAGTCAAAGATCTGCAAGTTAATATCCACGTTTGACGAATACCGCCTGGAACATATCCCAAGGGCACGAAATATCAAAGCAGACAGTTTAGCAAAATTGGCAACGGCCACTAAAAACTTCAACAAAGAGAGCGTAGTCACTCTCCTCCACTCCGCCATCAATCACACTGAAATATTCTCTTTGAATTTGACTTGGGACGCGCAACCAGTTTGTATCTTATCTACAGAACAGGACGCTGCCACCCAATAAGAAAGAGGCAAAGAAACTCCACACACAAGCCGCTCGATGTTGCTTAATAAGCAAGGACCTCTACAAGAGAACGTTTGGTGGACCCTTGGCCAAGTGCCTAAGGCCGCACCAAAAAAGGCCGGTACTCGAAGAAGTACACGAGGGTCACTACGGTGCTCATACAGGCAACCGCGCCCTCGTACGATGCATCATAGGGGCTGGCTACTACTAGCCCACCATAAAGAAGAAGGCGACAGAATACGTTCGCCAATGCGAGCAATGCCAAAAATACACCCCCATGATACACCAACCAGGAGAGCCCCTCCACTTAGTCACCTCCCATGACCTTTCATCAAGTGGGGAATGGACATAGTCGGCCTCTACCTGCAGGACAGGGAAAGGTAAGATTTCTATTAGTACTAACTGGCTATTTTTCTAAGTGGGTAGAAGGAGGTGCGTACGCACAAATACGCGAACAAGAGGTAATCGCCTTCATCTGGAAAAATATTATCTACCGTTTTGGCATCCCCAAAGAAATTAGTAGTGACAACGATTGACAGTTCATCGGTCAGAAAACGACCAAATTCTTTGAGAAATGGCACATCAAGAGGATACTTTCCACGCCATATCACCCTGCCACCAACGGCCAAGCCGAATCCTCCAAAAAAATAATATTAAACATACTGAAAAAGAAACTCGAGGACGCCAAAGGGCTATGGCCCGAGCTACTACCCGAGGTATTATGGGCATACTGGACCACACCCAAATCCAGTACAGGGGAAACACCATACTCGCTAGTCTACGGAACCGACGTGGTCATACCCGTCGAGGTCGGCGAACCAAGCCTAAGATATTCACACATCAGCAAGAATAGAAAACGACGCCAACAGACTCCAAGACCTCGACGAAGCTGAGGAAAGGAGAAATGACCCGTATTAGAATGGTGGCCCAGAAGCAACAAGTCGAAAGATAGTACAACAAGAGGTCCAAAATAAGACTACTCAAGGTGGGAGATTACGTCCTCAAAGCCAAGACATTGGCATCCAAAGACCCAAGTGAAGGAAAACTGGGCACCAACTGGGAAGGACCCTACAAAATCACAACAGTAGCCAGCAAAGGCACATTCCAGTTAGAAACAATGGAAGGAAAAATGCTCCAAAACAACTGGAACGTTACTCACCTCAAGTATTTCCACTTCTAAAGGCATCTCCCAAGTCATACTCTTTTTTCCTTACCCAAGTTTTGTCCCAATTGGGTTTTCTCGGGGAGGTTTTTCATGAGGCTACGGAGGGGACACCTGGAGATATTTGCGGAACAAGTTTATCATGTCCACATCTCCTTACGACTCCAGGACGACATGATAAAAGGATGGACTAGCTTAATCTCCAATGTATGAAAGGCTACGACCATCTCTGATATATGAAAGGCTACGACCATCTCCAATATATGAAAGGTTATAGCCATATCCAATGTATGAAAGGCTACGACCATCTCTAATATGTAAAAGGCTACAGCCATCTCCAATGTATGAAAGGCTACGACCATCTCTGATATATGAAAGGCTACATCCATCTCCAATATATGAAAGGCAATGGCTATCTCCAACGTATGAAAAGCTAGGCCATATCCAAGATATGAAAGGATACGGCCATCTCCAATGTATGAAAGGCTAAATCTCCGATATATGAAAGGCTACAATCATCTCCAATGCATGAAACGCTAAGGCCATCAATTATATCATGGCTAAGGCCATTGCCACCAACGGTCGACCTAGATTCGACTACAATGAGTACACGATTCGACGACAGTCGAAGTCGCCCACATGGCTAAGGCCATTGCCACCAACGTTCGACCTAGATTCGACTATGGTGAGTACACGACTCGACGGCAGTCGAAGTCGCCTACATGGCTAAGGCCATCAATTATATCATGGCTACGTCCATCACACCAGCGGTCGACCTAGATTCGACTACGGTGAGTACATGACTTGAAGACAATCAAAGTCGCCTACATGGTTAAGGCCATCAATTATATCATGGCTAAGGCCATCACAACCAACGGTCAACCTAGATTCAACTACAGTGAGTACACGACTCGACGACAGTCGAAGTCGCCTACATGGCTAAGGCCATCAATTATATCATGGCTAAGTCCATCGCCACCAACAGTCGACCTAGATTTGACTACAGTGAGTGCACGACTCGACAATAGTCGAAGTCGCCTACATGGCTAAGGTCATTAATTATATCATGGCTAAGGCCATCGCCACCAACGATCGACCTAGATTCGACTACGGTGAGTACACGATTCGACGACAGTCGAAGTTGCCTACATGGCTAAGGCCATCGATTATATCATGTCTAAGGCCATCGTCACCAACGATCGACCTAAGATTCGACCACGGTAACTAAACAACTCGACGACAGTCGAAGTCGCCTACATGGCTAAGGCCATTCGTCACCAACGGTCGAACTAGATTCAAATATGGTGACTCGACGATAGTCGAAGTCGCCTACATGGCTAAGGCCATCAATTATATCATGGCTAAGGCCATCTTCACCAGCGGTCGACCTAAGATTCAACCATGGTGAATAAATGACTCGGCGACAGTCGAAGTCGCCTATATGGCTAAGGCCATCAATTATATCATGGCTAAGGCTATCACCACAAATGGTCGACCTAGAATCGACTACGGTGAGTACACGACTCTACGACAGTCGAAGTCGCCTAATGAATAAGGCCATCGCCTCCAACAGTCGACCTAGATTTGACTACGGTGAGTAGAGGGTTCGACAACAGTCGAAGCCGTTTAAATGGCCAAGGCCATCGATTATATCATGGCTAAGGCCATTGTCACCAACGATCGACCTAAGATTTGACCACGGTGAATACAAGACTCGACAACAATCGAAGTCGCCTACATGGTTAAGGCTGTCGATTCCATTACGGTTAAAAATGTCGATCTAAGATTCGACCAAGGCCGCCAACATCGACTGTCAACAAAGAGCACAACAAAAGCTCTAAAGAACGAAAAAAAACAACGGCAAAGGAAGGGAAGAGAAATGATATTTCATTTATCCAAAAAATATACATACAACGGGTCCTAAAAAATTTCTATTTACAAAAATATTCACGTACAAGACCTAAGGGCCTTCACCACACTTTCTATCGTGACCCGTGGTCTCCATCTGGCCCGCTGCCGTCCCCAGGATGATAAGCCCTGGAAACCCACGAGCTGGAGTCTAAACGGTTGACATCCTTAGAATTATAGCCCTCCCTACAAGGCGAGTCGGAGCTATAACCGGCCGCTTCACGGGCAACGCGTGTCAAGTGTCGTTGCCTCTCTACTTCCACCTCAGAAGCTCGGCCCGCCACCAAAAGCTCCTCAAAGGCGACCAATCTGGCATCATAGTATACCCACATCTCATGTGCCTCACGGTGCATGACATATTGTGGGGGTGATTGCCTAAGGGCCTCAACTTCGGCCATCATGGCATCCAGCTCAGCTTTAAGGGCAGTAACCTGAGCCCGTAGTTCCGCAACCTCGGCCTCCACCCCACAGCTGTTCTCCAAGTCCTCCTCCCTTGACCGAATGAGAGTTTCCAATTCATTGTTTCGAGCCAAGGCAGCCATCAACTGGTCATCCAACTCCTTCAGCTCAGCCGCCTTCTTTTTCAAAAAAGCCTCTGATTCACCAAGGCCCTCGCTCTGGAACTGGGGATCCTGCTCAAACATGTCTGCCAACGCCCGATGCTTGGCACCGACCTCTTTGTACTTCTTTTCCATTTTGGAGAAGGTGGCTGCTCTCCTTTTCTCACGCCACCTCCACTCTACCTCCGAGACGAGGGTCTGAAAAATAAGAAAAGAAATGCGTCAGTACATACCAAGGTCGCTGTGAACGACAAAATAAAAAAGGGGCTGAAAGCTACCTACAAAGCTGAACCGGCAACCCGCCTCGACAAGTACCCATTGCTGACACTTCTCAGCGACTCATGCTCCATAGCCGCTCACAACAGGGTCATGTCCGCCGCGTCCTGCTCGATGTCTTCTAATAAGTTCTCCCCCAGGGATCACAATGCGGCGCGTAGACCGGCCCTCCCTCATCTCCACACAGGCCGAGCTTCCTGGTGCTTCCCCAAGAGCAGCTTCAGACCTGTCCTCTCAGTCTCCACAATCGCCTTATTAACAGCGGAGGATGACTCGCCTCCTGATGCACGAGCTAGAAGGGCGGCGGCAGCTGCTCTCTGAGGGACCATTCGCCCAGCACGAATGGCCTCGGCCATAAACGTAGACCTCAGCACTTGGCGAGGCTCACTGGGCCGCCTTACGCCCTCGACGACAATGCCTTTGCCAGTAATCAGTCGCCGCCTCTTTTTCTCAGGTGGCTCCTCTCCTTCGGAAGCCACCTCCACTGGACCAGCCTCAAGTGCCGGCACGAGAGTAGTTTCAGGTGTCGTTGCTACTGTAGCCTCTGGTACCTCCACAGAGACAACCTCAGGCACCGCCTCCAATGCGCCTGCAGATGTAGTCCCTTGGCAAGGAATCAAAAGGGAGCTACCTCTAGGTGAGCCGTTCGCAAGTATATCTTCCCCATCAGAGTTAGGCTCCACCCTAGACGGGCCGGTGTCGTCCTTCTTCTCCTTTGTCCTTGTGGAAGAACCCCGACCTAGCAAACGAAAAACACATGATGTAGGAAGGTCTCCAAGCCCAGACAAAATATAATAAAATAGGGAAGTTTGTTACCAGTTGGGCTGTACAACCTACGAAATTCAGGCCAAGTGTGACATCTCTCCGCATATTGTATCAACCCCGCCATCCACGACCTAATGTCATCAACGGGGCGGGGTGAGAGAGCCACCACTGCAACAAGGAAGAAAGAGTTAGGTCAGTCAAAACAGAACGTCACAAAGTTACATACATAGATACTTACATCCTGTATTCCATGTCTCTGGAAATCCTTCAAGATCGAACACTAGATGGCTCGTTCTAACGTCAAAAAATCTACGCCAGAACTCGCGATTAGTTTTGTTGTCAGCCCTCACGACAAAGCTCTTCTTGCCACGACTCCTCAGTTGGAGCATGGTACCCCTCATACAACTGGGGCTGAACATCCGTAGCAGATGGTGAACGGAGAAAATGGCCCCGGCCTCACCCGCAAGTGTGGTAGGGATCCGACACACCTTTAGGGCGTAAGGTGTGAGCTGAGTCGGACATACAAGATAGAAGCGGAAGAGCTCTTCCGCCAAAGGGTTAAGCGGGAAGCTATACCCAATCATAAGAGCATATTCATAGAATGTACAAAAATTGGGCCTATGTACATTGGTATGGTGCGTCCCGGCCGAAGCTATCCCAACGTGATTAGGAATGTTGTACCTGGTTTTGATAACGTCCAGGTGAGACTGGAGTAAATCATTCTCCTCCCAAGGATGAGAGGGGCTTGCCATATTGAAGTCTTTTCTCGCACTCAAATCCTTCGGCAAAATGTTGTCTCCTGTCAAAGGAACTAGGGTTTTTCCCGCTCCTTCCCCTTACCCATCAGAAGAGGGTGGAACCCTAGAAGGGGCACTGCCCTTAGCCTTTTTGCTTCCTTGGCGTTTTGCCATAATACACAGTGAAAGAATGAAGTACTAGTAGTGAGTGAGATAATTCTTAAGAAAGGTATCTCTATGAAAATGATATAACTATTGCAAGAAAGAAGGATGAAGAAAGAAACAAAAGGAAACTTTCTAAAAGATTGAAAGATGAAACTCTTTGAACCACTTCCTATTTATAGGAGAAAGGCACACGGGAATCAAAGAGGCTCAATTATGAAACCCGCGCCGGAAAATAAAACGTCACGTCGCGTTATGAACAAGTCTCGGGAACAGGTATAATGATCAGGTGATTGTTGACGTCACCATAAAAAGGTAGGTCGCACGTCAACGGTCCAACCAATGTTATCCACGTCCATGTTCTGCAAAGAGGCACCTATGGCCACGGCCAAATTTTCGTAAAAAGCGAATCGTGCATGTTCGTCCATTGAAGACGATCATCGAGTACGTCTCCAACGAACGGAGGGACTAACTGTATAGGGATAAATTTGACTCATAACGTCCCCACGCCAGGTGGGCACGTCCTCCATGATAAGGGCGACCCAAGCAAGGGTGCGGCCCAAATCGGCAAAGAAGGAACGACGTCGTTTAGTACTTGACCCTTTTACTGAGTGGAAGCCACCAACCTTTGTACATTTTTTATTATTGGTTCGAGGAAGGTTTTCTACTATATAAAGAAAACCTTCCCTTTGTAAAAGGTCATCATCATTATTCTCGAATAATACAATCTCTATTTATGTCTCTATTTTTTTTCTCTCTCTCTCTCGTTCATAACCATTGTTTCCTTCTTAAGCTAAGTCTATTTTTATCATCCATTTACAGATCTACGAAAACTTTCGAAGTGATAATATCTCTTGGGCTTATTATATTTGATTACGATTTACCCCCATATATTTTGATTATTTTTAGGCTTACAAAATACGAATATAATTTTTGAGCTAAACACTAACTTTAACTCACCCTTTTTTGTTACTAATCTAATATATAAAGTCTGATTAACTATTAAACTTTGTATATAGCCGAATACCAACATAAAAATTTATATATAATTAAACTATTAAATAAATGCCAAATGGTTTTGTGTGGTGTGTTTATTACACGTCGTAGAATCTAGAATGCAAGTCTAGCCTTCGATAATGAGTATGATTGTAATTATTGGTTTCAATTTTTTTGAGAATATATATGAAGTAATCAACTATGCTTTCATAGTTCATATCATGTATTCAATGTCTCACGTTTTTTTTTTTAATTTTTTTTTTCCTGATTGTAGGAATTATGTGCCCGTAAAAAAATAAAAACAAACAAATAAATTGTGGAGTCCTATACCAAACATAATTTTTTTCCTACTTTATATTTGTATAATAGTACGTAAGTTACAGAAATGATGAATTCGTATGTGGCTAGTACTTAAAAGGTACCTATAAATAAAATTGAAGACATTTTGTAATACTACTTGTCAAAAAAAATTGTAGTGTGGAATCTTGAAATTTAATTGTGAATTAGCCAGACGTAACTTCATGACTCTATCGAATTTGCAGCAACTGTGCTCAATACTGCAACTAATTTAAAGGAAGAATGGTATGAAATAGAAAATAATATTTGAGTACAAAATCAAGGTGTTTAACTTGCATTTCAAAAATTAAGTCTAAGGTTGGATATATGTGAGGTAGTCGATGAAATAATTGAGGTCTTTACTGTATTGGTCAAAATCTGACCACAGGACCATGATAACAACAATCCCGTTCTAGTCATCTCACGAAAATAGTCGACAAACTCGACTCCAACTCGTTATTATTTCTGATACAAGCAATAAGGTCACGACCCTTCCACGACGAAGGAAAACATCCTTAACCTAGCTACGACGAATCATAATAGCACATGGAGTTTTTGACTACAAATACAATGTAAAAGAGCTGAAAGAGGGAGGGGGAGGGGGGGGGGGGGCTGAGCCTTCCTCTCTACTACTCTAACAACCCGAAAAAGGGATTGCAGAACTCTGTGAATAAAACCTTGAACCTACGCCAAGGGATGATTCTCTTTTTCACCAACCCATGAAGAAAGAAACATGATTGTAATTCCGTAAACCTCTTCAAGTAGAGGCATGGGTAAATTTCTATAATCAATAAAGCTCCTGAAATTTTATTTCTATCCAATTTTTCTGTGTTTTGTTTACGTCTTCTGATCCAGTATTAATTATGTTTGACTATGATTTACATCTTTATCTCTTTTGATTGATTTGCTTAAAAAGTGTTTAATAACCTTTGAGTCAAACATTTACAAACTGAATGAACATTATTATCAAAAAAATGAACAACAAAAAATATATTATTATTTTTTTTTCAGATTAAACTTGCTTTTCCATTGATCTCAAAAAAGATGTAAAATATTCCTATCCAGCAGCATTTGGACTAGCTACTGATCTATACTCAATGCTAACAGTGTAACTATACAATTCTACTCTCATTACATACATGTATCCTATCATTAAGCAGTAACTAACAAGCTAAGGATAGTAATTGAGCTGTCGCAGCCCATCCTGCCATTGTCTGCAATTTCTTCCACAAAGATGTGTCAATAATGCAATCTCCTTATATATCAACTCTTCCACAAAGTTAGCACCTTCAAACCTCATGTGATTCCTTATTCTCCAAATCAATGCAACAGTAGTGATAAATGCAGATGCAGCGATTGCATTTCTCCACTGGTTGCTGTTAGCTTTGCTGCATATCCACATGAGTTCATCATCCCAGCAGCCTGTAGTTTTAGAGTATCCCAACCAAACACAAATTCTGGACCATATTCTGTTTGTGACACTACATTCAAAGAACAGATGGTTAAAACTTTCAATATTCTGCTGACAGAAAACACAAGTAACTGGAAGTTGCAGTCCCATTGCCTGCAATCTATCAACTGTAGGCAGCCTATGGTGTGCAGCAAGCCAGGAAGTAAACTTATGTCTAGGAAGCACATTTTTAATCAGTAACAGCTTTTTCCATGTAACCTTAGTGAAACTGGGCATCAAAGAGAGGTAAAGCTTCTGTATATTAAACCTGTTCTGCTTACATACACTGTGTAGTCGACCATGCAAATCCCCTTGAAGCTGAGTGCTCTCCATTATGCTTGTTCTACTCTCCAGTATCTTTCTAACCACCCAAGAAGCGGCCTTTGGTATGGTAAGAGTAGAAAGATTTTCTTGCTTTATGTAATAAGTATGCACCCAACGAACCCATAAGCAATCTTTTTTCCTAGCCAAATCCCATAACAGTTTAGTGACAGCTGCCTTGTTCCACACATATAAGTTTAAGATGTTGAGACCTCCAGCAAAAATAGGTGTGCATACTGTCTCCCAAGCCACCAATGCTCTTCTGGATATATCAGCTTTACCAGTCTAGAGAAATGTTCTACATACAGAATCAATGACTTTCAAAACCTTTTTTGGAATGATGAATATCTGAGCCCAATAAGACTGCATCCCAAAAACCACTGCTTTAATCAACTGACACCTGCCTGTATATGACAAGAACTTAGCAGACCACAAGTTACTTTGTTTGTGATCTTCTCAATTAAAGGCAGATAATGGTGTATAGCCAACTTCTTGGAATCCAAAGGGATCCCTAAGTATCTAAAAGGCAAAGTTCCTACACTGAACCCCAAGGTATCAAGAATTTCCTCCCTGTATTGTGGTTGCACACCAGCCAGATAAAGAGCACTTTTACTGGTATTAGCCTGTAATCCAAAGCTGTAGAGAATTGAAGAAAAGCCTTATGCAGTAACTGAATTGATACCACATCAGCTCTACAGAACATGAGAAGGTCATCGGAAAAACATATATGAGAGATATTCAGTTTCCTGAACTTAGGATGATAATTGAAGTTTCCATCCTTATAGATCTGTTGTAGAATTCTGTTTAGATATTCCATAGCCAAAACAAATAGGTAAGGAGACATGGGATCTCCTTGTCTTATGCCTCTCTTAGCAATAAATGGTTTGGTTAAACCACCATTTATTATTAAGGAGTAAGAGACAGTTTCTACACAAGCCATAATCCACTGAGTGAATTTTGCTGAAAATCTCAAGTCAGTTAGAATCTGTCTCAAATAACCCCACTCCAAAGTATCATATGCTTTCCTCAAGTCTACCTTTAGTACACATCTAGGAGACACTCCCTTCCTAGAGTATCCCTTGAAAATTTCTTGACTTAGCAAAATGTTGTCAATAATGCTTCGACCTTCAATAAAAGCTGACTGAGCAGGTCCCACCAATTCCCCAATGACACCTTTCATTCTTCTGGTAAGCACTTTGGAAATGATTTTATAGATTGTTGTACAACAAGCAATAGGTCTATAATTCTTTACTGTGATAGGAGCCTTTACTTTTGGAACAAGGGCTATGGCTGTAGTGTTGATATTATAAGGCAGTTGGCAAGTATTAAAGAAGTCTGGGCAGCAGATAGAATATCTCCCTTTACCAGATCCCAGTATTTAGTGAAGAATTCAACTGGAAACCCATCCACACCGGGAGCTTTATCAGTAGGCATTTCCTTCACTGCTTCAGTGATCTCTTCCAAAGTTACCTCCCTTATGAGTTGTTTTTGCTGATCAATTGTGAGACACTTTCCTTCCTTGATAATCTGAGTGTTTGCACATGGTAGTTCAGATGCACATTCCCCCATTAAAGATTTGAAAACTCTCAGGAACTCTTGCGCCACTGCTAGGGGATCAGTGAGCTTTAAGCCAGTATCTGTATAAATGGATGTAATGTTGTTTTGCCCAGTTCTAATCTTCCATTGAGCATGAAAGTATTTAGTGTTAGCATCTCCACATTCAATCCAGCATGCTTTAGACTTCTGTCTCATTATTTGCTCTTCTATACAATTCCATTTCTCAAGTTCTTCAATTGTTGTTTTCTCCTCAATAATTAATTCCTGACTGAATGGATGATTCTGCATCTGACATTGAATAATATCTAAAGCTTCCCTTGCCTGCACAATTTTCTGTTTGTAACTTGTTACATAGGCATTAAGGCCTTTTAACCGCTTCTTCAGTTCCTTCAGTTTTTGCCAGATCAAGTGCAAATGTGAGCCTGAATAGTTTTGCCTCCATACTTGTTGTACAATGGTATGGAATTGAGGATGTTCCATTACAGCATTGTAAAGTCTGAATGGTCTAGGATGTAATAGCTTATGATCTCCAAATTTGATCAGGATGGGAGAATGATCAGATATAGAAGGATTCAAATAATCTGCTTCCAAATGCCCATACTGCTGTAGCCATTTATAACTCCCAGTGCCCAATCGATTTTACTGTACACTCTATAATCTGCATCTTGTTTGTTTGTCCAAGTGAAATGACAGCCTTTAACTCTAAGAGCAGTGAGTTGTAAGTCAGAAATAGTCTCTTTAAACTCCTTAACTTCAGCTTCAGTTACTGGAGAACCAATTCTGTCCTCAGAACTTAGAACACAGTTAAAGTCACCACAAAAAAGCCATGCATCTTGTTGAGGAATAGGAATTGATTTGAGATCCCTCCACAGCTGTGTCCTAAGCAGTGCAGTATTTTGTGCATATATAACACTGAATTGAAACCTGGCTAAACTTCTTGTATCCTCTATCAGACAGTGAATAAACTGATCAGAGAGATTTGCTATTTGAATCTGTACATGAGTCTTCCATAATAACCATATTCTCCCATTAACAACCTTTGCATAATTACACTGCAACATCCAACCCTTTGCAACTTTATCAAATATCTTCTTGACTTTATGTTCCTTAACTCTGGTTTCAAGGATACCTATTACATCCACTTTATTAACAGCAAGGAATTGTTTCAACTCCTTCTGCTTATGAGGCTGGTTAAGCCCCCTAATGTTCCATGTGGCAACAATCATGGATCAGTAGGAGTTAGGCTGTAAGAGGGTCCCGGATCAAACTGTTGCACCCTGCTCTCCATATCATTCATGATTGCTTTCCCTCTATTACCTGTGTCAACCACCTGTTCACTATTACTGGTGATAGCAATAGTTACTTCACTGAATTGCTCTTCTGGATTCTTTAGTTCATTTTGCTGCAAGGGACTAGTTACTTGACCCTCATTAACCATGTTTGAATCCTGAACTACCTGCACTACAAGCCCTGGTGGATCTACAGAAACCTCTTGTTGATTTTGAACTTCATCATTTGTTACATTCTTCTTTACAATCCATTCTTTCTTCAGTTGTTTCCCATGCTGTTTAACTCTAACTTGCAGATTCCTTATGTCTACCTGTTCCTCCTTTTCCTTTTCTGAATTGTCAGCAGAGTACCAACAATCAAGTGAATCATGACCAAACTTGAGGCAATGGTTACAAAAGGTAGGTTTCCAGTCATACTCGACTGTCTGAATCTTAAGTCCATAAGGAGTGTCAATCTCCAGCTCATCAGGGAGAGTGTAAGCAGCATCAACTTCAACAAGCACTCTAGCAAATGAAATTTTATCATAATGAGCAGTAAATTTATCAGTATACAATGGTTTTCCAATAGCACTTGCCAACTTGCTCAATACCTCTGCAGACCAATATCCTACTGGAAGCCCTGGGAATCTAATCCAAATAGGAACTGTGCTGAGTACACTACTCTGAAAATTGAAATCGACTTCCCATGGCCTCAACACCATTGGCTTACCCCTAAAAGTATAGGGACCTGATTGCATGACTGAATCCCTGTCCTCAACACTACTAAATCTAAAAATACAGTAACCTTCAGCATGAATCAGTACCTGAGGTTTGGTGACAAAATTCCATACATGAATAACAAAATTCTCCATATTCTGCTCACTAGGTGGATCTCCAATTATGAAACCAATCAACGCATTTTGCCAATAATCCAGTTGTGGTTTCAAATCCTCTTCACTGATCTTAACAACTTTTTTACCATCTCGCACAGTAGGGGGAACAAATGAAAGATGTTTGCCCATCTGAGTATTGCAATTACTTCGCACCACATCCGCAGCAGTCGGATTGGTTTTCTCCCCAGCTATGAGATTAGTGAATTGTAAACGCCTTGCAGCAATTTCTGAAACTGCTTCAATCTTCTTATCTGGTGATTTACAAGTATCGACCTCTGCATGCATCACTATTGGAGATTGAAGTTTCTGAGGCAGAAAGTTTCCGAAAGTTAATGGTTCAAGTTCCTGGATTGTGCCATTTGCAGGTGTGACGAGTTGAGTAGTAGTAGATGGAAGGTTACGCCGGCGGCGAGCCATATTCCGATGACGATTGCGATCTTGCTATCGTGCGCCAGTAGGCTACTGTTCTATTGCTGGGCTAAAATGCGCCGAGAGCATTTGGCGTTCGCCTCCGTTTAAAAATATATTATTATTGTTTAGCTTAAAATTTTCATTTACTTTAGCAGCATAAAACAATTAAAATAAATGGAGGGCCAATCATAGCAGATCATAATAAATCCAAAGACCAAAGGAATAAAAGACAAGAGGCGACAATTATAGATTAAAGGGAGTAGGATGAGTATCTTTTATTAATAATATAGGTTTGGTCTGCCTCTCCATGGAGAGGTTGAGAGCCTTACAATAAGGTTGTATCCGGTTCCGGTTCTGGGTCTATTTGGGTCTGCGGTTCCGATTCTGGCAGTTTCGGTTCTGGCGGTTCCGGAGCCGGAACCGCTACCATACGGTTCCGGGTACCATCCGGTTACAGTTCTGGCGGTTTCGGTTCCAGCGGTTCCGGCGGTTCCCCTGCGGTTCTGAAATTTTTTATTTTTTATTTTTTTAAATCAATATCTTCTATAGTAGTCATTAGTATATTGTAGAATATATTTTATATGGTGTACTATGTTATTAGTATAGTATATATTGTGTTTGGTAATTAGTATATATTGTGTATAAGTAGTGTATATTTTGTATATAAGTAGTATTTATTGTATGTAAGTAGTATATATTGTATATAAGTAGTGTATATTGTGTTGTAGTTAGTAATTAGTATAAATTGTATATAAGTAGTATATATTGATAAAGAAATATTGAGAGAAAAGATATTCAAGGATATGATAAAGAGCATATTTATTGACCAAAATGGCATATCTTTCTTAGTCTTCCTTCCCCCAATGGAATGAGCACAATATGGTAATAATACCACCATTAAAAGGAAAAAAAACTAAAAGAAGACATGCCAATGTACAAGTTACATCATAATTTATGTATTATTTCTAACAAATCTCATAAAACCTTCAAGGTTTGGAGGTGGTTGTGTTGGCGGTGGTGGAAATGAAGATTGTTCATCACCACTTCCGGGTGAAGATGTTTCCTTGAGCAAGTTCTGCTAGCATTTCTTCATAGCACTCATCTATTTCTGGTTGTGATTCAGCTAGCCTAAAGTTCCTTCTTTCTGCGCGGATCCAAACTCGAAAAAGCACTGATTTTTCCAAGCTGTCCCGCATCGACGCTCTGTGATCACCTATTTGTAGTCTTGCTTGACTAAAAGCGCTCTCCGATGCAACAGTTGACGCTTGAATCGACAGAACATCCCGAGCCATCCTTGCAAGAACGGGAAAATGCTTTTCCCTTGTCTTCCACCAATCTAAAAGGTCGAAAGAGCCGTCTGGATTCTCATTCTCTAGTCCCTGCGACAAATAAACTTGAAGCTCATTTAGATGGGAAATTTCATCTAAATTTCCCCTTGAGTACCCCTGAACTCCGTCCACGATTTAAGAGCTGTTAAGCCAGCAGCTCTTTTAGACGCCTGTGATGTAGACGAAGTAGGGGTTGGAATATTAGGCCTAGCATGCTCTAACGCCTGTTTATAAGCATTATAAACAGTTTGAGCATTCACTTTAATTGATGCTTTCGCATCAGATAGTGTAGTCATTTCTACTTCTGAAAGATCTAAAGCTTGATAAATAGAAGAATACCAAAAGTGAGGATCTCCTAATTTCATAGTAGGATTTAACATAGCAGACACACCAAATACAAGAGGGATTGGAAAAAAATATTTTTTAAACTTCTTTTTCATTTCAGTTATTGCAATTTCATAAATTTCCCCTCCCTCGTTAAAATCAACAAACAAATTAGCAAGTGCGGCAATATAAACTAAACAGTTAGAAATAGTTGGATAATATTGGCCAGATAAAGCATTTGTAGCCACATGAAAATGTTCTAAAAAATCTAAAAGAATTTTAACGTTAGTCCAATCTTGTGTAGTTAGCATGTCATTATCTTCCTCCCCACAATCCCGAGAATTATACGTAGCGTTAATTGAGTTTCGATATTCGTACGCTACTACTAAACTTTCATACATGTAGTCCCACCTAGTCGGGCAAGGTTTAGGAACCTTTCTTTCTTTAAGGCCATATTCGTCACACTTTTTAAAATATTCTCTAAGTCTACTTCTACGGTTTGAATAAAATAGCCAATTAAGAGACATTTTAACCTTTTCAATTTCTATGATTAATATTCTCATACCATCACCAACAATTAAATGATAAATATGACAAATACATCTAATATGGAAAATATTAGTAAAAGCAGGATTAAGTGTTCTAGTTAGCATACCTATTGCACTAGTTGCTAGAAGCATTATCTATGGAAATTGATATTATTTTATCACTAAAACAAAAATATCTGCATACATCTGAAACAATGTTAGCAATAAACCTACCCGTGTGCCGTGAATTAATTATCCTATATGCAATAATGCATTTTTGCATTGTCCAGTCTTCGTCTATCCAATGACTGGTTACGGTTAGATAATCACAATCATTATTACTTCTACCAATATCAGTTGTAATAGACATATGATTAGTTATATGGGTAAATAAATAGCGCAAGTATTGTTCATATTCATGCTTGTATTTATAAATATCGGCCTTACCTGTGGCGCGAGGCCAACCTTTATACGTAGGATTAAATACTCTTCTAATATAATGAATCCATGCAGGATTAGAAGCAAAAGAATAAGGCAAACACATAACAGTAATCATTTTAGCTAATTCTTCACGATCCTTATTTGGATCGTAATATAATATACCTCCGGTGACTGTGTTTATTCCTGGTTGAACTAGATTTGAACCAGTACTTGGGTTAACTGTAGAATCAGCACTTGTCCTCCCCTCTTGTTGCGCTTTCAATTGCAAAATCTAGCCTTATCGCTAGGGTGTAATCTTATATGCTTAACTAAACTACCCGTGCCACTACGATCTCCAGTATACCTATGCACAAGTAATTTCCCACAAGATTTACACTTAGCCTTATTTTGTTCTCTTAGTTGAATAAAAAATTGCCAAACCAATGATGTTTCTGAACGTTTAGGAGGTAGTCTACTAAAAGTGAGAGTTTGTACGGGTGGGTGTTCCGGTTCATCACCTAAGTTATGAGCAGGACTAGTAGGTGTATCATCTAAATCTACTGGAGCTTGGGTTTCGTCATCATCATCATCCTCACTTCCCTCTAAGATAGGTGCATTAGGATAAAGAGCATTCATAATATCATCGTCTATTCTATCACCAACTGCTACATCATGTAGAAAATCAATATCGCTAAATTGAAAACACGGGTGATCACTATCAAGGATTCTGAATGGTTCATTAGGATTTCTAGGTTGGCTACTACTTTGAACTTGCTTATCTTTTCTAGGTCGGGGAGCCGGGGGAGGGGTAGTATTTTGGCGACTACTTTCACCGGTTTTAGATTTTCCATTACCGAACATATTTTTCAACGGAAATGCCATAATAATTATAATTAAGCAAAATAACAACACACAAAAATATTCTTAGCACGTAAGAGTTGAAACGAGTTTACCGGATTAACGAACAACTTCTTGAAAATTGAAAATCGTTGAAATTGAACACTTGAAAACTTCAATTCTACAACTTCACAATGTTTCACGAATTTGCAACAATAAATTAAGCACTTGCACTAGAAAGATTGAAAGAGAGCTTGAGAGAGATTGAGAGATATTGATGAATTGGTGAATAAAAATGAAAGAATGAGAGGGTATTTATAGTTGAGAAATGGGAAATAGTGTAATTATATAAAGTTTGGGGTTAAATTAAAGTTTGGGGGCCAAATGGCTATTTTTAAACTTACAAACGGTTACTTTTGAAAAAGAGCCGTTTGGAAATTATTTTACATTTTTTTTTAAAAAAAAATTTACCATTACAGAACCGCCGGAACCGTTTGGAACCGCCAGAACCGGTCCAGTTCCGGTTCCGGTTCTGGCGGTTCCAACGGGTAGAACCGCCCCGCCACGGTTTCCGGGAACCGCCAGAACCGAAACCGCCGGAACCGGTAGAACCGTCAGGGCAGCGGTTCCGGTCCGGTTCCAGTTCGGAACCGCGAAAAATACAGCCTTACCTTACAATGATGTATTCTCTCTTCTTTTTGAAGGAGATGTGAAGAAGAAGGAGCAGCCCTCCATTTAGGGTTCTTTCTCTTAGTATTTATAGCCAGGAGATCTGCTAGTTGGCGCCAAAGGGTTGGGACCGCACAGAGGGGATGCCCTCGTAAGGACGGCTAGGCCGTGACCTTAGTTGTCAAATTGAATAACTACCCGATAATCTTGTGAATAAATGGACATACCATTTATTAGTCATAAATAGTCTTTAATAAATGCGTTGATCTCATTCATTATCATGAGGTCAAGTTTTGACCCATACAGATAGTCCCTCCGCTTATTGAGGTCGGGTTCAGGTCGAGCTCCATGAGCGGAATTCACCAATAACCGTAGCCGTTTATGCGTTGGGGATGATTGTATCCTTTTATTCTTCGAAGACGGCCGTAGCTGTTCATATTTTAAGAAATGACCGCAGCCTTTTGTTCTTTGGAGACGACCGCAACCGTTTTGATTTTGGAGATGGCCGTAGCCATTTTTACTTTGGAGATGGCCGTATCCATTTTATATTTAGAGATGGCCGCAGCCTTTTATCTTTTGGAGATGACCGTAGCCATTTTTACTTTGGAGTTGGCTGTAGCCATTTTCTATTTAGAGATGGCCGTATCCTTTTACCTTTTGGAGATGGCCATAGCCATTTTTACTTTGGTGATGGCCGTAACCATTTTATATTTAGAGATGACCGTAGCCTTTTACTTTTTAGAGATAGCCGTAGCCATTTTTACGCGTTCTCGGAGAGAGTACGATCACGCTTGCTGCGTATAAGGGGGACATCATGTGTATGGTAACGCATGGGGCGTGCCCATGGTATCTTGAGGTCATCATCGCCGCTTCATGGGGGACATACCGATTTACGGCTGAATGATCGTTCAATGGCATCCGTCATAATGGTACCCGTTACTATAGGCCTGAACCGTTTTGCTGTTAGTCAAGTAGTTAATGTTGACCTTTGGGATTCGTGAAGGTCATTTACCCTTCATCTATAAATAAGGGATTGTGTCGTTCAGTTCTCACTTTTCTGATATTTGTCTAAGTGGAATTCTGAGAGATAGCCTTTCTTGTTTTCAGATTACCTAGTCTTTCATCCCTCGTTAATTCATTCTCCGTCATTTTCATCGGATCCTCGTATTCTTTTATTTTTCTGGTGAATTTTGCCATCTTTCTCTCGTTATATTGATAATGGAGAGCAATTCTTATTCCGATGTAGCTCCGGTGGCGGTTGCGGCGGCGGAGGGCCCATCCACTGTGGTGGGAACCACCGATTCACCGACTGTTGATCGGTTCCAGTCGGTGACTGACATTCTTTCACTGCCCGGAGGTCCAGCCATAGATTTTACCGACCCCGAGAGAGAAGATCAAGTGGATTAGGCTCCACTGATGGGGGAAGTTGGCCTTGCTCGGCTAATGGAGCAATGTGATATTCCTCGCTTCGCCGACATCGTCCTGGCCAGGAGCGGCGACAGGGTGCATATAGACCACTGAGGTTACTGCGTCTTCTACGCCTACCTTTTCAAGCTGGGATTTGGGATTGCTCTTCCCATGATGGTGGTGGACTTTTGCCGCCACTACAGGGTGTACCCTGGTCAGCTCGTCCCCTATTGCTACAAATTATTGGCGATGCTGATCAAATATGCGGAGTTGGCCCGGAGGGAAATTACACTTGGGCACGTGTTGACTCTGTACGCCCCTCAGAGGGTACGTGGCACCATTATTTGGTTGGTCCCTCATGGGACAGAGGGCTTAACTGCGGAGCTCGATGACGAGGTTGCCACCCGTCCTTACGTTTTCTACATCAGGACCGGGCACCTGGCGGCATGCGCTACTGACTTCCCAGAGGAGTGGAACCATGCACGTAAGTTCCTTTTATGCTGGCCTTGATTCCCTTTGGTTAAATTCTCTACTCTGTGTTTGTAAGTAATGATCTTCTTCTTGTACCGTAGCGGGAGGTGCGCCACCGGCGCCATTTTCTGGCATCTGCGAGTGGGTTGAGGCCGTGCTCCCTGTTACAACAGGGATTCGCACGTGGGAGTCTTTCTGGGAGGTCCATGGCCGTAGGCTGGCTGCTGGTGAGAATCTGATTTGCTGTTATTACTCTTCTTTGGTAGGATTTAGTCTCTTTGGCTTACCCTTCTTCTTTGGTTGGTTAGGACGATCATATCGCAGGAGGGCTCCTCATCTTGCTTTCCGCAGGCCAGGGGCAACTGCCCAACTGATTACAATACCAGTGCCTCTCCCGCTTTTGAGGGCGACTTCAATGGAATCCTCGGCTGCACACTCTCAGGTACGGCCCGTGCTCTGAGTTGAGGAATCTCCAAAGGTCGTGCGTTCTAGGGCGGAGCGATCGCCGAATGAGATGATGAAGAAGATGGGAAGCCGCTGGCTCAGTGCAGGGTGGTGTTCACCCTGGATCTCCCAGTGGTGATTAGTTTGGACTCTTCACCGTCGGCGGAGGAGGGGGCACAACGGACCTTTCCCCAGAGGGCGAGCGCTCTATAGGGGTTGCCCTGATTGGCTCAGGCGAAGGCGACACAGTCGCTTCGGCGATTCAAGCTTCTGTTCCTGTTAATTAGAGGGAAGGCAGTTCGTTGGAAACTATATTGGTGGAGATTGCAGGCGCCGACGTTATGGCGAATGTGGGCGCTTCGACGTCTTGGGCGACGGAGGCCTCGACTTCTAGGGCGGCGGAAGGAAGGGGCGTCTCAGGAGAGGGGGACAAATCGGAGTTCGATATGGATCCCGAGGACGTCCGTCTTTTTCATGAGGGTTATACCCGCCCAGCGGTGCAGGCCGAAGGGGATTACCGTTATTTGGAGATTTCTAACGGCATGAACCTGCTGCTCAAGGAGGAGAACCTGGTGACGCTGTTCGGGATCCTGTGCTCGGAAGTGGAGAGCACGTCCCTGAGAGACATCTCGGACGTCGGGTTGATGGGCGAGGTGGCCGCCCTGAGTATAAAGGTATGTGAAAAACTTTGGTTTGTTTTCTTCCTTAGCATGTCTTCTTGTATTAAATGTTGCTCTGTTTCTTGTAGACATTTTTGTTGGAGGTGGAGAGCATCAGGCAAGCTAACGTCCGCTCGGCGGCTTTTGTGCGGCTGTTGGGGAAGTACCACCGCTACCGTGACCAGTGCCGCATCTTACGTGAACGGATAAGGAACGATCCACGGAATTGGGAGCTGGTAGAAGAGCTAGCGCGGAGGAAGCTTCATATGCAACAAACCCTTAGTAGGGTAACCATTCTTGAGGGTCAGCTCAGCTAAGTGAACGAGGGGGTGGATGCTGAGAGAAGGGCGGCTGCTGACAAGGAGCGCCAAAATCAGGCTGCATCGGTAGAGGCCGCTGAGGCTTACACTAGGCAAGTGGATGCCCTAGAGACTGAGGCCGCCACTTCAAGGAGGCAGGCAGAGGACGGTCAGGCGAGGGTTGAAACATTGCAGGCAACCAACCGTGTCTAGAAAAGGGAGCGTGGATTAGAGAGGGCCGCCGCTGCCTTTCGAGAACGGTCATTGAAGGGGCGCATTGCCGTCTGCGATTGGGACGCCGTGTTGTGGCGGACCGGATTGCGGCCTTGGAGGCCGAGAACCATCGCCTGAGGGATCAGGCCGCTGCTTTTGGTCCTGCTCGTGAGCTTTAGACATATGCCGAGGCCCAATTCGACGTGTACAGGCAGTTGTGGGAAGCAGGCGTCGTGTCTGAGCTTATGAGGAGGCACACCAAAAGGCTGGTGAAGCCCACCTCGACTGTGGTTTTGATCTGTCTACGCCCCGGGGTGATGATGGCGCCGAGCCGCTGATAATGCTGAAGGAGGTGCTGGGGGCGCTGAGTGAACAAAATTTGTAATGTTTGTTTAGTTTTTGTTCTCTTTTTCTTTTCTTTCTTTTGCCGGCCTTGAGCAGATGTAATTGGGGGTAACCCCGTGTAAATATTGTGAATATATGAGGTTTTCTTTTTTCTGTTTGTTTTATGTCGAATACATTATATATTTTTTTTGCCTGTTTTCAAGGGTTTTGCTTTAGAGTTTTTCTAGCGGGCATGTTAATAGTCTCAACTGGTTAGGTGGTTTCGACTATTGTATAATCGACCCTTCGCCTTAGGATGCGATTGATGCGGATGGCCTTGGCCATAGATAGGAGGAAGGGGTTGTTGCCGTGTCAGGGTAGTGGCAGTACATGGCCTTACTCCCAGTTCGGGATTAGCCGAACTACTGGTTGTGGTAACAAAAACGTGGCCTTTTAGTTTCGACTTGGGACGAACTTCATGCGGGCTAATACTTCAGTTTTCCAGTTAGTCGTACTTACTTGAATGGCGAAGGCGCTAGGCCCGACCCGGAGTTCGTTTGTGGTTGGGCATTTGGAGGCGTTTTGTCCTCGCCCGATCACGGCTCGGCTCATGGCCTCGTGGACGTGTGTCCTTGGCTTTGATTCGTCCGTGGTTGAGTTTGTGGCTTTTGCGACGGGGGCGTGTAGCCTGAGTCCTGGTTCAATATATAGTTGAATTCTTTTGTAATTCATCGTGGCGGAGGCACTTGGCTTGAGTCCCGGTTCAACCGTAGTTTAACTTCCGTGTGAAGGCACGTAGCCTGAGCTGTTGTTCAATCCGTAGTTAAACCTTTGCAATTAAAAAGAAATTTTTGAGGGCTTGTAGCCTGAATTGTCATTCAACCGTAGTTGAACTTTCATAATATTTGAAGGCGCGTAGTCTGAGTCGAAGGCGCATAGCCCGAGTCGAAGGCGTATTCTGAGTCCCAGTTCAACCGTAGTTGAACCTTTATAATATTTGAAGGCGCGTAGACTGAGTCAAAGGCGCACAGCCTGAGTCCCAGTTCAACCGTAGTTGAACTTTTGTATGAATGCGTATAGCCTGAGTCGAAGGCGCATAGCTTGAATCCCAGTTCAACCGTAGTTGAACTTTTGTATGAAGGCGCATAGCCTGAGTCGAAGGCGCATAGCCTGAGTCCCAATTCAACCGTAGTTGAACTTTTATAATATTTGAAGGCGCGTAGCCTGAGTCGAAGGCGCATAGCCTGTATTGCCGTTCAAACCGTAGTTGAACTTCCGTAATATTAGAAGGCGCGTAGCCTGAGTCGAAGGCGCATAGACTGAGTCGAAGGCGCATAGCCTGAGTCCCAGTTCAACCGTAGTTGAACCTTTATAATATTTGAAGGCGCATAGCTTGAGTCAGAGTTCAACCGTAGTTGAACCTTTGTATGAAGGTGCATAGCCTGAGTCGAAGGCGCATAGCCTGAGTCCCAGTTCAACCGTAGTTGAACTTTTGTATAAAGGCGCATAGCCTGAGTCTAAGGCGCATAGCCTGAGTCCCAGTTCAACCGTAGTTGAACTTTTATAATATTTGAAGGCGCGTAGCCTGAGTCCAAGGCGCATAGCCTATATTTCTGTTCAACCTTTAGTTGAACTTCCATAATATTTGAAGGCGCTTAGCCTGAGTCGAAGGCGCATAGCCTGAGTCCCAGTTCAACCGTAGTTGAACGTTTGTATGAAGGCGCATAGACTGAGTCGAAGGCGCATAGCCTGAGTCCCAGTTCAACCGTAGTTGAACTTTTGTGTGAGTTTTTCCACATAACCCGCTTCGTGCTGGAGGTTGGGATTTGCTTCTTATTTCAGGTCTTGCCTAGCTTGCGCTTGTGGTCTTTTCGACCGGCTCGCTCGAGTTGCCCCATTACAGATCTCGGTTAGAGGTATGCTTTCATGTTGTCATCCCTTTCAGCAGGATCTCGTGTGAAAAAGGGGGTGAGGTACCTTAGGCCCATTTTCCCTATAGGGATGGGTGATCTGCTTCTTCTTCTTGTTCCCTTTGCTCGAAGACGCGGGATGTGGAAGCAAGATCATCTCGAGGTTTTTGACTTCCTATGATCCGATATGCCGCTGGACTCGTTCGAGCTGGGTTGTTCATTTTCCTTTTTCGGTCTAAGGATAAACTACGTGATTCTGCTATGAAATCCCCACAGCTTGCGCCAAGTTTTTTAGCTCAAAGTTTTCATTTACTTTAGCATCATAAAACAATTAAAATAAATGGAGGGCCAATCATAGTAGATCGTAATAAATCCAAAGACCAAAGGAATAAAATACAAGAGACGACATTTATAGATTAAAGGGAGTAGGATGAGGATCTTTTATTAATAATATGGGTTTGGTATGCCTCTCCATGGAAAAGTTCAGAGCTTTACAATGATGTATTCTCTCTTATTTTTGAAGGAGAAGTGAAGAAGAAGGACCAGCCCCCCTTTTAGGGTTCTTTCTCTTAGTATTTATAGTCAGGAGATCTTCCAGCTGGCGCCAAAGGTTTGGGACCACACAGAGGGGACACCCTCGTAAGGACGGCCAGGCCGTGACCTTAGTTGTCAAATTGGATAACTTCCCGATAATCTTGTGAATAAATGGCCATAGCATTTATTAGTCATAAATAAACTTTTATAAATATCCTGATCTCATTTATTATCACGAGGTAAAGTTTTGACCCATACAATTATCTGATTATTTTTGCATAAAATTTTAAAACAAACTGCTAACTATCAGTCGAACCAATCCCACCACTGAACCCACGTGTTGAAAAGTAAAGCAATTCGAAAAAGTAATTTTACTAAATAATACTCCTCCATTCTATGTGTTATTTTATTCTTTTTAATTTGTTACAAAAAAAGCATACTTACTTAATATTAAATTTTTTATTTTACTTGTAATGAAATAATTTATAATTATAAGAATATTTAAATTTATAGAACACAATTTTATTTAAACTTTGTACTTAATCAAATAGACACGATGAAAGGAGTAGTATTTGTTTAATAGCTTGGTTGGATGGTTATGTATCTTTCATAATGTATTCCATAATATTATACCGTATTGTACAGTATTATTTTGATATACACAATATTTGGATAGATTATATTATTTGCTGTCGTTTTATGGTGTCATGCACCAATAATATGAAAAATAAACTTATAATATTATTAAGAAAAAGTAAGGTACGAGATAAAATTACTATATAAAAATATAGATTAAAGGATTAGAATTATTTAATAATAAGGAAGGGCAAGATGAGAGAAAAAATAAGGTAATGACGCGACCACACTAAATCGGTCACAGAGGCGGCTTAACCCCCAGGCCACTAAAGCAGCCGCTTTAGGCGTCACAGAATTAGAGCCCCCAAAAGCTACACTTTTATATGTAGTTTAACTATTTATTGAACTTTGGTTACATCGACAAGACTAAATTGCTTCTCAAAAAGTAAAAAGAATAAACTCACTTATTATACAAGTTTAAACTCATTTATTACAGCTTGTCTTTAAGCCTCCAACACCATAGAGCCGCCTATGATCGGTCGTTCTATAAGTGTCACTTTTCATCGAATTATGACTTTAACATTATAATACAATAAAATTTGAGTAGTAAAAATTAAATCAACATTATATTTAAATTAACAATTCGATATAATACAACAAATAACAACCGTCCAAATGTCGAAAACATGCGTGACGATGACGCACGTAAAGATGACATCATTTTCCGATAAAGTATATTACCGATGTCTTACTCAACACGCTGACCACTCCCCATTGGCCATTTCGTAACGTCACAACGGCTCAAATTTCTCCATAGGAACGCACGATGTCCGCTCATCGAGGACGCACCCAGTTGCAACCCCGACAAGCGTAGGAACTAATTGTATGGGTCCAAATTTGACTGACCACAACCAACGATGAATACGACGATTGACCAAGCCTCCTTAAAATGACACCCTAAAGGAGACGACTCTTGTAATAATATATAACCATTAAGGTACATCGGGAATATTTCTTATATTTTATCTTGTACAGTTTAGAAGAATTTTTCTCTTAGTATAAATAGAAGACAATAACCTTGTAACGGGATTTAAAACTTTGAAAACATCACTATTTGCAAATAAAAAGAAACCTTATGATCTATCTTCTTTTTTTCTATCAATCTTTCTAGAGATTAGTATCCCAACTAAAATTTATTCCTTCATCTTTGACTGATTTATTCAAAAACAATTAAATATTTTTTAGTTAAATAATTACGTAATGATAAATTTAATAATATAATATAATAAAATATAAATAATAACAATTAAAACAAGTATTATATTTAAAGTAGCAATTCACGTAATACAATAAATAACAACCGTCCAAACATGCTCGGGATGAGGAAGCGGCGGGTGGTATTTGGTCCAAGTGTGTAAAACAGTAGGTAATTAATTAACTAGAGCCGCCAAATATTTTAACGGAGAGGGAGAGGGAGAGGGATATATATATATATATATATATACGGCGAGTGATGTTTGGTCCAAGTGTGTAAAACAGTAGGTAATTAATTAACTAGAGCCGCCAAATATTTTAACAGAGAGGGAGAGGAGGGAGAGGAGGCTCAATCAACAAAAATAATGGTGCTATTATCCTCCATTTCGCCATGTTATTCATGTAAACTCTCCTCAAATCCACCATTGTTACGACAAACGTATTTGAAGGCCAAGGGGAAGAAAATGGCTGCCTTTAACAGGACACATCCATTTTCACTCCTGCAACTGCAATGCTTTCCTTTTCTCAAGTAAAACTTCGTTATTTCTGTTTTTCTTTTTCAACTCTCTAATGTATTTGGATACTTACTTTTCGTCTATTTATGTTAGTGTTTTTATATGTATATATTCTCTGTCACATTTTGTGAATTATCTACATTTAGAGAAAATTGTCCAAATGAAGTAGGACACTTTCCTTGACCCGATGGTCTATTGAGAAAAGTCTCTCTACTTTCATAAGGTAGACACTTTCCTTGAGCCGAGGGTCTATTGAGAAAAATCTCTCTACTTTCACAAGGACACTTTCCTTGAGCAAGCGGAAGGTCTATTGAAAAAAGTCTCTCTACTTAGGGTACACACTACCCTCTCTTCACAACGAGTGGAGCTAGACCTTCGGCTATGGGTTCGACCAAACCTAGTAGCTTTGGTCCAAACCTTATATTTTTCCTAAGAAATTTATTGAATATGCACAAACTATTAAATTATTTAGTTAGGACCAGTAACTTAAATGGACTAGAATCCTGAACCGATTAGCTTCAAATCTTGGCTAAAACTATCCACTCTATACCCTACTCGTGGGATTTCATTTTTGTTTTTTTGTTGGTACCTTTGCCATTAGCAATTCTTGCCCTTAACCTTAATGGAGCTCCAGCATCGATTGGGGAGCTGTAGATATCATGTGTAAAAAATACTTTGGAAAAAGTACCAAATTTATCCCTCTAATTTTAACTATACTTTAAAATTTTACCCTGTTGCACTTCAGTTTAAAGTTATTATTTGTTTTTTTTTTAAGCTTTTCGGAAGTTTTGAAACTTTAGAAGTTTTTTAAGTTTCAAGATTACGCTTTGTAATATTGTATATGGAATTATTGCTTTATGAAGTGATCTATTTTCATCCAACAAATGAGAAGTGTTACAAAAATTGTGTCAACAAGTTAATTAGTTGTCTCAACAGTAATCATATTAAGGTATCTACGGCATGAGAATAGACATATTCATTTATCCTAATTCCATGCTCTATGTGTGATGATACAAAGATTTGTTCTTTGTGACATAAAACCAAAATTTTGCTTGAGCATATTCTTGAGTCCTAGAGCAACTGATGAATAATAACCTGTTTCCTATCATACAATTGTGAGGTGATCATACGATTCAACAGTAAGTAATGGGTATCCCATGATATGATCGCCAAGTTTTTCTTTTTATTTTGAGAGATTTTTTATAGCTTAATGTTTTATATACTGCTAAACCCTTTCTTTGTTTTGATGTGTTTTAGTTCAAAATGGGAAAGAGGAGAGTTGAAGTTCGGCATACGTGCTGCTGTTACAACCGAAGGTTAGTATATGTTGAAACCTTAAATATCATCCTTCTGTGATTTTCTTCAGTTATTGATTTCCCATTCTCCCATTTGATGTTTTGGCAGAATACTTATTTGATGGAGCTATAGAAAGTTCTCAGCTTCCTAGAGGTGACAGCTGGTCTGTTCATAAATTTGGTGGTACCTGTGTGGGAACTTCTGAAAGAATTCGCAACGTTGCTAATGTAATAATTCAGGACCAATCAGAAAGAAAGTTGGTGGTTGTGTCTGCAATGTCAAAAGTCACAGATATGATGTATGATCTAATTCAAAAGGCCCAGTCACGAGATGACTCGTACCTAACAGCATTGGATGCTGTTCTAGAAAAACACAAATTAACTGCTATTGATCTACTTGATGGGGATGAGCTTGCTAGTTTCTTGTCTCGTCTTCATCATGACATCAACAACCTAAAAGCCATGCTCCGTGCAATATATATCGGTAGCTTGTGCTTTCCCTCTTTATTTGTAGAATGTCTTAACAAAAACACTTGCCAGAGCCTCTATGCTCATAATATGGAAATATCAATAGAAAAAGAACTTATAAACAGGGACTACTCGAGGAGTACTCCATTGTCAGATATTATTAATTTTTGCATAATACTTAAAAGGAACAAGATATTTTCTTTTCCCTCCACTACTTTGCATGCGGGTAAGAAGGATATCGAATGGTGCAATATGGTCTTTGCTTCATTCTCTGGTTATTATCAGAGCTGTAGTTATGAAGCTAATGTTGGCATAATGGTATTTGTTCAGTCTCTTGTTTTTGCTAGAACTTAATTGTATCCATGCTAAAGTTCCTTCACTTGACAAGTTTTTTCGTGAAGTATCTGAATTTGAACCAAACCTCTTTCTTTTACTTTCTACTGACACGAAATACCTTAATTGTATTGCAGCTGGTCATGCAACAGAATCTTTCTCTGATTTTGTTGCTGGGCATGGGGAGTTATGGTCTGCTCAGTTGTTGTCATCCGTTGTCAGAATGGTGATTCTCACATTGATCTCTTCCGTTCTTAAGAAATCTTTGTATCTGCTAGTTATGCAAATTAATTTGTATGTTTATGATGCAAATTTTCAAATTCCTATATTTACAGAATGGTGTAGAGTCTGAATGGATGGACACAAGAGAGGTGCTCATTGTGAACCCAACAAGCTCTAATCAAGTTGATCCAGATTATCTAAAGTCAGGGGAAAGACTTGAGAAATGGTACTCTAAGAATCCATCAATGACTATCATTGCAACTGGTTTTATAGCTAGCACTCCCCAAAATATTCCTACCACTTTGAAAAGAGATGGAAGTGATTTCTCTGCTGCTATCATGGGGGCATTGTTTAAAGCACGCCAAGTCACAATTTGGACAGATGTTGATGGTGTCTTTAGTGCTGATCCAAGAAAAGGTTTTTCCTCACTCATTGCATGTTTTTCCCGATCTGAAACATATTAAGACGTGGCCCTAGCTAAATATTATATCAAGTATTATTGTTCTCTATTTGTTACTTAAATATTCCCTCTTACTTTTAAATCAATGATGAACTTCCAAAATGAAGTTTACGATGATTGCCAGCTAAAACAATACTTCATTTGCAGTAAGTGAGGCTGTAATACTGAAGACACTATCTTATCAAGAGGCGTGGGAAATGGTGAAGTCCTGATTCTATGTGATTGCTGAAGTTAACAAGAGATGTCATGGGCACTTCTTAATATCAAATTTCTCATCTTTTTGCAGTCATATTTTGGTGCAAATGTCTTGCATCCACGGACAATTGTTCCAGTGATGCAATATGACATTCTAATTGTTATAAAAAATATCTTTAACCTTGCTGCACCTGGAACAATGATCTGAAGATCCACTGATAATGAATATGAGGATCGACAGATATCAGTATTCCCTGTCAAAGGATTTGCAACAATTGACAATCTGGCTCTAGTGAATGTTGAGGGGTAGGACTATTAGTTTACTTGTCAAAAAGAAATGTGGAAGATTAGAACTGAACTGGATCCAGTCATACTGTTTGTTATAACAATATTCACAAATTTCTTTATTTACACAAAGTCGGTTACCTTCTGCAGAACCGGAATGACTGGTGTTCCTGGTACAGCTAGTGACATTTTTGCTGCAGTAAAAGATGTTGGTGCTAACGTAATCATGATATCCCAGGTAAATTAATTCTTTGATATCGGGTTAAACTTATGATGCTTATAACTTCATGAAATAGAATTGAGTGCTATGATACAGGCTAGTAGTGAGCATTCAGTGTGCTTTGCTGTGCCTGAAAAAGAAGTGAATGCTGTTGCTGATGTTTTAGAGTCTAGGTTTGGTCAGGCTTTGAGTGCCAGGCGCCTTTCTCAGGTATTCTGCCTTTTCTGATTCAATTTGTATAGTTAATTATAAAGGTTGTGGATCTGCATAAGCAAAAGGAAAAAATGCTGGAATGATGTTATATTGAATTCTTGTCACCATCTTATAGTTAACATTTTGCATGTATTGCGCCTTCTGTTTCCTGATTGCGGTTGCAAGGCCAAACCTATATACGCTCCACTATACCTGTTATCTTATAATATGTTTGTTGTATATGTTCCAGGATGGCACATAGAAAATCTCATAATAAAGATGTGTTGTGACAAAGCTTCATAAGTTGTTTCGTTATAGGGATAATGAGTTGTATACTTCAGAAGAAATCCACAAAAAGTTATGGCGCTAATTATATTGGAAAGAGCAAAATATACTTATTGTGATTGAGCCTTTTATCTCCATCCAAGATAGAACATCCGTGAAAGTTGTTCCTCTTGTTGCACCAAACAAGTTAGTTAACTAGCAGATCTGAAAAGACGGATTTTGGGCCTGTAGATTCCGGTTTTTCCAACTTAAAACTTGAGAAGTTCAATCAAGAAAGCTTAAGAATTAGTAAAGTCGTATTAGTCTAGTGGTGGTTGGATGCACATAAGAAAGGAATGACTGGAACAACAGCTTTTAGGGTGCTGATGAGCATTAAGCAGTGATGTAATCATTAAACTCTGCTTGATGCTGCTATAGCGAAGACAGGATGATCAGGCAATTGAAAGCAAAGAGAGGATCTTGAAGTCATGAACTGTGTGAAACTTATAATTGCAGAAAAGAGGAGAAATGAGGAAAAGTATGGTAGTTACTTTCAGATCCCATAGACATCTCAGAAATGAACGCGTCGCAGAACTGCTACATTTTTTCTGGGCTAATTCTTGTAAAAACTTCGCCATCATATGCAAACGCTCAATAGGTATTTCCATCTTAAAATACTATACAAAGTAAAGGCAACCAGGAAAGAAGCTAATCTTGCACATAATACTGCTTCACCAAATCTCCCTCTGTTAAAAGTGCAGCTTAGACAAATAAGGAAACTCAGAACTCTTTCCATTAGAATCTCAAAAATCTCAGCCGGTTTTGGTGTAGATTTTTATGAAATTTGAACTTGGTTTTGAGGCAGTGTGATGTGCTTCTTTCTATATGCTTAACGAAAATTAGTTGTGGGATCATGGATACAGTCAATCGTAATTTCAGAGATCGTATTTAGCTTATTGATTTCTGCTTCTCTATGTCACTTACTTGGTGTTTTAACATTATTTTCATCTACTCTATTAAGAACTTCTTTGATCACCGTGATAATGACTTCATTTCTTCCCAGATTTCGGTGATTCCGAACTGTAGCATTTTGGCTGCTGTTGGTCAGAGAATGGCAAGCACTCCTGGAGTTTGTGCTACATTTTTTAGTGCACTTGCTAAGGTTTGGTAGTTTTCAGTCTTTTTTAACTGAAAAAAGACAAAATTTATCTACTGTATATAGGTGTGTTTTGTGTAGAGTAAAGTGGTAAATTTTCAAACCACATTAAATTCTATAAAGGGTTTCTGTTGGACGATTTGTTTGGTTGTATCTTCTGTGGGGTTAATGTTCTCCTGCTTTATCTACAGTTATTTTGCGACTGTTATGAGCGCTTAGATCTATGCCATAAGGATTCTCTTATTACTAGATCAATCAATCAACTACTCCTTAAGATTACCAAATTAGTTGAGGCCCACTACATTGATCTCTGTATCCATTCCACTCTATTGGGCCGATTTCATTTGAATACTTCACCGTTAGAGGATTATGATATTTTGACTACTTTTATGTAGGTTGTCAACCTATTGCAACCCTTTTACCTTTATGCAGATTTGGTACCAGCCATGTGAAGCTCACATAACCGGATTTCTTAGCTAACTACCATACTGTTCTTGTTAGTACGTACATTGGTTTTCAGTTTTTATGAGCTTTTAACTTGGCTTTGATTGCTGCTGCTTTTGGCAACTTGTATGATACTTTTCATCAAAAAAGGACATGATAAAAGTCAATCGAGAGTCATAGAAAGATGACGAGGGAAATATGAGTATAGAATTCAACTTCTATGGTTTCTTGAATTTCATAAGAACTTCAAGATTCAACACTTCATTTTTGCAGGCTAATATCAATATCCGTGCTATAGCTCAAGGTTGCTCAGAGTACAACGTCACAGTAGTTGTTAAACGTGAAGACTGTGTGAGGGCTTTACGTGCTGCGCACTCAAGATTTTATTTGTCAAGAACTACTATTGCTGTGGGCATTATTGGACCAGGGTTGATAGGGAGTACTTTGCTAGACCAGCTCAAGGATCAGGTCTGTCAATTCAAGTTAATGCTATTTCGATCTCTATATTTTGTTTTCTCTACTCCTATTGAACTTTAAATATGCTTTCTTCTGTTGGGTATCATTTATTTCTCCTATTGAAGTCCATAAGTTAAATTTAGAAGAGCATATTAATATTTCCCACCCTTCCAAATTTAAATAGTTGTAGTCTTATCCTTCACAATTTGAAAGGTAGATTTTTGGAGCAAAGTATGCAGTCATCTCCAGGCAAAGCCTAAGTTCAATTTCACAACCTTTTAGAGTCATCACACTGATAAAACGTTCAGTATATAATTAGGTGTCCCCTTCAACTTTTAATTACCACTTATAATGGATAATGGAATGATTTGAACTGTCTTTGCTGCTAGAAATTCATTTACATTTTGCCATCTTGCATTTGTATTTCCTTGTTTTATATAATATACGATGTTTGTCGGCTATTTTGATTTTGTGCCTGAATCATGGATCATCTCCTTGTAATGTAAGAACTTTCCTCTGTTGGCATATTCTTTTTTGTCACTAGTGGTATAAACTAGTACACATAACACTGGAATTTTTGCACTCATATTCTTTAGCCGTGTAAATAATGCTAACTTGGATGCTTAACCACTTATTGCTGTCAAAGGGATGCACTATAATTCGTGATGCATTCTTATTCTTCCTTAAAAAAGGAAAACAAAGGTTATCAACATGCCTAATCTCTAATTTGTTTGGTTCCTTGTATGCTCTGATATATTGAGGTATCTCTTATTTCAATTCGTTGACCCTTGATAGGAAAGTCTGGAGGTCTAGAATCAGGGTTGTAGGATAGGGGCTCCTAGATTTTTTCGTACGCCTCATCCGTGGTTGGGTGTGGGTCAGCAGGGTTACCCATAGATGATTTGTGTTTTAGCTGATGTCCCCACTATGGCTGTTAGTTATGGTAGTTACTGTATGATATTATTGCATGCGATTGTATTTATGTTTCGTATGTTTAGATAATTATTTACGCTATTTACGCTATTTCTGCCGGAGTTACTAATGCTTTATTGTTTTTTTTTTCTCTTTGTTTTTGTTTTACTGCTGTTTTTCCTTTTGTCCTATGAGCCGGGGGTCGATTGGAAACAGCCTCTCTGCCCTTTCGGGTAGGGGTAAGGCTTGTCTACATATTACCCTCCCCAGACCCCACCTGGTAGTTGTTGTTGTTATTGTCTTATTTCAATTCGTAGTAGTCATTTTACAGACGGATTAGTGTTCACTAAAGCTAGTGGTTCTCCAGATCTCAGACTTATCCACCCACTGATAACTAGTCTCTTACCACAGGGTATATGAAACATGAAATGAACTGTAAAATCAGAAATAAATATATTTCAGGATATATAAAGCATGGTTTTTGTGGGTTAAATTGTGTAAATTTAAGAAACTCTTTATTACCACCCTTGCATTGCTTAGTGCATACCTAGTAGTCCATAAGTAAATCATTTTATCAAGTTGTTTGTATTGATCCTTTCTGCACATTAGTGCTCAGTGTTGAATTTTTGTGCTCTCGTTTTTTTCTGATAGCGCTAGCGTCTTGCTTGGTAAAGTTGATTATAATTTCAGATACTTTATTGCTAAAATATGATGAATGTTCTTGATGTTGGGGAAACAATTTTCTTAATAATTGTTTTCTTTTCTGTTTAATGATGAAAAAAATTGTTTTTGGCAGGTGTTCAAGGAAATTTTGTAACTGACACTTTTAACACCTTTTGTTTTTATTGGCAGACAGCTATCTTAAAGGAAAAGTTCAACTTTGACTTGCGTGTGATGGGTATAATCGGAATAGATTCAATGATATTGAGCGGCTCGTAAGTCTTGAAAATCCATCTTTCTTCGAAATGCTCAGTGATGTATATTGGACAGTTACGTTCTTTAGCCGCTTTGAATTTTTGATAGAGTCTTTTTCTGCTTAGAATGAAGGGAAGCAGCATTTTATGGGAAAAAACAATAAAGTGCAAAAAGTCAGAGAAACTTAACCTAAGGTTTTAAAAATTGCTATTCTAATGGACAACTATCCGAATCTGTTGAATCATTGTAGAGATGATTATTTTTCTTTCAACTTATGAATTTCCAAGTAACTTTACCTGTAGGGATAGATCTTCTTGAGTGACAAAGGGGAAGTTAGTCATAGAAACTGGAATGGAGGGTGGACTTGCTAATTGGAAACTTTTGATTTGAAATTCTTTTATAAAATTAACAATTGCATTTGAGTAGACTAGCACATGGGCAGGCTGAGTAGGCAAATGAAAAATAAAATAAAAAAAGAGGTGTTCCTAAAGGGTTCATCTAACTAAACTTCTTTTGTGGTTCATATAAACAAGCCTGGAGTATCTGCTTCTGGAAATTTGCCTGTTGACTCATATTCTCCTCAACAAAACTCATACTACATTTCTACTTCTTCAACGCTATAATCCTAGCTAGGAATGCGCTAGTACACTGTACTAAATCATTGGAAATGAGGCAGTGTCAATCATTCTCTCTCACATTAATCTACTACATTTATTCTCTCTCTTCCGGTCCTTTGAGCTGATCCCATGTCCTCTTTGGTTATAGCTTGGACATTTTCTGTTCCAATGCAACCAAGGAACTTCTAAGTTTTCTTTTGTGCTGCTGATATTTATAAGCCAGAGGTTCAATCTGTGTTAATCTTCTGTTAGTCATGGTAGATCTTCTAATGAGATTAAAAAATTAAAGATATTTTTTCTTGAAAATGAATGAGATTAAATTAAAGTTAACAAGGAACTTAGTTTCTGGTCTTTCCTTCTCCCAAATTTTCACTATCACCTATCCAATGTTCATTACATCGTTCTTGCTATAAGACTTGTCAACTAGCTACTATCTTGAAGCTTTGTGTTCCAAAAGCCACACTAGCCTTTCCAGCTGGTTACTGCTGCTTTTTGTCATTTAAGTAGTATTGAACTGTCTTCAGGGGTCTCGATGACTAGACATTCTTGTTAATGTTCATAGAGGTATTGATTTGTCAAGATGGAAAGAGCTACTAAGTCAAAACGGAGAAATGCCCGACTTGAATAAGTTTGTTCAGCATGTGGGTGAAAATCATTTCATCCCAAACAGCGTTTTGGTGGATTGCACTGCAGACTCTCATATCGCAAGCCAATACTATGACTGGTTGCACAGAGGCATCCATGTGATCACCCCAAATAAAAAGGCTAATTCAGGACCGCTTGACCAGGTTACTAATTACTTTCACGTTTGATTTTCTTTTCTTCTTAAAAGTGCTTAACACTCGTGAACTTTCTGAAACAAGTACTTTGATCGACTAAGTCAATAATCAAAATTTCCCCATTTCCTAATTATATTTTGCTTTCCACTATCTTTCCACTTCATCAAAGATGGGGAAAATGAGTCTTTTTAAAAACTGTTGTTTTATCTCTATTTGAAAAATACCTCAAAACAAGACAACCAAGGCATCGATAACTTATAGATAGCTGGTAAAAGAAGCTTCTCATACCTTTTTATTGCATATTTTCCTTCAATTTTTTCCAGTACTTGAAGATGAGAATTCTACAGCGGCAATCATATACTCATTACTTCTATGAAGCTACTGTTGGAGCTGGTCTACCAATCATTAGCACTTTACGTGGTCTTCTCGAAACCGGGGACAAGATTTTGCGGATTGAGGGTATTTTTTGGTTGGTATCGCTGATATGAAGGTTTGAGAATATACATTTTCTGGTATTTGGATAAATTTCATCTATCCTAAGTAGCAGATTGGTGAAATGACGCTATCCTTGTCTTCGCTACCACATGCACCAATGAATGCAAAATTTCTCTGTATTTCGATTTCTATGCATTCATTTCATACATGTATTCCTTTATTTTTCATTTCTCTCTGTATTTCTATTTCTTTGCATTCATTTCATACATGTATTCTTTTATTTTTCTTTTTTTGGCAGTGGAACTCTGAGTTACATATTCAATAACTTCATTGGGACAAAATCTTTTATCCAAGTGGTGAAGGAGGCGAAAGAGGCAGGTTATACTGAACCAGATCCAAGGGATGACCTAGCCGGGACAGATGTTGCCAGAAAGGTATTTGCTGATAAGTTTCGTTCATTGTTATAAGTGTTAACCCAACACGAGATTTCATTCTTCAGTTTCAAACTTTCAATTAGTTTACTATTTTGATTTAGTGTTTGCATGAAGCTGAAAATTATATTTTGGAAGCGCTAGTAGTGGTTTAAATTCCAACTATGACTTAGGGGTGACAAACGTGGCCCAAACCTATTTGATCCACCTAACCCACCCAGGTTTTAATGGGTTGGGTATGAGCTACTAACAATGGGCTAAGTTTGGGCACAACCCTATTAAACCCATTTATTTTCAGTAGCCTAAATCATCCCATTATTTCAGTTCAAATTGATCCCTGAATAGCAGTTGCGCTTTAGAGCTTCTAAGGGTGTGCTTGATATGAAGGAGATTTCCTGGAAAATATTTACCTAGAAAGAGTGATTTTTTTACTTATTTTCCTATGTTTGGTTGGTGAGTAGAAAACTTTTTCGGGAAAATATTTTCTAGTGTTTGGTTAGAGAGTCAAAAATATTTTTTAGGAAAATAAATGTTTTATGCTACTCTACCCATAATTTTTTATGAATTGACATTTATTCCAAAACATAAGACAAGAAACAATAGGAAAAAAGGAATTTTTTTTTATCATCATAAACCATTCCAGAATGATATTTACCAAAATGAAAATAAAAATCATTGTTATATATATATATATAATATATATATGAGAATATTTTATATATGCTTGTTTAAAAATTGAGAATATTGCAAAGTTGAGGGGTTGAGTTACAACTCATTGTTTAGCCCATCTTAACCCAAGTGAACTTTGGGCAGGGTTGGGCAATGACCCATTTATTGAGTCAGCCCATCTTGACCTGCCCAAATATAGCCAAACAACCCATTTTCCACCCCTACTATGACTTAGTGTTGCAAAACAGCATCTGTAAATATACTTCTATCCTGGTCCCACCTTGATGTGTTTGCTAACTTGTGCAGATTTACCTTTCATCATAGAAATAAAGACATTTTATTTTGAGTTTGCTGGTTCCCCTGCCAATTTGCTCTCTTAAATAGATCCACAAGAAAACCAACATCCTGGGAACTGATGCTACACAAATCACGGCTTAATGACTTTTTAATAAGCAGTAACTTCCTAATCCAGGTGATAATTCTTGCTAGAGAAAGTGGATTAGAGCTAGAGCTTTCAAATATCCCGGTTCAGAGCCTTGTCCCAGAACCATTAAGGGTGAGTGCTTAGCTTATATTAGAATATATTGCGTGTATCTTTTTATTATTGGTAGAATATTCTTTCATTATTGTACAGTCCTATAGTTGGTAGGATTTGATTTCTTCCATTACTGTACAGTCCTATAGTTGGTAGGATTTGATACCTCTTTCTACTCTATATATACTTTTGTGAGCAATACAAGAAAATCAATTCTCCCAAAACTCTCTACATGGTATCATACACCAGTGGCTTATCGCCAAAGAAACCCTAATTCTTCCCTACCCGCACCGCCACCGCCGCTGCACTAATCGGCAGCCCGCCGCCGCCGACCTTCTCGGTCCATCGCCTCCCTCCGGTGTCTTGCCGCGCCACCGCTGCACTAACCGGAAGCCCTCTCTCTCGACGTCGATCAGCGCCTCCTCTGCCTCGCGCTTCATGGCCGCTACGACATCCAACGATCATCTCCAGCCGATTGCGATCAATGCATCGGCTCAGATCCCACTTAAATTGGATTCCACTAATTACCTGGCGTGGAAATTCCAATTCCGAACCCTTCTTACGGGTTACGATCTCCTCGTCGAAGCCGTGCCCACCAGCCACTATCATCGACAAGGAGGTAACTTCCCCCAATCCAGCATATCCTTACTGGATTCTCCAGGACAATCTTATTCTCAGTGCCATCATCTCATCGATCACACCGACGATCATCTCCTTTATTGCAGCCGCGGAAACCTCTAAAGAGGCCTGGGACATCCTCGCGCGCACACACGACACTGCTTCTCGTGGTCGTATCATGGCTCTCAAACAGCAGCTCCATAATTCGGTAAAAGGTTCTAAATCTGTTACTGATTTTATGCACGGTATTCGCGTGATTGTGGATGAATTATCTCTCCTGGGTGTTACTGTTGATTCTGAGGATCTTGTCATTAAGGTTCTAAATGGTCTTGATGATCCGTATATGGAGCTCTCTCATGCTATCCAAGCCTGTGAATCTCCAATCTCTTTTGCTGAATTATATGACAAGCTGTTAAGCATGGAGGCTCAGTTTACTGCCCGTGCGCCGGCCACCTCCGCCGCATCTGATTTGGCTCCGTCGGCTGCTTTCGTCGCCGGACAGTAGTCCGGCCGTACCCGCTTCGGTGGCCGCGGGCGCGGCCGTAGCAGCCGTGGTTCATCCTCCGGCCGCGGTGATTACTCCAACAATGGCCAATCTCGCGAGTACAATGGGAAGTGCCAGCTCTGCAGTGAATTTGGCCACTCCGCACGCCGCTGTCCGTCCTATCCTATTTCCGGCGCAAATTAGCCCCCTTACGGTGGACCACTGCCGCGACCAGCATACGCTGCGTCGTCTTATCCGGCTGCTCACACAGCCCATCACTCTCCATCTGATTGGATTCTGGACTCTGGTGCCATTCATCACATAACCAATGATCTTGCCAACATGTCTCTTCACAGTCCTTACACTGGTTTCGATGATGTGGTTATTGGTAACGGTGAAGGTTTAAAAATTACAGATACTGGCCAACTTTTCAGTTATTCATCTTTTTTATTGCTTGGGGCTCTTTGTGTTCCACATATTCGTACAAATTTGATCTATGTTGCTCAATTATGTCGTCACAATAATGTAATGTTGTTTTTTCTGATACTGATTTTCAGGTGAAGGATCGTCGCACGTGGGCAACACTCGTCAGCGGCCCACGTAGGAACGACGCCTACTACTGGCCGGCGGCTTCCCATCTACCGTCCGCCCTCACGGTACAAAAGCTCCCTGCGTCATTATGGCATTCTCGGTTTGGTCATCCGTCAGCTAAAATCCTACGTCATTTAGTGTCTTCTAGCAGTGTAGCGTCCAGTCGTGTGTCTGATTTTGCTTGTGTCTCTTGCAAGCTTCATAAGTGTCATAAGTTACCTTTCTCTGAGTCAAGTTTATCTTCTACTGCTCCGCTGGAGCTTATTTTTTCTGATGTATGGACCTCTCCAATCATTTCTAACGAAGGATTTAAATATTATGTCATTTTTGTTGATCATTTTTCTAAGTACGTTTGGTTTTTCCCTTTACGCGGTAAATCTGATGTCTTACAAACCTTCCCCACTTTTAAGTCCATTGTCGAAAAATACTTCTCTACTAAAATCATTACTCTGTATACTGATAATGGGGGTGAATTCTTAGCTTTACGCTCTTTTCTTGCCTCCCATGGTATCTCACATCTCACTTCACCTCCTCATACACCTGAACACAATGGCTATACTGAACGCCGTCACCGTCATATTGTCGATACTGGTCTCACTCTCCTTCATTATGCCTCTGTCCCTCTCATTTACTGGCCTTATGCCTTTGCCACAGCAGTCTATCTCATTAATCGTCTTCCCAAGACAAATCTCTCGATGATCTCCTCCTTTGAGTCTCTCTTCCATAGGCGCCCCAACCTTGCCAAACTGCGTGTCTTCGGCTGTCAATGCTTCGCTTGACTTCGGCCCTACACCTCACACAAAATGGAACCAGATCTCGTGCCCGTGTCCTCTTCGGCTACTCATCTACTCAAAGCGCATATCTATGCTTTGATCCCTCAACGTCTACAATCTTCGTCTCGCGTCATGTCACCTTCCATGAAGATATCTTCCCGTTCTCCAAATTGTCTAACCCCGAGTCTCCACCCGTACCCATTCTGGTCACCCTAGAAGTCCTTCCGCTGCCTCCGCCAGTACCTACCGCCGCTCCCACTAGCGATCCTTCACCGGACGCACTGCCGGCGCCAATGCCCGAGCCACCAGCGCCTCTTACGGCACCGCCAGCGGCCCCCGCCGCCGCTACACCCACTATGCCGCCACCTTCATCCTCTCAGGGTGGTCATCACATGCAAACTCGCAGCAAAAATAACATCTTTACGCCCAACAAGAAGTTTGGTATATCTGCTGTATCCTCTCCAGCTGTTACAGAACCTCAGACTTTGTCTAGTGCTATGTCTGATGAGCGCTGGCGCGCTGCTATGTCATTGGAGTTTGATGCTCTGCTACGGAATGGCACGTGAGATCTTGTTCCACCTGATTCTTCACAGAATGTTGTGGGCTGCAAGTAGGTTTATCGTATCAAACGAAAGCCTGATGGTAATGTGGATAAGTTCAAAGCCCGACTTGTTGCGAAAGGCTTTTATCAGCGACCAGGTGTCGACTTCCAGGAGACTTTCAGTCCGGTTATTAAGCCGGCAACTGTGCGTTTGGTTCTCAGTATAGTTGTCTCCAAGGGCTGGCCTCTTCGTCAAATGGATGTGAACAATGCCTTTCTCAACGGGAGGCTTACAGAGGATGTCTATATGGCACAACCACCGGGTTTTGTTGACAAAGTCTATCCATCTTATGTCTGTAAGTTACAGAAAGCTATTTATGGTCTCAAACAGGCACCCCGGGCATGGTACAGTGAGCTCTGCCAATGCCTTTTGGCCATGGGTTTCGTCAATACTGCCTCTGACACTTCGCTCTTCGTCTTTCAGCATTCTGGTATTACAGCCTATTTTTTGGTATATGTTGATGATCTCATATTGACTGGTAATGACTCTGCCTTCTTGAACCGTGCGATTGACTCTCTTGGGACTAAATTTTCTCTTAAAGACATGGGTGATCTAAGCTACTTTCTTGGTGTTGAGGTTCTGCGCAGCTTCAAGGGGTGTTTTCTTTCTAAGTGTAAGTATGTTGCTGATCTTTTGACTCGTCATAATATGCTGGAATCCAACCCTGTTCAGACGCCAACGGCGGCGTCCACCCGCCTTCATCTGGCTGACGGCTCGGCTCCTGCCGACGCATCCGCCTATCGACAGGCCCTTGGGGGCCTCCAGTATCTCTCCTTCACTCGTCCTGATATCTCCTTTGCTGTGAATAAACTCTCACAGTTCATGCACGCTCCTACTGTCACTCATTTGGGTGCAGTTAAGCGCCTCTTCCGGTATCTGAATGGGACGCGTGACTTCGGAGTCTGGTTGCGTCCTTCATCTGCTATACCTCTGCATTGTTTCTCTGATGCTGATTGGGGGGGGGGGGGAGGGGGAACTGTGATGACCGCTCCTCAACTGGTGCCTATGTTGTCTTTCTGGGGCCTAATCCTATTTCCTGGAGCTCCAAAAAGCAGCGTTCCGTTGCACGATCTTCTACTGAGGCTGAATACCGTGCCATTGCTTCTGTTGCCGCTGAAGTCCGTTGGCTTCATTCACTGCTGCGCGAGCTTCATGTCCCTCTTCCGGCTGCTCCTGTCATTTACAGCGACAACATTGGCGCCACTTACCTCTGTGCCAACCCTGTGTTTCATTCGCGCATGAAACACATCTCCATTGATTATCACTTTGTTCGTCAATTGGTTCAGAATGGGTCTCTTCGTGTTGCTCACGTATCCTCTGCTGATCATCTTGATGCTCTCACCAAGCACTTATCTCGTCCTCGGCTTCTTCTGCTGATGTCCAAGATTGGCGTGTCCTCCGGCCCTCCATCTTGAGGGGGCGTATTAGAATATATTGTGTGTATCTTTTTATTATTGGTAGAATATTCTTTCGTTATTGTACAGTCCTATAGTTGGTAGGATTTGATTTCTTCCATTACTGTACAGTCCTATAGTTGGTAGGATTTGATACCTCTTTGTACTCTATATATACTTTTCTGAGCAATACAAGAAAATCAATTCTCCCAAAACTCTCTACAGCTTATACATGCAACATTAGTTGGACGGGCATTTTGTTCTCTGTGCAGTGACATTTGGTGGTTTTCTCAGGCTACTGCATCTGCCGAGGACTTTTTGCTGCAGCTGCCACAATTTGATCAAGAGTTGTCTCAACAGAGGCAAGAGGCTGAAGATGCGGGGGAAGTGAGTATTCCGAATTTATAAAATTAAGCTTGAGTGTTGTGATGGTAATGTTGTCTGAATGAACCCTGCTATACTCCCTCCATTGAAGTTGATGTTTTCTGTACCTTTTTAGAATGTTGAAGTTTACTTTAATTTTCCTAATCATGCAAGTTTTAAAATTAGTTTGGGTCGATGCATAGTTGATTGATATGTAGATTTATGCAAGCTTTCGCTTATATAACAATGTAATGTCCACTTTTACAATTCACCTGGAACTTTCCTCAATATTTTGAGCAACCAAATGTAACTTTTTACGTTCTGCATATTGCCCCATTTCATGTCACACAATAAAATTTCAAGCATCATCTTTGTACCTTTGCCAAGTAACATGAAACATTTTAATTTTGCATAGGAGTAAAATAATATATAGGAACCACAGCCCTTAGTATCTTAGTGTGGACTTTGTTAATTTTGCTCAATTAAATCTTGTATGGGAACATCACTTATTTGTGTAGTCATTGGTTATGAACCAGATTACCCATTTTGGGTAAAACGTTTTAATTATTGACTGCTGATATGATTTCAATCTTTTTTATTCTTGTTTGCAAAATAAGTGACTGATCTGTTTGTGCGCATTTGTGACTTCAAGTCTTTCTAGATCGAACTCTATGTGATAACTGATAAATTTTCAATGCAACAGAATCCTTTTGCATCTGGGGACTTCTCTACTAGTAATGTCAAGCACTATCTTAATGCATGACAATGCTCCATAACAAAATACGCTTACTTCCCAAAAATAGATTCTTTGAAGTCTTTGTGAAGCATGCTAAGAGAAATTTTGATTTATGAAGTGTGCTTCATTTCTGTTGGAGTGGTCACAAGCATCAACTCTATGTTGTCTCAATCCAGTTTAGCTGCAGAACATGTGTAATGCTTATATTTCCGTACTTTATGCTTATCCATCTTCAAAATGTTGATATAAATGAAGGTCTTGAGGTATGTTGGAGCAGTGGATGTTGTCAATGGCAAAGGCAATGTTGAATTGCGGAGATACAATAAGGAACATCCATTTGCGCAACTCTCTGGATCGGACAACATAATTGCATTCACTACTGAAAGATATTGTAAGCAACCTCTAATAGTGCGTGGTCCAGGGGCTGGAGCTGAAGTGACAGCAGGTGGAATATTCAGTGATATATTGCGACTTGCCTCATATCTCGGTGCTCCTTCATAATTCATGGATCGCAAACCAGTATCCTGCTTTGCCCCATGCTTCTATAATTCAGTGTTTCATTATAGTTTTACATGATTATTATGCAATTTTCAGCAACTAATAGAGACAAGAGGGGTTGCTCTGATGGTAAGCAACCCCCACTTCCAACCAAGAGGTTGTGAGTTCGAGTCTTCCCAAGAGCAAGGTAGGAAGTTCTTGGAGGGAAGGATGCCGGGGGTCTATTTGGAAACAGCCTCTCTACCAAGGGTAGGGGTAAGGTCTGCGTACATGCTACCCTCTCCAGACCCCACTAAGTGAGATTATACTGGGTTATATTGTTGTTGTTTCAGCAACTAATAGTGTTCACTTTGTAACATGGCTCTTCACTTCTATTGAAGAGTTCATAGGTTGTTTATTTACGAATAACTCTGATAATACTAATGTTGTATCATGGTCCACGATAGAAATATCCTGTACCTGTAGAGGATATAACTGTTAGTTAAGCAGGTTGCTGATGTATGTCAATGCAATTAATAGTTAAGGCAATGTTTTCTTTTGTGTGTGTGTGTGTTTTGGTGTCTACTGTTGATTGTTATGTATTGTTGCATTCTTTTGCTTCATATCTTGCCGCGAGGACTTTCTGTAGATAATTGGCAATGAGGGCCAACTTTATACTGATTACAATTCTGGTTTATTACTAGTATTACATATCGTTTGGCAGGGTGGATAAGAATAGTGCTAAATAAAGTGTATTAGTAATGGAGGAATTAGTAAGGCATGAGTTAGTAATACAAATTTTAGTTATGTAGAGATTAATTTTTATCCATAGCTTGGTGTGGCGTATTAAAAATTAAAATGCATTGCATAATTTTTAATAAAATTAGTTGTTTACAAAATTGCCCTATATATTCTTTAGATTTAAGGGACTTTAAGAACAAGTTTGTCTTTAATAATGCTAATGCATGCATTAATAGCGTGGATATTGCTAATACCATAGTTTGCTATGTATTAGTTATACATAGGGCAATATCAAATAAGTTGTATAACTAATACTTGCATTAGTATGTATTAAAAAAGTGTACCAAACAAGGCATTAGCAATATTAAAAGCTAATGTATTCATTATTTTGTCTAATGTATCCTATCAAGCGACCCCTTATGATTGGGGAAAAATAATACATTTAAGACCAATAACTTTTTTGTTTGGAGAAATAAAATTTTCGAAGGTTACCACTTTCTTGTTTTAATATACTGTACTCTGGACATGTGAGTTGCACGTATATCTCATGCTAACATATACAAATATTTTTAAACGGTGTAGATAATCATACTATATTATAAGCATGAACACTTTTAGGTGAAGTTAATTTACTAAAATGTCCTTCAAAAATTGAATGTCTATTTTACCCTTAGTCAAACACTATATACTCCTATGATAAATTTAATTTCTACATAAAATTTTATATATCTATGCATGCATAATTTCAATGAAACTGACTTTCTTGAACTATACACTAGAAATTAAATGTGTCATATTTGAAAAAAAAAGTTTGATATGATACCTATGCATGGATGAGAGAATGACTTTTAATATTCTTTTGTTTATTTCTTCCAAGTAAGTTATAGGCTTTTCAGTTTCTCTTCATTATTTTAAGACATTTATTCTACATCTAAGAGTTGTATTTCATGGTAATTATATAATAAGTTGGTGAATGCATGCATGCCTTTGTGATGGGTCGCAAGAGTTGATAATAATATTTCTTTCAATTTTATATCCTATACACATCTTGATGTTTAACGCTACACTATGAAGGTTATATATTTACTTTACAAATAGTTAATAAGCTATTTGGATTAGTCTTTTTATAGTTGACACTTGATAATACACTTCGGCAACTACGTACATTTCCACTTTGTAGTTTTTTTAATCAATTGTTTGGATAGTTTTTGGTAATATTCTTCCATTTTTTTAAAGGGAAAATATACTAGCAACACACGTGTTCAGAAACTAGTACTAAAATAGGAGGATGATGAGTGACATGAATAATGAAGGGGAAAAAAGCTCGAACTGATGAAAGGATATACTTCACTTTCCGGTGATAAAGTTGAAATACGGGAGAAAAAAGATATTTTCCTAGTAGTTATCTTCTACTTCGGTCACCATTACAGTTTCTATTTATACATGGTTAACAAATTCGCATTTTATTTTCAAATTTGATTAAAATTCATTTTTTTCGATTTACCAAATGGTATTTTTGTGACGATCCGATCCATTGCCTCATGAGTTACCGCACCGTTACCTCATTTTATGCTTTTTCATGTTTCGTTATCGGTAGTTAGTGTGTTAGAGTTGATTTGGATTAGTTTTGGTAGGAAATGAGACACTTAGTCTCTTTAAGGAATGTTTGGATTGAAAAAATCAACCGGATGTTGACTTATGAGTTAGAAGGCTCGGATGTGATTTTCGGTGATTCGGTTAGATTCCGGGAGTGATTTGTGACTTAGAAGTGTGATCGGAATTGATTTTGGAGGTCTGGTATAGAATTAGGCTTGATTGACGAAGTTAGTATTTTGGCGATTTCCGATTCATAGGTGAAATTTTTATTCGAGGGTCGAAATGGAATTCCGAGAATTGCAGTAGCTTCGTTAGGTGATTTGGAATGTGTGTGCAAAATTTTAGGTGATCCGGAGGTGATTTGGTTGGGTTTTTGATTGAATGCGTATTTCGGAAGTTTTAGAAGAACTTAGGCTTGAATTCGATGAGAATTGATGATTTTAGTGTTGTTGGATGTGTTTTGATCATTGGAACAAGTTTGAATAATGTTGTAGGATGTATTGGTATTGTTGGTTGAGGTCCCGGGGGCCTCGGGGTGAGTTCGGATGGCTAAATGGAGGGTTTGGAGTTTTTTCATGTTGCAAGTCTGCTGGTATCTGGTATTTTTGCACCTGCGGCTATGGGACCACAAGGGTGGCCACGCAGAAGTGGAGGAGGAAGTCGTAGAAGCGAGTCTTGGACTTAAGGCAGTTTTCGCAGAAGCGGAAGTGTGGACCGCAGAAGCAGTTCCGCTGGTGCGGAATTGGAGCCGCAGAAGCGGCCAGGGGTTTTAATGGGAAATTCATCGAAGCGGTGTAGTGACCGCATAGGCAGAAACGCGACCGCAGAAGCGAGAAGACTGGGCAGATTAATTAATTAGTCTTCTTCGCGAATTTTTGAAAGAGTAACATATTTCACTTCAGATTTGGAGAGTTTTTGGGCGATTTTGAAGAGGGTTTCAAGGGCTTTGATCAGGCATGAATTCTTTGACTTAAATCATGATGTTATGGTGTTAACACATGGATTAGAGCAGAAAAATTAAGAAATCAAAGGTCATAAATGGTGGTTTAGGGCTTCAACATAAGAGAGCTTAAACTAGGGATTGAGGGGTCAAATGGACTCCGATTCTTGTGATTTTGATATGTGTAGACTCGTAGCGAGATAAGAAATCCGTTGGTGTGAAAGTTTCTGAGTTTTGAGAAATGGGCCCAAAGCTCGGGTTTTGTCAATATGTTTTTCGATTATTTTGGGTTTTGTTCCCTTGGCATTTTGTGATAGATTCGTTGTGGTTTTGGTCAAATTTGACGCGCGAGGAGGTCGATTCGAGAGGCAAGGGCATAGCAAGCTAGACTTTTGGCCGGCTTGAGGTGAGTAATAGATGTAAATGATGTCCTGAGGGTTTGAAACCCCGAAATTTCACATCGTAACGCTATATTAAGGTGAGACACGCGCTCTATGACGAGTGCTGGGTCGTTTACTATTGGGGATTGTGACTTGGTCCGTCCCGAGTGATGTTTTTACCGTGTATTCGATTAGAACTTATTTGAGAATCATCCTTACTTGGATTTAATTGTTATATTTGGGCTTCGTGCCAAGTATTTGAAACCTTCAGGGATTGTTATTTTAAAACTTAAACAATATTTTATTGACGTTTTGAGTTGAGAACTATTATTTTAATATTTCCCGAGGTCTTATGTGAATTTCTAGACTGAGCATGGATCGGGCTGCGTGCTGCAGTAGTACTATATTGATATTGAGGCCGAGAGCCTGGTCGATGCCACGAGATGGCTTAATATTGCGCTTGGGCTATAGGAGCCCATTCCGAAGTCTGTACACACCCCCAGTGAGTGTCGTCGACGATAAATAAATGGATCGGGTTGCATGCCGCAGCGAGTACTAGAGTGTACCGTCCTATGTGGTGCATTTCACTCATGCATTTGTTCTTTATCAGTTTTACTTGTCATAGTATATTTGTACTCTCATGTCATCGATTTGTTGCTTCATTATTAAATGCTCTAAATTGCCAATTATATCTTACTTTACGTTTTTCCATGATTTTTTATTTTCACCCTTTATTTATGTTTATTACTCACTGGATCGGAGTACTCTTATTATTCCCTGCACCTTGCAGATTCAGGTGCATCACAAGCTGAGTGAGGATTGTTAGCTGAGCAACGAAATATTCGGGAGCATCGAGGTAGCTATATGGCATTCGCAGCCTAGATCTCTCCCCTCTATCTCTATTTTTTATTCCGCATTTCCTAGACAGACTTGTAGTAGTTTGAGATTCTGTATTAGAGGCTCAGACTTGTGACACCGGATTCTTCAGGCTTTGTAGTATTTCTACTTGGGTTTTATGCATGTTTTAACTATATTTCAGAGTTTCAGTGTTATGATTTAGTAATTATTTGTATTAATCGAATCTTGAACTACATAAAAAGGGTTAAGGTTGTTAAATTGTTCGGGCTTGCCTAGCAGTGTGTTGGGCGCCATCACGACCGGGGTTGGGGTCTTGACAAGTTGGTATCAGAGTCTAGGTTACTTGGTCTCGTGAGTCATGAGCCGATTTAGTAGAGTCTCGCGGATCGATACGGAGACGTCTGTATTTATCCTCGAGAGGCTGCAGAACCTTTAGGAAAAACTTCGTACTCTTGAAATTCTTGTCGTGCGACTTTGTTAATTTGAGAACTAAACTTATGTATTCTATTCTCTCGCAGATGGCGAGGACTCGCACTACCAGACGACCACTAGTACCACCCATTAAGGCCACCAAAGGCCGTGGATATGGTCGTGGTCGTGACCGAGGTAGAGCAGTGAGGGCAGCACCTGTTGATCCACCAGTCGCCCCGGCTCAGGACCAAACTCTGGCTGTGGATGCTCCAACAGCACCTGTTCAGGCACCGGCAATGCCTATTGTGATTCCAGGTCTCAAGGAGGCCTTGGCTCAGATATTATCAGTTTGCACTGGCCTGGTTCAGGCAATTTCAGCCACTACCGCAGCAGCTACTTCATAGGTCGGGGGAGACCCCTGCTGCTCACACACCTGAGCAGGTTGTGCAGCGACTGCAAACACCGGGAGCAGCTCTAGCTCAGCTGATTGCACCAGTTCAGGAATTTGTGGTTCCATCTATGCCAGACGATGAGCAGTGTCGTCTGGAGAGGTTTGGTAGGCTTCAGCCTCCGACATTTAGCGGTGCAGAGGGCAAGGATTCCCATATATTTCCTGACAAGTGTCAGTGTATGCTTCGCACCGCAGGGATTTTGGAGTCGAGTGGTGTGGCTTTTACTAACTTCCTGTTCTCGAGGGCTGCGTTCACCTGGTGGGAGGATTTTGAGAGGCGTAGGCATATTGGTGCAACGCCCCTTACTTGGCAGCAGCTCTCCACTCTTTTCTTGAAAAAGTATGTACCGCAATCCCGCAGAGAGGAGCTACATCGGCAGATTGAGTGGTTGACTCAGGGGAACATGACCGTGACCCAGTAGGAGATGAGGTTTTTGCAGTTGGTCCGTCATGCTACTTGGATGATTCTGACGGATCGTGAGAGAATCCAGAGATTTGTGGATGGCCTTAACTACTCTCTCCGTATTTTGATGACTAGAGAGAGAGTATTGGGTGCTTTGTTCGAGGAGGTGGTTGACATTGCTCGTGACATTGAGACGGTTAGCCGTAGGAAGCGGAGGAGAGGGAGGCCAAGAGGCCTCGAGGATCGGGCAGTTTCAGTGGTGCTCCTTCTAGGGGCCAGTTCCAGCATGGTAGAGGTCGTTCCTTCAGGCCTCCTTAGTCATCCCGTCCAGAGTATAATGGGGCGTCTTCAGGATGTGGTCATCAGGGGTTCCAGCAGGGCCAGTCTTCACTTAGCCCCCTCCATGCTCAGAGCTTATCTTATGCCCCTTCATCTCAGTGTTCTTCTGTGCCGAGTGCATTGGCTGGTCATTCTGGTGCGAGGGGTTCCCTTCAGCCCCCTTCTCCAACACTTGGTAGTTGCTTCGAGTGCGGGGAGTTTGGTCATATGAGGAGGCAGTGTCCTCGACTTCGTGGTGGTTAGTTTCAGCAGAGGAATCATCCCTCGTCTTCTGCTCCAGTTTCTTCAGCACCCGCCCAGCCAGCTAGGGGTGGAGGCCAGACAGCCAGGGTTCAGCCCTAGAGGTGGAGGCCTATCAGGCGGTGGCAAGGCTCGATTTTATACTATCCTAGGCAGGACAAATGCCATTGCGTCAAATGCTGTTATCACATGTATTATCTCAATCTGGCACAGAGATGCCTCTGTCTTATTTGATCCCGATTACACCTATTCATATGTGTCTTCATATTTTGCTCATTATTTGAGTATGCCCTGAGAGTCGCTTGTTTCACCGGTTCATGTGTCTACCCTGGTGGGCGATACTATTGTTGTGGACCATGTGTACCGGTCATGTGTTATGATTATTAGGGTTCGGAGACCCGAGTCGATTTATTGCTATTGAGCATGGTAGACTTTGATGTAATTTTGAGCATGGACTGGCTATCTCCGTGTCATGCTATTCTAGACTGTCATGCTAATACGGTCACATTGGCTATGCCAGGGGTACCACGGATCGAGTATAATGGTTTGACTGACTATGTTCCTAGTAGAGTTATTTCTTTCTTTAAGGCCTAACATATGGTTCGGAAGGGTTGCCTTTCATATTTGGCGTTTGTGAGATGTTGGAACTGAGACTCCTAGCATTGATTCTATTCCCGTTGTGAGGGATTTTCCTGATGTATTTCCTGCATACCTGCCGGGTATGCCACCGGACAGGGATATTGATTTTTGTATTGACCTGGTGCCGGGCACTCAGCCCATTTCCATTCTGCCGTATCTCATGGCACCAACGGAGTTGAAAGAATTGAAGGAGCATGTTTAGGAACTCTTAGAAAAAGGGTTTATTCGGCCGAGTGTGTCATCGTGGGGTGCACCTGTTTTATTTTTGAAGAAGAAGGATGGTACAATGAGAATGTGCATTGACTACAGGCAATTGAACAGAGTAACAGTGAAGAACAAGTATCCCCTGCCTCGTATTGATGGTTTATTCAACCAGCTTCAGAGAGCGAGGGTGTTCTCTAAGATTGATCTCTGTTCGGGTTATCACCATTTGAAGATCAGGGAGTCGGATATTGGTAAGACTGCTTTTAGTACTCGATATGGTCAGTATGAGTTTCTTGTTATGTGTTTCAGGCTGACCAATGCCCCAACAACGTTCATGCATTTCATGAACAGTGTATTTCGGCCGTATCTGGATTCTTTTGTTATAGTGTTCATTGATGATATTCTGGTGTACTCGCGTAGCCAAGAGGAGCATGCGGAGCATTTGCGAGTTGTATTGCAGAGATTGAGGGAGGAGAAGCTTTATGCAAAGTTCTCCAAGTGTGAGTTTTGGCTCAGTTCAGTGGCTTTCTTGGGGCGCATGGTGTCCAATGAGGGTATTCAGGTAGATCCAAAGAAGATAGAGGCGGTTTAGAGTTGGCCTAGACCGTCCTCATCCACAGAGATTTGTAGTTTTCACAGTTTGGCGGGTTATTATTGTCGGTTTGTCTAGGGTTTTTCATCTATTGTCTCGCCCTTGACCAAATTGACTCAGAAGGGTGCTCTATTTGTATGGTCGGAGAGTGTGAGGAGAGCTTTTAGAATCCCAAGACAGCTTTGACCAAGCTCCAGTATTGGTTTTTCCATCATCTTTAGGTTCTTATACCGTTTATTCTGATGCTTCGAGAGCCGGGATTGGGTGTGTGATGCAGGAAGGTAGAGTGATTGCTTATGCTTCTCATCATTTAAAGCCCCATGAGAAGAACTACCATGTTCATGACTTAGAGTTGGCTGCTATAGGTCATGCTTTGAAGATTTGGAGGCACTACTTATATGGCGTATCCTATGAGGTATTCACCGATCATCGCAGTCTTCAGCATTTGTTCAAGCAAAAGGATCTTAATTTGAGGCAGCGGAGGTGGCTTGAGTTGCTAAAAGATTATGATATTACTATTCTGTATCATCCGGGAAAGGCCAATGTAGTGGTCGATGCTTTGAGGCGAAAGGTAGTCAGTATGGGGAGTTTGGCATACTTTTTAGTTGGGGAGAGGCCCTTTGCAGTTGATGTTCAGGCTTTGGCCAATCGGTTTGTGAGATTAGACATTTCAGAGACCAGCCGGATATTGGCTTGCGTGGTTTCTCAGTCTTCCTTGTATGATCGCATCAGAGAGCGCCGGTATGAGGATCCGCATTTTCTGGTCCTCAAGGACAGGGTTCAGCATGGCGATGCCAGAGATGTGACCATTGGTGATGATGGTGTATTGAGGATGCGGGGCCGGATTTTGCGTGCCCAATGTGGATGGGCTTAGAGAGTTGATTCTGGAGAAGGCCCGTAGCTCATGGTATTCTATTCATCCGGGTGCCGCGAAGATGTATCAGGATTTGAGGCAGCACTATTGGTTGAGGAGAATGAAGAAAGATATAATAAGTTATGTAGCTCAGTGTCTCAATTGTCAGCGGGTGAAATATGAGCATCAGAGGCCGGGAGGTGTACTTTAGCAGATGGTTATTCCTGAGTAGAAGTGCGAGAAATTCACTATGGATTTTGTGAGTGGTCTTCCTCGAGCCTCGAAGAAGTTAGATTTGATTTGGGTGATTGTGGATCGGCTGACCAAATCTACGCACTTCATTCCGGTGTGTATGACTTATTCTTCAGAGCGGCTGGCAGGGATCTTCATCCGGGAGATTGTTCGGTTGCATGGGGTTCCAGTTTCTATTATCTCAGATTGAGGCACTCAGTTTACTTCCCAATTTTGGAGGACTTTTCAGCGAGAGTTGGGTACGTAGGTGGAGCTGAGCACAACGTTTCATCCTCAGACGGACGGGCAGCCCGAGCGTACCATTCAGATATTGGAGGACATGTTGCGTGCCTGTGTGATTGATTTCAGAGGTTCTTGAGACGAGTTTCTGTCGCTTGCAGAGTTTGCCTACAACAACAACTATCAGTCCAGTATTCAGATGGCACCGTATGAGGCCTTGTATGGGAGACGATGTAGATCTCCAGTCGGACGCTTTGAGCCGGTGAGGCTAGGTTGTTAGGGACAGAGTTTGTCCAGGATGCCATAGAGAAGGAGAAGGTGATACATGATAGTCTTCGTACAGCGCAGTCGCGTCAAAAGAGTTATGCGGACTGGAAGGTTCGATATGTGTCTTATATGGTGGGTAAGAAGCTCTTGCCGAAGGTTTCTCCCATGAAGGGCGTTATGAGATTTGGAAAGAAAGGGAAGTTGAGTCCGCGGTTCATTGGGCCTTTTGAGGTACTTAGGAGGATTGGAGAGGTGGCTTATATGCTTGTTTTTCGACCCACCTTGTCGGGCGTTCATCTTGTATTCCATGTTTCCTTGCTCCGAAAGTATGTTGGGGACCCGTCTCATGTTTTGGACTTCAACACGGTGCAATTGGATGAGGATTTGACCTATGATGTGGAGCCAATGGCTATTTAGGGTTGTCAGGTACGGAAACGGAGGTCAAAGGACGTAGCTTCGGTGAAGGTGCAGTGGAGAGGTCGGCCCGTGGAGGAGGCTACCTGGGAGAGCGAACAGGAAATGCGGAGCAGATACCCTCACCTATTTGAGACTTCACGTATGTTTCTTGACTCGATCGAGGACGAGCGTTCGTTTAAATTGGGGAGGATGTGACGACCCGACCCGTCGTCTCACGAGTTACCGCCCCTTTTCCCCTATTTTATGCTTTTTCATGTTTCGTTATTGGTATTTGGCGTGTTAGAGTTGATTTGGATTGGTTATAGTAGGAAATGAGAAACTTAGTCTCTTTAAGGAAGGTTTGGATTGGAAAAGTCAATTGTATGTTGACTTATGAGTTAGAAGGCTCAGATGTAATTTCCGGTGATTCGATTAGCTTCGGGGAGTGATTTGTGACTTAGGAGTGTGACCGGAAGTGACATTAGAGGTCCTGTATAGAATTAGGCTTGAATTGGCGAAGTTAGTATTTTGGTGATTTCCGGTTGATTGGTGAGATTTTGATCCGAGGGTCGGAATGGAATTCCGAGAGTTGCAGTAGCCTAGTTAGGTAATTTGGGATGTGTCTGCAAAATTTCACGTGATACGGAGGTGATTTGGTTGAATTTTTTATCGAATGCACAGTTTTGGAAGTTTTAGAAGAAGATAGGCTTGAATTTAATCAGAATTAATTATTTTAGTGTTGTTGGATGTGTTTTGATCATTGGAACAAGTTTGAATAACGTGATAGGATGTATTGGTATTTTTGGTTGAGGTCCCAGAGGCATCGGGGGTGAGTTCGGATGCTAAACAGAGGGTTTGGAGTTTTTGCATGTTGCAAGTCTGGTGGAATCTTGTATTTTTACACCTGCGATTATGGGACCGCAGGTGCGGTCACGCAGAAGCGGAGGAGGAAGTCGCAGAAGCGGGTCTTGGACTTAAGTTAGTTTTCATAGAAGTGGAAGTGTGGACCGTAGAAGCGGTACCACTCGTGCGAAATTAGAGCCGCAGAAACGGCCAGGGGTTTGAAAGGGAAATCCGCAAAAGCGGTGTAGTGACCACAGAAGCGGTCCTGCATAAGAGGAAACGGGACCGCAGAAGCGAGAAGACTAGGCATATTAGTTAATTAGTCTTCTTCGCGAATTTTTGAAAGAGTAACATATTTCACTTCGGACTTGGAGTGTTTTAGGTTTTTTTGAAGAGGGTTTCAAGGGCTTTGATTAGGTATGAATTGTTGAACTTAAAACATGATTTTATGGTGTTAACACATGGGTTAGGGCTGAAAACTTAAGAAATGAAAGGTCATAAATGGTGGTTTAGGGCTTGAACCTAAGAGAGCTTAAACTAGGGATTTGAGGGGTCAAATGGACTCTGATTCTTGTGATTATATTATGTATAGACTCGTTGCGAAATAAGGAATCCATTGGTGTGAAAATTTTCGAGTTCGAGAAATGGGCCCGAGGCTCGGGTTTTGTCAATTTCGAGATTTCTTGATATTTTCCGATTGTTTTTATTGGGTTTTGTTCTTGGCATTTTGTGACGGATTCGTTGTGATTTTAATCAGATTCGACGCGCGAGGAGGTAGATTCGAGAGGCAAGGGCATAGCGAGCTAGATTTTTGGTCGGCTTGAGGTGAGTAATAGATGTAAATGATATTATGAGTATTTGAAACCCCAAAATTTCACATTGTAACGCTATATTGAGGCAAGACACACGCTCTTTGACGAGTGCATGGTCGTTTACTATTGAGGATTATGACTTGGTCCACCCCGAGTGATGTTTTTACCATGTATTCGATTAGAACATATTTGAGAATCATCCTTACATGGATTTAATTGTTATATCTGGGCTTCGTGCCAAGTATTTGAATCCTTCAGGGATTGTTATCACTGTTTTCATATTATTTGGCATATTATTTGATCTCAGTCCTAAGTTTTAATACTGTTTTGCAAACTCAGCCAACTTCCTAAGATTTGAAAACTTAAACAATATTTTATTGACGCTTTGAGCTGAGAACTATTATTTTAATATTATCCGAGGGGCTTATGTGAATTTCTGTACTGAGCATGGATCAGGCTGCGCGCCATAGCAGTATTATATTGATATTGAGGCTGAGAGCCTGGTTGATGCCATGAGATGACTTAATATTGCGCTTGGGCTGAAGGAGCCCCTCCTGGAGTCTGTACACACCCACAGTGAACACCGTCGGCGATAAATAAATGGATCGGGCTGCACGCCACAGCGGGTACTAGAGTGTACCGTCCTATGTGTTGCATTTCACTCATGCATTTGTTCTTTATCTATTTTAACTGTCATAGTATTCTTGTACTCTCATGTCATCGATTTGTTGCTTCATTATTAAATGCTCTAAATTGTCAATTATAGCTTACTTTGCATTTTCCATGATTTTTTATTGTCAGCCTTTATTTATGTTTATTACTCACTGGGTCAGAGTACTCACAACTCCCTACATCTTGCGTGCAGATCCAGGTGCATCACAGGCTGAGTGAGGATTGTTAGCTGAGCAACGCAGTATTCAGGAGCATCGAGGTAGCTGCATGGCTGTCGCAACCTTGATCTCTCCCCTCTATATCTATCTTTTATTCTGCATTTCCTAGACAGATTTATAGTAGGTTGAGATTCTGTATTAGAGGCTCAGACTTGTGACACCGGATTCTTCGGTTTGTGCAGTAGTAGTATTTCTACTTGGGTTTTCTGCATGTTTTAACTTTTTATGATTTAGTAATTATTTGTGTTAATTGAATCTTGAACTACATAAAAAGGGTTAAAGTTGTTAAATTGGTCGGGATTGCCTATCAGTATGTTGGATGCCATCACGACCGGAGTTGGGGCCGTGACAGTTGTTGTATTTATGTTGTTATAATGTGGTAATGATAAAACTCAATGCAACGGAGATGAGCTGAAAATTTGATCTTTCTTTTTTATTATTTGTCAAAATTATTTGTTTTGTGTAATCCTCTAAGTCTGATATTGGATCATCCTTGCACATGTTGTATCAGTTTCTGCTCAAATTTTAGCTTTCATTTTATGAATATGAGAGTTTTTTTTTACTTAGAATTCGTTTGGATTGACTTATTTTAAATATTTTTAAGCTAAAATAACTTTAAAGTCATTTTGTAGTGTTTGATTAAAGAAAAAAAGTATTTTTAAGCACTTATTTTTAATTTAAAATAACAAAAATAAGCCAAATTCCAAAAGTTAGAATTTTTAACTTATGATTTTTGGCTTAAAGTCATTTACAACAAACACATCCAAACAAGCTCTTATTTGTTTTTTTCTTTTCTATATTACTGGCTAGTCTTCTAAGTTCTAAGTCAGACATATGGTTGGCTCGATCGTAAATTGAATTTGCCAACTATAGGTGAATGATATGATGCATATATTTCTATTTAGATATTGGAGAATGTGGCTAATTAAGGCATTCTAAACGATATACATTCATTCAGAATGTTGTTAAATTGCCTAAATTCCAAAAGTTTACCAAATAACTTACAGATGATGTACATCGATTCCTTGACCGGTGATTACAAAAGAAAAATAAAATAAAAAGACATTATTTCATACAAAAATAGTATGGGGAGTGTTAATGAACCAAAACTTGCATAAACAATAAAATTGTTGAATACTTATATGAATGTAAAAAAGAAAAAGAAAAATAACTTACATGTTAAATCTGCAACTTCAATGTTATTCATCCCTACTTTTTCTGAAAAATTTCGATATAACATTTACCATTATTTCTTCCACTGGCTTTGTATTTCGATTATGAGATAATCTGAAATTGGTAAAAGTAAAAAGAAATAGTGACTTCAACGGTTTTACTCTTGAGCTTTGACATATTTTTCTAAAGAAAGCCAAAAGCCTTATTAATGCGTTGTAGGGGTATTTAAAACGAAAACGAAAACCGATCTAAATCGAAACTTAATGGCTTACTGTTAACGGCTTAACGGCTTAATGGATGGGGAACATATTGAATTTTTTCTATTAACGGCTTATCGGTTTGGGCCGAATTATTCAATTTTCTTTACGGATAATCTGTTAACCCGTTAAGAATATAAATTTATATATATAATTTATTTTTATTTATATATATTAAATATAAAAAAATTAAAACCCTTGAAAATGATTAAAAAAAAACAAAAGACGTCTGTTCGATTCTAACTATTGGATTGGTTACGAAGTTTGTCTCTATAGTGTTTTGTTCTTGATCCTTTTTTGGTGTGTATATACACAAACAGCTGCTGCCAAAACCTTTTTAGTGTTTGTATATGGATGAAGTACTATGTTCTCTCTTTTCATACTTTCATTTTGATTTTTCTTCAATTAGTCATGTTACTACTACTAGCCTTTTGGTCTTTGCCTAAAAGAAGAATAAGCTGCATTTTTTGTGATGCATGGTTTATGAGTAAATCTCTGTTGAAGTAATCTAATATTCATTCAAATCTATTATCTCTGGCAAAGCAAATTGAATGCATCATATTGCCTTTGAAATGTTATTTTTTTATGGCAATTCATTATTTCTAAGACGAGGAGAATGAGATATATTTAGTGAATATGTATGTTAGGCCGATAAACCGCCTTATAAGAGCTAAAACGATACCAATCCGCCCAATATCTTATCGGGTGGCTAATGGGTTAATACATTTAAAACTCCATAACTCTTAAACCAAGTCGTTATGAGTAAAAAACCGCACAATCTGCCCGATAAGGAATTGCGTTGTTAAAACCTAGTCATTTGAACAGGTTTTATATTTATGGCCATGTGAATGACTCTCACATTTCCCTTATTTTACGTTTCTTTTTTGTTATGTTCATTTTTTTTGTATTCTTTAATTTATAGAATGTAAATTTATATCTTTGCACCCAAATATTCTTGAAATAATACTTGCTTGAAGGGCAAAATAGTCATACAATCTTTTATGGTTATTTTAGTCTTTTAAGTTTTTACTTTGGTCTTCCCACTTATAATATAGTATTATTATTATTATGATATGATGATGATTTTACTATATTTCCTTCCTATACCTAACTGGAACGGAGAATTAAGTACGTGTATAATTTTATTTGACGTGCTTTATGTTCTGGTCAGTCAGAAAAATATGTAAGTTTTACTTTCTATTTTTGAGTGATGAAAGCGGAATTGCAAGTTTACTTTTCACTCTCAGACAAATACAATTGTTCTTTAAAAACATGCTGGAAGCGGAAAGTAAGCAATGACTCATTTCTATCATTCTTTAAGTCAAGCACTGAGTTAAATTGTTAAAATATCATTCCGAATTGTGGAGGTGGCTCTCGATAAAGGAATTCACCTGGGGTTAAAGAACAGGACGAAAAGTTCAGCACTTTTCCTTTGCAGATTACATGGGATAAATGCTTGAAACCTGTCACTAAAACCAGGTTCTTCGAAGGACGGAAGGAGCAGAAAATCAGACAAGAAACCAAACATCAACATACAGCTGCAATTCTGATTATGATCACAATTCCGTAAGCAAGAGAAGAAAGTTTGAAGAGCCTTCTGATTTCTATTCATTCGACTTCCACCTGTTGTTCTTGATTTATCTAAAGTCACTTCTGCAGGGTGCATGACTCTGAATTCTCTAGAATTAAAAGTATCACTCAGCCAATTTTGGGACCAAGATAAAACTTTGGATCCCTGAAAAACGTTGTGATTGTCTCAGCTGTCGTGGGTGAGAGATCAGTAGTTTCCAGAATGTATTCCTTTGATGACTTAGCTATTGCTTCAATTGAACCAATAGTTTGATAAAGCTGAAACAGACAAATGAAGAGAAAAGAGTGACTACAACTATCTAGACAGATAAATGTGTGTAATTGATAATGCGACACTATCATTCTTTAAAGCACATTTTTTTTTTTTCAACCCAGTATAATCCCACTTAGTGGTATCTGGGGAGGGTAGTGTGTACGCAGACCTTACCCCTACCCTTGGGTAGAGAGGCTGTTTCCAAATAGACCCCATCTTTAAAGCACATATTATAAACAAGAAAAGGTGCCATAATTTTGGTATGTCATAGAATACATATGCAATATAGAAGTGACAAGAAGGATCATTAGTGGGATGTGTTCATTCATGTATCCGCATCATTGTGAAAATGCAGCAACATCAATTACTTCAGGCTTTTGCATCAGAATTTGTAAGACAGACAGTACAAAAGGTATTTCAAAAACTAAATATTTTATTTATTTGACCCAATTGTGGTTTATTTCAAAGGTTATCATAACTCAAAACTCATTAGTCGAGTAATACCGGTTGCATGTTTCACGCCTGGATGGTACAGATACAATCCTCGATTTGGCTCAGGCTTTTCATACAGAATAAATGACAAATAACTAAAATAACATATATTTGATATTGTCGACCTAAAAACTGACCTTACAGTCCACAAACATATGGAAGAAAACTCTGAAATTGCCAAATTAATATGGTTCAACATATGAATCATAGATTGAGAGAAAAAGTGATACTATGATTCTGCACAAACTTACAGGTAATCGGGAAAAGGATTCGCTATAATAAGGTTTATCATGGTACAAGACATCCGATGGAACATAAATGGGAAAAGCGATAAATAGAATACCACATTTGCATCATGGCTGTCAACTCCAGGGATTGATGTAACCACTTGTTGATAAATCTCCATTGCCTGTACTGATTTTTCTTTCTAACAGCAAGGCAAAATATCTCAGTTTCACAAGAAAACACCTGGTTATCAGTCAGAAGACTGGAAAACTATCAACCCTACCTCAGCTTTTAATTTTGCCAATACATCCTGTCGTTTGCACACTGCAACAGATACTTATGGCAGTAAATATACAATTAAGTTTCTTTTGTTCAGCTTGGGAGAATTGACATCTTACCCCCACGAGAATGTGCTATCTTCACAATTTTTTCAAAGCCCATCTCAAAGTCTAGCACATGAACAAATGTTGGCCCTCCAGGTTGCCCTCCATACCTTCAAAAAAATCAAGAGATTATCCAAGTTCTTCAAATTAAGCAACACCTTGATATAGAGATTACGGATAGAAGGCGAAGATAAATTTGACTCACTTCAAATAGAAGCGTATAAAAGAATCATTCTGTTCATTTGAAGGGAGGGTGATAACCACATAGAAGCTTGCAAACTGCTCCTTCACTTTCTCAGCTCTACATCAAGTCACAAACTTATCAATTTTCGATAAAGTACAAAATTGGATTTTGAGAGATACAGAGCACATTTACTTTCTAAAGACAGATTCCTTGTCGATGACATCCCAATTGGTCACAAACATGAAAGCAACTGACAAACCGCCAAAGATAAAGATAAAATCCTGTGAATAGGAAATGTTATTACTGCCATTTGCAAAAGAAAGAATTTATACGAAGACCACCACAGCTGAAAAAAGAATTTATAAGAAGACCACCAGAGCTGAAAAGAGTAGTTACTGGTGCAATTGGAAGAATGTTTAAACGGAAAGAACTTTCATTAAGAAAGCGAGAGATGAAATTGAGAAAGGACGGGTTCTGTGCATCCCTCCATGTGCTACTCATCACACAAACGCCATTGCAACCTGCAAGAGTTGAAGGTCGATGGTAATGTAAGACATTTACTTTCAAATCCGTCCATGTGCTACTCATCACACAAACGCCATTGCAACTTGCAAGAGTTGATGGTCGATGGTAATGTAAGACATTTACTTTCGAATTACAGTGTCATTGATCCTTACAGTGACATTTACTTTCGAATTACAGTGTCATTGATCCTTACAGTTAAAACAACAATCTAGAACAAGTAAGACATCTGGAAATATTATTTATCAAAAAACTCTGCAAATATTGTTCCTTGGGCATAAGAACTGAAAAACCATGTAAGAACTTATTTGTGAAATACATATTCTCCTTAACATCATTAGATAGTTGAAGTATAAATATTTTTGTACGTGGAACGAGCAAGAAAGCAAATAAAAGTTTTCTTCAGGACATGAGAACTATAGATCTTAATCATTCAAAGATAAGAATAAGCAAATGAAGATATTCAAGCAATTTGTTTATAACTGTTAAAATATTTTTCCTCTAAACAATTAAGCACCAAACATTGATGTTAGTGTTCAATACAACAACATCCTAACATATACTAAGACAAAAACTTCTAAAATGCAACTTATGGCAGTTAATAATTATACATGCATCAAATAATGCCTAAAATACAGTAGTTTGCCATATTTATCAAGCCTGTAAAAATCTGCATATCACAAGTTCAAAATTGTCATGTACAAAGTGAATATAACCTTACAAATCATTCAAGATTTAAAAATTAAAGCTGATCCACCACTTTTCGAACCAAAATATTAATCAAATTTATTAGATACGTAGAATAATATGCCAGTTTTTGAACTTTTATAACTGGAAGCATAACATTCACGTTTTGAGATGTATTTTAGATTATTCTAATAAAATTGACAAGAAAATTACTTGAAAATAGAGTTAGTACTCAGAATTCTACTTCAAGTACGTTAAATCAAATCCCGAAATTCAGAACTAAGTAAATTACAGATGTATTTCATTCAAATACAAATAAAAAGAGGGAAAAAACTAAAATTCGTCGTAACAAAAAAGTCAGTTAACATTCTTCATACTACTTATCACATCAAATTCATAAATTTATACGAATAGCTATATTTAAGCAAAACAAATTGCTGATCCTTTTTACACATATATTGTAAAAAGAGTGAGTACGAGAAAATGAGAAAATACATGAATTCGATAAGCTTGTAGTATTTGAAAGTGATCTCGAATCGTTGAACCCTCCTCGACTCATCACTGCTCTAAAGGATAATGAAATATGCGTTTCTGTATGAGTTCAGCAAATGAGCAGTAAATTCGTGAAATGGCTTATATATAGTCCTCCATCCTCCGAATTTTGGGCCAATTTGGGCCGACAATTAATGGGCCTGGACTATACGCGCTCTAGGCCGCCAATTAACCCGCGGGAGAAATTCAAAAATAATCAGATTCGTTAAAATAGCACGGTATAGCCAGTTTTATCACTGGTCAATCAAAAATAGCCACTGTTTATGAAGTCAATAAAAAATATCCACTATTTTGCAGGAACAGAGACCGGGCCCACATAATATACGGGAATTATGTGCATTTATGTACGAACTCTAGCATATTAAGCTGGACCGGTATACTTTGCTGACTCCCGTATAATATACGGGAGACTGGAGCACCTGTGCTCCAAACTCCAGTATATTATACTTGACATTTATACTTGGTGAACTCCAGTATATTATACTGGAGTTCTAGTATACTTATGCTGGAACTCCAACATATTATGCTGGAGTTCTACCATAGTTATCCTGGAACTCCCGTATAATATGCTGGAGTTCAAGCATATTTATGCTGGAACTCCAATATAATTTACTGGCATATTTTCCGAGTTTTGAACAATATTTTCGCTCAGATTTATCTTTAAATGAAAAGTGGCTAAATTTCGATTACTTTTGAAACTGGCTATTTTTGAGTGATCAATTATAAATCTGGTTATTTTTAAAAATTACTCATTTACAAGTGATCATTCAAAAGTAGCCACTGTCACACCTCCTTTTTACACAACTACCGCGAAGGATAATGTATAAGGGAGTTTTTCCATTTTAAGTGATATTATTCGGATCAGGATTATTTATTTAGAGTCGCCACTTGGGAAATATTTAGCTTTTTGTGTCCCAAGTCATCGGTTTAGCTTGAATCCCAATCCGAGAAAAACTTTCGACTTCCCAATTGGAGTCTGCGAACCAGAAATTCTAAATAAGGAATTCTGTTAACCCAAGGGAAGGTGTTAAGAACCCCCGGATCATGTGGTTCTAGTAAGGTCGCTCAAACTATTATAAATGGCTACATATCTGATTTTAAAAACCTATTGTAACTTATGTGCTTTGTTAACTTTAAACCGCTTATATTATTATTATTTTAAAGAGAATTGCAACGTCGGAAAAATGTATCTCGAACCATGTCAAATAAATGCACCCGCGGTTTCGACTTCGTTGAGATTTGAATTTGGGTCACATAAATGTGACCCCGGAAGCAATCATATATAGCATAGAAATCATGTCATAAATTTGAATTTAAATTTGGGCATTCAAGTTAGGTGGCGAATTCGAATTAAGAGGTTCACCCTTTTGTTTGAATTCAGACCTGATTTGAGGTCCGAATTTTCATAACATTAATTAATTAGGCCTTTTAGAGAAAAATTAAATAGAAAATCATAGTTTACTTTAGGGTGGCGTTAAATAACAGATGAGGTGCGCCCCGCCTAACAAAATGCATAATTGCGGGGCCCTCTTTAAATGTCTATATTAAAATACTTAGAATTCGAGATGTCGTTTAGCGAATTTTACGGCCTTCCTCAAAGTTAAAAATACGTTAGTCGCTTTATGGTCGTCATTAAATAATTTTACCTTCCTAAATAAAAAAATAAAGTGAGTCGATCTATCACTTTAGAATTTGTGATGCTTAACTGAATAAAAAAATTATTAAAACATGCAAACAACTCACAATATAGTTCTCTTTTTTACACTTATGAATAAGTCAAGTTCAGTTTTCAATCAGTAAGCTAACAAATCTAAATTCATGCTAACAGTTATTCAAATATCAAAATGTTTACTACCAGTGAAGATCTAAGCATGATGTTGCTAACATTGACAGCTAAACTAGTCACAAACATAAACATGCTAAGCTAATGAATATCAACAGCCTATTACCAATAAACAGTCCAAGCAGTCCATTCCAGTCCCAGTTATACAAATTATCCTAATACAGTTACAACATTTAACCATTTAGAAGCAAACGAGCTAAACTACGAACTGATACGCAGAAGCAAGCTGAGAAGTGCAGGAGCAACAAACAGGGAAGCTAAATAGGCCTTTTCCATTTGATTCACCAACTCAATTACATGTTATTGAGAGTTTAGGCTTGTACCTGGAAGTGCAAGGTAAGAAATAAAAGATGAAGGTCAGCAACAGTAACACACCAACCCGGCAAGCCCATAATAGATTCAATAGTCGAAGGATAATTCTAAACCAAACAGAAACCAACAGATAAACCGAAGACAGCTTGAACAAAACCTAAAGGACCTCGAAATCAAATTCAGAAACACTTCTAAAAACCCAGCAACTAAAACAAACCAAAATAGCTTGAATATATCCAAAAACAACATGAAATTGAACTCAGGGACACTAGTAACTCGAATTCATAACTGAACTTGCAGAAATCTCAATACAACAGTGTATTTTTGGAGTTTTTGTATTATTTCTACCTTTTTGGTTTTTTGAGGATTTGGAATTTGAAGCTTGAAGAACACTTTTTGAGAGAATTTTTCAGATTTGTAATGCCTATCAAACAAGGTAGAAATGACTGCCTTTTATAGGCAAAGTAAAGGGGAAACTTCAGGTTTACATTTACCCCCTAGTCCCTCTTTTAATATTTTCAATTTTACTTATTTATCCCCCACTTTCTGACTTGTTACTCAAGTCATTATCAATAAAATTACTGAAATTCTACTAATTACTAAACTAAAGAGATTTCTAACAATCAAGACCAAATTAAACTAATTAAAGTCCATACTGAATACCAAATAAAGATTAGTCAAGCTCAAACAAAGTCAATTAAACTATCAAAGCAAAAGATTGAACTAATTTTTAAAATAGAATTAGACTAAAACTGGAACAATTTCAAGGACAGAACCAGTATTGAATCAGAATAGAACAAATTCTAATCTACTAATCAAACTAAAATCAGAAATTAAAACGAACTAGAATCAAATAGTCAATCAGAACACGAAATCAAAATAGAATCGACAAAATTAAAAACGAAAATTTAAACTAGAGATTAACAATCAAAAATAAAAAAGAAAAGATAAACAAAGAAGAGGAAACTGAACTCACCAGACTGCCCTCGACTTTGATGAGTTTCATTGGCATTTTTGGTTACAACTATCCTTAATCATGTGTTTTCATGAGAAAACATATGATTAAGGGCTATTATAGCCCAAAATCAAAGAATCCCCAACTTATACGAAATTAAAATTTTCAGCCAAACTTCGATTTGAGATTCAAAACCTTCTGGTGATATTCGAAGGAAGATAGTTGCATATTTGGGCTGAGGGAAGTAAGAAGATTTAGGGGTGTAAGTTTGGTTAGATTTAGATGAGTTTGCATTCTGGACGGAATTTTTGATTTGATATTCGATACGATTGGTGATGATTCAAGGTGAATTGAGGGTGGATTTGGGAAGAAGAGAGTGGGGGAGATAAGGTGGTGTAAATTTGGGTGAGAATAGAGTTCGGTCGCCGCCGTGAGGCGATTTTCGGTGGCGAAACACGACGACGTTACATTTTGGGATTTGAGAGGTGTGGAGACGACGATAGAGGGGGTAGGGGGTCTTTCCAACATTGATATATCACATTAGACCCACTTACCAGCCGTTGGATCAAGGATCCTCGACGTCTGGGATTGAAATCCACTGAAATGAGGTCGTTTGGTTAAGTAAGTGAATGAGGCGAACCGGATCAGGGGTTTTGGGTTGGGCTATTGGACGGGTTTGAGGTAATTGGGCTTGATTTTAGCCCCAAAACTGGGCAGCCCTGATTGCCCTTCTCTCTTTGTTTTTTCTTTTCATTTTTTCTTATTATTTTGTTTTCACTTATTTTTTCTTTCATTTTGCAAAAATTAAAACGAACAAAAACCTGATTTAATCCTAAAATTAAGCTAATTAATTCTTCCAACATCAAACAAACCGAAATTAAAAGACGATTTTTAATTATTTTATCCTTATTTTCAATGATGTCAATTAGTCTAAAACAAACTAGAATTAGCTCCTTAATATAAACATGCTATTTTTGTAAATTTTCTTTCTTTTGTGACAATTAAAAATGCACACCAAAAGTAAAATACAAAGTCATGCAATTAATTCCTAAAAATTTAAATACTAAAAGAAAAATTCTAATTTTAATAGATTTTATTGGAGTAATTAAGTGAGGCAAAATCACATGCTCACAGCTGCCCTTCTTTGCTCGGAGACATGAAGACTTTTCGGGCAAAGATAAATGAGCAACCATGAGATACTTTTGCCTGCTTGGCACTCCATGAGAAGCATTTTGAAAGCCGTCTGACCGAACCCTGCTTCAAAGATTACCTATATATCCTTGGCTATAAAGGAATCAGGTCAGTGTAGTTCTGGAGTGTCGGTAGCTGGGACTACGAGGAGCTTTGATTTCACTACTGTTGCTGCTGCTACTGCTTGCTGACTATTTTATTACACCAAAAAAAAATCAGAACTAAGCTAGCTGTTCCTATCAACTATGAGTTACAAGATTCGTATCTATAATTCCTTGAGACTTGATCATGAGTCTTAGCCGATTTTGCTGTGGACTCCGATCTGAATCTTGATTCTCACAAGTTGTAGGTGTTTGTTTCTTCCATAGCGTTGAGGCAACGCAAGATTGGCGGAGCTTGTGACTTCAATTAGTTTTTGAGCAATCCGCATCTTTGTTTGCTTCAACATTCAAGTTCATTTCTTTTTGTTCTTTATTCTGGATTGAGACTCATCCTGTAGGTCATCTCGAATCCTGTACCTCGGGGTTAAACCTGCTCAGAAACTAAATTAAACAAACGAACGAAATTTTCTGCCCCAGTTTTCACTAAGAAAATTTTGTGAGTTATTTGCAATAAAAATCTAAACTCGTTATTTTCTTTTTTCTTTTGTTTTTAAGAATTGTACTTATCTATGGTGGAACAAATGAGAGAATTGGAGGCCCTATGTCTAAAAGGCGCAACTCAGGGATTGGAACCCTAACATTGGCTAAAAGGAAAAATGCTCAACTCTGGGATTCGAGCCCTAATGTCGGCTAAAGGTAAAATGCTCAACTCAGGGATTGGAGCCCTAATGTTGGTTAAAGAAAAAAACGCTCAACTCAGGATAGGAGACCAAATATTGGTTAAAGGAAAAAATGCTCAACACAGGGATTGGAGCCCTAATGTTGGCTAAAGGTAAAATGCTCAACTCAGGGATTGGAACCCTAATGTTGGCTAAAGGTAAAACACTAAACTCAGGGATTGGAGCCCTAATGTTGGCTAAAGAAAAAACGCTCTACTTAGGGATTGGAGCCCTAATGTTGGCTAAAGGAAAAATGCTCAACTCAGGGATTAGATCCATAATGTTGGCTAAAGGAAAAATACTCAACTCAGGGATTGGAGCCCTAATGTTGGCTAAGGGAAAACTGCTCAACTCAGGAATTAGAGCCCTAATGGTGGATAAAGAAAAAACGCACAACTCAGGGATTAGAGCCCTGATGCTGGCTAAAGAAAAAATGCTCAACTCATGGATTGGAGCCCTAATGTTAGCTAAAGTAAAAACGCTCAACTCAGGGATTAGAGTCCTAATGCTGGCTAAAGGAAAAAATCTCAACTCAGGAATTGGAGCCCTAATGTTGTTTAAGGGAAAACTGCTCAACTCAAGGATTGGAGCCCTAATGCTGGCTAAAGAAAAAATGTTCAACTCAGGGATTGGAACCCTAATGTTGGCTAAAGGAAAATGCTCAACTCAGGGATTGGAGCCATAATGCTGGCTAAAGAAAAAAATGCTCAACTCAGGGATTTGATCCCTAATGTTGGCTAAAGGAAAATGCTCAACTCAGGTATTGGATTCCTAATGTTGGCTAACAAAGTACCGGGTTGATATTGGGAATTCTAAACTATCCTCTTTTGGGATTTTCTTCTTTTGTTATCTCTTTCCTTTATTTTGATAGAAAGCAGGAAAGAACTTAGAGGAAACTTCCCTTTTGCATTGAATATTTTTTGTAAAGCTGTTTTAGAACTTGCACGTTTTCTTTCTTTTGGTTGCACCAGCCTCTTGCCGGTTGCTTTGGATTGTACCTGTTTTAAATTTTCACACAAAGGACAATTGTTAGTTTGAAACGGTGGTTGGTTTTGTGGCCTTGATCATCTCAATTTCTTGATTCCGACCTCATTTACGTTGGGAACTTTGTTATTTACTGGCTTTGAGGGTGAACCCCTTTCCAACTGACAAAACTCCACTTTCAGGATTTCATGATGGCCCGTCCGCGTAGGGCTCTGCCTTTTTACTTTATTCTGCTGCTCAGACTTTTATCTTTGACTTTTTTCTTTTCCAATATTTTTGCCAGCTAGGATTGGCTTAACACATCCGCTGAGGTCGATTCCTTTTCTTTATATTTTTCGAGAAAGAGCCCTGTAACAACTAGTCCTAACATATTTTCTTTGTAATAGTTTCGGAATCAGAGTTAAGCCAAAATGGATTCAAGAAAAGGTAAACAAAGAGCAGGAGAATGAATTTAAATAGAAGTGTCCCTTTCGGGGGAAAATAAGGACTTATCTGGGGTGCATGCTTGCTTCAAATTGATATGACAAGCTTCTTGAACTGGATGCCTGACCCACACCAACTTTCCACTTCTCGTGAACCTATTGATCCGCATTTCTAAAACAGAAAGCCTTGCCAGGACTTTTAGTGATGAGATATCTTCTTTTTGGCCGATAGCGCCCTTTGAGGGTTTTCGCTAATCGAACTCTCTCATTTCTCTTCTCACCGTCGCCCGATAGTGCACTTTGTGAGTTTCACAAAGCGGACTCTCTCATTTTCGATTTCTCCACTCCCGTTGCCTTATGGTTCCCGAATGTTTTCACCAATAAGACTCTCTCATTTTATTTCTCTCAATTTAGAATGCATCGGATTTCAACAATGATGTTTCTCAGCTCCCACACCTTTGGCAACTGATCAGAAGGAATTGTACCATGGTTTGGGTAAAAATAATTTTGGACAGAACTACAACTTTGGAACCATTTGGTGGGTTCATGGTCGAACCATTATAACATCTGTCCCAGTTTTAATTTTCAATGAAAATTTGGATTTTTGTTTTGGCGTGACTAAACCCCAGAGAGAGGCTGCCTACATATCCTTTCGGAATCAAGCCAGACGCAGTTCAAGGGACACATTTGTTTTTTTTCACTCTTTTTTTTTAATAGTACTTCCGGGTTCCAAAGAGGGTAGCCAAGGAAAGGTAACCGGCTCAAAGGGTTTGCAAAGGGTTAATAGTGTTTGGGTAGCGGGAATGAAAGCCTTCGTCATCTCAACTATGCAAAGACATCACCGGAGCAAGTTTAGACATAGTACCTTTTTACTGCATCCGCATTCACCGCTGCTTCGGGATCATTTCCTTCGATATAGCCCAAGTATAATGCTCCTTTGTGCAGTATTTTCCTAATGATATAGGGACCATTCCAGTTAGGAGCAAACTTTCCTTTTGCTTCCTGATGATGAGGAAGAATACGCCATAACACCAATTTCCCTACTTCAAATTTTCTGGGCCGCACTTTCTTGTTACAGGCGCGGGCCACTCATTGTTGGTACAACTGACCGTGACAAAATGCGGCCATCTGTTTTTCATCAAGCAAAGTCAACTATTCCATGTGAGTTTTAACCCATTCACTATCTTCAATCTCTGCTTCAACAATTGTTCGGAGTGAAAGAATTTCTACCTCCATCGGTATCACACCCTCGGTTCCATAAACCAACAAGTACGGGGTTGCTTCTACATATGTGTGCACTGCGGTGTGATATCCTAGTAAGGCAAAGGTAACTATTCATGTCACTGTCTGGAGCTCTGAATTGTCTTCATCAAAATCTTCTTGATGTTTTTATTTGCTACTTCAACAGCTCCATTGGCTTTGGGATGATAAGGAGTGGAGTTCCTATATGTTATTTTGAATTGTTCGCATACTTCCTCCATCAAATGACTATTCAGATTTGCAGCGTTATCTATGATGATGGTCACAGGAATGCCAAATCGACAAATAAGGTTCAAGTGTACAAAATCTACTACAGCCTTTTTAGTGACTGTTTTGAGAGTGATAGCCACGACCCACTTCATGAAGTAATCAATAGCGACCAATATGAATATATGCCCATTTGAAGCTTTCAGCTCAATCGGACGAATACCATCCATGTACCAGGAGACAAAAGGCCAAGGTGCTCATATAGGATGTAGTTTTGTTGGAGGTGCATGAATCAGATCACCGTGCACCTGACACTGATGACATTTTCGGACAAAGCTGAAGTAGTCTTTCTCCATAGTTATCTGATAGTACCCAGCTCAAAGGATTTCTTTGCCAGGACATACCCGTTCATATGAGGTCCGCACACCCCTGCGTGCACTTCATGCATAATTCTTTCAGTTTCCTTGGCGTCAACACATCCTAACAAGTTGATATCTGGGGTTCTTTTATACAAGACCTCACCACTAAAAAAGAAACCACTCGCATGCCGCTTAATGGTTCTCTTTTGGTCTCCAGTAGCATGTTCGGGGTATTCTTGTGTTTTCAAAAACCTCTTAATATCATGGTACCATTGCTGGATATTTGGTCCTGCTTCGGCTTCATTACAGTAACCATGTCTTTCCCTGACTTGGATTTCCAAGGGATTGATGTGGGCATTGCCTGGATATGGCAACATCGAAGCTAAAGTAGCAAGCGTATCAGCTAGTTCATTGTGACACCGAGGGATGTACCTAAACTCTATCAATTTGAAACGCTTGTCGAGATCTTCCACATGTTGTCGATAGGGAATAGGCTTGACATCTCAGGTCTCCCACTCTCCCTGGGCTTGCCGGATAATCAGATCAAAATTCCCCATGATCAATAAATATTCAACATCTTGGTCAATTGCCATATTTATGCCCATGATGCAGGTTTTGTACTTAGCAGTATTGTTTGTGCAGAAAAATCGGAGCCTTGCTGTAGCCGTATAGTGTTGACTAGTGGGTGAGATCAAGAATGCCTCAATTCCTACACCTTTTGCGTTGACTGCCCCATCGAAGAACATTTTACAAGCATGAGTTCCCTTAGGGACTACTTCTATTGAGATTACCTCTTCATCTGGTAAATATATGCTCAACGGTTGATATTCTTCGTCAACCAGCATTTTAGCCAAATGATCTGTCAACGCCTGGGCTTTCATTACCGTGCGAGTGACATAGACTATGTCAAATTTAGTGAGCAAGATTTACCATTTTGCTAGTCTCCTAGTGGACATTGGTTTCTGGAATATGTACTTCAAAGGAGCCAACCTGGTTATGAGGTCGGTAGTGTGAGCTTGAAGATAATGTATCAACTTTTGAGGGACCCACGTCGAAGTACATCACGTCCTCTCCAACAAAGTGTATTTAGCTTCATAACTGGTGAACTTCTTGCTCAAGTAATAGATCGCCTGCTCTTTCTTCCCGGTTACATCGTGCCGCCCAAGGACACAACCAAAAGAATTTTCTAAGACCGTCAAATACAAGAAGAGAGGTCTCCCTAGCTCAAGAGGAACCAAAACGAGAGGATTTGACAGATATTACTTGATCTTGTCGAAGGCCTCTTGACACTCAGATGTCCATTTAATTGCTGCATCATTCTTCAATAGCTTGAATATGGGCTCACATATGGTAGTCAGTTGAGCAATGAACCGACTTATATAGTTTAACCTGCCCAATAAACTCATCACGTCTTTCTTAGTTATCGAAGGAGGTAGATCTCAGATAGCCTTTATCTTTGTTGGATCTAACTCGATACCTCTCCTACTGACTATGAAGCCCAGAGTTTGCTTGATGGGACTCTGAAAGCGCATTTAGCCGGGGCCAGCTTCAAATCATACTTGCATAACCTCTCAAAAAAATTTCTCAAACATGATCCTCTTGGGTTCTGGACTTGATAATCACGTCGTACACATACACCTCTATTTCTCGATGCATCATATCATGAAAAATGGTAGTCATGGCTCTCATATAGGTTGCTCTGGTGTTCTTTAGACAAAGCATAACCCGATAACAGTAAGTGCCCCATTGGTGAAGGCTGTCTTCTCGGCATCTTCTTCATCCATCAACACATGGTGATATCCTGTGTAACAATCTACGAATGAATGTATTTCATGTTTGGCGTAGTTATCAACAAGGATGTGGATGTTGGGAAAAGGGAAATTGTCTTTGGGACTTACCTTATTCAAATCTCGGTAGTCCAAACACACCTGGGTTTTCCCATCTTTCTTTGGTACGGAACTACGTTGGCTAGCCATGTGCTATATTGGACCACTCAGATTACCCCCGCTTTCAGTTGTTTCGTGATTTCTTCTTTGATCTTATCACTGATATCAGTCTTAAACTTCCTCTGCTTCTGCTGTACCGGAGGACAATCAGTGTAAATTGGCAATTTATGCACCACTAGATCGGTACTCAGTCCTAGCATGTCATCATACGACCAAGAAAACACATCTTTAAACTCAAACAGGAGTTGGATTATTGCATCCCGGGTTTTCTCATCCGTGTGAATGCTTATTTTTCTTTCTGGGATTTCTTCAAAAGTTCCCAAGTTAACCGGTTCAGTATCATTCAAATTTGGCTTAGGTTTATTCTCAAATTGTTCCAGTTCTCGATTTATTTCCCTAAAAGTCTCTTCTTCATCATATTCCGGTTCTTGGTTCATTATTTCAAAATTAGACTATGTGTTCGGATCTGGGCATGAAGTCCGCAGGCATGTCGTGTTATTTAGAGCTGCATTATTATAACTGAAAAGAAGAAATAAAAGAGAAAAATAGCAAAAATCCAAAGGAATAAAGAAAACAGACAATGTAATATTGATTTCATTTCTTGGAATTAGGAAGATAACAGGGTTTACATTCTGGAAATTAAAGATAGAAAACTAAAGAAAACATCCGAGTTACACCATGGGATAACTCGTGATGCAGAAAAAGGGGCAGAATAAGTCTACCCGGACTCCCACCTGATTGTAGCCTTCCAATTTTGAAGTTTAGCATCTGGCCCATATACAACACCTCAGCGGCGCTTGTGCCTTCTCCCAGCTGAACCATGTGGATTTCATAGCGCTTTTTTCTCATTGCCCCACATATTTCTTCGATTTCTTCAGATGTGAAGGCATCGTCATCTTCTTTCTCACTGTATTTTGGATTGACAAAGGTCTGATAACAATGTGGCAATGGTTGTGGCAAGACCCATCCTTGTTTCTTTCTTTCATCTGCCTAATTTTCATCTTCTGGGGTAGGCTGAAAACCTATCTCGAAGAACTTTTTTATCGTGGTTACTGGCTTCGATATTCCTTGTAGAGCTTTTCCCAATCCTTTTCCTGGCTGGAAACCATGTTTGATCATCTCCTTTGCCACCATGATCGAAGCATTAGATAGGAAAGGTTGGGGGAAAGGGCTTCATTCTCGTATTGATTTGCCACCACAACTTCAAAAGCTTGATAAATAATATGTTCACTTCCTTCCCTCACCTACAAACATGGGATAGATGGGTCCCGATAAATGAACTGTTTGTCTTCTCTGTGGACCACAATTTCTTGATCTTCATATTTGAATTTCACCATTTGGTGGAGGGTGGATGGTACAGCCCCCGCAGCATGGATCCAAGGCCTTCCTAGAAGAAAATTATAAGATGTATCCATGTCCAACACCTGGAAAGTCACCTCGAAATCCACCGGGCCTATGGTTAACATCATATCTATTTCTTCGATAGTATCCCTTTTAATACCATCAAAGGCTCTTACGTAGACGTTATTGGGTCAAATCCTTCGAGTCCTGATTTCCATTCTCTATAGTGTGGAGATCGAGAAAATTTCAACACCCGAGCCTCCATCCACCATAACTCACTTGACATAGTAGCCTTCACATTTGACAGTCAGATGTAAGGCTTTGTTGTGAGCCGCTCCCTCTGGAGACAAGTCATTTTTACTAAAGGGTATTTGATTGACGGCGAAGAACCTTTCTGCCATTCTTTCGAGCTGTTCGACCGAAGTTTCAGTTGGCACATACGCCTCATTCAAAGTTTTCATTAAGATCTTTTGATGTTCGGAGGATTTCATTAACATAGACAGCATGGATACCTGTTCAGGATACTTTTGCAACTGATCAACCACTTTATAATCAAGTATCTTCATTTTCTGGAAGAAAACCTCTGCTTCGTCAGCACTCACATTCTTTTTGGATGGAAAGCGCTTTCGCGTGGCATTGTTTACCTCTTGTACATTTGAATATTTCTCAGCAAAGGTAGTTCTTGGAAGTTCTCTCGTGATTTCTTTACGCTTGTATGTAACCACTGTCTGTTTATAGTTCCATGGCACCACAACAGGGTCTGTCATTGGCTTTTGTGGCGCACATCCAATACCCACCGGCTCATTCACCCGAAGCGGTTTAATTGTCCCCCGGACCACATAAGCTCATTTTGGTGCATACATTGGTGTTCCCCTTTTCACTTCAAATTTCTTTGGATCACTTATGACTAATGGTATTTCTTGACGACCTCGCGGAACAAAGAGAATTCCATTTTTAGGAGTCACCGTCTCTGCTTTTGTTTTGACCTTCTTCTCAGGTTCAGTCTTGATGATTTTATTCGTCTTTTCCCCTTTCTCTTGCTTTAGGGCTGCCTTGGGATTTCTTTATGCATCGGCAATAGAAATTATAGATTTTAAAGCTGGATCAAACTCCCTATCTTCACAAATCATCCTGCTTATCGGCCCGTTATTGTGAGCGGGCAACGGATTGTTAGTCACATTTGGGACCTCCTCGTCCCTTAGCACTACCTTCCCCTATTCTATCAAATTCTCCACTGCTCTTTTCAAGGTCCAACAATCATTGGTATCATTCCCTTTTGCCCCTGAATGATAAGCACACATGTCACCGGCTCTATAAGCAGGCGATGCTGGGTTTTGCCTAGTTTGAGGAACTGACTGCAGCAGACCTATTTGGAAAAACTTTGGGAATAGATCGGAGTAGGATTCACCAATAGGTGTGAAGGTTTGTCTCCTGGGTGGCTCACGAGGAGGAAAATTATTCTTTGAAGGACGGGGATTATAATGGTTCTGGTAAGGAGGCTGATTGCTTTGGAATGGAGGTTGATTTCTGTTGGCATGTGGTTGCGGTCGAGCATAGGGTTGAGCGTTCATGATCGCATAAGGTGGGGGAGCATATTCTATATCAGAATGAGGATAGTAGTTTTGAGGGTTTCTTTTGGAGAACACAGGTCTAGGATCCCGGTATGTTCTTCCCCATAATGCTGCCATAACCGTTTCCTCTTTCTTTTTACTTTTAGCCATTCCTCCAGTCCTGCCTTGGATGGCTTGGGAGGTTGCTCGGATGGCTGGCTGACTCAAAATCCTACCCGTTGTCAACCGTTCTCTACCATTTCACCGATTTTGATGGCCTTTTCAAAAGGCTTACCCATGGCTGACATCATATTTTGGAAGTAATCGGGTTCTTGGGCCTGAAGGAAGACAATGACCATTTCTATTTCATCCATGGGAGGTTTCACTCTCGATGCCTGTTCACGCCATTTAGTAGCATATTCTCTGAAGCTTTTTGAGGGTTTTTTCTTCAAATTTGATAGGAAATTCCGGTCTGGTGCGATGTAAATGTTGTCTTGAAACTGCCTTACAAAATCTCTAGCAAGATCGTCCCAAGTGTACCATCGTGAGACGTCTTGGTACATATACTATTCTGAAGCAATGCCTACCAAACTCTCTCCAAAGTAGGCCATCAATAACTCTCCTTGTCTGCCGGCCCCACGCAACTGATTACAATACTTTTTCAAGTGAGCAATGGGATCGCCATGCCTATCATACTTTTCAAACTTTGGCTTTATAAAACCCGGTGGTAAGTGCACATTAGGGAACATGCATATCTGTATAAGAAACACTTTTTTGCCCACTCAACCCTTGCATATTCTTTAAACTCTGCTCAAGGCTCCTCATTCTTTTCGCCATCTCGCATGTTCAGAAGCATTAGGAGTTTGATCTTTCTCTGGTGTAAGCTCATATGGTGGTGGCTGAGGGTAAGCGTATGTGGGTATTGCAAAAGTTCTGGCTGGTAAGTAGGAGTTTGATAAGTGAAGACCGATGGATCAACCACAAGTATTAGGACTGCAGACTGTGTTGTTGCAGGGGATGATGGAGCAGTGAAGATGTTAGGAGCTATCCCAGGTATGAATGCTTGGGGGAGAACCTCAAAAGTAAATGAGCGAATATAGTAGGTTGTCCTAGCAGGACGTTTGGGTGGTTGATGGGAATGTTAGAGGTACCCGTTGGTCTTGGGACAACTTGGGAAATGCAGGGATGGAACTCAAGGGTTCTTATCCATTTGTCCATGCGTCCCATATCTCCATTACCCTCAGACGTAAGATTCTATTCTCTTCGGCCGCTGCGGACTCTAAGGCCGGAATGCCTAAGAGAGGGCTGTCTTCCGAAATAGGGATTGTTGGCAGGGTCATTTCTAAAAGACATCTCTGTACTACCATTAGATCTAATAAAGTAGTGGTGCGAAGCCAGTTTACCACAAAACCAACCACCTATTTCTATAAACCTGACTGGAATTTGACAGCAGCAAATGGTAAGTTTGAGACAAATAACAGATAGGTAATCGCATATTGGGATGTGATGCACCTACACGGTTAAATGGATTTCTACATGTTTTGCAACGGTTGCATGCGTCATCCCGACTTTCTTTTCCTTGATTTTTCTCATTATCTTTTCTTTTTTTCTTTTTGCCATGATTTTTCTTTGATTTTCTCACCTTCTTCTGGCTCTTTTGCTTCTTTTGTTTTTCCTTTATTTTCTTCCCTATCTTTTTTTGCTTTTTCTATTAAGGTCACGGTCGAATCTGATGAAAATTGACTACGTATCATGACCCCGCATGAATCAGACCAAGCATAGTTCGTGAAAATAAGTGCGAAAATAAAGAAACAATTTTTGGGAATTTTCAATTCTCACTAATAAAATATTCTATTACAAAACTAGTCTTTTTCTTGGAAAGGTAAACAATAGACTCGAAATAGAACAAAGTACAAACTCGGGAACCACTAACAGACTCTAATGCAAAAAGGAAATACATACTCTAACAGACGACAGACTCTAATGGAAAAGGAAAATACAGACTAAAACTATGAATACATTAATGCTTCAAATACTGGTGCCCGCGGGGCATCGTTCGGCCTCGTCGCGGGCTTAGGTGCAGGCCCCTTTGAAGTTTCTCTAGTTCATTCATTATCTTCTTGACAAATATCATTACTGACGAAAATAAGGTGGTGCAAGTCTTGTTTTCGCACACTCGACATTTCAGTGATTACATGAGCAGTGGTCAGAATCCTGTCTCTAGTTTGACCTTTTTCTAGGAGAAGACACTCTATCTGATTATCCCTAGCTTTCAAAACCTGGGAGTCACAAAGATGCTGACTCTATAGCTGATGTATTTCTTGTTCCATTAGGGCCATTAAGTCATAGTAGTGTTCACTTTCAACCTCAAAACCTTTGGCTTGTTTAGCTTCCTCGTCCTCAAGGGTAGTCATTTTCCTTTTCAAATTGGCAATGGTCTTTTCATAATCTCTCTTCATCTGCTGTATGAACTGTGTGCGCTCTTCTATTTTATTTTCCCAATGTGCCTGGAGTTTTGATATGGTACCCGTCAGACTTTTCTAGATCCTTCTGACACTCAATTATTTCCTTTTTCAACCCATTTATCAACCTTTCATCAGACCGACTTCTCTGTTGGTTGTTAGCATCTATTCTCATCTATCATATTTGAGCCTTTAGAGTTTCATTTTCTTGGGCCAGCTTCTTTTTATCCCATTTGTTAGCAGCGGCTTGCAAACTATTTTCAAACCGGAGATCCTTTACCTATTTTTACAATGCTCCTATGCGGGCCCTGTATTCCCTTTCTTTTTCTAACCAACCCCACTGTTCATGTGATGATTCAACAAAGTCCTGGAGGTGAGGTCTTTTAGCTGGCCTCTCAAACTCAAGTTCTCTCCTATACCAAACAAGGTATCCTGGCGATACTTCGCCTTTGGCCCGATCCTGCATGTAAGTATTTTGCTTTTAAGTATTGACATTCAATCCAGATCTAGCGGACTCTTGCTTTAGGAAACTGTCCGTCAGGGCTAATCTCAATTACTTGAGTACTAAGATCCTCATCCTCTGGCACTATTTGGCATCTCCCGGGTTGTCTCAAAACCCGATATGGAGCATAAGGCTGAATTCTCTTAATTCCCATCAAGAGAAAATGCGGCCAGCCATTGGCATATATATGATTTCATCGACGGGTAACCATCCAAGTGTCCACTGTATTTGACTGGCAGTGAGGGTCCGAAAGTATGATATCCACGTTATTTCTCCTTCAGGTTAACTGACCCTGTCAATTCTTGTGTAAAACTCTCCTATGCAGGTTTTCTTAGATGAACCATAGCTCAAGAGCTAAGAACGGCGACAAAGATGTTCAGTCATCTACATCTGCAATAGTAAATTACACCCCTAAAAAGAGTCTCCTCCAGCTTTGCAGGCTGTGAGAGCTCGGAAGATTTCAGCTACTATCATGGGTGCAAGAGTGCTTTTGTCTTAAGTAAGTAAAGTACTAACGACCCCAACTATATTTATATCAATATATCCGTCTTTCCTCGGAAACACCAAAAGCCCTAAAAAGGTTATCATAAAAGCCACACGTATATGTTCATCCCACTTTTGGCGGTTACTTTTTTTGCATAGCTTGTTGTCCCGGATTGTTGAACCCTCCTATGTGTCCATATCTGTGATATATGAAGTGCGAAGTACAAAAGCCTTTTGCCAAGTCAGGGTTGTGGACCGTCCTGCCTATCTTTAGTGAATCCAAGAATCGGTGCACAACTACAGTTCTCGGGGTAACCAAGTTGTTTTGTCTTAAAGGCACCTCATCATTTCCAATGTACCCGGCTATCTCCTCCAAGGTCGGGGTGAGTTCAAAATCTAAGAAATGGAAGACATTGTGTGTCGGGTCCCAGCAGGTGACCAACGCCCTAATAATGTCCGCTCGAAGCCTAATTTCCAGCAAAGCAATTAGCCCTTTCATATATTTCTTGACCTCGTCTTGCCCTTCTGCCCCTAAATCGTTTCACCATAGACGAAACCTCCAAAGGGATTTTATTCATCATTGAGAAAGGTTCAACTTGAATCGTGCGCATCCTGCATATTTATTAAGGTGATTTAATCACTTATTTGACCTAAAAAGAAAAATTATTTTTTCAAAATTTTCATTTTAAAACAAAATCGGCTTTGCGAATACAGTTTTTCAGCACTTCGGGAGGACGATTTTAAAGTCGTGCCCGCTAACCGTTACAAAATGACACAAGGTGGTTGTTCTTGCAAAAATGGCCTTCCGGCGCCCTTTTGGGGACATTTAGCTTATTTAAGAAAAAATGGCGTCTTCCGACTTCTTTAAGACACAAATTAAAACGTTGACATTTTTGGGCTATTTTTGCAAAAAGAAGTTGGACCCGATGGGGATTGCCTACATATCCCACATTCTATGAGAATCAAACTGGCGTAGTTTGGGAAAATAAAACAAACTATTTTAAAACAGGACTTTTTTTTTCTTTCTTTTTTTCTCAAAATTTAGACACTATTTTCTCAAAAACACAAACAATTTTCTTTTTTCCTTTTCTTCTATTTTTCTACAAAATTTAGTAGAGTTTCGGCCCTATTTGAATATTGGTTTTTTGTTCTAAACTAGGTAATTACTCTCTTTACTTCTATTTCTCTTTTTCCTCCCTTTTTCTCAATTTTCATGATTCACAAGCCGACCAGCATGCAGGTCTGAAGCAAATAAATGCATAAAATAAGTAGGATGCATCAGGATGGACTTTTCACTTCAGGTTGCTTGTCCTAGATGAACCCAACCCCTATGTTGAGTCCCTTAAGTGAAATGCACATGATGCAAATAAGTGTTTCTACTAGGGATCCGATAAGTTAAGTTATTCTAGGTTCAAAACTTGGGTATATGTCCTAGACTGTATATCTGAGCGGACAACTTGAGCCGAGGAGGGGGCTACGTACCGGGGACCTGCAAGATCGTCCGGCTTAGTAACTTGTTCGAACCTTTTTTTTCCAGGGTATGAAACTAACAGAATAGGGAGTTTCAACCAGTAAGTACGTCCCTGGAGGTGAGAAGAGAAGGGTTTCGTCGCGGTGTATATACATTCCAGATAATATCAAAGCGGTAAAGCACTTAGCACATTTAGCATGAAACATGGAGGAAAATCAGATAAAACCAAGTATAACAGTTATTCTAAGCTCGAATTCTTATACCCTGAACCAAAATTCTGGGTTTGTGTCCCCAGCAAAGTCGCCAGAGCTGTCACGCCTCCTTTTTACACACCTACCCCGAAGGATAATGTATAAGGGAATTTTTTTTCATTTTAAGTGTCATTATTCGGATCAGGATTATTTATTTAGCGTTTCCACTTGGGAAATGTTTGGCTTTTGGTGTCCCAAGTCACCGGTTTAGCTTGAATCCCAATCCGAGGAAAATTTTTGACTTCCTAATTGGAGTCTGCGAACCAGAGATTCTAAGTAAGAATTCTAATGACCCGAGGGAAGGTGTTAGGCACCCCCGGATCCCGTGGTTCTAGCACGGTCGCCTAACCTATTCTAAATGGCTACATATCTGATTTATAAAATATGTTGTAACTTATGTGCTTTTTTAACTTTAAACCGCTTTTATTATTATTTTAAATAGAATTGCAATATTATGAAAATGCGTCTCGAACCACGTCACATAAATGCACGCGCGATTTTATTATAGAGATATAATAAAAACAAACTAAGAGATATACAGAGAAAGAAAGGAAGAGAGATTCTTATTTCTTCTTCAATTATGTGTATTTTCTTCAATTTTGTGTATTTGTCTTTATATTACAAGGAAAAAACAAACTAAGAGATATAAAGATAAAGAAAGGAAGAGAGATTCTTATTTCTTCTTCAATTGTGTGTATTTTCCTATCTATTACAAGGCCTTTATATAGGAATAAAATGAAGAAAATATGTCATGGAATATGTTATTGAACATACAAAATATGTCAATAAATATTTGAGATGAAGATAATGGAAGAAGAGTATACATCCAACATAATGTGATATTTATCATAGCACTCCCCCTTTGGATGTCCATAGATAACGTGCCTCGTTAAAACCTTATTAGAAAAAAAGCCTATGGGAAAAAATATCCTAGTGAAGGAAAAAGAGTACACATGTGTAGAAATACACCTTTTAGTTGTCTCGTTAAAAACCTTACAAGGAAAACCCAAGTGGGATAAAACCTTGTAAGGGAAAAAGAGTATAACGCGTATTAACCCCACCTGATGAGTGCATCAACTCACATCCTTGAGCCTTCGCATCCCAATTCTGTACACCAGTTTCTTGAAGGTTGATGTTGGTAGAGATTTGATGAACAAATCAGTCATATTATCACTTGAACGAATCTGTTGCACATTGATATCACCATTCTTTTGAAGATCGTGTGTAAAAAATAACTTTGGTGAAATGTGCTTTATCCTATCTTCTTTTATGAATCCCCCATTCAATTGGGCTATGCATGCTGCATTGTATTCATACAAAATTATGGGTAGTTTTTCACACTTCAAACCACATTTGTCTCGGATAAGATGTATTATAGACCTCAACCAAATACATTCTCAACTTGCTTCATTAATAGCAATTATCTCAGCATGATTAGAAGAAGTAGCCACGATTGATTGCTTAGTCGATCGCCAAGATACTGCAGTGCCGTCACATGTAAACAAATAACCTGTTTGAGATCGAGCCTTATGTATGTCACATAAATAACCAGCATTGGCATAACCAAAAAGATCAAAATTGCAATCATTGCCATAAAATAAGCCTATACCGATAGTCCCTTTTAGATATCGCAATATGTGTTTGATCCCATTCTATTGTCTCCTTGTAGGAGCAGGGTTATATCTTTCTAAGACATCAACCAAAAAAGTTATGACAGGCATTATAGTGTTAGCAAGATACATTAGTGCACCAATTGCACTAAGATATGATACTTCAGGACCAAGAAGCTCTTCATTCTTTTCTTGAGGTCGAAACGGGTCCTTATTCACAACAAGTGATCGAGCAATCATCCGAGTACTTAATGGATGTGCTCCGTCCATGTAAAACCGTCTCAATACCTGTTTAATGTAGGCAGATTGATGAACAGAAATCCCATTTGTCAAATGTTTAATTTGCGAACCGAGACATAATCTTAACTTTTCGAGATCTTTCATCTCGAATTCCTTCTTTAATAAACAATTGCCTTTTGAAGTTCTATAGGAGTTCCAATAAGGTTTATGTCATCGACATATACGGGAAGTACAACAAATTCCGATGTTGTTTTCTTTATAAAAACACATGGACAAATGACATCATTTATATAACCCTCATTTAGTAAATACTCACTAAGACGGTATACCACATTCTTCCTGACTGCTTTAGATCATACAAAGATCTTTGCAATTTGATTGAAAATATTTCCCGGTACTTTGAATTCTGTGCGTTAGGAATTTTAAATCTCTCAGGAATTTTCATGTATATCTCATTATCAAGTGAGCCATAAAGGTAGGCTGTAACTACATCCATTAAATGCATGTCAAGCTTTTCATGGACAGAAAAACTAATGAGATAACGGAATGTTTAGCATCCATAACAGGAGAATGTGTCTCTTAATTATCGACACCAGGGCATTGTGAAAATATTTATGCAACAAGGTGTGCCTTATATCTTTGTACCTCATTTTTCTCATTCCTTTTGCATACTAATACCCCTTTATAGCCAATAGGATTAAAACCATTAGGTGTTTGGACTACAGGCCCAAAAAATTCACGTTTTGCAAGTAAACTTAACTCTAATTGGATTGTATCTTGCCATTTTAGCCAATCACGTCTTTGTCGACATTCTCCGACAGATTGATGTTCCAGATCCTCATTTTCTTGCATAATGCTAGATGTAACATTATATGCAAAGATGTAATCCATCTCTATATCCATTTGATTCAAATTTGTCTCAATATCAATTGGATTTATTGATAGTTCCTTATTTTCTTGAGTCTCAGGCTCATTGATTTCCTCATGAATCTCAGGATTGGTTAAATCGTGAATTTCTTTATAAGACTCTTTTGTAGTGTCATTTTGATAATTTGTTTTCCTTTTTCTAGGATTTTGATCCTTAGAACATAATGGTCTGCCACGTTTTAGGTGTGTTTTTAACTCATTAGCTATGATACTAGAAGATTATCTAATAGGGATATTAATACGGATTGGAACATTCTCTGCAGAGATATGTGATTTTGTTATCCTTTTCAGATCCGTAAATGCATTTGGTATTTGATTTGCTATCTTCTGCAAATGGATAATCTTTTGCACCTTTGTGTCACAAATAGAGGCACGTGGATCAAGATGAGACAATAATATATTTTTCCGTAAAATTTCACGTTTGGTTTCTGTAACCACCCGACCCATCATCTCATGCATCTCCGCCCCGTTTTCCCCATTATAAGCTTGTATATATTTCATTATATGTGTTTGGTGAATTTGAAGTAATTCGGATAGAGTTCAGTTAGAAATGAAATAATTAGTCTCTTTATGAGAAGGTTAGTTTAGAAAAGTCAACCGGATGTTGACTTATGAGTTAGAGGGCTCAAAATGGATTTTCGACGATTCGACTAGTTTTGGGTGATGATTTAAGGCTTAGGGGTGTGTCCGGAATATTTTTGTATGGATCGGTGTAGAATTAAGCTTGAATCGACAAAGTTAGTATTTTGGCGAATTCTGGTTAATAGGTAAGATTTTGATCTGAGGCTCGGAAAAAATGGAATTTCGAGAGTTGCTATAGCTTCGTTATGTCATTTTAGACTTGTCTATAAAATTTGAGATCATTCGGACTAGTTTTGAGTTTTGACGTATTTCGGAATCAAATGTGAAAATTAGAAGTTTCAAAGTTCAAAAGCTTGAATCCGAGGTGAATTTAGTATTTTTGCATTGGTTTTGGTAATTTGAAGGAACAACTAAGCTTGTGTCATATTATGGGACTTGTTAGTATACTTTGTTGTGATCCCATGAGGCACAGATATATTTTGGAAGAGTTTTTGGAAGATTTTTGTCGTTTTGAGCATAAACGTTATGATCTAATGGTTCATTTTTAGTTCTACAGATCCAATTTGATTCTGAGATTTCCAAAATTTTGATAATGAATTATAGGAGTGATCTGGAAATTTTGGTCTAATTTCATCAAGTCGCGATTGAGTTTTTGACGCGAAACATGAGTAATTATTTAACGAGCGAAATGGATATCGCACTGAGCAAATGAGTTCCGAAATAAGTTTCAATTGAAGGCTTGTGTTCCTATTATTATTTGGGACTCATAGGAACAAGAATCGTCTAATTCCGAATTTGTATGAAGGAGTTAGAGCCTTTTTAGTGAAATTAAAGAGTGCTGGTGCATCAAGTCTAGTGTGGCACTTTTAGCGACCGGATTTGGGTCTTTAGCGACTAGATTTGCTTATTAAAAGCTGCTGTGTTTCTTCTCGTTTTTTTACCTATTTTCTTGCGAAATAACACAGCTTGGGGCAATTTTTGAGCAAGAAATCATGGTAAATCTTGAGCTAAGTCACTTATGATTATTTCTACTCCATAATATTAAATTATCATCGGATAATCTGACTAGATTACATGTTTTTGAGGTGTAAATTGGGGGTTTTGGACCTAGGGATTTGAAAATAAGATTTGCATATTTGAGGGGTCATTTGAACTCCGATTTTGGTAAATTTTATATGTACGGACTCGTAGTGAGACGAGAAATTCGGTGATGTTACTTTCGTAATCTTTCGAAAAGTGGGCCCGGGCTCGGGATTTACCAATTTCATGATTTTTAGTGTTTTTCAAGTAATTTCAAGTGGTATGTTCTTTAGCATATAATAATATATTCGTTGTGATTTTTACTAGATTCGATGAACGAGGAGGTCGATTCAAAAGGAAAGAGCATTGCCAACTAGTCTACGGTCGGCTTGACGTGGGTAATGGATGTAGATGATGACCTGAGGGTTTGAAACCCCAGTGTATCACAATTGTGACACTGTATTGAGGCGAGACACGTACTCTACTGGGAGTGTGGGGTCGTTTGGGGACGGGACTATGGCTTATTCCATCTGAGCAATGTCTATACTGTGCTAATTGCCTAGAAATTGGCTAGTAAACATCCTACTTGGATTGTTATGAGCATATTGGGATGCGAGCCAACTATTTGGATCCCGTAGGCATTATTATCACTGTTTCCATGATATTGAGCATGTTCCCATGATATCAGTCCTGAGTTAACTACTGTCTAAAAATGAGTAGAAATCTCCTAAGGATTTAATCACTTAAACTATAATACTTGTTAAATGGAACCAAAATGATAATTGATTGTGCCCGTGCGCCTTGCCTATTGCATGTCGCGACGAATGCTACGATGTCATTGCGCTTGGGCGGTAGGAGCCCCTTCGAAGTCTGAACCCCCACAGTGAGCGCGGGTACCCAATGGATCGGGCTGTACATTGCAGCGGTCATGTGCATTGCATTGCATTTATACATTGATATATGTCTATCTTTGATTTATTGTTATTTATCGTTAAATGTGCTAAGAGGTTAGTTTCAGCTTTACATTGTGGTATTTCAGGATTTCTTACTTTCAAGTCACTGTACATGTCTATTACCGCTGAGTTGGAAGTACTCACTTTACTCCCTGCACCTTGTTCGCAGATTCAGGTGTTCCCGGGACTTAGATGAGTAGTCGTTGTCTTTTAGAGTTACTCAGAGTTGTCGAGGTAGCTTCCTGGCGTTCGCAGGACCCGACTTCTCCCTTTTTATTCACTTTTATTTCCGCTTTCTAGACTTATATATTTACGAATATTGTTACTCAATTCTTTAGAGGCTCTACACTCGTGACCCAGATTCTGTTGGGAGTGTTTTTGTCGGATATTTCGGTCTTTTTCGTATTGTTTTTATAATAAACATTGACTTATTATTTATAAATAGTTAAATTTCCTTAAATTGTCGGTAATGAGTTAACATGTTGGGTTCATGAGAGATGATTGGTCAGTCTTGCCTAGCTGTATGGGTGGGTGCCATCACGATCGGGTTTGGGTCATGACAAGTTGGTATCAGATCCTAGGTTACTAGGCCTCACGAGTAATGAGCCGGTTAGTAGAGTCTCACTGATCGGTACGTAGACGTCCGTATCTATCCTCGGGAGGCTACATAACCTTTAGAAAATACTTTGCCTTCTTGAAATGTTATCGTGCTTCCTTGATTCAGCTTGAAAGAGTAACTCTTGAAATTTCTTCCACTTGTTCGCATGCGCGTGAGCGCTTGGTAGCATATGTGCCTTGATGGCTTGTGTTTCCCCAATCGAGGGGCGAGATGTGATTTCTATGAGTTGATTTTGAGCCAGCCTGGAGGACTTGATGCCGAATCTCCGACTAAGTCTTGAGCACCGAGGTGTTGATTTTACGAGATGGTATTATGAACTTATATGTTTGGTATTGTCTCTAATTGTAGGAATGGCGGCTAGATAGCTACGTGATGAGTATGTTGGTGTTTTATGGTATGTCTATATGACTTGGAGGTGTCGAGGAAGGTCTCTAGATGATAGATGAACTACTGAGTGTATGATTTTTATTGTAGTAGGATGTGTAGCCCCAAGTTATGAGTGCGTGAAGAATCTTTTTATGTCACCGATTTGGAGTGAAGTAAATTTCATATTATGATATGAGTTTAGACTCATGAAGATTTAGTGATTGTGTAATGTGTATGGTAGTGGAAGGTATACAAGATATTAACTAACGGTAAAGCTAGTGGGTAATTGGCTAATGAGGAGAATCTATTTGTCATACCAGTTTGAGAAGTCTGGGAGCTGAGATCACTTCTGTAAATGTATTATGATGAAGTCGCTGAGTCAAGAAGACCACCTTGAAGGTCGAAAGCATTAAAGAAAGAACATGTTCTTACTCGGTTGAATAGCCCAATCATGGAGGATTGAAAGGTATTTTCCATGTGTTATGATTCAAATAGGTGCAACGCATGTCCATGTATCAATTTTTGATAATATAATACATGTAATATCGAGATTAAGGTTGTTGATATACATTGTGATGCTTTGTCAAGTTGTGAACGTGTTGGTAGGATGGTTTTGGTGATTCTATGGCAAGTGGATAGGCCAAATTACAAAGGAAACTCTGCCGAAATTTTTAAGAAATTTGGGACTTAGTAAAAATTTTGTCGCCTAAAGAGTGGGCTTAACCGTTGTGTGAATGAATAAGAATTGCAGAAGGGTTAAAATTTCTGATGATTCGTATTTCCACAAGCATATAAAAGAGTGAGTTTAATCTCACCATGATATTACGATAACAAAAGAGTATATGTGTTGTGGTATATATGGCCTCGAGTTAAGTTGGGGAGGTTGATGTTGATTAGCTGATTGTACGATTAGGTACTATGTTAGTTCGATTTGATGCATGCGGGTGAATCAGTTCTGGTTGCAGAAATTGAGCCGAGGATGGCATGAGTAAAGTAGAATTTTGACAAAGGTTATATAGTGCTTCGTAGAGGTGTGAAAATAATAGGATTTCTTGAGTTGTGGATAAGGAATGCTTAGTCTAAAGAGGAGGAAGTTGTTTGGTTGTATCGGAATGAGATCATGTCATGAGGTGTTAGATTGCTGATAAGGCATAAGTGGTTCAATTCGTTAAGTCAAGTAATTTGCAGTGGGTATAAAAGTGGATGACTCTTGAGAATGGTTTTGATGTGTTCAAGATTCTATATGTAGCACTCAGGTGTTTTAAGGTTGAGTATGTGACCAAGTCAGTGTTTTCATTAGAACAAGTCAAGACTTGTGGTATTTTTATGTTAATTACGGGATTCTATGTATCAGTATCTCGGAAGTAAAGGTAGCGGACTTAGATTCGCGGGAAGTTCTACAAAGTAGGGTATTTTAGAAGGTGGTATTTTTGGGAACGTTTGAGAAAGTATATAGTGGCCTATCGGTCATAGACAGTGTGGTCTTATGTTCGAGTCTCGTGTGGGAAGCCTGGATTGAGGCGTTGTGGTGCTACAGCAAGAGAGTATATCAAGTGGAAAATGAATCAGTAGGAAATCTAGACAAATGAAGTAGCTTGTTAGTGGACCGAATCATGGTAAAGATATGATCAATTCCTTGTTTATGTTCGAGGTAATGAGCCCTTACGGGTATTGGGCGGCAGAGCTTTTGAGTTCGGACAACATGCTTAGACTGGTGTGGATAGAAGGATTTAGTCTTGGCAGTTTAGCTTGTGGTTAGGAAAAAGGAGATGGAGTTATCAGTTTATCCTAGTATGGTATGGTATGTGCGGTCTATTGTGGAGGATTGGGATTTGTGTGTGTAAGGTACGGTTCAGTTCCGAATGGAAAGTCACTTAATTCTTAAGCAGCACAGGCAGCTGCAGGTGATTTAAGAATCGACCCTCAGATGATTAAGGAAAATGGTATTACTATTCTAGTGGTTTGACGGGAGTATACGTTCAGTAAGAGGGGAAGGTGATGTAAACTGATAACACTTCGGTGAGATTTTGGCAGTTTCCTATTGGACCGTCTGTTGACATTTGAGTTTGTTGATGGCACATGGAAATTTTGGATTATCTTTCGTGGAATGAATGGGTACTAGATGTGTAATATGTATTCATACGGCAAAATGTGGGATCAGGTATAGTGATTTGTGTGTTATATGGAGTTGGAGACTGGGAGTTCTCCGATACAGAGTATGTCATGATTGTGGATCGTGAGTATTTGGCACCGTATAGCGGCAATTAGGATTTGGAGGCTAGAGTGGATCTTTATTTGTTGATATGTTAGATTTTGGACATGATGTTGGGTGTGGACTGGTTTTCTCAATGTTGGGTTATTCTAGACTATTGTGCTATGGGATAGGTCGAAAAATGGCATAGGTTGCGTGGCGAGGTGCATCAGATTATGTTATAGCAAGAGTGGTTGGTATTCTAAAGATCAGCGGACGACTGGGAAGGATTTGCTTTTATTAATTAGGCCTACGTGGCGGATGTTAGTGTAGAGGTTTTTACCGTTGATTCAGTTCCGGTATTGAGGGACCTTTCGAATGCGTTTCTTGTCGCCGGGTGAAATTGTGGATTTCGGTATCTACTTAGTACCGGACATCGTACGGCTCCGACATGAGTTATAGTAGTGGAAATAGCAGCTTCAGGATTCTTGGTAATAAATTTGTTGGTAAGCTGATTGAATACATGCTTAGCTTGAGTTGGCTTGGTTAGTCTTGAATTGTATTAATAAAGGATGGGTTGATTCGATTGTTATTAGACCTACTAGTGATCTGGGAATATCTATGAGTTGCTTTTCTATGCTGCAAAGCGTTATGATTTTTGGGCAGTGGCACATATATTGCGGTGCTATCGAGATTCATAGTGGAAGCTGAGCTTTGTAGCTTACAACGCTATAAGTAGATATGATTATGCACTCAATGTGCTTACGACCGATACTCGGTATTCTATGATTATGAGCAAATTTGGCTTGATGAGAATCTCCCTATGTGAGATATTTGTTTGGATTGGGTGGCACGCCACCACGGGTATATTATCTAGATTGGGTTGCACGCCGCAACAGTGTGATGTTGAGGATAGTTTCCATATGTTACTTTGTATGCCTTGCTTCCTAGTTTTTAAGGAAAGTTCGTATTGGGAGTTGATCAGCGAATAACGCGTCGGTGGTGTCCTTTCAGCATTTGATGGTATATTGCTTGCTTCACCGTGGGTGTGATGGATTGCTCAGTTTCAGGCATCAATCTATGCATGGATGTCTATTGTTTAGCATGGTGACTCGAGGTGATTCAGGCGTAACAATGTTTGGATAGGATCGCACGTGGTGGCGAGGCCACATGAAGTTATGACCTTTTAAGAAGGATTAAGATATTCTACTTCTATGATGTGAGACGGAGTCTCAGCCTTGTGTTGTGATGGTACTGATGAGCTCGGGGTACAGCTCTTTCGTTTGAATCAATTGCTATGATGTGAGTATGTTCGGACCGTCTCTTATGGGTGTGTATACGATGCAAGTTGTGGATTAGGCCTCTGTTGAGATGTATTATCACCAGAGTGGTATGTTGGATTCGAGGGGATCATTGGAATCATAAACGGATACGAACGGATTTGGTTTCAGCTTGTTAGTATGTTAGTATCGAGGTTTAGCTCGGAAATATGTTGTGATAGTAGCCAAAAAGGGAGTGACTTCATGAATGATTGGTCCGAGAAATTGTCACAATTTATTGCGTGTTTCATCATCGTTGGCAATACATGAAAGTGCTGGAATAAGACCTTAGCTAATAAGAGGTTCCTATCGATAATTGAGTCTTTTGGGCAACTGTTGTGAATAGAGACTATCATTTCGAGTGTTGGATTGTTGCATGGGTTCACCTGAGGTTGCAGGTATGAGTTACTACAGCTGGTTCGAGCCTATTCTGAGTATAAATGTGAGGTTCTGATCTTGTGTATGGTTTTTGAAGTGCAATGTGGTTCTACGGTTATGGTCTAGATGGACTGTGAAATTTTAGCTGTTTTGTATTATCAGGCCTATATGAGTTAGGATGACGTGGGATCACCCCGGATATATGTTTGGTAAGGTCATTTAGGTGTTGGCTGGCTCCTAGTACAACTCTGGGCACGCTCGAGGACGAGCGTTTGTTTATGTTGGGGAGGATGTAACGACCCGACCCGTCGTCTCATGCATCTCCGTCCCGTTTTCCCCGTTTTAAGCTTCCATATATTTCATTATACGCGTTTGGTGAATTTGAAGTAATTCGGATAGAGTTCGGTTAGAAATGAGATAATTAGTCTCTTTAAGAGAAGGTTAATTTGAAAAGTCAATCGGATGTTGACTTATGATTTAGAGGGCTCGGAATGAATTTCCAAAGATTCGACTAGTTTCGGGTGATGATTTAAGGCTTAGGATTGTGTCCATAATATTTTTGTGATGACCGGTGCAGAATTAAACTTGAATCGGCAAACTTAGTATTTTGGCGAATTCCGGTTGATATGTAAGATTTTGATCCGAGGCTCGAAATGGAATTTCAAGAGCTGCTGTAGCTTTATTATGTCATTTTGTACTTGTCTGCAAAATTTGAGATCATTCGGACTAGTTTTGATGTGTTTCGACAACGGATGTGAAAATTGGAAGTTTCAAAGTTCATAAGCTTGAATCCGAGGTGAATTTAGTATTTTCCATTCTTTTTCGTGATTCCAAGGAACAACTAAGTTTGTGTCATATTATGGAACTTATTAGTATACTTTTTTGGGATCCCATGAGGCTCGGATAAATTTTGGAAGAGTTTTTGGAAGATTTTTGCTGTTTTGAGCATAAACGTAATGATCTAAAGATTCATTTTTAGTTCTACAGATCCAAATTTGATTCCTATACTTTCCGAATTTTGATAATGAATTATAGGACTGGTCTGGAAATTTTGGTCTAATTTCATCAAGTCGCGATTGAGTTTTTGACGCGAAACTGAGTAATTGTTTAACGAGAGAAATGGATATCGCACTGAGAAAATGAGCTCCGAAATGAGTTTAGATTGAAGGGTTGGGTTCCTATTATTATTTGTGACTCATAGGAACAAGAATCGTCTAATTCCGAGTTTGTATGAAGGAGTTAGAGCATTTTTAGTGAAATTAAAGAGTGCTGGTGCATCAGGTCTGGTGTGACACTTTTAGCGACCGGATTAGCACCTTTAGCGACCGGATTTGGGTCTTTAGCGGCTCGATTTGCTTATTCAAAACTGCTGCATTTCTACTCGTTTTTTTTACCTATTTTCTTGCGAAATAACACGGCTTGAGGCGATTTTTGAGCAAGAATTCATGGGAAATCTTGAGGTAAGTCACTTGTGATTATTTCTACTCCATAATATTGAATTATCATCGAATAATCCGACTAGATTATATGTTTTTGAGGTGTAAATTGGAGATTTTGGACCTATGGATTTGAAAATAAGATTTGAAGATTTGAGGGGTCATTTGAACTCCGATTTTGATAAAATTTATATGTACAGACTCGTGGCGAGACGAACAATTCGATGATGTGACTTTCGTAATCTTTCGAGAAGTGGTACCGGGCTTCGGATTTACCAACTTCATGATTTTTAGTGTTTTTCGAGTAATTTCGAGTGGGTTATGTTTCTTTAGCATATAATAATGTATTCTTTGTGATTTTGACTAGATTCGACGCGCAAAGAGGTCGATTCAAAAGGAAAGAGCATTGCGAACTAGTCTACAGTCGGCTTGAGGTGGGTAATAGATGTAGATGATTACCTGAGGGTTTGAAACCCCGGTGTTTCACATTGTGACGCTATATTGAGGCGAGACACGTACTCTACTGTGAGTGCGGGGTCGTTTGGGGACGGGACTATGGCTTAATCCGTCCGAGCAATGTCTATGCTGTGCTAGTTGCCTAGAAATTGGCTAGTAAACATCCTACTTGGATTGTTATGAGCATATTGGGCTGCGAGCCAACTATTTGGATCCCTTAGGGATTATTATCACTGTTTCCATAATATTGAGCATGTTCCCATGATATCAGTCCTGAGTTAAATAATGTCTAAAAATGTGTAGAAATCTCCTAAGGATTTAATCACTTAAACTATAATACCTGTTAAATAGAACCGAAAATGGTAATTGATTGTGCCTGTGTGGCTTGCCTATATATATATAATTGGACTGAGTGTGGACCGGGCTACACGCCGCAACAGATGCTACTATGTCATTGCACTTGGGCTGTAGGAGCCCCTCCGGAGTCTGAACCCCCACCGTGAGCGCGGGTACCCAATGGATCTGGCTGTACGCTGCAACGTTCATGTGCATTGCATTGCATTTATACATTGATATTTGTTTGTCTTTGATTTATTGTTGTTTATCGTTAAATGTGCTAAGAGGTTAGTTTCAGCTTTACATTGTGGTATTTCAGGATTTCTTACTTTCAAGTCATTATACATGTCTATTACCGCTGAGTTGGAAGTACTCACTTTACTCCCTGCACCTTGTGTGCAGATTCAGGTGTTCCGGAGACTTAGCTGAGCAGTCACTGTCTTCCAAAATTACTCAGAGTATTCGAGGAGCTGCTTGGCGTTCGCAGGACCCGACTTCTCCCTTTTTATTCAGTTTTATTTCCGTTTCTAGACTTATATATTTTTGAATATTGTTACTCAGTTCTTTAGAGGCTCTAGACTCGTGACCCAGATTCTGTTGAGAGTGTTTTTGTCGTATATTTCGGTCTGTTCCGTTTTTTTATTATAAACATCGACTTAGTATTTTTAAGCAGTTAAATTCCCTTAAATTATCGGTAATGAGTTAGCAGGTTGGGTTCATGAGAGATAATTGGTTAGGCTTGCCTAGCTATATGGTTGGGCGCCATCACGACCGGGTTCGGGTCGTGACAGTTTCACTAATTTCTCCCTGTAATTTTGGAAAAAATGCCTCATCGAATCGACAATCTCAAAACAAACAGTGAACAAAGTTTCAAGGTAGCGAATAATGGAGGGCGATTCAAACCCAACATATATTCCTAACCATTTTTGAGGACTCATCTTGGTGCGATATGGGGGTGCTACAGGCACATATACAGCGCATCCAAAAATTCTTAGATGAGATATATTAGGTTCATGACCCAAAATTAATTGCAACGAGCAATATTTGTGGTAATTTGTTGGTCTGAGACGAATTAGCATTGTTGCATGCAAAATGACGTAACCCCAAACAGAAGTAAGCAATTTCGTTTTCATGAGTAATGATCTTGCTATCAATTGCAGACGTTTAATTAATGACTCTGCAAGGCCATTTTGAGTGTAAACATGAGCTACATCATATTCCACTTTAATCCCAATTGATAAGCAATAATTATTAAATGCTTGGAATAAAAACTCAGTAGCATTATCAAGTCTAATAGACTTAATTGAATTATCGGAAAATTATGCTCGTAAAATTATTTGTGCCATTAATTTTGTAAATGCGAGGTTGCGAGATGACAATAGGCATACACGAGACCATCTAGAAGATGCATCTACTAAGATCATAAAATATCTAAACGACTCACTAGGTGGGTGAATATATTCACAAATGTCCCCTTGTATACGTTCTGAAAAATGAAGGGGACTCGATCCCAACCTTTGTTGGTGATGGTCTTATAATTAACTTGCCTTGATAACAAGAAGTGCAAGAAAATTCATTATTTAACAGAATTTTCAAATTCTTTAATGGATGCCCATTTGAGTTTTCTGTGATTCATCTCATCATAATTGATCCAGGATGGCCCAATTGATCATGCCAAATTACAAAAGTATTGGAAGCATTAAACTTTTTTAAGGTAGAATGTGCCTCAATTGCACTAATATTTGTCAAATACATGACATAAGATAAAGATGGGAACTTCTTAATAACTCTTTTCTGACCAGAGACATTCTTGGTAACGATGAGATATTCCATATTATTCTCATCTATTGTCTCAATATGAAATCCATTTCTATGGATATCTTTAAAACTCAACAAGTTCCTCTTGGACTTGGAGGAGAACATTGCATTCTCTATGATAATTATTGTTCCCATAGGCAGAGTTATAGTAGCTCTTCCAGAGCCTTCAATTAGATTACTACTACCAGAAATTGTAGTAATATCTGCCTTACACATATTTAAATGAGAGAAATATTTCTTCTCTTTGAATATTGTATGTGTTGTACATGAATCAATTAAGCAAATATTTTTACAATTAAACTTTGATCCAAGTTTGCTTTGAAAGATATCCATTGGTACCAAACCAATAACGATTCATACAAGCTAAATCTTCTAATCGATAATTAGGCCAAAGAAAGAACTTCAATTTAATTAATTTATTTTTCTCTTTATAAAGAGGTTTCCTTTCATCCAAAAATTAACTCCAGTTTTTACATTGTTTTCATTGCAAAATACTGAATTTCTATCGACGCCATTCCAATTCAAAGAATTAAAAAAACTTCGAATTCTCAATTCTCTACGACGTCTAGACCATAAAATATTTTCAGGAACAACCAGAGGAGGTATGCATAAAAGTATTTGCCTCCAGGAGGAATCCTAGAATTTTGTCTGTTTCTGGGTTTGGAAAAGTGTGGATTTTCAAGAACGAGAATCATATGATATGTTGGGAATCTCATATGATAATCATCCACGCTTGAAACGTATCTTAATGCCTGAAAGTTGGATAGGATGGCCCTTACGTAAGAATTATATTGCCCCCAATTTTTATGAAATACAAGATGCTCATTGAATGATAAGAAGCTATTTCCACTTAGATAATTTCAGATATTCATGGATTGTATGTTCTGTTCTAGATTAAGCAGATCTAATATAGGGAATTATATTCCTTAATTTTCTCAAAGATCTTCTTGAAATAGTAGAGCCTCGTACTGATCTAAGAGATATAGAGAGAAAGAAAGGAAGAGAGATTCTTATTTCTTCTTCAATTGTGTATATTTTCCTATATATTACAAGGCTTTTATATAGACATAAAAGTGAAGAAAATATGTCATGGAATATGTCATTGAACATACAAAATATGTCATTGAATATGTCATTAAACATTTGAGATGAAGATAATGGAAGAAGAGTAGACATCCAACATAATGTGATATTTATCATAATAGTTCAATATAGTTGAAGATATAGTTTATTTATAAAATTTATTACCCTGTTCAAGCATAATATTTCATTTTTTATTCTTCCTTTCCAAGAACAACAATAATAAATCCAATATAATTTCATAAGTGGGGTTTGAGAAAGTAGTATATACCCCGCTTACCCTAACCTATAAGTATGTTGTTTCCAATAGACCCTCAGTTCAAGTAAAGATGAAAAAGAAGCATTAATAATATGTAATAACAACAACAAGATAATAAGAAAACCGAAGCGAAAGATAGTAAAAGAAACTTAAGAATAAGAAAGTACAAGACTAACATTAATACTATTGGTAAGGAGAAGAAAATATTTGACTATGTGCTACCCATCTACCCTAATTCTTAACCTTTATACCCTCTTATCAAGGGTCATATCCCCGGTAAGCTGGAGCAGTATCATGCCATGTTTAATCACATCTAACCAATATTACTTTAGCCTACCTCTACCTGTCCTCAAATCTATTAAGGCCAACCTCTCACACTTACTTATTGGGGCATCAGTTCGTCTCTTTTACATGCCGATACTATCTTAGTTTCGCTTCCCGCATCTTATCTTCCACTAAGCTATTTTCACTATGTCATGAATAACTTTATTCCTAATTTTATTCTACTCTTCTAAACAAAAGTAAAAAATGATAAACAACCATTTCATTTAACTAAAAGAGTCTTAAGAAAAATATATTCTGAGAATAAAGAGAGAGAAAACACGTGCTTCAACAAGAAACACAGATTTCATTCAATCACCAAAAGTCAATATCATTCATCCCCATGTCACAAATCTTATACCGAATCAAAGCATAGAACCAATAGTAGATTCTACAATATTCCATTCTTACATGGCACAAGCAACACAAATTTAACAGTCCTCAAAAGACACTTTAAATGAACTCAAAACAAAAACAATAACAATCAAGAACCAAAAAAAAAGAGGAAATTCAAAAAGGAAGTAACTTTCTAGTCCCTTTAATTTAGCATCTGAATTCTGAAATGCCCACCATTGATTTGAGCAGAACACCACTATGTATCACCCTTTTGCCTCCTTTTCAACAAGGACCCAAGATTCAATTATCCCTTTTAAATTCATATGTTAATTCGTTTCTGTATAGTTTTAAACCCAAACGGTTTCATTTCTTGAAACCATGTTCTTCACTAAGGGAAACCAAGAAACAGCAAACCCTTTTGAAAACACCAAATAAATCTCCTCAGAGCTTCAGAAGGCTGCTTAATTTGAACCCCAAAAATGATGATGATGATTATGAGAGTGAGAGTGAGAGGGATAGTGGATTAGGAAATGATGATAATTCTGCTATTAAAGGTACCATTTTGGCTGGTTTTTTGATTGTGGGTGTGGTTGGTGGATTTGGAACTGTTGGATACTTATACAAGGAACAGATCAATGCTTTCTTGAACCAGTTTTCTGGCTTTATTGAAGGTAATTTCATATGAATTTTCCAATTAGTTTTTCCATCTTTAATGTCCTAGCATCAGTACTTAAACCTTGTTATTTTACTACTTAAACAATTCTTGAACCTTGAATTTTTTAATTGATAAAATAACAAAATTCTTGGTATTGGTATTGTCTTTTCTCTAGTGGTTGTGGATATTAGGTGTTGAATACTAGGCACAGCAACAAAAGTTGATAGCTGTGTTTTTTTTTTCTTTTTTCATTTTAATTGGTTGTAGGTAAAGTTATAATGTTGGTTGTGACATACAATATATATGGATTGCATGAACCACTTAAAATCTGAAGCTTGCAAAATTCTCAAGCCAATCCATTTAGCCGAGGATAGTGGGGAAGCCAGAAATTACTCCAAGGTATTCAAACTTGAAAGAAGTGCAAAAAGTTTCCAGATAAAGGGTGTTTAATATATGTTATATACCTCTAAACCTAATGTTTTACCTATATACACAATATAGTTTTTCGGCGACCCTTGATAGTAGCTTCGCCCCTGGTTCAGGTATTAAGTTCGTCTGAGGTAATGAGCTTTTTTTCAGCTGGTTTTGGTGCTAATGCTGGGAAATAAATAATGTAAGATCGTCGAAAACAGAGAAGGTTTAAGATGTGTAGATGTACCTTCTCAAAATACTGGTTGCTTGACATCTGGGATAAGCAAATGAACTTTCTTCGTAGGATACATGAAGCCTATTACGGTTATCAAAGATGTTCTAGTGGTTAAGGTGGAACACATTCTTATTTGACGAATGTACCCAGTTTGATCCCAATATGTGGGGTCTGCTGCTAATATCTGCTCAACAAAAAATTAATTTGAGTCAGGATCCTTTTAATTTTAATCCCAAATTCAAGTCCAAATCCAAGTTCATCTATGGCGAAAAATAGTCTGTTTCTAACCATCGCATGAATGGTCAAGTATTACTAAGAGCAGGGGCGGATTTACCTAGTGTGAAGTGGTGTCATCCGACACGGCTTTGCCGGAAAATTTCATTAAATATACATATAAATTACATGTAAGAATATCTTATTCGAATATATATATTTTAAAATGATGTTGCTGAACAAACATCCATGCTTAGTTCACTGATTGAGCACTTTTTCCCTTTCGGAGAGATTACGGGGTCGATACTCAATTCTATATAGAATGTGAATGCTTTTAAGTTTTTTAAAGCTCTTTTTTGTGAAAAATTTGATGTCAGGCATTATAATGTAAAATCAGACGGACCAGGATTAATATGTAAGCCAAAGGTAAACAATAAATTCTGAAGTGCGTTCTTCATTCTGGAAAAGAATTATTTCAGCATACTTGAAATCCTAATTTTTAAAAACTATTCATCCTTCTCTGCAATATTTTTTTTAATATAATAATATAATGACCATTCATTTTGCGTACAAAATATCGACACCGCTTACAAAATATTTTGCGTACGCCCCTGATTAAGAGGAAACGAGTAGACTAACACTTAAAATATCATTCCTCATCTGCATTTCTAATCTGGGATCTTGTAATCCAAAACATTATGAATTTTTAGTCAGGCACCATGTTATGATAGTTAGACGCCTTTCTTTCCCACTTTCTAGCTCTATCTAAATCAAGGGCAAGGCAATTGTAATGAGGATTGAACGTAAAGCGAATCAGGAGAATGATACACTGACCATTGTTGTTGTTGTTGCCTATACTAGACAGGGTATTCTTGTCTTTGATAGAATGAGCCTATTTAGCGAATTTCTACCTTTTGCCCTCTTCCCTTTTCCACCTCTCCTTCTTGCCAATTCGAGGTTTCTTCACCTTTGTTGGCCTGTTTGAAATGTTTTATCTCCTAAGTGGTTTTTTTTAATTCATAATATTCTGATAATCTCTGCTCTGAAATTTTGTTTTGGATTTTTCGAACAAAACTGAGAGATCAAGAATGTGCTGTACTTTCATCAGTTTTATCACATGAAGAGTTTTTCTTTTAGTTTCTGCTTAGAAAAGTAAATTCAGAGGCTCCTCATGCGGCAGGTTATGGAGCAGCTGGATACGCACTCTTCGTTGCAGTTTATGCTGGGTTAGAAGTAAGAACTATACTCTATTTTTGTTGGCTTAAAGTCTTGCAAGAACTTCCAGCAAATTACTTGTTAATGGCATACTGGTTTTTGGTGTGGAAACAGTAGTAACTTATTGGATGTAATATGGTAGTGGTTTTTGCATCTTAGAGGTGATGCTTCCCTATTTTTATTTTTATTTTTGGCTTAGAAGATGCTCATAGGAGGCTGATACTGCAAATTAAAATAGAGTAGCAAGATTTCGTGTTCTTATTATCACTGAAAGGGATTCCAATGTATCTTAACTTGCTTTTTGGGCTTTACTTGACCTGTCTTCTAGTTCTTCTTCCGAACGGATTTAATGTCATGGGATGTCATTTTTCAGAGTTTCTAAATTGAACTGACTTTTGCTGTAACACCTGTCGTAGATCCTTGCAATACCCGCTATTCCATTGACGATGTCAGCTGGTCTTTTATTCGGCTCCATAACTGGAACCATCATTGTTTCCATTAGTGGAACGGTAAGCTGTTCATTTGGTTCAATAGTGGCATGATGATGTAGAAAAAGTTCTCAAAAGTTTGATCTGCATTCAGGTGGCTGCTAGTGTTGCGTTCTTGATTGCCAGATATTTTGCTCGTGAACGTATTCTTAAGCTGGTAGAAGGGAACAAGAAATTTCTTGCAATTGACAAAGCAATTGGAGAAAATGGTTTCAAAGTTGTTACACTTCTCCGTTTGAGCCCTTTGCTTCCCTTTTCACTTGGGAATTATCTGTATGGGCTTACTTCGGTCAAGTTTGTGCCATATGTTTTAGGAAGGTGAACTCAGTTTTCTATGTTTACTTTTTTTTTCTTCATCATTGGCTAATGTCAGATGTTTAATATCGTTGTGCTTTGATTCGTATTCTGCATAAACTACTTGTCTCACTATCAGGCTTTGGCTTTATTGGTTCAGAGAGGAAATCAAGTTACAGTAATATTATGATATGTGCTATTTATCAATAGAATTAGCTAGCTGATTAAACGTGCTCAAACCATCTACCAAAGAATGAAAAAAGCACTGTCAAGTTGTTTACTGTTTTCTCCATTTGTAAAGTGATACTGAAGTGTCTGCAACCGTCATCTTTGATCACCTGTTGATGTTTAGGTCGCAAAATTCATTTGTTGAAGTAAATTATTCTGTTACAGAACAGATCATAATCTTGTGGAAATAGCCTTTTATACACATTTCTTTATATTAATAGAGGTATCATGTGAAGGTATTGGAATGCTCTAGCTATTGAAAAGTTGCAGCTTATCCAAACTTCTTTGTATATAGTTGGCTCGGAATGCTTCCTGGAACATGGGCGTACGTGAGCGCTGGTGCATTTGGCCGCGCATTTATTGTGAGTTTTCCTTTTTTTAAAAATCTTGTGTTCTGTTGTGAACCGTGTTCCTTCTTATCGTCAGTCATGACTCTGTGGGTCTATTTTCTCAATCCTGCAGTGGAAGTTGCAGTGTCTTGTTAAGAGAAGTAGGCAAAGTAAATTTCAGTCGATAATAACTTTAGATGGTGTCCACTTTCCAAGTAATAGTAGTTTCTGTCTACCGGAAACATTGGATAACATAGTGCAAGTAGCGGACAAAGGCATGTCTATGTTTTATTCATGACAAGTTAATAGTAGTTGCATAGCTAAGAACCAACTTGGTTTTAATAGACTTGAAAGGGGGGGGGGGGGGGGGGTTCTAATCCAGATGAAGAAAACAGAAATGGTGTTCTAGGCATGTGCGATCCAAACAAATTTTGACTTGTGCTATTCTTTTTCCCTCTTACAATGCTACTGAAGTAGTTCTTCATTTGGCGCTAAATTGTGTCGGATTCAGATGTTGCAGTTCTTGGCCTTACTATTCTCCGAAATTTATATTACTGTTGTTATTATTTGTTGCTTTATTTTTACTGCCTTAAGCCGAGGGTTTTTTAGAAACAACTTCTCTGCCTTTATAGGATAGGGGTAAGGCTACGTGCACAGTACCCTCCCCAGACCCCACGTATGGGATTAAGCTGGATTTGTTGTTGTTGTTGTTGATGTTGATACCTTTGAAGTTCTGTTCGGTTGGGAAGTTTTTGATTTATTTCTTAGTGTGAAAAAGAAGTAAATCATTGTAAACTCACTAGAAACTAAGCAGCCCTCTCAATACTCTTACTTTTCTTGATTTCCAGCAAGAGGAATCTGAAATCGGTGTAGGAGGAGGAAATCAGCAGCTATTGACCCTTGGAATAGGTTTATTTTTTACAGCAGTTGCTGCAGCCTATGTAACACGGCTAGCTAAGGTAACACAGATCATATCCGATCCTTTTACATTATACTTGTACTGTACTTGATATATTCAGATACTTGCATATGTTTAAGCATGCTTTTCTGCTTCTATCTTGAAAGGACGATTGGTATTGCAGGATGCTATGAAGGATATCGAGTAGACAGCAGAATTACTTTTGCCTTAATTATTTAGAATTTACATGCTCTTTATCAACATGCGCACAAGCGGCTCGTGTAAGTTGAGATATACATAGTGAATAAAATCTGATAGTTTCCTTGTTCTGATGCTTCGTATGGAAGCGCCAGTTTGCTTATTTTCCTTTAGTTTGTATTTGTATCCATCAGCAGAACGAGACAGATAGTTCAGATTAGAATAATGTTCTCAAAAAACCAGCAGTAATTATAAGGAGAGAAACTGCAGAAAATTATAGAAATTAACATCACACAAGTCAAAGAAATGATGGCATAAAAAGAACCATATAGCTTAGATTCTTATGTTATAGCAACACAAGACATGGCCAGTGCGATTTTGCTAATCCTAGCCCCTTGCTATTTCATACTGTGTTATTATTTCCAGCAAGGTTGACTCCTATTTTTAGTGTCGTATTTTTAGATATCTGCTATTGCACGTATTTCCATTTGTACCCATGTCTAATTATCTTATTGTTGCTATTGGCTATTTATTGCTTCATTTTCACTTTTCTTAAGTAAGAGTGGTTGCTCTGATGGTAAGCAACCCCCACTTCCAACCGAGAGGTTGTGAGTTCGAGTCTCCCCAAGAGCAAGGTGAGAAGTTCTTGGAGGGAAGGATGTCGGGGGTCTATTTGGAAACAGCCTCTCTACCCAAGGGGGGGTAAGGTCTGCGTACATACTACCCTCCCCAGACCCCACTAAGTGGAATTATACTGGGTTGTTGTTGTTGTTGTTGTTGTTGTTTCACTTCTCTTAAGTCGAGGGTCTTTCGGAAACAACCTTTCTACCGTCATAAAGTAGGGTTAAGGTCTGCGTATACTTTACCTTCCCCAAACCCCTCATTTGTGGGATTTCACTAGGTTGCTTGTTGTTGTTGTTGTACAATGGCGCTAACAAAGTGCTGTGTCTTTAATAACTACCCCTTTCGATTGGAATGTTCCTACAAATCACATTTCTACATTATTATTCAGAAGTGATACGATTTAAATTTTATGGTTTCAATATTTAAGCTTTTTGGTATTGAACCTATTATATTTTTAAAGTTATATAAGTTTAGCCCCACTATGTATTGCAATTCTTGTAAATCTTCACATTAAATTTATATTCTGCGTGGAAAATAGTACTATCACACTACATACGCTCGTGGTTATATTAATGATCAACGAGTTAATTAACAGCTCAATTTACTAAACATAATACTATTAACTGATAACAGTAACCACTTTGAAATTGGAATGGGTGCATAATTCAACAACTTGACAATCTAGGGTATCGCTTGAAAACATATGTATATGTATACGTATATATACATATGTATATGTATACGTATATATACATATGTATATGTATACGTATATATACATATGTATATGTATACGTATATATATATATATATATATATATATATATATATATATATATATATATATATATATATATATATATATATATATATATATATATATATATATATATATATATATATATATATATATATATATATATATATATATATATATATATATATATATATATATATGGCGGAAAGTAAAGTTGTTCAATCAAAATTGAAAAATCGCACCAACGAAAAGTCAAATCAAATTGATTAAAAAAATTCGATTAATTTGGTTTGATTTTGTTTGGTATCGAGTAAAAAAATTCGAACCAACATGATATATAAATATATATATTTTTATATATACTTTAAGATTTTATATAGAATTTTCTTTAGAAAATATCTAAAAATGAAGTGCATTTATATTTATTTACGTTAAATAATTAGTTGTATCATCACTTTCTTATCAAGTATTATTGAAATGCGTCAATTTCTTTGTTCTTTCGTATTCATATGTCAACATATGTTAAATTAATTCTAATACCTTTTTTGAATTTAAAAATGGTAGGTCAATAATTTTAAAATTGTTATAAAATAATACAAGAACAAGAACAATATTGCAGAGAAAGTAGGGAGAGGAGAATTCGTATTGATATTTTGGGATGGATTTATAATGGGGTAAGACCCCTCTATTTATAGGAAGAGAAATGACTTAGCCTCAAAGTAAAACTCTTCTATAAGATAGACATTCACTCTAAATAGAATTCTATTCTTAACACTCCCCCTTGAATGTCTACTCAATAAATAATGTGCCTCGTTAAAACCTTAACTAAAATAAAACCCAGTGAGAAAAAATTCTAGAAAAGGAAAAAGAGTACACATATTTAGAAATGCGCCTATTGGTTGCCTCGTTAAAAACCTTACAAGGAAAACCCAGTGGGACAAAACCTTGAAAGGGAAAAAAAGTGCAACGCGCATTAACTCCCCCTAATGAGAGCATCAATTCACATATTTGAGCATTTGCATTCCAATCTTGTGCACCATCTTCAAGAGATCGTTGGTATAGATTTGATAAATAAATCAACCATATTGACTTGAATGAATATTCCGCACCTTGAAATTATCATTCGTGATAGATATATAATGTCTTCACAAATATCGTGGAATGGCTCTTCAATATCTCCACAGAGATATCCTCGCTATCACATTATCTGCTTAAAGTTATAGCAAGATACATATGTGCACAAATTGCACTAAGAAAGTGGTACTTCAAGATCAAGAATTGTATATGCTTCAAGAAACTTAAATCCTTCATAGATTGACATATAAGTTAAGTCATATAAGCCATATAATAGACTTTAGATGCATATCAAGTTTTCATGTCATGTTAGAGAAATAAGATATCGAAAAATGATTGCACATACCATTGACTTTATACTTTCAAGTATTTGAACTACATGTCCAAAACTACATGTCTTTCATATGGAATCAATTCTACTTGAATTGTATCTCTTCCATTTGGCCAATATTTTTGTTTGTATTCGACAAACTTAAGATCTTCATCGATATTTAGCACTATCATAGATGTCGTCGACGAACATTTTATATCGGTTCCAGTAAATTTTCATAAAGACATAACATGGAGATCTCTTCATTCATATATTCGGGTACCTGAATCTCTCATGAGATTTTATGAAGTGTTATGTCACGTGACCTTCTAGATCACTTGCCTCATTTATTATGATCACTTTGATCATTTGCTCATCTTCTTTATCAAGAATTTCTATTTGAAACCGATTTGTCTATACGCTTTAAGCGTATCAAAGACTTTGTCCTTCCAGGACTTAATATGAGCATTTGCAGTGAGAATATAGTTACTTTCTTTGGGTCAGCAAATACGTATGGCATGCTTTGCAATATGTTGCAATTGAATTATCTTTTTATGAACTTCAAGTTCATATTATGATATTCGAGGATCTATATATACAAATGATAATTCGTTCCATGTAACTTTTTCTCAAGTGTTTATCATGTCTCCCCCTCATGTTAGAAAAACTAACTTGTTTCCTCAACTCTGGGAAATCATCTTTGTGCATTATCATGTTAATATAGACTGCACATCAATAATAATAAGATGAAATTATTTGGTTCCTGACCCTGAACCACTTGTGAGGGGAGAATATAATATACTCTCGTTTATAACGTATATCAAATTGATATAGATAACTTTGTTCTCATAAGCAATAGTTTAGCTATTAAGTGGAGGCACTCAATAAATTATTTTGCTAAACCAACTATGATGTAAACCAACTTATCAAGATGAATCTATCTTGAATAGAAAATCTGGAAATTATGCTCTAAATTGAATTATTGAGCAAGTTACCTCGCAAAACACCATGTTGCGGGTTAATGATAATCGCGCATGTAACCATCTCATAGATGCATCATATGTGGTATACATGGCAGGTGAATGAGCTTATATTCACCTTTGATATTTCCAGAATTTATGGGATTCAACCCCAACTTTAGTTGGTCAATTAATTAATAAGAACAAGTAATATAAGAGGATTCGTGAATGCTTCAGGCATTTGATTTGCTATTCTTTGCAAATGGATAATATTTTGCACCTCTTTTTCACAGATAGAGGTATGTGGATCAAAATGAGATAATGATGGATTTTTCCACAAAATTTCCCGTTTGGTTTCACCAACTTCTCCCCCTAATTTTGGGAAAAGTGTCTCATTGAATCGACAGTCTACAAATCGTGCAGTGAACAAATCCCCTGTCAATGAGGTAGCGAATAATGGAGGGCGATTCAAACCCAACATATATTCCTAACCTTCTTTGCGGACCCATTTTGGTGCGGTATGGCGGTGCTACAGGCACATATACTGCGCATCCAAAAAAATTCTTAAATGGGATATATTAGGTTCATGACCCAAAACTAATTGCAACGGGGAATATTTGTGATAATTCGTCGGTCTGAGACGAACTAGCATTGCTGCATGCAAATGGCGTGACCCCAAACCGAAGTGGGCAGCCTCGTTTTCATGAGTAATGGTCTTGCAATCAACTGCAGACGTTTAATTAAAGATTCTGCAAGACCATTTTGAGTGTGAACATGAGCTACAGGATGTTCCACTTTTATCCCAATTGATAAGCAATAATCATTAAATGCTTATCAGGAAATTGTGCTCGTAATCGAATAATTTGTGCCATTAATTTTGCAAACGCAAGGTTGCGTGATGGCAATAGGCACACATGAGACCATCTAGAGGATGCGTCTATTAAAACCATAAAAATATCTAAAGGACCCACTAGGTGGGTGAATAGGTCCACAAATATCCCCTTGTATACGTTCCAAAAACGTAGGTGACTCAGTTCCAACCTTTGTTGGTGATTGTCTAATAATTAACTTGCCTTGATAACAAGAAGTGCAAGAAAATTCATTACTTAAAAGAATCTTTAAATTCTTTAATGGGTGCCCATAGGAGTTTTCTATAATCCGTCTCATCATAATTGATCCAGGATGTCCCAATCGATCATGCCAAAGTACAAAAGTATTGGAATCAGTAACCTTTTGGTTTACTGTGGAATGTGCCTCAATTGGACTAATTTTTGTCCAATACAGGCCACAAGATAAAGATGGGAACTTCTCAATAACCCTCTTTTGGCCAGAGACATTCTTTGTAATGATGAGGTATTCAAGATTATTCTCATCTATTGTCTCAATATGATATCCATTTTGACGGATATCTTTAAAACTCAACAAGTTCCTCTTGGACTTGGAAGAGAACATTGCATTCTCTATGATAAATATTGTTCCTTTAGGCAGGGTTATAGTTGCTCTTCCGGAGCCTTCAATCAATTTACTACTATCAGAAATTGTAGTAACATTTGCCTTACACATACTTAAATGAGAGAAATATTTCTTCTCTTTGAATATCGTATGTGTGGTACATGAATCAATTAAACAAATATTTTTACAATTGGACGTTGATCCAAATTTGCTTTGTAAGATATCCATATTTGCTTACAGACTTTGATATGCACATGTAGGAAAGAGTTCTATCAAGAAAATGCATTTGGTTATTCGCACATACTTAAAATGCGAGAATGCAATCAAGACTGGAGCACATAATAACTGCTTATAGAACTTGAAAAGAAAAATCTGAAAGAACATTACGTGGAACCATCACATTGTCACTCTTACTCCAAGAAGAGGTTCAGCACTTGAATCCACAACTTATGCGGATATTGGCCAAACTAACAATTTTCTTTTCAAAGGCATCCAATGAATGAACTCTGGTATTCAAAGATAAAAAAAACTTTGATTTTTCTAAGATGACCTATATCATCTTCCAGGCAGTAGCTATGATATAATTTAGCCCCACGAAAATGAGAACAAATGCCATGATACTCCTCCGAATAACAGAGATAAACTAAATCACAGACACTTAAAAGATAGAGAAGACAGAAAATATGCATAACAAATTTAATAGAAATGGTAATTCATTGAAGAATTTATTCAAACACCTAGAGGAGAGATAACATTGGTAGTAATTTTATACCTTCAAAAGCCAGCACTAACTATTGGCACGTCTAATTGCCAAATTAAAAGCTAAGTAAACTAACTGGAAAATAACTTGGAAAACTTAACTAAAAGGGGAAAATGACATATCAAAAGATACAATCTAAGTCTCACAAGCTAAAATTGAAAAATATTTTGGGAGACTTAGCAAAAAGGAAAAGATAAAAAAAAAAAAGACATCATCTTTAGATGGACTAAATCAAGAAATTCAAGAAATGATCAAAACCATTAACTAAACATGGATGATTACTGTAGTTAAATCTATTAATTTTAGAAAACCAGAAATCAGTGAAGATTTTTTTTTTATAGGACGACTCTTACATAAAATAATTACCTTCAAGTAAGTAGAAACTTCGATAAAGAACTTTTCAAGAAGCAGTCACTATAACCCCTGATTAGCAAAGGCTGTGTTGTAGGTGTAGAATTTTTTGTTGTTGCAGAACCATATTGGAGGTATGAAACGTTGTAAAAGTTTTTTTTTTTCAAGCATATCATAATCAGTTATAGTATCTCCACAGAGTTTCAATTTAGAAGTAATTCTAAACATTGCAGAATTATATTCAGAAACAGACTTAAAGTCTTGGAGCCTCAGATGAGCCCAATCATATCGTGCTTGTGGCAGAGTGACCAACTTTAAGTTGTCATATCTTTCCTTTAAGTCATTCCACAAGATAAATGGATCTTTGACTGTGAGATATTCAATTTTCAAACCTTCATCAAGGTGATGGCGCAAGAAAATCAAGGCCTTAGCACAGTCTTGAGTGGATGCATTATTTCTGTCTTTAATGGCGTCTCCAAGACCCATTGCATCCAAATGGATTTCAGCATCCAACACCCATATCATGTAGTTCTTGCCCGAAATTTCAAGGGCAACGAACTTTCTTTTCATAATGTCAGACATGCTTTCTATATATATATATATACAGCAAATTCCAATGAAAACAACTCTATAGTCATAATTTCTAATGCAACATAATCATTCATAATTGTAAAGTTTTACAAAGCTAAGCTCTCTTAATACCAAATGAGTCTACTGGATTCCAAACTAGCATACACGCAAAATCAACACAAGAGGGTCTTATGGGCATTGATTCTACCATGAGTTGGAGATGCAAGCTTCAATAGGGAATTCTATCATAAATTCAAGACAGAACACAACTACGCATACAAGATTCAATCACATAAGACTATTTTAGACCCAATGAACTGAACTAAAATAAGTAACTTGCAAGATATTAAACACATACAGTTTTAACAATTACAATGTAGATAGTTTAGTTACTAACAAAGTAGACTAAAGTGGTTGCGCGTATTAACATGAATCATATTGTATGGCTGACATGCAATAGACAGAATAGGAGGCTATATAAGTATATTCATGCTTCTAGAATTTGATAGACCAAACGACTAAGAGAAGAAATTCTGAAACATGTTCGACAGTAAGGATTATAATGCACTCTTGAGCTTCACGCATGAACGAAGACATATAGGCATGATTCCTACTAACACCAATCGAAGGAACTGACCTCGCATTTGAAGTTAAACCACATCAATATTAAAACTATGTAGTGAAGAATACTAACCAGTCGGCGATTTGAATAAGGCAATTAAGAAATAATTCAAAGGTAATTGTAATGGCGAATTACCAAATATTCGAATAGCTGATATTTCTTGAAACGGTAGAGTCTCGTGCTGATAACGTGTTATAAAATAATACAAGAACAAGAACAATATTGCAGAGAAAGTAGGGAGAGGAGAATTCTTATTGATATTGTGGGATGGATTTACAATGGGGTAAGACCCCTCTATTTATAGGAAGAGAAATGACTTAGCCTCAAAGTAAAACTCTTCTATAAGATAGACATTCACTCTAAATAGAATTCTATTCTTAACAAAAATTAAATAAAACATGGGAATTTGAGAATTTTCTTCTTTATTTCTTTCTCCTTGCTGGAAGGCTGTTTATGAGCGGAAGGGAAGTGGAGGTAGAGGGTCCGAAGGATTCCCTCGGTACAGCGAGGGAGGAACCAAGCTTTCGCTCGATCACCGAACCGCCAGTCTTAACTCCTTGAGTATCATTATTTAAATTTTATATAAATTCTATGCTTATTATTAAATTCGGTCAACCTTAGAAGCGTACATCAATGAAAAATTATTGTTAGATAACTAAGAAAATAACTATCACGTATTATTAAAAAAATTCTCCCATAAGAGTATTAATAGGTTATATGTTTGTTAGTTTTTTAATTTTTTACTAAATATATATTCACTTATCAATACTTTATATATACTTTAACGAAGTAAGATTAAAATAATATTTATGTAATAAAAAACCCCGAAAAACAGACAAAATTAAATCAATCCAAACCGATATAGTTGATTTGATTTGATTTTGATATAAAAAACACGGATGCAAATATATCCTTTAAAATTTTATTAAGATATGAATTCACAAATTTAAACTGCAAAGAGATACCCCAGTAAGACTGCAAATTTTGTTCATGTCCTTTACAATTTTCTAGAATATTATACATCAAGTTGTTTAGGTCTTAACTATATCAGCAAATAATCCCTACCTTTCCTCTCTCACAAACACAAAAAAAGAGATACTAAAATTTCACGGTCAAAAGGAGTTGGTACACTTGTATAAATATGTTCTAAATTCAGTAATCAATACTGCATGTCATTGATTTAGTGACAAAATTGAAGAAGAAGTATAGATATATAGCTGGAGAAGAACAACAACGAGTAGAAATAGGATCTTTATTATTCAAAGACTTAATTACAATGGTTACAGTGGCGGAGCTAGAAATTATACAAAGGCGTATTTGTTAGAAGTCTAACTGTATTAGAAGTCTAGTCTAAACTGTATTAGGAGTAGGCTAGGTTATGTGTATTATATATAGGGCTCATTGTATCATGTTTACATATCAATTATATATTCTTCTCCCGTGTTTTCTCACATGGTATCAGAGCCAGGTTCGATCCTGGGACCTGTGGGTTATGGTATCAGAGCTTTGGTGAGAATAGTATAGCTGTGCGTCATTCCAGCTATTTCCGGGAAGAAGACCTCGTCGCCGTGCAATTTTCCGGCGACTTAACAGGCTGTCCGTAACCTAAACTACCTTTTCTGTTGGTGTTGTGCAAAATCCGAGACCACCACGAGGTTTGGGAGAGAATTCCGACCAACCCCAGAAAAAAATCACCGGAAACCGACGCTTCACGCGCCCCCACGCGCGGCAGGACCCTCGGCGCGTGAAGCCCACGCGCCGGCGCGTGAGAGCCTTTCCGGCCACTTTTTCCGATCACTCCAGAAGGACAGTTTAGTCGGAATATAATTCCGACCCTACCCATCCACTTTTTGTTCGATTCCGACAACTTTGATTTTTTCCGGCGACCTACAGTGATTTTTCCGGCAGCTACAGTACTTTCCGGCCAATATTCCTTCAGGACAGTTTGCTCCTACTTGAATTCCGAGCCTATCCATATTTTTACTTTTCAATTCCGACAACTTTGAATTTTTCCGGCAGCTACAGTGCTTTTCCGGCAGCTACAGTGCCTTTCCGGCAGCTACAGTGCCTTTCCGGCAGCTACAGTGTTCCTGTTTTCCGGTAGCACCAGTTTTCAGTCCTCTGTTCAGTTTCAGCGAGTTTTCAGTTGATAATCCAACGATGTCTTTGGGACTAGATGCTTTCGGGCCTAAAAACCAGGGTTCTGGCAGTTCCGGTATTATGATTACCTCAGAACCTTTAATGGGAGGTTCAAACTACCTAGCTTGGGCTTCGTCTGTCGAGTTGTGGTGTAAAGGCCAAGGTGTTCAGGATCATCTAACCAAAGAGTCTGGTGACGGAGATGCAAAAGCCAAAGCACATTGGGAGAAGATTGATGCTCAGTTATGCAGTATTTTGTGGCGATCTATTGATTCCAAGTTGATGCCCTTGTTTCGTCCATTCCAAAAATGTTATTTGGTTTGGGAAAAGGCTCGTACTTTATACACTAATGACATATCTCGTTTCTATGACGTGATATCGCGGATGACAAATTTGAAGAAACAGGAATTGGATATGTCTACTTACTTGGGTCAAGTGCAGGCAGTTATGGAGGAATTTGAGACGTTGATGCCAGTTTCTGCTAGCGTTGCAAAGGCAGCAAGAGCAACGACAAAAGCTCTTTCTAGTTCTTACTCTTGCTGGGCTTCCTAATGATCTTGACTCAGTACGCGATCAGATTTTGGCTAGTCCGACTGTCCCCACAGTTGATGAATTATTTTCTCGCTTACTTCGCCTTGCTGCAGCACCAAGTCACCCAGTGAGCTCATCACAGACACTTGATTCATCTATCCTCGTCTCCCAATCCGTGGACAATCGGGCTTCTCATACTATGGAGTATAGACGAGGAGGAGGTCGTTTTGGAAGATCTAGACCCAAGTGTTCTTATTGTTATAAACTTGGTCACACTCGTGATGTGTGCCATTCTTTACATGGTCGACCAACAAAAAATGCTTATGTTGCTCAGACCGAGCCTACAGATAACCAGGGATTTTCTGTATCTGAAAGGGAGTATAATGAGTTCCTTAAATATCGAGCAAGTAAGCAGACGTCTCCACAAGTAGCCACTGTTGCTCAGCCTGATACTTCTGTTGCTGGTAATTCTTTTGCTTGTGTTTCCCAGTCTAGTCCTCTTGAACAATGGGTGGTGGACTCAGCTGCTTCTGATCATATCTCTGGTAATAAATCCCTTTTGTCAGATATTACGTATTCACAGTTTCTTCCCAACGTTACCTTAGCTAATGGGTCTCAAACTAAAGCAAAAGGAGTTGGACAAGCAACTCCTCTACCCTCTGTCACTCTAGATTCCGTCCTTTATGTCCCTGGCTGTCCTTTTAATCTTGCATTTGTGAGTCGTTTGACTCGTGCCCTCCATTGTGGAATATACTTTATTGATGACTCTTTTATTATGCAGGACCGCAGTACGGGACAGACGATTGGAACAGGACTTGAATCAGACGGACTCTACTACCTTAACTCCCTAACATCCTCTAAGGCCTGTCTAGCTGCAGATCCTCCAGACCTACTTCACAGTCGTTTAGGACATCCTAGCTTGTCCAAACTTCAGAAGATGGTGCCTCGTTTGTCCAGTTTATCCACATTAGAGTGTGAGTCATGTCAGCTCGGGAAACATACCCGCGCCTCCTTTCCTCGTAGTATTGAGAGTCGTGCAGAGTCTGTTTTTTCTTTAGTTCATTCGGATATATGGGGTCCTAGTAGAGTATGTTCAACCTTAGGATTTCGTTATTTTGTTAGTTTCATTGATGATCATTCAAGATGTACTTGGATTTTCTTAATGAAAGATCGTTCTGAGTTGTTTTCTATATTCCAAAATTTTTGTGCTGAAATTAAAAATCAATTTGGTGTTTCTATTCGCACCCTTCGCAGTGATAATGCCTTAGAATATTTGTCCTCTCAATTTCAGCAATTTATGTCCTCTCATGGAATTATTCATCAGACCTCTTGTCCTTATACCCCTCAGCAAAATGGGTTGCAGAAAGAAAGAATAGGCACATTATTGAGACTGCTCGCACACTTCTCATTGCATCTCATGTTCCGCTGCGTTTTTGGGGCGATGCAGTTCTCACATCTTGTTATTTGGTTAATCGGATGCCTTCATCTCCCATCCAAAATCAGATTCCGCATGAGGTATTGTTTCCTCAGTCACCCTTATACTCTGTCCCCCCTCGTGTGTTTGGGAGCACTTGTTTCGTTCATAACTTAGCTCCTGGGAAAGATAAGTTAGCTCCTCGTGCTCTCAAGTGTGTCTTCCTTGGTTATTCTCGTGTTCAGAAGGGCTATCGTTGTTATTCACCTAATATTCGTAGGTACCTTATGTCAGCCGATGTCACATTTTTTGAGTCTAAGCCTTTCTTTACCTCTTCTGACCATTCTGACCATCTGGCTATATCTGAAGTTTTACCTATACCGGCCTTTAGGGAGTCTATATCTCCTCCTTCACCTTCCACTACAGAAGTCTTACCCATTCCGAACGTTGGACCACCTACTGTGGCTCCTCCTAGACTCCATGCACAAGACACTCCACTCTTGACATATCATCGTCGTCCTCGCCCAGCATCCGGCCCGGCTGATTCACTTCCTGCACCTGACCCTGCTCCTACTGCGGACTTGTCTCTTCCGATTGCACTTCGGAAAGGTATACGGACCACCCTTAATCCTAATCCCCATTATATTGGTTTAAGTTATCATCGTTTGTCATCACCCTATTATGCTTTTCTATCTTCTTTGTCCTCTGTTGCCCTCCCTAAGTCTACAGGTGAAGCATTGTCTCATCCAGGGTGGCGACAGGCTATGACTGATGAGATGTCTGCTTTACATGCGAGTGGTACTTGGGAGCTCGTCCCTCTTCCTTCTGATAAATCTACTGTTGGTTGTCGTTGGGTGTATGCAGTCAAGGTTGGTCCAGATGGTAAGGTTGATCGTCTTAACGCTCGTCTTGTGGCCAAGGGGTATACTCAGATATTTGGGCTTGATTACAGTGATACCTTCTCTCCAGTGGCTAAGATAGCATCAGTCCGCCTTTTTCTCTCTATGGCTGCTGTTCGCCATTGGCCCCTGTATCAGCTGGACATTAAAAATGCATTTTTACACGGTGACCTTGAGGATGAAGTTTATATGGAGCAACCACCTGGGTTTGTTGCTCAGGGGGAGTCTCGTGGCCTTGTATGTCGCTTACGTCGGTCACTTTATGGTCTAAAGCAGTCTCCTCGAGCCTGGTTTGGTAAGTTTAGCACTGTTATCCAGGACTTTGGCATGACTCGGAGTGAAGCTGATCACTCTGTATTCTATCGGCATTCTGATTCACGTCTCTGTATTTATCTAGTGGTCTATGTTGACGACATCGTTATTACCGGCAATGACCAGGATGGTATTACTAAATTGAAGCAACATCTCTTTCAACACTTTCAGACTAAGGATCTGGGCACACTAAAGTATTTTCTGGGTATTGAGGTCGCACAGTCTAGCTCTGGTATTGTGATCTCACAACGGAAGTATGCCTTAGATATTCTTGAGGAGACAGGAATGACAGGTTGTAAACCTGTTGACACTCCAATGGATCCGAATTCTATACTTCTTCCAGGACAGGGGGAGCCTCTTAACGATCCTGAAAGATATAGGCGGTTAGTTGGTAAACTAAATTATCTTACAGTGACAAGACCTGACATTTCCTTTCCTGTGAGTGTTGTGAGCCAGTTTATGGGTTCGCCATGTGATAGTCATTGGGATGCGGTTGTTCGCATTCTTCGGTATATAAAATCAACTCCAGGTAAAGGTTTATTGTTTGAGGATCGAGGCCATGAGCAGATTATTGGATACTCCGATACTGATTGGGCAGGATCGCCTTCTGACAGACGTTCTACTTCTGGATATTGTGTCTTAGTAGGAGGAAATTTGGTATCTTGGAAAAGCAAGAAACAGAATGTGGTTGCTCGGTCTAGTGCAGAAGCAGAATATCGAGCAATGGCTATGGCGACATGTGAGCTTGTTTGGGTCAAACAGTTGCTCAAAGAGCTGAAATTTGGTGATGTTAGTCAGATGGGACTTGTGTGTGATAATCAAGCAGCTCTTCATATTGCGTCAAATCCAGTGTTCCATGAGAGAACTAAGCACATTGAGATTGACTGTCACTTTATCAGAGAAAAGATACTCTCGGGAGATATTGCTACAAAGTTTGTAAAGTCAAATGATCAGCTTGCAGACATTTTCACCAAGTCCGTCACTGGTCCTCGTATTAACTACATATGTAACAAGCTCGGTACATATGATTTATATGCACCAGCTTGAGGGGGAGTGTTAGAAGTCTAACTGTATTAGAAGTCTAGTCTAAACTGTATTAGGAGTAAGCTAGGTTATGTGTATTATATATAGGGCTCATTGTATCATGTTTACATATCAATTATATATTCTTCTCCCGTGCCTTCTCACAGTATTAAAATAAAAAAGTTGCTACTATGAGGAATGGAACTTTTAACCTTCTATAATTTTTGGCACACCTTAACCATTGCACTAAGAGTTTGTCTTGTGTCAAAGGTTGTCAACCCCTTGTAAATGGTCAGTTATTAAGAAAAAAATACCAAAAATACCTATCTACACAGTATTATTTTCCGGCGAAGGGCTGTCGGTTGACACCCCTCGGGCAAGGGTGGCTCCGCCACTGAATGGTTATGTGTAGGAGATATATATAGTGACCAAATTAGTTTAAGCTAATTAACATAACTAACTACCTACTAACTATCAACTTACCAGAATAACTACCTAGTTAGTGAAGTTACTAAAATACCCTTGTTAGTTAAGTAGAATTTCCTTTAACACTCCCCCTCAAGCTAGTGGGCATAAAATATTAAATGTACCTAGCTTGGAACACAGATATTGATGTTGAATTTTGTTTAGACCTTTTGTGAATATATTTGCAGGTTGTTCATTTGTAGGGATATACTCAGTTTTTACCATGCCTTGTTGAATTTTTTCTCTTATAAAATGGCAATCTATTTCTATATATTTTTTCCTTTCAAGTTAGACTGGATTGGCTGCTATTTGAATAGCAGCTTTGCTGTCACAGAAGATAGTAACTGGCTGATCAACTCTTACATCAATTTCTTTGATTAATCCCAGAAGCCATGTTAATTCTGCAACAGTAGATGCTAGGCTTCGATATTCTGCTTCTGCATAATTTCTGGAAATTGTTGTTTGTTTCTTGGACTTCCATGAGACCAGTGAGTCTCCTAATTTTATTAGATATCCAGTAACTGATTTTCTGGTATGTGACATGCTGCCCAGTCAGCATCACAATAAGCTGTAACTATTTCATTGTTGCTGCTGGATAGAAGAATGCCTTGGCCTGGTTGATTTTTGATATATCTCACAATTCGTAATGCAGCTTTCATGTGTGATTTCTTTGGTTGTTGTAGATATTGACTGAGTGTCTGAACACTATAGGATATGTATGGCCTATTGACAGTTAGGTATAAGAGTTTACCTATGATTCTTTGATAACTTCCTTGATCTTTCAGCAACTCATCATTTGCTAAATCATCCTTGCAGAAGTGTTCATGAAACTCCCTTGTTGTGAGTTTGATGTTTGTATCCATAGGAGTATTGATAGGTTTGCATGCTGCTAATCCAAGTTCTGAAATGAGTTCCAATGAATACTTTCTACTTTCTCTGATGCATCAGGATCCCTTGTTTTGATCTTGCAAATTCTATTCCGAGGAAATACTTAAGTTCCCCTAAATCCTTCATTTTAAAAGTATGTTGTAGATCTTCTTTAGTTTCTTGTATCAGATTTAGGTTGTCACCTGTTAGGAGCGTTTCATCTACATATACCAATACCACTATAGTTCCACTGTTAGTTTTCTTTACAAATAAAGAATGATCAAATGGACTTTGATTAAATTTGAATTTCAGTAGAGCTTCTATCAATTTTGAGTTCCATTGCCTGGGAGTTTGCTTGAGTCCATACAAGGATTTGTTGAGTCTACATACAGGTTTATACTCCCCTGACTCTTAAATCCTTGTGGTAAATCCATGTAGATTTCATCATGTAGATCCCCTTGTAAGAATGCATTATACACATCCATTTGATGTACATGCCAATTTCTAGAAGCTGCAATTGCTAGAACTATTCTTACTGTAACCATTTTAACTACAGGAGAAAAAGTTTCTTGGTAGTCTATACCTTCTCTTTAACTGTATCCTTTAGCTACAAGTCTTACTTTGGATCTTTCTATCTCCCATGTAGCTTTGTACTTGATTTTGTTTCCATCTGCACCCTATGGGTGTTTTGCCTTCTGGTAGATTAAAAACTTCCCATGTGTGGTTGTTTTCTAGAGCTTCAATTTCTGACTTCATTGCTTCTACCCATCTGGGGTCTTTAATTGCATATGCATAGGAATTAGGCTCTGTAGTTTTCAGAAAAAGTGATCTAAGCTTGATACTTAGGTGAAATGTTGTCATATGATACATAGTTGGAGATAGGATAAGTAACATTATGATGTACATTTAAGGAGACAAAGTCCTTCATCCATATAAGTTGATGTTTTTCTCTACCAGATCTTCTAGTAGTATTGATTTGTTGAGTACATTGATTTGGAGCTGAGACATTAGAACCATCTGTTGAAGTATGATGTTGTTGTAGATTTGTTGTGTTTGATGAGGTTGGTGCAATATTCAATTCTTCAAGGTTGCCTTGAATATCATGATTTTGATATATTTCTGTATCTGCATTCATATAGTCATATTTGTAAACCTCTATGTTTGAAGTCTGACGAGGCACTGCTGATTGATTGTAATCCTCCAAATATCTGTTATCTGAATTATATTGAGTCTGAAATATAGGAGGTGGCTGTGTAATATTTTCCTTGAATGGAAAGGCATCTTCTCTGAATGTAATATCTCTGTTTACAAAGAACCGCTGTGTGGATAGATCATATAATATATATCCTTTCTGCACCTCTGAGTAGCCCATCAATACTGCAGCTTTGGCCCTTGGTTTTAATTTGTCAGTTTCTTGCACATCCTTGGCATAACATAGACACCCTAGTATTCTTAAATGACTTAGTGAAGGTTTTCTTTTGTATAGTATTTCATAAGGTGAGATACCTATGACTGACGATGCAAGCCTGTTAATTATATATACAGCTGCTTGACCGCATAATTTGATAGGAATATTTGCTTGAAATCTGATTGCTCTTGTTACTTCTAAAATGTGTCTATGTTTTCTCTCAGCTACTCCATTTTGCTGAGGTATAGAGACACATGTTCTCCGATGTATTATGCCTAATTTATTGAACAAACTACTACAGAATGTATTGACAAATTCTGTGCCATTGTCTGTTCTTATTTTCTTAACTATTTTGTTGAATTGTGTTTGAACAAAGCTAAATAAATGCTGAATAATAACACATGTATCAGCTTTCAACTTTAACATATAGATCCAAGTCATTCTGGAGAAGTCATCTACTATAGTCAAGAAAAATCTATTTCCATCAAAGGTAGGAATCTTATATGGTCCCCAAATATCCATATGTATCTCAAAGATTTTAGTACTTCTAATACAACTTGTTGAAAATGGTAGTCTAGTATGTTTTGCACAAGGGCAAACATTACATTTATTCACTACTTGTGCTATGCACTCAGCTTTGTTTTGAAGCATTTTCTTTAGGACAGTTGCAGACACATGTCCAAATCTTCTATGCCATAGATATATATCTTTAGATGTAAACACATCCTTAACAAGTAGGCTGAAATTCATATTCTTGTTTGCTAGTTGACTTAACAGAATGTACAATCCATCTCTTTATTTACCAATCTCCTTCACCCTCCCATTGAAGAGATCCTTAAAAATACAAAAGTACTCTTTGGTCATCTTTGATACTGACATTAAATTGAACTTGAATTGAGGTAGATGAAAGACATTTTAAGTGTACTCCTAGCTGATATTGAGCTAGTTCCAGTGTGAGTGACATGAGACACTTCACCAGTAGGTAATCATACCCTCTTAGGATTAGTATTTTCAACAATGGAACTTTAATTTAACATTTCAATATCAGACACCATGTGATTTGTTGCACCAGTGTCAATAATCCATTTCTTTGGACAATTTGATACTAGTAAAGCAGTACTCATACCTGGTACATTTGCTGCAGAGTTAATATTTGTTTCAGTGTTAGTCTTGTTGAGAATCTGCAGTATTTGTTCATATTGATCTTTTGTAAATGCTCCTATCTGTGGAACTAATATTGCCTGAGACTTATGTCCAGAATTTTGGAAAGTACTGATGATTTGATTTTGTTGTGTCTGAGTCTGTTCCTGCTGATAATTTCCAGTGAATTCACCTTTGTCTCCGCAAGAACATTATATGCTGCAGGAATTCCTGTTCCACCATTGCTTCTCTTTTTAAATTTGAAATATGGAGGATAGCCAATGATCTTGAAACAATTTTCTTTGCTATGTCCCTTGAGTTTACAAAAATCACGTTGAATATTGTAATTCCTTTTTTACTTCTGATTTCCCATATTTCTTGTATACATTGCTACATCATAATTTCCTATTGGATTTGTGCCTAAAATTCTAGATGTAGCAGCTACAACCTTTTGACACTCATCACTGGTTATCATTGAATATGCTTGACTAACAGTTTGAAGAATACTTCTCATGAGTATTTGGCTTCTAGCTTATAAATAAGACTCATTAAGCCCCATAAGAAACTGATATACTTTCAATTTCTGCAAATATACCACAAAATCTCTAGATCTTGAACAATCACATCCAGGGACTAGAATCAAAGACTCACTTCCAGCATATCCTTCAATTTTGAATAGTACACAGACACAGACGATGTTCTTTGAGTTAATGTTACTATTTCTTTATGCAAGTTGAAAGTTATTGCATCATCTACTTTATAAAACCTCTCATATAGATCATCCCAAATAGACTGAGCATTAGACGCATACATTATACAACCAAGAAGGTTGTTGTTTACGGAATTCATAATCCAAGACAGTACAATAACATTTACCCTTTCCCAGTGGTTTCCCATTGCAGAAGGAAAATTTCTTTTATCCAAGAACCATATACCATTCCTAACTTGTTTTTTCATAGTAAAGCTACACGCATTGATCGATACCAAACAGAGTAGTTTTCTATTCCAGTTAGTTGAACTAAAATAATTTGTATACCACTCACATCTGGTGGATGAAGAACAAGGGGTGATTGTAATCAATACCTGCTAGCTGATTCGATGCAACAGCAACATAATGATGAACTTGAGAATTGCAATCTTGTTGATCACTCATGTTTTGCAGATCTTGAACACTTCATTACAACCAAGAACACTGAAGAATTAACTTGATTTTGCGGAATTTGGATCAAATCAAAGTTGGATTTTGCTTTGATTGCTCTGATACTATGTTCTAAATTCAGTAATCAACATTGCATGTCACTGATTTAGTGAAAAAATAGAAGAAGAAGAAGAAGTATAGAGATAGAGCTGGAGAAGAACAACAACGAGTAGAGAGAAAGAATCTTTATTATTCAAAGACTTAATTACAACGGTTATGTGTCGGAGATATATATAGTGACTAAATTAGTTTAAGCTAACTAACATAACTAACTACCTACTAACTATCAACTTACCAGAATAACTACCTAGCTAGTGAAGTTACTAAACTACCCTTGTTAGTAAATTAGAATTTCATTTAACAAAATAAAAGTCAAGTGTAATGAAACGTTAATAATAACGATGATATAACAATAACACCAGGACATTAAGATATGAATTATAGATCACGAGAAAGATCATCACAACCATATTCAGCTTAAGAATTAGAAATTTAAATAACCACTAACTAAATGAAATCTCAAACAATGCGAAATCTTTGAAGAAGCTGCCAAGTAATCTACAGCCAGATATTATACATATGATAAACATTGTCACGACGCATTTTCATAATAGGTAATGATGGTTGTTTAGCTCAAAGTTCTCGTACACTTTATAAGCATAAATCAATTAAAATCAACGGAGGACTAATCATAGAAGATCGTAATAAACCAAAAGACCAAATGAATAAAATGTAATAGACAATAGTTATTGGTTAAGGAGAGGAGGGTAGAGATATTTTAAATAATATCTATTTGGTCTGCCTCTCCATGGAGAGGTTCAGAGCCTTACAATGATGTATATTCTCCTCTTTTATAAGTGGAGGTGAAAAAGAAGAAGTACCCCCCTTTTAGGGTTGTTTCTCTTAATATTTATAGCTGTGAATCTTGATAGCTTTGCGAGGGACGGTCGTGGCCGCGTCGAAGCGACGTCTATGAACAATGATTAGACCGTGGTCTCACTAATTAGGTTGAGTAACCTTGGAGATACTTTGGTCATTGAATGGTTATACCTTTTATTAACCCGAACGAGTTTAGGAGCTAGTTAGACGCGCTTATTATCATGAATCTAGTTTTGACCCATACAGATAGTCCATCCGCTTATTGAGGTCGGGATCCGGCCGAGCTCGATGAGCGGATTTTGCCGTTAGCCATAGCCGTTTATATTTTGGAGATGGCCACAGCCGTTTTTGTTGAAGATGGCTGTAGCCATTTATACTTTGGAGATGGTCGTAGCCATTTATACATTTGGCCGTAATCATTTATATTTTGAAGATGACCATAACCACTCTTCATGAACAATCCTCGATTACAATGGAGCTGATTGTTAAGTGAAATCAAAATCGACGAACGTAGCCGTAGCCCTTTAGTTGGTTTTCATACGAGCGACTGGCCATAGTCGTTCGTATATCTGAAATGGCCGTGGCCTTTTATTTGTATGTACTCTTCTTCGGGCTGGAGATCGTATTCACCTTATTTTTACGAGATGACGATAAATGTTCGTTGCTTTGAGAGGGACGTAGCCGCCCTTACTAAGGGGTGTGCCGTAGCCATTTCGTATTCAAGAGATGGCAGTGGCTGTTGTTACTTCAGAGATGGATGTAATCAATATTACTTTCGGAGGCGGCCATGGCCAGAATGAATTTGAAGATGGCCGTAGCCACTATTGATTTCGAGACGACCGTAGATGACTACATATGTTTGGCGGGGATACGATCAGGCTTGCCGCGTATAGGGAAGGCGTCATACGCTTAGTGACGCATGAGGCGTGCTTTTGGTGTCTTAGGACCGTTACAACCGTTTCAAGGGTGATATGCAGACTAACGGTTGAATAGCCGTTCCGCGGTATTTAACATAATGATGCCCCTTATTGTAGCTTTGAACCGTTTTGCGATTGGTCAGGCAGTTAACGGTGGCCTTTGGGATTCGTGAAAGCCATTTATGCTTTGTCTATTAATAAAAGGGTTGTATAATTCAATTCTTTCTTTTTTTTTGGCAACCCCTAGGAAAAGCCTAGGGTTCAGATTTTATAAATAATAGAAAATTAAAAATACAAAATAAAAAAACATGATGGTGCCAGTTGAAATATGATCATCCCAGAGTTTATAATTACTCTGTGATGATGTTACATTTGGGAAAATTAAGATAGTTGATAAACTTATGAAAAAGCGACAGATGTCATCGTAATTCATGCTTTGTTATTTGTTCTTTGTGTCAATTGTTTTTGTTTTGCGATTCTCATTGGGGGTCGTCTTATGTTTGCTTCTTCTATCACCCTGCCGTCCCAGCTTCTATCTCTTTGACGACACTTCTTATTTATTTTGATGTGCATTGGTGATAAATCGCCTTTTCTTGCAGCATCTTTACGACATTGCATTAACATCTCTTCTTCCTCCCCTTCTTCATATGTTGTTTCCATATCATTCTGGAGCTGTCTTTGGTCTGAAGAGATTCGTATAGCAGATGATTCATATTGACCTTGTCGCTGTCCAGTGTGTGTAGGTGTAACATGCTTTTGTCCACTGTTATGTTGTACTGTTTTGTTTCCAGCAGTTGAAGATTCACCCAAGAATTGGATCACCTTTTGTGATGTTTCTTTTTGGTCATTCTTTAAAGTTGCTATCCTTGAATCACCTGTAGTTGTATTAGATTTTGGAATGTAAGCGGGAGCATTATGATTTAATAAGCTGCTTGAGTTTGCCGCAGATGGAGTTTTTGCATTCCAGAGTACAATTGCAGCTTTTCCTTGAGAATCCAATTCTTCTCTTGAGCTATCGTAATCATCTTCTTGATCTTCCTCTGCTGATGAAAAACCAGTAGAGCCTTCTTCCCAACTCTCTTTATCACCGAATTGTCGTTGGTCCCAAAGTTTCGATTTAGTTACCAACTCCCTCATGTTAGCTAAAACTAGCTTTTTGTTCTCTCCATTGAATATTGAAAAATCTTCACGATCCTTGTTCTCTATATATGTGTAGGGAACGGGAGGATAGCTTTTGACAACCTGTAGCTTCCCTCCAGCAACCATTCCCGAAGAATTGGAGCTGGGTATTAGAGCTGTTTTTCCTCTGCGATCTGCTTGCTTTGTTTCAAACAAGAAACTGGAGTTTTTCCTCTTTGTTGCAGAGATACCTCAGCGTGATTTTTGTCTAGTACATCCCTGTTGTTTCAACTTGTTTGAGAAGGCATACCAGCCTTGACAACCATCTGTTTAGACATTTCCTATTCATTCAGTTCTGCAGATTTCCAATTTGATTTCAAATTTCCAGATTTTACATCACCAGATCCTTGGTTCTGCAGGTTGTTGCTGTGCTGCATTCCTTCAATATCATTCAGCTGCCCATCCTGTGCATTCTGCTTATGAACTGGAAGATCTCTGTGATTTGTAGCATGGAATGTATTGTGATGTGCAGCCTCAGTATATGCAGCAGCCTCAGTTACATTAGGACTAATCCCAGCCAAAATTGATACTTCACAGGGAGAGCTCACTTTGGATACAGTAGTAACACTTTTATATGACTGTGCATTATCATCGTTAATTTTTGAGGCAGTTTCTGCAGACTGTGCATGTTCCTTTTCTGGATTTGGAAAAGTTTGAGCATTCTGCAAGTTACTGCTGTGCTGCATTCCTTCAACATCATTCAGCTGTCCATCCTGTGCATTCTGCTTAACTGGAAGAATTGTATCATGACTTGCATTGTGTGCAACCTCAGTAGATGCAGCCTCAGTCACATCAGGACTAATCCCAGCCAAAATTGATACCACTTGTTCACTGGGAAAGCTCACTTTGGATGCAACCGTAAAAACATTTTTACATGACTGTGCAATATCATCGTTCATTGTTGAGGTATTTTCTGCAGTACCAGAAACTACATCAGCAGTCACAAGTATCCCTTCAGCAGCTGTAACCATTTTAGCAGAATTTGCATTGTCATTGTTACACTGTGCATGTTCCCTTTCTGGATTTGGAGCAGGTTGAGCATCAGTAGACTGGTATGTTTGGCATTCTACCATCTGCTTCTTACATTTTGCAAACTGTCCTTCAGAGGTCGCACTTTGTTTTTCCACAAGTTCAACAATTTTAACAGGTGTCACATTTGAATCAGTTATGTAATTTAGAGGAGTTGATTTCTGTCTCGATTGTTGGCCAGAGCTTTTCTCATTGTCACCTGCTAAAACATGACATTCAGCAGTAGAATCCAATTTTTCAACCAGTTTGTCTGATTGACTGTTTTGATCAGAAAATTGAGCAGGAAGTGCTGCATTTGGGGAGATATCTTTGCCATACAAATCAGTGCCAGCACTAACTTCTATTGAGGCATCTACAATTTGTCCTGCTGACTTCTTTACAAGATCAGAAGCTAGATCAGTTTTCTCAATATCAGCTGCAGTTAAAGTCGATGGAACAGTAACATTCATTTTTGAGCTATCCAAACAAGATGCCACTATTCGTTTCTCCACAGATTCAACAGATTTAGCAGGTAAAACATTAGAATTAGTAATGAAATTTAAGGATATTGGTTTCTGTCTCGAAAGTTGGCCAGTGCTTTTCTCATTATCACCTGCTAAATCATAAGATTCAGCAATAGAATCCAAGTTTGAGACCCGTTTGTCTGACTGCCTATTTTGATCAGAAGATTGATCAGAAAGTGCTGCAGTTGTGGGGAAGTCCTTGCAGTACACAACAATGTCAGCACTACCTTCTACTGAGGCATCTGCAATTTGCCCTACTGACTTCTTTTCAATATCAGATGCTAGATCAGATTTGTCATTATCAACTACTGTTTGCGTAGGTGTAACAGTACCATTTATTTGAGACATAGATGCCACATTACTGTCTACCTGCAATCCTTGATCATTTGGATGAGAAATAACTTGAACAGTTTGGACATTAGAGGTCGAAGCCTTCAGCTGTCGTTCATCATGAACAACAGTTCGACTACCTGCGTGTTTTGCTTTCAAATAGTCTCTTGCATCGCCTTTTAATTTAGACATACTGCTGCTACCAATTGAAGCATTAGCATTAGCTACTGTTCCATTTGCTGAAATCCGTCGACACGATTTAACATTATGCCCTTGGTGATTACAAAGCATGCCAAATGCAGGAGCATTATCGAGCACTATTTTCTGATCAAAATCTACTGCCTTTCCAGTTTTTGGGTCAACAATCTTGATCTTTATTTTCGTTGGATTATTGTCCAGAAGATTGATCAGAACTTTAACTCTTGCCGTACTTGGTCGTGTTCGATCTTTAGTTGCTTTGTCAACTGCAATAGGTTTACCTACTGATGATGCGATGGACAAAAGTGATTTTTTGGCAAACAGATTAGCAGGCAGATCTGGTAAAGAAATCCATACCACAGCTTTTGGCGTTTTCTCTCGCGGATTAAACTCCATTGTCCATGGGAACGTTCTAAAGAAGTACTCGCTTCCTTTAGATCATATATAACCATTTGTTCTTGACACCACCTGAGCAAAATCTTCAAACAAATCAAATCTTACAAGAATATGACGATATTCTAATTGTCCGATGTTACAACTTCCTTTGACACCAAATTGATTCGGAAGAATCTGTCTCAACTCTTGAAGATTTGGCTTTCCATATGAAAATTTTATTCTCACAGCTTGTTGAAGGCCTTCCTCCTTTGTGAATGAATTAACTTCATCCACTGTAAACTCCACAGTTGGCAAATCTTGATCGAATGAAATTGGACACAGCTCCAATTGTGACTTATTCTCGACAGTTTGCTGTCCAGTAATCATAGAGGCATATGTATTTTTGGATCGATTTCCAAATTGTTTTTCTGAGGATATTTTAGAAGCCTCTCCCGCAGCACAAGGTTGGGGAGAGATCGACGCTTCCATAAGATCGATCAGAATTCAATCTTAATTTCCTCCATGCAATCCGAAGGAAATGAGACTGGAAAAAATTACTGTAGCTCGGAAATGAGATCCAAGATTTAGACAAATTGGTTATAGATATGAGGAAAAAACCAAAATAGGATTGTTCGCAAAAAGAAGGGGATTATGTGGCTCCAAATTTAGGATAATCCACGCAGATTCCAGTGAGAAAAATGTCGGAGAAACTATTACGATGAACAGTGGAACAGCGAATCACTGTTCATCCGAAAAACCAGAGAGAATTTTTTCAATCACTGTTCATCGGTGACGAGCGCGTGCTTGTTATCAACACTATCTCAATTAATTCTTTCTTTTCCAATATTCGCTTAAGTGAAATTTTGAGAGAGATAACTCTTTTTATTCTCAAATTGCTTTATCTTCTGCTCCTTATTACATTATTCTCTGTCGTTTATCGTCAGATCTTCATCTCCCTTTTCTTTTTGGGTGAACTCTGCTCACTTTCTTTTAATATATTGACAATGAAGAGTAGTTCTCGTTTCGATATTTCTCCGATGGTGGTTCTGGTGGCTGAGGGTACGATGTACCATGATTCGGTTGGTCCCTCCTGGGGCCAACGGCTTAATTGCGGAGCTTGATGACGAGGTTGATGCCCAACTTTATGAGCACTTTTTCTACATCCGGACCGAGCACCTGGTGGCTTGTGCTACCAACTTCCCAGATGGATGGAACCATTCACGTAAGTTCGTTGGTCTCCATTTATTTTGGTTATATACCCTATTTCACATTCGTATGTACTGACCTTCCTCTTCTGCCGTAGCTGGAGGGACGCCACCGGAACCACTTTCCGGCATCTACGAGTGGGCGTCTTTCTGGTAGGCCCATGGCCGTAGGACGGATGCTGGTAAGAATCTGACTTGCTGTATTGCTCTTATTTCATAGTACACAGTTTCTTTTTCTTTGACCTTTCTTCCTTTCTCGACTAGGGAGACCGGGTCGCAGGAGGGCTCCTCAGCTTGCTTTTTGCAGGTCGGGGGTGACTGCCCACTTGATTGCAATGCCAACGCCTCGCCCAATTCCAAGAGCGACTTCGGTTGAATCCTCAGCAGCTCACTCTCTAGCACGGTCCGTGCACCGAGTTGAAGAATCTTCAGGGGTCGTGTGTTCCAGGGTGGAATTGCCACCGAATGAAGACGAGGAAGAAGTGGAGAGTCCACTGGTTTTGCGTAGGGTGGTGTTCACCCCAGTCCTTCCGGTGGTGATTAGCTTGGATTCTCCGCCATCGAAATCGAAAGGGAATGCAGCGGATCCTGCCCCCGAGGGCGAGCGTTCAGTAGGGGTTGCCCCAGTTGGCTTAGGCCAAGGTGACACAATCGCTTTGGCGATTCAAATTTCAGTTCCTGTTACTGAGAGGGAAGGTAGTTCCTCAGCAACTGTTTTAGTGGAGCAGACAAGCGACGATGTTTTGGCGAGTGCGGGTGCTTCAACTTCCCGAGCGGCAGAGGCCTCGACTTCTAGGGCGGCAGAAGGAAGGGTCACCTCAGAAGAGGGGGATGATTCTGAGTCCGACATGGACCCTGAGGACGTCTGTCTGTTCCTGGAGGGTTATACCCAACCAGTGGTGCAGGCCAAAGGGGATTACCGCTATGTGGAGAGGCAGGTGGTTGCCCTAGAGACTGAGATTGCTGCCTTGAGGAAGCAGACAGAGGACGCCCTAGCGAGGGTCGAAATGTTGAAGGCAACCAACCGCGCCCAAGAAAGAGAACGCGGATTGGAGAGGGCCGACGCTACTTTCTGAGAGAGGGCATTGGAGCGGCGCATTTTTGTTTGTGAGCAGGACGCCCGTACTACGGCGGACCAGATTGCGGCCTTGGAGGCCGAGAACCAGCGCGCCTGAGGAATCAGGCTGCTTCTTTCGGTCCTGCTCATGAGCTTTGGACATATGCCGAAGCCCAGCTCGGCGTGTATAGGAGGTTGTGGGAAGCCGGCATTGTGCCCGAGGCCACCTATGAGGAAGCACGCCAAAAGGCTCATGATGCTCGCCTTGACTGCGGTTTTGACCCATCTACGCCCGGGGCTGATGATGGCGCCGATGGTGCTAATGATGCTGAAGAGGGCGCTAATGGCGCCGAGTGAATAGAGAAAAGGTTTGTAATATTTTTTTAGTTTTCATTCTCTTTTTTTTCTTTTTATTTTTTGTTGCCATTTGGCTATTTTTAAACTCCTTGTAGATATTGCAAATATATGCGGCTTTCTTCCTTTCAGTTTCTTTTGTATCAATCTCGTGCGTTTTTTTGTGCTCGTTCGAGAGGGCCTTGCCTTAGAGTTTTTCTAGTAAGCATGCTAATGGTCTCGTTCGGTTAGGTGATTTCGACCATTGCCGAATTGGTTCCTTGCCTTAAGGGAAAATTGGTGTAGATGGCTTTGGCCATAGATAGACGCTTTTGGTCATCACCTTCCTTCACTTGGTGGGAGCGGGTTGTAGCCGTGTTTGGGCGGTGGCGGCACAAATCCTTAGTCCCAGTTCGAGATTAGTCGGACTACTGGCCGTGGTGATGAAAAGCACAACCTTGCAGTTCGACTTGGGCCGAACTTTACGTGGGCCGAAACTTTAGTTTTAAGTTAGTCATACTTACTTGAATGGCGGGGGCAATGGCCCGAGTTGGGGTTCGACCGTGGTTGAATATTTGGGGGCGCTCGGCCTCGCCTGATCGTGGCGCAGCTTGTAGGTGCGGAGACGTATATTCTTGGTTTTGATTCGTCCGTGGTTGAGTTTGTGACTCTTGTGACGGAGGCGTGTAGCCTGAGCCCCAGTTCTACTCGTAGTTGAACTTTTTGGGCGAGGGCACGTAGCCTGAGTTGTTGTTCAACCGTAGTTGAACCTTTCTAATTCTTAATGGCGAAGGCACGTGGCATGAGTCCCAGTTCAACTCGTAGCTGAACTTTTTGGGCAAGGGCACGTAGCCAGAGTGGTTCAACCGTAGTTGAACTTTCGTAATTCTTAATGGCGAAGGCACTTGGCATGAGTACCAGTTCAACTCGTAGTTGAACTTTTTGGGCGAGGGCACGTAGCCTGAGTTGTTGTTCAACCGTAGTTGAACCTTTTGTAATTTTTCTAATGTCGAAGGCACTATCCTGAGTTGTTTTTCAACCGTAGTTGAACCTTTGTAATTATCAATGGCGAAGGCACTGGGCCTGAGTCCCAGTTTAACTCGTAGTTGAACTTTATGGGCAAGGGTACATAGCCTGAGTGGTTCAATCGTAGTTAAACTTTCGTAATTCTTAATGGCGTGGGCACTTGGCCTGAGTCCTAGTTCAACTCGTAGTTGAATATTTTGGGCGAGGGCACATAGACTGAGTTGTTGTTCAACCGCAGTTCAACCTTTTGTAATTTTTCTGATGTCGAAGGCACATAGCCTGAGTTGTTGTTCAACCGTAGTTGAACCTTTATAATTCTCAATGGCGAAGGCACTTGGCCTGAGTCCCAGTTACACTCATAGTTGAACGTTTTGGGCAAGGGCACGTAGCCTTAGTTGTTGTTCAACCGTAGTTGAACCTTTTGTAATTTTTCTGATGTCGTAGGCACATAGCCTGAGTTGTTTTTCAATCGTAGTTGAACCTTTGTAATTCTCGATGGCGAAGGCACTTGGCCTGAGTCCCAGTTCAACTCGTAGTTGAAATTTTTGGGCGAGGGCACGTAGTCATTGTTGTTGTTCAACCGTAGTTGAACCTTTTGTAATTTTTCTGATGTCGAAGGCACATAGGCTGAGTTGTTGTTTAACCGTAGTTGAAAATTTTGTAATTTTTCTGATGTCAATGGCACATAGCCTGAGTTTTTGTTTAACCGTAGTTGAACCTTTGTAATTCTCAATGGCAAAGGAACTTGGCCTTAGTCCCAGTTCAACTCGCAGTTGAACTTTATGGGCGAGGGCACTTAGCCTAAGTAGTTCAACCGTTGTTAAACTTTCGTAATTCTTAATGGCATGGGCACTTGGCTTGAGTACCAGTTCAACTCGTAGTTGAACTTTTAGGGCGAGGGCACGTAGCCTGAGTTGTTGTTCAACCGTGGTTGAACCTTTTGCAATTTTTCTGATGCCGAAGGCACATAGCCTGAGTTGTTGTTCAACCGTAGTTGAACCTTTGTAATTCTCAATGGCAAAGGCACTTGTCCTGAGTCCTAGTTCAACTCGTAGTTGAACTTTTTTGGATAGGGCATGTAGTCTAAGTTGTTGTTCAACCGTAGTTGAACCTTTTGTAATTTTTCTGATGTCGAAGGCACATAGGCTGAGTTGTTGTTTAACCGTAGTTGAAAATTTTGTAATTTTTCTGATGTCAAAGGCAAATAGCGTGAGTTGTTGTTCAACCGTAGTTGAACCTTTGTAATTCTCAATGGTGAAGGCACTTAGCCTGAGTCCCAGTTCAACTCGTAGTTGAACTTTTTGGGTGAGGGCATGTAGTCTGAGTTGTTGTTCAACCGTAGTTGAACCTTTTGTAATTTTTCTGATGTCGAAGTCATATAGCCTGAGTTGTTGTTCAACCGTAGTTGGACATTTGTTCTCCCACATAACCCGCTTTGTGTTGGGCGCTAGGATTTGATTCTGGTTTAGGATCTTGCCTAACTCGCGTTTGTAGTCTTCTCGGCTGGTTCGCACAGGTCACCCTATTACTTATCTCGGTTCGAGATGCTTTTGTGCTTTCCTCCTTTTTGGCAGGATCCTGTGTAAAAAGGAGGCGAGGTACCATATGTGCAACTTTCCCATAGGGATGGGGGAGCTACTACTTCTTATTCTTCTTCCCCTTGTTGGGAGATGCGGGATGTGGAAGCAAGCTCGTCTCGAGGCTTTCGAATTCCTTTGATCCGATGCGCCGCTTTGACTTGTTCGAGCTGGGTTGTTTTCTTTCTTTTTTTTGGTCCAAGGATAAACTATGTGATTCTGCTATGAAATCCCCACAGACGGCGCCAATTTATTTAGCTCAAAGTTCTCGTACACTTTATAAGCATAAATCAATTAAAATCAACAAAGGGCCAATCATAGCATATCGTAATAAACCAAAAGACCAAATAAATAGAATGTAAGAGACAATAGTTATTGGTTAAGGAGAGGAGGGTAGAGATCTTTTATTAATGATATCGATTTGGTCTGCCTCTCCATGAAGAGGTTCAGAGCCTTACAATGATGTATATTCTCATCTTTTAGAAGTGGATGTGAAGAAGAAGAAGTAGCCCCCTTTTTAGGGTTCTTTCTCTTAATATTTATAGCTGTGAATCTTGCCAGCTTGGCGAGGGACGGCCGTGGCCGCGTCAAAGGGACGTCCGTGAACAATGAGTAGACCGTGGTCTCACTAATTAGGTTCGGTAACCTTGGAGTACTTTGGTCAGTGAATAGTTATACCTTTTATTAACCCGAACGAGCTTAGGAGCTAGTTAGACGCGCTGATTATCATAAAACTAGTTTTGACCCATACAAAGGCGTCCAACACCATTTGCCGGGCAATCCAACACGGAAAAATACTAAATAAACCTTCATTTACCTTTACCCAAAATAGTTGGAATGATTCTTTAAATTGAAATAAAATCAGAAATGATCAGTAAAGTCAAAATAATCATACAATCCCAAAAATAATACTGTCTACTAATGTGTGTGCTAAGACCTGGTATCACAAGTTGTGAGCAACTAGTAGAATGTACAAGAAAATCACACCATCCTACTGTCCGAAACAGAATAGACAACAAAAATACATAAGAAAAAGACTTCTTCGGGCTGCTGAACGACATGAGAAGGGAAGTAATTCAGCATAGAAGTCTTGAAATCCGCTCAGGGATGCGCACCAGACTGATAGCCAGAGACACTGCCTCGGATCCTATAAAATTAAGTATAAAAGTGTAGTATGAGTACATAAACAATATATACCTAGTAAGTATCCCATCTAATATCGAAGAAGTAGAGGCTAGGGGTCGACTTGATACTTACTAGGGTCAAATAATATAATAAGGTATTATGCTAAGCATGGGAGTCACAAATAATCATCAGTTTGTAGCAAGTAGTAATAGATCATGTTATGAACAATTTAGCAGTTAACCAGTTACATTTCAAGTACCAAACATGATAAATCATGGATAAGATTCCACATAAATATCATGCGCACATTATGCCGAGGTCGACGGTCCGATCCAAAAGAAAATAAATAGTGCTCTGCTATAGGGTCGAACGGCGCGAACCATAGATGCATCTATGTATACCGAGGCGATCGGCCCAATCCACAAATATCAATTAATATCAAGAAAACACACGAAGGCGCATTTATATTCAAATAAATTCATGCAAGGGTTCAACAAGTATATATGCTCACCTTTACTCCTGTCCAAGTCCCTAGCATACCCTAAGTGATCACAATAGCACAAAAGCATAGAGATATTCACAAATGTAGCATGATGTGAGTCCTAGACTACCCGGACAATTAAGATAATAGTAGCTATGTACGGAATCTTATCACCTAGTGCGTATGTAGCCCCCGTATTTAGTAGCAAATTACTCAATTATTACAACTATGAGGATAATTATTCCCTCTTACAAGGTTAAAAGTGAGACTTACCTCGCTCCAAAATATATTTCCAATGCCAAGAACGAGCTCAAACCCTTAATTTGGAGCCGAACGATCCAAAACTAGTTAAATGTGGTAAGAACTAATCAATATAAGCTCACAAGGTCGTATTCTAGCTATTTAAGCAATTTTCAACCCTTAACACGAGTTTCCAAAAATCCGACCCCAAGCCCACGTGCCGGATTCCGAAATTTTTCGAAGGAAGTTGTCATCTACAACCTAAGGATCAATAATATGTGATTTCTAATTTATTCTATAACAAATTTCATGGTTAAATCTAACTATTATTAAAACCTTAATTTTTGCTCTAACCCCATAATTGCACCTTAATACTAGTGTTTAATCTGCCTAAGACATAAATATTAAACTAGAAATAGGCATAACCCACTTACCTCAAGAGGCTAGGTGAAGGTCTTCTCTCAAAAGCTCTAAAATCGCCCAATAGATGAGTGAAATAATAAAAACGAACTTAGAACCCGTAATAAATGAACTCATTGTCTTAGCGATTATCGCTTCTGCGGTTAGGGAACCACATCTACGAGAAAAGGACCGCATTTGCGAAATGGGTTGGGACCGCTTACGAGGTCTCAAGGTCGCTTCTGCGGTTCGAGAGCCGCTTCTGCGGTTTGGCCTGGCCTTTCTTGGGCTGCATCTGCGTTAGATGGATCGCATCTGCGATCTCGCACCTGCGGTCACAACCCGCAAATGCGGTTATGACAGAAGCAACTGCTTCAACACTTCTCAAAAATTTCAACTTCACTCAAGCCTCATCTGATTGACGCTTAGGGCTTCTGGACCCTGCCCGAACATACCGACAAGTCTGAAATCATGAAACGAACCTACTTGAACCTTCGAAATACCTGAAACAACGCTAAATCTAAGAATCACTCCCTAAAACCAAATGAATCGAACTTATGAATTTCGAGTTGTTAATTTTTCTCTAACAGGCCAAAACGCTCTTAAACTAATTGGATTGACACTAAATTTTGCGGGCAAGTGTTAAATGATATATTAGACCTGTACCAAGCTTTGGAACCAACAAACGAGCCTGATACTCATGAATTAAATCATTAATTAGTTTCTTTAAATTCTTAAAACTTTAGATTAATAATTTCTAATAAAAATTCACTACTCAGGCTAGGAACCTCGGAATTCGATTTCGGGCATACGCCCAGGTCCTATATTTTTCTAAGGACCCTTCGGGACCCGTCAAATCATTAATCCGGGTCCGTTTGTTTAAAATGTTGACCGAAGTCAAACTTAGCTTTTAAAGAAAATCCTAAAGAATCAAATGGGCATATTTCACTGCATTTTCAAATCCCAAACCAACCGTCTCCGTAAGTCGTAAATTAGCTAAAGCAAGCGCGAGAAGCTTTATTAAAGGAAACATGGTTCTAAAAGACAAAACGACCAGTCAGGTCGTTACAAACATCATCTATGCAATTTTGTTAGCTTAACTAAATGTGTTTTTTAAAATTGAAAATGATTAATGCTGATAAATAGAATTGTTACCAATTTCCGAAAGCAATTGGGATATTATTATTTTTAGCCCGCACCAGAAATTATTTATATTTAAGTAGTCGAAAATGTGTATAAAATTTATATAATTATTATATATAACATACATAATATATATATTTATATACAAAAAATATATATTTTTTGATTATCATTTAAGAGTGACTATACAGTGTAACTTTACCAAAACAATTATACTAGGTTAAACAAAAGAAAGAATACTTTTCCCTTTACATCCTCTCATACTTCCTCTAACATTTCCTACAAAGTATTTTTTTTTTCTTTTTCCGACGTGGATATATAATTAACCTAAGGGCATACAACTTGGACAAAGTGGCAAATTAAATTTTGGCCATATAATCTCATTCAAGTTGTTTAGTTCTTAATATAATAAATAATCCTTAAGGGTAAATATTTACTTTTAGTCACAAAGAAATCAAATTTTCAAGTCAAAATTAAGGATAATCTAAGGACATCCCATACTGAAATGATCCGAAGAAATGGATATATATTTACAATGGTGCCAACTAATTAATAATATATGACTTATGCAACTTGTGGAAATCATCACAACCATATTCAGATAATAAAAATACAGATTAAACAAACCCAATAAATCTCAAAAAATGGAAAATCTTGGAAGAGATCCGACAAGTAATCTACTTCCAGATACTGAATATCTCTAAGCATCATCAATTTATTTTGATAGACCAACTGAATCTGTTTTTAAAATTGAAGATAACTGCTAACAAATAGAGCTTAGTAACAATTTTTGTGAAAGATTAAGAGAGAAAACAAATAGAACAAAAAAATAGGGAGCCAACTTTGAGGCAGCTTAAGAAATAGTCTTATATTATTCTTTAATTTACTAATTTGACTTATTATGGATAATTATATCTTATTAAATGATTGTATAATGTATAATGTATATTCCCTCCGCTTCAAAAAAAAATGTCTTAGTTTAACTTGGCGCAAACCGTAATAAAAAAGGGAATATTTTTGTAATATGTGGTCTTAGTAAGCCATAAATTTTGTGTTATTGTAAGTTATTTAAAATTTGTGATTTGAATCCTACCATTGTATTTGTATGGTTATTAATACTTATTATTAAGAAAATATTTGAAAAGCACCAATCTTTTTTAAATAGACAAATAAGGAAATAGTGTCAATCTATTTGAAGCGGACCGAAAATATTTTTTACACGACCAATGTGCAGCACTTCATTAGTGTCAATTTATTTATCTTAACTTCTTTTTTAATTTTTTAAAAAGGAACACCATTTTTTTAGGTTTAAAACGTTTTTAGTTCCATTATTTATATTTTACACTTATGCAAGGATTGTTAAATGGAGATTAGTTGTTATCAAATTAGTAATAATACAGAAATTATTTTTTTCCATCAAATATTTGATTCTCTATATTAAAAATGAGATATGCATGGTGTTGAACTGATAATGAAAAGATATCCCTCTAGCTATATAATTAATTATAAACCAATAATAAAAATATTTCCTCGCCTTTCATCCCTCAACTATCTTTTTCAATCAGCATGTAAAGCAAGGAAATATTTCCTTCATCTTTTAATAAAGACTACACGCTATCCATAAGAAAAAGACTGTTCACACGTTAGGGTCTATTTCTATATATAACATATAAGAAAACAAAGTACAGCTGAAAAAAATTCAAAATTAGGGTTTTGTTTTTCTTGATAATATTTATCTTTTTCTCCTTCATTTTTGTAAATTTAGCCATGGAAAATGCAAGTTTTAATAACCTTGAAAATACAGCTGGTGATGAAGAACCATTTGAATTTAAGAATTTACTCTCTGAAATGTTCACATCTTCCTCTAATCAAAATCCTAGCAGTAATTCTTCATTAATGGAAATTCCTAAAATTGCTTTTTCTTCTTCTCCTAATTCATCTACTTCTTCTTCGCCTAATATTATTTCATTTGGAAATCAAGAATCTAATTTTGTAGGGGATGAAATAGATTATGATATGATATCTGAAAAAGTTGTCATAGGATTGTCTTCATCACCAACTAAAAGGATTTGTAGAAGTCCTTTACAATCTCAAGATCATCTTTTGGCTGAAAGGAAACGCCGAGAAAGATTTACTCAACTTTTTGCTGTTTTGGCCAAAAGTATACCTGGTCTCAAGAAGGTATTTATTATTTCAATAAACTCTCTCTTTATTAGTTATACAAAGATTTAAGGTAGTTCTATTATGTTCTTTTTCAATGATATATGATTTCTGTAGTCAGTCCAAGTGTTTAGGGTAAAGTAATATAATCTTAGAACTCATGGTTTGTGTTATTTCGCTAGCGTTTGGACATAAATTTTTAATTAAAAATTTAAAATTTTTTTTTTGTACTTGTGCTGAAAAATAATTTTTGGATGTTAAAGTTGTGTTTGGACATATATTTTATTTGAAGAAAAATTGAGGTGTTGTGAGTGGAAAAAAAAATTTCACCCTTTTCTTTACATTTTTTTTCAAAAACTAATCATATTTTATGAGCAAACAGTATTTTCAAAAAAAAGTATCAAAATCTATGGCCATACAGGGGTGGATAAAGTTTTTGATAAATTTAAGAGAGTCTTGGAGCAACGATAAAGTAGGTCATAGGTTCGAGCCGTAAAAACAACCATGCTTGCATTATGGTAGCCTAGCTATCCAATTATACCATTTGGGGTACGACTTTTTCCCGGATCCAGTATGAATGGAAATACTTTGTGTATCAGACTATTCGTTTCATGTTCTTAATAAATTAATACTCCATAGGATCTATGTTTTGAAATTAGTGAATTTCTGCCAAGCTTATAATCTTTGAGAAATAATTTGGAGAGAGTGGGGCTGTTCCCTCCATTTTCACTGCTTTGCCTCTTCTTTTTCCTCAATGACATGCTAATCAACACAAAATTAACAATAAATGGCAACTATGACAAAAAGTAACATAGTTTACTGCTTATTTTAAATTCTTCCATCTTTATGGTTTGCATGTTAGAAAGTGAGCCTTACAGTACCGGCAAAATTGTTTTCATGTGATCTATATCGATTATCGGTTTGAGTCGTAGAATCAGTCACTGATATTTGTATTAGGATAGACTGCCTATATCACACCCAGTAGCGGAGCCACATGCATCCAAGGGGTGTCAATCGATACTCCTTCGTTGGAAAATTATAGTGTACGTAGTTGGGTAATTATTTAAAATATGTACATATACTATATATTGACAACCCTTGATTTCTTGGTAAGTTTATTTCTTTATATTTTGACTTTTCTTAATAAAAATACTGCCTCCGCCAGCTAATCACACCTCCTTGAGGTGTCACTCTTCTTCGAACCCTATATGAATGCGATGTGTTTCGTGGACCGAACTGCCTTTTTCTTCTTCTTTTCTATGGGATATATGGCTAACCTAAAACTTGAAGTATTTTTGTAATATTTCCTGATCAGTTGGACAAAGCTTCAATTCTTGAAGATTCAATCAAGTACATAGGAGAACTTCAAGGACGTGTTAGGGTTTTAGAGGAAGAAACTGGGACAACAAAGAGTAAAAACTTGATTGAATCAAATTCCACAGTACAAAAACAATTTCCTTTGGCTGCTACTACATCTGATGATGACAACTCTTTTCTCCCTATGAATTTTGATGAAACCAAAACTGATCAGAATGATATTAAGGTTCAAATTCTAGACAAGAATGTACTCATAGGAATCCATTGCAGTAAGGAAATGAGGAGTATCTTTACAATAATTGCTGGAATAATGGAAAAGCTACAGCTTACTATTCACCATATAAGAGTTACACCATCCAATCATATTGCTCTTCATTATATCTCCGTTCTTGCTGAGGTAATTTCTCATTGTTTAATTTTTTTTATTTAGTTATCAATACGTGATTATATATATATTCCGATTTTCCAATGAAGGCATTTTACTTTTATGCATATTAGCTTTTTCTTCAACTTGATGACAAGGTGAGTTTTTCTTTATTTTGTGGTTATGCAGATCACAGTAATATAGGCCAGGAAAAAAAGTAGCTTTCTAATTAACTTTTAAAGCTTTGATTTTTCTCATAGGGTATTAAGTAATGGAGTAACTTTTGTGGAGAGTAGGGGTATACATATGTTGAGTTGGTTCGGATTTTTCAATTACCAAACTTAACTAATGGTGTTGGTTTTTAAATATATAAACCAAACTACCAAAGTCGGGTTTTTCAATCTCTGGTTTTTCATTTTTTTCCCGGGTTTTATATAAGGTTTTCTCTCCGTAAAGTCGTCATAGCACAAAATATGTAACTTATGCTCCAACTATTTTTTTATTCCTAGTAAAATACAACTATATAATATATTCTTCAAGAAAATAATACAATAATATGAGATAAGTCATAGCATTATAGTAAAATATTTAATAACAATGATAATAAAATTGAATAAGTAAATATTACTAATTAATAAGCCATAATAAAAATTAACATAACCTAAAAAAATTATATAGCTCATGCTAAAAATAAGTGTAGCTAATAAGTACTACTAATTACATAACTAAGCATTAAAGAAAAAGATAAACTAAGTTATGCATTTTCATTATAAACCAATATAACAAAAATATCAGTGTAATCCCACATGTGGGATCTGGGAGGGGGGGGGGGGGATAATGTTTATGTAGACTTTACATCTACCTTGTTAAGAAAGAGATATTTCTGATAGATCCTCAGCTCAAGAAACTGTGAAAATAAAGTAACAAACATTAGCAACAACAATGCAATAGAAGCAAATGGCATAACATATAATAATAAAGAACCAGGAATAAGAGAAGTACAAAAATAGTAATAGTACTATTGGTAAGACTAAGAGGCACTAGCGACTACTTGTCATCCTTCAACCCTAATTTTCGATCTCCATCCTTCCTATCGAGGGTCATGTCCTCGGTAAGCTGGAACAATAACATGCCATGCCTAATCACCTCACCCCAATATACTTCTTAGATCTACCCCTACCCTTTTTTAAATCTGCTATGGTCAACCTCTCACACCTCATGACAGGGAAATTTATGTGTCTCCTCTACACGTGCCCAAATCATCTCAGCCTCGATTCCCATACTTTGTCCTCCACCGATACAACACCCACCTTTTCCCTTAATTATAACTTCATTTCTAATCTTGTTTTTCCTGGTAAGCCCACACATTCATCTCAACATCCTCATCTTATCTACCTTCTTCTTTTGGACATGGGACTTCTTGACGGGCCAAAACTCAGCTCCATACAACATAGTCGGTCTAACCACAACTGTATAGAACGTGCCTTTAAGTCTTGTTGGGACAATTATAAACCAGTGTAAGACAAAAAACTAGATATCCAACACTATTATCGTTCCTAATGTTAAATTAAATTTCTTTTGTTAGCATTCATATTGATTTAAACTTTATTTGAGTTACTACATTTATGGGCTACAAAATTTTACATTCAAGAATGTTAAGTCCAAACTTGAAATAATACGTTATAAGATTAAAAAAAATTAAAACTATTTATAAATTATATCACAATAAATATTTTTGTATAGGTCAAAAACCAACACCTTTATTAAAGCATATTCATGATTAATAAATGGTATGGCCATTTATTAACAAGATTATATGGCAGTTACCTAATATGACAACTAAGGCCACGACATGTCCGTCCTTGCGAGGACGTCCCCTCTATGTTGTCCCAACCCCTTGGGGCCAGTCGACAGATCTCCTAGCTATAAATACTAAGAGAAGGAACGCTAAAAAGGGGGATGCTTCTTCTTCTTCTTCTTCTTCTTCTTCTTCTTCTTCTTCTTCTTCTTCTTCTTCATATCTACTTCGAAAAGAAGAGATAATACATCACTGTAAGGCTCTGAACCTCTCTATGGAGAGGCAGACCAAACCAATGTCATTAATAAGAGATCTTCACCCTCCTCCCTTTAACCTACTACTACTGTCTCTTGTATTTTATTCCTTTAGTCTTTGGATTTATTACGATCTGCTATGATTGGCCATGCCTTTATTTTGATTGGTTTATACTTATAAAGTGAATGAAAACTTTGAGCTAAACAATTTCTATATATAAAATATTTTTAAAAGTTATAGATGTACTATTGGGTTGCTTAGTTTTGGTTTGGCTTTAGATTATTAGTTTGGTACTATTTATCTATTTTTTTTAACACCCTAGTGGAGATGCAATACTTTGTCAAATTATATTACATGATAACCGAAATTGCTTTGCTAAGGTTTTAAAGCCTCAAATGAACTACTAATATATATATATATGACAATCAATTCGTTTTTTGCAGATTGATCAAAATGTTGATATTACAGTGCAGGATGTTGAAAACACATTCAAGTTAGCTCTTCCTAGTACATCAAATAGACCAGGCTTGGCAGACTAATCTGACTTTCCAAACTTTCTCTTATGTTCAATTTAGTTACTCTATATTCTATTTTGTTTTAAATTAGGAGAATAACTGGACTGAATTCATGCTTTGTACTATTATTCTCTTTTAATTTGAGCCAAGAATGTTGTTGTATGGACATATTGTTGAGCAATAAAATTCTTGAGCCATTATCTGTTCTTTGAGCTTTTGAGACCAATCTTATTTATAGCCTATTTGGTCTAGCTTAAAAAAAAACTTCTTTTGGTAATTAAAGAATTTTATTTAATTACCAAAGCATAAGTACAGGGTTTAAAACAAAATTGGTGAAACTCAGACAAAAGTAATTTATTTTGCAAAATATTTCTTTTGTCAGAAGTACTTTTGAAAAATAGCAATTGTTATTTAATTAATTAATTTAAAAAATATTTAAAGTAGCAATTTGCGCTCAGTCAAGATTCAAAAATACTAATGAGGAAAGGCAAGCTTGACCAAAGCACATCAACTATCTAAAAAAGTATTTCTTTTACATATAAAAAGAATACTTTTAGTAGCATAGGGTCCAATATCTAACCCTATCCAACTACTTTCTCCGTCTCGCCACATTTTTAAGACAAAAAAAATTGTAACAAAATTTGTCTTAAGACTCGTCAATTCTCTTGTTTCACTTTAATTTTAATGATAACTTTCTATTATTTTATAACATTATTGGTTTATTATTCTGTTTTCCAGAAAATGAAACAACTATTTTTGGCAAAAGCAAATGAAACTTCTGTTTACTAAAGTGCGACTAGTGGTAAAACGGTCCCACGTATTAGGGTTGTTAATTTGGATCGAATATATGAAATTCAAACCGATTTGCTTAATTTCGAATTATATTTATTAAAATTTTGAATATTCGGATCGGATTCGGATTGATATAATTTTAACTCGATCCAAAATCCGAAATTATTAGGGTATGTATAAATAGTAAACTTTAATTTCGGATATTCAGTACTTTCTGTACATATTCCACCAAGTTATTACCTTTACAATTGCTCGATTTAGCTATATTGGCACCATAGTACTCTTATAATTGCAAAAACATAAAAATTTTCTTGATGTATTGCCTCATTTACAAAAAATAAATACGTATGAGTTTGTAACTTTGGGGTATAACAAATCGAACCTTCAGAGAAATATTTTCTTAGATATGCAATGCTGGTAAAAGAGATGAAAAACAAAAAGATGCTTATATTAGCACAGAACACAGAAGAAGCAGATAAAGAAGATGCATTAGCCGATTAGATTAGCGGTAGCCTTAATGATCCGATCTGAAATTTGAAATATTAATCTGATCCAAACCTTAAATTCTGATCCGGTCCGGTATGAATTAGGATCAGATTCGAATAGCATTTTATTGAATTCGAAATACGAAATGTGCTAAATCTGATCTGATCCGATCTACCACAGATACTCGATGTTATCCGTTTTGAGCCAAGCCCTCACAATTTTCCCCAAAAAATCTTATATCATTAAGAGATTCATACATCTTATACGAAATTCCTAATTTTTTTAACTGCCAATATAGGCATTACCTAAAATTTTCCTTCTCCAATCCTCATTGCAAATACCTTATAAAATAGATATTGCCTCACTCTGTCACTCACGTGTAAAATACATAAACTAAACAAAGCTACGATCTATAGAATTCAAACATATAAAAGGTAGATTCAGTGTTTCACCAAAAACAATAAAACTCCTCATCCTATTTTTTCTTGAAGAAGCAAATTCTAATTAATTTACACCCCTTTCATAATCTGTCTTTAGTGTCACCAAACACAATGAATTTTATACTAATTTTTTTTACCACGTTTTTTTGGAATCGTTCGTCCACGTATCTACTATTCACCACCTGCTCAAAATGAAGCTTTACTAAAGTGCTACAATCACAAAATATTGTAAAATAATTTCTTGGGAGAAGAAATTTGTATTAGTACTCCTATGTATAGTAGTTAAATAACCTCGGAAAAGATTGGTTAGTTCTTAGAGATCCACATCTAGTCAAATCAAAATTAACTAATACTCACTTTACTGTCTTACGGTGTTATTTTGCTTTTATATAATTTTTTAATGGTGTTTATTTTTGTCTATATTTTTATCAATGTGGTACTTATACTATTTTGAGCCGAGAATTTATTGGAAACAACCTCTTTATCCCCACAAGATAAGGGTAAGGTCTGTATATACACCATCTCCCCATACCCCACGGTGTGGGATAATACTAGGTATATTGTTGTTGTTTGCTGTTCCCTCCGGTCCACAATAAGTGACCAATTTATTTTGGACATGCACATTAAGGAAATACTAAATTTTAAAAAAAAATAGTTAGTGTGACTAAACTATTCTTAATAAAATATTACAGCATAATTTAATGTGAGAAAAAGATTTTTTAGGACTACATATAAAGGGTAATTTTAAAAAAATAAATTAAATATTTTTTTGATTATATAAATAGATTTTTGTTTTGGACCAAAATAAAAAAATAAATAGATCTTATTGTGGACCATAGAGTAAATCATAAAAGTTAGAGATTTTTACCTTCATATACCATATATGAAACCTTATTACCCTTAATGTTTAAGAATTGTGTTAATTACATTTCAGCATACCAAATTACCATTTATATACCATAATTCAAATTAAGAATATAATTAATGCTTTATTTATATTAGGCTTTAATTTAGGAGCGTATATTCTTCCATTTGCGTTTATCCCACCTCTCTCCCCCCAATATTTTACCTTCGGTTAGTTCATCCATTTTCATATACTCGCCTCTCACCCACCATCAGTTACTCAAGATTCTACAATTTTCTTCTCAAGTTAATTTTACAAATCCTATTTTGAAGTTGCATCTGTTTTTTTAAGTCACTAATCATGAAAAAAATCAACAATCCAAAAAAAAAAGCTTCAAAAGCTACATTAGCTGATATCCCACCCTTTGATTTGGGTGTTTTAACACCAAAATCACTATCCAAAAATGCAAAATCGATACATGTAAGTGAACCTACTACTAGTATTTCATCTCCAAGACAAATTCATGCGGATATGAGAAGCTAGCATTTGCACGATGTTGATGCTGGTGGAGGTGATAAACCAGCCGAGAAACAACTAAAATAAAAGGGGAAAAAGTTATGTGTAGATGATGATTTTGTTGAACATTCCCCTAACATTCCATATGTGAAAAACCCGAGGTCTCTCCTTCTTCTTCAAAATCAAAAAAGAAGAAACCCTCAAAAAAGTATCAAAATTGGTTCACAAAAAGATTTTGGTAAAGGTAAACACTAATTATTTATTATTACAGTTTTTAGTGTGATTTTGGTTGTAAAAATCTGTTGTTCAAGTATTTTTTGGTAAAATGTGAAATTGTCCCAATTTTGTAGATTGTATGTCTCAATTTTGTAGATTAATTGTAATTGTAATTTTTAGACAGTGCATAAATATAGTTATTTTAGAGTTTTTTTGTAGTCTGCTGGGTAAATTGTAGATAAGGTATATTTTACACTTTTTGTATGTTGCTACATATACCTTCATACTAGTTACAATCAATTTACATTTTTTGAGTTACTTGAACTAAGTATTTTATTTTTGTAGTTATACAGATGTGGTTAACCTTTTATTCCTTATTGTTTTGAGATAATATTTACATGTGTAGATGTCGTGTACTGTTTTGTAGTTATAAGTGTGGGTAGGTTGTTCTTCTTTTAGTTATATTTTGTAGTTATCGTATAGTTATATGTAGATTGCTGCTTCTTTTTTTTATGCAAACTACTGATGTTAAATAATTTTTTATTTTATGTAGAATGGCCATTACTTAGCACCACAAAATGGTTATTATGGTGTGCTTAGATTCCGCAGTATATGTGATCCGAGCATACCTAGCTAGATAAAAGCTTTACTCTCTCCAAATACTTTAAAGCTTTTTTCAAAAAACTTATTTTGGTTACTTATTTGGTCTCCCCACAATCTGTATGCAAAACCAAGCAATTCATCTTCTGATGAAATATGAATTGTCAAAGTCCACTGACTCATATATTTCAGTACTATTGAAGGGTGAAAAATTAAATTTTTCCTTGAGAGAATTTGGGTTGATTACTGGTCTAATTTGTGTGAATAAGTTTTCAGACTATGGTTACAGTTTCACTTATGTTAGCCATTTAATGACTACCTATTTTCCGAACAAACAAATGGTTGAAAAGTGGCATTTGAAAAATATAGTCACAAATAAAGCTTGGGCAAACGATGAGGATGCAGTGAGGTTTTGCATTCTTTATCTGTTGGAATTTTTTATTTGTCCTTCTGATAAAGACCATGTGTCTTTCATAGACAAGTTTATATTCTTTCTGATAGAGTCTGGTAATTTTGAGTCATACCCATGGAGTATCAAATCCTTCAAGCAGATTATTGAATCTGTGTGACATCATCTTAATCCTCATATACATTCTTATCTGATACGAGAATGCTCATTAGCCTTGAAAGTGTGGCTATATGAGTGTCGCTCGTCCGTCAGCACGAAGCTTGCTACGAGATGTTCTGGATCTATACCTCACATTTTAAGATGGTCAGCTACAAAGGGCCAGATTTGATTAACTACAATTGAAGAGAATATGATCAAGCCTGGGTGGCTCAAGGTATATTTTTTTCGCTTTTGTATGATGCTACATTTACCTTCATAATAACTACAATTAATCTATATATTTTTATTTACTTGAACTAACTATTATTTCCATCATTCAGTTCACAAGCATGAATGAATCTGGAGAAAAGATAGAAGTGCTTAATCTGCCAGACAAGATTCAATATGAAGATGCACATGGTGCTCAATCATCACAGGTTCCAATTGCTGCTTCCCCAACATTTGAACCCAAAGATACAAATTGTCAAGCGGACACTGAATCTGTGATTAGCAAGCTCAAGAAGTTGGAAAAGGAGATTGAGTAGATAATATAAATAACTACAATATATTGATATTTTTCGCTACAATTTAACTTTATTCCATAATAATTATTGTATGTAATACATTGTACTTAATTTGTGGTATAATTCTATATTGATCCATGTTGGATTGCACAAATCTTCGTTAAATTATAGTGGAACTGTAGCACTTTGAATAAGATTACCACTAATTATACATTTAATTTTTAGGTTGATTTAAAGTTAGCTGAATTTAGAAAGGTCATTTTTAGGAACTTTCAAGCATTCGATAGTTCATAGATATTTCTGTGAAGAGTGTTATGAAGGTGATAAACAGGAAGTCGATGTGAACGAGTCAAAGGTAAGAATTGACATATATTTTTGTACTAAAACTAATTATGACATATGAAATAAGTATACTCAAACATACCCAAAAATTATAGTTTGCTGGTATAATGACCAACAACAAGGAGAGAACAACCATCAATTTCAGTTCAATATTGGTGATCAAGTGCATGCAAGCACAAGCAATACAGGTATCTAAAAAATTCCTATAAACATATCTACAAACTTCAAGACAACATTATCTAATTATATTAACCCTTTTTTCACTATGTTTTGCAGCTGCAATTTTTCCAGAACATGTTCAAGCACATGTTGACTTATATTCTGATTTTCAAGAACCAGTTGGGGCATATAAAGCAGGTACGCTATCATACTTACATTATAATAAGGTTACAATGAAAAACTTTTATAATTCACACTTTAACTAAAAATTTCCACATATATCTACATTTCTCATATTTTAAATTATTCATTTAAGTTGAAGTTTCCAGAATATCTCCAAGCACATGTTGAGGAAGAACCAAAATTTGAAGAAGTAGCTGAGGCACAACAAGCATGCATAATATAAGAAGCTCATTATATTCACTTTATATCCACAATATTATGCATAACTACATACATCTACATTTATTTTCAGAAGTTGAAGTTTCTCCTGGGGTGTGCCAGCAATGGTTGAGGAAGAACCAGGATTTCAGGAAGGAGCTGAGGTAGAAAAAGCAGTTATAGTATCATAATACACTTTTGAATAGATACTTGTTGCTTATACAATTGTACAATGCTGTTAAATATGCTATTTTATATGTAACAGATATTGAAGATAACGTTCCACAGTCACCAATTCATGGTGTGACTGTGAATGAAGTTGTTCCTGAAGGTTAAAGCATTGACAAGAAAGGTCTGACATTGGATGACTTTGAGTTGCCAGACAACTTAACACAATTGGTCATTTGTGGCAAGCCCATACCAGATGAAGCAACTCATATTCATCCGAATAGAACTAGGCAACCGGGAAAACATGCACGATACCTTTCACACCTATGTATAGTTCTGGAGGCAGCACATCTGTCGGACCTAAATCTTTGTACCTCAAGCACCCCTTCACCAACTGGTTATACCTTCGTAGTGACAAAGTATCTAATGGGTATGAATGCTTAATTTTACACTTTCATTTCACCATTTTTAAACTTTAAATATGTAATTCATGCTGTTATTTTTTTATTTGATATTTTATTGTTATTACATGAGGAAAGAATACTTTTACAAAAATGATAACCAAATCAAGCCTTGGTTAAACTTTGGTTGTGAAAAAGGAGGATAAGAAGGACTGATTTTATGCCCTTGCTCACCCAGGACAAGTTATCAATAACACGATAAGTATACAAATAGAATCATTCACAATATGTGTTTTGTCTTCAGCTGTGTAGTGTAATTGTAGTTATATTGTAGTTTTGTCTTCAGTTGTGTATTGTATTGTAGTTATATTGTAATTTTGTCTTCACCTGTGTAGTGTAATTGTAGTTATATTGTAGTTTTGTCTTCAGCTGTGCAGTGTAATTGTAGTTATATTGTAGACAAGATATATAGGTTACTATGTTTTGTCTTCAGCTGTGTAATTTTGTTTTTTTATGGACCTTATGTCTCATATTTGATGATGATTGTACGTACAAATTGAATTTTTGGTACTTTGAACATAATTGGAATCTCTGTTTACCATAATTGTAGTTACTTTGTAGTGAAATTTATGATGACTTATAATATTAATTGTAGGTTGAATTTTGTTATCTTTGAGACCTTATGTTAGTTGCTATGTTGCATTTGTTCCTCTATATAGTAGCTAAAGTATAGCAATCTGTTAGATTATTTGGTTAGTTCAAATTGTAATTTTAAGTTGTAGCTGTTATGTAGGTAATTGTGGTTACTCTGTAGCTTATAGTAGACTTTATTTTATTTTGCAGCACATTGATGTTATTAGGTATTATTTGAGAAAAAGAGGCAAGTATGGCCCCAACAACGACATTTGGTTCACAACAACCTTCAGGACCAAGTTTGAACGAATCTATAACAAGTTCATAAGTTATCCACCAGAACTTAAGTATTCGATTGTTAAATCAGATGATGATGTTGCAGAATATATTCTTGACTATAGACTTATTGCTAATATTGCCTGGGATGTAGTTGACTATGCCATCATGCCTGTGAACATTGTAGAGAATTTCCATTGGTTGTTGCTCATTTTCGACATTGGGGACAGGCAAATTTATGTTTATGATTCCATGGTGTCTTCAAACCGTCATAATATTGTTGAATCATTGGTTGATAAGTTTTCAATCATTATCCCTCTGTATTTGTCTTGCACTGGTTTCTAGGAAAAATGTAAAGACATTGACTTCAAAACCACAAAGGCATATATTGACAAACCAGTTACAGACCCTCTCAACATACAGTGGATGATTGCGGAGATTCCACAGCAAAAGGAAGAATCACTGTAAAAACAATATTCTCCCTTTCTATATGTTTAGTTATTTTATTTTAATCAATTGTTACATAATGAAAAAATTTGATCTTATGCAGCAATTGTGGTGTATTTGTGGTGGCTTTTGCGGAGTATGTTAGCCTTGGAGATTTGGCAATCCGAAAAGAAGATCTTTCTGATATCGACCAACACCGTAGATGCTATGGAGCTCTACTATGGGACTATGCTACAAAGAAACAAGAAGATGGGTCAATCAGTGAAAATGAGGTTATAGGCATGCTAGTAAAGACGAAGGGTGCTCCTGATAAAAATAAGAGGACTAGAGTACAGAGAAAGAAGAAATAAAGTCTTGTGTTCCTAGTTTAGTTGATGTCATTTTGTAGTTGAAGTGGAATACACTATGGGAAATATGTCATTTTGGTTATTTACAGTTCATTACATTAAACTCGAGTACTCTGATTTGCTAGAATACAATTTACCTTTAATGTTCAAGTAATTTTTAAGAAATACCTTCATGTTCTAGGTAATTTATGTATATAACTGTCATTTGTAGCTAAGGTACACATCCAAAAGATGAAATAAATACAGGAATCATATAAATAAATTATCTACAATTTATCTACAAATTATTAACAAGACTACAATTTAAATATATTTAAACTACATTTTAACTACAAATAATCTACAAATTATTAATAGGACTGCAGTTAGACTACATTTAAAGTACATTTTAACTACAATCTTGAAACAGTTTACATTGAATGAATTCTTCATTAACATCAGTTATTTTGTTTATAGTAAATATTAAAGTTTAACTAAGCTATAAAAAGGACAAATTTAGATGCCTGACAGAATACATAAAATCATATTAAACGCAAATACACAAATTGTAGTATACTTTATAATCATCTTCAAAAACTTTAACGATTACACAACAAAATCGAATAATTTGAACTCACTGACATTTATTTTGAATAACTATTCTAACTATATGATATTCATTTCTTTTTGGGTGCATTCTACCAAGTTGTTTTGTCATACCCTTCGCCTCCACATTTTCCACATGACACCTTGTACTTCTTTGACTTTATTTCATCAAATATTTTATATCTTTCCTTGAGTGGTCTCCTTGGCTGCTTTTTATCTTCCACCGATGGCTTTACTACCTCATCCAAATTATGTTGTGGCACATCCCATTTACTTTCATCAGGAAGAGGATTTACTGGCATTTTATAGGTAAGTAGAAGGCTCTTCCTTGTATAATACGGAGAGCAATAGTTTTCATACGTTCCTTCCTGTGCCTTACTGATGCCAAAGTATACACACACGGAAGTTCATCAAGTTGGAATTGTTAGCAGCTACTTTTCTTATTTTCTAGACACACAATGTACCGCTTCATACCATCTAACACAGTATGTATATGATTTGTTGAATCCCTCACCTACAATTGAAAAGCAAACATAAATAATACTATATCAATCATTAAAAAGGATTATCCACAACTTACCTACAAATCAGCTACAAATACATTACGACTTATCTACAATCTAAAATTACCCACAATTTGACTATAGTTTATCTACAATCTGGAAACAATGCATATTAAGCAACTTTTCTTTTGCACCAAACAGACAGATCTTACCCTTAGTTTCTAAGATAATGTATTGTTGTCATCTAATTCTTTGTTTAATTTGTACCCAAGGTATGTGAAAGTACCATTTTCCTTCAATAACATCTCTTTCGTCCAACGTTCAAGAAGTGTTCTCATATAATCTAATAGATCAAATATTGGAAGCTCTCTTGCCTCTTTTGTTATAGCATTCAACGACTCGGTAATGTTTGGTGTCATAGTAAAAGTTCTATCCACCGTTGCATGTACTCTTGACTGTCTATAATAGCCAATATCATATAGGTAAGATTTCACACGCGGGTCTACCTCTTCAATCTTCAACATCCTTTCATTACATTTATCCAGAGTGTATGACCGTGTTGTAGCAAAGTACAATTCATGTAATTGTAGATGTCTCTTCTTGAATTTGGACCTTATATTTGTCCAAATATGCCACATGCAAGAGTGTGGCCTGCCCGGATAGACAATTGATGTTGCCTTCAGTATACTCTCATTCCTATATGAAACAACACACATTAAAGGTCTTTCACCATATGACTCCTTGAATTGCTCAAAGAACCACTTTCAAGATGCGTCGTTTTCAGAATCAACCACAGCATATGCTAAGGGAAATATAGTACCTACATTTTTAATTCATAAAATATTAATTGGTAGCCCTGAAAAGGTATATAAAGATATAATTAACTAACTACTACAATATATATATTCAGAATATAGACAACTTATCTACATATTTTTCTGTTTACTACAAAATAACTACAATATAACTATATTTTATAGACTGCCTACAAAATAACTACAAAATTATTACATTATTTACCTTTTGCATCCATGGTGCTTGATGTAGGCATAATCCCCTTGTAGGCTGACTTTAAGAATGTCCCATCAACCACTACTACTGGCCTACAATGTTGACAACCACTTATTGATGTACCAACAAACTCATATAAGAAGCAATCATCTACTGCATTCTTCAATTTAACAATAGAACCAGGATAAGCCTCTTCAAGAATATAAAAATATTGGGTAATTTGTTGTAGGAGTCAGGCGGATTCCCTCTAAAAAACTGTAAAACCTTTTCCTTGGCTCTCCATGCTTGCATATAGCTTAGGTTCAGTCCATGTTCGGATAACATGTCAGTTTGTATGTCCCTTGGTGTGTATACAGTCTTAGGATCACAATACTTTGGAACGACCATGCTACCAACTACAACTGCAGTACATTTGCGTTGTATGAATATTTCGTCCAATAAGGAGCACGTGTGTTGTCGGCTGAAACTCCTTATCTTGAACATTGCCGAATCATTAATTGACGTTGTCTTGAAGTGCCATTTACAGTTTTCAGCAACGCATATAAGCCATTAGATACAAAAAATACAATATTTAATACATGTTATAGATGTAGAAGCAACAAAAAGTATTTTTTTAACACAAATTCGTTAAAAACTACAATTAACTATAGTTTAACTACAATTTATAAAAACCGCATATCTTCACTAAAACACTACTTTTATTGATATATTCTCCACAAATAACTTCTTACCTTCTATGACTAGATCTTTTACTCTGAACTGGAACTTGTGCATCACAGAAAAATTCTTCATTGCAGCAGCTATAGTTTGCTTGTCCTGATAAGTTTGTCCTTCTTCAATATATGTTTGCGTAGATTCAGTTATTATTTCACTTTGATAGTACACTATAGCTAGTGAGGATGGAAATTCAAGTAACTTTAGGGATCTAGACAAACCTGCAGCAACATAGAGATAAATGTAGTCAATAACTTTGAAAACAACATTGCTTTATGAGCTTCAGTACATTTTTATGTAGTTAATTTGTAGATAAATTTTGTAATATTGTAGATAACACACTAACACAATAACTCTTTGCAATGTAGAATTAAACATAGGTTCGACAATTTAAGTACTGAGGTCGATGAAGAACAATTTTGTATTCTACAATTTGTATTGCGTTATAGAATTTGTAAAAGCAATTTCAGTACTGGAGCTGTCACGACCCAAATCTCGGTCGTGATGGCTCCCAGCACACTACTAGGCAAGCCCGACCATTATTCAACACTTAACCCAATTGGAAAAAATAGCAGAAGAAATATCAATTGAAGTCATGATCAAAGTACTAAAGAATTTAACAAAATATACAACACAATCCCACTAGGACCCGGTGATACGAATATGAGCCTCTAGAATACAGAATATCACCCTAATACATAGTATATCCAAAGTATGATGATATGGAAATAAAAAGGATAGGATAGGAGGGAAGTAATCAGTGCTGCGAATGCCGTGCAACTACTTTGATACTCCCAAATCACTGGATCTACTGTGCCTGAGACCGCCCTAGATATGCACACGGGGTGCAAGGAGTAATGTGAGTACTACCAACTCAGTGAGTAATAAAAATAAATGCACTCTGAAGATAACACAGTAAATACAAAAAGTAAGCTATAATCCAAATATCCAACAATGTACGGAACTGAACAGCTGAACAACAGTTAAAATACAAATGCATGTATGCAATGCATATGGGTACAATCTAGTACCTACTGCGGCGCGCATCCCAATCCACCCATAATCATTTAACATTGACGGTGCTCACTGGTGGTGTGTACAGACTCCGGATGGGCTCTTACAGCCCAAGCGCAATATCAAGTCATCTTGTGGCATCAATCAAATCCTGGTCATTCATTGTTATCTGACCCATTTACATCATATAGTGCCATGTTTACCATTGTTTCAAGTTCCTACTGCGGCACGCAGCCCGAGCCACCCATAATGTTTCTAATCACATCAGACAGTGCCATTGTTACCACTGTTTTAAGTCACTGCTACGTCGCGCAGCCCGAGCCACCCATAATCAGTCTAGAAAACATCACGAGCCCCATGGGCATTTATAAAACAATAGTTCTGAGCCCAAAATAATATTTAAAATATCATTTGAGTTTTCAAAACTTAGAAATATGGATGAGTTTGCAAAATGGTATTTTAAACCTTGGACTGAATTTAGATGATATGCAAATCATGCTAAGCAGTAATATCAATCCTCGAAGGATTTTACAAGTCGGCACAAGGCCCCAAACATGGCATCAAGCCCAGTAATATCAAAAAGGTATGTGTATATATCACCAGTATAGTATAAACATCCCACGGGATGGACCAAGTCACAATCCCAACAGTACCCGACCCCGCACTCGTCATGGAATACGTGTCACGCCTCAATATAGCGTTGCGATGTGAAAGTCCAGGGTTTCAAACCCTCAGAAAAACATTTACATCTATTACTCACCTCTAGCCTGCCAAATACTACTCCGCAATGCCCTTTCCTCTCTTATCAACCTCCTCATGGGTCGATTCTTGCCAAAACGACAACGAATACATTACAATAGACTAAGGGAATATAATCCAATCGAAAAGACTAAAAAAATAATGAAATTCACGAAATTTGCAAAACCCGAGCCCCAGCCCACGTCTCGAAATCCAAAAATTTTGACATCAAAAAATTTCTTATCTTGCCCCGAGTCTATACATATCAATTTCACAAAAATCGTAGTTCATTTGACCCCTCAAATCATCATTTCTATCCAAGAGGGTTTTCTACCCTTTTTAACAAAATTCTTAAACTAAACACCAAAACTTACAATAGATTCGAGTTATACAACCAAAATTTTGTCAAAAAACACTTACCCCATTTCATATCGTGAACATCGCTTCGAAAATCGCTTCAATCCGAGCTCTAGAACTCAAAATATGCCCAAAATACTTAGTCTCTCGGATTAAAAACACTGCCAAGATTTTCGGTACTATTCACGAGCGGTCTCTGTTCATGCACGTGGGTCACTGTTCACTGTCCACCCGCGCGGTTGCTGTTCACTGTTCATAAAATGCAGCAACCTTTTAAAGAAAATTGCAGCACAACTATTTTTCACTAAAATGGCTCTAACTCCATCATATGAACTCGGAATTCGACGATTCTTTTTCCTATGGCTCCATAATTTCGATACGGATCTAGTGGTTCAAATAAAACTGAGTTTGGATCTCATTTTCTCAGTAAAATATCAATTTCGCTCGTTAAACAATTAACTCAAATTTCGCGTCAAAAACCCAATCGCGACTTGATAAAATTAAACCAAATATTTCCAGATCAGTCCTATAATTCATGATTTAAATTCTCGAAGTCTCGAAATCAAATTTGGATCTCTTGAACTAAAACTAGACCTTTGGATCATTACATTTATGCTCAAAACGGCAAAAATCTTCCAAAAATGACCCGTTGGGCATCCAAAACACACCCGAGGCCCCGGGACCCCATTCAATAACACCAACCAGTCCCAAAATATATTACGGACTTGCTCGAGGCCTCAAATCACATCAAAGAATGCAAAAATCATAAATTAACCTCCAATCCAAGCTTGATGAACTTTGTAGTTTCCAACTTCTATTTCTGATGCCGAAACGTATCAAATCAAGTCCGATTGACTTCAAATTTTTCACACAAGTCCAAAATGACATAACGAAGCTACAAAAATTTTTGGAATTCCGTTCGGACCGTCGGATCAAAATTTTACCTATCAACCGGAATTCGTCAAAATACTAACTTTGCAGTTCAAGCTTAATTCTACACCGGTTATCACAAAAATATTTCGGATACACTCCTAAGTCCTAAATCACCTAACGAAGCGATCCAAACCATAAAATTTTCATTTCGAGTCCGATATCAAAATTTTCACTTTCGGTCAAATTTTCTCAAAAACCTTCAATTTTCTATCTTTAGCCAAATGGCTTCAAAATGACCTATAGACCTCAGAATTCATTTCCGATTGCGATCTCAAATCCAGAATCACCATACGGACCTACATCCAGTCTCAGAATCCCAAACGTACATCAATAACACTGAAATGCATTTTAAGCCAAACTGATGCAATTTCTTCTAAAATGCTATCTTTCATAATAGGCGCCAAAACGCTCCCGGGTTATCCAAAACCCGATCTGGCATACGCCCAAGTCCAAAATCATCATACAAACCTGCTGGAACCTTCGGATCCCAATTCCAAGGTCATTTACTCAAAATTCCAATCCTAGTTCATTTCTTCAATTTTATGCTTTCAAAATGAGAATTTCCATTTAGATTTGACTCCAAACTTCCTGAATTTTAATTCTCACCATACACACAAGTCAAAATACCTGAGATGAAACTGCTCATGGCCTCAAACTGCTGAATGACGCGCCGGAGCTCAAAACGACCGGCCGGGTCGCTACAGGAGCTTCTGAAGCTTGCGTTGTTTTAGAATTGTAGTGAATGAGAGAATTACGCAGCAATGAGATCTCTTTCCGTTTCAAAATTTGAATTTAATGTGGAAAGAATCAAACGCAAATTTCGTGCCTTCTTTTTAGCGCGTTTTAAATGGCAGAATCTGCTTAATTATGGATTGATATATAAATTGTAGTAAAAGTGTGAATTGTGCGGTAATTAACAAATTTTGAACATATTTAGTTACAAAGTTTTATATGTGGTATAGATAGAAAAAAATCCCTAAAAGTTAATCCCTACAAATATAATAGTTTGAGTTGTTATCAGTTTATGGCTTTTGTTGGACCTTGCGTAATGTTACGTAATGGTTTTAAAAGATGTTTTAGTTAGAGAGATATTAGTATTATTTTTAGTCTGTGCCATAAATTTATATTTGATATTCAAAAAAGTGTATAATTTTTATATATAACATATAAAATGTATATATATACAAATTTTATATTTTTTTTTTGTTATTTTACAGCGACTATATAATATTATTTTCTTTACGTGAAGCATAGCTAAGCAAGTACACTAACTAGACAATTTAAGCCTCTACACAATGACTAGGCAACCTAAGATTTTCCTTGAAGAATATAATTTTAATATGGTCGGGGTTCATGAGACTGGTCTTTTTTTCTTTCCAATTTGAATGGTTATGAAAATGTATAGGAAAAATTATAGCTTAAGTATTTTGAATTTTTTTTACAAGGGTAGATAAATCAAGTTCTACTAAATATATGATCATTAACTAGCAATTTAATGAATGGATGAAAAATTGATTAACGGTGCCAAATGGCCGACTGAGCAATATATTGTCAAAAATTGAAGAAAATATTCTGCACAAATACTTTTAGCTGAGTTCTAACTAAATGCATTCCATTACCTTTACACTGGTCTCCTTTACCTCCAATTGTCCTAACCATCAAACTACAAAAATAAAACATGAATTTAAGCTATATTGCTGATAATATAAAAATTCTTTATTAGTGAATTTAACCTTTTTTTTTGTCAAAGGAAAAATTTTGTATTCAACCAATGTCAATGTACATCAATTGTTCTTTTGTGACTATAGAACAACTCTCAAAAATTATTCAATTAGCTACTCTACAACTATAGTTGTTTAACTACACCTAATGTGAGTCTATTACATTTGGTAGTAGTTCATGGTTTGTAGGCTGTTTTGCCACTTTGGCTTCTTCATTCCAGTGATATGCACTTGGATAGCAATCTGTCGTGCTCTATCTGTTGCATCTTTGCTCGACTGTCGAAATCTTCTTTCGTTCCTTTCCATCCAAATGTTGTATACGATTGCTGCAAACACCATTGCTAGAATGGATTTCCTGGGATGCCTATTGTTAACTCTGGCCGAGACCCACTGAACCTCTAGTTCCCAAGTGGTGATTACTCTTTTAAACCTCAGCCACTGTAGCAAACCTTGCCACAGCCTTTGTGAGTAATTTAACCTTTAATATCAGGTTACTTATAATCTTGGTTACCATATCACCAATTAATATTTTTAAGAGAGTTATTTGTTACTTTATTAATTATATATATAACTAATTAATAAGTTCCTATCTCCCCTAAAGAGCACGCTGTTAACCAAGTCGAATAGATAAATTAAAATGGATTTAAAATAATTACAAACCAAAAAGGGAGGTTTTCCGAGGGCAGGGAGAAAATTACGATTATGATACTTAAGGCAGAGCGGATTCAGGATTTGAGGCTAATGCATTCTTGCCGTAATTTCAAAGTAATATGCAATAATAAGTAGATTTACAATTAGATATTTATAATATTTAGTGAATTTTTTAAATATAAATACAGAATTTACACACGAGATATTGGATTCCCAAAAATTCATATTTTATGTTCTAGGTCCGCCCGGACTAAAAAAAGGGGACAATTTTATAACAGCAAAAAGGAACTCAATGCGTGTCAAACCAGAAATTAGGAACGAATTTACAAATTTTGCGAAGGATTTTTTTAAATGATTTCCATATGTGTACTGGTTTAATTTCTCTCTTCTTCTTCTTTTTTTATTTTATTTTTATTTTGCGGAAATATGTACTGCCTTCTCGCTATAAGTTCAATATTTTTCTCAAGCAGATATAGAGAACCTCCTTTTAAGATTTTTGTCGTTGCACGTTGCATGTTTTATTGTAAATTTAATTTGAGTAATCTTTATAAAGATACTATTGACCTGCTCCAACCTTACCAATAAAATCACCAACCTCGTGATTATTTTAAGAAATGGCATTATATACGTTGCAAAAGTACAACAAGGACTTCAACTAAAAACTACAACAAATAAGAAAATGACAGTTGGAACTATTTAATTAGTATGTTATATAATCTAAGATTCAGAATAGATATGATCTTATCTTAAAAGAACTTATGTAAAAAGTTTTGATCCCAACTAATCATTTCAAAATTTAGGGAACTCCGATTAAAGGAAATAGTTGCTCCGTCCAAGTTTATTTGTCACAATTAACTGGCAACCCCCTTAATTATGAAACAATAAATAACATAGTAATGTTATTATATCAGTTAATTTTAACTATTATAAATCTAATATGTTGGACAATCATAAGGGTCAAATAGGTGTAAAATAATAAATTACTTAATGGTTTTCCGAACTGGACGAGCAGCGGAGGCACAAGCCAAGATACGTTGAACCCAATAGTTTTTGCTCGAACAGCGTATTTGGTATTTATAATTATTAAATATGTACAAATATTTAATTTAAAACCTAGTCATTAACACTTAAAATCATTGTTCTAAAATCCAAAATTCATAAGGTTGAAATCCAAAATCCGCCCCTAAAAAAGTGGACATTTATAATTATTATTGTTTACTCGTAAACCTGAATAATAATTGAATTTATACACGATTTTAAGAATATATGAATTAGTTTGATACAAGTGATAAATAACGTCAGCTAAGGGAATTAAAGATAAAATAAATAATCAAACTAGTTGTGATGTTACGTCCAGGCTCATATCTGAGCTTAACAATTGATCTGCCCTTAATTCGGAACCAAAATATATATGAAGAGTTATGAGCATAACTAAGAACCTTTCCTTAACTTAAAAGCAGAGAGAAAATAAGTTTATATTGCCTTGATACGCATGTTATTGTATGTCATTGAATAAAAATTACATCCTTTATATAGTAGGAGAGTTTCATCCCTAGTACAATTCTAAAAAAAAGTAAAAATCTTCTTTTTTGCTAATTACTTATCTGCTGCCAATACGGGCTGAGATCCACGCGCGCCGTGATATTCGATTAGGCGCGGATATCATAGCCCTTCGTTTGTCGTGTGCAACCATTTGTAGTGCTCTCCAAGGTCTTGGAGCTCTAACCGGATTCGGGAGTTGTTGTCTCGATAATCCATTGGTAAGCGCTCCGCTCAGTCCTTAGTGCGAGAGATTTCTAACTTCGTTTCCGATTGTATGTTATGTCCTTGTTTCGTTTGCTAAAATGGAAATTGGGGTGCTCATTAGCCCCGATTTTACCCGTATACAGATAGTCCCTTTATTTTTCAGAGAGTAGGTTTGCCGAAACGATGAGAAACAATAGTTATTGCTTGGTACCTTCCTTCATAGGTTACAACCGAGATGACAAAGAAGTTGAAACATCCCATCAACTGTGTTGTTATAACTTCGAACACGTGTCAACCATCGGTTGGTTGCCTCTGAATGCGAAGTGCCACTTTTTTCATATAAAAAGCTTTTACTCTTTGTTCTTTTTTCGCTTTTCAATCAAGCTTCCACCTTCGAATTTTCTAGCTACTACCAACTTGTTTCAAACCTTCATATCTTCATCTTTGATATTCACATCTTCATAATTGTTCTTAGGTTCTTATCCAGATTTCCTTCAAATTTTCATACTCCGCTCTTCCACCTCCAAACTTGTTTCTTCAAAGCTTCATACTTTTGTTTTTAAATTTTCGAACTTTATCAGATAGCAACAGGCTGCCTATTCATCTTCTCACCCGGCCACAAATTTTGAGGTGTCTGCTATCGCGGTTGTTCCCGAAGTAGCCGCTCCTGAAGTGGCTGCCCCCAAGAAATCTGCCCCTGAGGGTACCTCCAAGCCTCCCATGAAAAGATTTATTTCTTGGGGCTGCTCCATAATAGACGACTTCAAAGTCGAGAAGCCCTCGTACAAACAGGACCGAGGAGAAGGAGCATGCAGATATATATACTCCATTACCGGATATGTCCTTCATGTGGTATGAGAGGACTGTAAATGGGAAGGCAATGAGGTAATAGTCCTCGGGCCTGAGGATGATATTACTATTCTCGCGGAGCGGTATCTAAGTGTCCACACTTATCCCTTCACGCTAGGCCCGGTAGACCCAATGATTTTAACCTTCTATAAGAGGTACGAGGAATGCCTCAGAAAAATCCACCTGTCTCTTTGGAGGATCATGATCCTCCTTTGTTATTTTGTGAACCCTACAAATCCCCTCGGCTCACCCTCGAACACATGCTATATCTATTCAGCCCCTAGATTTTCGAGAAGGACTAATCAAGCTTTACTCGTTGGGCTAACAAGTCCCCCTTTCCGAGTATCGACGAAGATCGAGATTGAGCTCGAGGCTTGCAAGGATGCTTCATTCAATTGAAGATCTAAGATCTGATCCCCCCGACTCCATGACATTTTTCGAGAAATGGAATGCATCTCGCAATTGAAATGTCTATTTCCTTCATTTCCTTTCGCATCATTCGTTCTTGTGGTTGTGTTGTTGTCACCCTGATCCTAATGTGATCCCCCGACTCAAGGAGTGGATCGAAGGCATATGAAAGCATATGTCATACTTCGAACTCTCATGGCGCATGTAACGACCCCACCGGTCGTTTTGAACAAGTACAACCTCGTCTCCCCATATACTGCTCAATTCATGCTTCACGGTTCTTATGTAACATGTTGGGAGAATTGGATCAGGTTCGGAAAGGTTTTTGAAAGGGACTGAGACACTTAGTCTCCAGGAAGAGAGCTTAAGTTGAATTAAATCGACCGAAAGGTGAAATATGAGTAATCAAATCCAAAATGAAATTTTAGCATTTTCAATAGCTTCGTATGGTGATTTCAGACTTGGACGTATGTCCGAATATGTATTTAGAAGTCGATGGGACAATTCGACGCATTTTGGCGAATAATAAGTTAGCGTGTTATAATTATATTATATTATAAGTGGAAGAGGTCTATTACCATGATGGATACCAAATGGATATGATAACAAGTGTACGAGGCGAACTATAAGACATATGGGGTCTAAGGAAAGTCCTATGTCTAAGCCAAGTTTGAATAATACATAACAAACTAAAGTTGCAGATGAGTACACACTAGACCTCACTTTGAACAAGCATATATACTTTTATATAACGAGTGTGTGATGAACAACCTATCAAATTAAAGTTCTTTGAGTCTAATTTCCAACGCTTCAAACCGTTATTCATTTGGACATTTCTACAAGAAGTTATGACCAAATTACCAAAGTAGCGCAAAATTTTGCACTACCGCGGCGCAAGGCGCACCGCGCCTGTAGAGAATTGCAGAACGGTACGAAATTTCATTTCCGACACATTTTGAACTGACGCCCCACACCCCGCGGCGCGGTAGTACAAGAGTAGATTTTTAAGACCCGAATCCCATTTCATTTAACTCGTTTGGGGTTTGTTAATTTGGGATTTCTGGTGCTTTTAGAGAGAGGGAAGAGGAGTTCTAGAGAGAGGAAGAGGCTCAAGTTCCTTATTCATCAAAAAATCTTGTCCAAACCTTGAAATCCCTCAAGTTCTTCATCAAAGAGGTAATAATTTCTCTTTTCCCAATTCTTAAATTTCGAAATCTAACTAGAAATAGGTAATTAGTAAGATGATTCATGGATGTTGGAGTATCAGTTATATGCTTGTAACAATAAGGTTATGGGAAGATTGTTGAGCTCAAATAGGTATAGATTGGGTTGAAAAATGGTAGAAATCTTCAAAACTTTAATTGAGGATTTGAAAGGCAATCCGATGTCGGAATTTGATAATTTTTGTATGGTTGAAATCATATCGGAACGAGTATTTGGATTTCGTAAGTTTTTTTGGGATTCATAATGCGGGTCCCAGTATTGAATTTTATAATATATTTCTGATTTTTTATCTAGAATATTAGTAATTTCATATGGAATCAATTCGTTACGAATTATATTGAGTATATTGAATTATTATGCCAAGATTTGAAGCTTCGGACGGATTCGCGAGGCAAAGGCTTGTTGGATTTTGAATTGGTTTCAAAGCGAGGTAAGTGTTTGGTCTACCCTAGCTTGAGGGAATAAGAGTTGAGTATATTTACTACCTTTTATGTGATGTGTCTGACGTATAGGCATGGTGACGAGTATCTATATGTTGGGGGTCGAGCATGCCTGTGAGCCTTGTATTATAATGGTTATGACTCCGTTGTAGTTTATTACGCTTCATGTGTTATTATTATTATTGTCCCCTTGCTGGGATGTTTGTTTGTTAGTATTTTTTCCTTGCCGGGAAAGTTAATGATGTAATTGTAGTTCTGGAACTTCGAGGAGCAATGACTCAAGTTATATTATGAAAGTGTGAAAGCAAGTGGGTTGATTGAACCCTTGGAGCATTGGCTCAAGTTATAATATGAATTGTGAAAGTTTATGAGATAATTGCATACTTTGGAGCATTGCCTCAAGTGTTAGAGTGAGTTATGAAATGAAAGTGAAAGAAAGAGAAAGAGGCATCAATTGTTCTATTGCCGGGAAATCTATATTATTAATGTTGTTCCCTTGCCGGGATCTAAATTGTTTACTTATTGTTCCCTTGCCGGGATTCCTATTTTTGTCTTGTCTATTCCCTCGCCCCATTGTTTGTGATTGTTTCTTGGGTTAGGAAAAGTGATAAAGCACGAAGGGTGATGTCGTGTATTGTTGTTTGTGAGGAAAGAGTGTAAACCACGAAGTGTCATTCCGTGCCATGATATAAATGTTAATGCACGAAGGGTCATTCCGTGTCATGATACGAGTGTTTACGCACAAAGGATCATTCAGTGCCACCATTAAGTGAGGTAAAGCACGAAGAAAAATGCCGTGTTCTTTATATGATTGATTTAGTGAGAACGAGAGTAAAAGCACGAAGGAAGATGTCGTGAACCTATTATTTTCTTACTCTCTGTTGATGTGCTTACTTGTTATTAACAATTCAGGTGTATTAACTGATTAGGTCCCTTTACTGTTGTGATCTATTGTGTTTGAATCCATAGTGTTTACAATACCTCGGCTTATTTATTTGTTTGTGTTCAAAATTCCAAATTTCAACAATTGTCACATTTTTAACTCAATTGATTTCTCGTATTAAAGGTACTAATTCATTCAATATTGTACTTTAATTGAAAAGGGTATTTTATTTATCAAATAATTTCAGAAATAAATAAATAATAACTTCATCTTTTCTTGTTGATTTCCTAATTGCGTTGGGAGATATACTCTACTTTATGTTAAGTAAATGAGTCTTCTTGAACATTCTTCATTGTATTGGGTTATGGAACCTGTGAACTAAATAATATAAGGATATTTTTGTGCAATATGAGACAGTAATATGTGGGCACGAGGTGCCTTGATAAATTGAAATTGGGCTGAGACCTATATTATTTATGATTATAAAATGAGGCGTCACAGGGTGACCTTTACCCGAAAGAATTTTATTCAAAAGATGCTTACTTTGAAGATACTTATTTGAAGAAAATATATTCGAAATATATTTGTTGAAAAGCATATTATCCTAGAGATTATTACTTGAAGGATTTATAGGCGAAAGATTTATATTTGAAGGATTTGATTAATTGATTGCACTTGTATTTGTTATTTGTTGAGAAGCAATTTTGGTGTTCTTGTTGCCTGCTATTTATATCATTGGTTGATCATCTTTGCCATTATTGTTATTTGCTTCCTATTATTTTGTACTCTATAAATTCCACAAGTTTATGTGAGTATCTGGTCCTAGCCTGGTCACTACTTCGCCGGGGTAGGCTAGACACTTACCAGCACATGGGGTCGGTTGTGCTGATACTACACTTCTGTACATTTTTGTGTACAGATCCAGGCATTTGATCGATAGTAGCTATTCATTGCGGTGTGACTCAAGGTAAACCTGCTATAGCGTTCGCAGTCACCTTCAATTGTACTTATTTCCATTTGTTCCCTTTGTTTCAGAACAATGATGTAATTATACTATATAACTACTCTTAGAAAGGCTTTTGACTTGTACTACCGATTTTGGGAATGGCAAATTGTTTTGAGAATTTCATTATGAGTTAATAAGTATCAATGTTTTTCAGTTAATGTTAGGCTTACCTAGTTTAGAGACTAGGTGCCATCACGACTCATTCGGAGGGATTTTTGGGTCGTGACAAGTTGGTATCAGAGCACTAGATTCGTAGGTGCTACTAGTCATAAGCTAGTTTAGTAGAGTCTTTTAGATCGACATGGAGACGTCTGTACTAATCTTCGAGAGGCTATAGAGCTAGTAGGAAAAAATTCCCACTTCATTCATTTCTTATCGTGCGACACTTATTCAGCTTGAAGCATATATCTTATTTTCTTTAGCATCCACTCGTGTATGGAATTGCGCACTACGCAAATGGTTTGTGATATCGAAAAAAGGATTATAAGAAAGCCAGAGTTGCTCAATCATTGTTACCACATGTCGATCAGAATTGAGGATGTGGAAGTGCAAAGAGATCTTTCAGTTGTGCGCATGGGGTGCATCAAATCTTGACATCTGGTTGATAAGTACAATCTGTAGAAGGTTTAATTGGAGACCATGTAGTTCACATGGGATTTCTATGTAGCGAAGGGTACAACTAGAAACGAAGTCAATAGAGGAAGCGAGTTTAACTACCACGATGATGACATGTGCCAAATAAATGGTTTGAGGCGTCTTATGTACGGTGTCGTACGAACTATGAAGATTAGTATTGTGAATCATTGAAAATGTGTCTTATGATTTCACACCAAGTGAGGAAAGTCGACTATCAACGATCAGATTGCGAGATCGTGTGTTATACCAATTTTGACTTGAGATGTATTTATGTGGTATTTAAAGGTTCTCCAAAAACATGTATATGATCAAGAGCTGAGAATTGAACGAGATGATGATGACACTTGAGATATTCCCGTGTCCTTAATAATTCTACCTTTCAGTATCAGCGAGGTCAAGGAACTATATTTAGTATACTCGTAGTGCTTAAGTTAATCACAACACTCGCGTGTGGCAGTCATCTTTTAATGTGCCAGTGGCATGGAATTTCCTGCAATGGCTATTTAATTTACCGGTATGAACTCAGTATGAGCAGTCGAACTGCGATGGGTTGGTATGAATGTGGTGATACTAGAAACATTCGGAGAAAACTGTCCTAGACTTGGGAGAAATCTGTTCCATCAGAGCACACGTGCCACGTACCCTAATATAGCTATTACTCTACCTACACTACCAATTAGGGGTGGAGGAAAAGCGGGTAGACAGCGCCTAAGAGGTGGAGGCCCGACCCATTGATATATTCTCTATGGTATAGCTGAGGTCATTTCAAAAACGAACTCTAGTTATCATAAAGGAATATTTTCCTTAAATTTATTCGGTTATGAGTATCGAGGCTAGTCCTCATAATATGTTCTACTCATGAGTGAGCTTCATAAATCTTAAATTTACTTATATGAATACTCATGTCGAGAGATTATATGGAGATAGCTATATCTATCACTATGTGTTTGTCACTAAAAATAGATGTGATGTGATTTCAGGAAAACTGATTTAAATTGCGAATTTTATTCCCAATCGGTATGAGGGTTCATTATATATGTGATTTTATTTGACGAAAATTATTTGAAAGAAGGAAGAAGGGAAATGGAAATTTTAGTAGGCACAATGTGCAAACTACTCGTGATTCAGAGTTAAGGACGAGATCCTCCCATTTTTATATGATATGAAATATTTATACAGGGCTACAAGCTGCGGTAGATGTTATATAAGGACGAGGTTCTTGTGGTGAAAAGATATATGTTTAAATTCTCCCTTTGTGAAATTAATAAAATATATATATATATATATATATATATATATATATATATATATATATATATATATATATATATATATATATATATATTTGTACCATAGTACTTATAGGGAGTCAAGCCAATGAGGTTTATTTGAAAATTTTTGTATGAATATCTCTGTACATAATTTGCCAAATTTTATTGTAATTATTGAGTTTTATCCTACAGGGTGAGTGCCCAGGTGGCGTTAAATGTGACTCGTTAATTTGGGTGGTTAATATTGAGGTCTTCATGCCTTGTTGTTAGAAAATGGAGGGTTGAAACGAGATTTTTGTTGGCATGAGATTAACTGGCAATTCGTAATCGATCATGAATAACTATTAAGACCAGAAATGTGGTTGTGTTCATACATATGTTGTGTTTTGTGTCCAGATATCTTCATTATAATTTCACGCTAGTAATGCAGAGAGTAGTGTTATTGATATATACATTTTGGGGCTTTGTTGAGTTATGGATGTGTTGTTATGAGTTGTTTGGGTGTTACTCTGACATGTGGGTAGTCCCAGTTACAAGGGAGACCTGCCAAAATTTCTAAAATATTTGGGAGATAGAAAATTTTGGGATGTTTAGATGTGCGAGGAAAGAGATAAGTTACGTTGTGTGTTTGAGGACGAATAACCCTAAGCGGGGGAAAGGTGAGCGCCATTAAAAGTTGACGTGTGTTGACATGAGACTAATAGCGTGTGTTCACGTGAAAATCAGACATTTCTGAAAATGATTGGAGCGTGAGGAATTTGGTCTTCAAGTTTACAAATATGGATGAAGCAAATAATCTCAATTGACATGGTGTTGTCGGATTATTTCGAATGTGGTAATATGGGATCGACCATGAGTATATGTATAAAAGTAGAAACATCAAATTTGGAACCTCAAGATAATCTTAGTACATTCGAGGACAAACATTTGTTTAAGAGGTGGAGATTGTAACGACCCCACCGATCATTTTGAACAAGTACAACCTCGAGCAGAGCGAATACCGAAAAAAAGAAGCGACTACCTCCCCATATACTGCTAAATTCATGCTTCACGGTTCTTATGTAACATGTTGGAAATTGGTTCGGGTTCGGAAAGGTTTTTGAAAGGGATTGAGACACTTAGTCTCCGAGAAGAGAGCTTAAGTTGAGTTAAATTGACCGAAAGGTGAAATATGAGTAAACGAATCCAAAATGAAATTTTAGCATTTTCAATAGCTTCGTAAGGTAATTTCGGACTTGGACATATGTCCGAATATGGACTAAGAAGTCCATGGGACAATTCGACGCATTTTGGCGAATAATAAGTTAGCGTGTTCTAATTATATTATTTTTATAAGTGGAAGAGGTCTATTACCATGATGGATACCAAATGGATATGATAACAAGTTTACGAGGCGTACTATAAGATATATGGGGTCTAAGGAAGTTCCTATGTCTAAGCCAAGTTGGAATATTTCATAACAGACTAAAGTTGCAAATAAGTACGCACTACACCTCACTTCGGATGAGCATATAAAGTTTTGTATAATAAGTTGTGTGACGAACAACCTATCAAATTAAATCTCTTTGAGTCTAGTTTTCAACACTTCTAACCGTTTATCATTTAGACACTTCTACAAGAAGTTATGACCACATTACCAAAAAGCACAAAATTTTGCACTACCACGGCGCCCCACGCAGCGCAGGGCGCGCCGCGCCTGTAGGAATTAGAGAACGGTCCGAAATTTCTTTTCTAGACATATTTTGAACCGACTCCTCGCACCACACGACTCTCCACGCACCGCGGTAGAACAAAAATAGGTCTTTAAGACCCGAATCCTATTTCATTTAACTCGTTTGGGGTTTGTTAGTTTGGGATTTTTTGGTGCTTTTTGAGAGAGAGAATAGGAGTTCTAGAGAGAGGAAGAAGCTCAAGTTCCTTGTTCATCAAAAATCTTGTCCAAACCTTGAAATCCCTCAAGTTCTTCATCAAAGAGGTAAGAATTTCTCTTTTCCCAATTCTTCAATTTCGAAATCTAACTAGAAATAGGTAATTAGTGAGATGATTCATAGATGTTTGAGTATTAATTATACAGGCTTGTAACAATAAGGTTATGGGAAGATTGTTGAGCTCAAATAGGTATAGATTGGGTCGAAAAATGGTAGAAATCTTCAAAACTTTAATTGATGATATGAAAGGCAATCCGATATCGGAATTTGATAATTTTTGTATGGTTGAACGCATATCGGAACAAGTATTCGAATTTCGTACGGGATTCACGACGTGGGTCCCACTGTTGAATTTTATAATATATTTTGGATTTTTTATCTAGAATATTAGTAATTTCATATGGATTCAATTCGTATGAATTATATTGAGTATATTGAATTATTATGACTAGATTCGAAGCTTCGGACAAATTTGCGAGGCAAAGACTTGTTGGATTTTGAATTGGTTGCAAAAAGAGGTAAGCGTTTGGTTTACCCTAGCTTGGGGGAATAGGATTTGAGTATATTTACTATATTTTATGTGATATATCTGACGCATAGGCATGGTGACGAGTATCTATACGCAGGGGGTCGAGCATGCCCGTGAGTCTTGTATTGTAATTGTTATAACTCCGTTGAGTTTATTGCGCTTCATGTGTTATTATTATTATTGTCCCCTTGCTGGGATGTTTGTTTGTTAGTATTTTTTCCTTGCCGGGAAAGTTAATGACGTAATTGTGGTTCTGGAACTTCGAGGAGCAATGACTCAAGTTATATTATGAAATTGTGAAAGCAAGTGGGTTGATTGAACCCTTGGAGCATTGGATCAACACGACTTGTGAAGGTTTATGAGATAATTGCATACTTTGGAGCATTGGCTCAAGTGTTAAAGTGAGTTATGAAATGAAAGTGAAAGAAAGAGAAAGAGACATCAATTGTTCTATTGCCGGGAACTATTTATTTTTAATGTTGTTCCCTTGCCGGGATCCAAATTGTTTACTTATTGTTCCCTTGTCGGGATTTCTATTTTAGTCATGTCTATTCCCTCGCCCCATTGTTTGTGATTTTTGCTTGGGTGAGGAAGAGTGAATAAGCACGAAGGGTGATGTCGTATATTGTTGTTTGTGAGGAAAGAGTGTAAAGCATGGAGGGTCATTTGGTTCCATGATATAAATGTTAATACACGAAGGGTCATTCCGTGCCATGATACAAGTGTTAATGCATGAAGGATCATTCCATCCCATAATTATGTGAGATAAAGCATGAAGGAAAATGTCGTGTACTTTATATGATTGATTTGCTGAGAACGAGAGTAAAATTATGAAGGATGATGCCGTGCAACTGTTGTTTTCCTACTCTCCGTTGATGTGTTTACCTGTTATTGCAATTCAGGTGTATTAACTTGTTAGGCCCCTTTACTGTTGTGATCTATTGTGTTTGAATCCATAGTATTTACAATACCTCGCCTTATTTATTTGTTTGCGTTCTAAACTCTAAATTTCAACAATTGTCACATTTTTAACTCAATTGATTTCTCGTATTAAAGGTAATAATTCATTCAATATTGTACTTTAATTGAAAAGGGTATTTTCTTTATCAAATAATTTCAGAAATAAATAAGTAATAATTTCAACTTTTCTTGTTGATTTCCTAATTGCGTTGGGAGATGTACTCTACTTTATGTTAAGTGAATGAGTCTTCTTGAACATTCTTCATTGTATTGGGTTATGGAACCTGTGAACTAAATAATATAAGGATATTTTGTGCAATATGAGACACTAATATGTGGGCACGAGGTGTCGTGATAATATGAAATTGGGCTAAGACCTATATTATTTAAGATTATAATATGAGGCGTCAGACGGTAACCTTTACCCGAAAGAATTATATTCGAAAGATGCTTACTTTGAAGATACTTATTTGAAGGAAATATATTCGAAATATATTTGTTGAAAATTATATTATCCTAGAGATTATTACTTGAAGGATTTATAGGCGAAATATTTATATTTGAAGGACTTGATAAATTGATTGCACTTGTATTTGTTATTTGTTGAGAAGCAATTTTGGTGTTCTTGTTGCCTGTTATTTATATCATTTGTTGATCATTGTTGTCATTATTATTATTTGCTTCCTATTATTTTGTATGCTATAAATTGCACAGGTTTATGTGAATGTCTGGTAACTTTGTCACTACTTCGCCGGGGTAGGCTAGATAATTACCAGCACATGGGGTCGTTGTGCTGATACTACACTTCTGTACATTTTTGTGTACAGATCCAGGCATTTGATCGATAGTAGCTATTCTTTGTGGTGGAGACTCTAGGTAAACCTGCTATAGCGTTCGTAGTTCCCAGAGTCACTTTCAATTGTACTTACTTCCATTTGTTCCCTTTGTTTCGAAACAATGATGTAATTATATTGTATAACTACTCTTAGAAAGGCTTGTGAGTTGTACTACCGGTTTTGGGAATGGAAAATTGTTTTGAGAATTTTATTATGAGTTAATAAGTATCAATGTTATTCAGTTAATGTTAGGCTTACCTAGTTTAGAGACTAGGTGACATCACGGCTCATTCGGAGGGATTTTTGGGTCGTGACATCGCAAACTTTCAAAGGGCCGATGGGAAGTCCGTTCTCATGGTAAGGTTCTCCTTCGAATAGATGTCCCTATGCCTTCAACTTACATAAAGCTGACCTCTCTTCTTTCTTTTGCAGGTTTGCATAATATCACCGAACTTAGTCCTTTAGAAGGGGATGAGGACCTTGTCCTTTGATCCCTCAATTACGGGGCAGCCCCAGTTTGTCGTGGAGGAGAAGAATAGAAAGAGGAAATCCTCTGGATCAGAGGTGCCCGAGATAAAAATAAAAAAGAGGTCGGCCACTTGGGCTCGCAATCTCAAGAAGAACACCAAGTCCTGGGTACAAAACTGCGACCTGCTTACTAGCTCAGGGATCCGAAGAGGATGACATATTTGCCATGCCGAGGTAGACTAAATTGTCGATGAAAATATTTGGCAGAAGAATGAAATTCTACGGTCATTTTTGCGACCGTACAACCATTTTGCGAGCCACATAAGAATCGCAAAGTTTAACTACGTGGTATCTGCTCACTTGTGCTTAAGCGACGAATGTATAATATCTGCTCACTTGTGCTTATGCATGCACTGTCATAAAGTTTGCTTATGTGGTATCCAATCCAGTGTAAAGCAACCTAATGTTGAGGTCCTTCTTGAGCCACTCTTTTTCTTTCTAGTGTATGTGGCTCCTATGGTGTAAACAGTCACTCTGCTCCTTTGTGAGAATTATCATGAAACTTTTTCACTGTCTAGTAACATGAAAGCATATCTCAGCTCCCATCATATATGTACATGTCAATTGAAGTGGTTAATTGTCCGCCTAAAATTTCTAAGAAATTTAAGATTTTTACAAATCTTCCACAGGAAGAGCGCTTTGTTTTACCATCTCAGTATGACTTTCATGTCCACTTAGATCGTTCTGCAATAAGTAGCTCACTTTGTTCCTAGTATTATTGTTGCCCATAAAGTGGCCTGGAATTGCAGATTGAGAGTTATTATGACAGAAACATGTCTAGTACATATCATGAGCATATTAATTTGAAAGACAAGATTTTCATATCTCCGGTCCTCGCATATAGGATTCAACTATTGTGAAGGGGTTAAGCTGCCAGAATTATAATAATCTCACAAGTTTCCAATATCTTTTTCAACCTGGCAGGCTTGGGAATAGTTCCCTTGTGGAAAATACTGTTAATAGCGTAATGCAACTTCATGTATTTTGAAACTTATATCACATTCAGGGTGCCAGAATATTTTCATTTCGAGTTAAGTTGATTTTTGCTACCCTCCAAGAGACGACTGGTGTCACGTACTTGACTATTCCACCTTAAGGATTTCTATTGCTGATATACTAGTTAACTCTATGCCTCATTTGTCAAATCAATGATATCATCGCAATGATTAGCCACGTCATCACTATTGGTAATAACCTTCATATCTCTGAGGATATAACATCTTGGAATGCTTTTGCTCAACACATTGATGAATTCCTAAACAATCCCAGCTCCATCTCAAACCCCATTGTTCCCCCTTGTATTAAATTTATGGGGTTGAATGTTCGAACAAGTTAAAGAAAAAGTATCATCCCATGATCAAACATATTTGTAGGAAACCTTACGGTCATATTCATTCAAGCACATCACAGAATAAGATAGAGAAGGAAGTTAAGGGTCGCCAATGATTAATTTAGGTGTTCAAAGTAGAGATTTAGATCTGAAGAAAGATTAGGGATTATTCTCAATATTTTGTCCATGTAGATGTTATATGAATTGCTAATAAAGCGTAACGTATGTGTAGTCATATTAGGCCTTATGAAATCTTGAAAGAAATAAGCCAAACTATGAGTATGATATTTTCCCATCATTGTCCTCCATGCACCCGGTGCATTATGTATTCATATTCAAGTAGTTAGCTGGGAACCTTTTGTCTATTAATGTGATGATTCAAAGGGTTATCTTTTGTTTTAGAATCCAATTCTATGCTCCGAGGCCTTAAAAGCCTCGTTTTATCTATTCTCAATTTGTGTGCATACTCCGGTGCGTATCCTAGAAGCCTTTATGTGAAAAACTTAAGGAAGATGATTGTATCCTTAAAAAGATGATTTTAGTTGACCTCAATCAATATTTTGGGTAATCATACCCGGACCCGTTCTCCAGGGTCCTGGAGGATCCGTAGTAAAATATGGGACATCGAAGTATGCTTGAAATTGAATTCCGAGGTACCTAGCGCGAGAATTGAATTTTTGAAGAAAATTGTTAACTGAAAATATAATGGTTTTTAGAAATTGAATAATGTTTGAACTTCTTGGTATCGCGCCTGTATTTTGGTTCCGAAATCCGGTACAAGTTTAATATGGTATTTAAATGTTATATGTAAAATTTGGTGAAAAACAGAAGTGATTTGATATGATTCGGACCTTTGGTTGAGAAAATAGGAAGTTTGAAACTACCTTGAAATTTTCATGTGTTTTGGTGTTGAATTCATAGTTCTAGGTGTTATTTTCGCGAATTTGATCGCATGAGCTAGTTCGTATGATTTTTTAAGACTTGTGTCCATGTTTAGTTTGGAGCCTTGAGGGCTCGGGTCAGTTTTTTATAGGCTACAGTCTGATTTGAAACTTAAGAAAATTATTGGTATGCTACAGGTCTGCACAATATTCGCATTTGGGATCAGTAGGGCTGGGAGGGAACCTTCGCATTTGCGAAGCTCAGCGTCGCATTTGCAATGAGAACATGGGCCACATTTTCGCACACTTGTTCGCATTTGCGATGCTAGCAGGCCAGACCAACCTTCGCATTTGTGAAGTAAAGTCCGCATTTACAAACCTGCGATCGCAGATGCGATACCTGCAACTGTTCAAAACAAGTTTTGCACGTGATTTTTTATTCATTTCTCAAATTCCCAAACCCTAATCTTCAAGAAGCGATTTTCCAAAGACCATTTCTTCCTCAAATCATAGGTACATAATTCCTAACTTAGTTCTTTCAATCCATTTCATCTTTTTACAAGATTTTATCACAAAATCTAGGGTTTTCATGGTGGAATTGGGTGTTTTGGGTAGAATTTCAAAATTTGGGAATTTAGACCTCAAATTGATGTAGGATTCTAAAACTAATTGTATATCCAGGTTCGAGGGTTAATGGGTAATCGAGTTTTGATCCGAACTTTGAGTTTTGACTAAGCCAGCCCGGGGTCGGTTTTTAACTTTTTGGGGAAAATGTTTGGAAACTTGTAATTATGCATTTGAATTGATTTATTTAGCTATAATTGATATTATTAAGTTAATTATGATTTGATACGAGTGGATTGGAGGTGGAATCGAGAGGAAAAACGCTAATTGAGGCTTGATTTTGGACGTTGAACTGAGGTAAATGTTGTGGACCTTAGTTTGAGGGATTAGGTGTTGTTGCCTTATTTGCTACTTGTTAGTTGTTGAGTATGACGCATAAGTGAGGTAACGGGTATCTATACGTTGGTGTTGGGTCATAGCATGCGAGTGGACCTTATACTTGTGACTATTGTGTTTCTTTATATGTATTGCTCATGCTTAAACTGGTTATTCATCATGTTAAACAAGTTTTATTATGTTTTCCAATATTGGATATTTGTTGAGTATTGACTCAAGTTGAGATATATTGTGAAGTTAAATGTTGAAACGAGGGTTTTTATTGATAATTCCCTTGTTGGATTGATATTGTTTCTGTTGTTTGGGTGAGGAAGAGTGTAAATCCCGAAGGGTGCTGCCGTGCAATGTTTTGTGAGTAAGTGATAAAGCACAAAGGGTGATGCCGTGCCATGATTATGCAAGAGATAATGCACGAAGGGTGATGCCATGGCATTTCTGTTACTTCTTATGGTGAGTACGGGAGTAAAAATACGAAGGGTGATGTTGTGCACGTGATTATTATATTATTACTTTCATCGGTTCTAAGTATGATATTCACTATGTTCTGTACTGTACTATTTTTAGAATATTCGTAGTCCCCCTAGTATGCTTTCCCCCTTCCTGTTAGTATCTATTAAATTTCCGTTGTTGTTATTTTCTGGTATATAATTGAACTGCGCAGGTTTATGTTATGTGTCGTGTCCTAGCCTCGTCACTACTTCAGCGAGGTTAGGCTTGGCACTTAGCAGTACATGAGGTTGGTTGTACTGATACTGCACTCTATACTTTCTGCGCAGATTCAGGTACTGGACCGCATTGATCAGAGTTTGGGTTGCTTCCTTCAGTCCACAAGAGACCCAAGGTAGATCTGCCGGCGTTCGCAGAACCTGGAGTCCCCTTCCCACTATCTTAGATTTCCTGTCTCTTTTCATTTCGAAAACATATGTATTTCTTTTAAACCATCGTTTGTAGAAAATTCTTAGAAGTTCATGGATTATGACACCAGATCTTTTGGGTAGTTATATATTGGTGTTTTAAAATGTTATAAAATTTCCACACTTCACATATGTTCAATTTAAATAAATATTAATAACTGTTTTGGTTAATGATTAATGTGTTATAACTATTTCTGTTGGCTTGCCTAGCATTCTAAGAGTTAGGCGCCAGCACGATCCGATGGTAGAAAATCTGGATCGTGACAATTATTCCAGTGAAGTCTATTGAAGGTGAAATTAATGGGTAATATGCTGATGAGAGGTACTTAATTGTAATCCTTGATTAAACAAGCTTGAAAGTTGAGGAATAAAGAGATTGTCTCCGTCAAGTGCTATTACGAAGCCTATGAGTCGAGAAGGTCACCTTGAAGGCCGAAAGTGTTGTGGAAATAAAATATTTTCGCTTGATTGTATAGCAAATGGTTGTGATTTGAGAGTTACTTTATATGTGTTATGATTTAAATATGTACAGTACATGTCAAGATACCGCTATTGACGATGTAATACCTCTAATGTTGAGATTCGTGGTGTTAATATAAATTGTGATGCTGTGTTGAGTTGTGGATGTGTCATTAGGGTGGTTTTGGTGATACTCTAGCAGGTGGATAGGCCCAGTCACGGGGCACTCTGCCGAAATTTCTGAAAAATTTGAGAGTTAGTCAAAATTTAAGAGTTTGAGGTGTGTAAGAAAAGATATAAGTTATGTTAAGTGTTTGGGGCAGACTCTACTCCTCATTCGAGGATGAATGATCTTAAGCGGGGAGAATGTAAGGCCCCAAAATATTTGGCTAAGGAATTTAAGGTTTTGTTGATGAAAACTTTTGGTAGAAGAAGGAAACTCTACAGTTAGTTTCGCGGCTGCAAAACCCTTTCGCGAGCCGCATAAACGTCACAGAGTGAAGCAGAAACTTCAATTAATTTTAAGACCTTTATGCGGTCCATTATGCGGCCGCAAAATCATTTCACGGACCACATAATACATTGTAGAATAAACATGGAGATTTCCGGAGGGAAGTTCTGCGATGCATTAGGTGACCATAGAATAAGTCTGTGGTGCATTATGCGAACGCAGAACAGGCCTGCAGGCCGCAAAACCAGCCACAGACCCAACTTGAAATAAACCAATTTTGGAGTTCAACTCTGCGGCATTTTGCGAGTTGCACAACAGTTCTGCGGTTCACTCTGTGATCGCAAAGTTGATTTCGAAAAGTCCAATTTTTTATTTTTATAACCCAAGCCAACTTCGATAAATAGACCTGAAGGGTCATTTAGAAGAGAAAAACTTATAATTTTAGAGATAAGTGAGAGTTTTCTAGAGAGAGGAAGAAGCTCAAGTGCTTTGTTCATCAAGATCTTCTTCAAGCTTTGAAACCCAACATTGAAATTTCACAAGTTCTTCACCAAGAGGTAAGGTTCTGACCCTAGTCATTAATTTCTAGTTTGGGGTAAAAGATGGGTGATTGGGAGAATGATTTTTGTGTGTGAAGGTATCATGTATACTTGCATGTACCAATAAGGCTGGTGGGAAGACGTTTGAGCTCAAATAAATAGTGATTGGGTTGTGGAGTGAAGGAAATATAATAGAAGAACCTTGTAGTCAAATTAGCACACCGAGTATTTGATAAAATGCGCAAATGAGTTGAAACCATGAATATCTCTCTTAATATGGTTCAATTTTGTTATGTCTCGAAATAGATTGGGATTGCTAGGATTTCGGAACATTGTAGTAATTTAAGGAAAGCTCAAGCGAGATATGTTGGCTAAACTTTCTCTCTTAGAATCGAATTCCAAAATATTCCCGTAAGTTTCAAGTATGATTGACTCAAGTTCCTAATTCCTATATTCTAGGTTATCCCTTAAACACTTGACTATTCCGAATGATCCTTGTGTCGAAAGGTATATGTTCAAAGTATGGGTTATATATTAAAATGTTATGGCTTTGAATTAATGTTTTATGAAAGCTAGTAAGCCAAATTGTGTTAGAAAAACTCTAGATGCTTAAGACTTTTAATTGCTCATATGTTCACATAAAGTCTTGATTGGAAATGTCTTATTATTACTAATCTATAAAGCTATTTCAAAATAAAATAAGTGAATTGGGGATACAGAGTGTGGCCAATGTGCCAAGAATGAAAGTGATAATTGTGTTCAGTGGTGCCAATGAAATTAGATGATGTGTGAAGGGTTAGGAAACAAGATTTGCTTCAACAGTTTTAAAATTATCGAAAATAGAATTGCCTAACAACTTATGTACTCAAACCATGCCCATATGAGGTTGTTTCAACTCATGCTATGCTTTGTGAGTATTTTTAAGGTGTTTTACATTCTTACATGTTTGGGAGTGCAATTTGTATGTTGCTTTTTTAGGAAAAAGTATTTCAAGATTAAACGATATGTTACTTGTTGATGATTTTAATTTATGCATCGATTGCCAATTATTTTACTCCATTCCTTAGAAAGAAATCTATTTTTTTAAAGACTTCATATCCAATGAACTTGACATTGCGATTTTTGGAATAATTGATATGTTGATATTAAAGATGGTGATCCTTGAAAATAAAGGAGTGAAAACGTGGAATATGAAATACGACCATCGTGCCATAAATAATGAATCTTGTGAATGGCCAAAAGAGCCAAGAAAATAACGTTATTGTGAGTGATTGAAAATACTAATGAAGATCTATAATGTGAAAGATTATGAGGTGGATATATTTGTACTTTTGTTTCCTTGTATGCAAAATAAAAATTTTTGGGAGTATCATTAGAAAATCAAGGAAGGTTGGGTCATATGACTCACATCTAAACTTGCACGTGCCGGTATAGGGGTGGATTGTGATTATTCCCCTTATTTGGGTGAAATTAAAATATTGGTAAATTGTGATACTCTCATTTATTGGGATGAAACTGAAAATAGCTGTGAATTGGGAAAGTCAACCTATACGGCATATGTGGGACACCGGCCTATCTGATCGGGTGGAGATCGGATGCCATATTGAGGTGGTACTACTCTTGGTAACACCTTTCTGTCACATCACATGTCAAACCACATTGTTTGTGGGGAGATGGCCTAGCCGATCGGGCGTGATCAGACTCAGCACTAAAAACACTGTGGTATATCGGTTCTAATTTTCTCCCAACCAAAAATATATATTATTTTCATATTCTTGAAATTCTTATGTTTCAATTGGGAATTTGGAAGGGACATTAGTCATACCTACTAGTGTTATTCGACACTACTAACATCCCTTTTATCAGTGGCACTGCACCTTTAATGGATGCAAGTGGTTCCATAGCAAATGACATTGATCTGTGATAGCGGTACACTCTCTTCTCAACTGACTTGGTGAGCCCCACTTCATTTTGGGGTCATGTATCTTTTGTTCCTGGTATATTGTGTTTGAGGTATAGCCAGGGCGTTGTTGTCAGTATTTCCATATTACTCTTTTGTTATACTTAGAGGCTCCGTAGACAAGTTGTGGGTGGTATTTGATGGGAATTGAACTAGAATCTTGTTATTTGGTAAACATATTTTTCATTATATCTATAAACTTGTAATATTTTGGAAACTATGAATGAAGCTACTAATGTAAATAAAATGGATATTGTTAATGAAATTTTTTAAGTGTTTGATTAATAGAGTACATCTCCTCTTTATTTATGGATGAGTTTGGGTATAAGAAAATCTAACAGGATTGCTGGGTCGGGTGCACTCGGTTGAGCACCGGCCGCGCTCCCTGAGTTTGGGGCGTGACAGGAGGTGGGTCACGAGGGTAAGCCCCTTCCAGTACAAGAGACTGACACGGAGACGGGGGCTGCAACCTCTCGAGAAACTGCTCCCGTTTTGATGGAGGTGACCGATGTGATTGACATCATTAAAAGGCTATCCTATACTAAATTTATGCTCGAGGGGGCACAAGAGAGTAAAGAAAAATCGAGCGAGGGAGCACAAGGTACAGAGGATCCTCTAATGTCCTTCTTCGAGGGCATGGATATGTTAACACTGGAAGATTTCTCCAACTTGGGCCACCTAGAGTTACCGAAGAAGGACGTGTCTTCAAACACTGATGGGCCGAGCACGAGCCCATGATTGGTGAAACAATACCTTTTGCCGAGTGTGCATCTCAAATGCAAGAGGACATTTATTCTCACGGCCCCGGAGGATGCCCGGGTTTTGTCGGCTCCTGTGGATGTAGCCAGTTACCTCTGATGTCTGGTTGGGACAAACAAAGATAAAAGAGGTGGCCATATCGAGCCTCTTCTATGGGGAACACCAAGATTTAAACGGGGTAAGGTTCTAACACCTTCGAGCTCCTCTCATGAATCACTTGAAATTCCACTTCGATGTTTGTTACATAATTACCTTTCTTTGCAGGCCTCGGTGCTTCATCATGAGAGTTTTCTTTGATACCGCCTGGAAACAAGCCAGTTCAAGGACCTGACCCAGAAAAAGGACATGTATAAGCTTCTCAACGAGCAACAATACAGGGCCATCAAGAAACTTTAAGCCGAGCTAGACAAGACTCAGAAGGAGGCTTCGACCTTGAGGCGGGAGCATGCCAACCTGGTCGAAAAGTAAAGGTCTTTGAAGTTAAAAATGAGGAGCTAGTCATGGTGACTAATGAAAAAACCTCACAGGTTCAACAGAAGATTGACCAGATCGACCAACTTCCAGCCGAGGTGTACAAGGTCCAGACCAAGGCCAACGGGTAGAAAAGCATAATGGGCATGTTAGCTTTGGCGAAGGAAACTGCTAAAGCAAAGTTGGCTTCGATTGAAAACCAACTCTGGGTGGAGAAGGAGAAAGCCAATAAGCGCTCTCATCTGAATGATGACCTTCAAGCACAACTGAGCTCGGCCGTCACAGAGCGGGACGCCCTCGGTAGAGAATATAAGGCAGTGATATCCAAATTGGACATGACCTCCACTGAACCCGAAGGATGGAGGCCTAGCATAAAACCGATGTATAGGCTATTGAGGCATGCTTGAAGAAAAAGGCCGAATATATGAAGTGGCTTTCCCAGAGGGAGACTCTCGAAGAGATCCATGCTCAGGGTTTCGACCTAACGGCTGAGATTGAGGAAGCCAAAAGGCTCGAAGCAAAGAAGCTTTACGAGCCTAAAAATGCCAATGTTTTTGAGGGATCCAAAGTCTCCGATGGTTCTAGCAACGAGTTGGGCCCCGGTGAAGACCAAGAAAAAATTCCATAGTTCATTTTTTGTTTCTTTCTTGTATATACTTTTTGTTTATTTTGAGGTCAATTTTGTTGGGCCTTTGTAAATACATTCTGGAATATATATAAATTTTCCCTTTCTAGAAATTTCTAGTCTATACATTTTTAGCATCTTATCATAATTTCTATTCTTGCAAATGTCTCTAATACCATTGCATAAAATCAAATATTACTTAGTAATAAGTGTTTCTAATGCCTTAGTGTAGAATCAAATGTAGTAATAGGTCATTCATTTTTCAGACGTCTGAATAGAGTCTGACTTTGTTTACTCGAGGCTATTGGAAGCTCGGTATGATCGAAAGTTTTCTCGAGATGCTTATGTGATTTTAGATGATGCTTTTACCCAGGGTAACCTTTTGGAGGGTTTTGAACTTTTATACAGGACTTATGTTCTTATTAAGAGCTTCGGACGTGTCTGAGCCATTTTTTTGGGTGGCCGTAGCCTTTGATGTTTAGGCATTGCCTAATAGGGTTTGTTCCTCTAGGATTTGGTAGCCCGAGTTACCCAAACGTTTTTCGGACGACAATTCCCGAGTAGGGGGAGCCCTTGGGCTCGATAGTCCCCGAATAGGGGTAGCCCTTGGGCTCAATAGTTACCGAATATGAATAGTCCTCGGGCTCTTAGGATCCATAATTTAAGAAGCAAAAAATGCATAATAGCAAGGTGAAAACTTTGTTTCACTTATGTGTGTAAAGTACATGATCGGAGGCATATAAAATCTTGTATCATGGCTAAGGTAGACTATGTGGACATAGTTCATTCGACCGTTTGGCCCTTATAATCAATCCCAACCATTGAGTCTTAGTTATTCAAGTACAAAGTTTCCTCCTTTCCTGGCTAAGAACCTTAACCCGAGGGTAATGGCCCCGGTATTCGAGGTCAATCTCTTGGGGGGGAAAGTGTGAAGCGTGCTTTCAGACCTAATGGCCCCGGTATTCGAGGTCAATCTCTTGGGGGGAAAAGTGTGAAGCGTGCTTTCAGACCTAATAGTCACATTCTTCCTTGGCCATTGATTGCAATTTTTAGTCCGATTCATAATATTATTAAAATGCAAACGAAGTCATACCTTAGCAGTAGTACCGCTTTAAGTGCATCACATTCTAGTTGTTCGGTAGTGGTACACCATTTCCTGCTTTGTGTTTGTACGAGTTCTTGCCGGTAATTTCGATGACTCAATATGTTCCTTCCCAAATTGTTCCTAGCTTCCCCTCAATTCGAGTTCCAGGTGTACATTGTTCCTTTCTTAACACCAAGTCCCCAATCTTGAAGTGTCGAAGGTTGTCTCTTTGATTGTAGTATCTTTCTATCCTCTATTTTTGGGCGGCCTATAGGACTAGGACGGCCTCATGCCTTTCATCCAGTAGTTCCAAGCTTGTGTTCATTGCTTTGCCATTTGACTGGTAATAATGCTTTGGCACGATATACCAATGCAAATGGGGTGGCCCCAGCACTAGACTTTGAGGTTGTACGATATGCCCATATGACTTTAGGCAAGATTTCTTTCCATTTCCCATTGGCATCGGTCAACCTCTTTTTTAGGTTTGAAGTATAGTACTTTTTTTTTATTTTTCATGTCCGTTTTTGCTATGGTGGTAGGGTTTTGATAGGATATTTTTAATCTTACGATCTTCGAAAAATTTGTTTACATTGCTTCCAATGAATTGTTTCCCATTATCACACACGATCTCAGCCAGTATCCCAAATCAGCATATGATGTGATCCCAAATGAAGTTAATGACTTCATTTTCCTAGACTTTCTCGAACGCTTGAGCTTTGACCCATTTATAAAACTAATCAGTCATAAATAGTGTGAATTGAACCTTACCAAGTGCCCACGGCAGGGGACCGACGATATTCATTCCCCACTTCATGAACGTCCCTAAGGACAAAACCGAATGGAGTAGCTATTTGGGTTGATGGATCATCGGTGTGTGTCTCTGATAGCCATCGTTTCTTCGTATGAAGTCCTTCACATCTTTCTCTATGTCGATCCAGCGATAGCCGACCCTGATTAATTTTTGAACAATATATTCCGCCCCCGAATGGTTCCCACAAGTGCCTTCCTTAACTTTTCTCAAGGCATATTCTGTATCCCTCGGCCCAAACATATGGCCAATGGGCCATCGAATACCTCCTGAACAGATTCCCTTCGGACAAGCTACACCTAGCAGCCTTCATACGTAGAGCTCTCGATACTTTAGGATCCGGGGGCAATTTCCTAGTCTTCAAGTAATTTATATACTTGTTCCTCCAATCCCAAATTAAACTTGTCGAGTATATTTTGGCATGGCCCTCTTCTACCATTTATTTCATAAGTTTTACGATTGTTCCTGAATAGAATTCATCGTTATCAACCGATGACCCTAAGTTAGCTAGATTATCGGTCTCGTTGTTTTAATCTTGGGGCTCGTGCTGCAGGATCCATTGCTTGAATTTATGTAGTGTTACTTGTAGCTTGTCTAAATACTTCCGTATTCGTTCTCTTTTACTTTGATTGTCCCATTGACTTGATTTACCACAAGGAAGGAATTACACTTAGATTCGACCACTTCGGCCTCAAGGCTTTTAGTCAATTGGAGCCCTGCAATCATGGCCTCATACTCGGCCTCATTGTTAGTCAATTTCATAGTTCTAATAATTTGCCTAACTATGTTACCCGTATATGGCTTCCGCACAATGCCGAGCCCAAACCCCTTTCGTTCGAAGCACCATCCGTAAAGAGGGTCCTAACTCCTGAGGTAGTCCCCGAGGTTAATAATAATTACCTTTCGACTTCGGGTATTAAAGCCGGTATAAATGTGACCATAAAGTTTGCCAAAAATTATGATTTAATGGCGGTTCACGATCGATATTCGTTATTGTGCCCACTGAGTTACACGGCCCATTTGGCCGGTCGGCCTGAGAGCTCGAGTTTGTGCATGATGTTCCTCAGTGGGCAAGAAGTTATGACACATATGGGGTGGCATTTAAAGTATAGTTTTAACTTTCTAAAGGGGCTTAGCATAGCGAGTGCAAATTTTTCCAGGCGAGGATACCTTGTTTCGGCCTCGCCTAGAGTTCTAGTAGCATAGTAAATAGGAAGTTGCATACCTTCCTCTTCCCGGACTAGGACTCCACTTACCACCACCTCAGATACCTCCAAGTAAAGGTACAACTACTCATCTACCTTCTGAGTATGGAGCAGGGGTGGACTCGAAAGGTACCATTTGAGTTCTTTAAAGCTTGTTGGCTCTTCGGAATCCAAGAAAAAATATTTTTCTTCTACAATAGTGAGAAGAACCGATGTCTTTTGTCTGAGGACCTCGATATGAACCTGTCTAGGGCAGCTATACGTCCGGTTAGCTTGTGAATGGCCCTGACACTGTCCACCACAGCTTTGTCTTATATGACTTTAATATTGACAGGATTAATCTCGATCCCCTGATTTGATACCATGAACCCGGGGAACGTTTCTGATCCCACCTCAAAAGCGCAGTTCTCCGGGATCAGCTTCATATTGTATTTCTTCAATATATCAAAGGTGTCTCGCAAATTTTTCAAATGGTCATCTACTTTCAGGGTTTAACTAATATGTCATCAATATAAACTTCCATTAATTTTCCTATCTGTTCTTCGAATATCTGGTTTACTAGGCATTGATAAGTGGAACTGACATTCTTACGTATAAATGGCATTATGTTATATCCATAAGTGATAAATTTAGTGATAAAGGATGTTTTTTCTTTATCGCCTGAGTCCATCTGAATTTGGTTGTACCCGTAATAGGCATTGAGGAAACTGAGTAGCTCATTACCGGCCGTCGCTTTTGATCATCTGATCGATGTTAGGCAAAGGAAAGGAGTCTGTAAGGCATGCCTTGTTAAAGGATTTGTAATCTACACACATCCTTAACTTATTTCCTTTTTTAGATACTACTACTACATTAACTAACCACTCAGGGCATTTGACTTCACGAATGGACCTTATTTTAAGGAGTTTAGATAGCTCATCTTTGATAAATAGATTTTTGACCTCAAATTGACTTCTTCTCTTTTGTTTAACCGTGTTATAAGTGTTCACCTATGATGGGATCTCTTTCATGTCAAGATGGGACCAAGCAAAACAATCTACATTAGCTTTAAAAAACTTAATGAGTTTTATTCTTGAGCTCGGGTCCTAACCCCATGCCTAGGTATACATTTTGATCCAACAGATACTCGGTCAATGTGATTTCCTCCAATTCTTTGACCATTGATTTAGTGACATCGACATCATCAAGAGCTATGAACGATCTCGGAAATCCGTAACATCTTCCTCATCGACTCCTCGTCACATTGTTGATTTATTGATGGACGCCTTACTGCCATTTATCATTGTTCCCTAGGGGACATCGAACTCCAATGATCATGTTGATGAAGTGCTAAGGTTCTTCTTGTTCGGTCTATTTGTTGGAGTCCCTGCCCCTCCAATGATTTCTGGCTCGATCATTCAGAAATTTCCAGAGATGCCCGTTATTGAATAACCTGGCCACTTCTTCTCTTTATTGTTGGCAGTCCTCGGTCCTATGGTCATGAGTGACATGATACTTACACATCAATTTAAGCTCTCTCTCGCAGGGTTGGTCTGCAATGGTCGAGTCCACTTGTTATCCTTGATTTGCCCGATGGAATATATGATGTTGGCGGCATCGACATTGAAGTTATATTCTAATAACCTTGGTATTTCCCTGGCCCCAAGTGTCTTATCAAAACCATTTTTTCTCATCAGTCCTCGGCTAATGTGGCCTCGATCACTCCTCTTCTCATTCCTCAAGGGTGACTCCCAAAATCATTACCCTTTCGAACTCCACTATATGGTTGGTACCGATCTTTGCTCCACCTCGGATCATGATTGGCGACTTTCCTAGGCCTATCATTGGCTCTGATGGGATAAACGAACTCAGAAGGTGCTCCAATCTAATCGTCCTTGACTTTGTTTTTTTACCGTACCTGTTGTGTACGTCTTCCCGAGTTACCACTGGGTATTTTACTAAATTTTGTTTTTACTACTGTAATGCCAAGCAACTTCAGGAGTTAAGTCCTTTAGTGAATGACTGAACGGCCCAATTATCCACAGCAGGGGGCAAGTTCATCCATTCCATTTGAAATCTTGCTACGAACTCTCTGAGCATTTCGTTGTCTGTTTGCTTAACCTTGAAAATATCAAATTTTGTGGTCTCGACCTTGATGTCCCTGACATGCTCTTTCAAAAAAGCATCTGCAAGCATAGCAAACGAATCAATAGAATTTAAGGGTAAAAGTTGTGATACCATATCATTAGTTTATAGAGTTTCTCCGAACTTCTTTAGCAAAACTAGATTAATTTCATCATCTTCCAAATCATTTCCCTTGATGGAACACGTGTAGGAGGTCACATACTCATTATCCATGGTTTAGTTATATATTAGAATATCGGTCATACGAAACTTCTTCGGGATTAGCTTCGATGTCGTGCTTAATGGAAAAAGGCTTTTGGACAAATTTTTTGAAGTATAGGAATTTCAATATCAGGGGGCGCTCCTGGGATTTGATCGACACTAGAGTTATTAGTCTCCACTTTTTTGTCGTTGTCCTCAATTTGTTTCTCCACTGATTCCACCCACTTTGTCAATTCCTCAAGAATTTTCATTATTTCGGGGTTGGTCCCAGGCTCAGCTTTATTCACCCTCTCAGTGTGTTGCTCACTTCTTCGGGTACTCCTCCAGGACTGTTTGGGCTTGACCTTACCAGGAATGTGGCCTTGATTTTGTAGTTGCACTATTGCTTCCTATTGAGTCTACATTTTGAAGATTAGCCACAGTAGTATCCCACCACCTCTACCTTCGGGTGTTTCTAGAATCGTCGCTTGTTAATCTCCCCGAATGTTATTCTCGGAGTCAGTTGGCAGGTAGGCACTGAGAGCAACCTATGAATTAGCATCGATTAGATTGGCAGCTAGGACTGCGTTTGGATTAACATGGGGTACCTCATTGATATTGGCACCATGTTGTTGTTTTCGCCATGATGGCCAAACTCAGCCTCAAAGTTCAAGTGAGTATACTGAGAATATGACATATTAAAGCAAATCAGAAACTTGAAACTTAAAGAACAAGCGTAAAATAGAGCGCGTTATGAAAATTCATGTAAAATTACCACTATTATCCTTAGCTCCATGATGGGCGCCAAATTGTTTACCCTTAAAAATAAATAACAATTCAATGTATAAGTGGTTTTATGGAAATGTGGATTAGTTTGATACAAGTTATCAATAACATCAGATAAACAAATTAAAGATAAAATAAATAACCAAACCAGTTGCGATGTTAAGTCCAGGCTCAGATTTGTGACTACCCGGCCAGTCATCTCATGAGTTACCCCTCCATTTCCCCCAATTCTACTTTTTATTGCTTTGTCTATTGGTTATACACGTGATTGGGTTGGTTGGCTCGGGTTCAGAAAGGATTTGGTAAGGTTTGAGACACTTAGTCTCTTTTGAGGAAACTTAAGTTGGAAAAGTTAACCGGATGTTGACTTAAGAGTTAGAGGGCTCAGATGTAAGTTTTGATGGTTGGGATAGCTTCCGGAGGTGATTTGAGATGTATAAGCATGGTCGGAATGTGCTTTGGAGGTTCGGAGTAACTTTAGGCTTGAATTGGTAAAACTGGATTTTTCGCGTTTTTCGGTTGATAGGTGAGTTTTGGATATAAGCGTTGGAATGGAATTACGAGAGTTGTAGTAGTTATGTGGTATCATTTGGGATTCGTATGAAATATTTCAGGTCATTCGGACGTGGTTTGGTTGGGTTTTTTTATCAAAAGCGTAATTTAGAAAATTTTGGAATTCTTAGGCTTGAGTCTGATGTGAATTTCACTTTTTGATGTTGTTTTGAGTGTTTCGAAGGTTGGAACATGTTTGAATGAGGTTATGGGATATGTTAGCATGTTTGGTTGAGGTCTCGAGGACCTCGAGTGAGTTTTGGGTGGCCAATTATACCATATCATGATGTTTGAATAGCAGAAAACTGTTGTATGTTGCAGAGGATTTAGACCATCGCGTTCGCGAGTGGGTTAGTGGTGAAAGATGGGATGTAAGCCTTCATGTTTGCGAGGAATGCTCCGCGTTAACGAAGAAATGAGTGTTTAGTCATCACGTTCGCATCAAGAGGACCGCGTTCGCGTAGATGAATTGGGCAGCTGAGCTTCAGGGTATTTTATTCATCACGTTCACAAGACAGGTAACGCGATCACAAAGAGTGGTTTGAGGAGAGCATCACGTTCGCAATGGGAAGGTCGCGATCGCGAAGAGGAAATCTTTTGTAAAAGTCAGTTGTGCTTTGCGAACAGGCGTTGATCGCGTTCGCGAAGAAGGATTTTCGTCCTGGGCAGAATGTTTAAATAGTCGTCTTGTTCACGATTTTGGGGTTTATTTTCACCATTGTTGAGATTTTTTGGAGCTTTTAAAGAGGATTGAAGAGGGATTCAAGGGGAATCACTTGGAGGTAAGATCTATGGACTTAATACCCGATTCTAATGTGAATTCCACCTAATTAATCATGAAAAGTAAGCCTAAAATTGATAAATTAGGGCTTGATATTGGAGGCCTAGAGTTTGGGATTATAGGGTTCATTTGTGGTTGGATTTTGATGCTCTTGGAATGAATGAACTCGGGGTGTGATAAGAAATCTATTGATGCAATGTTCACTGGAATCCGAGACGTGGGCCCGGGGTCGGGTTTTGGTAATTTCGGGATTTGTATTATAAATTAATTATTTTTACTTGGACTTCATTCCCTTAACATATATTGATGTCGTGATTATGATTTTGGATAGATTTGGTGTGAGTGGAGGCCGATTCGAGGGGCGAAGGCGTCACGGGCTAGATTTTGGACTGGATTGAGGTGAATAATGATTGTAAGTGATGCACTTAGGGTATGAAACCCCGGATTGCAAATTGTTGTGCTATATTGAGGTGACACACATGCTAGATGACAAGTGTGGGGTCGTGCACTGTTGGGAATTCTAACTTAGTCCATCCCAAGTAATTTTTTTACCGCGTATTTGACTGAAAACTATTTGCTATCATCATGTTTTTGGCTGAATGCCATATTGGGCCACATGCTAACTGTTTGAACCCTTAGGGATTTTTATTGATATTTCCTCATTGTTTGACTTTATACTTGAACTCAGTCATGCTATATTCTACTATTTTCACAACTCATCCATGTTTACTATGTTTTAACACTTAAATGATATTTTAAATAATATTCTGGGATGAGCATCATATTTTACTATTGCCCAAGTGGCTTATAACTCAGTAAGGCCGGGGGCCTATGTTGTGAGGAAACACTGATTATGATTATGAGGCTAAGGGCCTGAGATTTGTATGCCACGAGATGTCTTGTTGATATAAGGCTGAGGGCCTAGTGATGATGATGCCACGAGATGTCTTGTGTTGCGCTTGGGCCAAAAGGGGCCACTCCGGGAGTCTAAACACCCCCAGTGAGCGCGGGTTCCCATTGTGATGTGAGAGATAGCCCGAGGGGCTGGTGTTATTCTATGATCTTGCCTGAAGGGCGATCCTTTATCTGTTTATCGTCCCTTGTTGCCTGTCATGTATATGCTTAATTGTCAAAAAGGCATTTCATGAAGTTTAAACTGAACTAAATGAATTTACATATATTCACTAATTTTCTATTTTTACTGGCTTTTGCTACTTCATTATAGCTTGTAATGTGCCTTACGTGATTTCTTGCTTTCAGTCTTTGATTATGATTATTACTCACTGAGTTGGAGTACTTACTTTACTCCCTGCACTCCATGTGCAGATTCAGGCGTTGCTGATCCTGCTAGTGAGGGTTGAGAGCTCCCAGCAGAATCCAGAGTTTACGAGGTAGCTGCTTGTTGTTTGTAGTCCCGTGCTTCTCCCCCTTTATCTCATTTCATTCTTTTTCTCAGTTATTTTTTAATATCTTGGTAGACATTTCAGACATGTAGTGTATTGATAGATGCTTATGACTAGTGACACCCCGATGTTGGCCTGTGGTGGTTTTTGTATTCTGCAAATTGTTATATTCACATTATTTTTGAGTTATATTATGTTTAAATGGCTTAATTCTTATTGTTTAATTGCTTAAAACTGAAATGGGGAAGAGTTGAATAGTCGTGTCTTCACGAGAGGCGCCATCACGATCGGGTCCGAGATTAGGGTCGTGACAAGTTGGTATCA